>OX365960.1:4787500-6125000 GCA_947247005.1 Spisula solida | reverse complement strand
CTAGAGCAAACAAAGTGTGCGAACACTTACAAGATCATATATTTATGCCATCTTTGTTTTGTCGCGAAGACGAAGGTGCCACAACGGGTGACATAATGGCTTCCTGGTACGTTTAGTTAACTTTGTCATCCTTGATTACAACATGCTGATGCATGTCTAGCTACACAGTTGAGTGCTGCATTCCCTGCCCAACTTTCTATTATCTTTTAGCATGATAATTATACTTGATATACGAGACTGACCCAGTTTTTCTCCAATCTTCAGAAAAACACAGACATGTTTGGAACGTCTCAACGCAGACTGCATAAATTAAATTATGCTTACAATATCATATATAGTATCATTGTCCTGGCTTTAGGATAAGTACTTTAAAATTGGATATACTTGATATTGGCAGTCAAATTTGTCTGTAACGAGGAAACTGGAGGAACACATGACCTTTTCGGACTGGAGATCTCGCTTAACAGCTTTATAGGCATATAAAGTGTTGACATACTACGTGTTATGCGTCGAGCATATATCGTTAAAATCGTTTGAAGAAACAAAACTGTTGAATTTAACTTTTTGTTGACATATTTCTACTTGCGTTCTAAGCCAAAAGTTACGTCACATACCATAGTATGTCATCACATATTCAATATGATTGCAAATGACCTGAAAGGAGCTACATTTGTTGGTCTTTGTTGACGGGTTTTGTGACAATGGTCTTTGTTGACGGGTTTTGTGACGACAATGGTCTTTGTTGACGGGTTTTGTGACGACAATGGTCTTTGTTGACGGGTTTTGTGACGACAATGGTCTTTATTGACGGGATTTGTGACAATGGTCTTTGTTGACGGGTTTTGTGACGACAATGGTCTTTATTGACGGGTTTTGTGACAACAATGGTCTTTGTTGACGGGTTTTGTGACAATGGTCTTTGTTGTAAGTTAGGCTTTAATACCAGTGTAAATTCACTGTATGTCTGTTTGTCTGTCTGTCTTTCTGTCTGGTTGTCTGTTTTTCATTTCACAATGTCAAACTACAGATTTTCTATGGAATTTGACAATGATTGCTTTTGATCATTTTCTTATTTGGTAGGTATTATTTAATTGCAAGAAAATGGGTAAAGTTTACATAATTATGTTAGTAAATGATATCATTTTAAGAGTGTGAAGGGAATTTTGGAGGGCAGTGTATATAGATAATGTTTTCATAAGTATTATCATGCAAGGAATGAATGGAATAGCCTTGACACTGATGCCAATTGAAAATGTTCAGTATTAAAATTGAAATTGAAAGTCTCTGGGCTATAAAATGTTGTCGATGAAACTGAAAATGCGAGCTTAATTAAATAGAACTATTACACGCTGTGGGATTCAACGACGGAACGATTGCGAAGCGAATCCGCTCCAAGATATTTGCTCAACTCTGTTAAATATGTATTAGGAAAAAAAACAATTTTTCATTCATTATCCAGTTTCTTTTAAAAACAAAAAATATGAGCTAAATTTGATAAATGTGCAATTGATAATTTTTGTGACTGAGATTTCCTTTATACGGATTGCATGTGTTTGTCATTTAGTTTCTTGTGAATATGGGTATATCGCTTGTTATTTGAAAAGTGCTTTTATACCTCCCAGTTATGATCAGAAATTGGTCGTTTGGAGTATACAAGTAGATTTAGATGTATATAATTATGTTTCTTTAACTTCTAGTCAGACAATACCGACGTATGATTGTTTTGAACTAGCCCAGATCTTCTTGGGTATCTCTATCTGAGCAAGATCTCATTCCCAATATAGGCATTTGTCTTTAATGTTAATTTTCATGCTAGACTGGGCTCAACATTAGCACCATTAAACAGAAATGTTGTTCTGAGTTTATTACAGTAAAATTTCAAGAGCTGAAGCTTCAGATTTATTTCTAATTCCGACTCAGATTTTAGCGAAATCTCAATTTTAGTTGAGATTTCTACTTGAGATGCTTCTGGCGATCGGGGCCTGGTCGCTGACAAAACTTCACCGGAATGAATTGATCTTTATAGGCATAATGCGTTCTTAATTCAAACCTGTTGAAATATAGTAACAGTTCATTATTTAATTTAATGTTTTATCTAGTAAATTTTAATATGCATTATTTGCCATCAGGTGTTTAGTAGTGGCGTTAAAGATGTACGTGAGTTAAGCTTTAGAATAATTAGAATAATAATAATAAAGACTTAATTTTACGAGGAAACTCATTTGACAATTAAATTAAATGGCAATCTTCCATGAGATCCTCAAATTATGATCATGATAAAAGGTCTCGTGGCGGTCCGGTGAACATACGTGGTACGGAACGAACCATAACTACCGATTACTTATTAGGTTATACATGCACTAAATAGACTAAATAAGTAACCAGTACTATCGTATGTCACGGGCGATCCCAGGGTACTGTTTTACCAAAGCACTTACGAAAATAGTAAACTTCCGATCAAATTTAAATTCTTTGAACTTACTTTGACAGCTTTAAAGTGTGGTAAATGGAGCTGCAATACTAATAAAGATTCAGTTAATGGATTCCTTCAAACCACATTTGTTACTAATTTGCAGTTGTTAAAGAATTATAAAAAGAATTGAACTTAAGTTTAAGATATCCGTTAATGATTTGATAAAACAGTACCCTGGGTAAAAACTATTGCGATCCCCAAAATATACGCTATCATAACAGTGTAGCAATACCACGTGACTTTTGACTACATTTACAAGAAGAAATTTGTAAACATTGGAAAATAAAATAGCCATAAGTATTTTATTTCTTCATCATATTCTATGAAATATACGCCACGCTAAGGGGACAATTATTAGTTTTCCATGAAATATAAAATCTTTTTTAGCGGCTGTTCCGTTTTGACCATTACCTTGTGAAACCGTGAAACGTGTAGGTTTCACAGGGTAATGGAAAAATCGGTAAAACTGCTAGATATTATATTCCACGGAAAGCGAATACTTTTCCCCTGAGCGTGGCGTATATTTTATAGATATCGATGAAGAAATAAAATACTTATGGCTATATTTGTGATCCGATGTTTATAAATACTACTTGTAACTGTAGTCAAAAGCCACGTGGTATTGCTACACTGCATAAGTGATTGTTCATTGTTGAGGATCTTATGAAAGCTTGATATACATTGTTAAATGAGTTTCCTCGTATGATAAAGTATTTATTATTATTATTTACATGTATATATAAGATAAAAAGGACCTACTCGTGTTTTTACAAAACCAAGGGCGATAACTGGTGCAAACATTCTTTTTTCTGTTTTTAAAGAGTTGTCTTTAGAATATGGTATAATGAAATCTTTGTAATTTCACCGCGGCTGTTGAAATGATTTGGAAATAAAAACAAGATGTTATTCTTGTATTGAAATAGTTAATTATTTAGAAGACGAAACCACTTCTATGTGTTTAATTAAGATTATATTTCTTGCCGGTTGATTTTTGTGTCGTCACGTGATGCCATTCTGGCAGCAGCTTTCAGCCACTGTGAGATAATTCAGCATATACGCGAATTTTATGCTGCTGGAATATATTTTTTTAAGACATTCGCAACAATAATTTGCGAACAATTTTCGTGAGTTAAACCACAGTAAATAAAACACAAATGTTTTCTCCATCAATATACTCCCAGGTAATCAACCCTCTCTATCAACATTCCGTTCTTTTGTTCAACTATCTTTGATATTTGGATCTAAGATAAAGATCTAACGTGTAAAATAGGAATAAATGTCTATCTCAATTAAATAAGTTAACAAACAATGTCGATTGAACGAAGCTACGAGTATTTGTTGAATTATTATTTATCCAGATCAAAAACCGGAGTTGAACGATATTTCCATAGTAATATGAAAGTTGTGAAGGAGCGTTTACGAGTACCGTACGAGTAGCTAACCGTAACGGTTACCTCGTTACAATCGGTCTAAGAATAAAATACTTACACTTGTTTTTAACGTTTTGTTGACAAATTTCTTCTTACGTTCTTAGCCAAAGAATTAACGTCTCATACCACGTTGTATGTAAACATTGCTTCATCGTCTGTCAAAACAATCAGTATGGCTAATTATACTCGTCCACGTGCGTATGATTGACAGTGTCTCAGACTTATACAGATACTCGAGTGAGCGATACCATAGGCACATGGTTTCGGTGTTTGCCAAGTCCTTATTGTTACACCTTGAAGTACCAAACACAAAGATAAGATAGTGCAGCAGCCATGTTTAGCTGCAACGGACATGACGTTACGAAAGCTGGTACCCAGTTTTTACACAGTTGTCACAGCAAACACGGATACCAGTTTCTGTGACGTCATATCCTATGCGGCTAAACATGGCCGCTGCACATTCAGATAATTTGAAACCATGTGCCTATGAGCGATACGGCTGTAGAACAATCATGGCAATCTTGTTATAAACGTCTCCATAGTACCCGAGGTCGTATTAACATTTATATCAAGTTACCAGTATTAATCTATGCTTGGTATCAAAGTCCATTTTCGTTGTTTTTGATCGTCCCTTGAGAGGTCGTACCTACATATAACACCCATGGAGTGTTCGTACCTAATTTTAATGTTCAAACTTTATACGTTCCATTAACAGCTTAATACTAAATTATCTATCATATTAAAGCTTTGGGCAACAATAAATAAATTACAGTAAAACCTCGTTTTCTGGAGGGCCTATCGGGACAAGCTAAATGCTCGAGATAAGCCAGGTGCTCGACATATACGAAGTCTATGATGAATTGTATTGTCTCAAAGTCATCTTATACAATTTATATCAGTGCTTGAAGGCATATTTTTTCATGGTTTCCAGATTAACAAGCTGTGTATTTGATTTGCCCTCCAAAACTTGGGGGAAATGGTATTTGTTTGCTCGCACAATTACATTATCCTGTGAAAATTTGCACATTTTCGTGAATTTTCATTAAATAGGATGATCATAAAGAATAAAGAACAATATAATAACAATACATGACAACACGGCACGATTCGGGGGCTATATATGCTGCAAAAACGTAATATCATGATGGAAAAATGCGGGAAAATACGGGGTAAACTGAGGGCGTATTCTCAGTAAGAAATACTGTTGTTTCTTTCCAGTTTGCTTTGAAAGTATGCGTGACAGAAGCTCTTTTAATATATTTAGGATTTATTTCTTGAGCATTTCGGTAATTAAAATCCTACTTATACATGGGGACATATCGGAAATAACATACACCACGACAAATTTTAATAGACCACCTATTCATCATTTTTAGGAAATGTTTTTTTAGACAAATAATAAGAACCAAAAGTTAATGTTATTAACATAGATTCATAAGAAAACATGTTTCACTTTAAATATTTGGCACAAATTAACAAATAATAAAACATTCATTGCAACTTTCACAAGGATGCCTAACGTGCTTGTGTGACGGAGTGACTGTACCAATTAAATGCGGCATTCCGGTGATATTTAATGTTTTTCATAAAAGACAATCCACGAAGAATACATTTCTAGCAAAACAGTTAACTAACTATACCATGCACAAGTACCAGGCACAGTTGTTTGACACGTGTCATTACGCCATTATTTGGTACATGGATACGTCTTTTTCTCTAAATCAAAATAATAATGTGGACAAAGCAAAAATGACCGTAATTTACATTTATTTTTAAGCGTGTTGCATAATAGGATATGTCATAGGTTGGCTAATTAGAAATTCGTTGACGTGCGTATAGTGTATAGTGCAATCAGTCACAAAATGTACAAAACTGAAATACTATCATGACACTAATTCGTCCATACAGACCCTATGTTTAATTAAAGGAGACAAATCATCAGCCTACTCTTTTTTCCTGAAATTATTTCCCTTTGTACCCTCAAACATAGATAATTAAACCCAAAATAAAATCAAGCTAAAATTGAAAATGAAGTTATGATAATTGATTGAAAAATAATATATTATCTATTCGGGTAGCCAGACTATCATGGAACAACAAACAGATGAAGTCCAATTTAGCGTTTCAATTACATTTACTGAGTTAGGCTATTATTTCACAAGAACGTTTGCAACGTTGTCTGTAACTAAACTCACCCAATTTGTTCCCATGCCACATGGGTGCGATTGCCATTTTGTTTATATTGACTGAAACGGTAAATTAAATCATGCAGTTTTTTGCTTATTTTTTCTGCCGCATCCATCTTCATCTCCGTCAATACAATACGACGTTTACGGAATTCAATCTCATTTCGATGTGCAGACTTCACTCTCATTTCGAATTACCTGAAATTGGGTATTATTCCTCTCCTTTCTTTTCTAATCATTGTGTGTTTTGTCTTTACTTAATTATTGTACGCTTGATATATTAGAGTTTTCATTACACGGATCTTGCGTGCTACTCGGAATTGTCGTCATCTATGTGTGTCATCACTAATACCAAAATTGGCAACAACAACAGCCGCAACAACAGCAACAACAACAGCAGCAACAAAACCAGCAGCAGCAACAACAACAGCAGCAGCAAAACCAGCAGCAGCAGCAGCAACAACAACAACAGCAGCCGCAACAACAACAGCCGGAACAAGAGCAACAACAACAACAACAAGAACAGTAGCAACAAGAACAGCAACACAAGCAGCAGCAGCACATTCAACAACATCAACAACAACAACAGCAGCAGCAACAACAGCAGCAGCAACAACAACATCAGCAACAACAGCAGCAGCAACAACACCAGTAGCAGCAACAACAACACAAACAACAACACCAGCAACAACACCAGTAGCAGCAACAACACCAGCAACATCACCAGCAGCAGCAACAACACCAGCAGCAGCAACATCACCAGTAGCAGCAACAACACCAGCAACATCACCAGTAGCAGCAACAACACCAGCAGCAGCAACAACACAAACAACAACACCAGCAGCAACAACACCAGTAGCAGCAACAACACCAGCAGCAGCAACAACAGCAGCAGCAACAACATCAGTAGCAGCAACAACACCAGCAGCAGCAACAACACCAGCAGCAGCAACAACACAAACAACAATAGCGACAGCAACAGTAACAGCATCAGCAGCAGCGGTAATGATAACAACATTATAAACAGGGGTGATCTTCTTACCGGTCAGTCTCCAAATAAATACATAATTACGCCATGCATAGAATCCGTCGTGACTTCAAAATTTAGGGCTGTCTGTTCTTAGATGTAACTGAGCCTAGACTTCGATAATTTTTGTACTTAAATAGCAAATTTAATATAAATCGGTGGCTTAGAATTAAAAAGTCGTAAGTTCAAAATCAATATTTTGAGAAAACAAGAAAAAACTGTCTGGAAAGTACTCTTTACTTATGGAAAAACAAGGGTTTTAAACTTCAGTTTGGTCAACATGATCAGTTCCGATTTTCATGATAATAGGCTCATAAGAAGCGCCCTTCAGATGCAGATTTTAGCCTGCACTTACGACCTTCTAATTCTTTGCCAGCGAAATAATCTCGTACATAGTTTATATTATAACTGATCTGTTGGAAAACTATCTCAGTGTATTCATCTCTACACAGTCTTGTTGTTAATTACATTGAATTGCCATAAAAACGATGGGGTTAATTTTAGATTAGAAATTAGTAATTGGAAATTGAAAATGTCGCGAACTTTAAGAATTGAACTTAATGCGATATTCACCCACTTTTTATGCTCCTTTGAGAATCCCGACTCTGCAAATAGGGAAAATATTTAATTGCTAAAATGATATGGTTACAAAAAAATCTGATAAAATATGCGTTTCATTTCTTTCACACCGATAATCTCGTTATCGTTGTCTCATTTTGCTGGGAAAGTACAATTCTTGTGATATATGAAGATACTCACTGGTAACCATGGCGACGCGTTGGATCATTTGGTCAGTTAGATTAAAACTTGACATCAGAGATAAGCTTTTTAGATGTTTAATTCAGCTTATTTAAATTGAGCTTTAAATCACAGTAAAGGTCGTGTTCATTAGGTGAAGCTTATAGTAAAAAAACAAGACGTCATTTAGGCCTAGGTGGCCACCTTAACGTTAGTAAAAGTGCTTTCTCATACATGTATACAAGTACAGTTACAAAATTATCACTACATCGCAGCATAGGCACATGATTTCAAATGATCTGAGTGTACCCTATATTGCTATATATTATATTATATTTCAATCCATAATTTGAAGCCATGTGACTATACATCGCAATCATTGGATTCAAACTAGTAGTGACGCATGATACGGGTAGAAACTATCTCACATAATCAGTCGGTCGCATCAAAATAATTTCCATAAAAATGAATGTACGTTTAAAAGAATTAGTTTTACATTGCAAACGCTTTTACATAATTTCATTTTTACAACCAATTGGTGTTATTCTGTTACATATGATTTATTGATGAACTATAAATGTTTAATAACTTTACTGTAACCTTATTATTAAATTTATTGTAAGGTATTTTCAACTATTTTGATACGTTTTAATAAAAATAGGAGTAACCATTCAATACTTTGTAATTTTATTTATCACTTCAACGAATTCTAACATAACATGTGTCGCAGCATTTGACGTAACGTCCGAACCCACTCCAGGCCACCGGTTATCGGTCGGCCCTTTTTGTATAATCGCTTGATTCTACACAAGTACATGTACACTTTTGCCACAATACGGTCACCTATCTTGGACCACTCAGCAGCAAACGTCTATATATAGCCACCAACTCATCCAATCTAAATAATGTAGAAACGCCTGTTGATCAACGATTCTTATAATGTAGCGGCATATAATGCCGACTCAGCAAGCATCTATAATTTATTAGATCTTATATTTCTTGTCATACGTAAAGCTGTAATATTTCTCCGTCGGGATTTAGCTCAGCTGCGAAGTTCTTTGATTGTGCCATAACCTTGTCAACTTAACAGCTTTACTTTACCTTAGGGGATTCTTTATGAGAATTCTAAGTTTCATTGTGAAAATAGTACAACAATTAGCGCATGCGCAGTTAGGTACTTCCGCTCTAGTTTTCACTATCGATTGCACGTTTTGCTTTCTATTTCACTTTGCTCTTTGATGCCTGGCTTACATTTTATACAAAATTACGCATTTAAACACGTGTATTGAAGAATTGTTAGCAGACGTGTAGCTACCTAAGTATCGATCATGGGGCGGCGTATCGTCTAAACGGTCACCCGTGCACTATTTTTGGGGGGGGGGGCTATACGGACCCATTTGGTTCCTATAGCCTCCTCGATAGCATAATCATAGAGCGTCTGTTTTATATTGTGGCCCTACCTTTGACGAAGGTGTATATTGCTTTGTATGTCGTTCGGTCGGTAGACCAAATGGTTTCCGCTCAATAACTCAAGAACGATTGACCCTATGATCCTCAATCTTCACATGGAAGTGAGTCATCAACAGTAGATTACCCCTATTGATTTTGAGGTCAGTTGGTCAAAGGTCACTGTGACCCTTCAAATGAATGAAGCTGCCAAATGGTTTCGGTTCAATAACTCAAGAGTAGTTCGACCTAGGATCTTCCAAAGGTCATATAGAGGCTGTTCATCAACAGTAGACGACTCATATTGATTTTGAGGTTTAAGGTCAAGGTCACAATGACCTTTAACATATATGAACATATCAAATGGTTTCCGATCAACGACGCATGAACGGTTCGACCAAGGATCTTCAATCTTTTCACGGGGGTTGGTCATCATCGGTAGTTGATCCCTATTGTTTTTTAGGTCAAAGCTCAAGATCACTGTTTCCTTTAATAAATGTACCAAATGTTTTCTTATAAAATACTTAAGAACGGTCTGGCCATTGATCATGAAATTTTATAGGGATGTTGGTCACCATTAGTAGTTGTTTCCTACTGATTTTGAGGTCAGTTGGCCAAATTCGCTATGATCTTTTACACTTATAACTATTGGGCTGTCATGGGGCATACGTGTTACAAAGGTTCATTTGCCACGTCACACCAAAACTATTATACAAATAATACGATTATTGCCTTGCTCTATAACGCGCTCACGATTGAAATAACAAAGCAGATCGAATACTCTCATAATTATGAGTGTATAACACTGTATATATGGGTCATTGACCCGCTACGGACACCTCTATTAAAAAGGCGAGACTGGCATCTCTTCCCTCATACCCTCGATGCGATGGTAAACGCCGGGAATGAGGTGTCGAGAGTTAATAACATGTACTCGTAGAACTTGTTTAGTAATTTACTGGAAACTAATGACATTTTTAATGACATTGCCTTGCTATTGGGCAAACTATTAGACCAGTAATCCTCTTTGTGCTTATTGCTGAACCAACGTGAGATATTTACAACAGCCAAGGTAGCATAAATATCTAGAACGGGAAGCTAATTTAGAGATACAAATGGACATGTATGTAATAGCTATGTATCGGTGATATACACCGATCACAATATAGAACCAGACTGTCTATTCGAAACAAGAGCTAGGCAAAATTCTGTAGCACCGGACACGCCCGTGTATCTAACGTCCTTCTCTGGAGCTTCCTCTGGTCAAATCATGCTGTATCTGCACCGGAAGAGGATGCACATGCGCCCTTGTGGCTGAAACACTATATGTAACGTGCCTTCGCATAAAAAAGGGCGCTATATAAATATGGTATAATTATTTTTTTTGTTTTTTATTTAATACATTGTAGTAAATAACCTTGATTAACATTCGCTTCTGCCCTAATATACGGTGCATCGTCGGCTTCCAGCGGCTTCTCCTCATCCTTGGCGTCATGTCGTATACGATCGTACGGTGTTTGGCGTCATGTCGTAAACGATCGTATGGTGTTTGGCGTCATGTCGTGTACGGTCGTACGGTGTTTGGTGTCATGTCGTAAACGGTCTTACGGTGTTTGGGGTCATGTCGTGTACGGTCGTACGGTGTTTGGTGTCATGTCGTAAACGGTCTTACGGTGTTTGGGGTCATGTCGTGTACGGTCGTACGGTGTTTGGCGTCATGTCGTGTACGGTCGTACGGTGTTTGGCGTCATGTCGTATACGGTCGTACGGTGTTTGGCGTCAAGTCATGTACGGTCGTACATTGACAATATCATCGACAGAAAACGTAGATCTAGATCATATTCATACCTTTTATTCCTAGAAATGCTGGGTTATCACAAACAGCGCATGGAGTTTTCCTCGCAAAGTCAACACCAACGATGTCATTTGACGCAACGTTTAGAGGCTCCAGTTTTTGTGTGTTACGTCAACTGCGTTCTGATCATATTTTGAATGCCATTTTGGCAGTCTTGAAACATTTTACTTCTAATCATGACATGATTGGAGGCTATGATAATCTGGTCTTCTCATAATGTAGGACCTTTAGTTTTATAATTTAAACATCCCGCCCCACCATGTTTTGTGTGTAAACATTGCGTGTATAGTTTCATTTCCAGTTTGTGTTGGGACCAGCTTAGAAAAGCTGTAAGCACTTTGACCAATTCGACTTTTCCTCGTGAATGTGGCTCGAATATTAATTTATTTCCATTCCTAATGTTTCTGTCTTTTTCCTGCTGATTTAGGACCAGAGTGACTGGTTGTTTACGTCATTTGAATAAGTAAATTTGATTGCGTAATTGAATTTACTGTAATTTAATTGTAAGAACATAGAAACAGATGGATACAATGTGTTTATGAAGATAAACCCAAGGGAATTCACTTAAGAATTTTTAAGTGAATCTGTTGGTAGTAGGCTAGTTTTAGCACACCTGAGAATTTCTTTCTTGTGTCATTAAATTGCCATTATCTTCTCTTCAAAAGTCAAGTGGCCCTTGTAGCTCAGTGGTTAGCTCGCGTGTCGTCTAATCTGGCGATCCGAGTTCAAATTCGGATGGAGGCCCACATTTATGCCCCACATATTTCAGCAGAAAGCTGACTGGCAAATGAAGGCTATGCTCGGCGTCTAATTTTGTGCCTCCCTGTTTTCACAACAGTTCCACGTCACGACAGAGACATGCTCATTGGAGACCGACCCCTCTGATATATGACGTTGTGTGTTTAATCGTTGAAACTTAGACTTTCTCATTTAATTGTTTGTTGGGCACTTTGCCGTGGATTTGTGGTCTGTGTTTTTTTTTTATGTTTTCTGTGCTCTGCTGTTTAAGTTAAGTGCTGCCTTTTCGATTTTTAATATATTTTTGTTATCATGTATTGTTATACCAAAGCTGTCATACTGGCCCTATAATATATGTAACCCCCTTGCTTCAAGTTGCTTGCTCCCCGGCGTATGGTATTACACAGAATAAAGGGACTTCGTAGTTTATACATCTATAGACTGATGTTTTGGCGATAAGACACACTCCCTAAATGTTTGCCAATGGATAAGGGATCTTGTGGCCAATAGCTATGTTATTTGCTAGACCACGTCAAAGCATAGTCATGCACTATTTGAACTCACCAGTATACATAATTGATTATTGTAACCACGTGAATAGTAAATACACACGTGCATAATATATAATATATAAACCATGATTTACATATTAAACACCTTCAGTTCCTTAGCGACATCCAGTTTGATTAAACATTGACAATATTATCTTTTTATTAGCATTGCCTTGACATCTGCGCACTTCATTATGTTTTGCAATACGTACCAGTGTGTGAATGACTTCTCAAATTAGCGTTATTCTCAGCTGCCTTCCTTACTATAAATGAGTGTAGTAATATCATGCCGGTCAAGATGATGTTGAATTACTAGGAATATAAATTAAAGCACTGGGAGTACTGCTTGGAGGCGATCTGGTTGCTGCTACTAAAGCTTAAACCGACTTTACACGTTTAATGTTCGTTTTCTTACTGCCGATCTTGTCTTGAATGTCAAAATATAAAGGCATATGTGACTATATAGGCATGTTGGGTATCTAAATAATTGTTAAAAGGTGCATATTAATTTATATGTAATACGTGTATTGAATGCGTATATCAAAAGTGGCTTTAAAATAATACTACGCGCCTATTTATCAGATTCTACTGTACCGTCTTGTAATCACTTCCCTCACAGCGCGAGGCAGTCAATAGAAAGCGGCTAGCTAGTACAGCGACACCATATGATTGCATAACAGTACTTTGCAGACCGTATACGATTCATTGATAAAACCATCACTTGACCGTAGTCTGAAGTTTTTAAAAATAGCTTTACAGCCGGGACATTTGATGAACACGTCATTTTCGTATTATGAAACAAGTTCGGTATCGGCCGGTGTAGTGATTTTTTTGCAAAAATATCGATTTAACGAACAGTTTCACAATAATTTTTGATCTTAGAATAAACAAATGTTGCTGATTGGCTTAAATCAGTTAAAAAAAATGGAGAAACATATATAGCAGTATTGGGCATGTTGACAGTTTCTGGAACTACTTGAATGCGGATTCACATAGCAGCCTAAAGGCGGTTAATTTTGTATTAAGAAATGGGCAATGGTAGTAATGAGAGGCTTAAACGCCTCCCAAAAATGGCTCGGCGTTCGGCATACAGTACCATGTAGGACATTAGCCGCGACAGATTGGCCTAAATATGCAAGATAATGTCATACATGTTTAAGGGTTTAGGTCCATTTATCCCATTCACGTTCACCAGATTATTCTTCACCTGTGTGGGAACTAGACTAACCACTGATGTATGAGGATAAGTATCCTTAAACCGACATGAATAGGAATACATTAGTTTTATAACCGATATACATGTTGCATTATCTAGAGCACAAAATCATTAATGCTAACCTACTAATCTACATCCTAAACGTATTGGTGCTTAATTTTATGATAATTTTATAATAATTTCATAATATATAGTGACACGATTGATTTGTGATAACGCTTTATTTATACTCCAGGGTACTGTTTTATCAAAGCACTTACGGAAATCTTATTCAAATTCTTTATAATTCTTTTATAGATACAAATTAGGGTAAATGGAGTTGCGATACTAATTATGATTCAGCTAATCAACTTCTACAGACCGTATATGTCCTGAATTAACAGTATGCTGTTACAGAATTATAAAGAATTTAAATGTGTATTCTTGTTGTATGATGGAACAAATTAAGTTCCCATCGGATTTCTATTTAAAATATAACCTACATTATGAGCCAATGAAAATGCCGAATTTTGGCGGTTAAATGAAAATTTAATCATTAAAATTTTCTCTTCACATACTAGGCGTCATGTGTTGGTGCTAATTTCTTTCGGCCAATCAGAATGCAGAATTATGTTATATTCTAAGTCAGTTATAACATATTAAGTAAATGTTAATGACTAAAAAAGAACTCGCTTCGATTCGCTCGCTCCGCCCTTTTTAATAATTAAATTTTACTTAGTAGATGTTCTCACTATAACTTAAACACTCATTTTCAACTGTTATAGAATTCATTAGGCTTATAAATATATTTTGCTACTTTCAGCTAAGTATACATTTACATTATAATGATATAGATCTATTTAGAATATAACCTACATTATAAGCCAATGAAAACGCCGAATTTTGGCGGTTAAATGAAAATTTAATCATTAAAATTTTCTCTTAACAGATTTGACGTCATGCGTTGGCGCTAATTTCTATCGGCCAATCAGAATGCAGGGTGTTATATTCTTAGCCAGTTAGAACATATTAAGTAAATTTTAATGACTAAAATTTACTTAATATGTTATTAAGTTATAGTTAGAACATATTAAGTAAATTTTAATGATTAAAAAGGGCGGAGCGAGCGAAGCGAAGCGAGGCCTTTTTAGTCATTAAAATTTACTTAATATGTTCTAACTAACTTAGAATATAACATTCTGCATTCTGATTGGCCGATAGAAATTAGCGCCAACGCAAGACGTCAAGTCTGTTAAGAGAAAATTTTAATGATTAAATTTTCATTTAACCGCGAAAATGCGGCATTTTCATTGGCTCATAATGTAGGTTATATTCTAACGTAGATTAGAATATACGTTGGCATAGCCGCACCTCTGTTGCATCTTTTTTTATAGTTCTATTTGTGACGTCATAATGTATAAATGTGACATCATTATGTGTAATTCACGACGACATGCCTTTAAACTGTGACATTATTATGTATTATATTTGATGTCATTACTATAAACTGTGACATCATTAGACATAATGCATGACGCCATAATGTGAAACTGTGATATATAATAATGTATATTTCATGACGTCATAACTATAAACTGTGTCATAATTACGAAGAATTCATGATGTCATAAGGTCTAGTTGTGTCATTATATGTAAAGATGTAATTCTTGACGTCATAACGTAAAACCATGACATAAAATGTATAATTTATTATGGCATAATATCAAGTTGTGACATCATTAGATCTATGTATAATTTATGACATCATAACATCCTTGGAAATGTGACGTAATCGTGTAGAGCGTTTGATGCAAAAATATCAAATGTGACATCAGTATGTAGATCTAGAATTACTTGGATTATCATAACGTCAAAATGTGACATAGGCCTGTAACTAATTACATTTAAATCATTTAGCATTATGATAACAGAACATTTGTGACATAATCGACGGATGCAGAGCTCTGTAACAGACATTGGGCATTAGTCTAAATCGATTATAGTACTTCGTAGAGGTACCGGTAGCTAGCTTATCTAGATTCTGCATGGGTCAGTGTGTCATTTACACTGCTATAGATAAGTATAGATGACCGACAGATGCTAATTGTGAATTATAGTGTTTTATGACAGTAATAGATATCTGCTGGATTATAGTAAAACATGAAACATAGAACATCCCGTGTAATCTAACGACTAGAGAATATATCCTCACAAGCATACAACAAACACTCAAGTTATTTTTGTACTCAGATCAATACACTAGTGTATTAGTAGTGGCGGCTTGAATGGAATTCTTGTATTCATTTTACCGGCGCTTTATTCCCATCTCCTGGCGTATTGAAAAAATACTATTTAAGGAAACGGTTAATGCGGAGTGTACGGGCTTTTACCCACGGTATTCAATCTGGAATTGGATTAAGAATTGCCATGGTCGCCCTGTGAATAGGACACATTTTGTTATACTTTATTTAAGATCTACTCTAAGTGTTTGGAACTTAACGATTCCTTCTACTTATTGACTTGTATACATAGAGATGTTTGTTTGTCTTTTATGGAATTCTTATCTTCCAGCATCTTGGGGATTGTTATAGCAAGGTAATTTTGTTTAAATGATATTTTGTATACCTTATGTTGAGTTTATGTTACCCTGGTTAAGATAGATAGTATCCGAGCTAGGCCTAGCTATGTCAGCATGCTCTCGGTATTTGTGGACGAAATCTAACGTATAAGTAACAATAATTCCCGCCAGGTGAATTATCGATACATAAGCTGCTTCTCGGCTATTGCCTCAGGAAATAAAATTTGCTGATTTTGTATTTTCAATTCTTATGATAGAAGTAGGTCATAAGCTTATTATCTGATATATCTATTTGCGGAGCGGTGACCTGAACTCATAGCGCGCTTTGGGATCGAGAGATCTTGAGTTCGATCCCGTCCATGGCGATTCTTAATTTCTCTATAGAAGTTGTTGTCTAGTGTCGGACAATTAGACTCGTGGTACCAGTCTAGTACAGACAAGGATCGAACCCGATAGCAGTCATAATACATTGGCTTTTAGGTACTCATTCATACACATGGTCAAAGTAGACCATAGTGGCTTATTTATACGGAAGAGAAATTAAGTGCCACATAACCTACTCCATACAACAATCGAACGATACACTTCAGATGACAAGTTTATAGTCTCATCTACAAATTGCTAGTCGTGTTATTTTTCTCTTTTTTCTGTTTGACATACATGTTCCCATTCATATAACGTTGTGTAATCTGTCACATATAATGTCGCTTACGCTAGCTTTGATCTGCGTTGTAACTGAATATACACAAACAAGTCATACAAACCTGAACTGTAAAGGTAGTGTCCTCGAGATGACCGCAAAAATATGAACTATTCCAGTGACCACTCCAAATGACTTAAACAAGTTTTCAATAATAAAGTCTGATGAAACTAGTTTGAAATATTATGTTTTTCGTTACAAATGTATGTCAAAAATTTGCGTTGCAAATGTAGGCATATGTAAAAAATTTGCGTAACAGGTTTATGTAAAAAAAATGCGTTGCAAAATGTATGTAAAAAAAATTGCGTTGCAAATGTATGTCAAAAATGTGCGTTACAAATTTATGTCAAAAATAAAAAATAATAGGTTAGGCCACTGTTTAATCTGGTAGTCTGGACCAGTGAACAAGTTTTAGCGATATCCACTGAAGTTTCGCACACTCTATTAACAACATAATCATTGAGCATTTAAATTATACGGATTTGCAAAAGTTCAGAAATGAGCCGTCGTGAAAGCTCGGTCGTTTCCGCTTTTCTCCGGTTAAAACATAAAGGCCGAGGTTATAAGAACGAAGAAAAAAAGATGTTATCATCTCTCTCTTTAAACATGTAGACTGAATTCGGAAAAGAAATAATTATGTCAAATATGATATCATATAAAAACATTGTAAACGGAAATAGAAGAGTCTAAAATAGCAAAGATACATGTAAATGCGTAACTGTATCCACTATGTTATCGAAGGTTTATGTTATTGCATAATAAAACCATTATGGGTTATGGGTTATATTGCTGGTAGATAGAAGATTTAGGATACACACTAAGCTCTAATTTCATATAAACAATTGATTAGTACGCTGTATATGGTCATACAAGAAGAACACAAGAAATACATGAACGTAAAACATCCAATAGTTACTATTAGTTAGTACCCGGCAATAAAAGAAATAACTAACGCATATCAGTGCATATAGGTCGACAAGTGGTCTAGTGGTAAGGGCTACTGACTGCTGATCTGATCTGAGTTTCGATCCCTACTCCAGCCGGATCAAAAACAGAAATGCTTTTCAGTGTTCCCCACCTCAAATAACTAAAATTACTGAAGTCTTTCGGTCGAGACTATAAAAACCGAGGTCCGCGTAGGATGCTTTACACCAGGCACGTACAAGAACCAGTGAAGCTTCTGGAACATACTCTGTATCATGCACTATCCCCCTAAAAACTATAGTGACTAACCTCTTCTGGGGGGCTCGGCCATTTGGATTTCCGGTGGCGAGGATAAATAAAAAGCATATAAATCAAAGTTAGTACCTCGTACTAAAGAAATAACTTAGCCTAAGTTGGTAGACCTGAGGAGTGTTAGGTTTTGAACATCTCAAGTGGTATGGTGGTAAGGGCTACTGACTGCTGATCTGAAGGTTGTGGGTTCGGTCCCTACTCCAGACGGTCAAAAACAGAAATGCTTTTCAGTGTTTCCCACCTTACATAACAAAAATTACTAACAGTCTTTGGACGAGACGTTAAGCGAGGTCCCGTGTATGATGCTTTACATCGCCACGTAAAAGAACCAGGGATGCTTCTGGAACTGGGGCATCTTCTGTATCATGCACTTTCCCCCAAACACTAAAGGGACTAACCTCTTCTGGGGCCTCGCCCATATGGATTTCCGGTGGCGAGGATAAATAAAAGCAAATGAACAAACTTCTATAGTTCGCAGTCTAAGAACGGGAAATGGGCATCTCTTCTCGCATAGTATGCACAAACAAACAAGAAAGAACGAATTTTGTTTTTTCTTAGCGCTCAATCCGGAATTAAGTAGATTGCTTTATAAAAAAAACATGGTTTCGTTGTATGTAACATTCACATAAGGAGGTCCCGGAATTCGTTTCCAGACAGATACCCAACACGAAATAGAAATGGTCCCCATAATACAGCATAAAAGGGAACCCGGCTTTTCTTCCCTCATACTCTCATGGCGATAGATACTAGGCCTCTATCACCAGGAATTATGTGACGAGAAAGAATAATATCAGTAATTGCTCTAATAAGTTGGAAAATCTGGTTTCACAATCGACCTAAAATACATTAGTATAAACTAAGCAAATTACTAGTGCATCACCAATACCATATACAATGTTTGAGACGTTATTCAGTCGATGATGCTATTGAGCTATCTAATTGTCATTGTTCTGTGCGATAAATAGAGCGATTTCATTCTTGGAACACGATACCTCCCAGCTATATGTAAGTCATCAGTATTCATACCAATGTTTTTTGAAAATGATGTTATTACAAATGACGGAATACAAGAATCATTTGTATGGAAGGATTAATTTGCTCCAGGGAAACATCACATTCACATCACACTGTCACTTCTCTGTTGAAACTTTGTAAGGGTGAAAAAAGTATGACCAGTGCCAAAGCATTATCAGGGGTTTGTCATTAGATTTATATAATTTATGTGAATAAATCGCGATTGTATTGACACCTAAATAAAATGCTATATATAAGAACGTAGCGCCTCTGTATTTAATTACCTCCGTTTCAACTAGATATAGTGGGCATGGGTTACCTCCCTTGGACGACAGGGCTTAACAGCGCTTTTCTTACAAATATTATGCAAATTAACTTCAACTCCCTTCCATAGATTCACTCCTGGGGCCCATTGCAGAGCCATATTTAGCAAAGATTCGACTTTTTTGTATACTATTTTGAGCAAACTAAGACAGGTAAACACTTCATGCCCAGAATGCAGACACTGTTTTCAAAAGTTCATTCCCTTGCGTAATTGTCCCCACTACCTAATTGAATTGTTTCCCTTTAGTTCATTCGATTATTATCCGGTTTATCTCTGAAGCAAAGGTATGGGAACTGGAATTATCATCAACTAACTATTTGAACTTCACGAAAATGCATTGGTGACATAGTATGCTCAAAATCATCTACGGAAAAAAGTCCGATCTTGGCTAAGATATGTCTATGAAACGGGTTACTTGGCTTCATTTTCATCAATAACCATTAAACATGATGAGTCAGACACTTTTAAACTCAGATCAAACTTGTCAGAGACGGCATAAACCTCGACCACAAAGTGTAAATACATATTGCTTATATAAATCGTAAATATAATAAATTGATAGAACCTACAATGACATACAAGTTGCATTACATCAATATACAGAGCTTGCTTAGATACTTTATCTTGTCAACTTTGAGGGATTTCCACTTGTCTATGTTTAGTCTATAGATATACATTCGTATGTTACCATGGTGTCACGTGAACGGATTTATCAACCTAATAAAATATAGTTTATATCATTCATCATCTGTCTTATAAATGTCTGCATCAATAGGTCCAGGGGATATTCTTAGTCTACATTAATGTCTTATATAATTTATATTTTACCGTCTTACAATCAATGGGATTTAATTATTTCTTAGGCATTAATGATGTTTATTTTGCTTCAGTGATGTATAAATCTACGCATCAATGACGCCTGTCGGTTCCTATTATGAATTGAAATTGATGAAATCGTTAAGAATCAATTTCATATTCTTATCTGATAACGACAACATAATTCGCCTTTATACTTTGATAAATTTTGGCGTTTCACATGACCAGACGTGTCACGTGATCACAATGACTTTACCACTACATAGGTCACGTGATCGTTCTAAAAAGTAGATTTTGTAAGTACAATATAACATATATGGACATCACAAAATTGCGGGTCAAGACTTTATAACTAAGACTGTCTGGTTATTAACTTCTATGATGTTGTAAACTAGTACTAGACTTCTCAAAGTTTGATGAGGGCCAAGGAATCAATTTTCATGTCCGTTTTACGTTAATTGAACAAAATTCGGTTAAGAAAACATGAAATTTTTTGTCTAATCTGCTGCTAAATTTGTAAAATGTCATGTGATGCATTTGGTATGCATTGTCATAATGTTGTCTTTTCCCAAGTAACTGATAAGCCATAATGACAGGAACCAAAGTGGTAAGAATAAAATGGCAATTATGTCCCTTTTCTGTTCTCATATCGTTTATTATGTTTCTAAATATTCTATCAGTCCACTTTATTCAATTTGCAAAATATTCACAATTAAAGGGGCATGTCCAGGAA
This sequence comes from Spisula solida, assembly GCA_947247005.1. Classification (NCBI taxonomy): domain Eukaryota; kingdom Metazoa; phylum Mollusca; class Bivalvia; order Venerida; family Mactridae; genus Spisula; species Spisula solida. The sequence continues at coordinate 6,103,959 of OX365960.1, read as the reverse complement.
CTGGAGTGTCTTGGTTTGCAAACAACAAAATTGCGTTAATCACTTGTAAAACAAACTATTACTGAAAAGTCAAAGTCTTTTACTGACAACAACGATATTTAGTTATTCTTGAAATGTTTTTTTTTAAAAAACTAGTAGGATATTTCGTAACTTTTTTACAAGATTTCCATTATTTGACTTAGGTATTAAATGATACCAATTTGATTGCTATTCAAGACACTTCAGTTCCAGGGCATGCCCCTTTAAGGAATATTTGTTGACCCTCGTCGAATTTTGAGTAGTTTATGTTAATATTAGTAAATAAATAAACATACACCAAGTGTTTATTTATTGATGATTTTATAGCTTTATTGGTGCAATAATTGTACTATCATTTAATGCCATAAAGCAATTTAAAATCGCCAGTTTTTACGCGTAGACTTACAAATCTAACAGGGGCAAGTACAGTCGCTGGCTATAATATACAGATGCTATTTGAGATAGTTAGTCCATTATTTGCTCCGAGTGTAAGATGTCTTTGGTTCGATTCCAGTCAGTGACATACCGAAGTCGTTTTAAATGGTACCTGTTCACCTCCCGTGCTTGACACGTGTAGTTTAGTTATTTCCAGCCCTACATTCAAGGAAAAATAACGTGAAGCACGTTTCCGACGGTATGTAACAGGTACGATACGTGCGTCACGTTATTTTTCCCTGAACGCAGGGCAGGACAATGTGACTTCGTAGTTTCCATTTGACTGAAATACTGTTCATCATTGAGACTCTTTCAATAGAAATCAAAAGATAACTAATAAGGCGGATCATTGTATCGATAGTCAGACAAGTGGGAAATAAAGGAACGCATCTCATGATACGTAAATAGTGTAAATAATAAACATCCTGTTTATATCTGTAATAATATCTAACTATCAAATTATGTCGACATGTATATATCTAGTGTATTTAATGTACTGCTTGCCCTTGGCATGTTTTAAATGGTAATACCCTTGGTTCTAGGAATTACTTTGTACACTGTTAATGTTGTCCGAGACGTGTGAGCTTTTGTCCTGAAGATACATTGATAAGTTATTGTTTATTTCTACAATACGAGATGTTAAACTTGTAGTTAAAGCAGATCGCTCTAAATAGGTTGTGCTGATAGTAAAATGTATTGGTTAAGGTAGGTCGCTCTGAACAGGTTGTACTGATAGTAAAGTGTATTGGTTAAGGTAGGTCGCTCTGAACAGGTTGTACTGTATAAATTCCATCGTTTGTCAGTTTTTTTATTTAGACGGTCGCCCACGTTTTTCTATATTGTTCGCTTAGATGTCATATATTGTACATTTTATGGCCAGCAAGGACATTAATATTCACTGGAACAATATACAATGGGGTAACATAGCTGTTTCCGTATTCCACTGGGGACTGACTGTATAACATTGTGAGAATTGTCGCTGATTAATGAATACTTTTAATACTAGTCTCTGTAGGTAGGTAATTGAAGCAAGATCAAAGTCGGTCACAACATAATCATACTAGAAGTCCTGTGTGCTGTATGCTGAATATGCTTAACGTAATAATCGCGCCTTTAATTATGTCTGAAGCCCGTCGTATTTCTGATGAGTACAAGTGTACTGTAGAATCATCATTTTTCGAGGGAGTTGAATTTTCGTTGATTCCGTTTTTGCACTCGACCACGAAATATAATCACCACGATTAACCGACCTCTAAATATCGAACATGGGTTATTCCTTTCATATCTATATTCCTCGACCCCACGAAAATACAATTTTATCAAAATCCACAAATTTAAATACCCTCGAAAATATGTGATTTTACAGTATACAGCCAAGTGTACGTAGTTATCTAGATGATCCTTGTTTTATACTTATCCTTTCATCGTCCCACATCTCATTATTTTCACTAATTGTGTTTTAATGAATTTCAGAAATGATCAGAAACGATCGATTTTCATTACGGTGATCCAATGATAATACTAGTAAACATTACAACGTCAATAATAAAACCACCTTTGAGATCCATGCTTCCATTTAAACATCGAGTACCCAATTACTCAGTCAATTGAAGGAATGATAAAGTCGTTGTTCTATACGAATCCTGAAAAGAAGTCGAGGTCCGGCGTTGATCTGTACTCTCTTGGACCGGTTGGGACCCGAGTACTTTTTGCCACGCATTGATCCTTTTGTTCAATTGGATCGGCGTAAGTGCCCTCATTCACTTTTAGGTTAGGTAATGGAAAATGGACTTGTTCATAACTTTGATGTGGTTTATTACTGAGTTGTATTCATGTGCCGTTTCAACCACAGGTAACTGTATCATTGATGTTTTTTACTCTTTATTAATGATACAGTAACCTGTGGTTTCAACTGGACATCCTGACCATTGTGATCTATGATACATGTCGGTATCGAATTAAGAGAAACTCATTATGTAAAATGAAAATGTCACTTTGTTGTTTTGAAACCACCGTAATTATTGCTATCAATGCCGAGAATCAGTGTATTACGACTTCAATGAAAACTTAACTAACATAATAAGCTCAGTTATCACACGATGAGTACTAGTATATTGGAAAAAAACGGAAAATCTTTTGCGTGCAAACAGCTCATGTGTAGGTGTCAGAAAATGTCTCGCAATTGTTGATACTGAGGAAAACTCTAGCTGAAATCGGAAACTTGACAAGAGTGTCGGTCTGACAAAGCAAATGTCACAGAAATTGTATCTTTCCAGGAAAAAAGCTATACTTAAGTGACTGTGATAATGTACTTGGCTCTTTCACTGTTAGTAGGTGATGTTTATAAATGTCAAATTGACTTCACGTTTTTGTTGTGACCACCAGAAAATGGCGATGTGCTGATTAGTAGACGTTGCACACCCTATGTTTGGAAGTACAACCCTAACCGCTAACAACCGCACGATGGCAATTTGCATAGTCAACAATTGTAAAAGCCTATATATTTGCGAGGCAAAGAAATCGGAAGTTAGTTTTTTTCTGATGAAGCTACCGAACTTATATGTTTGCGACATGTCAAGAAATAAATAAAAAATGGTTGCTCAAGTTCACGAGCTTAAATTGTACGCGAATCTTTAGAATTTGCGAATATAACGAAAGTTAAACCCTCGCGAAATTGTCTTCACCATGATGCGTATACGGAACGTGTAAGATGTAAAAAAGATGAATGGTAAAGGGTTTAGGGGTCTGATCCATCTATGACTATCTATATGGATACTTCATTGGCGTCGGGGACCCCTACAGGGACCCCTACAGTACCTTATTGTGGCAACATGAGACTTTAAGTCCCATATTCTCTGGTATTCAGTGAACATACATGTAGACTAAGGTTACTAAATACATGTATCTGCATAATAGACACTTTACCATGACTTTTTTGCAATAGTTGTATAATTTTGACATTCGCTTGTCTAGCTTATCCCGGAAGCAACACTACACACAAACCGGTTTGACAACATTATATACATGTCGCGGGGGTGAGTGGCATGCAACATTGTTAAAGTGTAGTTCATGAACATATTATATATCATTTAACGCGATAACCACATCGCTTATACAGCACATGTAAACATGTGCTAGACGTCAACTTATCTACTGGTCTGAATCACACGATACTATGAAGTCAAAAGGCTGGGTCCATGAGTTCAGTCTACGGGTCCAGACAACAGGTCCAGTCCGTGAGTCCAGTCCACGGGACCAGTCCGTGAGTCCAGTCCATGAGTCCAGTCCATGAGTCCAGTCCACGGGTCCAGTCCATGACTCCAGTCCACAGATCAATGCTACGAATCCATTCCTCGTGTCTATGCCATGGGTCCAATCCACGGGTCCAGAATATGAGTCCAGTCCAAGAGTAAAGGTCATGGGTCCATTCCAGCTTTTCTATGTTATACATGTATTGGAATATTATCCTCTCGCGAAAATATGCGATTTTGCAGTAGATCTATACCTTCTTCCGTGAAATGTTGGTTTTTAGTGTGTAACATTGTCCACGGAGTGTCGTCGTTAGATCACGTGGTTTTGATAGAGGATAAATGCCGGATTTGAAATTGGCACAGATGTGATATTTACACGTACACTGTTTAGACTATTGTACTGGTGCATTTTGCCAGACGAGGGTAATGCAATTGTTATTGGTATCAATTTATCCAAATATTTATTAAACCTATCTTCCCAAAAATATTGTTTTGTCAACAATTTGGCGAATTATGAACCAATGCCAACAACATTACTTGAGCTTTTGGGTTAGATATATTCTACGAGTTAAACGTCTTTGTCATGAAATTATTTCCCTTTGCACCCTCAAACATTGATAATCAAGCCCAAAATAAAATCTAGCTAAAAATTAAATTGAAAATAAAGTTATGATAATTGATTGACAAACTACATTATGTAATCGTGTAGTTGTACTACCAGCGGTGTTTTAACGATTCTGTGCACGAACCAACACTAATTGCTCGATTATCCAAGCTAGCGACAGTCTTAGTTGCTTCTAGATAAATCATCCTGGAACAATCGACTGGCATACCTGTGTTTTGGTATTCTATGTTTGTGCATATGAACGTTCCTGGCAAGCAGAATGAATATACGATGGTTGCTAACTTGATAATTGATACTTAGATCAAGACTCCTAGCTCTTGTCAAATTTATATTGACAAATCAATAGCCGTGTTGTCAGCTTCCTGCTTTTCATCTATGTTAGAAACACATTTAGACCTAGGTAGGTTGTCTGTTAGCTATGTGACCTCGGTAGGTTATCTGTGAGTAACGTGACCTGGGTTATCTGTGAGTCACGTGACCTAGGTTATCTGTGAGTCACGTGACCTAGGTTGTCTGTTAGTTACGTGCCCTAGGTTGTCTGATAGCCACGTGACCTAGGTTGTCTGTTAGCCACGTGGCCTGTTAGCCACGTGACGTCTGTTAGCCACATGACTTAGTTGTCTGTTAGCCAAGTACCAAGGTTGTCTGTTAGCCACATGACCAAGGTTGTCTGTGTGCCACGTGACCTAGGTTGTCTGTTAGCCACATGACTTATTTTGTCTGTTAGCCACGTGACCAATGTTGTCTGTGAGCCACATGACCAATGTTGCCTGTTAGCCACGTTACCTAGGTTGTCTGTTAGCCACATGACCTAGGTTGTCTGTTAGCCACGTGACCAAGGTTGTCTGTTAGCTACGTGACCAAGGTTGTCTGTTAGCCACATGACTTAGGTTGCTTGTGAGTCACGTGACCATCCGGTACAATATTTGTCTACTATGTCGGGATAATTACCACGTAAAGTATCATGCTTGTATGTTTGATCGTACATTGATGTCATGTCATTTGACATTGATTCTTTATTTATCCCCCTATTTAAACCATGTGTCAATTGATATAACCTCTTCCCGGTAATCATGTAATACTAGTATTGAACGAAATGATTGAACGTGTGCAATCAGCGGACGACCTCTCCACATTCATACTGTAGGTTTACCCAAGTTGAGGACAAAATGACTCGAGCCTACTGTACCGTAAGACAGAAGGAGATGACCTTGCCCGTTTAGAAATCAAATCCCAGGTGTCGAAAAATCTCCAGCTGGTCACAGCCTTACGAACGCTAAAGCCTAGGTCACACTGAGCTTTTTTCCCCTCGGCAATGTACTCTCGGTTGAAATTAATGAGCTATCAGCACACTGGGAACAGGTTTTTCATGGTCTTGGGGAAGCTTCGAGGAAGTCGTGAGACAGTTTGTGATATGGAAGACATTGTTATGAATCGGGTGGTATCGGAAGACATCGGGAGAACATCGCCGATGTGGAATTCCTCAGTGGGACCTAGGCTTAACAGAAAGCCGATATTTTCATACGTTATTTTCTTTGTTGGAACAAACGATGCAAGTGAGAGCATTCTAACTGATTTAGACTAATGTACTAATGTTGTAATAGGCCTTCCCTGGGCTTTATCTGACATATGAGCTAATTTAAATGTCACTAATCTCTGTATAGCATCGAGCCCGTCACATATACACACCTAATAGGTTAATGTCCGGCACGTGATTAAGGTGGAGGGGGGAGTTTATTATGAACGTATTAACATCGTAGCGGTTAGGTTCCGATGACATTTGACACAAAAATTCTGCCTGACCGTATAAGTATAATGTACTCTTAAGATGTTCTACATTGTAGATTGTAGTTCGTTAATGCTAACGGAACTGAACATTGTCTAGTCACGTGGTTAGAACGTCAGTGAATCGTTAACAGTGATCAGTCGTTAAGTTTTAGATAGAGCACTAAACACGGGGTTATGTTTAGGTGCAGTATTTTTATGCCAATTACATAATGCGATAACTTCATGCTGATATATGCACCCGTCCGTCCGGTGATAATAATAAAGACGCTATTTATAGAGGGAACATACTTGACATAATTGTCAATCTGCGTAACGCCTCAACAGTAAAACATTGAAACAACAAAAAACATGGCATCAATAAATCTAATGATCAAGTGTATGGATATATAATGAAATTATAAATTATCGCACATTAATCCATTGTATGGTGTTACATAAGTGCACTTTAATTTAACCAATTATTCGAATAATGCAACTTTCTCATGAAGACTTTGTAGACGTATTGAAAAAGAGATGGAGATTTATGATTGGTTTCCGTTCGTGCCATTGATCGATGTTCGATTCCACAATTGCACTGATGAGCTATGTTCGGTTGATTTCAACATAAGCAATTATTAGGCTTTAACGATGATGGTTATATCTGATTACCTGACTAAATTATCATCACAATAACTGCATTCAAATACAGCGAACAATGTCCAATTTCAATAATTGTATTATTCAAATCATACATGGAATGTTGCCAAATCGTGGTTATTGAACTTGCATACATTTTAATACAAAACCCCAATCATAGAAAAAAAACACCTAAATATCTAGTAGACTTGTGTATGCTTTTTGCAGCCTTAAAGGTACATACACAATTTGCAGCCTTAAAGGTACATACACCATTTGCAGCCTTAAAGGTACATACACAATTTGCAGCCTTAAATGTACATACACCATTTGCAACCTTAAAGGTACATACACCATTTGCAGCCTTAAAGGTACATACACCATTTGCAGCCTTAAAGGTACATACACCATTTGCAACCTTAAAGGTACATACACCATTTGCAGCCTTAAAGGTACATACACCATTTGCAGCCTTAAAGGTACATACACCATTTTGATTCAAAGAAGCTTGTCAGCTTAATTTTGTTGGAACCAGATTTCATGCTTTTCCAAAATCAGCAATTTCGTGTGGTTCATGAATTCGTGGTTTATCAATTTTAGAAGCACAAACACCGGCCTATTTGTCTAAAAAAATGAGTTACAGGTCTTATTTAATTAATAAAAAGTGACAAGTGCCCGATATATTAGGTGTTTATGTACAATCTTAGTTCGGTTTACGCACTGTCTACACATGTATACTAGTGGCATGGATTATACCCTGATAATAAGTCAATGAACTAACTATGCAACATATTTCCTTCTAACTTTAAAAAAAAATGTCAATTTTTCGAGCAGTGGCGTTAATCATATTGGTGGCGAATTCAAAGACATACTAGAAAGGTCAAAATCTCTCAATAAGGCTAAAAATAATGCAGTTGAAAAAAAAGATTAAATAAATTTGTTGATATTTGTTACACCTCCTTGATCATATTAAGGTCATTTAACTTTCAAATAAGCTGTTCTATTTATGGAAACATATATTGACTTACATTGTTCAAAATTCCAATATATAGAGTTCGTATACTCTAAAAGTCGCAATACAGCCTTTATTATACGCTGAAAATTTAATCCGCCAAGTACACCATATAATTTTACGATCGGTCGGCCTTTTAAGTAAGTTAGTCATCCTTTAAAGCGCGTGCATCCAACCTGAACGATTTGCGTCATCACGAATATAAAATCTACCCTGGACCGGTATCATATTTGTCTTTATTCAAAGGTTGAATTTATTTATACTGCAATAAAGTTAAAGTTTTTTTGGCTAAAGATGAAATAAAGTTGACTTAATTAAATCGGAAGTCTATGTATACTAATAATGATCAATATTATAGCTTTAGACATGTATAGTTTATTTCATTTCTGAGTTGGAATTAGGTGGTACAAGTTATTGGAATAGGTAAATAATTACAAAATTTGATATTATGTTTATGCATAAGATATGACTTTGCTGTGCTTAGTTATGCAACATGTATTTGTTATGTAGCCTATTATCTGTTTTGCATTTATTTATTTATGCATATTGGTCGTTTTAGACGTAACACATTAATCTTAACCCGCATTAAAATTAGTCCAATTCTGCAGACATACAGACATGCAGACATACTTAAACTCGGAAGTACATTGTATTCAATTAAATTACAAATTCGGTGTATTACAATTATGCGTCGTCATTAAATACTATCTCCCGCAGTTTTTAAATAATTCTCAAATATTGAGTATTATTTTAATCCAAAAGGTGCCATCGTGCTTTTTTCAAGTTTTGCAATTAATTAAGATTATTTAATCGACTTTTGATCACAGAGCTTTTTGTAATAGGCGCATGCATGAAATAGAAATTGACCAACGAAGAATTTTACATTATGCATCACAATGCTTATGTTTAGCCTATTTTGAGAAGTATTTTATGAAAGTAGGACGTTAAGTACATTCTGAGTTACTAGTCTGTTCTTCCTAGGGATATAATGGCTTTGGATGCATTTGTCCCACGACATATACACCCTCATTTCTAAACCATGATCTCTAGAGCAGCAGTCCAACGCCAAACTGACTGAGCTTACCGGGTAGAAGTTTTATCAATACTAACAAATTAAATTTCGCGTATTAACTTAGTTAGACATATTCATAGATTTTTAAGTTACAGTAATCGTTAATGAGAAACTAAATGGAAGACAAGATTCTATACATGTATAGTTACACGACCTGTGTTTTCCCATACAGTAGTAGAGTAGCATTTACTAGCAGTCCCCGCCATTTAGCAATCTCTTCTAACGTAATATAGTTTACTTTCGTTTTCCATATACATTATAAGTACATGTATTAGTACACAAAATGATACCGATACATGTCAATGCATGTACTTGATCTGTTTTATTATCATTGAAATGACCCACTTAACTGTGTGCATTAATGAAAGCGACGTCCTTGGTTTTGTTCACGTGACTTGTCAATGGTTTTGTGCGCGTTACTTGTCAATTGTTACGTGTGCGTGACTTGTCAATGGTTATGAACGCGTAATTTGTTAATGGTAGAATGCGCGTGACTTGTCAATAGTATGCAACAACAATCATATCGAGGGCTCGGTGCATAAAGGTATGTGCAATAGTTTTGCACTGAGCCCTCGATATGCAATGCACCCGGCTAGGATCAAGCGATGACACAGTATGGATGTTGTTCAATAGTGATTTATTGTTGTCAATAGGTGATCTGTTGGAGAATAGGAAAAACGATTTGATATTATTTATTTCTGGATGTTTTTACTAATCAATCATAGTAGGATCTCACCATTAAGATAACCATATAGATAACCGTGATATCAGTCTAGTCACGTGATACTGGTAGACAATTACAGTCCTCATTAAACCTTGTAATCTACATGTAGAAATAATCAACAAGATAATTATAACATTGGTTGTATACTGTATGAACTCTATATGTATGGTATTTATACATGAACGTATATGTATCGTATTGTAATAAAACCAGGCCCAACGATTTTATAAAACATTTTTTGTACTCAACTCAACTTGAGCATGAAACTGAATTATCCCATTGACAGTGTAATAATTAAATTGCCCTTCCTTTAGCAGGAGATATTAATCTGCTATCTTTAAGGCTATCCATCTACATAAAAAATCAGTAAATTAATATATATTTTATTGTTTGAATCATTTAAAGTTAGAGCACAATATTGATTTGAGCATAAATATATATATACAAGTATTTATAATCACTGAGCCAGGCCATACTTTGTTGTTTATGGTTACCATAAGGGTTATTGTGAGAAGCCTATAGGCCTATCAGCAAATCACAGATAACTGTTTAATATGTTTGCCAGTACAGCGGTGATATCCCTCTCTAAGCAGAGCAGTAAAGGTCTGAAAAGTTGGTGACACCCCCTTATGGACGTCAAACTTAGATACTATTGTCGTGGCCTTTGGTGTATGTAGTTATTGTCTACGTCTATCTGTCTGTACGTATGTATGTACGTCACACTGTGTGACATAACTCTATATTGTTTTAATACAAACTCACTGACACCTATTATTTTCAATTGTGAACGTATTGATGTGAATTTAGTGAATATAGAAAGGTAAAGCTAACTTTGACTTACTTGTATTTAGTATTTTAAAATTGGTACTTTGATTTATTAAGTGAAGAGGCTTGCGGACTTGCAATTGACTCAAGCACTGGACTGGTCTGGTAAACTTGAGGCCCAGGAACGCCATTATAAACATACTTAAATACGTTATTCTGGCTCGACACGAAAGCATTGTTTTGCATACCATTGAACTTGTCCGACTTGTGAGATTGTCAGCTTATAGAGCAGGGTAGTTCATGTGATTGTAAATCAGAACCACGGTTTGCTAGGTTATGTTGCCTCACTTCCGCTTGTACATGTATACTGGGCCTCACTGAACAGTTACCACTTATACAAATGTATCTTGTATACCATATGACCTATCGGTACAAAAGTTTTATAGTGTGTGCATTTGATTATTGTTAAATAGGATAGCAAGGTCAAAACATAGTCGTGCTCGGCTTTAAACACAGTGTAATGTGAATTTAAAAATATAAAAGTCAATAGGATGGTAACTTTTCATTAATGCTGAGTATACATGAATAAGATATTACTGTTGAAAAAGACATACCTTGTATAACCATATGCATGTAATAATGAAGAGCTATCATCGGTGTCGATTTGGATTATGTTTTGCAAAACATTCTAAGCAATTAGACTTCGTACTTCGTCCATGTTTCCTAACTACCAGGCCCCAATCTCCTGAAGCATCTCAATTAGAAATCTCAACTCAAATTGAGATTTTGCTCAAATCAGAGTCTGAATTTATGATAAATCTGAAGTTTGAGCTCTTGAAATTGTACTGTAATTAACTCAGGATATGGATTTTAGTTTTGTGATACGATTTTTGAGTCCAGCCTTCCATGGATATTATCTAAAAGGCACATGGCAATATTTGAGATGAGATTTAGCTCAGATTGAGATGTTTCGGGAGATCGGGGCCAGGTTGTTCAGCTGCCCAGTACGGATTGTGTGCAAAAGCATAATTACTACCAAGATGCTAGTTAAAACTGTCTTTCTAATTTTGTTTCCTAATTTAATTTATTGGCAAGACTGATGAATAATTGAACTCCTCTTCATACACGACCGTGTTATCTTGATAAATACAGACAAACATGATATGATAGGGATAGTTGGTGCATATCAAGTAAAGTCCGTTTATTCAGGTCTGTCACTTGTATACAAACATTTTAATATCATGACGTTGTATTTTTATTGTTTTTAATCATTTTATTTGGAGAAAAAGACAGTGAAAATCAACATATTATTCACTAAGCTACATACTAAACACATACAATCTAATAAAATAAGACATTAATATTAAGAGAAATTGCAATGTTTATGTACACTATGTTATGTAAACAAGTGTCTGACCTGACTGATAATCGGTTAATATACTTATTTTTTGTTTGTTGTTGTGCTTTCATTCAGTGTATGTTTCAAATTAATTTTTTACCTCTATTGTGGATAGTTAAAGAGTTTACAGAGCCAGTGTTCCTTGAACTAGTTCGAAATCCAGCAAAGTGTAATTATGTGGCTTTAATAAGGCTGATATGGTTTTATGTCGCTCTAATCATACATAGACGTAGTCAAGGGTTGGCAAACTTAAGTTTTTTACGTGTCCTTTGTCTAAGTGGTCCAAACGCCAATTCTAAAACGACGACACAAGAAAACAAGTACATTCAGCGGTTCAGAACTTCAAACTTTTGAAATAGTATTGTTGTTGACGATATGTTTGTCGTTTAGAGGTTAGGATATATATGGTTTGTTTATTTAGATATATGTCATCCGTCACCATTTGTTTTCAAACGGTCAACCTTATTCCTAAGAAAGTTGCCTTTAACAAGAACATAAGATTGTTATTTGCTGTTTGCCTTTATGCTGGAGTCTACGTAGACAGATTGGACCGCGTGTTGTAAACATGTCACACTTTCCAACGAATTCTCTCCCACTTTGGGGTAATTACTAGACGTTGGGTTGAAAACTTTCTATGCGGAAAATTTTCACTTTCCTTCGAAATTCTTAATCGAAGAAGCATTAATTATTCATAGGAAGATATATGATTGCACAAGCTTACTGAGACCTTGATTTAGGTATCGCCGTCTGTCGGCATTTTGTTGCTCCTATAGATAATGAAGAAAAGTGCTGACGTTTGTCTTATTCTATCCGCCATTATGTTCTTGTCATGATTTGCGCATGCACAGAACTGCAATTCTTGCACAAGGAAATACATGTACTTGTAACATACATACATCGCATGCTTGTTACAACGTTCCTCTTTTATTGCTTATACTTTCAGTACTGATTATTGATGAGTTAGGTAACAACTTAACTATCATTTTATTGAAAAGTTGAAACTGTCGTATATCCTGACATCATGTACTTGAACGATCAGTCTTGGAACTCCCGGCTTCCATACATTCGGAACTCCGAGCGTCAAACATGAGCTAGTCCATACCATTCCAGTGACTTTTGTTTGTCGCTTTGTGGGGTCAAACTCACATTCGAGACTTACGTTCAAATCATTAGACTCTGGGCCGGCCAGTCTCAGTATGTCAGTTTTCATTCATTTAATTTATCCCGGGTTGCAAAAGAATGGTAAATTAAAAAAAATGTAGATCTATAAAGCAAGTTATTTCCAAGATACCGGCTATGATTTTAGATATCTTTAAAGTACTTTCAACTTTTCATCCGAGTTAATCTTGAATGTAAAACCAATCACGGTGAGCTATGACGTCACGAGCATTTGTTCACATGGATTACTACACAGAATTCCAATTACGATATCAAACAGTTCAATACAACCATTGATGTACTTGTAATACATGTAATCCGATTTGTAGAATTTATAGATCAAATGTCAGTTTGTTAAACCTTGCTCACTTAATATATTAATATGTACATTTACGACAGACGAACCTAAATATTTAATGTTTCGGCCATGACCCGGGTACTAAAGTGCTAAACTGATCCTGACATCTTTTGACATTTGCCCGTAAACTTATATTGGGTCAGATAGCATACTATCAGATGATGTTGACGTTAGTTTTCATACTTTTAACACCCCGATCCAACTAGAGGTGGACTGATTGGAAACCCAGAGGTAGTCTCGCGTGTATCGGTGCTTTACACCGGGAAAGATATAGAACCAAAGGGCTGTTTGGAAAGAGCTTGGGTAGCTCACACTAACTATCTGTCTCTCTCCTTGAAGCCGGATATCATAGGCCAATTCAGGCAGTGATAAAACCGAAGGGCCACGCACTGCGACTGTTTCAATACTTTTACCATTAACGGCATTCTACGTCTTTAACAAGCTAAATAAATGTTTGCTGATTCCGGCTCTATAGCTCAATGGTAGAGCGTCCGCTTCGAGTGCAAGGGGTATCGGGTTCCATCCAAAACCACGTCATACCGAAGTCGACATTTAAAACAGTACTGGTATATTTTACCTGCTTGATACTCAACAGAGTTCCAACGGTAACTGCTGGATGTGACTGGGTAGTCTCCATATGACTAAAATATTGTTGACCAGTCGGAAATAAAACAATACCTAAAACATATTAAAAGTTTACTGAATTGATTTGAAAAAAGTATTGAACAATGTTGGATGGTGTCGCACCATGTAATTCCCCATAGATGTGATACGCAGGTTGGCTTACAGTTTGATATATTGACCCGCACTCTCTCTGCCTTTCTTGTGGTTTATCCAACAAGACATGATCTATTATACATAATAATTACCCAACGGACTGTGCTAGGTAGACTATTTTAATTGCTTTGCATAAATTCAACCATTTCAACTTGTGTCAATATTACAATCACCATGGTACAAATTATACAACTTCTTATCATTTCCAGCAGATTAACATAATGAAATCTACAAGACGCATTAAACTGCACAGTTAACGAAAAAATAATGTTAATACCTGGTATATACAAAGTTAATGTTTATTCCTTGAAAGAAAGTAAGATTCTGTGACATTTAGAACTGATGCCACTCTCTTATAACACTGACTCTATCATAATACCATGTCTACTGTACAAATTACACTAATTACATAATAATTAACAAAGATATGCCGAAAACACGCATAATGTCGGAAACGAACAGGTATCCTAACGAACCCCCGACATGACTGTCATTCCTTATAACTGAAAACACTCGTTTGATGCATATTTCTTCATCTATCAGCATAATTTCTGTAGAAACGTATTTATTTCTACCATGGCTTGACGTAACCAAACAACCATTGTTGCATTATATACTAGAGCCTTAATTACTGATATTTCGCAATTTTGTTCTCGCAGCCTGTAACGTGTCGCGTCATTTCCGCTTCCTGTCAAATTTCCACTGATGGAATTGTGGGATTTTTTCTGTTTGATGTCTGCTTTGTGGTTTTTGCTCATTTATTTTTACTGTTTTTAGGATTCTGTAAGTCGTGGGTGTCTTCAAATTTGGATATACTAGTATTAGATTTGCGAATTTCTTAAACGGATGGTGAGTTTAGTAAAAAACTTCTTACTTTTACTCCTGTAAAAACAGTGTATGCCCCTATGTGATACATAGGAATATCATATACGGGTTAATTACTTTAATACGCGAAAAGTTGTATCCGCGAAACATTGTAGCCGCGTTAGTAAGTTGATTTACAGTTATCAGTTTATAAGCCAATCTGCTTTTAATCACAAAATTTCTTTATAGATTTCATGAACTTTCATCTCATGTTCGATTTCTTTGTTTAACTCGATAACAATATCCGGACTTTGTCTGACCGTTTTCGCTGTGTTCTATAGCTCGTACTAGGTAAGAGAATTTGAAATTTGTAAATGATCCATTTTTTTGTCAAATTTAGAATAAGATAACAAATCTAGAAATGTGTTTAGAATGTCACAAAGTCCGGATACTGTTTTGTGAATATATAATATCGTACACTTCGATAAAATAGAATATCATGGGACCAAAATTTCATAGACTCGAAATTTCGAACGAAAATATAAAAAATAAATTTCATTTTACGTTATGATCGAGTTCATAGACAAATTCCCTGACAGCCCCCGTCGAATGTGATAGTGATTATATCGAATTTATACCACAAAACGTGAATGTATTCTATCAAATAAATATGGTTAATCAGCTAATACAGTTAGGTTGACTAATTCTTATCTAATTAAGAAATCCCCGGATGGTTTCAAACAAAACAGTCAAACATGTTCAATATGTGTACAATATTAGTCATTGACATTGCGTTAGGGGAATTTTCCATTACGGGGTACTGTTTTATCAAAGCACTTACGGCTATGTTAATTTTACGTTCAAATTTAAATTCTTTATAGCTAGCTCTTTTACTGCTACGGATTGTGATAATGGGTTGTTCACTATTAATCACCGTTCAGTCAAGGAACTCATATAAACCATATCTATACACTATTGTGTAGGTTTTAAAGAATAATAATCAATTTAGATTTGAACGTAAGTATACGATTCCGTAAGTGCTTTGATAAAACAATACCCAGGAGTTTAAAAAAATCAACTTCGTATTTCGTATCGTTAACAACACCACGCTCGGTAATTGTATTACATAGCCGTTTAAAATTACATTACCCCAAATGTCTTTCCTGGAAACAATTATTCTCGGGAGTTTAATTTCCCGGAATCTATCCGCTAAATCTATTTATTTCTCATACATTTGTCGTGTATCAACACTGATTACCATAACGCCCGTGTTGTCTTTGTGTAACAGTCATTTAAAGACACGTGGCGTCCGAAGATAGATTTATTTATATATCGTCGAACTTTCCGAAGTGTTGATAACTACTGATGCTCGTCATAGAGGTGTACATTTTAATTTTGTATACATTAAATAGCAAATTCGCTGAAACTAAGAAACTTGCTCGAAATAGGCCGGATGCTCGAGGTAGTCCGGATGCTCGAGATAGGCCGGATGCTCGAGATAGGTCGGATGCTCGTGATAGGCCGGATGCTAGAAATAGACCGGATGCTCGAGTTAGGCCGGATGCTCGAGATAGGCCGGATGCTCGAGTTAGACCGGATGCTCGAGATAGCCGGATGCTCAAGATAGATCGGATGCTCGTGATAGGCCGAATGCTCGAGGTAGACCGGATGCTCGAGATAGCCGGATGCTCGAGATAGACCGGATGCTCGAGATAGCCGGATGCTCAAGATAGGTCGGATGCTCGTGATAGGCCGGATGCTCGAGATAGGCCGGATGCTCGAGATAGGCCGGATGCTCGAGTTAGACCGGATGCTCGAGATAGCCGGATGCTCGATATAGGCCGGATGTTCGTGATAGGCCGAATACTCGAGATAGGCCGGATGCTCGTGATAGGCCGAATGCTCGAGATAGCCGGATGCTCGTGATAGGCCGAATGCTCGAGATAGGCCGAATCCTCGTGATAGGCCGGGTGCTCGTGATAGGCCGAATGCTCGAGATAACAGGATGCTCGAGATAGCCGGATGCTCGAGATAGGCCGAATACTCGTGATAGGCCAAAAGCTCGAGATAGGCCGGATGCTCGTGATAGGCCGAAAGCTCGAGATAGGCCGGATGCTCGTGATACCAATACTCGTCATAACGATGTTTTACTGTATTTTATGCAATAAATGATTGCAAAAAGTATTCTTCTCTTATGAAATATTGAGTATATTAAGACTTGCTGGCTAAGCAATTTGTAAAGCATTTTCCATAACTTCAACTTAATACGTATTTACTTCTGAGCGACTGATGATCTTCTCATGACACTCTCAAATGATATTGTGAGGCGTCATATGGGACAAAATGTCATTACTTTCTCTGCATAATTTTTCTTGTCAAATTGTTTGTTGTTGAGGATCTTATGGATGATTGTTAAATTTACGAGTATAATATTCATATAACTATACGGTTTCCAGAGTCCGCACATTCTCTTCCTAACAAGACCGACGTTTCAGAACCTGTACCGTGTAGTTCGTAAGAATGTTTGTTCTATTTCTACCGAGTATGAAAAAAAACTCAATTACGAAATTTATTTTCAGTGGTTCCACGGTTGATCTTATTATTGACACTTTGCAGTATACCCTTCAGTT
Organism: Spisula solida; assembly: GCA_947247005.1. Taxonomy (NCBI): domain Eukaryota; kingdom Metazoa; phylum Mollusca; class Bivalvia; order Venerida; family Mactridae; genus Spisula; species Spisula solida. The sequence continues at coordinate 6,086,528 of OX365960.1, read as the reverse complement.
TTAACATTTATATTTAACTATTTATAGAAAAATATGGATTAAAGTAAACAAACACTCAGATGTAGGCAAGGAATTCAGTGGTCCTACATTTCATGCGATAACCCAGAGATAAAGGCGCTTTTTAAACTACCGAAATTTTGTTTTCAGTTTGACGTCATCAAGGAGTATACAACTGTACACTTGTACAAAAATTTACCTCCCACGAATTGCTCTTACGTACGTTTAAATCTCTCGTTTGATTTACACAAGCATTCAAATTCACATATTTTATTTTTAGCGCATGCCGTGTATAATGAACATTAACCGGTTATGAGCATTCGCGATCTTTAAATTTTGGCGTTAATCAGGTTAAAAACCCACACTAATAGAAAGCGTTCCCACTGTAACATCCTTAATATCATTTTTTTGAAATTAGATAGAGTTCCAATAAATATTTTATTGAAGTGAATTTTGTGTGCATGTAAAACTTGTAATGACTTGTTCAGTAATATCTTGAAGATGGTTCCTTAAGGTCCGGTCACAACCCGACGTGCGTGCTTTTAGCTTGGGGGGGGGGGGGTAATGTTGCTACTTTTATCCGGCGAAAACGTGGGAATAGAGAGTGGAGGGAGTACGACAACGCACGTCACACGCACGTTCGAACCTGGCCGTTACTGGCTGCGTGCATCGTACGTTGCAAATTGTTAGGTGAGTTGTACGTGCTTACAACGTGCCGCTACAGCGTATGATCTCCGTACGATTGTCATATTATTGTACGGATACCGTACTTACACGTTCTGCTCACGTACCTTGTCCTTACTCACATGCACGTTGTAAGTTGGCAGTAGAACACACGTGCGTTACACTTACTGGGATGAATCCGTAGCCCGAACTTAGCAAAATTTCTCCATGCACGAAAAGTGTGACGTCGTGTCTGGGTACAATGTACTCCCAAATACGTACACAGGCGGTACTCACCTCGTTCGGACTTTCAAGTACGTCGCGTTGTGACCGCCGATTTAAATATGATGTTCAATGTTGGAATTTAATAAAACAACTGTATTTAATATTTTATGTCTCGGTTCTCACAAAAGTATGGTTAAATGTATTACATTTAGTAAGTATAATGAGAGCGGATAAAATATCTAGTACATGTTGTTATACTGCACGTGTTAGGTAAGTTGCCAATATTGTTGAGCTAATAAAACATAATAAATTAATAAAACTGCACTCCAAATAACATATATAATGTTAATGCATACCTTATGTTGGCATGCTATAGTAGAGTTCAATTTGACAGTAAAAGAACTCCACAATATTTTGTCGTACTGAATGCTTAGAAGTAATTTGTGACGTGTGCGTATAGTTGGCATGTCAGAAGCAAAACCGAGGTAGCTTTGAGACAGACTACGTATGTTGTCGATAGTTTGTTAAAAGTGCAGCTCAGAGAACACCAGATGTCTCATTCATAAAATGTCTCTCAGCAGAAAACCATTCTGGGTGAAAATAGAACAAAATAAGAAAACGAATAGAACACTGCCGTCTGTATGAATAACAGCAATGTCAGATAAATTGAATTTTGTTTGTCTGTGTTTCAAAGTAGCGCTATAAACGCCAAGCCTTTCTATAAGATGCTGACATTGCGCATAATATACAAGTACAAAAAGGTACATAATGTCATATCACTTATAAGTGTGTAATGTCGAGAAAGCTCATCTAAAATTTACGGAAACGCGCGACAATGTCAGAAATGATGTAGTTTGCAAACGATCTTATAGATGCGTTTTGCAGGTTTTATTTTGAACAGGAAAGGGAAAAGGAAAATACCGATGCCCTACGGTGTGAGCAGAACATGGTTTCTTATACAAGTACACGTACTAGTACATAATTTATTAGAAAAAGATGCTTAAAAGATTCAAGTTACTCGTATCGTGTCGTGAAACAAAAAAAGCTGTGATTTTATGTACACATGTACATGGATGCTGATTGTCTATTTTTGAACTGCGAAACGTGTACTGGTTCTACGAAGATATACTGTAAGCCAGTTATTGCACATCTAGCGCGTGTCTCATGCAAATATTCAATTAAGATCACGTGATCTGCACCACGTGTCAATACTCAGTCAATCTTAACTACTAGTTTAGCATTGATTACGACAGCAGTGTGTTTACCAGAGCTAACATATTTTAAATCGGTCATTTACCTTGACTGTATGCAGCAGTTCTATTTCTGTTACCATTCGTTTTGTCTTCCATATTGGGCAATCGTGAAAGCTCAGCCATTTCCGTTTTTTCGCCGGTTAATGTAATATTGCAATGCATAAAGGCCAAGGTGATCAGATTGCCACTTTGACATTAAATCTGTCAATACGACATGTACATGCTGCATTAGGAAGGTTGCAAAACAAACGCCGGACGGGTTACTGGTGTATCGGGTTACTGGTGTATCGAGTTACTGGTGTATCGGGTTACTGGTGTACCGGGTTAATGGTGCATCGAGTTACTGGTGTATCGTGTTACTGGTGTATCGGGTTACTGGTGTATCGAGTTACTGGTGTATCGAGTTACTGGTGTATCGGGTTACTGGTGTATCGGGTTACTGGTGTATCGGGTTACTGGTGTATCGGGTTACTGGTGTATCGAGTTACTGGTGTATCGAGTTACTGGTGTATCGGGTTACTGGTGTATCGAGTTACTGGTGTATCGTGTTACTGGTGTATCGGGATACTGGTGTATCGAGTTACTGGTGTATCGAGTTACTGGTGTATCGAGTTACTGGTGTATCGGGTTACTGGTATATCGAGTAACTGGTGTATCGTGTTACTGGTGTATCGGGCTACTGGTGTATCGGGTTACTGGTGTATCGAGTTACTGGTGTATCGAGTTACTGGTGTATCGAGTTACTGGTGTATCGGGTTACTGGTGTACCGGGTTACTGGTGTATCGAGTTACTGGTGTATCGTGTTACTGGTGTATCGGGTTACTGGTGTATCGAGTTACTGGTGTATCGAGTTACTGGTGTATCGGGTTACTGGTGTATCGGGTTACTGGTGTATCGGGTTACTGGTGTATCGGGTTACTGGTGTATCGAGTTACTGGTGTATCGAGTTACTGGTGTATCGGGTTACTGGTGTATCGAGTTACTGGTGTATCGTGTTACTGGTGTATCGGGATACTGGTGTATCGAGTTACTGGTGTATCGAGTTACTGGTGTATCGAGTTACTGGTGTATCGGGTTACTGGTATATCGAGTAACTGGTGTATCGTGTTACTGGTGTATCGGGCTACTGGTGTATCGGGTTACTGGTGTATCGAGTTACTGGTGTATCGAGTTACTGGTGTATCGAGTTACTGGTGTATCGAGTTACTGGTGTATCGAGTTACTGGTGTATCGGGTTACTGGTGTATTGAGTTACTGGTGTATCGTGTTACTGGTGTATCGGGTTACTGGTGTATCGAGTTACTGGTGTATCGAGTTACTGGTGTATCGAGTTACTGGTGTATCGGGTTACTGGTATATCGAGTAACTGGTGTATCGAGTTACTGGTGTATCGGGTTACTGATGTATCGGGTTACTGGTGGACCAATCTACTCGTGTATCGGATTACTGGTGTATCAGGTTACTGATGTTTCGGGTTACTGGTGTATCGGGCTACTAGTGTATCGGGTTACTGGTGTATCGGGTTACTGGTGTATCGGGCTACTAGTGTATCGGGTTAGTGGTGTATCGGGTTACTGGTGTATCGGGCTACTAGTGTATCGGGTTACTGGTGTATCGGGTTACTGGTGTATCGGGTTACTGGTGTATCGGGCTACTGGTGTATCGGGTAACTGGTGTATCGGGTAACTGGTGTATCGGGTAACTGGTGTATCGAGTTACTGGTGTATCGAGTTACTGGTGTATCGGGTCACTGGTGCACCAAACTACTCGGGTACATGGCTACAGGGCTACAGGGCTACAGGGCTACAGGGATACTGTTGTAACAGGTTACTGCTGCATTACATGTTAAATTAATTAAAATATTTCCAAATTAGCTTGGTACATCAATAGTCTTTTAATTTCGATTTGCTTGTTTGTATATAACTCATTTTGTTGATATAAACGTATGGTATGAATGGAATATTTAAATCCCCGCTGTATATATTCACTAGATTAAACTGAAAGGTGAACTATACTAACTCCACTCTGGGATGATTCACTAAGGCCAAAAATAAAATATTAGTTGTTTCCCCTTCCCTACCTGACAGTGTATAAACGAGTCAACTTCCGGTTATCGCAATAAGGCATACACGTTGAATTGTGTACTCCTCCAGTAAGTCTTACAGTGATCGGAAATTACAGATGCTTTCAAATCGGCACACAATAGGTCTTACAAGCTGAATTTTATGGTTTCCCAATAAGTCATAAATTGATTTGGTTTATACGATGCATACCTACCCGAACAAAAAGTCCCTAATATTTGTTGACCCTCTGATAAAATAATTTTATTTTATAAAAAAGTCGGGTATGAAAGTATGAAGTTAAAAACGTCACAATGTATTCAAAATTAATATCAATCAAAACACTAGTAAAGTGCTTAACAAAAAATATTGACAATAAAATACCTACCTATCAACCTACCTAACCCTAATCCACCTGGGTCGGGAAGGGGAAACAAACAATATTTTATTTTTGCCCAATACAGTATTTTAAAACAAATTGGACTGTTCAAATATCTATTATTCAAAATGCAATTTATTTACGTCGTAGGGACATATTTAGAACATAATTGTTTTACACCGCGTACTGTTGATTTTGTTTTAAAGCTCTCAGAACTGGTGCATTGACTAACTTCATTGAATTAACATTGATTGTTAATATTAGCAACGGTGAGAATCTGACTCTCCCGAGCTTCGGCAGATTGCCGAATAAATACGTTAAATATCATTATTTTACTCGAGGTTTATTCATTGTATCTGTCAATATAGGTTTCAATACAGAATTTGTATTGAAATAGACCGGGTAGAAATTAAACGATCAGTGTACATTTGTGTTTAAACAATAATCGTCCTTCGATTATTGTAAAACTATATAATAATTTAATAATTGTATTCGGATATACATGTACATATAAAGTGTTCATACCAGTGCCATGTGGAAATCATCAACAAACATGTTTTGTTTAAAAGTCATCATTGTGATTGTTAACGTTTGGGATTAAATCTACACATGAAGTGATTTTACGAGAAAACAAACATGCCATTAGTAAGTCGTCTGCTAATAAATCAATATTTACTTTTATCTTTATGTACGAGTCGTACGTATGCATTATTTTGACTTTTTGATATCTTAATCCAACAAAGTTTATAATAACACTGGCATGATAAACTGGCCTTATGTTTATTTGTATGTTTATCTTTTATTAATATTTTAGGATTATGCAAACGTTGCATGCCGAGCATAGCCTTTATTTACCAGTCTTTCTGCTGTAACATGGCAGGCATATGTGTGCCTCCTCCTGGATTTGAACCCGGGTCACCTGATTAGACGGCAAGCGCGCTAACCACTGAGCTACGGAGGCCATGCTGTGCTGTAGAAACAAGTATAAAATATGTCACCGTCCTTGACTTCAGTACGTCCGTCAGTTCTTTTTGCCGTCACTAAGACTCACAAGTCTTTTTTCCTGCGCTTTTGTTTTGTAGCCGAAATTCCGAATCTATCGAAGTGGGGTTCCTCTTATTAAATAATATCTTCTATTCAAATTGCGATTTTGTATGTTTTTAATTTATTTTATCAACTTTAAAAGTTAATAAGCGAAATATTGCCGGTAACTCTTAGTGCGTATTCCACAACCAAATAAACCGATGTATTATCTACATATTATTCGACGCTTCGATGTCCTTTGAATGACGTTAAAACGACGTCAAATGACAGTTAGAATATTTAATGCAGCCATGAAAGAACGAGGAGATACTATACATTTCAATGTTACTGATCACTTAATCATATAGTCGTCTAAAGTCTAGACATTTGCTAACAGGAGACGTCACAGGTTGGCCATGTTAAGGTAGACGAACAAAAGCACGTTGCTAGAAGAGCGTTTGATTACCGTGACGTCACGTCCGTGGACGTCAAGACCTAACATATTATTATAGAGTCAACAATTTGTTGAACGTATCATGAATGCAACCGGTACTATATATATATATATTGTTATATACAATAAAAGTCCAGAATAGACAAAACGCTGGTAGAATTCATGCTAATTGATAGCAATTAACACACACGAAAAATGATTTTTCGATTAAATAAATAATTAGCGCCATATTTGACTTCTACTCAACTGGTATATTGGTATACATTGAAATGGCGATTTTGTATGTTTTGAATAAACTTTGAAATTTAATTAGCTAACCATTGCCCTGCCTGTAAATATGTTATATTTACATTCCATTGAAAGTTTGTTTGACATTCTATACGTATCGAACATAACTGTACTCTGCTTGATTAGGCTTACTCGTTTAAACAATATCCATACGGATTTCTCATTGTATACATTCAATTAAACGAACAATATACCGTAGAACATACGTACATGGACATAAAGTGTGGTTTGCTGACCTATCCACACAAAAAGTACGGGTCTGACGTTTGTATAAAATGTGTCAATAACAGAAATAATGTTATTAATTGTTTTTAATTAGTTTAACTATGGTATAGGTACAATCAGATACTGCATCTTCAACTGGCTTATCACCGATATACATGTACGAGGATGATGAAAAAAGTTTAAAAAAAATTAGAGCACTTTTTCCGAGTATTTATTGATCACCCCTCGTAATACATACGTGTATACATGGACGTACATGCAGCTTCGTGCTGTTATGAATTAGATAGACACCTTTGTAAAACGAAGTTTCAATTACTGACAGGATTGTTGTATTATTATTATTTATCATTAATATTATTATTGTTATTATAGTTCAGTCACAGCTATGCCTGTTACAAATCTCCGCATATTTTTTCTTAATGTGTCGCACTTCGAACTACCATCTTCAAAATATGGAAATTGGTTATTATCGTTAACCTAAAATCTGTGAGACTAGTAAATATTTCGTGTAGACGTTATTCATTTTCCACACGAACCTCGCTTAAAATCATTACACGGACAGGTTCCTATATACTGTTGGGTGAATGATTGCGTGAGAAATGTCTTTATTGTCAGATACTAGTACCCTGTTACGGCAAGTTACAGTAGGACGGATAGACTTAATCAACGTTATATAATATCTGTATCTGTTGCTGAAAATGATTGTAGGTCACAAACCACTTTAAATAAAATTGCTCTTTATCTCAATGTAAAGTGACAATTGCCAGTCCCAGATTATATCATGTTAAAGTCTTCGGCCAGTTGACAGACCGATATTATTGAAAAGCAGTATATTTCAGCTACAAAATAAGACAAAAAAACCGGGGGTCATGTTTAATATAAGAAAGCTTTTGTTCATCAAAGGCGGTCGACAAAGTTTACAGACGCGCGGACCGATCCAATGTGGGTTTTACCCTATTCTACTTTCGCTTTGTCAAATGTGCAAAATTCTCAAAATATTCAAGATGAAACACATTCATTCATTCCACTACATGTATACAATACCTTTACACTCAATAAGATGATTCTAGTTCCATTTTGTCAAGGCATATCACCATTTCCAGGCAAACAGAAGTTTCTGTAAGGACTACGTATTTGAGTGTATCCGATTTTGGTCCGCGTATGCATTTAGTGGTTTATAACCTGTATAGCTACTACCAACCGTTTGTAAACTATAGACTAACAGAACACTTCGACGTATATACGGGCGATATCGTGCAAAAGTTAATGTATAAACATGTAAATATATTAGTAGATCAGTAATTGATCAATTTAGCAAATCTTTGTATAGCATGGTGAGAAATGACGTCTTATGGCGTATAAATGACGTCGTATGGCGTCTGTGTTTGAAAGAGGTATAAACTGGTCCGGCGCAAAATCACTGTAGAGCAAGATATGTCTCATTAGTTCTAAGTACTGGGCCCGATCTCCCAAAGCATCTCAGTCTGAGCTAAATCTCATCTCAAATATTGTCATGTATCTTTGAGTTAATTTCTATTGGAAGCTTGACTCAACGTTGTTCTGAGTTTATTACATTAAAATTTTGGGAGCTTGAACTTCACGTTGATCTTAAATCCAGACTCTGATTTGAGTAAGATCTCAATTTGAGCTGAGATTTCTACTTGAGATGCTTTGGGAGATCAGGGCCAGGATTACCATTTTGATATACGCTTACACAAGGATACACTTCTTGGAAAATAGTCTTATTTAACATTGCCTGTTTGCATGGAATCTAATCACGATGTCAACCAGAAATGTTCATAAAATTATGAGTGGGTCACTAATTAAACTAATTAAAAAATATAATTATTTAACTAGATCTATATAGGTATAACTAATATAGGAAAATTCGTTTAAATATAACTAACCAAAGAGAGTATGCATGCAGGTCATAGGCACATAGTTTCAAATTATCTGAGTCAAAATTATCTGAGTGTACTCTATATAGAGAGAAGGTCGTGCAGCGGCCATGTTTAGCCGCAACGGATATGACGTTGCAGGAACTGTTAGTCGTGTTTGCTTTAAAAACTAGGTACCAGCTTTCGCAACGTCATATCCGTTATGGCTAAACATGATCGCTGCGTAACCTTCACACTCCGATAATTTTGACTCTGATAATTTGAAATCATGTGCCTATAATGCAGGTGAGCAATTTAGATCCACCATGTCTCTCTTGTTGTAAGTGTACATATTTAAGCTCCCTTTGTTCACCATAATTATTATTCCAAGAACGAATCGCTGATTGAATCAGTTACACATCTTCGTGATGCATTTATTTAATTGTGATTAGTGATTTTGTCTATTCTGAAATAAATTGCGAGGACTTACAACGCAAATGATTGCACTAGTTTCTGAGAAACGTTTACCTAGCTACAAGTACGCTGGAAGACATGGTTTAATATAATTCTAATAAACATTTATTTAGTTATATCGAGCAAATAAATCTCATTTAATCAATATACTAATGTAACTTCGGATTTGATGATTGTCAACATTCGTTACGAAATATTCGTTCGTAACGTCCCCAGCTTCCGGGCTGATTCGTCCTTAATATTAACGTACTTTTCTATTTAAGATACACTAAAGACAATAAAAGCTCATTACTAATGAATATTTTATTAGCTGTAGTAGTGTTCTGTACAATTGCAAGCACGTCCTGATATAGATATGCAATACGACATCAGTTAGATATCTTGAGAACGCTCGGAGAGCTATTAAGATCGCAATCCGTCGTCTGGGTCGGTTTCTCGGTAAAGGAACTAAAGTAACCATGATCGAATCTAAATTACATAACTAGTCTTAAGATGTTTTGAAAGTGTACTTTAATATCTATCTTGTATTATGGCTTATCCATATTATATTTCATCCTTTTATATTTACTCGGAAACTATCCCCCGGAGGTAGTTTATTGAATTAATATGATATATTTGTCTGTCATGATAACTTTTATAGGAAGCATCCTGATTTCATATAATCATTTTTCTTCCATCTTCTCTGATGACTTGTCTTTGTGTTTAGAGTATTCAATATGCGCTATTATCTGAGAAACTGGTCAATGCCGTATTGTCCGTTTATTCTGGTCTGTCACTAGTATACAAACATTGCAATATCATGACATCGTATTTTCTTGTTTTAATCATTTTAATTGGCGAAAAGGACAACTAAATCAATGACTCATTCACTAAGCCACGTACTAATGTATACTAGAATACTATCTAATAAATTGAGATATTAATTACAGAAATAGCAATGTTTATATACACAAGATTATGTAAGCAAGTGACTGACCTGATTCAACGAGATATACCACAGAGTAAATGGGTTCTGTTTGCTAACACATTCTGAGTATTTGACATCATAAATGAGGTTGTACATGCTATATGGCATAAGACTGAACAATATATTAATTATGCATTCGGTCGTCCAGCAGAGCAAGCGTAATGCTTCTAAACATTAGTTAGGCCAACATTTTAGGTGCAATGCAATTAATGTGAACAGAAATCCGTCATTATGATTATTCTTGCTTTAAAATGACGACAATAATTAGCTGTGTGTAGTTGGCTCGACATACGACATTAAAAATATTGCATGTTACGACATTGGACGACATTAAACAATTCACCAAAAATCAAATGTCGTGACTCACGACATACGACATTGAACGACGAATTTTTGAATGCTACACTAATTTCTTAACGTTTCGTTAGCTGAATAGAATCTATTTTGAAAAAAGACTACATGCATTAGCATATTAGGCCAGCCTTCATTCCGATCTTCACTTTGAAAGTCAGTTCACCATACCCATCCTCACTTAAAAACTGTTTTCAAAAATACTTTTTTCCTTCTTCTGTATAATTTTTTTTTTTTGAAAACAGTTTTTAATCATTGAAGGTTTATGTGTCGAACACCTTTGACCTTACTCTGACAAAATATACATGTGTATCTAGTAGTGTGTAAGAGTGTCTTTGTGCTAGACCTCTAGCCGTACTGGGGCATCAGTTATAAACATAACGATCGTATTTGTTTTGGGATCGAATGGTACAGCGTGTCGGCTGTTTGGTTTGCATTTATACAGAATCAGATCGCTGGCTCAAACAAGTATTTATTTTCCGTCTCTACACATGAAAAGCTTTCGGACCGAGCAAAACCAACTTCCGTCTGACCTACATAACCTCTAAAACTGTTTCCTTGTATCATTTCAGTCGTCAAAGTGTAAGAAATTCATTCGGCTGAGTCCCAGCTCGAAAAAGAAACATTCCAAGTCACGTGATTCAGACGGTTCTGTGCCGGGATCCAGCGGTGTTCCAAAATCCAGTAACGATATGGCGAAGTCACGTGATGACCAAAGAGTTCCGAATGGACTCGATATAGAGCATGAGCCAGGTATGACACTGTAGCTCATCTGAGCACATTTATACTTATTGTATGTCAGCAAGCGTTGTGTGTCAGAAAAGCTTTTCAGTGTTTCCACTGCCCCAGCAAGGATTCGAACTGGTTAGAAATCAAGAGGTACTATTGTATGTATCGGTGTTATACGTCTGGTACAGCTAGAGTATCGCAAGTTCGGATTCCTTGTATAACACCATTATCTCTTCGTGTTGCTGTCCCTCCAGCAAAATCATAGGTCATACATTTGAAATAGGGTATCGCACTAGGATTCCCTTTATTACACTATTGTTTTTTCTCCGTGCTGTCCCTGCAGCAACAACATAGGGCGCCATTGAAATACATGGTTGCACTTTTATGAGTGTTATCTAGGTAATGTTCGAATGTGAATCACACGGAGCTAATAACTAGGTAGCTAGGTCAAATCATAGAATAATTTTATGTAAGCAGTAGAGACTGTATTTTCTTGAATCTTGTTCAGAATGTTCGTTTTGATGAAATCTAGGTTTAAAAAATGTATTTTGAATACAGGTTATCTTGGGTCAAAACTAGGTCACAGTGTCAAATCATAGAAAAAAGTGTGTATGTAATAGGGGTCGCAATTAGCATTTGGTAGTCATGAATATGTGTGAGAAGGTTTTCTTTCACTCAATTGAGCGATAAAAGGTCATCATGATACTCTTGCTATGTGAATGCATACAATTAATTGAAGTCAGTATTGTTTGGAGAACACAATCTTACCTTATGGACAGTTCTTCATATCAACATAGTGCTAATCTCTTTATTGTAGAGGTATATATTTCATTACTGTATAGTTATTAGTTATTAATAACGTTATTCCCAGTGGATTAATTTTCGTTGATTTTGCGAATGAACTACTAGTATATCGTGAAATTAAATCCCCTCGAATAATTGACCTCAAAATACTTACCTAGAGATTTTTCTTTTAAAATTTAAATTCACCAATTTAAGAAACCACCAAAGTACCATTTTACTCGTTAATCCGCGAAATGTAATGAACGCGGAAATGTACTATTTTACAGTATTTAGATATACTCAGGATTGTATTTTAATACTTTGATTTTGGCACATTTTGCAAAATCCAGGATATAAAGTATTCTATGCATAATTATGTCATTGAATAGATTCTAGACCAAATAATATTACATGAAACGCTAACGGAAACTAAGAATTGCATTGGGCGACGTCCACATTGATCATAACATCCGACTAGCGGTGGAAAATATGTCTCATAAATTGTCTTAGAATATTTTTCTGTCGGTTCATATGATGTATTATATTTGATTTCCGTTATTATGTCAATACAAGAGACTGGCGTTATGTTAGTTCGTAGACAAACTGTCTATTCAATGAGTAAATTGTTTTGATAAGGGAGACAACCATATCTTACAAATTATTGCAATTTAGTGGTTTAACTCCCTTTGGTAACACTATTTTGAATGTATAATATGCACGTTTTGTGTTACAACGTATTCGGCGTTTTTCGCTTAATAAGTATAGATGCTTGTAGTATCTTTAATAAATAAATAGCGTGATGTAGGCGGTGTGACAATATATTTTCATATCTAACATAAGCAGTTAAACGACTGCATTACAAAAGAATGCGTTAGCGCAAAAATAAGAACCTGCTCTAGATTCCACCCTGCCGTTTTGTCCAGCACCCTGTGAAACCGTGGAAACCGTGGTTTAACGGGATGCTGAAAAAAACGGTCTGGCTGCTGATAAAGATAGTATATTTCACGGAAAGCCAATACTTTTCCCCTTAGAATGGCGTATATTTCATAGAATTCGGTGAAGAAATAAAATATTTATGGCTATTTTCGTTTTTCAATGTTGACAAATTTCGTCTTGGACCTGTAGCCAAAAGTCACATGGTGTTGCTACGTTGAGATATAAGGCAAATATAAGACAAGTTTATGCATAAATTATGACCAGCAAGAAATATAAGTATTTTTCTGCAATTTTAAAAAAAAGATTTGAGATGTTTATGCAAAAATATAACGACCTGGACTACATGTTATATATGTTTGTTTATTTTTATGCAGCCTGATACCAAGTATATGGGTGATCTATTAGAGTCATGCTCGATGTTCGGTGGTAGGTTGAATTAGTCGTTCAAATATAGATTTGTTTATTTTGTTACTGCAGATTTGAAACAAACATTTGAGATGTTTGACAAGAATAATGATGGTAAGATCTCAAGTGAAGAACTAGGATGTGTACTACGAACGTTAGGACACGAACATTCGCCAAAGGAAGTTGATGACATGATCAAAAATGCAGATACAAATGGTATGTTGTGTATGGGGTCTGTTGCCTAAGCAAAGCGCTACCGAGCGCCTTTATTCAGTTACCTCCCGTTCAATTAAATATTCGTAGCGCTCGCCCATGTTAACGGTCTCCTGGTATTATAGCTTGGAGAATTTGACGTGATCCTGACCTTTATACATGAATGTATTACAGGGTTCTTGCGTTGAATATATAAATTTTCGCGAACAAATCGTGCAATATCGGTCCTTTACATTTGTGTTGGTATAACACCTCGGGCACCTTAGTGATACTTCCCGGTTATAAAAACACACAATTGGGGTTATAAATATAGACAAAATTTCAGCTGTTAAATAATGTTAAAAGAAGATCGAGAGTCGGGTCAAATTCTCCGTGCTATATCAAACGTTTTTAACCATGTTTCAAAACAATGGAATGGAGGTAGAGCGGTTAACGTTTAAGAATACCCCATCGAAAGTACTTGATTCGAATCCTGGTCGGGGCATTGGATATTTCAGAAAAGCTCTTTAGTGTTTCCACTGCCCCGCCCAGGATTCGAACTGGTTAAAAACCAAGAGGTACTATTGTATGTGTCGCTGTTATATACGTCGGGTACGTTAAAGAAGTACATGTAATGTGTCTTTTGGCAAAGAACTAGGATACCGCACTCGGAGCTAGGGTATCGCACTCGGAGCTAGGGCACTCGGAGCTAGGGTATCGCACTCGGAGCTAGGGTATCGCACTCGGAGCTAGGACACTCGGAGCTAGGGTATCGCACTCGGAGCTAGGGCACTCGGAGCTAGGGTATCGCACTCGGAGCTAGGGCTATCGGAGCTAGGGTATCGCACTCGGAGCTAGAGTATCGCACTCGGAGCTAGGGCACTCGGAGCTAGGGTATCGCACTCGGAGCTAGGGCACTCGGAGCTAGGGTATCGCACTAAGAGCTAGGGCACTCGGAGCTAGGGTATCGCACTCGGAGCTAGGGCACTCGGAGCTAGGGTATCGCACTAGGAGCTAGGGTATCGCATTCGGAGCTAGTGCACTCGGAGCTAGGGTAAGGGTGTATTTTTGGACACAGAAAGTATCCACAAATTTATATAGAAACCCAGCGGAACCTCATTTACAACGAAAAATGACGAGTGAAGGTTCCTTTACGTTACTTTTTAACCATTTTCTTTTTTTCAGAAAACGGGTATGTAGAATACGATGAGTTTATAACAATGATGCGACGGTTTACGGAAAATGACGATGTACAAGATGATCCGAATTCATCCGAAGCAAAGAAACGAGAGGCTTTCAAAGTATTTGATATGGACGGCAATGGATATATAGATAAACATGAACTTAAATGTGTAATGAGACGACTTGGGGAACAGTTATCAGACGAGGACCTTAAAGCTATGTTTAATGAAGCCGACTTAAATGGCGATGGATTAATAGATTTCGATGGTATGTGAACTTTGTTTAGCTATACTTCTTTCGTAACTTAATTGAATTTAATAATATACAACGAAGCTAATTCGGAGAAACAACCTATATCATCGCAATGATCTTTACCCTTACAATTACTATACCCTTGAAATTTGGAGAAATCACTTATACCCTTGCAATATGGAGACCTATGCCTTTGCAATTTGAGAAATGACTTACACCCCTCCAAAGCTTATATAATTAGTTTTTTGGAGAAATCACGTATACCCTTGCAATGCCTATACCCTTGCAATTCGGAGAAATGACAGACGTCTTAACTGTTCAATGCCTGAACAATCACAATTACAGAAATGACAGACATTTTAACTTTACGATGCCTATGCCATTGCAATTTGGAGAAATGGCATATACCTTTGCAATGTCTATACCTTTGTAATTTGGGAAAATGACATATATACCATTACAATACCTATACCCCTGCAATTTGGAGAAATGGCCTATACCTTTGCAATGCATATACTACGCAATTTGAAGAAATGACTAATACCCTTCCAATGTCTTTACCTTTGCAATGTCTTTACATTTGTCATGTATATAACTTTACCATGGCTATACTTTTGCAATGCCTTAACATTTGTCATGTTTATAACTTTGCAAGGGATAAACTCTTTCAATGTCTATATCATTGCAATTTTGAGAAATGACCCATACTTTTGCAATGTCTATATTTTTGCAATGTCTATATTTTTGCAATGTCTATAATTTTGCAATGTCTTTATTTTTGCAATGTCTATATTTTTGCAATGTCAATACAATTGTAATGTATATACCATTACACTTCGGGGATATGGCCCGTACCTTTGCCATGCCTATATCATTGCAATTTGGAGAAATGACCAATACATTTCCAATGACATAATTATACTTTTGCAATGCCTCTATATTGGAGAAATTACATAAACCTTTGCAATGTGATGCACCAGACTATCTTAAATCTACATTTATATTTACTGCAGATATTCATTCACGACTGTTACGTTCATCTTCTTCATACCAATTATATAGTCCAAAACCCAATTCCGAGTTTTTTCGCCACACTTTTGCTTTCTCTGGTACCTCAATATGGAATTCTATTCCTCATTATATCAAATATTCTTCTTCGATTCAACATTTTAAAACTTTACATCTACGCTGGGTGAAGCCGTCATATTTTGAAACACCCCATGTTTCTGCTACTTTAAATATTAAAGGACTGGCTAGTCATTTAAATTTATAACCATTACTTCAATATACATGTATATCCATATCTGTCTGCAGAATGACATGCAGTGTGTTTTATGTTTGAATTCTGTATTATGCTTTTAAAAATGTCATTGTTTAAATTTACATGTTGTTATATGATAATTATGCTGGCTCTTATGATGTTCCTATATCTAATTAAGCTTTATAGTGATTAATCATAAATTTAATTGATTAAGTATTTAGATTTATACCTTCCTTTTATTGTAGATCCTATACATATCTGTTTTCGCACATCCTTTCACTGAAACTCTGTTATGAAATTCCCAATGATATATAATACTATGATATTGTGGAACGTCATATGGGCCAAATTGTCATTATACTCTTATTCTTTTATATACTCAATAAATGTTCTTGTTCAACTGTTCATTGTTGAGAATCTCATGGAAGATTGCCAGTTATATTGTCAAATGTGTTTCCTCGTAAAATAAAGTCTTTATTATAATTATTATAATTTTTTAAATTTGGATGAATGTCCTATGCCTTCGCCATTAATTTTGATGAACATTATAAAATTGTATCTGTTTTCTTTTTCAGAATTTTCAAGACTTAACATGGCTTGAAGACAGAGTGCACTTTATCTTCGTTAACTGTGTTGTTTTTCGATATTGAGAACGCGTTATTGGAGAGCAAATATTATGTACTACTCACAAGTAAACTTAAACATTTTCATATTTCAGTAATCCCAAACCCCTTATTAAACCAGTAAACTAACAAGGAGTGTTGACAATATTGAGGGTTGTTGAAAATTGACACACGTAGAATGATATTTGTAAACCTATAAACGTCAACTTCCCGGCACGTGTAGGGCCGTAACCAATGTCACGTACAGACATAACCGGTCCCACCCAGTATTCGAGCATGGTGCGCTCGGGCAGACAAACTGCGCTAACTGGAACTGGCTCTGTGCTGTTGATGAAAGATTTTTGACCTAGAGGGTCACATACGAGGTCAGCTAAGAGAGAATGCAATGCATCATACATGTATGTCAAATTAGCCACGAAATATCATGATTATACATTACACTGTATAAAGTTATTTATGGACTTTTTCGAGGTTTTCTTAATACACAATGTATATTGAAACGAATGTTGCCACTATTTAAAATATATTTTTAAAGTTAATTCATCATTCAAATTATTCTTGAACTCCGAATTTTTTGGTGAACTTTAAAGTAGGATTCATTACTCACATATTTATTTCTTATATTTTCTCTAACGTTTATTCGACATATAAATCGGTTAAACCACAGGTAACTGTATCATTGACAAAGGGTAAAAATCTTTTTTATTTTTTTTTTATAAAATGTTATCTAAGATAATGTAAATTTTATATAAAAAAATTGTTTTGTTTTTTACTTTTTATCAGTGATACAGTTACCTGTCGTTAAACATCATAAACGTGCTAGATTCAGTATTATACTGAAAATATCTGTATTGTTTTCCGATCTTGTGTATTTGCAGTCATATTCAATCATCTATTCTCATTCTTAATCTATACACACTCAATCATATTTTATTCGGATTAATTTGGTTATGTGTTTGGAAGGCTTGGTGACGTTAATATGTAGTTGGATTCTGTTTTAAGCAATTTCATAATCAAGGTTAATATAGTAACTATTTTGGTGGCGAATTTAGATCACCATGTGTATTGTATAACGTTTGACGTGCAATTTGTTGGTGTGTAACCTGTATAATGCTATTGTAATTTGACCTAAATTTGATATGATATGAATACCAGCAATGTTTAAGCATCTTATAAGGGAAAACTTTATATTTCTTAAAGTCTTAAAATTTCAATCAGCTTAATAGGAAAATTAAGATTATCGATGTTTCACATTGTTAAGAAGCATTATGTGAAGAGCCAAAGAAATCTCACCGAAACATGGGTTATTCTTTGTTTCTTAGGAAGTATGTGCAGCTCAATTTTATTAACTTAAGTCAAAATATTTAAGTTTTCCCTTAAGATGCTTTGTGAATACCAGACCAGGTCATTATGTGGAAACACATGTCGCCTAAATGTGAACAAAATCATGTTTGTTATTTATCTAATTTCCCATTAATTTCTTAATGGTAGTATTTATCATTTGTTGACTTGTGGGTCACCTCAATACAGACGGGACATTGTTTATATGAACTTTGATAGGTACATGTAGAAAAAATGGTGCTTCTCTAATTGTGAAATTGTTCAAAAGTTAAAAAAATATGCAAAACATGCACTTGTGTTAATCTTAGTCTTAACATGAAGGCGAGTTTGTTTGTTTATTGACGTCTCGTTTCCATGGAGACGAGTTAGTTTGTTTATTCGGGTTAAACGCCGTTTCCATGGAGACGAGTTTTGTTGGTCTGCTCTGGGTTAACGCCGTTTCCATGGAGACGAGTTTTGCTAGTCTGCTCTGGTTTAACGCCGTTTCCATGGAGACGAGTTTTGCTGGTCTGATCTGGTTTAACGCCGTTTCCATGGAGACGAGTTTTGTTGGTCTGCTCTGGTTTAACGCCGTTTCCATGGAGACGAGTTTTGTTGGTCTGCTCTGGGTTAACGCCGTTTCCATGGAGACGAGTTTTACTGGTCTGATCTGGTTTAACGCCGTTTCCATGGAGACGAGTTTTGTTGGTCTGCTCTGGTTTAACGGCGTTTCCATTGTGACGAGTTTTGTTGGTCTGCTAGGGTTTAACGCCGTTTCCATTTGGGATTGTAATCAAAGTACTGGACGTATTGTTTATATCTACATAATATGACGAGGAAGGGGCTAAGCGGGTATGTAGTTTGACTCGGGAAGTAATCGGGATAAATCTGCCAGTAATAAACATTATCCAGACTTATAAATCATAAACATGAAATGTTTTGCAATGAAACAGGTCTTCATCAAAATTATAATTAAAAACATTATAGAAAATATTATAGCTCAGTTTTGTTTAGTATCTTACCAAAAATTGTCAAATGTTCCAATTTATCATTGTCGTACTACAGACTGTCGGCAAGTATATTGTTTTAGTGGTTAACATTTAAAACAATGACTGATTATGTGGTTAGATCGGACAAGGACACTCGAACACTAGATACGATGGTTCAAGGCTGGCACCTATATAAAATACTGTTTGTATTTTTATATAAACTAGAATTCCAGTTTCTATATATGCGTAAATCTATTTATAGTAACAAATGTCGTCACATGATCGTGTTACTATGTTATTCTAGTGAAAAGTTTGACTGTTTTAGAATCACGTGTTGAAATGTCTCTGCTTCAAGGTCATAACGTGCGTCTGTATTTAATTTGATATCATAAGGCATTGTTTTTCTCAACTAATAACTTATTTTTGTACGAAATTGTTATATTGCTCTGCGTTACATGTCAGTTATTGCGCAAATGGCATTTGTTTTTTATTATTAAATCACTATGTTGTTTTCTTACGACGTTTTAGTGTTGGTTATTTAAAACATTATGTATTATATGTTAGTATCGATTTGTCATTTGTTCAAATTTGTAGAACTTTCGTCTGTGTTAAAATGCTCGCATAATTTGTATTTATCAATAATAATCTAGTTCTGTTATATGAAAAATAAAAATAAAAAAAGTCGAATTCGATTCTGTTCGCGAAATAATATGACAATTGAACATCTGTTACCAGCATAAATGGCATTTTGATTTAGTTTTCTACGTGTATGATACTTGTTTGTTACTTAACTGTGTTGTTATAGAGTTGATCATTTGTGATACATTGTATATCGTTACCACGTGTTACTCCTTGTCTCGTCCCCTTATGTTGTTCCGTGTTAGTCTGTCCATATGTCTGTATCAATGTACGATAATATTGTTATAGATCATCACTTCTTGAATTTTCAGATTTTTTTTATTTCCTACTGAAAATCTGTTTTTATATTTAAATCTAAATCAATTTTTCGTAAAGTTTAATTTAACCTTTGCACATTATAACCTACACAAAGGTCCCACTTCGACTTTCCAATATTTAATCTTTGCTGTTTTTGCTTACGATTTTATTGTTAAATACATTTTATCAAAATGACTGGTGCTGGTATCTGACTTATTCTTAAAAATGCGACAGTTATGAACATTTTTGTGCGTATCTCATTTAGTTCAATCAAGTTTCATCATAGGTTCATTCTTAACATTCCAAAGATCTTTAATTGAAAACGTAACGAATGTATGAAATGCTTCAACCAAATTCGCTCAACTGTCTTTAGTATACAATAGTATAATATAGTTGCAAATTACTAATAATTACTTTTCGTACGGAATATAGCGAGGTTTACCGAGTTTATACGACATGTGACGGAAATCACCGAGCTTCTTTTCACGCGATTACGCGAGCCATCTCATAATAAAATGTATCTGTTTGAGTATGTCTGTATATTTTGTTTCGTAGTTTAATGTTTTCTTATTTTTCTTCATCGTATTTCTGAGCTTCCGTGGATAGTTTAATGTTTGTACCAAAGTTTGAATTGTTTTCATTTCATCAAGAATATTGCCCCACCCACTTTACTAGTATTTATATAAGCCGCCATTCTGTGTCAAGGTTGCAGCATAATTTATTCATTAGGTATATCGAGGGCTGTCTAAAAGCCTGCAGTAAGTACTACAGACTTGCAGACAACCCTCGATATGTATTCGAGCTATAGCATGGTAAAACTCAAATACAAAATTATCAAAATGACACTTGAGCCCCTAGGTAAGCGACAGGTCATTGAGCACAATGGCGTCTTCACAAAGAACAACAAAGGGAGGTAATTCACATTATTTTGAAATGTATTTTGTCTATATTTATTTGTCCTTGATTACATGTTGCAATCCTTTTATAATTCCTAGCCCCTATGCATTCTTTGATATCTACTTGTTGTGTAGAATTTAGTGTGGATTAGTCACCCTGTGATATTGATGGTCATTGATGACGTCACATCACGTGAAAACACGTGACCTGATCATATTAGTGCAATGTCGTTTTATTTAATTACATAAATCAATTGCAATTTTAGTTGCTCCTGTTTCAAAAAGACAAATGTCAATGGATTTTCGTTCGTCTGCTTACACGGTATCATTATTTTTGAGACAACTTGTGAAGACGAAATGAAATTTTGTGACGTTTGCCTTAAAGCTGTCACCGTTAATCTTACACGTCTCCTCTGTTACTCCATTGCTGTTTTTGACGTTACATCACTATCAAAAGCATAGGCACATGGATTCAAATTATTTGAGTCAAAAATATCTGAGTGTACCCTATATAAAGAGAGGGTTGTGCAGCGGGCATGTTTAGCCGCAACGGATATGACGTTTTTGAAAGCTGGAACCCATTTGTTTACAGTTGTCAGAGCAAACACGGATACCAGTTCTTGTGACGTCACATCCGTTGCGGCTAAACATGGCCGCTGCACAACCTTCTCTCTGTATAGGGTACACTCAGATAATGTTGACTCAGATAATTTGAAACCACGTGCCAATGATAACAGTACTTGTATATTACTGAACACGATTCCTAGAGTTGTTCATAACCGAAAGTACAGTGAAAAATATCGATATTCAGCATATCGATGATTGAAAAGGTAACCGCGATACATCGATAAGTGCCATCCTACTAAGCTATAAAACATCGATTATCGATTATTAAACGGATCAATATTATAGAAACTGTACAGTTACGCACATAAAACGAACTGTTTGGAAGTTTTAATATACATTATATAGCATAATCCCTGAATTATTAGTACGAGAGTTGTCAATTGATAGTAACTAAATATTAAACGTGTTCTGGATTTTTTATTAAGCGAATTACCTTTGGCCCTTGACACACATTTTGTTTGTACATGTATACATTGTAGTTTGTTCTACACATGTAATTACACGTGGTCGATATAATTCCAGCGTAAATTACAATAGACATGTTAATGACTTAAATAGTAAGACATTGAACGTTATTGGTATGCAAATATCTGACATAGCTGTGACGTTTTACACAAAATTACTTAAAAAACTTCACGGGTGACATTGTGGAAAAACGCTTCACAAATACCCTGTTAGATCTCTCGTGCATTGTTGTTATTTTCTCATCTTTCACTAAAGCCTAGGTCCTATTGAGCATATTCTGCCTCGGCAATGAACTCCCGATCAAAATTAATGAGCTATCAGGACATCGGGAACAGGTTCCGCGTGGTCTAAGGGAAGCTTCGCAGATGTCATGAGACAGTTTGTGATATCGGAAGGAATTGTGTTGAATCGGGTGGTATCGGAAGAAATCGGGAGAACATCGCCGATGTAGAATTCCTCAGTGGGACCTAGGCTTAACGTATTGTTTGTTATGATGTTATTAATTAGGAACGTTTAAGTTTTATAATTCTCCTATTTCTATATATTTATATATATTTCACCCGACACTTTGTATTATGATTGCATATTTTGTTCCGTACTGTTACCCGTCTACCCTAACCTGATGTATATATTCAAAACTTTTTATGTACATAATTGTTATGATATTTGGAGATTTTTTTCTAAAGAATTTGTTGTTTGGTGTTCATTTATATCCTCATATTTTGTCAGAATATCTTCAGTGATCACGCTTCCTCCGATGTCAGTACGTTAACATTTTTCTTGACTGCACATTAGCGGTAGCTCCATAGAAGTTTGGGTTCTTTACTAAACTGATATTGGGTCAATATGTCACATGTTTGCTTTAATTTTCATGAAACTTTCATATCCAAATACGAGACAGGTGAGCGACCCGTTATATATCAGCACGGGGTCAAAGTTCAACCGTCCGTAGTTCTGAAATATGAGAACGTATACCCAGTAAATAGACTGAAATTGCTAGTGTGACGAATCAATGAGATTAAATACGTCTCAGGGCTAATCTTTATTTCAACCCCTTTTGAAACTGATACCTGGTTTACAAATCGAATCCGATCGCCGTCCAAGGCTCTAATCAGATCGGAATCCGGGCGGACAATTAATGGCCAGTTATCGGAGTACTAGTAATATAAGTCTGCATTGCTTCTCATTGGCCGGCGTTCGCACGGTGCCTAGATATCGGGTACACATCGGATACTAGTACACGAACATCGTCTGGCGTCCGGGTGATTTGTGACCGAGGCATAGTTTGCATTTCCTTGCGTTGAGGTTCTGTATACTTCGAACAGTCAGTGTTGTCTATAGCAACATGAAAAAAGCATCATTCCACAAACAAATTAGTCTGTATCAAATTGCACAGAGTAGCAGTTTCTATATAGCAAAATCGAAGAAACAACCCCGCCACCTGGTGGTCATGGTTTTTAACGATTCGACATTCTACTTGACTGAATATGACAAGGCACCACACACAAGTATCGTCTGTCAGCCACCAAACAGGAGACGCTGCAGGAGACGCTGTATGAGACGCTGCAGGAGACGCTGTAGGAGACGCTGTATGAGACGCTGTAGGAGACGCTGTAGGAGACGCTGCAGGAGACGCTGTAGGAGACGCTGTATGAGACGCTACAGGAGACGCTGTATGAGACGCTGTAGGAGACTCTACAGGAGACGCTGTATGAGACGCTGTAGGACACGCTGTATGAGACGCTGCAGGAGACGCTGTAGGGGACGCTGTAGGAGACGCTACAGGAGACGCTGTATTAGACGCTATATGAGTCGCTGTAGGAGACGCTGTAGGAGACGCTGTAGGAGACGCTACAGGAGACGCTGTATGAGACGCTGTAGGAGATGATGAAGGAGACGCTGTAGGAGATGATGAAGGAGACGCTGTAGGAGATGAGGAACGAGACGCTGTAGGAGACGATGTAGGACATGATGTATGAGACGCTGTAGGAGACGCTGTAGGAGACGCTGTAGGACATGATGTAAGAGACGCTGTAGGAGACGATGTAGGACATAATGTATGAGACGCTGTAGGATACGCTGTAGGAGACGATGTAGGACATGATGTATAAAACGCTGTAGGAGACGCTGTAGGACATTATGTATGAGACGCTGTAGCAGACGCTGTAGCAGACGCTGTAGGACATGATGTATGAGACGCTGTATGAGACGATGTAGGACATGATGTATGAGACGCTGTAGGAGACGCTGTAGGAGACGCTGCAGGACTTGCTGCAGGACTTGCTGCAGGACTCGATGTAGGAGACGCTGTATGAGACGCTGTAGGTGACGCGGTATGAGACGATGTAGGACATGATGTAGGAGACGCTGTAGGAGACGCTGTAGGACATGATGTATGAGACGCTATAGGAGACGCTGTATGAGACGCTCTAGGAGACGCTGTAGGAGACGCTGTATGAGACGTTGTAGGAGACGTTATAGGAGACGCTGTAGGACATGATGTATAAAACGCTGTAGGAGACGCTGTAGGACATTATGTATGAGACGCTGTAGCAGACGCTGTAGCAGACGCTGTAGGACATGATGTATGAGACGCTGTATGAGACGATGTAGGACATGATGTATGAGACGCTGTAGGAGACGCTGTAGGAGACGCTGCAGGACTTGCTGCAGGACTTGCTGCAGGACTCGATGTAGGAGACGCTGTATGAGACGCTGTAGGTGACGCGGTATGAGACGATGTAGGACATGATGTAGGAGACGCTGTATGAGACGCTGTAGGACATGATGTATGAGACGCTATAGGAGACGCTGTATGAGACGCTCTAGGAGACGCTGTAGGAGACGCTGTATGAGACGTTGTAGGAGACGTTATAGGAGACGCTGTAGGAGACGCTACAGGAGACGCTATAGGAGACGCTGTAGGAGACGCTGCTTGAGACGCTGTATGAGACGCTACAAGAGACGCTACAAGAGACGCTGTATGAGACGCTGTAGGAGACGCTGTATGAGACGATATATGAGACGCTGTATGAGACGCTGTATGAGACGCTGTATGAGACGCCGTATGAGACGCTGTATGAGACGCTGTAGGAGATGATGAAGGAGACCGCTGTAGGAGACGATGTAGGAGATGATGAAGGGGACGCTGTAGGAGATGATGAAGGAGACGCTGTAGGAGACAATGTAGGACATGGTGTATGAGACGCTGTAGGAGACGCTGTAGGAGACGCTGTAGGACATGATGTATGATACGCTGTAGGAGACAATGTAGGACATGATGTATGAGACGCTGTATGAGACGATGTAGGAGACGCTGTAGGAGACGCTGTATGAGACGTTGTAGGACATGATGTATGAGACGGTGTAGGAGACGGTGTAGGACATGATGTAGGAGACGCTGTAGGAGACGCTGTATGAGACGTTGTAGGAAACGCTATAGGAGACGCTGTAGGAGACGCTGTAGGAGACGCTACAGGAGACGCTATAGGAGACGCTGTAGGAGACGCTGTATGAGACGCTGTATGAGACGCTGTATGAGACGCTACAAGAGACGCTACAAGAGACGCTGTATGAGACGCTGTAGGAGACGCTGTATGAGACGATGTATGAGACGCTGTATGAGACGCAGTATGAGACGCTGTATGAGACGCTGTTTGAGACGCTGTAGGAGACGCTGTATGAGACGCTGTTTGAGACGCTGTATGAGACGCTGTAGGAGACGCTGTAGGAGACGCTGTATGAGACGCTGTAGGAGACTCTACAAGAGACGTTGTATGAGACGCTGTAGGACACGCTGTAGGAGACGCTGTAGGAGACGCTGTAGGCGACGCTGTATGAGACGCTGTAGGAGACTCTACAGGAGACGCTGTATGAGACGCTGTAGGACACGCTGTAGGAGACGCTACAGGAGACGCTGTATGAGACGCTATATGAGACGCTGTAGGAGACGCTGTAGGATACGCCGTAGGAGACGCTACAGGAGACGCTGTATGAGACGCTGTAGGAGATGATGAAGGAGACGCTGTAGGAGACGATGTAGGAGATGATGAATAAGACGCTGTAGGAGAGGATGAACGAGACGCTGTAGAAGACGATGTAGGACATGATGTATGAGACGCTGTAGGAGTAGCTGTAGGACATGATGCATGAGACGCTTTGGGAGACGCTGTAGGAGACGCTGTATGAGACGCTGTAGGAGACGCTGTAGGAGTCACTGCAGGAGACGCTGCTTGAGACGCTGTAGGAGACGCTGTATGACACGCTGTAGGAGACGCTGTTTGAGACGCTGTAGGAGACGCTGCAGGAGACGCTGTTTGAGACGTTGTAGGAGACGCTGCATGAGACGCTGTTTTAGACGTTGTAGGAGACGCTGTATGAGACGCAACAGGAGACGCTATATCCTTTCCGCTACCATAGCGTACTAATGCAGACTCGCCGGGATGGCCATTTCGGCCTTCCGTAGTTTTCGACCTAAATGCCCAAATTTGGGGATTTTGCTGTCATGGGTACACAGGCATCCCAGACTACAGGATATTACGGGCCCAGGGTCGTGCACAGGTTTTTGGGCCCGCTAGACCCCTTTAAAGGGGGCTTTGAACGTAGATTTTACAAAACTGAAATTACTGGTCCTACCCGCCATTGCGGTACGATTCCCTGTGGTATTGCATTAACATTTAGCGCCAAAAAGTTTTTATTTTTCTATAGCAGGAATATAAGGCTAGACAAAGGGGTCAGGACCTATGCCCTAAAGGGGCAAAAAAGTAGGCCTGTCAAGCTAAAAAAAAAAAAAGGAAGTTTTTCGCGCAAGGGTCACCGTCACATCGTCATTTCCGGTAACCTTTAGTTGAAATATTGACAATTTTTTCTACTTTCGGTTTGAGGTGGGTGTGTAGCATCCGGATGTATCGAGTTTTTATCAGTGCTGTAAGTCAATAGTGTCTCAGGGACGGGGTATAGGGACCATATGAATTTCTCATAACCCCCAAAAAATCGTGGTAGCGGAAAGGATATGAGACGCTGTTTAGGATGAATTGTTGACCACTGACAAAAGATGGACATAGAGCGATCACAATGGTGCAAAGTAAGCTCTTCGCACACAGGTGAGTAACCAGTTTGACCCGTGTCCCACATCGATATTACATTGTTACTAAAATCCCCGAAACTTAATTCCAACATCGAAATTACATTTATACGGAACATTTCTGTAACTTATCGGGTGTTATCGGCAAAGTAGCCTCCCTTGAAAACGTCTAATCGATCACATCGATTTTAGTAACAATGTTATATCGAAGTTGGAATTGAAGTTCGTGGATTTTAGTAACCGTTACTAAAATATTCATGTTGAACATTCGGCCTAATTCTTATGGAAAAGACAACTGATGTTTGTACCTGTGTGTTTGTACGAGTTGTTTCCCTTTACACCAGAAAAATCGATAATCGATATTAGGAGCACACGGCTTATTTCGAGCAAGCTAAAAACATAAAGAAACAAGACGTGTTTTATTACGATACTTGCAATCATTTCAACTAGATTACGCTATAATAGACCTGCCGTCCACTAGACCCCGATGATATGCGGAAGGGTAGCCGATTACAATTTGCTTGTTTCGGGAACCTTTCGGGATCATTTATCAATAAAAATGGGCGGATCTTAGCCATCGGCATCGTTCGGGATGTATTCGGGGATCGTTATACGAAATGTTGCAGTATGAACGCCGAAACCTATCCGAAGTAGCCGAACGCAACGCGAATGAATGCCGACAGTTCAGAATATGGTCCCGAATGTTTCCCGATCGTGCGGAAAGGTTGCGGATGCATTGCAGAATATGCGGAAGTGTTTACGAATCGATGCCGATAGAATGCTGAAAGGTTGCCGATGTATATAAACGATGCCGAACTACTATCTTGTTATCAGTTGAATACGACTGATGGTAGACGCCATTAATCTCGCTAGTTTCAGCTATAAAAATTAAATGACATATTTTCAGCTACATAAATGTTGAATGACTTAGTTTCAGGTATAAACAACACTGACATATAAAGCTCATGAAAAAATCTTACTACAGTAGATATACCGGGAGTCTCTTTCCGGTGTTTTCCTTTAATAACTGAAGACCATGGGACACTGGTTATGTCATAGTTTTCTATAGGGGCTGACACAACCATATTTGGTAGCCTGTTCTTGGTTTGTAGGACCATGATGAAAACGATATATCCAAGATAAAAACTATCGGCAAACTAACCTCATCGCTTCCGCAGTCGCTCTTGTATAGTTCGGGAAATACTGCTTCGACTCGGCATCCCTTCCGTTCACAATCGGCGCCTTCGGCAACTATTCGGCGTGTGTCTTAACATGATCGGCGTCTCTTCTGTGTGTATAACTCACCCCTTCGTCATATTCGGGGAGCTTTCGGCATTGCTTCAGCTTCCTTCGGGAACCGCTCGGGATGGATAAAATGATTACGAAGCGTCGCAGAAGGCTTCCCGAAGGTGCCGAGTGGATGACGATGGATTCCCGAACACCCGAACTGTTGTCGATGGGTTTCCGATTACACCGAAGCACTCCCGAAGCTTTCCCGAACAAGACCTTCGGTGTCCAAATTTTAAAAGTTTTAAAATTTGGATGCCGAAGATTTTTCGGTCCCGAAGTGTCCAGAAGGCTTCCCGAAGCGTACAGGAACGACACGGAAGGGTTCCAGATCGTCCCGAAGACATGCCGAACCATCCCGATTAGGCAAATTTAGCCTTCGGGAACCCTTCGGGGTCCTAGTGGACGGCAGGTTCTTGCATTGTGACACCAGATATCGTGACAAGAATCACTAAGTAATCGTGACAACAAACAAGATCAGTAGTTTCATTGATTGACAAAGTTTCAGACATTCCAATTTGGTATATCGCTTGCATGTTTGTAATGTGAACATAGTTACCCCCTGAGTGGCTTTGGGTTCGAGAAATACATGTACATTATCCTTCAAAAGTGCCTCTACATACGTATTACTTTCATATCAAAATTTCGTGTCAGATTTAAAACTTGACAATAATAATAATAATAATAAAGAGACTTTATTCATAGAGGGAACATACTTGACATAATTGTTAATCTGACATAAGGCCCTTAACAGTAAAACATTGAAACAACAGAAACATGACATCAATATAAATCTAATAACAAATGCACAAAATATCAAGCGTATGGATATATAATGAAATTATAATTATGTTATATAGTTTGTTTAAGATGGTAGGCATGACAGTTGTTTAAGTGAATTAACATACATAACAACTACAATCCCAATACATACCAACAATTGTACATGTACATGAACTTAGAGGTATCAAAAATATTTTCCTCCATGCGCTACCTCATAGAATAGAACCATTTTATATAAAGGGATTTGACTTGATGGAATGTAGCAGACTGGTGAATACGACTGGGTAAAGCATTCCAAATAGATGATCCTGAATATTCGAATGACTTACGGAAAAGTTCAATATTAGGGCGAGGAGAATAAATTTGAAGGCTAGATGTCGACGTTAATTGTCTAGAGTGAACACTTGACGTATTCGACTGAGACACGTTACGTTGAACAAGTACTATATACAGCGTTGTTTTTCCCCGTCTTGTCATTATGCTACATGATTTCCTTTTAGTCAAATAACGTGCATTGCTCAGCAAAAACATACCGTGAAGCAACTTTCTCAAGGAAGAATACGATTCGTTAAGATTGTGCAGCAATGGAAAACAAACTTAAATTTGATTGGTTGAATTTGAGATGATAGGAGAGTATCTACATACAATTGACAGATCAACCAACCAACGTTTTCCAGTCGAAAACGCCAAATAATGTATCCAAAATCTTGATGATGTTTTCGACCCAATATTATATTTTATTGTTCAGTGGTTTAATATATGATTGTGCATTTGAACCGAATGAACAGGGCAATGTTTCCCAATAAAGCAACATGAAACGTTGTAGAAAATAGCGTCTATGCAAGTCTGTGATCATATCCAAATTGCTGTCATATACAGTTATGGGTCATTTTCCCTGAATACGAGTGTTTAATATTTGCATATTCCGACGAAAAAGCTAGGATTTCTCTTCTAACCCAATCTGCTTTTATCTTCTACAAAAATCAATTCCCAACAAACATTATATGAGCTAATGTACGATTTTGTGGATTTATTTACACACGAAATGTGTTTCCCAGATTCCACGAGAGAACTACAACATTTTTCACCATCAGCAGGGGCATAGTTGGGGTTTGTTGAAGTTGTTCGTTCAGCTTTTTGACAGCTGGGACATGGACGGCTTTCAGCGGTTCAGTTTGTTTTCTCGTTCGGTTGTGCGTTGTTAATTGTGCCGCGTAATTGTGGTCTGAGTTGTCATTATGTTTTCTTTGCTCTGCTGTTTCATAATCTAGCAAGGGTCGAGGACTGATTCACTAGAGTAGAAACCCGACCGTTCATAACCTAGCAAAGGTCAAGGACTGATTCACTAGAGTAGAAACCCGACCGTTCATAACCTTGCAAGGGTCAAGGACTGATACACTAGAGTAGAAACCCGACCGTTCATAACCTAGCAAGGGTCGAGGACTGATTCACTAGAGTAGAAACCCGACCGTTCATAACCTAGCAAGGGTCGAGGACTGATTCACTAGAGTAGAAACCCGACCGTTCATAACCTAGCAAGGGTCAAGGACTGATACACTAGAGTAGAAACCCGACCGTTCATAACCTAGCAAGGGTCGAGGACTGGTACACTAGAGTAGAAACTCGACCGTTCATAACCTAGCAAGGGTCGAGGACTGATACACTAGAGTAGAAACCCGACCGTTCATAACCTAGCAAGGGTCGAGGACTGATACACTAGAGTAGAAACCCGACCGTTCATAACCTAGCAATGGTCGAGGACTGATACACTAGAGTAGAAACCCGACCGTTCATAACCTAGCAAGGGTCGAGGACTGATACACTAGAGTAGAAACCCGACCTTTCATAACCTAGCAAGGGTCAAGG
The DNA here is from genome assembly GCA_947247005.1 of Spisula solida. Taxonomy (NCBI): domain Eukaryota; kingdom Metazoa; phylum Mollusca; class Bivalvia; order Venerida; family Mactridae; genus Spisula; species Spisula solida. The sequence continues at coordinate 6,055,676 of OX365960.1, read as the reverse complement.
ACTGATACACTAGAGTAGAAACCCGACCGTTCATAACCTAGCAAGGGTCGAGGACTGATTCACTAGAGTAGAAACCCGACCGTTCATAACCTAGCAAGGGTCGAGGACTGATACACTAGAGTAGAAACCCGACCGTTCATAACCTAGCAAGGGTCAAGGACTGATACACTAGAGTAGAAACCCGACCGTTCATAACCTAGCAAGGGTCGAGGACTGATACACTAGAGTAGAAACCCGACCGTTCATAACCTAGCAAGGGTCGAGGACTGATACACTAGAGTAGAAACCAGACCGTTCATAACCTAGCAAGATTCTGGTCACCTCGGCATTGGCTGTATATGTACCGGAGACAAACGGAAATGGCTGAGCTTTCACGATTGGGAATTCGAGTCATTAGCAATGTTCACATTAATATATCTATTAAGCATTTGAACTCAAGAATCATATTGAAATCTATATTGGGGTCGACTATTGAAAATTGATATTTACTGCCAAATATGTAATCCATAATTATTATTATTATCCTTATATTTTGAATATAATTATATAAACAAAATAAATCGTTTGTAGATCTAGATCCCTAATAGTAAATTGTGAATCGTTTTCCCACGACTATTTGTGAGCATTAATGGATTTGTTGCTCTACAATCTCATATTCTGCAAAATTCATTATAAAACATTCTTTGTGGAAGAATAGTTACCATGGTAACATATTTCAATAATTTACTGAAGCGTTACTTGTAGTCTGCGAACGATGTGTGCTGAATTTATAAACACGCGGGAAGAGGAAATTATGTTGTTCTATAAATACGAGCAGGCTAATTCAGTGGTAGACTTTGAAATAAACTTCACATACACCTCAGGAACATTCTTAGCATCGCAAAATCGTACAACACGTCATTGTATGCATCGATATATATAATACGATATATGGAAGGGAGTAAATGCCCTACCTAATACTAAGTACTACAAAACTGAATAATAAATCCAAACCGTACGAAGGATTTTCATATCATAGATATACAAAGATGTGTGAAGTTAGTTGGCACTGAGATCGAAAATCGAAGATCGACATTCAATACAGACCCAGATGCTAATACAGGGCCAACTTTGAAAAAGGTATTGCCAATATAAGGTGAGCTTATACAGACCCAGTGACCAATACCGACCTAGCTTTGACAACGGCATTCATAATATAAGGTTGGTGAATACAGATCTGGGTTTGAATACAGAGCCATGTCTGACATCAACGTTCGATTTTCCGACAACGAATGCAGAGCCAGATTCGAATACATAGCCAGCACTGAGATCGACATTCAATATTTATACCGATGATGAATGCAGACCCAGGTTGGAATGCAGTCCTAGCTATGATATCGACATCCGTTGTATATCGACGGCAAATGCAGATCTTGGTTCGAATACCGATCCAGCTCTGAGATCGATGTTCGCAAAATAAGGTGGGTGAAAACAGATGTGAGTTTGAATACAGACCCAGGTCTGACATCGACATTCATTGTATACAGACAGTAAATGCAGACCCAGGCTCGAATACCGATCCAGCTCTGAGATCGACATTCGCAAAATAAGGTGGGTGAATACAGAACTGGGATTGAATATGGAGTCAGGTCTGACATCGACATTCGATTTATTAGGTGGACGAATGATGACACGTTTACCCCTATGCAGTCCATTAGAAGTCCATTGCATTGGTCCGCCGCTATATCTGGCACCCTCGCCGACTTTCAGGAATGTTGATGTCTATGAAGAAAATTACATGTTTACCTCTATGGTCCCTTCGGTGACCATTGCATTAGTCAATGACTGTTTCTGTCAGCATCGCAGACTTTCAGGAATATTGGTGCCAACAAAAATCAGTCGCAGACTAATTCAATGTACTCCTTATGGTCCCTAGAGGTAAAACATATCATTTTCTCAATTGGCACCAAAATTCCTGAAAGACTGCGAGGATACGCAACGCAACAAGATGAACACAACTAACTTATCAAAGGATCTAAGAGGGTACTTAGTATCGAGCGTTTACTGTATTTTCATGACTAGACTAGATGCACGAAAACCGTGGGAAACCAGATGTAAATCTTCGTTTAAACTGCATTGAGTCCATTATGTGTAACAATATTTCTCATTATAAATAATAAGCGAACATGACAGGTAGTATTGTTAAATCATCTACGAAAGACTGCTAGTGATATTTCTACATCAACATTTGAATGCACGATTTTTCTTGTGAGATCACGATTTCACTTATTCGCGATTTTACGATTTAACAAATTTAGGACTTCATTTTATTATACATATAGATCTACCGCGATTTCAACAAATAATTTCGCGTCTTCAACAAAAATTTTCAAAATGACTTCTCGGTCTTTCGTAGTTAACCGCATATATTTCCGTAGCAATCGATTGATCTAATTGATACTATTAGACTGGCAACAGGTTTCGCTGATCAAGTTAAATACCTAGACAAGGCGCTAACAGTACACCATACGTGACTTCTACGCGAGCCTCGTTTTGAAAATGTAAACAAGAGCATGAGTAATGAACACACGCTGTGAGCTGAGATCGGAAAAATAATTATATTGCAATATTTCACGTACTTGTAGAGTTGCGTTAGAATAGAACTAGGAGGTTGAGAGTTCGGTGAATGTATCTAACGTTCCTCTATCGGTTATTTTTAAGTCAATGAATATGACGGGGCGTGTCGACGGGAGCAATTCTCACTAACACATGTGTGTCGAGTATAGACTACGTACAGCAGCATCCGAGTAGTGATACATGAATTAAGTGAAGTGTTTGGATACTGGATACTGGCATATATACCAGCGTGAGACAACAGTGCAGTTAGTTGTGTTTTATACGTTAAAGTTAAATTAATATTTGTGAATATTGGATGAGACGCTAGTGAGTGGTAGAGAGTTTCAAGGAAGTGCATTTTTGTGAGTTTTTGGAATTTAACTTTTCGATTGTCTGGGTTTGATTCATTACTCGGCAAGATGGAAGCAAGCTGTGCTCAGATCCTCGGTCTGATCTTATTAGTGAATACAAACTTGGCTATAATTATAGCATTCGCAACCCCCTACTGGGTGGAGCAAGCATTTGGTCAAGTGAACAGAGGCATCTGGGCTACATGTAGATTCGATAACTGCCAGTGGTCTTTTGACAATGATTTTGAATTACAAAAGATGAATCCAGGTAAGTTGTGTATGAGTCACAAAATAGTATTTTATATATGTCAATTTACAATGATATTAATTCCATTTTGAGATGCTATCTGAGGAAATATTTTACAATTAAAAATAAATAAGAGATATACATGTATCCGCTATTATCACCCCCCCATAACTGTAAATGGTATGCATCCGTCAATTGAAACAACGCCCCCCACCCCTCCCCCTAAACCTTAGGAAATAGCGGGTATATTATATTTACTCTCTTTTTTCAAACGCTTGGTTAAAGCCATACAGATTGTAAAAGTCCTGCAAATTCTCACTCGGCAGTGCGTGGACATCGGAAAGATAAAAAACACGGAACAGTTCCCCGCTATCACCACCCTTCCCCCGGGGTTGGGGGCGTGGTTTCAATCGACTGTTGCATAAATCATAACAATAACAACCATGACAATGTGATGCAAACAACCACACGAATAGAATGTGAACGCGTGCACATATACCACTTTTCTCTCAAGTTAACATGTGTTTCTCTTCTGTTTGTGTATGCGTTTAATGTGTTTACGATAGGTCGGTGGTATGATATTGCTATACAAATGTCTACCACATGGGAACTGGTGCGATATTTAAACACGAACTGACATTATCAATTTATCACACATATTGTAGTTATTATTACTAGAGTATTTGTCATAATTGTTTGTGCATGCAGATTGCTTAATCGTAAATTCATAGCAAACAAATCGGTGATTTGGAACTTGGAATTAAGTCCATTTGTAGAATCATTGTAAACCCTCGGGCTTATGATAAATATGACAAGCAACACAACACAACGCAACGCAACGCAACGCAACGCAACGCAATAACGCCTATCAATTGCCCAGCTCAGTACACGGAAGAAGAACACAACACAACACAACACCACACAACGCAACTCAGTGCAAGCAACGCAACACAATACCGTGCAACGCAACACTAGGTTTCGACTCGCAACGCAGCGCCACAAAATGCAAGCATCATTTTTATGATATATTTCGTAAGGGTAGGGTTGTTGTGTATTGCATGTCTGTATGTGAAAATGTATATTGTTTCTGTTTAACTCTTCATGTATTGGAGGAAAATCTATCTATCTATCTAACTACATGTATACCTCATGTATGTCACGATGTCATATTAAAACAGTAATGTAATGTAGTATGCTCCAAGTCATATGGATCCTAACCAGTCACATTGTCCTGACACTGGACTACTCATACCTGGCTATACAATCAAGTTTAGTGCCGTCCTGTCAATGTACTACATTGCCCACATTTAAGTCCATAAAGTTGTGTGCTGTCCTGAACTATGGACTATTCATGTCCGGCTTTGCAATCAAGTTTAGTGCCGTCCTGTACTACATTTGCCCGGTATTACCCCATCAAGGTTAGTGTCGTCGTATTAGGACATTACCCCAATTAAGACGTGTGCTGTGCTAACACTGGGTTAACGAGACCATGTATTATACCCATGCGTCAAGCAAGAAGCCATGAAAAAAGGGGGACGAGTAGGAATGATAATCTAGGAATTTAAATTATCCAGTAGGGTTCTTAGACCAGGGGTGGTATTCAATATTGATCTTACTTCACTTTATGATGAGGACAACCAATCATATCACACTATATATAAACTCTTGGTCAGTAACAGGCAATATGATTTGCTATCCTTATTCTCCAATGAAATAAGATCAATATTGAATACCACCTGAGGAACATTGTTCTCCGCCCGCGTTAAACGTGGGATGACAGCACGTTACGGTGCATTTTATGTAAAATAACCCAGTCACACTAATGCATTCACTCCAATAACCGTACACACTCATATTGATCGCAATGAAGGGATGTGTTGTACAATGTATTCATGCCAAGAATTCCTTATAACGTACAAACAGTGAGGGATGAGAATCAAACAGGCTGATAGACTGACAAGCATAACTCAGGCTGATAGACTGGCAATATCATAACTCAGGCTGATAGACTGGCAATATCATAACTCAGGCTGATAGACTGGCAATATCATAACCCAGGCTGATAGACTGGCAATATCATAACTCAGGCTGATAGACTGGTAATATCATAACTCAGGCTGATAGACTGGCAATATCATACCTCAGGCTGATAGACTGGCAATATTATAACTCAGGCTGATAGACTGGCAATATCATAACTCAGGCTGATAGACTGGCAATATCATAACTCAGGCTGATAGACTGGCAATATCATAACTCAGGCTGATAGACTGGCAATATCATAACCCAGGCTGATAGACTGGCAATATCATAACTCAGGCTGATAGACTGGTAATATCATAACTTAGGCTGATAGACTGGCAATTTCATAACTCAGGCTGATAGACTGGCAATATCATAACTCAGGCTGATAGACTGGTAATATCATAACTCAGGCTGATAGACTGGCAATATCATAACTCAGGCTGATAGACTGGCAATATCATAACTCAGGCTGATAGACTGGCAATATCATAACCCAGGCTGATAGACTGGCAATATCATAACTCAGGCTGATAGACTGGTAATATCATAACTCAGGCTGATAGACTGGCAATTTCATAACTCAGGCTGATAGACTGGCAATATCATAACTCAGGCTGATAGACTGGTAATATCATAACTCAGGCTGATAGACTGGCAATATCATAACTCAGGCTGATAGACTGGTAATATCATAACTCAGGCTGATAGACTGGCAATATCATAACTCAGGCTGATAGATAACTCAGGCTGATAGACTGGTAATATCATAACTCAGGCGGATAGACTGGCAATATCATAACTCAGGATGATAGACTGGTAATATCATAACTCAGGCTGATAGACTGGTAATATCATAACTCAGGCTGATAGACTGGTAATATCATAACTCAGGCTGATAGACTGGTAATATCATAACTCAGGCTGATAGACTGGTAATATCATAACTCAGGCTGATAGACTGGTAATATCATAACTCAGGCTGATAGACTGGCAATATCATAACTCCGGCTGATAGACTGGCAATATCATAACTCCGGCTGATAGATAACTCAGGCTGATAGACTGGTAATATCATAACTCAGGCTGATAGACTGGCAATATCATAACTCAGGCTGATAGACTGGTAATATCATAACTCAGGCTGATAGACTGGTAATATCATAACTCAGGCTGATAGACTGGCAATATCATAACTCAGGCTGATAGATAACTCAGGCTGATAGACTGGTAATATCATAACTCAGGCTGATAGACTGGCAATATCATAACTCAGGCTGATAGACTGGTAATATCATAACTCAGGCTGATAGACTGGTAATATCATAACTCAGGCTGATAGACTGGCAATATCATAACTCAGGCTGATAGACTGGTAATATCATAACTCAGGCTGATAGACTGGTAATATCATAACTCAGGCTAATAGACTGACAATATCATAACTCAGGCTGATAGACTGGTAATATCATAACTCAGGCTGATAGACTGACAATATCATAACTCAGGCTGATAGACTGGTAATATCATAACTCAGGCTGATAGACTCGTAATATCATAACTCAGACTGATAGACTGGCAATATCATAACTCAGGCTGATAGACTGGTAATATCATAACTCTGGCTGGATCATCACCGTTATTTTGGTTGGGTACAACAGTATGTGTTTAATTATCAACATCCATGTACGAATATAAATTATATATTATAACCAGGGGTGTACCTAGAACAAATACATGTTGAATACAACAACGTGCACTCTCATGAAAGCAAACAAACAATACTCAACTGAATCATCCGTGGTATTAATAATGTTTACGGATCAATATTTGGCTGATAGCTCGCACCTGTCACTCTCCGACTGTTGAGCTAATTTATTTCTCTTTAGTCCGTTTTGGTCGCTATAGCTAGCCTACGCTCGTGTAATGTTGCTTTGTGCATTTTATTCACATTAATGTTGATTTCAATCATGCGTGTGATAAGCCTATATAACAGTGGTTGTTTGCTGTAGCAATTTACAGTGTGGACATACCCAGTGCCATATGGTGTAATTTATGGCTAAGAACGCAAGTTAAAATCTGTCAACAAAAAGTTAAAAACAACTCAAAATAGTTAATTCTTTGGCCGATTTCAACGAGACATCTTCACTTGTTTAAGGCGTTTAGAACGACACCAACCTCTCCAACTTATAATAATAATAAAGGCTTTATTTTACGAGTAGACCCATTTGACAATGATACCAATTTTCCATACTAACACTCGAAGATTGACTAACTCACTCACAGCTGTACTTGAGGACAAAGGAATAAAAGGATGATGTCAAACATAGACCAATTATACATGGGATTTATCATACATGACTCAAAGTACACTTACACACGAACATCCGGTCACTCTGCAACCGGACATTAATTAATCCCCACTTTGACCGGCTTTCCCGAGTCACAATTAGGGAAAAGTTTCAAGTATATTATAACCGTTAATTCCTGAGAAACAGCACACTAGTAAACGAGACACATAACCGACCGATTTAATTGGTTCTCTGGAACGGAAAGATATGCGGATATTGTCTGATGTTGATGATAAATGCACCTTAGGAACAGTTTGATGTTTTTGTGCGTTTCAAACACATGCATAACCAAGTGTTAATCGATAATGAAACGTTGTTGCAATTGATACTCAATCCCTAAGGTGTATTACGAGTTTTCAGGGGTGGGTGAAGCTTTGTTTATGGGAATAACGTTTGTGCGAAACATACTGAATGATTCCAAGCACTATTTTTACACTGTTTTAGTTCTAACATTGGGAGTTAGAGTGAGTTCCACAGATGTTGACCGCATCTGTCATGTCAGTTATACTGAACGTGATTGATAGAAAAATCATTCGATAATATAAATGCAACTTTCAATCCATTAAAGCTAACAATGGCGGTATAGAGCTAGCACAAACACTAGATCTCTATCAATATCCGCCTTGTTACTGAAACACATTGCCGCAATATTTGCTTTGTTGTTCATCTTTAACGCATGTTTTGTTCAGATAGGACGCTGAGATCTGCAGAATAATACGGAATAATGTACAATACCCAGGATATAAACAAGTCAACTTCCGGTTATCGCAAAAAATCATACTAGTTGAATTGTATAGTCTCCCAATAAGTTATATAGAGTCAGGAAATCACAGATGCTTTTACTCGCAATAAGTCGTTCACGTCGACATTATATAGCCTCTCAATACATCGTAAAGTTATTAGGTTTATACGCTGTAGTACATTATACATGTTGAACTACCAGGCTGGTTAGGCTACACGCTTGTGCTTAATTGAGCATTATTCTGAATAATGTTCAATTAGCACAAGCATGTATCCTAAATATATCGGTTTGGCATAAATGCCAGTAAATCCGTACATGATTCAGAACTTTCAAGGTAATTGTACGTTATTATCTATTCACATCAACAGTGATCTGATAATTTTATGTATATACGAGATTAGAAAGATAGAGATAATTATCAGGTACATGATAACATGTGTAAATGTCAGATATTTATCCAGGATGGTTTACATATCTCGTGTATACAACTTCAGGAATGGCGTTCTATGTCGTAATCATTCATACGGAAAACACCTGAGAATTTTTCTTCTTTTTTTCCCCTTTTTTTGGTGGGAGTGGGCATTTTATTTTCCACGTCTATAGGTAGATTTGGGTCGAGGACATCAGACATACAACCGTACAAGTATAACACATAATCATGTGTACGCATAAAAAATGCATATAAATACTTAGTCACATACTTAGATTTTAATTGATAGTATGCCACGTATGAATCACAGGTAACTGTATTATTGATGAAAGTGTTTTTTTTTATAAAACTTATGTTATCTTAGATATTTTAAATTAAAAAAAAATATTTTTTTGTTTACTCTTTATAAATAATACATTTACCTGTGGTATGAATCCAGGGCGTTTACTCGTAGATCTACCTACACCGTTTGATCTTGGACGTTTTATTCCACAGGTGCCGGTGTTAGTGTTTGAACTCAATGAACATATGCACATTTAAATGATGAAGCAAAACAATCCTTCATTATGCAATAAAGATAACGTTTGATCTTGTATGTTTTATTCCACAGGTGTCTGTCATGATTTGTGTTTAAACTCAATGAACAACATACGTATGCAGCACATTTAAATGATGAAGCAAAACAATCCTTCATTATGTAATAAAGATAACGTTTGACATGGGATGTTTTATTCCACAGGTGTCTGTCATGCAGGTTTGACATGGGATGTTTTATTCCACAGGTGTCTGTTATGCAGGTTTGACATGGGATGTTTTATTCCACAGGTGTCTGTCATGCAGGTTTGACATGGGATGTTTTATTCCACAGGTGTCTGTCATGATTAGTGTTTGAACTTGATGAACAACACATGCACATTTAAATGATGAAGCAAAAAAACAATCCGGTCCAAAAATTGTGTTAGCTTTATTATGCTATAAAAATAACTAAATCAGATGTGATAAATGACAAATACCCCTGTGGCGATGAATAACATCAGGAATGAGGTGTCGAGAGTGATTAATATAAGTTGGTAAACTTGTTTCACATTTAATTAAATGACATCCGTAGTATAAATTAGATAACTGGATATGTGGACCTTATTTCTGTTTTGTTTAATCAATTAAATGCGAATCCTATATTAACCATTATACATGTACATGTGCTTTTATATGTAATAAGGTGGAAACAATGTATAGTCCAAATTACTGTTGGAATTGGATATGCACACGAGTGCTATAGTTTACCTTGAAAATAGTTAAGAAGTCAACAAATAAACTATCATGAAAAGCTTCAATCTCATTGAACTTTATCTTTTACATTTTATTGCAGAATATACGTAATTAGTGTTCGGTTGTTTGTCTTATTTTCACATCACTGTATTTACACAGCGTGTAAACCAAATCACTGTATGACTTATTGGAATACTATACAATTCAACGTGTATGACTTAATATGAGTAAAAGCATCTGTGATTTTCGATCACTGTATGACTTATTGGAAGACTATACAATTCAACATGTATGCCTTATGCGATAACCTGAAATTGACTCGTTTATACTCTGTGATTCAGTGTACAAAACGAGGAAGGAATACGCGTAACAATAACTGGTGACTAATAAAAACAACATGCTTTCCGTAGTTGCGTATGAACCGAAACAAATCTCTTATACTACAATGGGGATAACGTATAGAACGGAAGTGATACCCCTGACGGTTTTTCGAGTGTAAATTTCGTCGCTTCGGTAAGTAAATCTTGATTTTTCTTTGTTTTGTAAGACGCTTCCAATGAAATCACCTAGCCCACCGTACCCGGCCCTATCGATACTCGCAGACCCAAGCCCATTTTCCCTTCAAATACCTGTGATTAAGGAGAACACTCGATTCTAGTGCGGTTTTGGTTACTGCACCCCTGACGACCCGTCTACATTTTTTCCAATTTCTGCCGATTTGCATGGTGTGTTGCTGTTTTATGGGGCCACATTCGTTGTTTACCTTATTTTAGGTATGCATTTTGCAAAATTAGTTCGATGCAGTCAGGTTATGAGGCAGAATAGACGAAATAACCACTATGATACCCCTGACGGTTGCTGTCCCTCACTGATACCCCTGACGCCTCAAAATACTATAATGTTGTAATACGAGACGGTCGGCTCTGTACATGTTCAACCACTAAAAAAATCAAGATTCTAATCAATTGCGTAAATAACTCATGATTCTGGCACTTCTCTACCAATGTAGAACAAACCGTTAAAAGAAGTTCCTATGCATTGTTTTATTGATAAAATAGACGTTATAATATAATCAGACACAGGCAAAACAAAGACTGGCAATATAAAATATCAACAGAAATCGAAAGCGACCCATTTTGATAGGCTATGGGGTGTGAAGAAGTATAAACTGAATTTATTTTTTAATGTTAACATTATTTTTGAAAGCCGATTTACTATTTAGAACTATAAGTACGCAAGGAACTAGTTTACGGATTTATTTATATTTTCTTCTATACTTAAGTAAGGACTAAGGTAGTGAGCTACTGCCAGGAGTTTGGTGGTATTCTACACATGTACATTACGTTCACAACTACACCGGTTTATAGCAAACACAGCGTTGATCGTTCAAATCAAACGCACATGTAGATAAACATACTTCAGACATAGAAAGGTATGTCAATTTAAAGAGTTTGTTGACATGCATCGATACCTGCAACGTCTGAATTGCTTGTTTCTGGATCGATGGCTATTTAGTGAACTGTCACAAGTTTCCGCGACCCGGAAATGATACCGAGTAGTGCCTGCGAGTTTCCGCTTATATAACTACACGAACGATAAGCAAACATTAAATAATGTTATTAACTTGTGTAATTCACTTGAACAAGCATAACAAAACATCCCTGCGTTCAAGGAATGTTACCTGCAAACATGTTAAAAATCACAGGGTTTTGTCGTTACAATCCTTGGTTGTACGCTTCGTTTGCGACAAACACATTGAAAGTATAAATCCCCGTTTTTCCCTTCTCGACCACCCTGCGTTCAACGAAGAATAACGTGTCGAAACGTGCGTCACGTAATTCTCCGTTGAACGCAGGGCATTTCGATATATGTACGGATGCATGGGTTGCATTATTGCCATTTTTTTGTTTGCCTCTGTCCGCCATTTTGTTAAAATTTACCAATTTAGGTATACCACCTCCGGATATGGTTAGCCAAACTTCGCTCACGTGACGAACAGGTTTTTTTAACATAACGTTCAATGAATAACAGCCCTGCGTTCAAGGAAAAAATAAAGTGACGCACGTTTTTACCTGGTACGTACCTGTTATTCGTTGAACAATAACCATATCCTGAGGTGGTGTGCGTGTATTGGTGTAATTAAACAAAATGGCGGACAGAGGCAAACAAAAGAATATGAATAGCAAAACCCGTGCATGCGTACATATTTCAAAACTGAGAACAAAAAAAACGGGGACTTATACTTTCAAATTGTTTGCCGTAAACGAAGCGTACAGCGAAGGATTATAGCGACAAAAACCTCTGATTTTTAACATGTTTACAGGTAATTTTCCTTGAACGCAGGGCAGGTACGACATAGGTACGTAACACACCTCACATAATGCTTCATTAAATGCAGGGCAGTACAAGGTACCTCAGATCACAATATATTAATCTGCTGTATAAGTTAAACTATATCATTCTATAATTTACATCATGTCAGTCACACTTGACTTTAATTTGATGGGTGGTTACTGGTCAAAGTAAACAAGAACTGGATGTAAATAAATAGAAATGTAAGTAATAAGTAAAGCGTTCAAAGAAAGAAGAATAAGAAATTTAATACAAGTACATGTCATGAAGTAATACAATGTCATATTTGAATTGAAACGAACGCGTGTATAAAATAATGTCCGCGTCACATCGTGAGGTGATCTGAATTATTAAGTCTGAATATTCACATAAGTTATATTTCCTAAACACAATTCGATGCGAAACAACGATATATCACGATTAATTTATAAAAATGCTTGTCAAATATTGCCTATTATGAACAAGCATTTCGTTTAGATTGGTGGAGCTTCCTAAGTAGTACTTACTGAAGTATCAAGGCACCCGCACAGCAAACAGCAGTTTAATAACAACCCATTTACGGTGGTTCAAATATTCAACAATGTGCCGTCGAAATGTAAGATTAATAAATAAATTAATACGGACTCCTTTATAATAATTTGTAATATGAATTGTTATAGCTCACACAACTTGACTTGCTGTACAATTCCAAATCTATGTATGCAACTGTTTTTGTCTATTGAAATTGTTTATCAAGTTCTTCATGTATTTACGCAATAACTGTATTGATTAGAATCTTGATTTTTTAGTGGTTGAACATGTACAGAGCCGACCGTCTCGTATTACAACATTATAGTATTTTGAGGCGTCAGGGGTATCAGTGAGGGACAGCAACCGTCAGGGGTATCATAGTGGTTCTTTCGTCTATTCTGCCTCATAACCTGACTGCATCGAACTAATTTTGCAAAATGCATACACAGAATAAGGTAAACAATGAAGTTGGCCCCATAAAACAGCAACACACCATGCAAATCGGCAGAAATTGGAAAAAATGTAGACGGGTCGTCAGGGGTGCAGTAACCAAAACCGCACTAGAATCGAATGTTCTCCTTAATCACAGGTATTTGAAGGGAACTTGGGCTTGGGTCTGCAAGTATCGATAGGGCCGGGTACGGTGGGCTAGGTGATTTCATTGAAAGCGTCTTACAAAACGAAGAAAAATCAAGATTTACTTACCGAAGCGACGAAATTTACACTCGAAAAACCGTCAGGGGTATCACTTCCGTTCTATACGTTATCCCCATTGTACTAGTTAGTGGTCGTACATAAACAAACTTATTGCATTTACCCCACATAATTTGATATTTTGTTTAAGAAATAAAAATCTGTTCGCGTATTTTGTCGGTGAATAAAACATGGGCAGGAGTTCGGATGCGGAAAAATTAAATCACGAGTGCGTAGCACGAGTGATTTAATTTTCCGCATCCGAACGAGTGCCCGTGTTTTATTCACCGACAATATACAAGAACAGAATTTTATTTCGATTCTAAATACGATAATATCCCGCACTATTTTACTGCGCGCATTCTATTTTCACCCATTTGACATTGAACATAATTCCACGCTGAAATTGAGTGGCTTATTAGCTGGTACAATTACCTCCCTCGTTAATGAAAACGACCTTCGTAATTTTCTGAAGGAAATACCACATTTTAAACATTGAAACAATTTTAATAACACGAGTATATGGTATCTATTTTATAAAATGAAAAATATAAATGAATTGATTATCAGAAGCTTTAATAAAACTTGGTTTCTAGAGTAGATTGGAGTTTCTAAAAATAGATGCGTCATAGCTGTAACACTGGATTCTCGTGCAACTCGCTTGTCATCGTGACTCGTAGAAAATTTTACTATAAAGTTTACGTTAATTCATTCATAAATATGTCACATGATACTGGGCGTAAATAGAAACAGCCAATTTGATAGGTATGTTTTATGGGGGTAATAATACATTGTTAGGTCCGCTCTATATTTAAACGATTAATCCGCAGATCGTGTTAGAATCAGAATTCTATCATAATTATACATGTTCATTAGTTTTCACAACGAAACATAACACGGTAGTGGTTTGATGATGATAATATTCTATGTAGATCGCATCTAAACCTTCGCACCTATCAGTTTGTAGAAACATCGCGAAATCTGATGACCTGATAACACGTAGCTGTTAACGTATCGCATTGCACTCACCATGCTCATGTTATGAATCTAAATTCATGCATGCTGAGAACTGTTATATGTAGTTTAGACTTGTTGCAGTATTTTTGTTTGTTTGAAGAACTAGTCAGCAATTAAATTGTAATTGATTACTTAGGTCACCATAGTGGCCTGTATGCACTACTACGACAGGTGAGCGACCTTTGGCCCATTTGGGCCCTCTTGTTTACTTGTATATAATACTATCACATTATTGTATTGCTCACAATATAGTGTTTCGTGGGGTTTCAGTCGGATAAAGTGACTCGAAAGGAGCTACTTGACCAACATGACCAAAGTACATACATTATGTATAGCGCTATTATTAGTTAGATATTATAGTAGTTTACCACTTATTCTACTGTCAAAACGCGTGGGAATAATCGTCTGAGTGTACAAAACTTGTTGCATTATTTAGAATCGGCAATAAAGTCGTGCATATAGAGAGAAGACGCTGTATTTTCTATAAAATCATGATTTTTCGAGTGAGTTGAATTTTCGTTGTTGAACTCGACCACGAAATAAAACCATCACGATTAATCAACCTCTCAGATTAAGACAAAGGTTACCCTTTCATGTTCTGTAATCCAAGAAATTACGACCCCTCGAAAATGCATTTTTATCAAAATCTACGAAATTTATTACCCCCGGAAATATGTGATTTTACTTGTATTGCACATACTGCATGTTTGACTACTAGGCCTAATGCCCACCCTTTTGTCTGACATTTCCGAAAAGTTTGCAACCAGTGTGGTTTAATTTGTCTTTCATGGAAAATATTGCCAAGTCATGTCTTTTATACGACATAGATCTGTATTTAAGAATATTGAACTCTGTATACCATTGGTTTCTCAAGAACTTTATTGGAACCAGTCTTAATGTCTCTCATACCAATGTAATATATTTGGAACCACAGAGTTTATGTTTTCCATCAGAACAAAATGGGCAACTAATCTTAACCGGCCCTGGGCTGGTAGAAAACTTTCTTAAAAATATAAAACTATAAAAAGTATGTCAGCTAAATATGACAATCAAAATTAATATTTTTTGCATAGGTTTAAAGCACTACATGTATAAATACGTCATGCATATTGTGTAAACGTTAAACTATCATGCATATCAAGGGATATAGTGTTTTTTTCAGGCTTGTGTCTGATTTCAGGTTTTTGAATCCCGAATTTTATTTCCTTGTATATATTGAATATAGAATGTAGAATTTCAGCCTTTGAAACTGGGATTTTCACACCTGAGAATGAATGCAAATTACCTGCCTGGATCATGGCATACTCCATTTTTGTGTCGCCTGAAAAGGTTCTTTGGCGGCGGCCGGCGGCGGCGGCGGCGGCGGCGGCGGCGGCGGCGGCGTCACAAATTGCTTGTCCGGAGCATAACTTTGTGACCTTATGTTCAAATGACTCAAGATTTGGTATGCATGTTTCTTACAATAAGCCGAAGTGCAGTGCCCAAGAACCATAACTCTACCTGTCTTAGTTTTTGAATTATTTCCCTTTGATTGATTTTATTAGAGCATTTCTTGTCCGGATCATAACTTTGTCACCTTAAGTTCAAATGACTCAATATTTGGTATGAATGTTTCTTACAATAAGCCGAAATGCATTGCACAAGAACCATAACTCTACATGTCATAGTTTTTGAATTATTTCCCTTTGATTGATTTTATAAGAGCATTTCTGACCGGAGCATAACTTTGTCACCTTAAGTTCAAATGACTCAAGATTTGGTATGCATGTTTCTTGCAAGAACCATAACTCTGCCTTGCATCGTTTTTGAATTATTTCCCTTAGATTGATTTAATTTGAGCATTTCTTGTCCGGCGGATAACTTTGTCACCAAGAGGTTGAATGACTTGAAATTTGGTATGCATGTTTCTTACCAAAAGTCCAAGTGCAGTACACAAGAATCGTAACTCTACCTTGTGCCATTTTTTATTTTTGTCCCTTTGATTGATTTTATTAGCATTTCTTGTCCGTGGCATAACTTTGTCACCATAAGTATTAATGACTCCAAGATAGGTATGCATGTTTCTTGCTGTGATATTTTTTTGTCCAGAGCATCACTTTGTCGTTTTTAGTTCAGATGACTAGAGAACTCTTGTGAGTCGATATGTAGCCCAATAGTGGATAGTTTTCCATGACAAATGTGCATGTCGTCAGGCGACACATGCGACTCGCGGAGCATTTATCGACTGTTTTGGTCAATAATGAGCAAATTAATCCGCAATTGAAACATACATGTACAGACTAAACTCTTTGTTTTGAGTATATTATACTAAAATGGACATTTATATGGTACTTTTAAATTTTAATATTAAATTTAAGTATGCAATTACATGTTTAAATCGTTGTACACCCACAAATAGAAATGGTTATACCACTTTGAAATTACTTAAAGCATTAACAGTTTTACTGTTATAAGTCATAACAACATGAATATATTTTATACAGTAACGGTTGATTTTTTTGTCGTTGACGAACGACATTTGACATTTCGACATCAATGACTAGAAAATAGTGCTAGACCTAATTTTAAGCTCCCAACCCATAAACAATAATATTGATCAAAATTGAACTTTAGTCAAAAGTCATAAAAACTAAGTATTCGTCATTTTCTAAGAGGTCTCTTTCTGCAGAGCTAGTCATTTGTACCCTGTGCCTTTTGTGCCTTGTGTTTTGCAGTTTGTGTTGAGTGTTGCATTCCCTGTCCGATTTGTTAGCGTCTGTTTGATATATTTCAAAGTGCGTGTGAAATGTGTATGAATTATACAAGACCGATTAATTCCTTATACATTGTACTGCAAGTTGGAGGATAATTTCCTTAATACAGTGCCATTAATGAAGTGTCTTTAAAAAACCAAGGAAACTTATTGATGATTGGTTGGTTCTATAATGTCAGCCTCGTTTTGAAGTTCTATAATACCAGCCTCGTTTAAAAGTTCTATATATCAGCCTCGTTTTGAAATTCTTGTAATATTGTTCCAGTGAGTGATTATGTTCATTTATCGTGGTTAGAAGTTATTAAGTTATTAACAGTTACACATATTTGAATAAATTATCATAATTGTAGGCCTACATTAAACAATTGTCGGTAGTTGTATGTACTTTGTTGAACGTTAAACATGGCAGGCAGGTGCTGGCGATTGTTTGGATTTATTTTGGTTGTGAACACCAACCTTGCCATCATTATTTCATTAGCAACCCCTTTTTGGAGTGTACAATACGCAGATATGAATAAAGGTATCTGGGTAGCTTGTAAGTCTGATGAATGCACGTGGATATTTGATAATGACTTCTGGCTTGAAAGCAGTTTACCAGGTAAGGATCGCACGTGACTTATAGTTTGCATCGTTGCCATGGTTACTATATTATGATGTTTTAAAAGAATATGTTTGAACAATACCCTACCCATGTATTTTATGTCAACGAACGTACGGTAGACATAACACTATTTGTTGGCCAGCACACAATTACATGTAATTTAAAATAAAATTTGTATTTAGATTATAAATCGGACATTGAAACAGCACTAAAGAGAAACGACAGAACACGAAAGGTACAGAAAAGAAAACAGAAAAAGAACATGCACAGGTTACAATTACAAGTCATAAGGACAAACACCAAGATGAACAAGAACTGTGACAAAACCCCGACACTGTACGTCGTCAGCCTGCTGTCTCAAACATTACCGGAGTAAGAGCCGGGGTACTGTTTTATCAAAACACGGAAATCTTAAACTTACGCCAAAATTTAAATTCCTTATATAGCTTAAAGCCTTTAACAACTACACATTTGGGACTGGTATGGTTTTGTAAGAGTTCATTAACTGAATCAATGTTTATAGGCCAGTCATTCTAGCCCAAAAATGGCCTTAACCTAGACAAAATTGCAAAAGTTTTGTTTTGAGTATTTTTAAGTTTTTTAATGTCTAAACTACTACCAGGAAAAAATCCCCTGTTCAGAAAGTTGCGGAAGTACCTTAAAAAGCGATTTTAAGAAGGTCACTAGACTTTTCATAATTTTATTCCATGAAAATTTGGGTATAACAGTTTATCAGTAGTTTAATGTTATACACACTAGCAGGTTAAAATATCCAACCATGTTGTTGATAAAAGGAATTTACAAGCAAAATATTTTCAATAAACCATTTATTTCAATTTTTTAAGCCAATCATGTGAAAATGAAGGGGTAGATTTACCCCACCCACTTTTCAGAAAATATGATAATTATTTTTGTACCATAAAACATGAATTAATTTCTTTATTTTGGGTAAACATATCTAAATGAGAGTGTTTTATAAGTCATCAACTGATAAACATGCATCAGGATCTTAATTTGACCTACATACGTGTGTCCATCCGTTTGTCTGTAAGTGCGTCGGTCAGTCATGCATGCTCATCCGTGAAGAAATCTTTATTGTATGATTAAGTAAAAACTGTCTTCATCAAATGCAAGAAAACGGCGATGTCTATCAATGGGGATTTTTTTCTGTGACTATATGGGACAACACTCTTCACAAATATGTACAAAGAAATTCTTTTGCAATTTTGTCTAGGTTAAAACCTAGAATGACTGGACTATTATATTGCAGATTCTTTTCCCATAAATTGTAGTTGTTAAAGAATTATAAAGAATTCAAATTTGGACGTAAGTTTACGATTTCCGTATGTGCTTTGATAAAACAGTACCCAGTCTGCTGATGAGAACGAACCAAAATGGACGAATATATTCATAGTGATACACTGTTTTAATTTGAATCTTCACGTTCATATTATATCATTTTTATTGGTCAAACACAATATAGATAGTTCATATGTTCATAAAGAAAACTGACACATAAATATGTGAATATGTCATTTTATTTTATTCAAATCGCCATTATGTTTAAATGCATAATCTAAACATGATAAATATAACTTTTTAAGAACATCATATTATATATATGAGCATAGATGAGGGGGGGGGGCATGAACCGCCCCCATGAACAGTCGTTGATAAAGAACAAAAAATCACAAACACAACCGGACATGGTGTCCTCGACATAACCTACTGACCCTCTCAGTGTAAGATACACACAATCAGTAATGTTTATTGTTGAGTGACCACGTTGAGTTGTCATGCAAAATCACAGCGTATTAACCAAATCACTGTATGACTTATTGTGATACTATACAATTTAACTTGTATGACTTATTGTGAGCAAAAACATCTGTGATTTCCGATCACTGTACGACTTATTGGAAGACTATACAATTCAACGTGAATGACTTTTTGCGATAACCGGAAGTTGACTCGTTTATACACTGTGTATACACGTGGCTGATGTTCGAAATTTGAAACCAGTAGGAGTTTGTCCACTCACTGTTTGATGTATGTTATAATGGGATTGCTTGTAGCAAAATGTTATGTCGTTTATAACTGTCATTTTATTTTACAATAATGTGTATGTGTAGTTATGTTTTAACAATTTGGTAACATACAATGTATATTAAATAGACATGTGTTTGTTTGTTGGCCAACGTAATAAATAGTGAACACAACAATCGCGTGGAAATTGTTTGTGTATATGACATTTAGAATCCTGTACGATTCTCAAATGCTGTAACTTAGTTTTATAAATATTGGTAATTTATTTTTCTTGTGAAACTATTCTTGTGAAATTGACATTTCTGAAATTCGTTTAACTTAAAACATTGCATCTCCGTGTGGAAAGTGAAAGTTAGACTTAACTGTGAAATTGTCATTTTATGTTATGAAATTCTAAACTTTTGAGAAGATCGTAAAAATACACATTTTGTGGAATTTAAGTTATAAAATGGAAGCCAGTTGTAGTGAATTTATTGGACTGCTGATGATAGTTATGACAAATTTGGCGACACTTGTAGCCTTCGCCACACCATATTGGGTAGAATATACCTTTAACTTGTTACAAACTAAAGGTATATTAACCTACTTGGTGACAGTTGATCCGTATAAAGCTGTGAGTAACCATGGTATCTGGGCGTATTGTTGGAATGGTGAATGTACATGGGTGTTTGATGGAGGGTTTCAGCTAGAGAACTATCTACCGGGTATGGTATTATTGTCAATACGAGGGTCATTCAAAAAATAAGTAGACTTATCAACTTACTAGTTTATTTTGTAAGATAAGTAAACAAATCATTAATATGCTTTAGCTGCATCTTTATTCGTCTAAATTGCAAAGTTTCATAGAAATCGGCCCGACCGTTAAGCGAGGAGCTTATTCTTTATATTGTACCCATAGTGACCGAAGGACAAGTACCGACGTCGTTGATGACGTCATCTACCACTAAATGTTCCGCATAATGCACTATAATTATGTATCTATAGAAGAATTCAAACGTATGGAAAAACAAGCTTTTTAAACTCAAGTTTGATCAACATGACCACTTCCGATTTTCATGAAGTTAGGCTCACAAGAAGCGCCTCGAGATGCAGATTTCAAATATGCATGAGTCTTATAAGGTCGTAAGTGGTAATTCTAAGCAAGCGATAGAGTACATTTGTATTGTGAACTACGAATGTTATAAGCGCACTCGTCTATCACATCACAACATCTCCTAAGAGTTGCTCGAATAACCACGAGGGTATAAATACCACAGCTCATCATTAAATGGTTGCTATGGATACCACCACCTTGTATTATCTGTATCGTCATCGATGTAACAATAATCAAATTCTGTAATTTCACTCGAGTCCAACAGTTTCGGTTTCGTGATTTGACAATAATTGGAAAATCACTCAGAAATCATAAAGATACCTCGTCAAATATTTTGATAATGTCGTTTTTCAATTTTGACGTAGCACCCAAAACACTGACAATATTTGAATATAACAACATTCAGCTAAGCGATTGGCAATAATGCAAAACAAATCGGACAGGGAATGCAGCACTCAACTGAAACTGTCGAGCACACAAAGGCACAAAAAGGTACGCACAGAGAGAACAAATCACAGACCACAAACACACGCCACAACGTCCAACACAAAACTGAACAAGAAAAATGAAACTTAAAAGTTGCAAAGTATGTTACTAATATCATTATCAAAAGTGTTTGCATCTGTATAAATTAAATTCCTTCAGTCCTTTGATTATCTGTACAGTCAGCTAGGGCGTGAAATATTTTATTGAATCTGATCTCAAGTTATATGTTGATATTGCTATAGTTGCCGGTCTAATTTGATGTGAAGTTTATATGTTTTTTACTTGTCCATCAAAGAGTTTATTGAATAACTTCGTGCAATAATAATACAATAACATCTAGATGTGGCGTAATGTCATTGCCTTATAAAATATACAAGGCTGTAATAACGCAATATCAGGGTATATTACTTTGTTAGGTAAATATCAGGAACGTAAACTGTATCACGGTGCGTTGCTGGGTTACCCAGGGACCCTAAACAGGGAACCTGCACAACTAGCTATATACCTTCCAGGGTTACGTTATACAATTTCGCTGGCTAATAGTTAGAAGTACTACCTACGATCATAAGACTCGTGCATATTTGGAATCTGCATCTCAAGGCGCTTCTTATGAGCCTATTTTAAAGAAAATTGGAACTGGTCATGTTGACCAAACTCATGTTGACAGAACTTGTTTTTCCATAAGTTAAGAGCAGTTTTCAGACAGTTTTTTCTTGTTTGCGCAAAATATTGATTTTGTTCTTAGGACCTTCTAATTCTAAGTCAGCAGCATGTTCCTAACAACAAGTTGTTGTCCACTATTTAGGCGAACAGCTGTTTTCATGCACAAAAAGCAAAATATGCTTTTTCGCTGATGCACAACAAAAAACGTCGATACTTGCCTTATGTGGTTCTAGCTAGAATCTATGTAATTACATATAATTTCACAAACTTTACAAATGTCATTTTGTACGGAGATAAATGTGGATAAGTTTTTCCGGATGAATCTGTAAATCCATTCTATTGTCCGACTATACATCTGTCTGAAACATATATAAGTGGGGAGGGATCACTTGATCTTTCCTCTCGTATTAACATAAACCTTGGAGAGGAATGAATATAAGTTTTCAAAAAGTTTTCCGATCCATTACGAATTCCAAGTTTGTATTATTGTATAATTATATGTATGACTATTGAAATAAATACAGTTTAAACTAAGTAAGGAGGGATGGTCTAGAGGTAGGGCACGCGTTTTGGGGTCAATGGTCCCGGGCTCGATCCACGTCTGTGCTCTGAGCAACATGCTCAACTTTACCCATGTGTATAAATGGGTACCTGGGAGGGGTAAAAGCCAATGTGCTGTGGCTGCCAGCGGCACCGAATGTAACAGCCCAGTAAATCTACCGTCGACTGAACGGACGCTAGGCTGACAATAGTATTAAGCATCGTACTTTTAAGTGACCACTCATGTCTATTGTTACATTGTACTTCATATAATTTATACTCTAAGGGATACCGTAAAAAGATAAATTTACCGTATTTTCCTACTTTAAACGATTATAGTTTTATGACAGTCTCGTATCTATAATTGTACGATCGTATCGCCCCGTCCAATGAATATAGTCAATGTCAACGTCGATGAATGTTGGCAATTTGGGTTACTACAAGTACAAAAACTGTTATACAAAATACATCAATCAATACAATCACGTGAACATGCACGAAATTCTGATAAAAACAAAAACATCGCGGAAACTGATTATTATGTGATACATTGTATTTTTTCGTCAAGGATGTTTATCGAAAGGGCTTAATTAAAATATTGCTTGATGTGAGCATTTATGTCTAGCACTTCACCATTGTTTTTATATGATCTATTGTACATCCTTGTGTATTTTCCCTATTAACAGATGTTGCCAAGGACCCACCCTCTTCTCAGGAAAATCCCTTTGTATTCAATATCAATTGTCGTTTTCCGTTTACTCTTAGTGTTAACATGTCTTCAATGTTACTGGCAATCGTATCAACTTTTTGAATCATAGATCTACATGATTATGATGTTGAATATTTTCCTGGTATTGTTCTTCGAAAGAAATAATGTTGATTCATTTTAAAACTATTGAATTGCGGTCCCTTTCAGTTTGTTGTGATAAGCGTATTACGGAATCCGGTTATTGCCAGTTTAAATATCGTGTATCGCGCTCGAAGGACGAGATACGCGAATTGCGCGAGGCACGATACGAGGCATAAAAATTGGAAGCGAGGCACGATACGAGACACGAGAATTACGCGAGTCACGATACGAGAATTGAATTATCGCGCTTTAATCTCGCCCTAGACCCACAACCTTTGCAAGTTGACATCTAATATCGTGGAATTTTCGTGTATCGTATCGTGCCTCGCAGCTTATTCTCGTATCAAGCATCGCGTCTTAATCTCATGTATAGATAATCATATAATTATACTACTCAAATTATACTAGCCCCTCCTCGGTACTTGTCTAAAACTCCGACTCAGTTTGATGTTGGAACATCTATTCGAGATGCTTGGTGAGAATGTGGCATGGTCAAATGACGGTTCGGGTATCTGTCTGTGAAACGGAAGGTTTCTGCTTCGATTCCATGCGGCAATTTTGAATTGTAAGAAACGGAAATCTGATTATAAATTAACGCACATGATTTGTATACAGGGTTTCCATTAAATTTTGTCGATTGGATTGGCCTTTTAACCCCCTAAAGTTCCGCATAACAGCCATATTTCGAACCTCTGATTTCTGACTGAACGGTCAGTTTTTCATCAAAGTATAATATTTTTATACATCATGGTATTAGAGGTTTATGATATGTTCGTGAACTGTATTCGTTGTACAATGTACAAACAATTCTATTTCTGGTATTATAGTTTCAGAATGACCCTTAATAGACCCCTGATTAGTCTGTCTATACATACCCTATGTTTAATTAAAGGAGACAACTCTTCAGTCTACTCTTTTTTCCTGAAATTAATTCCCTTTGCACCCACAAACATAGATATCAAGCCCAAAATAAAATGTAGCTAAAATTGAAAATGGAATTATGATTATTGATTGAAAAAATTAATTATCTAGTCGGGTAGCCAGACTAACCCCTGATATATACTAGTAATGGAAGAAACGTAGTTTGTGGTAAACAAAATTAAAAATTCTGCTATAAAAGTTTCAGAATGATCCTTAAGATGCAGACCCTTAGGGAATCCTATAGATATTTATAGGATACGATCGGTCATACCGTCTTACCACTATCATCACCCCGTCCCGGGGCTGTCTGGAGATAGTCCATAGATAAATGCTCTATCATAAGATATATTGTATATATAGGAAGTAGTATTTATTGATTTTACTCCATGTCAGACTATATCTGGGATATTATAAGACATTGTAGCCATGATAAACACGGCATGTGGTCACGTGGTATATGACTAGTTCCTGAACTATGAATATATAGTGGTAGAAAATGAGGAAACTTTGTTAGATATTCTGTACCAGTAAGACGAATTAGTGATTTAATGTGAATGAGCTTGTAAAACTGTACAATTATGATGACATACGACTAGGAAAAACTTGTGCAGTCTGACAGCCAGTATATTGAAGTAAAATAAATACACATATACAGCTAACTTATAATAGGAATTTTAAACTATTGACCGATTGAGACAGGTTTTTGCTAAAATCAGTGTAAACTAATAAATTAGTTATAATTATGTGACAGATTGTACATTAACAAAGAGATTGACTGTACACTAACACAGAGATTGACTGTACACTAACAAAGAGATTGACTGTACACTAACACAAGGATTGACTGTACACTAACACAAGGATTGCCTGTACACTAACACAAGGATTGACTGTACACTAACACAGATATTGACTGTGCACTAACACAAGGATTGACTGTACACTAACGCAAGGATTGACTGTGCACTAATACAAGGATTGACTGTACACTAACACAAGGATTGATTGTACACTAAATCAAGGATTATTGTACACTAACACAAGGATTGACTGTACACTAACACAAGGATTGACTGTACACTAATACAAGGATTGACTGTGCACTAAAACAAGGATTGACTGTACACTAACACAAGGATTGACTGTGCACTAACACAAGGATTGACTGTGCGCTAACACAATGATTGACTGTTCACTAACACAAGGAGTGACTGTACACGAATACAAGGATCGACTGTACACTAACACAAGGATTGACTGTTCACTAACACAAGGAGTGACTGTACACGAATACAAGGATCGACTGTACACTAACACAAGGATTGACGGTACACCAACAGAGGGAGCAATGTACACTAATACAGCATGCACTGTACAATAATACCGTGTGTACATACACTAACACAGGGTGGACTGTACACTTATACAGAGTGTACTGTACATCCACTAACACAGAATGCACTGTACGATATTATTCGGGATGGACTGTACACTTACTCAGGGTGGACTGTACACGTGGACTGTACACTAACACAGGGTGGAATATACGCTAACACAGGGTACACTGTTCACTAACACTGGGTGGACTATACGCTAACACAGGGTGCACTGTACACTAACACGGGGTGGACTGTATGTACACTAACACAGAATGGACTGTACATACACTAACACAGGGTGCACTTTACATACACTAACACAGGGTGGACTGTACACTAACACAGGGTGCACTGTACACTTACACATGGTGGACTGTACACTAACACAGGGTTGACTGTACACTAACACAGGGTGGACTGTACACTAACACAGGGTGGACTGTACATACACTGACACAGAGTGCACTGTACACTAACACAGGGTGCACTATACACTAACACAGGGTGGACTGTACACTAACACAGGGTTGACTGTACATACACTGACACAGAGTGCACTGTACACTAACACAGGGTGCACTATACACTAACACAGTGTGGACTGTACACTAACACAGGGTGCACTGTACACTTACACAGGGTGCACTGTACATACACTAACACAGGGTGCACTATACACTAACACAGGGTGGACTGTACATATACTAACACAGGGTGCACTGTATATTAACACAGTGTGGACTGTACACTAACACAGGGTGCACTATACGCTAACACAGGATGGACTGAACATACACTTACAAAGGGTGGACTGTACACTAACACAGGGTGAACTGTACACTAACACAGGGTGGACTGTACACTAACACAGGGTGGACTGTACACTAACACAGGGTGTACTGTATGTACACTAACACAGGGTGGACTGTACACTAACACAGGGTACACTATACGCTAACACAGGATGGACTGAACATACACTTACAAAGGGTGGACTGTACACTAACACAGGGTGAACTGTACACTAACACAGGGTGGACTGTACACTAACACAGGGTGGACTGTACACTAACACAGGGTGTACTGTATGTACACTAACACAGGGTGGACTGTACACTAACACAGGGTACACTATACGCTAACACAGGGTGTACTGTATGTACACTAACACAGGGTGGACTGTACATACACTAACACAGGGTGGACTGTACATACACTAACACAGGGTGGACTGTACACTAAGACTGGGTGGACTGTACACTAACACAGGGTGGACTGTACATACACTAACACAGGCTGCACTATACACTAACACAGGGTGGACTGTACATACACTTACACAGGGTGGACTGTACACTAACACAGGGTGAACTGTACACTAACACTAGGTGGACTGTATGTACACTAACACAGGGTGGACTGTACACTAACACAGGGTACACTATACACTAACACAGGGTGGACTGTACATACACTAACACAGGGTGGACTGTACATACACTAACACAGTGTGGACTGTACACTAACACAGGGTGGACTGTACATACACTAACACAGTGTGGACTGTACACTAACACAGGGTACACTATACACTAACACAGGGTGGACTGTATGTACACTAACAAAGGGTGGACTGTACACTAACACAGAGTGGGCTGTATATACACTCACACAGGATGGAATGTACACTAACAATAACATAAACACTGAAGGTAATTACTGTGAACACAATCAGATACTACACTGATCTTGGCCAAAAGGCCAAGAAGCGATCTAAACTAAACACAACCAGATTAATTAACCACGTCTCAGTATGACTCGATAACCGCAATAACCGAAGTGAGCCGTATGAATAATGCGGCGATTGTTCCGCTTGTTAATGTTGCCGTTCTACATAAATGTAGGAAATAAACGTGGATTGGTTCCCCGGAGATTCTGTACAAATTTGTCTGTGAGAGATTTTGTCAGGTCAGACTCCACTAAATCTTGTTATGTATGACTAAAGTACACAATATACGTCCAGAATCGATCCGAAACGCCTCTTTAATGTAGAGTAGAAAATGGTTTAGCTAGAAGCTGAGTAGCATATTTGATTTAAGCTCGCTCAAGCTTTTTATGCTAAATGTTTATGTACGACAATGTATCCGTCGTCCGTTGTCAAGAATTGTATTCGATTAACACTTAAAATCTTCTTGAAACCTTGTTATGTTTGTCTCTGTAAAATCTAGGTCATGTTTGATGCTGGTAACGCACTGGAGTAAATGGCTATGCCATCCCATAACAGTGTACCCAATTTGAATCTACACAGATAAGCGCTTTTTTGAGGGTCAATGAATCTGTTGTTTTATGAATAGGATTGCAAGATAAAATTGAATTAAAACTGTATCCATGGTGTAATATTATATAGATATGTAAGATATATTTCTTCTCATAGAAAAATTACGTATAACACTGGGTACATCGTATATATTTAGAACTGGAAAACCCGTTTCTCGGCACGTCTCTTGAATCTGTAAATATTTGATTTTCTATCTACCACATTGTGATCTATAAAAACAAGTGGTGCACCGTACGCATTAAGGGGTGCCACGTCCAGGCTGTCATCATTTTCTCTGAAAAGATTCGTGAATAAAACAAAATAGCCGGTACCAATTTTCCATTTGATAATTTGTACGTGGTTTTCAGCAAGTAAGTTGGCACGGCTCAATCAAATATTTACCTCGCCAAAACTGCAACAACGCGATTCAAGAGACGTGGCGAGTAACGGGTTTACCCAGGGTATAAGGCTGTGTTGGACGATTAAATATGTTATTAGAGGGGAGATCACTTTATATATCTGTCGGTATTCACGTTAGTCGAGTTACTTCCCTTCCATCGTTCTGTATCCCCCTAACTGTTGGTGATCAGTTTTGTTGACGTCTGTGTTGTAATGATGTTGATGACGATGTTAATTATGATGATGTTATGATGGTTTAACAATAATGTTGTTTATTATGATGGTGTTATAATATTGCTGATAATGTTGTTGATTATAATGGTGTGTTTATGATCTTTGGAATGATGTTGATAACGATGTTAATTATGCTGATGTTATGCTGGTTTTATAATGATGTTGTTTACTATGGTGTTGTTATACTATTGCTGATGCTGTTGTTTGGTGGTGTTGAGGTTTCCTTCGTAGTTGTTATCGATGGTATAGTATATAAATAACACATAGCTTCGAGGGTGACAGTACTTTCCGAGGGCTGACATTTTTACTGTCACCCTCGAAGCTATGTGTTATTTATTTTATTACCCCAAACTTTTTTCAGCGATTATCTACTGTAAATCAAGAAATTATTTTATGCAATTTAATTTAGCAGAGCTCACATGTGGAAGAATTTGAAGAAATGATAAGTAGCCGCCAAACAGTTTAGAAAGAAAATGTCACGTGACAAAAAAGTACTGTCAAAAAAGTACTATCACCCTGCTGACAGTAAAAAAATGTTCAATCACGTGGTATATTGATCCGCTTGATTGTAATAGTAAGAATACTACCTGTTTGTCTATGGGAAATTAACATTACGAAAAAAGTGAGGGGTAATAAATATAACTAAGTCGTTGATGACGATTAACATTGGGTGTTTTCTTCAAGGGATCCTTTGTAGTTTTTCAGATCAAAGACAGTTTGATTTCTTATTCCATTGTATGACCAAGCTAAAACCAGGGGCGTAGCTAGAGGTATTTGAATATGTACGCAAGAAGGCTAAAGGGGTCTGGGTGCATGCTCCCCCGGAAAAAAATTGTTCGCTAGAACGTCTCTGGTGCGTTCTGGTGTGTTTTTAGCATCACCTTTAACATTTTACTGATAAAACCAGGTTTTTTGTTTGTATAGAGCATTTTAAGTGTTTCTAAGAAATGCTAAAATTCACAAGGCTTACCACCCCCCTTAGGGCTTAGGCATCAGTTTTTATTGCATTTTTCGATCGTTTATTTTTCACTTTTTGAGAAGCATATGTACGCAGCTGCGTATTCTGCGTACAGGTAGCTACGCGCCTGAAAACAATAGGTGCGTCCTTAGACCATGTTTAACTTGAAGTTCCATGGTCAGCCTCCAATAAGAGGCACACGGTTGTTATTTACAAATCATCTTAAGGAAACTTTGATTTTCTAAAAATATTAAACTTCCCTTAAGTGTAACTAAACAGGACATTCAAGATTATCAATTGTTTATATTGTTTAGAAGCATTATGTAAAGAGCTACAATAACTACAGAAACACACGCTATTCTAAGTTTTCTTGGGAAACATGTACCGCTCAATTTTAGTGTAGCTTAAGTCAAAATATTAAGTTTTCCCTTAAGATGCTTTGTGAATACCAGCTCAGGTCTATACATAGTTAGTTATATAGTGGAGAACTTGAATATTCTTATAAATCAATAACTTGTATGACGTATCAATATCGTATCAATTTCCTGTACGTTATTGTCCATTTCTCGATTTTCCGTTTCTATACATTCAATACTATTTTGTGTATTACGACGCCAAATCGTATTTGATGTTGACTTCCGGTTTTCTTATATTGTCGAGATTAAACTCTCTAGAAATTGTATACAATTATGTCCTCCGTATGGTGACCATCTGTGTAAAAAACACCCTCCTCCCTAGAGCGACCACCTTGGTACTTTACACCACCTCAAGAGTGAAGCTGCTTGTACGCCATATCATCTGTAGATCGAGTATCCGTGTGCACTGTACGCCCTCAGTAGGTCGAGTATCCGTGTGCACTGTACGCACTCTTAAGATCGAGTATCCGTGTGTACTGTACGTCATCTCTAGATCGTACATTTTCTAGGACAGCTGTAGCCTGGTATCTGGCTTCCTGCTAGTAACATGATTTTTTCTCTCTAAGCGTTTTAAGCCGAGAACCAGAGAAGCGTGGATGATTATTTCTTATAGACAGATTTTTCATGCTGCCGCAGAGTTGTCGAACAGTGTACACGATTTATGCGTGTACGTAATTTACACGGGCATCTAATATAATATACTGTACATTTATAAATGGTTCCATGTATATCAGACGCTTAGCAAGGATTTATAAATGTGCTCTCCTATAGCCTTGAACGAGTTCAGTTTTTGTGTTGAATGCTATTTGGATATTTCGTGTGTAAATAAGCTGCTGATAGTGGAATCCTTGCTCTAGAACTGGAAACCCTTCAGTGTGGTGTATGTGTATGACTGGACTTAACATAACATGTGTTTCTGATGAGAATATATAGATTGTTTAAAGTGGAAAAATAACTCAAAAATAATGTTGGAATTAAAATGCTCTAGGACCCGTTGGCATGGTAACTGACTTGTATTTCGTGGTTGTTATGGTGTGTTATTGTAACATTAAAGCTACTCAATTTTGTGTTTGAAGTGTTTACGAACTGGTCATTATTTCATTGAATATTAAATGTTTCTATAACCGGCCAATGATAGAGGTTTCTGTATTATTTACGGACATTTAATGACATGCCATGCCACATAATTGTTTTAAGTAATCGACACGTACGTTGTTTATTTAAATATAGCTTGCGACAAAGACGCCAGCCAATCATTTTCGATCAGACAAACTAGTATAATCCTGTATAATATAGACTGCAGTTGCTAAGTGTATAACTGAGGGTAGCTTAGTGTATTACTGAGTGTAGCTAAGTGAATGACTGCGTGTAGCTTAGTGTATGACTAAGAACAGCTAAGTGTATAACTGAGTATAGCTAAGTGTATGACTCAGTGTAGTTAAGTGCACGATTGAGTGTAGCTAAGTGCACGACTAAGTGATGCTATGTCTAAGATTGAGTACAGCTACGTGTATGGCTGAGTGTACATAAGTGTAATGCTGATTATAGCTAAGTGTATTACTGAGTGTACCTACGTCTGTTACTGAGTGTAGCTAAGTGCACGGCTGATTGTATAATTATGACAAATATAGCTAACTGTATGACTGAGTAAAGCTAAGGTTATTACTGAGTGTATCTAAATGCACGACTAAGTGTAGCTGAGTGTATGTCTGAATATAGCTAAGTGTATGACATAGTGTAGCTAATTTAAAGACCGAGTGAAGCTTAGTGCATAACTGGGTATAGCTAAGTGTATGACTGAGTGTAGCTAAGTGTATGACTGAGTGTAGCTAAGTGTATGACTGAGTGTAGCTAAGTATATGACTAGTTGTAGCTAAGTGTATGACTGAGTGTAGCTAAGTATATGACTAGTTGTAGCTAAGTGTATGACTGAGTGTAGCTAAGTATATGACTAGTTGTAGCTAAGTGTATGACTGAGTGTAGCTAAGTATATGACTAGTTGTAGCTAAGTGTATGACTGGGTGTAGCTAAGTATATGACTAGTTGTAGCTAAGTGTATGACTGAGTGTAGCTAAGTATATGACTGGGTGTAGCTAAGTGTATGACTGAGTGTAGCTAAGTATATGACTGGGTGTAGCTAAGTGTATGACTGAGTGTAGCTAAGTGTATGACTGAGTGTAGCTAAGTATATGACTAGTTGAAGCTAAGTGTATGACTGAGTGTAGCTAAGTATATGACTAGTTGTAGCTAAGTGTATGACTGAGTGTAGCTAAGTATATGACTAGTTGTAGCTAAGTGTATGACTGAGTGTAGCTAAGTATATGACTAGTTGTAGCTAAGTGTATGACTGAGTGTAGCTAAGTATATGACTGGGTGTAGCTAAGTGTATGACTGAGTGTAGCTAAGTATATGACTAGTTGTAGCTAAGTGTATGACTGAGTGTAGCTAAGTATATGACTGAGTGTAGCTAAGTGTATGACTGAGTATAGCTAAGTGTATGACTGAGTGTAGCTAAGTGTATGTCGGACTTGGTGTAGCTAAGTGTATGACTGAGTGTATCTTAGTGCATAAATGAGTATAGCTAAGTGTATGACTGAGTATAGCTAAGTATATGTCGGACTTGGTGTAGCTTAGTGTATGACTGAATGTAGCTAAGTGTATGACTGAGTGTAGCTAAGTGTATGACTGAGTTTAGCTAAGTGTATGACTGAGTGTAGCTAAGTGTATGACTGAGTGTAGCTAAGTGTAAGTCGGACTTGGTGTAGCTTAGTATACGACTGAGTGTAGCTAAGTGTATGACCAAGTGTAGCTAAGTATATGACTGAGTGTAGCTAAGTGTATGACTGAGTGTAGTTAAGTGTATGACTTAGTGTAGCTAAGGGTAAGACCGAGGTTAGCTAAGTGTATGTCTTAGTGTAGCTAAGTGGGCTTTAGGTAGCCCGGCATATTTCAAGGATTACGAGTTGATCCTTAATGGGCTTATGTTATACGAAATATCTATTTTATAACGTCAAAGTTAATTGTGTTTACTTGAAATAATGAAATTTATAAGGTAATGTTGTTCCCATTTGGCTGTAATATACGAGGGGTGTTCGAAAAGAAATGCAATTTACTCTTTATCTTTTTATTGACAGAACCATTTACAATGAAACTCACAGGAAACCTTCAATTAACCCTCCTTAACACATTGCGCACACATTTAACCTTTAAATTCAAGAAAGATAAAAGGTATGTTTTGTAATCTGCAAAAGGTACTACACTCATGCACTGTAATATGGCTGACAACATAAGTTTCCTAAAACCGTACCTATGGTTTTTGCATGCAATTTAAGTCTAGGAACTTAAAATTATTCGCATAGGATTAGGTCTACATAATAGACTTGGTGATAAAGTATTCTCATGTAGGCTAATGTGTAGTATGTTCAAAAACGACTTTACAGTAGAAGCCCTGTGCGAAGAGGCATTTTCATGAGAAACGTGCATATGGTCTATTCCATAAACAATTTGACACTATATGAAATATTTCTGAAGTTTTCCATACACACAATATCTATAGAACCTTCTTGTAACATATTTGTCCATTGGTTCTGGTTTTTGAATTGCAAGCCCTTTGTGGATGAAGATAATCAAATGAATCATTGCCATCAGTGACTTAATGTGTTTTACAATTAGGGATTTCTTAGAATTTCTGTTAGCACATATATGATGCTTCCGCTTCATTCTTGGTTAATGATAGTGAGCGTATGTCCCTTCCTTTATTATACTACGTAAAAACTTCTCTTGAAAGTACTGAGGGTATAACTTTAATATTTTCTTGGCATTTAAAATAATATGACGTTTTGGGCACCACGTAATGAGCATGGTATCCAGTGGGTACAACTGTTGTTAACTTCAAGAATTTTCTTCCAAATGAAGAGAAATTGGAATAAACTCGAAATTTGTACGAGCGGCTAACAGTCCAACTTATAATATTGAAGCTTTGAGACAAATATCATACTTTTTATCAATGTTGAGTCTGATTGTTGTTGTTTTCAGTTGACCACACTTGTTGTTTGCTTTCAGATGCTATTGACCTACTTTGAAACATTTAATAAAAGTGTTACAATGCTGAAAGACACATTACGATGTCCTTTTATCTAAAAAAGTTCATCATGTTTAAATTTATCACTTAAATTAAGTTTAGACCTTTCTTTAATATAAGGCATAATTTCAGTCATTTTGACGGTACGTGTTTCGAACGTCTTTTAGCTTAGTATAAATTAGTAAGTGTTTATTAAACATACATTATGACCAAACTAATGCATGTATTTCAACCAAATTATACCCAAGTACAGACAATGGGCTAATGGGTATACATGCCAAGTTTAAAGCACGAAACCCCTAAAACTACCAAGATATGCATATAATTGCATTACTTTTCGAACACCCCTCGTATAAATGATGTTGAGAGGCAAACTTACCAAGTATTAAAACCAAAATTACAAGACCATTTACTGACCTGCGAACCTAATGAACGACCAATCGAGTGATAAGTTCAACCGATTTATAACACCACTACTCACTCGTCGTCAGTGTTTTACCTCTGTTGGATACTCATCACTCGGTTGGATATTCATCGGGTTATGCCGTGTAGGACCGTACCATGTTGATTCGTGTCGTGAAAGAGCATTGCATTCGTTCCTAGTTTGTCAGCGGGATTGGACGGTTTACATCTGCTGGTTAAAGTTATTAAAGCGAAACATAATTATATAAACGTCTTAACCCAATATATTGACTGTGTGTTTATTGTAGTATACAAATGTACTAAATAATAACAAAGGATTATATAATGAATACTAATAATTTCTCGGTGACTTACTGAACCTTAGTTATACACTTAGACGGTTATAAAGTGCACTGGTTCGCAAATTGATTTCACTAATTCTTCGTGTGTTTGAGGACTTTTATTGTTGGACAACAACTTGTCATTTTAAATGGTTGCTATGGTTGCGTAATATTCTCACGTTTG
The DNA here is from genome assembly GCA_947247005.1 of Spisula solida. Lineage (NCBI taxonomy): Eukaryota > Metazoa > Mollusca > Bivalvia > Venerida > Mactridae > Spisula > Spisula solida. The sequence goes on along the minus strand of OX365960.1, from coordinate 6,020,435 downwards.
TCATAATTGCAGTATGAAAACTGATAGTCTCTACTTTTCTGCGATGTTGACGCACAGATTTTCACAATTGGAAACAACCACATTCTGATAACATAGAAGAAATGTAAATACATTAAATTAAACTTCGCGCCATGTTGTGATATTTAAAAAAAAGTTCGGAAAAAAAAGATTTTAAGAGCGAAAAGTGTTAAGTACGAATCATCTACGCCATGGACAATGACTGTGTTTGCAGAAAACATCGGATTCATCTGCCTTATTCTAAGTGTGGCAGCGATTTTAATTAGTTTTGTCACACCGTATTGGATCGTGGCGACTCGAGACCCGGAAGCCATTGTCAGCAAGTATCATTTGGGACTTTTAGCGTATTGCGAGCCGGACAACTGTGAATGGCTTCTTCTTGGTGATAGACAATTTCAGATCGATAAATATCCAGGTATACTTGTCTTTTCATGTATTTATTTTATTCAAGAAATTGTAACATTAGTTATATATACAAATGTACTTACGTATTGCTAATGTGCCGCGTAAATGAATTTCTACCATATCAAGCTAGCCAACAATGGGTGTCTATTGACGTCCGTCCATTTTCGTCCGCAGCATTTCACGACAATCACTAACATAACATTTGAGAAACTTCACTGCCAAAAGGAAGTTGCACCGAGTCGTTTCCTGATACAACAACTTATATCTTGGATTCACCATTAGAAACACAAAGCGCCCATGGTAAGCTAGAAAGACTATTGAATGACCGATGTTATGCGTTCGCCATGAACCGCGAATCCCACAAGTACGTACTTATATCAACATTATCTTAATTTTTTGAAATAGAATGGAATGTGAAACAGTAGACTTGCGACCCAAGGACTGCGGGTAAATGTACAGTCTGTTGAACAAACTTATGACTGAAAATATACATTAACTCAGTAGTTTATTATGTCTAGAGTGGTCAGAATTGTTTACATTGCACTATGGTACTCAGATGGACAATGCAGGGCCATCTTGAGTGTTAATAACATCGTTGTGAAAGTTTATAACAGCATTTGTTATACATATATCAACCACAGGTTACTGTATCATTGATCAAGAGTAAAAAAATATGTTTTTTCTTTTATAAAATTTATGTTATCTTAGAGGGTTATCTAAGATAACATAAATTTTATGAAAATATTTTAGCTCACCTGTCACAAAGTGACAGAGTGAGCTTTTGTGATCACTCTTCGTCCGTCGTCCGTCGGTCGTCCGTCGTCCGTCCGTCAACAATTTGCTTGTGTAGACACTAGAGGTCACAATTTTGGCCTAATCATTATTAAACTTGGTCACAATGATCATCTCAACCAAATGTAGGTCAAGTTCGATATTGGGTTATCTGGGGTCAAAACAAGGTCACAAGGTCAACTCATAGGAAAACCTTGTGTAGTCATTAGAGGTCACAGTTTTGACCTCATCTTTATGGAACTTGGTCACAATGATCATATCAACAAAATCTAGGTCACGTTCGATATTGGGTCATCTCGGGTCAAAAACTATGTCACAAGGTCAAATCATAGAAAAACCTTGTGTAGTCACTACAGGTCACAATTTTGACCTAATCTTTATGAAACTTGGTCACAATGATCATCTCAACAAAATCTAGGTCAAGTTAGATATTACATCATTCGGTGTCAAAAACTAGGTCACAAAGTCAAATCATAGAAAAACCTTTTGTAGTCACTAGAGGTCACAATTTTGACCTAATCTTTATAAAACTGGGTCACAATGATCATCACAACAAAATCTAGGCCATGTTCGATATTGTGTCATCTAGAGTAAAAAACTAGGTCACAAGGTCAAATCATAGAAAAACCTTGTATAGTCACTAGAGGTCACAATTTTAGCCTAATCCTTATGAAACTTGGTCAGAGTTATCATCTCAGCTACATCTAGGTCAAGTGCGATATTGCGTCATATGGGACCAAGAACTAGGTCACTAGGTCAAATCACAGATCTTGCATGTATTTACTGCTACATGTATTGCTACAACAGGTGAGCGACCTAGGGGCCTTTGTTAGTGTTTTACCCTTTATCAATGATACAGTTAGCTGTGGTACCAACTAGTAATGTACGAATATTAAACGTTGAATTTGATTATTGTCACATACCAGCAACTTTGAATACCTACACTTATAATCGCTGATCGTAAGGGAATACAAACTACAAAAAGAAAGGCTAAATGAAACTCGTGTACACGATGCGATGAATGGCAAAAATATCACGATATTTTGTAAGGAAGATTATTAAATTAAACACAATATGCCATAGCGACGATGAAGATCATCCTACTAAATGTGTTGTTAAATAAGGAAATTCATAATTGGTGATTATTTAAGCTGTTTTTACTAAGTACTTGTGAGACAGTAGGTATTGTATAAGTATAAACATGTGTTTATATTACTCACAATGTATCTCGAGTGCGTGGTACTTACGAAAATATTAAAGTTACGTTAAAATTTAAATTGTTTATCACGGAGTCTCCATTTCGGCTATAAAGTTGGATAAATGGAGTTGCGATACTAAAAGTGATCTATTTAATCATCTCATACACACAATATATGTCCTGATTTTACAGTTGTTAAATAATTATAAAGGATTTAAATTTGAACACAAGTTTACTATTTCCGTAAGTGCTTTGATAAAACAGTACCCGTATCTTTAAATGCTAGTTCATAGACCAATAGCGTATTAACCTAATCACTGTATCATTTCTTGCGATGCTATATAAATCTGTGAGACTGAACTTTCAGTCACTGCATCATTTATTGCGACGCTGTTTAAACCTGTAGGACTAAACTTCCAGTAACTGTATGACTTAATGGGAGACTGTACAACTTAATTTGTACGACTTCCTGCGAAAACTGGGAGTTGACTCATTTATAATTGTTTATACTTTAAGACCACTTGAACTTTGTTTTCATGTTATATATTGACAAAGAAATTCATAATGCACACCATTAATATTGTATACTTAAACATAACCGGCGATTTTGCTTATATAGACAAAGAACAAATCATAGCTTTGTATATCGGCCGATATACAATGGACACGACGTCATTTGAACTACTTTCGACTCGGCTGTTCTTTTTTACACGTCGGGAAATTTATGAATGAATATCACGTGATATTGTATTATTATCGTTGTAAATGTTTTGCGTATTTTAGACTATTTGTTAGTGTAGAATACTTAAATGATATTTAATTAAATAAATATCCATTGATGTTGAACAGATTTTCTTCTTATTTCATATTTTGATTATTGTTTGAAGTATATTTATACAGGGGGGTGATAAAGATAATCGTAACAGCCGTCAAGTGATACCTGTAGCAAGGGATGTAAATCCAGAAACTTACTCTCTCAAAGTAAACACCTGCTCCAGATTTACTCCCCTTTATTCACATGTTAGAATCGAAATAACACATGGACATTCCTTGTATAGCGGCTGTTTAACAACGGTTTGTCGTTCTGACGCGTATAAATTAACCACTCAGGCCTACGACCTTCGTGGTTAATTCATACGCGCCAGAACTCCAGCCGCTATAGCACGGATGTCCATATGTTATTTCTTAATTCTATATGTATTCACACTGTGCATACTGTAGGGAGGCTTCACGTTTAATCAAATGGAATCATGAATGATTCGTGTGTAAGCTGTAAAACCTCACTGTGTATCCGAGCAATCGTGAAAGCTCGGCCATTTCCGTTTTTCTCCGGTTTCTCGAGCAATCGACCACTTTAGTACAAATGCACCTTTCTAAGATAACACTAATTTTATAAAAAAAATACTCGTTATCAATGATACAGTTACCTGTGCATGAGACTATTTTCATTGTAAACCTCGTTATCTCGAGGACCCATCAAGACAAGCCAAGTGCTCGAGATAAGCCAGGTGCTCGACATATCCGAAGTATATGATGAATTATTCTCGTTATGACTAAGTGTAACTGTGTTTACAATGCAAATGTGATTGATACATGTATTTGGTTGTAATATCGTCATTGTTTATCAAGTATATACGCAATTTTAATCGTGAGGACAATTGCCGAACTCAACAAATGACAGTCGTAATAAATAAACGAAATATTAAACTCCATTCTTGCGTATTATCATAATATTTAGTTGTATCATCAGTTAATGATCACTGATATTTTCTAGTTGCGTATTTGCCTCGCAGACAGACACGCCACTTGACGTTTATTATTACCTTGGACAGTAGGCCTAGCTATCCATTAAATATTTAAAAGTCGTGAATTCGAATCTTTTCCACCAGTTGAGAGACGAGGGTTTATATAAATACGTCTCGGCATTGTGCCTTGTATGATTGCTGAAACTAATTCATTCTACTTTTTGCCAGCTTGTACTTGGGCGGAGCTTTACTTGTTTATTTGGGCATTGTGCCTTGTATGTGTTTTATGTTTTCTGTGCTCGACTGGTTAAGTTGAGTGCTGCCTTCCCTGTCCGACTTAATGTTATCGTTTTACATACTATTATAATCATCATATTTATAGTGTACAATATACAACTTTTGTTGGCCTTAATCAGCTGTGTCTACAGATCTTTGTCAAAGTGTCTCAGTTTTGAGACACTGTACATATATATAATAAATGTTTGTTTTTTTTGTCGCAAGCAAAACCATCATATTCCGTATCAGGCAATTATGATAAACAAAGATCATGTTTGATATGGTGGTTTGAGAAATTTGATTACGTTTTCATTGATTTTCTACGGTAGCAATCTTTGCCGATATATTGTCTCATGTACATACACGTTGTGTCTGTTGGCATAGTAATAGTGCCAATTATGTCACATAAATTATCTATCTGTCAGGATCAAATTGTGCAAGCGTAAGGCCGAACTAAAATATTTCTTGTTTCCCTTTCCCGACCCAAGCAGATTTAGAATGGGGAGGTAGGTAGATTAAAATATGTTTTTGAATTGTTTCAGAGTGGTAGTTATTGGTCAAGTCAGTCTTAAAATAAGGAAATGTAGTTGTAACGCTAAGGTGAAAACCAAGTTTTACATTCAAAATAGGTATACAATTTACTAGTAAGAAACAATCATTTTACGAAAAATAATATGTTCATCCCTAATACTTCATGAAAAAAATATTATTTCTATTTGGGCTATAAAATATTTTGGGTAGAGCCGTTTTGTTCGGGTGGTTAGGGGAAGGGGAAACAAACAATATTTTCTTTCAGGCCTAACTCAAAGTTTTTCCGTTAATAAAAATACTTACGTTGATAATGTGTTTTTAGCTCACCTGTCACAAAGTGACAGAGTGAGCTTTTGGGGTGCAAAATGCTACTTGTGGGTTGCAACCAAACAAAAGAAAGAACAAAAGAAAACCCCACAAATACCGTCTCATGAGTACGTCCGTCCGTCCGTCGTCCGTCCGTCCGTCCGTCCGTCCGTCGTCCGTCCACAATTACTTGTGTAGACACTAGAGATCACAGTTTTAGGTAAATCATTATGAAACTTGGTCAAAATGATCATATCAAAAACATCTAGGTCAAGTTCGATCTTGGGTCATCCGGGGTCAAAAACTAGGTCACAAGGTCAAATCATAGAAAAACCTTGTGTAGTCACTAGAGGTCACAATTTTTACTTAATCTTTATGAAACTTGGTCACAATGATCATATCAACAAAATCTAGGTCAAGTTCGATATCAGGTCATCCGGGGTCAAAAACTAGGTCACAAGGTCAAATCATAGAAAACCCTTGTGTAGTCAGTAGAGGTCACAATTTTGGCCTAATATTTATGAAACTTGGTCACAATAATCATCTCAACAAAATCTAGGTCAAGTTCGATATTGGGTTATCTGGGGTCAAAAACTAGGTCACAAGGTCAAATCATAGAAAAACCTTGTGTAGTCCGTAGAGGTGGCAATTTTGGCCTAATCTTTATGAAACTTGGTCACAATTATCATATCAAAATAATCTAGGTCACGTTCGACCTTGGGTCATCCGGGGTCAAAAACTAGGTCTCAAGGTCAAATCATAGAAAAACCTTGTGTAGTCACTAGAGGTCACAATTTTAACTTAATCTTTATGAAACTTGGTCACAATGATCATATCAACAAAATCTAGGTCAAGTTTGATATCGGGTCATCCGGGGTCAAAAACTAGGTCACAAGGTCAAATCATAGAAAAACCTTGTGTAGTCAGTAGAGGTCAGTAGAGGTCACAATTTTGGCCTAATCTTTATGAAACTTGGTCACAGTAATCATCTCAACAAAATCTAGGTCAAATTCGATATTGGGTTATCCGGGGTCAAAAACTAGGTCACAAGGTCAAATCACTTCAATATGTCATTGGGTCTAAATGTGATGTAAATTATAAAGCATAAGACATTATTAAAACCTTGTACATGCAAAAGAGGCTACCATTAGGGGTGCATGAACTACTAGGACAGGTGAGCGACCTATGGCCCTTTGGGCCCTCTTGTACTGATACATGTATATTTTTTTTGCTTTGTATAGCACTACCACGTGACTCTACAATCACTAAAAACATCAAATTCAATAACATCACGGTATCTACATAGTAGTTACAGAAACCAAGCAAATAAGTGTCAGGAATCTATATGATTCATGACACTGGTTCCTGCAGTGAGACTTCTCCTTTAAAATGCTTTCTGAGATTTATTTTAATCAACATCAGTTTTGTTGGAGTTCAGCTCCTTTCAAACTCATTATTCGTGCATGAACTTGTTACATATAAATGAGAAGAAACTGAAGGATATACTATACATGTATAGATATTATTTACCCGTGTTTGTGATTGCATTTTAACTTTTAATTCACCAATGTGCTCAATTCTGTCCAATGAATGTAAAGGTTTTACAATAAGAAGTTACAGATGACCATTATAAAATATGGTCAGGAATCCATAATATGAACTAAGGCATTGCCTATAATTGGCGATCATTCATTTGATTCACAACAATGGGCTGTCTCCTCTCCAATGAGAATTTACTTTACCAACTGCTTTCTGAGAAGTCCATGGGTGGTATTCAATATTGATCTATTTTAATTGGAGAAAATATGGATAGCCAATCATATCGCCTGCTACTTACCAAGAGTAAATATGGTGTGATCTGATTGGTTGTCCTAATCTTTAAGTCAAGTAAGATCAATATTGAATACCAACCCAGAAGTTCGGTGTTGTATATATCCGTGTCGCCAACTGATACTGAAGAAAAAGATCAAACAAACCAGACAGGGAAGGTAGCATTTAACAGAAACAGCGGAGCATGAAAGTCACAAAAAGGGACACACAAAGGAGAAAAACACAGACCACAATCACCTGCCACAATGCCCTACATTACACAAAACAAGAAACAAAGTCCTAATCTCAGGAGTCAAAATGTTTAAGCATTACTATAAATGGTTTTGCAGCGGAACTAAAATCGACTTGTACATTTTGCGTTAAAATACACTGATTAAACGAGCGGTTCGGTCAAAACCATTTTAATTTTACAACAGTATTTTATGCAGCAATTTCTAAATATGTGACGAGTAAAAATATGGGGTTCATGGTGTAATTTAAGACAAATGGTATTTGGAACTCCTAAATAAGTATTGTAACGTCAATCAACGTTAATTAAGGACGTTTGATACAGTTGTTTATGCGCATCATTTCTGCGCATATAGCTTTAACGGGGATAGAGGCCGCATTTTGCACTGGGTCGTCTTGAAAATTGGTCAAAATGTTTGTCGTGATACTATCTAGGGTTAGTATAAATATGGGTACTTTGGGGTAAACAATAAATTCACTGAGCAAATAATATGAAAACACTCTGCGTGAAATAGCGATTACATTTTCATTCATTTTTTGTGAAATTAGAAATTATTACTTGGGTTACCTGTACCCATTTATAATAAGTGTTTGTATTGCCTGGGACTTCACAAATCCCCTTTTACTGATATATAGGGAATAAATTTATGATATATTGACTAAAATTGTGAAGATTATTCAAGTGAGCGATTCAGGGCCCATCTGTGCCCCCTTGCTGTATGGAATGCGACGTCACTGCCAAATTGGGGAAAAGGGGAGATAATTCAGTAATAATAGCACAAAGTGTAGCGTGATAACCTATGTTTTATTTTAATTTTTAGATAAAGTACATTTTAATCAACATCATTAGCCAAAAATAGATTATGACAAGACTATAAATTATGGGAAAAACATATATGCAAAATGTACTAATTTGGCCTTTTTGCGCCATTTTACCGCCATTTTACCGCACTTTTCATAACAAAGAGACACAATTACGACGTGACTGCACCTAAAATAATTCTTGTAACACGTCAATTTCTTCTAAGTTTATATTTACTATACTTTTATGTACATAATATGCAAATGTAAGTACTCTTTTGGTATTAGAATATTTTTTCCGCACAGATAATGCGTTACTTTTACGCAATTTCACTAAGGTTTTTAATGATATAGGGGGACAATAATGACGTCTTGGCGAAAAAAGTAGTCCCGTGACCTATCTTTTTTATTTAATATTTGGATTGAGTACACTTTTATACACAAAATTAGCAATAAATAATATATCGGTCATCGAGGTCGTTTTTGAGCTACGGTCGATTTTGTGTATTTTTTGTCCTTTTTAGCAGTCATTTTTTCGGAAATTTTGACAATTATTGTTTTGTCAAAAATTTCTGAATTTTCTAATCAATACCAAAAGTGTATAGGAATGTTTAAATAATATGTGTTTGTTCATACAAACCCATGGAAATGATTGTAACAAGAAAAAATATCGATTTTAATGCAAAAATAAATACATTGCGAAATATCAGATTTTTTTGTCATTTTCTTGAAAAGTGATGTTGCAAAAGGGCCCATGACCCCTTAAATAGTACCGCGACATACCTTTTTTATTTCACATATTGCTTCAGTATATATTAAACTATAATTGTGCCTATTTTTTGTTATCTTTTAAAAAAAAATACTAACCCTATCGAACGTCCTTAATTAATTAATAACTTTGGAATCGATTACGCTCATGTACGTCAACAAAGAGCGTTGCGTCTGATTGGGTCTTTGTCGGATACCAACATGCATGGTGAAAAGAGAATTAATAGCATACTTAGAAATCCTGGGGTATCCGATAATGTGATTAGGTAAGGAGGTTTCATAAAAAGCGATTCAGTAAATCGGGGGTACTTTGAAGGTTTGCAATGAAACATAATCAGGTTTATATGACTTTTTGGCAGCTGGGACTTGGACTTTCGACTTTATGGTTCGTTTTCTCGTTCAGTTGTATGTTGGGCAACGTGTCGTGTAATTTTGATATGTGTTTTTTAAAAATGTTTTCTGTGATCGTCTGTTTACGTTGAGTGCTGCATTCTCTTTCGTTTTGTAATGCGTAATGAACTTCGGAAATCGAACGCCAACTCTTCAGACTTGTACGTCATTGTTGCACATCAATTATTCTGCTAAAGCCTAGGTCCCACTACGAAACGAAAGACTGGACGTGACTGGGCTTAACGTGACGACTTCTCTACGGAGGACTTTAGTTGACTTTTCTACGAGAGGGGGGTCGTGATTTCTCTACGGAGCACTTTAAGTGATGACTTCTCTACGAAGGACTTGAGATGTCTTTTCTACGGAGGACTTTTAGTGACTTTTTACGGAGGACTAGATGCGCCTTCTTTATAGCGGACTTGTCGTGGTTGTTGTTTTAAATGTGCAGTTATCAATCGACATGAAATTATAAACACAATTTGACAACTTAACACCTACATATGTGAATTTATGAACATCGTAATATCATATAATTCATTATGGTTTTGATTCCTACTTTTTGAGACTATTATTATACTATACAGTATAACTGGTACACTGTTTGTATCTTACAGGCGAGACTAAGGTCAGGTGACTTGTCATGTCTAGGGATATTACCTATCATTATTAATTGGTTAGAACATCTTTTGTGAAGGGTTCCAAACTTGTCTATTCGACGTGACTGTTTGTAGAAAAGGCAACGTCTCGATGCCAAGACATATACGGCAAACCTGATGTTTAAGTGTGGTCTATGATCGGCAGGGTCAAAACTGTTGGGAAGAGAGAACCAGGCCGAGTAGTCATGGGTTTGCATGTTGGAATCTTCGGGAGGCGTAACTTTACGCTCTATGGGGTATTCAGGGTCTTGGGTTTAATTTAATAGCTGTTCTCAAAATTGGCGTCTGTGGTTGAAATTATATTATTTTATTAATTACGGATTGGTTTAATTGTTGAAATTGTATTATTTTGGTAAACAGTTTTATTCATATAATTAAGGTAGGTATTACGTTTATTAAGTATTGTGCATCTTGTTAGAGAGGTATTTTATTGTTTGTTGAATTCTAAATTAATGATGGTTGTTGGTAAATGTGTTTAACTAAGCTTGTACTTTTAATTTTATTTTAGTACTTTAAAAACCACTATAGCGATCACGTACGGTCGTTTGTATAATGACCAAAGACCTAAATATACATATTTAGGTCTTTGATAATGACTGATAGGGTTACACTATAATATTGTGAAAGTTATTTCATTTTCCAGGACAGCTTGATGTCGTGATGATAACATTTTACGAATCATTTAAATGAAATCTTGAATTGGTCGTAATTTTTTGCATTTGAAATCGGAATGAGCACTTGCTATATCGTGACAAGTTCATTGATTTTTACAACAGTTGATTTATTACGTTTAAGTGGTTATGCGCTTAAGTTACAAAAATACAAATACAAATGTTAATGGATGCTGTCTTAAGAAGTCGGCATTATGCTTCTATTATCTTTAAACATGTAATAACACTGCACCGAATGTTGCCTTATTTGAAGAAAAGACGGGTTATTCCACGAGAACAAAGAGTCCTATATAAACCTTGCACGCATAACGAAATGTCGAAATATTTGGGTTGTAATATACACATTGTACATGTAAACAAAGAGTATCTGAAACTTTATATTATGATCGTTGGTTGGTGTGCCCCGTAGCTCAATGGTTACCGCGCTTGTCGTCTAATCTTGCGACCCGGGTTCACATACGGGCGGAGACACTCCTATGCCTGCCATGTTTCAGCAGAAAGCTGGCTGGCAAATAAAGGCTTTGCTCGGCAGTGATGTAAAATTGTTATAACGTTGCATGCACAAAATAATGCACTATGTGATGTTCGGTAGTAAAATTGTTTAGACATGTCTGTATCAATATGTAGACTCTGTATGTAGATACATGTAGTCCGGAACGCGGATGTTACAAGTACCCGGACACATCTCCATTTTACCGGGAAACCACAGTAAAACCACATTGTCTTACAACGGTATTACTACGCATTTTTCGTTCGGCATAGCACAAACTGTTGTTTCCTATTCATTGTAGTTTAGTGTCCATATATAAATAGTGCAAGATCGTTAGGTTGTACACGCATGTGCATTATGTTGTTTACAAGTTTACAAGTAAGACTTCGCCCAATTAAAGTAAAAACATATCGGTAAAACTACGCCCAACAAAATTGTCAAAATTACAGACCAGGCCTCGATAAGTCCACTCGTTCGCTCGTCCTGCACAATTTGTTTTTCTTTATATAGCAGGACAAGTAAGATTTTGGGGTTTTCTTCTTTGTCTATATTGCAGGACGAGTGCTTTTAAAAATATTTGTTGAGGCCTGCAGGCAAATTCCAATAATGACACCTGAGCTCGTTACGATGAAGCGTATTTGTGTTAACTCATGAGTGTCAAATGTTTGTAAAAAAAGTGTCCGTTTACTGTTCCCGCCTGTCTAGATTTGTTAAGCGGACCGAGTTTCACATGATACTTATCAATGTGTCATTGATAACAGCACTTGTACGTCTCAGAACACATGCATTATCTTATCGTTACAAAATAAATACTTGCAGGTTTATCTGCATTTTGTGCATGTAACATGGTGTGCAAGATTTTATCACATAGCCCGTATACTGTATACCCAGTACGATCCCAGACCGCGACTTATCAAAATAGTCAAATACTGTACTACATTGTAGTAAGTATGTCTCATTAGCTGGACACCCTACGTAGTTAGTTGGTAACTACTGGATGGTCTGGGCTTATATTCACAAAACATCTTGTTCCCTTCCCGAAGAAAAACACACTTTTACCAAAAACTCACTTAAAACCAACTTATTAGTGGGTTTTTCCTGCGTTTTTTGACAAAAGTATGCTAAAAGCGAGTTTTTCTTGGGTTTTTTGACAATAAGTGTGTTTTTTGTTGGCTAAAGTGGGTCTTTTCATCAAATAAGTTGGTTTAAGTGCGTCTTTTAGTACAGGAAGTGTGTTTTTGTTGGTCTTTTCATAAATGAAGTTGGTTAAAGTGGGTCTTTAACGAAAATAAGTTGGCTAAAGTGCGTCTTTTGAATAATGGTATTCTCAGAAGTGGGTTAAAGTGGGTTTTAAGTTGGTCTTTTACATTTTTGATAATTTTTCGTTAGTTGAGCTTCGCATTAAAAAGACTCACTTAAAACCCACTTCTGAAGGAAGTTGGTCTTTTGTTTTGAAATGTTGACATTCACTGAACACAAGATCTTAGATCTACTCATATGTCTCATAGTTCGAATGTAACGCATGATCTATCACGTATATTCTCATTTGGTATTTCAATTGGTGTTTATGCATGGTAATATGTTTTTTAATTTTCACAAAGGACATGTTATTTAAAGTCCTTCATGTAAATTAAATATCCTGTGCTAAAAACATCGGACCTTATTTTTTTAATGCCGCCGCGCGCAGTTGAAATATGGCTGGCATATGTGTGCCTCCGCCCGGATTTGAACCCGGTCGCCAAATTCACTGTCTAGTCTCAGTTTAAACTGATTGGGCTGAATCCGAATGTATTGCATAGGCTTTCTTATCTGCCTGTGTTACAGTCGCAACTGTATTTCACGCGGTACTACATGTATAAATAAAACACTGATATATTACACAGAAAGCGGTCCAGGTAAAATAGATATGGGTGGTAGATTATATTTTTGACAACATGGCATGTGTAATATATACATTATGATAAAATTGATCACGTGTTGCACAGAATCCAGACAATTTCCCAGCGTGTGGTCTGTTTAATTTGCCTATGGCTATAAAACACGGCATCTTTGAACAGTGATTTACACATTCCGAACTGTATGTCACGTGGGGCTATAGATAAAACATTAAGATAATTACACAATAATCGGTCCAGGCTTAATCAACTGTCCAATTAAAATATAGATAAGGGTGGTAGCTAGATTAAAAAATTGACCACGTGACATGTTTGTATCCATATGATATAGCTTGTTGGTCACTTGCGACAATACAGAAAACAGCGAGTGGTCCTGTACACAATGCTTTGACTTAAATTGATCGAGTAAATTGATTGTAATCAATGAAAGCTACGTTGAAAATAATCTGGAAATATTTTTTTTATTATACACGATATGACTTCCCGTCAATTTTTGTCATGCACTTAGGCTACATAGTTGACGTAATTTTAGTTCGGTAGCATTATTTTTAAGCGCTAAATATGAGCTGACACATATACATGTATATACAAAAATGTACATGCAATAAATGTCTATGTAAATATATCTTCGATTTAAGATTTAAAGACACGCTTTTTTATGATTGAGTTTGATATCTACACAATATAGTTTTGTTACTTAGTAGCTATAAAGATCTTACAGTATTATTTGGTAGCTAAGTGCTCACAAATTGACATTTAAAGTCACGAAGTAGGCCTATTTATTCTGGTTTATTCTCGCACGTTATTTTTTTCGACTTCGCGGTTTATATTATGATTTATGCAGTATGCTACATTTTCAATATGTGTTGGCGTCTGCTACATTTTCAATATGTGTTGGCGTCTCCTTATTCATTATGAATGATATAGAATGTATTTGATAAAAACTTACTTGGCCAGAGAATTAAAAGAAGTATTGTAATAGCCTACACTGACTAACCTACACTAAATACCGAAACTAGAATTTGTATACAATATATAAATCACTCACATTAATTAACCTAGGGGAAAACAGAATAACTATTAATTTTTCATAAGCATTCGCGAATACCGATCGGAGATTTTATCTATGATGCTGGAACCGAAGTAGAGATACACGGTCCGGAATTACGGGTTTTAGCATCCACTTGCTTTGTTATCGTTTCCGGCGGAAAATTTGAATCGAACAAATCGAAATTCAATGTTTTATCAGGTAATAATCAATTTGTTGTGGTATTTATGTATTGTTTTATCACAAATTAAGAACTACACATATTTTGGCACCCTCCAACTATAAACAGGCCTGTGATTCTTTCTCCTTCAGACTGATTCTATTTTCAAAGTTTTTGTCTCAAATCTTCGAAACAAAATGGTTCAGATTCAGACTTTCAGTGTGACCAGACAGACAAACTGTTTCTAAGTGTGCTGCATTTTTATTTCTGACAGTCCAGCAAGTGTACTTTAACACGTCGAGATGGTTTCACTACAATGTGGCCTACTCCGAAGTAATTATTTTTTCAAGTGGGTGGGGTAATGTTTTCCAGACTTTATCAAAGTTTATACTCTGAGCAATCACAGGCTTGTATAAAATACTGACTTCTGTGATTTTGTTGTCCATACATTGGGTTTGAACATTCACTAATAGTGATAATAATTTAAATTTTATTTTTTAGACCACATACACTTCTGGGTCTGGCTCCCCCCCCCACACAAACATTATTAAACGTATCTGGGACATATAAAAAATATTCGTAAATGCCTCTCTAGCTTAAATAACACAAAGATAAAAATGTTTGACTGAAATTTCTCGCAAACCTTCCTTGAGTATAATCGCGTCATGTTTAACTGACTGTGCAACTGTCCCGCCTATATTTGGTGTCCTTCGGTCAAGCACACATTACTCTACATGACGATGATAGTGACAGAAACCGATATTCGCCCCTGCCTCCACATTTTGCAAGAAAGTTGGTAATTTTCAACTCAAAATGCGCCATGCACATAATCTTTTGACAATGGTTTCCCGTCCGATCCACAGGCCCTCTATGCGATTTTATTGCCGGAAAAAGTATTACTCTTATTTAACCTCAAGGTAAATTTGTCCGGCCGGAATTCTCCGAGGGTAGGGAATACAATCGTGCCCATAAATCCATCATTTATTCACCGATCTTTAATATCAATCTTGGTGTCAATCGTTAGAGGAATGATTTCTCTTTAAGGAAAAATCGCTGTCATAACATATGTTTACACACAGCAAGTAATATCTGACCGCAAAGGGTCATAAAACTTAAAACATAACATAAAAGGCCATTCCGAAAACATCTGATTGCAGAAATTCTCAGATTGTTCAACTATTGACGATATCGTAATGATTGAACAAATTCCTTCGGTAGTTCTTTCCAGTACATCAAATAGAATAACGTTGTACCCTTAAAGTCTCGATAAATAGTGTAAACCTAATAAAACGAACCTTTTTCTTCACGTTCTTTGCTGTAGTTTCGCTTTCAACGGCCATGAGTGCAATGCGCACGCTCACGAAGTTTTGTAAGACGTCCTTTCATTAGCCAGCGACGAGCACCGACGGAGGTGTGTCTGTCGCTGACTAATGAGACGATCTCTTAGATAATTCTGTGCGCATGCGCGTTGGCCGGTCATGGATGTTTACGTACGATTGAAAACGTATCGTGAAGAAAAAAAGTTTGATTTGTTACGTTTAATCAATTTATCGTGACTTTAAGGGTACCGCGTTATTCTATTTGATGTACTAGAATGAACTACTGAAGGAATTTGTTCCATCATTACGATTTGACTGTGTTTTAATCGTTGATAGTTGATCAATCTGAGAATCATGCAATCAGATGTTTTCTTAGAGCTGTTTTGTCACAATTTGTGACAGTTTGTGGTCAGATATGACCTTCTAATGTGTTCACATATGTTTTGACAGCGATTTTTCCTTAAAGAGAAATCATTCCTCTAACAATTGACACCAAGATTGATAAGATCGGTGAATAAATGATGGATTTATGGGCACAATTGTATTCCCTACCCTCGGAGAATTCCGGCCGGACAAATTTACCTTGAGGTTAAATAAGAGTAATATTTTTTCCCGCAATAAAATCGCATAGAGGGCCTGTGGTCCGATCAATACGAAAGAATGGCGTTGAACGTTGGAACGAGATATTTAAATAAACCTTTTGGAATACCTCGTTTGGGTCCAATGTTCAACGCGCGATGTAATTCTTATGTACTGGGGTGGGAACCACCGTTCAATTTGTCGAAAGATTATGTGCGCGGCGGAAAATTAGTTGACAATTGTAAACTTTCTCGCATATTTTGAAGACTAGAGTGCCAATGGAGTATTGTCAGTATAGTCATCGTAAAGATTAATTTGTTATTGACGAAAGATACCAGAAATATACGGGAAAGTTGCAAAACTAGTTTTACACGATTAGTTTTTCTAGGTCAGTGTGCGAGAAAGTTCAGCGAAACATTTTTATCTTTGTGTTTTTTAAGCAGTAGAGGAATTACGTAGATTTTTGTATTGAATATCAAATATATCCAACTCCTCTCAGCACTGCTCCAGACCATTGCTTTCTTTAAGTTTCTTATAAATTCATTTTTATATAGTTCACTGCATCGGTAACGCTCAATAGCGCTTTGCTGTGCAACAGTCCGATATCTGCAAACGCTAGCCAGTAGCATATATATGTATTTTCCATTTTGTTCGCTGTTATGAAGCAAGCTGTTTCCAAGCAGTGCTATTGAGCGGTTTGGTTAGGCAGTTGGAGCTCCTGAAAATCTGTTGAACCAACAGACCTGACTGGCAACAGGTCGGGCTCAATATTTCGAAAATTTAATGACGATTGTTTAGAATCAATTAGGAATATGACAAGCTGTACCATCTTTTTCAGTTAAGAAGTCATGCAAGGATGCATTGGAGATATATGCGGAGAATGTTGATAGAGTGACCCTTACAGGAGGGTGCTTGTGGCTCCGTATAGGTGGGTTCTGACTTCATTCAGCATACATGTAATTTGTAAAATCATTGTATATACAGGATGTTAAAAAAGTTTGTTCTCAAAATTTAAATTCATACTAAGTTTTATCTCAACCATGTACAGAGTGTACAATTTTAATTTCTTACACTCATAGCTTCATTTAATGCTCAGAAGATTAGAGCAATGTAAAACCTTCTGGAATTTAACCTGAAAATTTTACATTTACAAATGTGCATGTCGTCAGGCGACACATGCGACTCGCGGAGCTTTTATTCTTGAAAATTTTTTTAACTGGCTGGGCCTTTAAAGTTGGGAAAATTTAGCGTCGAAAAATTGGGAATTATTAAAAAATATTGTTTTGAGTATTAACTGTTCATGCTTGCTTTTTCTTCTGATTATACTCAACTTATATGTAGCAAAGACTTTAACTAGATTTAAAAATCTATTGTCTTGACTTAAAAACAACCATACCAATAAGTTGCTTTTATACCAGCGGGAACCAAATGGGGAATGTATGCATTCTTTTTGGGAAAAATGGAGGTTATTTTCCTGGAGGAAAGTGCCTGTATTATGCCTTAAAAATAGCCCAAAAAATCACTGACACATTTTATTTTTTCATGTTAAACATATTAATTATTCTTAATATCTTTAGTAAATACAGAAGTCTGCAAAATAAATTTACCCGTTCGCTCTTTCTGTTATATACTGCCATCCCCTGAGGTAACTTCCAGGTCAATCAGAACACCTTCACATCATTTCATAGAACTATCGGATTATTTTGTAAGGAGTTACGGCCCTTTTGTAACTTAGACATTTTGGTTACTTAAAAGTATTTGTGTTTACAGTACTATCAACATCACACTTCAGAGCATATGTCCATTACAGTGACAGCTTTTGTTATGACATATGCTTGTACATGTCTAATCATTTCCTCTTATTCTTGCAGCACATCATTCAAGCTTTAATAGATAACAGCATCAGGTGAGACTAAAAAAGCCATGTATCATGACATTATTTGGGATGCTGTTTACGTCAGGCAACTTGTGGTCTGCTCCATGAAATATGAATCCTATAGACAGGACCTACTATAGATACAAAAGTTGAACGAAGAATCCCTGCTGCAGAAAGAACAGCTATCATTGGTAATTTGCAGTTTATTAATAATGTGATTTTAACTGAACTTGCACACAAGTTGTATTCAAGTTTCTTGAACTGGGTGTATCCCATGATGGCTTACATAGAAACGACCCTTTAAGGGGCCAGGAATTGGCTAATTTGGTCTGGTGTGTGTGTCAATTATTATGATGAAGGTTTTTATCACAAATCCATTTTAACCCAATTTTAAGGGTGTTATTTCTGTTTGTTTTTTGCTCTTATAATTATATCCACATTATTTTATGTGACAGCAAATTATGGAACAATGTTTTTCGTGTGTGATAACAAATGTGTGTGACATCTCAAGATTTTAGACGCCAAAACGTAACGTCGCTGGCTTAAATATGTTATTTCTGATGTTGTTTTGGCCTGGTTACTTAACTATAGTTACGTGTCACAGTGATAAAGATTGCATTTCTATCTGAGCAGCATATCGCACAATCTTGTTGTCTACTTGGCATAATGATATTCACTGATAAAGTTATTGTGGGAGCGAGGTAAAATGCGTTGATTTTCTGAGCAGCATGTTGCACAAAGTCATTCTCTGCTTGATGATATTGAGAAAGTTATTGTGGAGCGAAGCGAGCTAGAAAAAATGTGTGGTTTTTCTTAGCAATATAGGCCTACCACACAAACTCGATCTCTACTTGATAACGTTCAATCATGATTAAGTTACCGTTACATGATTAAATCCGGTTTTGTACTGGTTATTTCAAAACTAAAATATGTGTATTATATTATTGCAGATGTTATTTCTGACAAGTTTGACATTGCCCGATGTCAAGTCAAGGAGAAGATGCGGGGATAGCTAAGACGACTTAGGATCATGTTTCAGTAAAGACCTGCTTTCGTCCTTCTTTTTTCTGGACCAGAATGTTATAGAAGGAACCACATGTTACCAACAGGAGAGTCACAAGTGCAGTGGTTATAATAAGTGTCGCCCCTGTGGTACATCAATTAAAACACGTGTAGTAGAATATTATCTCTTACTTAAGACTTTTTATCTATTCTAATACAACCAGCGGATTCAGCTATATACACATAGAGGAAATCACGGTGCGCATGAACTGCCAATAAAACACAGGTACGGCTGAATAACTTCAAACTGCAAATAAGCCTTCCGAGGAAGAAAATAGTGCAGCGGATAATGCATTGATCTGTTGTCAAATGCGGAATATTGGCTTTATTAGAATCGAAATAATGAATATGTACAGGTGTGTGTTTTATCTATAATAAAGCACAGACACTTGTTTGAATGCATACATTAAATCACTAGTGCTACGCACTAGTCACAAAGTGACAGAGTGAGCTTTTGTGATCACTCTTCGTCCGCCGCCGTCCGTCGTCCGTCCACAATTACTTGTGTAGACACTAGAGGTCACAGTTTTAGCCTAATCATTATAAAACTTGGTCACAATGATCATCTCAACAAAATCTAGGTCAAGTTCGATATTGGGTCATCCGGGGTCAAAAAATAGGTCACAAGGTCAAATCATAGAAAAACCTTGTGTAGTCACTAGAGGTCGCTATTTTGGCCTAATCTTTATGAAACTTGGTCACAATGATCATCTCGACAAAATCTAGGTCAAGTTCGATATTGGTTCATCCAGGGTCAATAACTGGGTCACAAGGTCAAATCACTTCAATATGTCATTGGGTCTAAATGTGATGTAAATTATAAAGCATAAGGCAATATGAAAACCTTGTACATGAAATAGAGGCTACCATTAGTGGTGCATGAACTACTAGGACAGGTGAGCGACCTATGGCCCTTTGGGCCCTCTTGTCTATACATTTTATGTTATTCCTGATTACATTATATCAGCTCTATATATGTTTGATTATAAAGTTGTTTGCAATTTATTTTTATCATGCACATACTTCATAACTAACTGTCATGAAGGGAACTCTAATTATGCTCCCCATCTTCGATGAGTGGGTTTATATTGCTTGGCACATGTCGGTCGGTCTGTCAGACAAAATTGCTTCCATTCAATTACTCGAGAACGCTTTGCCCTAGGATCTTCAAACTTTATATGATGGTTGGTCATCAACAGTAGATGACCCCTATTGATTTTGACCTTGACTATTCAAATAGTTTCTGTTCAATAACTCAAGGACACTTTGCCCTAGGATATTCAAACTTTATATAGAGGTTGATCATCAACATTTTGAGGTCAGTAGGTCAAAGGTCAAGGTCACAGTGACCTTTGCCATTTCTGACTATTGGGCTGCCATGGGGGCATACATGTTTTACAAACATCTCTTGTTGATTTTAATGTCCGTCTAACAATGTTATCTATTGCAACCTCTCCAGAGCGGTTTTCCATTCAGCAACAACCTGCTTAAAACGACATGCCCGGTAATCATTTTGTTAAATAGTAACATTTTACTATATATTATACCTCACCAGACACAACCTCTGTACAACAACCAAACTTTGTGTTTACCAACGGGAGTTGCTCTGGACAGTTTGTTCTGTAGTTTAGTCAAAATGTAGCAAGCTTTGATGTTTATAACAATGAATTTAATTTGCTTATTTATGTCAAAAAAGTTATTATATTTATCTATTTATGCTATATCTTTTTATTAATGCAATGTCTTTCTGTATGTATCTACATTATTGTTCACCAGGTCTTTCATGTTGTTTATATGTAAAACATTGTTTTGTGTTTTGATTGTATTGTTGTATATCAGTAAGAACATCTTTATTTTTTCAAGTAAATATTTTATTAATTGATATTTATTGTTGTATTCTTTATTAAATTTGAAAAGGTATGTCATTTCATTTTAATTGATCAAAGTGAGTTTACACAACTAAAACAGCATTTAAACCTGGACTCCTCACATTGCTTTGAAAAGGTATTCCATTTAATTATACCCCGCACAACGAGTTGTAAGGGGGGTGTACTGGATTCAGTTTCTCTGTCTGTCTGTCTGTCCGTAGACACAATCTTGTGGACGCAACTCCTCCATTCAGTTTTGGCAGGATTTCGCTCAAACTTTCACAGATAAACAACCTCAACATATAGATGTGCATGAAGAAAGGAATTTGCGCTGCCATGAATTTTGGCATAATTATGGCCCTTTGCCGGTGGGGGTATATTAGTCTGCGGAATGGCGACTGCTCTAGTTTAAATTGAATAAAAGTGAGTTAAAAGCGTGTTTAAACCGAGCTAAAGCTGGCTAAATGCGGGTGGAAAGTTGGTTTCTTAGTGAGCTAAACGTGAGTTTAAAGCGAGTTAAATGCGGGTTAAAACCGTGTTTAATGCGAGTTTAAAGCGTGTTTTTTCACAGCTAAAACTCGCTTTTAACTCGCTTTAAACTCACTTTTAGCTCACTAAGAAACCAACTTCCCATCTAGTAGAAGTGTGTTAAAGCGAGTTTTTTGACGCATAAAAAACTCACTTAAAACCAACTTATTGAGAAAAAAACACACTTACTTGAAATAAGTGAGCTAAAAGTGAGTTTTAAAACCCACATTTATATAAGCGAGTTTTTCAGCACAGAAAAAACACACTTAAAACCAACTTATTGAAAAAACACACTATAAACCCACTTTCTAGAAATAAGTGAGCTAAAAGCGGGTTTTAAAACCCACATAAGCGAGTTTTTCAGCACAGAAAAAACACACTTAAAACCAACTTATTGAAAAAACACACTATAAACCCACTTTCTAAAAATAAGTGGGTTTTAAAACCCACATAAAACCAACTTAAGTGAGTTAAAGCGAGTTAAAACTGTGTTTAAAGCGTGTTTTGCCCGGGTTTTGCTCAGAAAAAACCCAGTCGGTAAGCTAAAAGACGCACTTTTAGCACGGTGCCAATACCGCAGGGTTTAACACGGTTTTAACCCGCGTTTAACCCGGGTTTTGCTCACTTTTTGGAGAAGGGTTAGGGGAAAACTTTTAAATATTTTGACTTAAGTAAAACAATTTAGCTGAACATATTGCCCACGAAACTAACAATAGTCAATGTTTTGTGTGTGATTATTGTAGCCCTTTACATAATGCTTCTAAACTATGTAAACAATGATTATTTCGATTTTCCTGTTAAGCTGATACGCTTAAGGAAATTTTAAGATTTCAAGAAAAAAATAAGATTTTGTGAATACCACCCTGGTGTTAGAATAATAAGGCTGGGTGTCGGTATAGTCTCCATATCACTAAAATGTTGTGGACCCGTGGAACAGTATTTTAAAAAAAACATTGTTTGTCTCATGTCTTATATTAAATATTTTATATTTTCAGATTGGTTTAAGGCGGTCCAGGGATTGATGTCAGCTGGTCTAGCACTTGGCCTGGTCGCCTTGCTAGTCACAACCTTGTCACTATGTTGTACATGTCATAGCTGCAATCCCCATCAGACCATCAGTGGACTTATGCTTACATCAAGTAAGTGCTTACCTTCAATACATGTACATGTATACACACTATGATAATCATATCTCCCTAAAATATCGCTGGCTTAAGAATAAGAAGGTCGTAAGTACAAAATGTCATTTTGAGAAAACAAGTAAAAATTATTTGAAAGCTACTCTATACTTATGGAAAAACATGTTTTTTCAACGTCAGTTTGGTCAACATGACCTGTTCCGATTTTCATGAAAATGTGCTCATAAGAAGCGCCCTGTGAAGCAGATTTCAAATATTTATGGGTCTAATTAGGTCGTGTGAAGCAATTACAACCTTCTCATTCTAAGCCAGCGATATAGTTGCGTGAATATCTACGGTTTGTCGTCTTTATCAGTGGTTATGGAGACATGAAAATGGTTGATTTTGTGCTGGACTGATGTCTGTCTGGATGGATGTCACAACAATTATTGACCTCGTCTGTTCTCCTTACGCATTGGTAGGATTTCAATGCAATTTCACATGAGTACTTGGTACCAAGTATAGTTGCGTATATCGTCTGGAATTGTAGAGTAATGACAATTTGTGGGAGATATACGTTTCTGTATCTTCTAGTTTGTAATAATGATTTACCGCTCCGTCTAGGTGCATATAACATATTAGATCAACTGTCCACTGTATATAACTGGTTATGTCGACTGCCCACTGTATATAACTGGTTATGTCGACTGTCCACTGTATATAACTGTTTATGTCGACTGTCCACTGTATATGACTGGTTCTGTCGACTGTCCACTGTATATAACTTGTTCTGTCGATTGTCCACTGTATATGACTGGTTCTGTCGACTGTCCACTGTATATGACTGGTTATGTCGACTGTTCACTGTATGTAACTGGTTATGTCGACTGTCCACTGTATATAACTGGTTATGTCGACTGTCCACTGTATATAACTGGTTATGTCGACTGTCCACTGTATATAACTGGTTCTGTCGACTGTCCACTGTATATAACTGGTGCTGTCGACTGTCCATTGTATATAACCGGTTCTGTCGACTGTCCACTGTATATAACTGGTTATGTCGACTGTCCACTGTATGTAACGGGTTATGTCGACTGTCCTCTGTATATAACTGGTTATGTCGACTGTCCACTGTATATGACTGGTTATGTCGACTGTCCACTGTATATAACTGGTTATGTCGACTGTCCACTGTATATGACTGGTTATGTCGACTGTCCACTGTATATAACTGGTTATGTCGACTGTCCACTGTATATAACTGGTTATGTCGACTGTTCATTGTATATAACTGGTTATGTCGACTGTCCTCTGTATATAACTGGTTATGTCGACTGTCCACTGTATATAACTGGTGATGTCGACTGTCCATTGTATATAACTGGTTCTGTCGACTGTCCACTGTATATAACTGGTTATGTCGACTGTCCACTGTATGTAACGGGTTATGTCGACTGTCCTCTGTATATAACTGGTTATGTCGACTGTCCACTGTATATGACTGGTTATGTCGACTGTCCACTGTATATAACTGGTTATGTCGACTGTCCACTGTATATAACTGGTTCTGTCGACTGTCCACTGTATATAACTGGTTATGTCGACTGTCCACTGTATATGACTGGTTATGTCGACTGTTCACTGTATATAACTGGTTATGTCGACTGTCCACTGTATATAACAGGTTATGTCGACTGTCCACTGTATATAACTGGTTATGTCGACTGTCCACTGTATATGACTGGTTATGTCGACTGTCCACGTCCACTGTATATAACTGGTTATGTCGACTGTCCACTGTATATGACTGGTTATATCGACTGTCCACTGTATATAACTGGTTATGTCGACTGTCCACTGTATATAACTGGTTATGTCGACTGTCCTCTGTATATGACTGGTTATGTCGACTGTCCACTGTATATGACTGGTTATGTCGATAGTCCACTGTATATAACTGGTTATGTCGACTGTCCACTGTATATAACGGGTTATGTCGACTGTCCTCTGTATATAACTGGTTATGTCGACTGTCCTCTGTATATAACTGGTTCTGTCGACTGTCCACTGTATATGACTGGTTATGTCGACTGTCCACTGTATATAACTGGTTATGTCGACTGTCCACTGTATATAACTGGTTCTGTCGACTGTTCACTGTATGTAACGGGTTATGTCGACTGTCCACTGTATATGACTAGTTATGTCGACTGTCCACTGTATATGACTAGTTATGTCGACTGTCCACTGTATATAACTGGTTATGTCGACTGTTCACTGTATATAACTGGTTATGTCGGCTGTTTACTGTATGTAACTTGTTAGATAATTTGCTGTATTTCTAGACTGGTACCACGTGTCTCATTTTCCAACACGGACCTCAATAGTCTGGATTACCTGTCCCTTACACTACGTGATTAGGACGTACTGTTACTCATTCGGAATTATCTAGATAAATGCCGTACTGACCGGTCCGATCGAATGTTACTATCGAGAACGTCGGGAACCAGACTAGGTCTACAATAGAGATCTAGTATTTTGATAGTAGAACCATGGTACCAGTCTAGGGCAACCTTTAGTCTAGTTCCCTGTCGTACTATAGCCGCACGGGTTTAGTAACGTAGTGATCTAGAGGAGGTAATCCAGTGCAACACCTTGAGTATGTTGTGTTTTGTTGTTTCAGGTGTTGCTATGGCTGTGGGGATTGTTGTGTTTGGTGTGAAGGCACATGATGATTGGAAGATTGAGATAGAGAAAAATATTATAGGTAACAGGGATATCCATATTTCTGATTAATCCGGAATTCCGATTTATCAATCCTGAGAGAGCTATGATTTCTGAACAAAATAAAAATTATTTGATGAAAATCTCTAAAGAAATGGCAAAGTTTTGGTCAATTTAATCTGCTCTGAAGGGGTTTATGCAATACAAACAAGTGTAGTAAAACTGGGAACCAGCTTTTGTAACGTCATATCCTTTGCGGCTAAACAAGGCCGCTGTACAACCTTCAGAACTTCTCTTTACATAGGGTACACTCAGATAATTTGATATACATACTCATAGGGTAAACTCAGATCAATTGAAACCATGTGCATTTGACTTATATAAATGATATGTAAAATATAAAATATTTTCATGAAATAAATTAATATTTCAGTAATTTAATGTGTACAGGCACCGAGATCAGAATATCGTATAGAAAATGAATAAAACAATCACATCAGCTAATATACACAAAACAAACTACACTGGTGAGACTCGTATCCTAATCATTTACCTCAATATACTATAACTCGATTATACAGATCAGTCATTGTTTTATAAACAAGTATTACCCTAGCTACACGTAGCCGTACACGTTCGCACCGCAACCTCCCTAACATATATAATCCGTTTATGGTATTGACGTGTGTAGAAGTCTCAGACCGCAGATACATTATTAGAAAGAAATACAACAAAACGGATAGAGTATAATTGATGTAAAAACACAAACATAAATATCACAGACCAGACAAGTAGGCGACGTCACGCACAGTTTGGCTATATTTAGACTATTCTGTTACATATTCAAAACACATCCGAGATACTCGACCATTCAAGAGACAACATCGGGTGAACCAGGACACGGAAAAGTGTCACGTTTGTTTTAGGCCTTTTCATCAATTCCTGATGTGTTTGGTTTCTTACACTAGGCACAGACTTTTTTTCAGGACATATAGGGTGTTCACAAGCACTACTAGGTACACAGACATTCCTGGACATATTAGGTGGTCACAACCATTAGGTACACTGACATTCCTGGACATATTGGGTACTCACAATCACTAGGTACACAGACATTCCTGGACATATTAGGTGGTCACAACCATTAGGTACACAGACATTCCTGGACATATTGGGTACTCACAATCACTAGGTACACAGACATTCATGGACATATTGGGTACTCACAATCACTAGGTACACAGACATTCCTGGACATATTGGGTACTCACAATCACTAGGTACACAGACATTCCTGGACATATTGGGTGCACCCAACCATTAGGCACACATACATTCCTGAGCATAGTATGTGCTCACAAGCATTGCCTGACTAATGAAGACTCGTGAAGATCAGAACAATGTATAGAGACTGTGTATTCGAGCTTACCCGATCACACGCCATTGTCATTAATTGGTGAAATTAAAAAAATGTTTATCTCTATTGTTTCAGGTTTCTTTGGATGGTCATTCTGGGTCGGTGTAGGGGCCACAGCGTTAGCCCTTCTTACCTCATTCGTCTACTGTTGTATGGGAAGAAATAATCGTCAATAGGGGCTTGAAATCAAGAGCAGTGAATGACAATGTAGCTTTGTAGATTGGACAATTTAGTTTATTAAATGTAGCTTTATTTCGCCTATTATTTCGACCAGAGGCCAATCTGAAGAACATTCTCAACTAGAGCAAAATCTCAGCTCAAATCTCAGCTCAAATAGTCTTGCAAATCGTTGAGAATATATTCATGCGAGGCCCGACTAATAATCGGCCAATCTCCTGACAGATGTTACTTCACTTGGAGTTAAAGTTATTGTATTGCGAAGGGAGGTAACTACTGCACTGCGAGAAGTTGAAAAAATCAGTATCAAAAAACGCATTGAGTGGAAGTTTTTAAAGCCAATTTCTATTGCTATAATCTCACATTAGTCTCGAACTCACACTTAGATGTGAGCAAAGTCTCCGTTTTGAGCTAAGATTTCTATTTGAGGTTCTTCAGGAGATCGGGGCCTGGGCTGGTATTCACAAAGCATCTTAAGTGAAAACTTAAATATTTTGACTTAAGTCAATAATTTGTGCAGCTCATATTTCCCACAATTTGAAAAATAATCCATGTTTTCTTAGTGAATATAATAGCTGTTTACATAATGCTTCAAAACTATGCAATATATTAAGCATGTTGATTTTCTTGCTTAGCTGATACACTTTAGAAATAATTAAGATTTTATGAAATTTCTAAGTTTTCTGCTAAGATGCTTTGTGAATACCAGCCCTGGTATTGAACACTGGCGTAAGAAATGTCATTCATTCTTTCAATTTAATATGTAATCAGGTATTGATTAACTAAACTACTTTTCAGACAGGGTATATGTTGTTCTAGAAGAGCTGTATTTTTCTGTCCGCTGTTAGCCTAACAGTAGCTGTATATGTACACATGTTATGTTAAATTTTGTGTAAGCTTTTACGTACATACATGCATCAAATGGGGTGTAAAGCATTTTGCAATTTTTCGAACATGTGACCTATTCGTCTGCTCATCTCTACAGTGTTCAAATTGGTTTTTATGTACATTTGTATATGTAGTGTACGAACTGTTTAGGTACAAAAATATTGGTACGAAATTATTTGGTGCGAAGCATTCTATGTACGATGCCATCTATTTGCACGGGTGTATTTTGTGCCTTTTTATTTTAAATGCATTCATGTTTTCTAACACTTTCAAACTTCGTACATCTGCATGTGTAAGTATTAGCATGGGCTATAACGATCTTTGAATGTCAGCTGTCCGTCGTCCATATGTCCATCACAACCTTCATAACGGTAACTTCCCTTGCAGTATATGTGTACTTCAAAGGGAGATAACTACTGCCCATTGTCCTTCGTATATGTATATGTCCATCACAACCCTCACAGCGATTACTTCCCATGAAGTCTGAGATAACTACTGTCCATCGTCTGTGTGTGTTTGCTTACACTCTAGAGGACACACTTTTGACTTAATCTTAATAAAACAACGGCACAATGTGTTGGTGTGTATAATATCAAGTTTGAAATAGAAAAGCTAACACAATAATTAAACAAATCTTGGTAACAAATTGAATGCATGGTTGAGTTATTGTTGGTAGCAGTGTCTTAAAAAGGCTTCGTAAATTACATAGAAAAATCTACCGATAGTTTCCATAATTCTAATAGTCCAACAGGTGGCGATTACCCAGGTGAGCGACCAAGTGCTCTCTTGGTTCCCTTGCTGTGACATTGAATAGTGTTGTCTTGTGTCGGCCTATTTCATTGGTGTTTTTTTCATTGAAGCTGGTTCCATGTTCAATAGCTTCTGGTTCCATGGTTCGGAAAAAACAGAATTTTGATTCATTTATATATTTTTAGTTTTTTACCATCTTGAGAACAGGTGCATATTTTCTGTGTTTTGACATTTTACCGTTTCCGTGGCTTTAGTTCATCGATGTGCTTTACATTCGGTGTGTTAGCCACTGTGTCAGCTGGTGAAAAGTGAATTTGACTGCATGGACGAAATACATGTACTAGACATCGTATTAGATAACAGAAGCTCAGCGTTCGCTGATCAAAGGTGAATTGACATATGAATGCAGAAACGATGTAATATATAGTTACAATCTCATTAAAATCTGACCCTTATATAACGCTTCATTACTTTACGCTGATATAGGATCTGACGACATTCCGTATGGAATCAAGTCGATGTGAACTTAATAACGTCGTCTAATCAAATCGCTCCTTTAGCAGAAAGTGCGCCGAATGCTACGTGACGTCATAGTGCGACAGAGAGGTCATTTGAATTACGGAGTGTAGTCAGATCTCTAACAGCGTAAAGGAAAGAAGCAAATGTTATGGTCTGATTTTAATTAGATTGATATAGTTACTGTAGTGTGTGTATATACTAGTTTTCCGTAGTATGTGATTATGTATACATGTCTCTCCAACCAAAGATATATGTATATTATAATGATGTATATATGTGTTTAACATGGCTCAGTTCAAATAGATTGATTGTGGCTATTTGGAAGATACTTATGTTTTTGTGCTTTTAAGACCGCGGTCATACGATTTCGATAATCGGATATATTCCACTTAACAAGCTTTTAAATAAGTACTTCAAGATATCGAAGATTTTTCTCAAAACGGGATTGGCATCAATTACTAACTATTCAATTCTATCTCTGACATGATAAATATACTGTGAATAGATTGGCGTGGTTGTCGAGCCTGATAATGCTTCGTTATATATGTAGAACCGTTTTACCAAAGTTCATATAAAAAATGTAGGGATGGCAACGAGTACCCGAGTACTCGAGTACTCGTTCAAAGGTCCGATTATCGAATATCAAAATCAGTATTCGAGTACTCGGAAAAAATCCTGTCTTGTACAGAACGTGTCCAAGTGTTATCTGGTCTACTAAAATTACAATAAACAACGTGTCACCAATCCTTAATCGCAGCTACGCGATCGCTAATTGCAAGCGTAAAATCCAGCACTGACCTGTCAATCATCGTCTGTTAATTAAAAAATGGATAGGCAGGTCTTAAAATCTGAAGATCAATAATGCATTCATATCCAACTATTTGTCCCATTTGTATTCGCACATGTGTCAATTTTTTTACCATTGGAAGGCATGGGGACTCCACGTAAAATTGTCCATATGATAATAACTATTTGAGATATTTCTTATGTGCAAACATATTTTGTAGTTTGATATGTCTACAATATAATGCACTAAATTTCATAGTTGTATCTTTATGGGATCAACCCCCTTTTTAAAGGTTTTTAACATGACTGTCACTCACATTGAACAAAGAAGGAAATGAACTGATTTGATATCAAACTT
The DNA here is from genome assembly GCA_947247005.1 of Spisula solida. Classification (NCBI taxonomy): domain Eukaryota; kingdom Metazoa; phylum Mollusca; class Bivalvia; order Venerida; family Mactridae; genus Spisula; species Spisula solida. Next base: position 5,990,255 of record OX365960.1, on the reverse strand, counting down.
GGTTTCTTTCTTGTCCGTAGTTCTTTTGTTTCTCGGGGAATATATTTTGTGCAAACTTGATTACTAGTTTAATTTCTTCCCGTCAGATTGGTGTTTTGATATAAGAAATGTGATAATTAGATCTGCCCCCTTTTTACGGTTTTTTAAAACAGGTATCATTTTTTTTTAGTAAAAAAGTAATACACATATTTAATTTGCACATTGTTAATTGTTTTATGACGCGCCCCGCTGCGATTGTCACAGCATGTGGGGTAATAAAAGTGGTACATTCGCGTGAAGGGTTATAACCGCTATATTTCTATAACCGCTATATTTCCTGTATACATACTTTATTATGATTTTAGAGATTTGAAACTTTGACTTTATTGCCGATTTGGAAAGTAATACATGCATTAAAATAATTAAAAGTGAAATGTCATAAGCTCACGCATAATTAAAAATTATAATAATCGAACAGGTGAGACATAAAAATGAAGAATCATGTCATTCGAATGACACTTGTTAAATAAACTGGTTAATTGACACGTTGTACCACCTAATTGAATATATACGAATTGTAAAATGAAACCATATTCAGACGTATTTATTTGTTGGCATCAATTCAACAATTGATTAAAAAACATTTCATTTGATAACACAATTAAATGCAGTGTTTTAATATTTTGTAATGACACGTACATTGTATATCAAATGTTTTAACTTGATCTGTTTAGTAGACCCATTTTGTTCAATAAAGTATGTAAGTTTCTTTATGGTTACATACCGATACATTAAGAGTATGTATTTTTAATTTATTAAGACTTTATGTTCATAGAAAAATAAAAGAAAATGAAATATTGTCATATTTTATAGAATTAACAAGTATTTTTGTATTGATTTAATTTAGGCTGTCTCATATCTTTGAAAAGTACATGCATACTGTTTCTGTAGTGAGTTTTATAATATGCATATAGATATATTGCTGACCTAGCCTACTTACTATTTACATCTGCTGGTTTCTGCGGTGAGGGGGCATACTTGCTCGGCTAACGTGAGAGGCTCACTAAAGAGCTGGCATGATGTAAATTGTAATAGACTAGGGTGGTAAAGATCTATATTTCTATTATAAAACTGACTCCATTATTCAAGTATGTATTCATTATTATAGCTTGGCTAATTTGACACGAGCCTGACCTTTTGATTAGCATAATTTAACAGTCAATATATTATCACAATAGAGGGAAAATTTGAGTTTTGTCGGGTCCGCAAGCGCGCGAATATTCTCCTATTTAATTCAAGAAAAAAACGCTCTATTTCACGAACTTAAAATTGTCATAACTTTTTTATTTTTCAAGATATTAAAAAACCAGTTCCATAATTGTATGGTCTATGGCTCGAAGATGCAACTGAACAACCAACCGTACAACATACTTGAAAAATCAGCAGTGGTTGCTAAATTTCATTTAAACTGTACTTTGTGATATTGCACACATACTCAAGCATTGTACAGTTACTAGGGTACACATGATCAACGAATTCTGAATGATACCATGGAATCATTTAAATGTTCCTGATGATACCTACCTTATGAACAAAATTTCATAATGACAGAGATATGCCCATAAAAAAGATCCTGGTATGCATCATATACAAAATGTCAAAAATACCAAAGTGTAACTGAACGCACAAAACCCCTCCAGCAAATGATATACATGTACATTAATTTATACGCTCCGACAACCCGCTGAGTTAGCATAGCGCGATTACGCAATCGAGATAAGATCGATCAGATTAAAACCGGTATAACACCAGTCAAGGGAAGGTAACTGTGGTCGACTTGAAAACACATTCAATACAAATGGGACAAATAGTTGGATATGACACGCGCTTCTGTAATTATCGGCCGTTTCCGTTTTATCAAAGGTTTACTCGCGTTCTGCTTAACTCTGTTTCCGAGTATTCTTTGGTATTACTGACTTGTACGACAGTTTCGTCAATTTTTTAGATATTCCAAGAATGAAACGTAATGTTGTGTACGTAAACACAAGTCTAAATCTCTGGAGTATTTATATATACATATACAATTATGTCCATCCTTTGCTAATTGGGATTCGACTGGAAAAAAATGGAAATGTCTGTATTTAGAAATCCATTCACGTAATCCTAGAACTATAATTATTTATTGCTACTAATTATTGGTTTTGCTGAAAATCGTGAAATGTCAACTACAGTGCCAGACTAGTTATGTAGACAAACAGACCAATCCCCCGCGTGTTGGGAGGAAGTAAACGCTCGTGTCAATGTCATGTATAGTATATACTCGTAAGTAGATATCAAAATAAGATTCTGGTCGAAATAGTGATCCGCCTATTTGAACTTATACAAAAATCCTATTATTTCGGCATTAAATAAATACAGTTTTTAGCCACAAAATACGTGTGATTTTGACAGGCATTTTAGTTAACTGGGGATTGTTGAAAAAGTGAGAATGCAACATGGTAATATAGTCATTATTATTTTGGTAAACAATTAACAAAACACCAACTATAATTAATTTGGGACTCATCGATAATTTCAATTAATAAATTCATACACTACTGTATGTTGTGTCCCAAAGGGATATGCAATGTAAAGCATAGGTTCCACTGAGGAATTCTGCATCGGCGATGTTCTCCCGGTACCACCCGATTCATCACGATTCCCTCTTACATGTATATCACAAATTGAACACGCATTGTCTCATGACTTACCCAAAGCTTCGCATAGACCACGAGGAACCTGTTCCCGATGTCCTGAAAACTCATTAATTTAAATCGGGAGTACATCGTTCAGTGGTACCTAGGCTTAAACGCTGATTGCAATGTGTTAGAGGTATGCCCAACATCTAGTTTATATATATCATTCTCAAGTGTCCTATTTAATGTAATGACCTAAATAGACAATAGTTTTAATCTTTAAGAAGAAAATGAATTGAACTAGGTTTATGGTCACAAAAAATATATGATCGGACAATTCCAGTTGTATGGGGTGCTATTTATTGCATGGACAAGATAAATAATATTGTAATTGTTTTTATATTATGTAAATTTATTTATTTTTATTTCTCCATGTAATAATATTGAAAATTAGTTAACTATTTCTCCACTGAAAGCATGTTACTAGCATTACTTGCAAAAATAAATTGTGAAATTCAGATTCTCGTGGGGTCAGAAACATGATTCAAGTTGTGTATGTCGTTATTAATTAATTTCAAGGTAATGAAACTATTTTATACAGTGTAAAAGATTTTAAGAATTATCATAATTACATAAACATTCATATTAATCTCTGAAAGGGCAAAATAGTTAACCGATACAATACAAAGTTATTTGAGTTAAATTGGCTTTGCAGTGGCTAAAGATAAGGGGGGCGTTTTGAATTTGGATCTCATTAAGCATTCGGAATATATTCCACTTCTGTTTTGTATATATTTAAAGAAATTTATATAGTGCACTATACTTTTGAAATATAGCTAAAGTCTTGGTCGCACTGAGCATTTTTTTGCCTCGGCGATGTACTCACGATTTAAATTAATGAGCTACCAGGACATCGGGAACATGTTCCTTGTGGTTAAGGGAAGCTTCGGGGGAAGTCATTAGACGGTTTGTGATATCGCAAGGAATTGTGATGAACCGGGTGGTGTCGAAAGAAATCGGGAGAACATAGCCGATGTAGAATTCCTCAGTGGAACCTAGGCTTAAATCTCGGCTTTACAGTACGTAGCTTTTATATTGTTTGATATTATATATACATGGTGATTATATGTTAGCATATTCATGTACATTTACATAAACAATGTGCCTATGTTGTGTATATATCATTACAACATATAATGTACATTATTTGGAATCGTTTGTTGTATTTTCTCACCTACCATGACAATCGTGAAAGTTCGGCCATTTCCGTTTGTCTCCGGAAAATAATATTTTACAATGCATAAAGGCCGAGGTGATCAAAATGCGCCCATGGATGAACAAGTACAAGCACCGAGGACGCTTGAAGGAATGTCGACTCTTAAAATAGAGCTGTACATTGTTCCCAAGAATAACCCATGATATACCTGTTCAGTCGCATCACTTAAGGATTTTTTAAAGATTTAAAGAAACAAAAATTCCTTGAGACACTTTGTGAAAAACACGTCAAAGTTGGTTAAGTGTGAGATCTCGGTTTTTGTCTGATCAGTCTTGACAAAATCTGGGATTAAACGTCATATCCCGAAACATAAACTTCGACTTAGTAATAAGTATTCATTAAAGGCATTGTAGATATGAAGCCCGGTCTGGCTTTTTTTCACCCAATCCGTTTCAGATCTGGGTCAGGTCAGACAGACGGATGGACGAATTGATGTGGGTACGATGGGTGAGAAAGAGAAGGAAACCAATTAGTTCCTTAATCATTCAAACAAATCACATATATAACAAGACGTATTTCAGAGATGTAGTTTATGCAGGTATAAGTCTTTAAGTCGCAATAATTTACATTTTAAACACAGGTGGCGTCCCCTGGTGGCATGTCACACGTGCAATTCTTCCCGCCAATAATTCTCCATTTTTTCCACAGAATCACGTGACCGTCAGGCGAGCTACAGTCTGGACCTTAAAGTACAATACAGAGATTAATAAAACCCAGTTACTTAGACCATCCTCATACAGTCAAGTTCCCAGACCAACATCCCCATACATCAGTGGTTAGTCAAGTTACCAGACCAACATCCTACTACATCAGTGGTTAGTCAAGTTACCAGACCAACATCCTCATACATCAGTGGTTAGTCAAGTTCACAGACCAACATCCTCATACATCAGTGGTTAGTCAAGTTCACAGACCAACATCCCCATACATCAGTGGTTAGTCAAGTTCCCAGACCAACATCCCCATACATCAGTGGTTAGTCAAGTTACCAGACCAACATCCCCATACATCAGTGGTTAGTCAAGTTCCTAGACCAACATCCTCATACATCAGTGGTTAGTGAAGTTCATAGACCAACATCCCCATACATCAGTGGTTAGTCAAGTTCCAAGACCAACATCCTCATACATCAGTGGTTAGTCAATTTCACAGACGAACATCCCCATACATCAGTGGTTAGTCAAGTTCACAGACCAACATCCTCATACATCAGTGGTTAGTCAAGTTCACAGACCAACATTCTCATACATCAGTGGTTAGTCAAGTTACCAGATCAACATCCTCATACATCAGTGGTTAGTCAAGTTACCAGACCAACATCTTCATACATCAGTGGTTAGTGTTCATACAGACACGTATTTTGGCGTATCTGACCATGCATCTCATAGATTGCCAATTTCTGTGACGTAATGCAGTACATTGTATTGCAGTAACAAATAGAGCAATTTACACGTGCATGCATAAGAATACCCGTCAGTATATGGAAGAAGAAGGCTGATAGCTCATTTTGGCTGTCAATGGACGATTTATATTTGTTATATAATATAGAAGTATACCATGCGGGCATGTTGGACAGCACTCCCCAGGTACAGTTCGTCCATCTACACAAGGTGGCATAGCGCACGAGATAGGGTAACAGTAATGATGACCAGCCTGTGTGCACGGGTACGGACAATCCTTAGTGTCGTTATAGTCTACAAACATAAAAAACAGGAACAACTCTTGTAAATAAATCGATTATTCAGGTTAGACATTTGTTTACATATAAACATTGCAATTTCTCTTACTAATGTCTAATTTTCATATTATGTTATTATCATGTAGCGTAGTGAATAGGTTAATGGTTTTTATTGCCTTTTTCTCCAATTAAGATGTTTTAAAAAATACAATGTATTGCAATGAGTGTATACAAGTGACAGACCTGAATAAACGGACTATAGCATAAATTGTATGTATGAGCAATGGCGAGCACAGTATTTGTTATAAATGTATAGTCCGTTTGTTCCGGCTTGTCACTTGTATACAAACATTGCAATATCATAACAATGTGTTTTTATTATTATAAACATTTTTATTGGAAAAAAGGGCAGTGAAAACCAATATTGTCCAGTCAGGGTATGAATCCAGTGACGCAGCGATCGAGTCCAAAATTACGTTGTAAAACCAATTACAAAGGCGTATACAAACAGCCATAATTGCAATGCTTAACTAACATGCTATATCTGCTCTACCGTTCAGACAATGGTTGTAATCATGTGTGTACACATCAACTGAAACATCACTCTCACACTATCCTAACTGGACTGTGCCTGATTCACTAATTATAAGCTACATAAGTAGTGTAGTACACAAAATATATATTAAAATACTACATTAATAAGAGAATTTGCAATGTTTGTTAACAGGTGACTAACCTGATTAAATGAGTTACTGTCCAGTTTGGATGTTGTCAGTGTTACGTTTTATTCTATGTATACACAAACTATTACATCAAGGACTTGTATTTTATTTAGTTTAGCATGAAATGATAGAAGTCTGGATAAGCCTTTATAATTTGGGTTTAATAGTGGACTCGATCACTGCGTTACTCTATTTTTAACTGAACTGGACAGTATACTTATAATAATTATATTTTAATACAACATCCTTCTTTATATCCTCAGACGACTAGCACACTATATTAAATAAACACTTTTTATTACAGTCAAAATTACAATGACCACAAAACAAAGAGGATTAGATTAATTTAAAACCTTTTATTTAGATGTACATGATGCAACTTAAAATCTTACAGATTATGTGTGATTCGTCTCATTCTTAATCAATAGCTATTTACATCACTGTCAAAAGATAATAGAAAATCAGACAGGGAAGGCGCACTCAACTTACCCCGCTGAGTACAGAATACTGTAAACCTAAATATTGGCTGGGTTGGGGCTCTGTGAAAACTTCCAATGGTTAGACTATACAGGCCCTTCCCCAGGGGCAGAAGGCGCTGTGGTACCCCAGCGCCTTAAACCAGATTTGACTTTCCCACAGCGCCTTAAATCCTAGTATGGTGTCTTTAAATCACTATGGCTGCTATTGTTATTGGAGGGATTATGGTCTTCATAAAATGTGCTTAAACCAGCCTCTAAATTTTGGAAAACCATGCATTTTTTTCTTCTAAAACATTTCAGCCATTCTTGTCAATTTCCTTTCGCACAAATCCCAGCATTGCCCCAGTGCCTTAAAAAAATTCTGGGGAAGGGCCTGCTATATAGTCGAACAGGGATTTTGGTATACTGGGAGGAATCAACATTACTAGTATGTCGTTTAAGTCTAATTAACTGTGCGCTATATTTAAACTAAAGGCACGCAACATTTGGTTTTGGTGTCTGAATAAACTAGGCATGCACAAATAATGGAACCCAACTGTAGTTATTGCCAAAACCGAGCCATGCCATAGTATTGGTCGTCTGATCACAGGAATTTGAAGTTCTGTCAATAGCATGTCATAGCAGTCGACACATTCAAAATATCTCAATTAATGAATAAAGAGTTTTTGAATTGGTCGTCTGCTACGATATTTTATAGATAGACCTTCAAATTCCTGTGGTGTGATACTGTCAAAAAGCAACTACCCACCTTCGTCTCCTTTCCCGACAGGTGGCAAGCAGTCTATACAACAATCCCCAGCTGCAGGAACCTCATCTCGATGGCACACTATGATTGGACAAGGTGGAAGCCCACAGAACGTCCTTCCATTGTGAGTGCAATGATACACACCATTCCCACAACCACCGGCGACAACAGCGTAGCTTAACTCCAGCAACAACACTAACACAAACAACACATTCATGTTGCTAGTTTCATTATGACGAAATTTGGTCACTGTCCTATATTTGAACAAATGAAGGGACCTCAGTTGAAGGCAGTTCTATTTCGTTATCTTATATTCATGCCATGCTACAACCATGAACACTCGTCTAGTTTTATGACATCTTATCAGTCCGAAAGGTAAGTAAACACATATAGTATAGAACCATATTGCAAGGCCGACAGGTGTTTACAGGTAAGCCAAGGGACTGTATTCGTTGTAAATACAGTCATTAATTATGTTTGAGTTACTTCCCTTATACATGTATATACTATCAGTAGATGTTTTTAACCAACTTACAACTTGTTTCACAAATTGGGCTCTGGTGACGAGTTGAACCTCATGTACATACAAACAAATATATATTCTTGTTCTTCTTCTATACCACACCTGTTAATATGTACCCATGTTAATTATCTCTGTCGACATCAGCATGTCAATCCCATCAGATGATTTACTACTAATTAACAGCCGGTGCATTGCTTGTCTGGGGTGGTATTCAATATTGATCTTACTCGAATTAAGGATAAGGACAACCAATCAGATGGCACACTATTTAACTCTTGGTCAGTAACAGACAATATTATTGGCTATCCTTATTCTCAAATTAAATAAGATCAATACTGAATACCACCCCTCGTTCCCGTTCCCCAATCTTACATTACATTACATTCATTATATTAGATTGTAAGCATCGGGAACAAGACTAGTGCATTGCGAGGTATAGTACAACAGATTATAGCACAAAGCGGTTGTCCGCAGTAAACTAGTGTACTGTACAATCTATGGCAGACTTTATTGGCACAAAAGTTTTTTATACATATGGAAGCATATAATTATGAGAAGCCAATAGTCCCATAATTATCCTATGTTCACGAGTGTGAACTCAACTTTTAAATCTGCCTTTGCGTTATAATAATAATTATTCATTTTCTGTGGATAACAAAATTTTCAAACCAATTTTCATTATGGTCCACAAGCGTTAGCTTAGATATCTTCGCCTTCGTTGTCAGATTCAGCATTCGAAAACCAATACTGCCTATTTCGTAAGCAATTCTGGCCCCAATCTCCCGAAGCATCTCAAGTAGAAATCTCATCTCAAATTGAGATTTTGCTCAAATCGGAATTGCAATAACAATTTTGAGTCCAGTCTTCCAAGAAAATTAACGCAAAGACATGTGACAATATTTGCGCAGATATTTTTTATCACATTGAGACGCTTTGGGAGATTGTGGCTTGTTGTACAGTACCTTGGTTATTAGAAAATATGTATCTTCACACAAAAATTTACATTTCACAAAACGGAATCGACAGATCTACCAGAGAAGGGCTTAAGTTTATTTCCAATGACTTAGAATTGTTTTAAGTTCAATAAAAAAGCAGCTACAACTTACTAAATTATAGTTTGAACCACAGGGTATTGACGCATATTATTTTATGCGTGTGTGACCGCCTTAATATATCTCGTATACGAATATGAGATATAATGCGGTCGCACACGCATAAAATAATATGCGTCAATACCCTGTGGTTTAAATCACATAGGCTACATGTTTCGGGACACTTCTCCCCTTCGTCAGTGTGATTAGTATACTGACATGCAATGTTTTAAGTAAAGCATTGAACGTCAAATATAAGAAAATGTCAAACATGTTGCAAACACCGCATATTTAAAATTTGTTTTCCCGATTAATAGGACACTTGCGCTGACATAAATTGTAGGCCTACAAGTTATTTCTTTGCTTTGGCAATGATACCAGTAAGTGATCACTCTCAAAACCAACGGAACATGATAACAAATACCTAAATATACGTATATTTAGGTCTTTGGTGATAATATAGATCTATATCAAAAATAGCAAAAACATAACCTATAGAAAATGTATATAGACAAAGAATACTTGGAATACTTGTTATATGATCTTTGATATAGAGTTGCGCAAACCTCGTGTTCTGGCTACATCGAATAACGTTTGAATGACGTACGTTTGCGACGTCGCGCACTAGGCCTAAACATTTTCCGTGTGAAGTGTTCTTCGAAGCGTTTGTTCGTTGTCAATGAAGACAATAGTGGTTGATTTGTATAATTCTCTACAAAAAAAACTATATATAGAATCTACATATAACTAATGGGGAATGTCTTTGTCATTATTTGATCTAGGCCCTATTCTTTTTTTACGCATACTGGTTGTCACGATGTTATGTTTATATCGACACCGTTTGATGATACATGCGCATGCGCAACAGGAAATTTAGATTTGTTGATTCTGAAAATGACTAAATAAAATATTTTTTTCTCATATGCGTACGAGAGCCGACTTGAAGTTCAGTGAATGGATGAAATCAATTCAGTTTAATCACATTTTTAACTTTGGCTACTTGCAGCCTGTTACAAGGGCTGGTTATGTCGAAATGGATCTTTTGAATCGTGCATAAATTTATTTTCAACTGAGGAATCCTTGATTTAATTTCAACATTCACTGTCTATAAAGACCGTGAATGACATGCTTAAATAAGCTCGTGCGACATCGAACGGGAGAAAGTGGCTTCGTTTTGTAACCTTCTGAAGGCCTGTCAATCCAAAAAGATGGATCCCTGGCAGAGTTCAAACACAGACGGGCCTGGTGATGGTGATGATGAAGTCATAGAGATTATTCCAATGGATGAATATGATGCTTATAAGGTATATTTTGTACATGGCACTGTCTTGTCTTACGGTATTCATCCATCTGATGTCATGATTTGGGGTTAGATTGTAGTCCCAATATGCTAGCTCAGTCACTGACAGGTATGGCTTCTTGCGTTGGGGCTGCTAGCGTGTAGCCTCAGGGGTCATTGGTTTGAATCTCATTATTGTCCCCAGCTGAATGCAACTTGACTATCCAAATGCAAGGAAAACTGATGTAAAATGACCAACACATACAATAAAGCAATGATAGTTACGTGCAGGAACAAAATTCTGAGTTAAAGAGGACATCACTCATATTAATGTCATTTATCAATGATTATTTGATAGTAGTCCCGTGAGATGTTCTTAATGCAACTTGTATGCAAAACTATAACTGTTGTCAATAGAAACGATATATATATATCTATCGATGGTATTTTTTTGTTGATCGATTATTGTTTCACATTTTGAAATATCGATTCATTGGTAAAATAATGAAACTACCCAAAATCCTATTAAATTGTCGATACGCCTCAGATCGAAACAATGACAGCTTTACACAAAACTTAAATAAAAAGAAAGTATAACTTTACTGTAAGACCTGTCAATTTGCAAATCACTTACTAGTACGTTAGTGTAGCTCAATCAGTCAATTAGAGAATCAAAGGTTGTTCACACTTATTATTAGGTGTCAATGTTCATATAATTGTAGATTTCTACAATGAAAATTTTGGTAAAACTGGATTAATTAATAACTGATAAAGACATCTGAATCAGTATTTTATTAATAATTGAAAATATTAACTTTAAATTATTTATAGAATCTAACTAAATAAATAAAATTCCCATGGGTACACCTTAACCAAAATTTGGGTACACCTCAACCAAAATTTAGGTACACCTTGACTAAAATAATTTGGGTACACCTATGTTTGGGTACATTTTGACTGGTATCCATGGCAGTGGTCAATAATATTTGGCACAGTTATTTTCCCTTGGGCTGGTGATATGACAGTCTGTGATTATTTCTTGTTATGAGGGAGTCAATGAATCATATCGGGCACACTTTCCCTCCCATACAATGTACTATGTAGTTTACTTCAAGGCAGTGTCTAGCTTATTCTCCCTGCCCTGGTTCACTGGCTGTGCATGATGACAACCATATTAGCCATATTATGCCGGAAATACTGATTTTAAGACTGTACCAATAACCAACATTGGCATGCAATAAAATATTCAGCGGCTGTTTTGTACAAGTTTGTAGATCTTTTTTTCTGCAATAAGTAGCCTACGTGAAATTATTACTACATTCTAAGGTCAATAATATTTTATTTTATTGAAACAAAAAAGTTCTATTAAAAAAGTATTTCTTTACATATAAATGACATATTTCAGCTCATAAAAAAGTGCCATACGACCTGCGAAAACGGGGAAGATAGGCGAGTTGTATGACTAGTAAGTCACTGCCTTGCTTCCAGTCAACCTGGTATTTGCTGGTCTGACGGATAAGTTAGGGCAGTTTTTTATGCAGTCCGCCATTTTCAATCTGAAATCTGTCTAACTGAGCGGCCTTGTCCGCAACTGTCACTTATCAAAACGGCATTGTTAAACAACTTTGACGAGATGCAACCACATAAAAGATAACACTGTGATCGAATGCATATATTTTAGATTCTATAAAGAAACAGGAAAATACATACTTTTCATGAAAATGGGACGAAAAATCACTGTGTGATACAAGGAATATGGGTCTGATAATCCCTGATATTAGCATGCCTAAAGAAAAATGCCTAGTGCTGGGTTACCATTAAATTAATACCAAACAGCTACTCTCTTAAGTTGGGTGGCAAGCACTAAAAGGCAAAGTTACTCTCTCAAGTTACATGTAGGTGGCAAGGCAAGCACTAAAAGGCAATTTATAATTGACCAAATGCTCTGACTGAGATCAAGCTGGGTACCTTTTGATTTGTAATCAGGAGCGCTATCCACTCAACCACCTTTCAGATGTTGAATCCAAAGAATAAAGGTTGAAATATTAAATGAAGTTTTAGGATCATCCCGAATGATCTTCTGAAAGGTAGAAATAAAACACTTTTATTTTACAGTTTGTATGACATCATATGCTTAGCTGTGTTTTTCTTCTTCCTTATCCTTGGTCTATCCGGTTCTGGTAGCCACGGCTGACGCAGCCCCAGGAATCATCAATCGTTTAACCTGACAATTAATATCAGAGATCAGTGATGCATTGCTGACCCTGCTTAATTGTGCTTGTTCATATTGAATTGAAATCTGAACTGTTTATTTGAAGCACACTTAAAATTCAACACATAATAGATAAATTTGATATATGTTTTCATCAGTAAACTCATATAGATCTATAGTATCATATTATTATAATGTGAATTGTGCCTTAGGTCAGATATTTATGGATCATTAGACAATCTCACTGTTGCTTACTCAACCTTACTATAAAATGTTAAGGCCTAAAATGTTCATCTGTTTTCTTTTTATCCATAGTGTTAAAATTTGTATATAATGAAATATGTTTCAAAGTATTTTATATGGACTCCAGGAGTATGCACCTAGTCTGTACATTTTAAGTACAATGTATCTTAGAATTTCATTCAGTCAAAAGTGATACTAAGTGTGTGCTACATGTGTCAAAATTGTCTGCATTTTATAAATATAAAAGATCCATTTCTATTTATTCAGTGACCGCTACTTTCTGTGTGTTTAATGTTTATCCTTTTTGCACAAAAATGTCAGATGTTGTTGGCATGTGTCACTTGTTAGGCAAAAGCATTGACCTTTAAATTATTGCAGTTATGAATGGTCATAATAGGTTAAAACATCAGTACCTTGTTTATCAACTTCAAAAAAGTCTTTGAAATGTAGGTAGGAAAGCCATCTGACTCAGACTTCAGGTCACTGACTGAAATCTTGATAATAATTTTAGGAAAATTCAAATGAGAAGGTTTTGTTTGTTATTTTAATTTTTAAATATTTTCAATATTGTATCCTGTATGTTTGTGTATACCATAAACGATCAAATCATAAAATGATCTCATAATGAGATTAAACATACCGGTACTTATATAATATGATAATATACAATGTAAATGTAAAGTTACAAGACAAACAGACTTTCCTTGCTACTTTTTTCATCTAAAGCAGAAATGACCACGCTTTAACTATGGACTAGTTGATGTAACCAATCATCACTATGCAATGGGCCAAACTGTAGTCAATTGGCTGAAATGAACAATACAATCTGACCATTGACCAATTATACTATGTTTAGCTCGCTGGTTAATGGCACTTCGGAATGGATATGAATGTTGATACCTGTTATATATAAACTAAAGATACTTAGGTCATGAGCTTTCACTAGCCTCCAAAAGTGAAGAGTCAAACATGACTTCTGGGTACTGTTTTATCAAAGCACTTACAAAATTCTTAAACTTACGTTGAAATTCAAATTCTTAATAATAACTTTAAAACCTACATAATTAGTGACAGAATGATATGCTTTATAAGATTTCATTAGCTGGGACCTACTTCATATTGAACAACCTTTTATCACAAGTTACATATGTTAAAGAATTTTGAAGAATTTTAATTTGAATGTAAGTTTAAGAATTTTGTGAGTGCTTTGATAAAACAGTACCCTTATGCTCAATTTTCAAGTCATCAAAATATTGGCAGAAAGATTTGAAATGTAAAACTATTGGCAGAAAGATATGTGATGTATAAATTAAAGTATGTTACATTTAAATTTGACTGTTTAGTTTAGATTTTCAAGAGTCAAAACTGGCACTTTTGTGAAATTTAGGAGTCAGATTGAAGTGTCTTCATAAAAGTCAATCAATAACTTTGTTTCTTTTGTAGAATTTAAGAAAAGTTGTATCTATATACACTTTATAATAGTATAATGATTATATGCATTCATGACTCAACAATCAATTAAACAAGATGTTCAGTGAAATAGAAATTTATACAAGTTGAATACCTCAATTTGAAGTTTGTGGTTGAATTGGTTTTTTTTTGGTACAATAAATCTACATTTTCACACCAATGCACTCTCGTTATGCATCAATATGCATTGATAGTTTTCTTTGTGCAATATATACATGTAGAATGTGCAGTGTTTACGTAATCTGTAGCTACATGTGTACAGTGATGTAGTAGTTTTGTCTGTTAATCAAAACCTCCTGTTGATGATTTGAATGGGACAGTTGATCTTGGTAGTTTGAATGGGACACTGGGTCTTGGTCATTTGAATGGGACACTGGGTCTTGGTCATTTGAATGGGACACTGGGTCTTGGTCATTTGAATCAGGGTGAGTTGAATGGGACACAGGGGGCTGTGATGATTTGAATGTTATACTCATTACTGGGCTGTGTTGAATGGGATACTGGGGTTGTGGTGATTTAAATGGGATACTGGGTCAGGTTGATTTGAATGGGATACTGGGGCCTGTTATGATTTGATAGGGATACTGGGGGCAATGACGATTTCAGTGGGACACTGGGTCAGGGTGATTTGAATGGGATTCTTGGCTGCATGGTGATTTGAATGGGATACTGGGGACCATGTCGATTTAAATGAGATACCGGGGGCTGTGGTGATTTGAATGGTATTTTTGATTGTGGTGATTTGGATGGGATACTGGGTGCTGTGATGATTTGAATGTTATTCTGGGCTGTTGTAAATTGAATAGGCACTGGGTCTTGGTAATTGAATGGGACACTGGGGGCTGGGGTGATTGGAATGGGACACCAGAGAGGGGATGATTTGAATGGAATACTAGGTTGTGGTGATTTGAATGGGACACTGTGGGCTGTGGTAATTTGAATGGGACACAGATGGCTGTGGTATTTGAATGGGACACGGGGGGCTATGGTGATTTGAATGGTACACATGGGGCTGTGGTGATTTGAATGGGGCTGTGGTGATTTGAATTGGGCGTAAAGTTCAGTTTGAAAGATTTCATAGCATTTTTATGTATTTTATAAACACTTCACATTTCAACCTATAGGACAGTCTCTTATGATGCCCTTTTGTACAGATATTGAATGTATCTATCTACATGTAACTTACAAACACTCTGGAGGAAGTTTGCACATATATAATTGATTGATATGATACCGGTATGTCAGACTTTTCACGAATGGATGAGAAATATGTTAAAAATATTTCAATTTCAATGAATTTTTTTAACAAATTTATAACTGATCAGTTGAACTATGTGTACAACTTTAATGATATAAATACATAAATGCTTAATTTTACACTGGTTGTTTATGGGTCATTAGCAATCAAGATAAATAAAAGTCTTATATCAATCCTTGTTTGGTTTGCTGGTCTGTCATGTATTCAAGAAATTCGTACACATCGTGTTTACATAGGATTTGATATTTGTACAGTCTAGATTAACCGTAGATTAAAATGAAGAACTGGGGACTGCAATAACAGAATGGTTTAGTACTCACTAAGACCTAATAACTTAATGCTCAATTTGGCTGGTTCAAAGTTTGTGATTATGTAACATAGGGTAGAGAAACTAGATCGTCAGCTGCCTAATGTTTACACTGTATGAATTCACCATATTAATAGGAGGTTAATTGCCTTGTCCTATTAAGTTATTTAAGAAGTTCACAGCAATTAGCTTAGATGAGTCTGAGCTAAGTGGTTAGAGAACTCTACATTTTTAATTCGGTTTATCTCTGTACCTGGTATGTCAGTGCACTTGTTACATGTAGAAATGTCACTTGGTATAACTAATGTTAGTCTGTCATCTGCAGAGGTCTTTAAAATCTGCAATAATTTGGAGCACTGAAAAGTAAGAACTTTTTGGCAGAAAATGAAAGTTCTTTGATAAAACATCGAAGTATTTGTTAAGTTATGCCTGTTATGGTCTGACATTTGAAATTTCATATGAAGATGAATTTAACAGTAGAGGCTGAGGAACAACCACTACAGATTTTGAACATTCTAAATAGAGTTTTGGTGTAGGGATGTGTACTAATGGCAACTGAAACCTACATGCATATTTATTTTCTGCATTGTGTATGCACTATGACTAAGTTCATGTAGGACCCGTGCACCGTTGGTATGTTAAACGTTTTCTGGTGTTGGTTTGGCCACTTATTTGCATTGAGCTGTCCAGCTAGCTCAGTTGGTAGAGTGTATAACTGTGACAATCGACCAACAGAGTGAGGTTTGATTCTTGGGTCGGCAATGTTCTCAACTAGTGTACTATCAGCTACATGTCGTATCCTTTACTTGTGATGGGGTCGTTCATTATTATACCCCCGCACAACGAGTTGTAAGGGGGGTATACTGGATTCAGCTTGTCTGTCTGTCTGTCTGTAGATGCATTCTTGATTCATTCATTCACTGACAGATGAACAACCTCAACATATAGATATGCATGAAGAAAGGAAATTGCGCTGCGATGAATTTTGGCAGAATTATGGCCCTTTGCCGGCGGGGGTATATTAGTCTGCCGAATGGCGACAGCTCTAGTTTGTATAGTAAGGAGATATTGACATGATCCTGACCTTTATGCATGAATATATTTTGAGGTTCTTGCGTTGGATATATCAATTTCTGCAAGCACACTGTGCATTATCTGTCCTTTAGATTTATGTTTGTATTACACCTCAAGCGTCTTCGTGATGCGTTCCGCTTATGAAAACATACAACCAGGCTTATAAATATAAACAAGATATCAGCTGTTCAAATTATGCTAATAGAAGGTCTTGGATCATGTCAAACTTTCTGTACTATACTGGTTGGTAATCAAAGATATCTAAAATAAAGTCCTTTTATTTTGTTGCTAGTACAGTCACTACAGTGTAGTTCATTCATGTATAATAATACTGTATATTTTCAGGCTAAAGCTAAAGCATCACTATCGTGGATATTGTACAAGGCGTACCAGGACAATGTACCAACAGAGTTTCAGGATCCATTCTATGAGAATGCAGAGGTTGGTAATTAACTTATCACTTTTGGTGCTTTTCCTGCTCATTGTAACCACTCACTGTCCCTTACAATCCTTCACATATGATCTCTCAACAAATTATGTCTGGTGTACGATAAATAATGGTGTACTATAAGGAGGTTCTTCAATTCTGGAATTTGCTGCGTAAGAAGAACGAATGAATTTTTCTGCATAAAATAAAAGTTATTTGAGGAAAAATACCAATCATTGACTGAGTTATGGTCATTTGAAGTATCATATGCAGAATTTTAACAATTAGAACAATGTTTGATACTGAGTTTTGGTGTAGGGATGTGTTCAAATGGCCCCCGACCAGACTTGCTTCTAATATACAGGATTGGGCATTGTGCCTCAGTACAACCCCTGATTAGTCTATAACAAATAATTCTGTGTAACTCTCATGGTATAGTGCACCAAGGCAATTGTGATGTTTACAAACATGACTCTGCTAGGTCAACTGTTGCAAAATTGGTTTTACAAATTATTAAAGTAATCAGATTTGGTCATTTTTGTACTAAAAACATCACTGATAAATCATGCACATCTGATTCATCCACCTTTGTGGAATATACCAATTTTTGCAAACCTTTCTCATTATCGTGGACGCACCAGCTATATCCAACTAATTATCGTTGGAAAACAAATGGAATTAGAAGTTGGATGGCTATCTTAATTTAAAATGATCATTAAAGCCTTCATTCATGTTAACATTTCATCCCAATGATGCTGTGATTATGCAGTAGTTTAAATACAACTATAGGTGTAGTATAAGGGATTGTACAATTACTTGATCAATTTCTCCTTCCCAATCTGTTCAATACATCTGTAATGTTTTTGTACCTAGCTTAACTTTGGTGACTCATTGTAACTTTTACTGTCATTTCTTGTGTCGTAAAACAAATCTTTCATTGTTAGGAGATCAGGTAAAAGCTAGCGTGACATAATGTATATTGAATAGACATCATTGTTGCTTTTCTCAGCATTTAATGACAAAAGCATGTTTGAAATGTGATGTAAAATGTCACATTGTGTAAGATTACATACATTTATATATATGCAGCAGGTTAAAATAGCTGGATTATTTTGCTGTATACGATATACATAACTAGAGTCTGCCGATAATAACACTTGCCTTTGTTTACAAATTATACACTGTAAAAATGAAAATTAAAAGCATTTTAGATGTCCATTTTTCTTCAATCTTGTGCCTAGTCACTTTTAATGCATATAATCTTTCAATCTACACTGATAACAAGCAGTAAGTTGACTGTGCATTGTTTATATTATCCATGCTTATTTAAGACTGGCATGACTTAGTTCAGACAGGTTAAATTTTTATCTGCATCTTTCGCATAGCACCCAGCTTCATTGTTTGTAGAAATATGTCTAACTGAACCGAATTATTGCCTGCCAGAATACTTAAAACAATTCAATGCACATTTCCCTACCAGAGGAGGGACTAATGTTATTAATTGAATACATGTGTTGAATTATTAATTATGGAAGATTACTTTCATATCCTGTACTGTTATTTCTGTATAGTTGTAAGCGCTTTATGACACAGATCGTTAATCTCACGAGGCAAGCTTCTAGGAGAGCTTGATTGATGTACACATGAATGTGAAGAATGTGCTAAAAGTTGGTGTTTATTGTTTGTATATAACAACAAACTACTGTATAAGCGTATATTTTCGTTAGTATCGAATTTTGAATTTCAGATCTTTGGCATGTAGAAATATTAATGCATTTATTATTTTGTAGTAGAGTTTTTTCTGGGACTTTTATGCTAGAGGAAATGTTAGCGAACAAATTTTGTAAATTCGGGAAAATCGCAAAAACATTTAGGTTGCTATCTTATTTACTTTTACACTACAATGTTATGTAATGGACAAATGGTGTGTAAGCTACACATGTATTATAATTAATAAATTACTGCCATAGGGTTTGTCTGTGATATCTTAGTCAAGGTCTAGGTCTATGTGACCTAGGTCATGTGAAGTAAAAAACTAGGTCACTAGGTCAAATTGTGGCAACATATATATACCATAAGGAATAAGGTGTCAAGAGTGATTAATATAAGTTGTAGAACTTATACCACATAAATATTAAGTAAATTAATGTTAACTTAATAGTTCCTTGTATTTTTTGTCATTGTCTTTTTCAGGGAAGTTGGCAGATTAAACCACGACTTGCTAATCTCCTAGCCAGCAGTGAACTGTACTGTCAAGCTTGTAGAACTATGTTTGGTGAAAATGCATCACAATGGACAGGTAGTGTATAGTTTAATTATATGTTCAGCTAACATAGCTATAAACAGTAAAAGACCACCTCAATAATGAGACCAACTCAAAATTAGGACTACAATTTACAGATCCATTTTCACTGGTTTGCTCACAATTCAACCTCAATAATGAGACCAGTTTTAAGGGTCCAAAGGGAAGTCTTACTGTATACTATTAACCAGACTCTTCCTCGAGGAAAGAAGGCACTGGGGTACCCCAGCACCTTAATGCCAGAATTGCCTTCCTCCAGCGCCTTCTATACTAGCATGGTGTCTTGAAATCACTATGGGAGTTTATTTGTTTGGGTCATAATTGTGTTATCTGAGTGATTATGAGTTGTATAGTGTAAAAAGTGCTCAAGTTAAGTCAGCGTTTAATTCCAATTTCAAATCCCAGGATTGTTCTAGCCCCTTAGAATTTCTTGGGTATAGGCTGTGTACCTTAAGCTGAACTACTGTTTCTTTCATGATACCCAACTCAATTAAACATCTGACAGCTGTCTGAGTGTCAAATGCAGGGGTTATACAATTTCAGAATTATCGAGAAATCCAGATTTGCTGCATTAGAAAGAACAAACTTTCCAAAGAAAGTTTCATAAGTTGAATTTTATCAATAGAACAAGACCCAAGCAAAATTGTCTTGATGTACATGCTCTCCGGGTGATTTTCATTTATGGGGCCTTTTGTTGTATGTTCATGTTTATAGGCCTGATTTGTGGGCTGAAAATGGCCTCATCCCTATCTGAATAGGATATCTTTGTTTTCCTTCATTTCATTCCCTCAAGTAAGTTAAAGAGTTACTGCCTAGTTAAAAAGCAGAATGTTGTAGGTCAAACTTTTTAAAAACCTGAATTTTGTGGAATTTCTATGTTTGGTGTTGTAATTTAATTATGTATTTTTTTATTAACAGGACATTGGAGTATAATACAGGTGTTATCAAGGAAGGGTATATATTCTGGTTCTGATTCTGTTGATGTTACTGAGACGGTTCTTATGCAGTCTGCACCATTCAAACTGGTAAGGTTTTCAAAATGAACTACAGTCAAGTTGGTGTTAAATACCACCTATAGTGCAGAGAATTTGACACAACTTTCCACCTTCTATTAGCATAATTTAACAGCTGATATATAGTCTATATTTATAACCCCGGTTGTATGTTTTCTTAAGCAGAATGTATCACGAAGACTCTCAAGGTGTAATACCAACACGAATCTAAAGGACCGATATTGCATGATTTGCTGGCGGAAATTGATATATTCAACGCAATAACCTTGTAATACATATGTATGCATTATGGTCAAAATCATGTCAAATTCTCTGTGCTATACACACTAAGACCACTAATATAATTATATTACACAACTTGTCAGCGAAGAACACCAATTTTATCTGCCCCAAACCATTTTTAATGATTCTAAATCCATTATTTAAAAAAAAAGACCATTCTATCAACAAAATAGATGCTTTTTTCCCATGTGTAGTCTGTATAAAGAGGCATGACTGTATTCCATGTCTTTTACCCGGTCCTCTATTTGCCTACCTGGTTACAGTTTTGATTATGAAACCTAGTCACAAAGCTAGATGCCTTTTAAGATTTTCATTATCTTCCTCTGATGTTATTGCAAGGGGGGTATTGAAATGGTGTTGTTCGTCAGTCCGTCTGCAGCCATTTCTCAGTAACTGGCTGGTAGAATTTCATGAAACTTAAACACAGATGAACAACCATACTACACTCGGCAAAACTTATAAGTACACACGTCGTTTTTTCGCTATAACTTTTTTAATTTTTTATTATTTTTGCATGAAATTTTGTGTACATGGTATTGACTATCAAAGGACTGGATAAATACATTTTTTTCTTCAAAATTAAATACAGCGGTTCATTGAACCATGAAACGTCAAAAACCGTAAAATGACCGTGAAATTGACGTGTATGTGCAAATTATTGTTATGTAAGGTAAATTTGAATTTTAGATTTATTGTCAAATTAAAAAAACACAAAATAATTCGATTTTTCAAACAACAACATGGTGTTTTTTTACTTTTAAAAATATTTTTTATTGTTATGGTCAAGGGGAGTTAACCATGTTTCAAATTACATTTTTTATCAGAAGTCGATATTTCTAAACCTAAATTGGGCTTGTTCCTATCATTGTTTTCTTTATTACTGTGTCCATGATAGAAACATAGACTTAAAACCGTACTGTATCAGCGCAGCGGGGCCATATATGCATTAGCAACCTGACAATCGCCCGATGAACACACGGCATTATTGTGTTATTTTAGATTCTGCTGTTGGCATCATTAATTTATTCTGTTTGTGACAATTCAAATCAGATGTTAAAAACATTGATTGTATTGTAATTCTACATATCCAATCTACATATGTTGAAATTTTCAGCACGATCAAACACGCACTGACCGAGCTATGGGCAAATAAACAAGTGTGTACTTATAAGTTTTGCCGAGTGTATGTTGATGCCCGTCAACTTTTATTTTGTCACTTTTCTGTAGAGTTATTGCAATGTACAATAATGCTGACATACTGTAGACGGGGGATATCAATTCATTGAATTGGCTTGTTAGTCCAGTACGGGTATTCAACTGGACGGCACTATAGGTTTAACCTCCGCCCTTCCATCCATCAGTCAGTATGTGTGTCCGTCAAAAAATCTGGATCCTGACATAACTCAAACAGTTTCATAGCTAGGTTTATGAAACTTGGTATTTGGATAGGGGGGAATTATAGGGGATTATAAACGTCTAAATATTTTTTATTATGCCCCCCTATCGATAGATGGGGAGGCATATAGTGATTCACCTGTCCGTCCGTCTGTTCGTCTGTCCTCATAAGCCCCTTACATTATCAAAGCCATGTAACACTATCCAACATTATAACAGAATTATGGCCCCTGATTTACTTAACTTTTTTATGGGCAAGGCTTCCATGGGGGCATAAGCGTTTATTGAACGCAGTCTTGTTCTGACAAAAATTGTGGTTGCTATGGCAACAGAAACATTGTATTATGGCTTCAAACTAGTAGGGGACTTCTGTATTGCTTGCAATTCTTAGTGACTTATTTCTATGGGATCAAGTTTATCTCTATTGTATCTAGGATTGAAATTGGACTATAAATTTGTTGAAATACTGATATTAAATCTTGGCAGTTTTATTTTATATATTGATATTGTGTGTGTATGTTTTCTGCTGTTTTATATAGTGTTATATTTCTGTCTACAGAAATCACATCTTGCTCTGATTGATGCCTTAATGACAGCATTTTCACGGGAAATTATGAGTATCGAACGCGTGACTCAATGTGTTAGACGGTTCACAACGTTCAATGCATCCAGCGAGCTTCCAAGTGATACAGAAGATGCTGTATTATTCTGGATCAACAAGGTGTGTGCTACTGTACAGAAACGTCTAGAAGCTATCTACGATACTGTGATAGAGGGCGAAACTAACCAGAAGGTAAAATAAGATTAACAAATTATTAATAAGGTTTGTAATACAGTAGGGCATAGACAATCCAAAACCACACAGAAACAGCGGCAGCACCTAGCCACCCATGTCAGAAATAAAACAAACTATCCATATCCCAAAAAATGGATATTTCAAGCAATCCTATATATTCACCTGCAATGAATGATGACACACTTGGAACTTTGATTTTTATGTATAATTAACCATAAAGGGAGGTAATTATGAATGATAACTAAGTAAGATTTGTAAGTTACATTCCCACTTGCCTTGTTGCTCATCATATACTTGAAAAAAATATGAACCTAAGCATTTAGCTATCTGACAACTACGTAAATTCATAGAGGATGATTTTGTAGTACATGAGTGAAAACTATGTCAAAATCTGTTGATCAGAATAATAAGTGAGAGTTTTAGAGAAAATAAGTTTTTTATAGCTCAGATTGGCTGACATAGGGCTGAGTCTATAATGTATAAACATATTACTTATAGGTCTAAGGTGTTGAAAAGGTACAATATTTTTGTATTTTTCAGGTTCGGATTGTAAGCAGTAAAACACAAGAATCAATGTGTGTGCCAACAATGGACAGTCTAACAGAGGACGTGGGAGATGGTTGTAGCTTGGCTTCACTTCTTAGCTTCTATTGTCCACAGATCATCAAAATTGAAGGTATGGTTAAAAATTGAAAACAATT
This sequence comes from Spisula solida, assembly GCA_947247005.1. Taxonomy (NCBI): domain Eukaryota; kingdom Metazoa; phylum Mollusca; class Bivalvia; order Venerida; family Mactridae; genus Spisula; species Spisula solida. Next base: position 5,966,328 of record OX365960.1, on the reverse strand, counting down.
TGTTCTTGGGTGGTTTTCAATATTGATTTTACTTGACATAAGGATAAGGACAATCAATCAGATCACACCGTATTAAACTCTTGGTCAGTAACACGCGTTATGATTGGCTATCCTTATTCTCCAATTTGAAAGAAATGAGATCAATATTAAATACCACCCCTGCTCAATAACTTTAACTTATGTATGAGATATTATTGATGAAACTTGCTGTGTATGTAGCTTGGGTGAAAAACTCCGCTTGGGATTGAACATGGAGGCCTGTGTGGTCAAGCATGTAACCATTTCTGTCAAATTATGCTTTGCTGACATGAAAATCGTTTTTTCGTGGATTTTCCATTCCTTAATACTTGCTCATGAAACTCTGTAGTTAGGTTTATCACTATCACAAGTCATATATTATGCCAATGATCACCGTGTGAAATTATGCATCTTTTAGTTACACGTAACAGTCTTTGTTTTAAAGGCTGGTGTTTCGGCTCTAGTATTGGCCCTAATGCCAAATTAGTACCTACGGTGTGTATCACTTTTCAGAAGCTCACATCAGTTTAAATAGTTCTGCACTGAGAGACGAGAACACTGATAGGGAGTAAACACTACCAGCAACAGTTTCAGGAATGTATACTGCCACCAGTGCTTTGATATTATGTAAGAATATTTTCTTCATTTCAGATGTGTGTTTGAAGTCTAACGTTGGTATAGCCGACTCCTTGTATAACATACGCCTGATTAGATCATTCTGTGTACAACATCTACCCAACAAGACATGGCATTTCAACTACGAGGATTTACTCTATAGTCATAACAATGTTAAACTGAACATTATAGTGATGATAGCAGAGTTATTCTACTGGTTTGAAATTAAAAATCTACCTATTGTTACTGGTGCTGGTCTTGGACAATCTGGTGATCATGTTGATGGTAAGTATAAGCAGGGTGTCCTGCTATTCTGGAATAACCCAGAAATCTGAAAAAGAATGAACTTTCTGCTGAAAATATAAAATGTTTACTGAAAACTGAGTCATTTTACTAAGTCATGGTTATTTGAAATTTAATAAAGCTGAATTTTAACGATAGGATAAAGTTTGGAAATGAGTTTTTGTGCAGGGATGTGTGCTTAGTGCACCCAGATTCTAGTCAAATGGGTTTCATCTTTATTTCAGGATTTGGCATTATGGCTTAGTAGGACCCATACTATTAGCCAGTCTATAGTACTAGAAAGTTCAGGTGTAAAATTAGTAGTTTCAATGTCCACTTGTTGATTTACAATTTAAAACTATTCCTAGAAAAGCATTTGTGTAACATTTTAGTTAGGCTGTGGATTGTTTTCCATGGGGCAGATCCGACCCCAGAATCAGCGATCCATAATCGTTGCCGTAATACTTCATGCTTGAAAAAGGGGTTATTGATTAGGTGGACAAGTGGTCCAGTGGTAAGAGCTTCTGGCTACTGATCCGAAAGTTATTTGTTTGATCCCGCCTCAAGCTGGATAAAAACAGAAATGCTTTTCAGTGTTTCCCACCTAACACTAACTTCACTAAAAGTCTCGGATGAGACTGTTAAAACCGAGTTCCTGTGTATGATGCTATACTTCAAGCATGTAAAAGAACTAGGGATGCTTCTGGAACTGGGGTATCTTCTTTATCATTCACTAACCGCGAAAAAATAAAATGACAAACTTTTTCTGGGGGCTTCGCCCATATGGGTTGCCCAGTGGTGAGGATAAATAAAAGCATTTGTCTCACATATAACTGTAATAGTAGGTAGAGTAAAATCCTGATATTAAGACCATTTAAATGATTTCAAATCATGCAGATTTTCGTAATTGAAGAGAACTAGAGTCTTCAAGTTGGAATATAATGGTTCGCTTTTAAGATTGATTTGCTGTTAAGACTATGTTCTTGCCTGGTCTTAGTAGCGGAACTTTATTGTACTTGATGTTTTTATTTTAGGTCAACCACGAATATCTGTGTCCTCTAGAGTTCCAAATGTTCCTATCAGTAATGTAACAAAACAAAGTTTTCAACGACTGAAACCTGACATGGAACTACGAAGTAGTAGCATTCCAGATGTACATAAGATGAGCCCATCAGCTCCAGTACCTCACAGGTCTCCTCTCCTGCATAAACGACTTCAGCAGGATCCTGACCACGGCCACTCCGACCAGCACTTACATGGTACATTTATGTTTTTAGCTCGACTTTTCGATATTGCGTATTGAACATTACAAGGACTGATTTTTCCACAGTTTACACACTTTTTCCACGCTATTTCTTTGTAACCATTGGTCAGATTTCTACAAGAAACTAGACTCATTGGTAGTACCCAGCCTAGTAATGCAAATTATTGGCACACATGGGTAACATCAAGTTTCTGGCAGTTCTTGTCCTTTGAATTTTCCAGATTTGACTTTTTCCTTGCTATATCTTGGTAACCATTGATTGCCTTTCAATGAAACTTAGCCAGACTCATCAGTACCAAGCCTTGTTGTGCATGTCATCATCATTTTCACTTCTAATGCTTCTGACAGTATCAAGCAGTATCTGGCGGAAACTTACACATTGGATTATATTTCTTGTTTTACTGTAATATTGTTTTGTTTCAGAATTCAATCCATCACAGTATGTTGACAGCAGAACAAATGCTAGTTTTCCCCGGGAGTCTGTAGTTGCCTGGCCGGACAAAAGGTGAGATGTTCTTTATACTGCAACAAGGTGCTGGCTGTAAAATAGATATGTGAATGAATTAAACAACTAGGATTGTAAGTTGTAACTATTATGTAACTACCAAGGTGGATAAAGCTTGGAAAATATGCACAAGGGAAGTATCCCTGTGGTCAGACGTCCTACAATTGCGGAATAATCTGGAAATCTGGATATGCTACACTAGGAAGATGGCACCTGAAACAGACACCAACTTGTGTTCAGTATCGGGCATTATGCCTCTGTAGGACCCCTGTACTGTTACGTAATTATCAAGGTGGATATTGCCCTTAAATGCACAAGGGTAGTATCCCTGCAGTGTAGCTTCCTATCTTACTGTACATACGTGGGGGGATTACTTCTTTCTCACCAGTGTATGTTACCAATTATAGTGGATCCCTAGTATAACTGGAATCATCAGGGAAAAGTCATGGGAAACAAAAATTCAAGGTGAGCGAAAAGTCATTTTGGAATTAGTCAATTGACTATTGTTATTTTGCCTGCTTTCATAAGTTTCCTGTACATTTCAGTGTGACTAACGGTGAAACTGGACGCCATGAAGTACAACAGAGTAACGCCAGCAGTAACCTTCTAGCAAACGTTAGTATAGATTCGGACATGAATGCTAGTTTCTCAAGTGGTAGTATTGAACTTGGTGACCTTGACAACTCGCCTAGAATCAATACTGATCGCTCTCAACAACCAAACACTGCTGGCTCTCGTAACGCAAATGTGATACAGTTTAGTCTAAGTAAAAAAGGAGGAACTCCGTTTCCACAGAAACAGAACACTCCATTTCCTGAACATTCTATGGAGCTTGAAAGTGTGAATTCTGGTGTGCATTCTCAGTTTTCCAATGCTGAAGAGTTCTCTGCAAGGGGGGATAATCCGCATGAGTCCGCATTTCATTCTCCAAGGGGAGGACATTTTGAACCCTTAATCCCTGCACGATTGAAACCAGCTAAAGAAAAGATAAATAATCACACGAAAGAAGAGGAGCGAGGGGACATACCCAAACGTAAAACTCCTTCACCTCCTAAAACAAAGAAAACTGTTCAAATAGACCCTCATTTAGCAGTGATAAATAGATCTGAAGTTTGTGACAGTACTGATACCCATGGTATGAATGAATTTAATTCTATGAACTATGAACAAGGTGACTTAGTCAGGCAGTCACAAAATGTAGTGACTGCTCAGCCTACTGATGGCTCGAAAAAATTTGAGGCATTTTTTATTCAAGGAAGTGTTAGCGATACGGATGAAATTCTAACTGCTCGGTCGGATGCAACTGTTGCTGAAAGTTATGTAATTGATCAAGTTCAAACACCCGAGGCAGCAAGGGCTGCTGGGATACCTGTCATTGATGAATTTAATTTAACCCCACGACGTTTGTCACGTGAAGGGAGTGTAGCTAGCAGTAAAAGTTCAGGTGATTATTCTGATCACGAATCACATAAAATACACGATGATCATAAAACGCAAGAATCTTTAAACAAGGTAAATAACAATAACGATGCTCGTAGAGTGAACGAGAATGATTTTTCTGATCCTAGCCGATTTATTCTTCAAAAAGCAGTACTTGTGCCAAAGGGGAACCGTGATAGGGACGCTAGTAAACCGAAAGGAACCGCGACTAATTTTGCTCAAATTAAGCAAATGAAACAGTTTGGTAACATTGATAATTCTGGATTTATTTACATGCAACATGGCCAGGAAGAGGAACGCAAACCATCGTCACTCAAAGATAACTTTCAGAAGAAACAACATGAAAAGAAAACTACGTTTAGTACCTTGCCCAATCAGCGAACGTGGCAGAATTTGAATGCTGAGACTACGACACACGCTGAAGCTTCACCTAATAATATAAGTCCTGCTAATGAATCAACTAGTCAAGAATTTTTGAAAATAAGACTGAAATTAGAGGAAAAACGTAAAGCAATTGAACGTAAGAAACATTCACAAGAAATACAACAACAGAAAATCCGACAGCGACTCGGTAAAGCAGCATTTCTTCATGTTGTGGCCAAACCCAAGGATGACAGCAGTGCTGTGAGTACACATGATTCAACCAGGCAGAATCCCCCTGCTAGAATGGTGACCTCTGACCCTGATTTGCCATTGGCAACCACTTCAGATTCTAGAATGACCTCATCAGCATCTCCTATGAGGTCACCCATAAATTCCGGGCATAGCAAAGTTTCTCGACCTGTGTCAAGGGATGATATTCAACAAACTATAGAAAATGTTCGTAAAAAGTGGTTTACCGAGGATGATATGGTAGCGCCGAGATTGTCGGACAGAAGTGAGTGTGAATCGCCAGAGGCTTATCAGAATGGAATGACGCGTGATGATAGCTTGAATGAATGTGACTTTCAAAATGAGGAACAGATGAGCCGACGACCGGTGTTTGACAGAAGGAGTACATCTGCTGAAAGAGTGACTTCCCTTGGTGAGCAAGTACAGCCTGAACTTAGAGGCCAAGCTGAAGACGGATCAAGGCAAAGTTTTAGTCGCCGAAGTATTTCTGCTGAAAGACAACCATTATCTAATATGCCTGTTCAAAGCCAGTCAGTGAGATCAAGGCAAGATGGGAGTGAGAGACGAAGCGTGTCGAGTGATAGAGATAGTCACAGCAGCAGTGGATCTCGGCGAGAATCTGGGTCTCAAGGGGACAGAACTGAATCATATGATGTGTACAATAATTCACTAGACAAACTGAATCAAAGTTTGACTGATCTACAGGGTGAGATTATGAAATTATCTTTGAAACAAAGAAAACCTGAACAAGTTCCTGATATGTCTGCTGCTGAATCCATTCAAAGTAGTCAGAGGTCAAGGTCAAAATCACCACCTCGTGACCTTGAAGTGAGACAGAAACACACACCAGAAAGGTCAAGCGTTGCTATGGACGATGAGAAGGCTCATTCTTCACATTCCAAAGGTCGAAGTTCATCTGAACCCCGTCAAGTGGCTCCTGACTATACAGACGAGCAACAAGTTGGTAACTACATGTCCCAGACACTTCCACGACCCCATGGTTACCCAGGTCAGATCCCCCCTGCTTATGTCATGCCAAATCAAGTTACAATGGCTGGTCCTACTGGACCCGTGTATGGAACACCGAATCACTTTATTGGAAATGCAGGTAATATTCCGCCTACTGCTCAACAATATGGTAGTTATATCATGGGACCTGGTACCCAGCCTCCGGTTGGTCCACTCCATCAGCAGATACCCGGGTACCAACACAGTCCTCCACAGATGTACGCTGGTACTCCACCTATGTATCCTGGCCAACATTTTGGTCAGCCAATTGTGTCGCCCCAATCTCAACCCTTTTCTACTATCTATGCATCTCCTACTCACACACAGTTTCAGACGTTACCTCACATGGCTGGTACCTACACTACATCTGCCCACCAAGCAGCTTACACTCCTCCTGGTTCGCATACAATGCCATCTGGTACTCATACCATACCTCCTGGTACCCATACAATGCCATTTGAAACCGGCAACCAATACATACAGCAGATGCCTATAGCTGGTACCCTGCCTGGACAACACAATTCTCAACAGACTGTGCCTAATGATGAATCTAGACTACAAGGTGACTTTCAAACTAATACAAGTGATAATAGAAATATTGAAAGTGTGAATAAAGCCCCGGATAAAAGAAGTGATATTTCGAGAAAGAGTGTAACAAACTCGAGCAAGGTCGGTAGTGATATGGACCAATATGGTTCGTCTGTGATAGCTGACTTTGCTAACAAACTTGATGGACAGAAAAACCCTCAAAGGGAGTCCAAAGATGCTGTCGAAAATAAGGGTCAAAATAGGGGCCGTTCGGATAATAAGAGTCGGTCTCAAAGTATGGAGCGTACAGACAATACTAGTGGAGCCCAAGATGCTGCTGCTGTTGGTTTTGTGATTGGCCAGGATGATACATCGTTAGATCAGGTGAGTTATATAGTGTTTATAGTTGCTGCAGGATGCTACAAATTACAATCTTTGTCTTAATGCTTAGTTTAGTTGGTAGTTTTGATACTCATTCATGTAAGATTGATTGTGAAATAAGTTTTTAAAACTTACTTTATTTATATTACTCCTCTCGGCACATTATTTCTGATGGTATTCATTGCCACAGGGACCAGGATCTCCAATTTTCAGTGTTTAAATTTCAAAATTTATACTCGTGTTTGTCAAACTTTCCACACTGCGGCGTCATTTCGGAAATGTCTCCTGCGCTCTTTCTTCACATCGCATTTTAGAGGTGGTGCTGCAGTCTGTGTGTGTGTGAACAAAGCTCTGATGAAAATTATTAATTTAAATTTTGTATACAAACGTCTTTAACACCCTGTACACGTTCCTATAACTCCGGTGTGGTTATACATTAGTTATACCTCCTGTCTTTGACGAGGGATGTAAATTGCTTTGCACATATGTGTCAGTTGGCATGTTATTCAGTAGACCAAAGGGTTTCTGTTCAATAGCGTAACAATGCCTGAGGGTCCTCAAACTTTACATAAAGGTTGGTCAGCAACAGTAGATGACCCTATTGGTTTGAGGTCAGTTAGTCAATGGGCTAGGTCGCCTTTGACAAGACCTTTGACCTGAATTAACCAGGTGATTTCCAATTAGTAACAGTAAGATTAGGACCAGGATCTTCAAACTTGATTGGGAAGTTGGTCACAATCAGTAGATAACCCCTTTTGAATTTGAGGTCAGTAGGTCGTAGGTCAATGTTGTTTTGACGGTTCACATAAATGGCTACAGTACAACCTCTCTCAAGCAACCTCTCTGTAGAGCAACAACCTCTTTTTAACAACATCTTAAAATTTTCCTAAGCTGATATTAACTATAAATAAAACTTCTGCAGAGGAACAACCTGAACAATGGCCAATATTTGTTGCTCCCATAGAGTGTTGCTCTACAGAGGTTGTACTATATTTGGTTGCCATGTGGACATATGAAAAAAAAAATATGTTATACAAACATCTCTTGTTGAAATAAAATTCTCTGTGTTCTATCTGTGTTAGACTGCTGAAGAGGAAATGTTGAAAAAGAAAGAAAAGATTGAAAAAATGCGACTGAAAAGACTGGAGGAACAAGAAAGGAAACGACAAAAGTTAGAGCAGGAAACCAACAGGAAACGTGAAGCGGAAAGGTTAGTTGTTGCGTGCTGGGATATCAGGAGTTCCATTTGACTCCGAAGTATGGGTCAATGACCCTTGAATTTTCCAAAAAGTGACATTTTGACCCTATGGAAATTTTAGCAATTTTTAGCTTGACTATTCGAAGAATAAGATGAGCTATTATACTCGCTGGCTTCACACGTTCGTTAAAGTTTTGTATGCAAGTTACTTCATAAGGCCATATCTCAATGCTATTGCATTAAAACTTCCTACTCTTGTTAACCATTATGGTTAATTAACAATACTGGTCAAGTGCAATAGCTTTATAAGTCAACAGATCAACTTTACTTGAACAAAAACGAAATGTATTTTACATATGGTTGTAATATAAATAATCTGCTTGACCAAAGAATAAAGCACTTGTTAACATAGAGTTATTAATACAGTGACTGTGGTATCTGTCATCAAAATGCCATTGAGTCAATATATTAATAATGATATTAGATACGAGAGGAGCAACAGGCTGCATATAGAACACATTTGCCTTCTTTTGTGATGGCCCTAGGGGCAAACCTGAGTCTGAAGAAGAATTAGGTAGATAGAAATACACTTTACAAATTTTGAATCAGAGTTAATATTTTGACAGATTAAAGCAAGAAGATGCTGAACGACGGAAGATTGAAGAGAAAGCTCGACGTGAACAAATATTTAAACAATACCTGGAAAAGAAGGAAGAGGACGAAGAAGGCCCACCAAAACGTGAAAAACCGAAACAAAAGTCTCGTCCAAAATCTATGTTTGTAAAAGCAGGGCTTGGTCCTGATCTGACCGATCATATTGATACTTGTAGTAGTAATGAGGATTTGTCTGCCAGGTCGTCAAACGTGTCATCAAACATCTCGTCAAATAATTCAGCTTGTAAGTATATGTATACATATATACGTAAATTGTAGGTTTATATGGTTTCGGTAGAACACATATCAAATATACTCTGTTGTGATAGCTTAAGTGTTTATGGTTTTCAATAAAGCAGTGTTGTTTTTTCATGTTGTTTAAATACTGAGATGGGAAGCAAGCAATCATTCATAGCTCACAAAGGCATATTGAGGGTAAATGCAAAATGGCTCTAAATGTTTCTCTAAATTTATTGAGTTATGCAATTAACCCTTAATTTTCATATTTCCAGTGGTAAATTGTAGCTTTTTAATATTAAAAATATAATCATGTGATGCTACAAGACCTTTAGATAAATCTGGGGATACAGGGTAAAAATTAAAATATTATACTGGACGGATAGGGGAATGTTTTACTGGCTGGGTATAGGTATATTTCATTAGCCTGGTAGGGAATGGAGCGAGTGTAAATTCACCCGTCAACAATCCTGAAAAAAACACTGCTGAAAGTATTTGATATATGCACCATGTTGTTATTGTAGCGCAATATCAGGCCGTGGTTAGAAATATGTTTATTTGGTATAACACCAGCTACCTGTGAAAATAGCACATGCTCAGAAACATCTAGTGGGATTTCCTACAAACCAATCCCTAGCTAAGATTTTCAGGGTTATTTCAGTTTGGACAACTTTCACCATATGCGCTTGTTATGTGATCACAAATATGACAATTTATTAAACAATTATAGTCCGCCGATGATAACACTACCCTTTGTTTACCTATAAAGTTGAAAATTAAATGTATTTTTGATGTCCATTTTTGTTCAAACTTGTGCATAATCACTTTAAATGCATATACTCTTTCAATCTACGCTGATAACAAGTGGTCAGTCGACAGTATAGTGTTGATGTTAATGTTTATTTACTGATAAGGCTGAGTTATCTCCGGTGAGCTATACCTTCCCATCTAATTGCATCTAGCTAGTGTTATACCAAACAAACATTCCTTAAGGACGGCCTTTTCAAGATTTGTTCTTGTAGTGAAATGGACTGTCACCAATACGGACTGTACACTGTACATATGGACTGTACACTGGCAGGGAACTATACACAATCTATGCTGTAATATGCTAACAAGCATTTGGTATATGAAACTATCCAATATTTCATTATTTTGAGTGACAGTGTCATACCTGTGCCAAGTACTTTCTTAGTATTGGAGGGAAGAGTGATTGCTTGTTTGTTTGTTTGCGTTTGTCTGTGACAGTCAAGAGTTTGTGGGTATCAGGTTTTCCCGGCCTAATTGGTTGGCCAATGACCTCCTACCTCGAGGGATGAAGAGACTCTTGAGTGGTTGTGTCAATTAAGGTGTGAAGAAGATGGTAGGATAATAAGTATGTTAGAGCAATTCTAGTGTGATTTGGTATCATGTGATGGATGAGGTGTACATTGCTTAGAACACTGACAATGAAGAGTGTTAGGGGTTCCTTTTGACCCTTGGAATGACACTTTGACCCCTGAACTTTTAAAATCAAAATCACATTTTGACTCTCAATATTTTGACTGAAATGTCATTTTTCTCTTTGAAACATACTCTGTGAATCCTAGGTAGTTTGGCTATAAAGTGGTAAAATTAATTATCAAAATGACCCTTGAGAATCAGCCTCTAGCGGAACCCGAAGTTAATAGGATGATGTTTTTGTGTCGCAGGCTTGTTCATTATTTAAGTTAAGATCGATATAATTAAGTTCTGCTGCTACATATATTGTTGTTGTTGTTGCTTGCCGATACTTTCAGATTTCTTCACGTTACCGAGAAGTCGGCCAAACCACAACAGTATGACTAGTATGTGTTTATATAGAACAGTTTCTGCCCATGCAACATTAAACATTTTATTTAGTGTATCTTTATTTGTAGAACGGTATAATATACATTCATAGTTTCAGAATAGTTGACTTTAATGTGCATTTTGCTGTCTTGTATAGTCCTAGAGAATTTGACACGACTCTCCACCTTCAATTAGCATAATTTAACAGCTGAAATATTGTCTGTATTTATAATCCCATGTTGTATCTTTTAATAAGCGGAAAGTATCACAAAGATCGGAAAGTATCACAAAGATCGGAAAGTATCACAAAGACGCTTTAGGTGTAATACCAACACAAAGCTAAAGGACCGATATTGTACGATTTGCTCATGGAAATTGATATATTCAACACAAGAACCTCGTAATATATTCATGCATAAAGGTCAGGATCATGTCAAATTCTCTGTGCTATAGTGGACTTTGTTGTGCATTTTGCTGTTTTGTAAAGTTGTCTGGGTTAATATGTGTAAGTTGATCGCTTCTATTACCGATATATTCGATTATTGTCAGATATTTATGTCTTAGAATCATAACAAAGAACCTTACTAATGTCTTGGACTGTAGTATGTTTGAATGGTGAATGTTTGGGTCATGTTGGTTTATGGTGCATTATGGATTTTGCATGTACCACAGAATAAATGGTGTTTTCCGTCTACAGAGAACTAATTGTATGGTATAAAAAGTAAAAAAAAAATATTGTTATATTGTCATATTGTATAGACCTCATAGTGTTTTTATGCTCCGGCATCTACTGTTGCTGGAGGCATATAGATATGGTTCTGTCCATCTGTCCGTTCCTCCTAAAATGTTAACCAAAACTTTCAAGTTGTTGAAACTCACATATTTTTGAAGTCCATCAAGGCATTGCTTTCAAATTTGATGTACTTGTTAACCATCATAAAAACCTTACATTGTCAAAGCCATGTAAGACTATCCAACACTTCAACAAAGTTATGGCACCTGATTGACTTAGCTAGTTTTTATGGACGAGGCTTCCACCGGGGCATAAGCGTTAATGAATGCAGTCTTGTTTGTTTAGCATGTTATATAGATTGATTATAAGTTGCATGTTATTTGTGTGAGAGAATTAGGATAGGACTTGATAGGGGTTGTTGTCTGTCTGTGTTTAATTCATGAAGTTTCAAGCTAGGGAAGGAGTTAACAGGATATGATTACCTGGGGGGGGGGTATTTAGTAGAGTGTGACCACATGGGGAGGAGTGTAGGATGTGACCACATAAGGGGAAGTTTAGGGTGAGATCACCTTGGGGAGGAGTTTAGTAGGGATGAACCACCTAGGGAGAATTTAAGAGAGTGACAACCTTGGGGAGGAGTTTAGGGTGTGACCATCTGGGGGGAGAAGCTTAGCGCCTGAACTATTTGATGGAGCGGTTTAAAGCATGACCACCTAGAAGAGTTCAGGGTGTAATAAATGTTATATAATGATTTTAATACATATTACTGCATGATTGTGTATACATGTGTATTGTCCTTAGAGAAAAGTTGATTATTTTGTGCATATATATTTGTGTCTGAGCTGTTTTCTCTTTTAATTTGCTTTTGTCACAATTTGTGTTTATTTTTCACATTATTCTGTATATTTCACCTAACCTATTACACTGTTATAATGCTGTTAATCAAAGTACTAGTTGACACATTGCCATAAATTATGTCTTCTATTTTGTGATGTATTTCACAAAGTTTATCTGCGCTTGTTCTCCTTAACCATTGGTCAGGTTTAAATGGAACTGCACATGAATAATTGGTACCAGGCCTAATTCTGCTCATTATCAGGAATTTTAGCCTAAGTTATTACTCTTTGTGGGTAGCTGGGAGTCATATATTTTTGTGTACAACCCCTAACTTTAAGATTCTACCCATTTTGACGGATACAGTTTTGGGTATAGTCCAGTCAGGATAAAAATCCAGTGACACAGCGGTCGAGTCCACTATAACGGTGTAGAACCAATTATAAATGCTTATACTGTACAAACAACTATAATTTCAATGCTAAACTAACATACTAAACTTCACTCTACCTGTTTAGACAAGGGTTGTAATTTTTTGCATACACATAAACTGCAACGTCTCTGTCACAATATCCTAACTGGACTATACTAACAGCATTATGACAGTGGTAGTATGGTTTCATCTGTAACAAAAAACAACCCTGAATGGAAAGGTGCATTTATTGTGTTGTTTTTGGTCCAAGCTGAAATTCCAGCATACCACATGGTCATTGAACAGCATACCTTCTGATATTCTCATGTAAAGTAAAACATCTTCCTGTTGATATTGACTAAGGGAGTTAACTATGTATGAACCTTTTATTTACTTGATTGTAAGAGTTGTCTTTCTTATAGTGAATACCAGTGACTTCTCATGTTATATTTCTGTGGTAGATCCTGTGAGATCTCATCAATACATATCAACACTTTCAGTTAAGGTTTGCTCATAAATTTCAGATGGAATTTACCAGTGGACATTAAGATTTTCACTATGTTATCCACTTATGATTTCTAACATACATGTAATTTGAAAAAAATGAAAGAATTTTACATGGGAACTATGTGATAGAATAAGATTTGCTGTTCTTTGACCTCACCGTGTTTAATTGTTGTGTTAAGTCTTGATCACATTGATCAGCCTCGTGACAGCCATACACTTGTCTACCTGGCTGATGTCATGTGACACAGGCTTTAGTTTGTAGTTTTTGTTTTTTACCGGTTTTTGGTTGATTTTCAGTTAAAGGACCCAGAAAACCTTCTCCCAAAACCAAATCAACCAAACAGACAATGAGAAAAGCAGGTAACACACAGAAATGTCTACTATCAGTTTCAACTCGCGCAAACATCGCCTTTTTAGCTCACCTGTCACAAAGTGACAGAGTGAGCTTTTGTGATCACTCTTCGTCCGTTCGTCCGTCCGTTCGTCAACGATTGGCTTGTGTAGATACTAGAGGTCACAATTTTAGCCTAATCTTTATGAAACTTGGTCACAATGATCATCTCAACAAAATCTAGGTCAAGTTCGATATTGGGTCATCCGGGGTCAAAAACTAGGTCACAAGGTCTAATCATAGAAAAACCTTGTGTACATGTAGTCACTAGAGGTCACAGTTTTGGCCTGATCTTTACGAAACTTGGTCACAATGATCATCTCAATAAAATCTAGGTCAAGTTCGATATTGTTTTATCTGGGGTCAAAAACTAGGTCATTAGGTCAAATCATATAAAAACCTTTTGTAGTCACTAGAGGTCACAATATTTGCCTAATCTGTATAAAACTTGGTCACAATGATCATCTCAACAAAATCTAGGTAAAGTTCGACAGGTTAGCGACCTAGGGCCCTTTGGGCCCTCTCGTTTCACTTGCTGATGAACGACAAACACTTCTTAGTTGCCAAATCTGCACCTTTGCGCTTTGTACAATACGTTTATTTTGAAGTTTGAATAATTATATTTTCAAAACAGATCTGGTTATTATTTTTTATCTTGTAAATGATTGTGGCTTTATCTCAGAAATAATGTCCCTTTATCTCAGAAATGATGTTACCTTAACTCAATAATGATGTCGCTTTATCTAGTAAATGATGTCGCTTTATCTTATAAATGATGTCGCTTTATCTCAGAAATGATGTCGCTTTATCTCAGAAATGATGTCGCTTTATCTTATAAATGATGTCTCTTTATCTCAGAAATGATGTCCCTTTATCTTATAAATGATGTCACTTTATCTCAGAAATGATGTCGCTTTATCTTATAAATGATGTTGCTTTATCTCAGAAATGATATCGCTTTATCTTATAATTAATGTCGCTTTATCTCCGAAATGATGTCGCTTTATCTCCGAAATGATGTTGCTTTATCTCAGAAATGATGTTGCTTTAATCTCAGAAAGGATGTCCCTTTATCTTTGAAATAAAGTCCCTATATCTCTTAAATGATGTCACTTTAATCTCAGAAATGTCGCTTTAATCTCAGAAATGATGTCACTTTATCTCATTTATGATGTCGCTTTACTTTTAAATTCAGACTTTAAGACTTGTTGTAATTTCATATAAACTTATCTTACACAAGTTCAAGAAATTTTAAAAAAGCTCAACAGAGGTTTGCTGGCTTGCTTTAATATCAAACTCACTTGGTGCCTTTTATTTGGATATCTAGAAACTTTTTTTTTCGCTGAAAAGTGAAACTTACGAGACTTTCACAGTGACTCTATTTTGTAATGAGTAGAGATGGAAGCTGCATGTATTAAATATTTTAATCTTTTTCTTGGAATGTGACTTGCCTGCATCTTGTGTATGTTAAGAGACATTCTGCTTGTTGTTAAAGCATAGTGTCATGTTATGATTGATTGATTTATTATATTGTACTATGGTATATTACACATTACTTACAATGTTATCAGCATGTTTGAGAATGGCTTGTTGTACTGATCATTAAGGGTCTGTATTGACTACCTCGTCTCTCATTCATTAGTACAATAAACAGGGTAAGAACTAATGTCGAGATAGCAACACCTCAAATTTTACAAACAGCCCTGCAATATTTACAAATTAGAAGTTAATCAAATGTTTTTTTCTCCAGTAGCAAGCTTATACATTTATCTTCAAGATATAACCAATCTTATGTCAAAATATTTCACACTCTGCTAGATCGTTACAAGTACATTTATGTTGAAACTATACTCAATTCTCTACCCATTTACACGAATGAGCACACAAGCTTGCCATACTAAATGGCTCTCAGATGGGTGTGACAACCACAACAACAACATGGTTGGATATGAGTGTCAACAATTGAAACTCTGACTAAAAACCTAACTTACCTCTGAAAAGTAAGTTTATATATAAACATGAACGCTAGGTGAAGTCATTTCATTGTGTTCACTGGGGAGTGAATACAGACACCTATGTACCGAATATAGGCTGAATATACGACACTGGTCCTCTTCACACTCACTATTATACCTCAGTCTCCAAATTCAGCTTTCTTACATAATTTATAATTATTAATATTAAAGTCAATTTCACAATTTCACTTTCAGAAACTTGCGATTTCAACATCATGAATTCAAATGCAACACACGGACATTGGTGTTTCTGATAAAATATGTTTCATTCATGGAATAGACTTATGTGTTAAGCCTAAAGAAATTTAAAAAAATTACCTAGTGATAATTGCCTGAAGTATTTAATGTTTTTATGCCCCCGTATCAATAGATCGGGAGGCATAATAATTATAGTGATTCACCTGTCTATCCGTCCGTTCGTCCGTCCTGGTTAACCCAAATTGACATTTTCTTCTAGCATTAATATGGCTTGCTACGAAGCTTTCATACTTGCAGGGAAGTTGTATATGAACACTCTCCACATGTCTGTATCACCTAACCTCATTTTGACCTTCAACTTGACCTAATTTTGGACTTACACTTATTGAAAGGCCAAATTCTTGGTAAACCCAAATTGACCGGTTTGTCTGTTATTAATATGGATTGCTTCAAAGCTTTCATACTTGCATGGATGTTGTATTTGAACATTCTCCTACACATCTATTTCACCTAACCTCATTTTGACCTTCACATTGACCTTATTTTTGACTTAGACTTATTAAGCATCCAATTCTTGGTAAACCCTATTGACTGTTTCGTCTTACATCATGTCTATCAAGGCATTGCCTTCAAACTTGACTTACTTGTTTACCACTAAAACCCCTTACATTATCAAAGCCATGTAACACTATCCAACATTTTAACAGAATTATGGCCCCTGATTGACTTAGCTTTTTTTTGGGCAAGGCTTCCATGGGGCATAAGGGTTTATTGAACACTGTCTTGTTTAATATCATGATACAAACTGAAATAGTATTAATAATCAGAAATAACAGCCTTTGAGGAATTTTATTTTCTGACTAGACATTCTCATATTTGGGTATTGTGTTTGAGATCTGTATATATATATTACAACAAGAAAACTCCTGACATCAACACATTCAGGACCTGTAGTCACAAACATTTTGAAAGATAATGTGTTGTGTTGTATAAATATATTTATATATTGTGAAAAACTGTATGCCAGCATTTCCTCCAAGTTTCAGCATATTTAAAGACTTGTACCTTTCACTTAATGCAGTATGTTCCAACATTTCAATTTATTTTAGTGTCGTTACACACGCTGAACCAACACAATGGTAGTGGAGATAATAGAAGTCTGGCTTACGGAGGATTAACACATCGTCGCCCCCCATCACCTGACCTCTATAGAATACGTAAAGGTCAACGGAGCGCAGAAAGTTCCGAAGCAGGATCTACTCATGGCAGTGACTATTCTGGTATGTGTTATTTTCTTTGTATTTGTTTGTATAATTATTGTGTACTTCAATTTCAGCAATTATTATATGAACAATGTAACCTGGTTCTCACCCATTATCTAGAAATATATACAAGCTCCTTGCGTGGAATATATCCAATTTCGCAAGAATGTAGTGCCATACTGGTTATTCGGATTAGTATTTATAGTCGGGGGCTTTTTTTTCGTTATATAATAGGGGCTGTTATAAGGCCCCTTCCCCTGGAAAAAATATTTAAATCAAACAGTTTCTCCCAGAAATGTGGTTAACCTCAACAAAATACCTATGTTTTCCCCCCTGATTAAAGGTAATTAGTAATAAAACTTCCCACTTATGAAAACAATGACTGGAGATAAATAAAGACAAAACATCAACTGTTAAATTATGGTTATATAATGTATGAGGATCAGGTTAATATGTACGAGTAATTTACTGTAAAATCATTTAATTTCAATTGGACAAAATTTTGTGGTTTTGGTGAAAAGGACTTTTTCGTCAGTACATAATTTCAAGGATTTCGGATTTCAGGAAAAAATGGCAAGGTCAAAGTTCTCACAAATTATCAGAAATCCTTTTAACATCAAACAGATATAATAATTATTTTATTACACGTTGATTTATGCAAGAAAACTTCCTAAAACACAATCTTATACCTAACAGAACTTGAAAGCAAGTATGGCAGCCTCTGTAAACTTGACATATTAATTGGTATAATTAGTCATTAGGGATTTAATTTCATGATTGAGGTCATCCACGAATCCACGAAACTAAATTCCCATGAATATTAATGATTTTACTGTATGTGCCAGTGGGTATTAAATTTGTGTCACAGGTTGCTATTTCTTTGGATTCTGGAATAATCTGGAAAGTCTCATTTGCTGCACTTGAATTAACTTTTCTGGAGACAGTAAAAGCTATTTGATGAAAATATTCCAAGTGTGGAAAACAGACATGCATCTTATTTTCAGGATTGGACCTTGTGTGTCAGTAGGACCACAGAAACCTGATATTTTAATATATATGGCCCAAAACACTATCCAGGCCCTGTTACTGACCAGCACCCGACACCTGTATAGAAAAGTTTACTATATGGGTGCTGGTCAGTAACACAGACACTTGGGGTCTGGACCACGCCCCCTCCCGCTATGCGCCTGGAATTTTTTTTTATATTTATTATATATCCAGACCCATTCAGTACTCACACAAACATTTGTTGAATGTATTTGATATTAATACAAAAATCTACGTGCGTCCTCTACTGCTTTAATAACTGTGTTATTTAGCTAGAGAGGCATTTACGAATATTTTTTATTTGTCCCGGGTACGTTTAATAATGTTTGTGTGATTAATGTATGGGTCTGGGTATACAATGTTGATGTTAAAAATATACCCAGGTGCGTAGCTGGGGGCGGGGTCCAGACCCCAAGTGTCTGTGGTCAGTAACAGGGCCTGGATAGTGTTTTGGGCCATATATATTAAAATATCAGGTTCCTGTAATAGGACCCCAGACGGTGTTAAAATGTTGTATCCTGTGATTTACATGTATTGTCAGATTCATTCATTGAATATTATCCATCTTATTGCAGGTCCCAGATTGTTTGTGAAGCCTAGTGCCAAGTCTAACCGTCATATTATAATCAATGCCATCAGTCATTGTTGCTTGGCTGGATCTGTGAATACGGACCCCAAAAATAAAGTATTGGAGGTAGGTCGCTCACTTAACGCTTGGTTGGTCTCGCAATATGTGTGTATA
The DNA here is from genome assembly GCA_947247005.1 of Spisula solida. Taxonomy (NCBI): domain Eukaryota; kingdom Metazoa; phylum Mollusca; class Bivalvia; order Venerida; family Mactridae; genus Spisula; species Spisula solida. The sequence continues at coordinate 5,947,636 of OX365960.1, read as the reverse complement.
TTATCACATACCCGTATATACCATGATCTTCCATGTGAGAACAAATCACGGAACAATGTTCTCTAACGTGTGTGATAACAAATAAGTGACATACAATTTTTCTCTCCGAAAATGTAACAGTGTCTGCTTAAACTGTTATTTCTGACGTTGTTTTGATTCGATAACTATGGAAATGCAATAAAAGAATCTGTCACTCGTTTTCTTTGAGATTTACATTTCTTAAACTGGTCATAAAACAAGTTATTAAGTTCCCTGAAGGTTTGCTAAGTAGCTTGTGTTTTCTAGACCTATTTAAGAAATGTTGATCTCCCAAGACTACTCATGATGAATCCTATATTCATCTATGAGTTATAATATTGTTTTAGCTTGCCACTCCAATTAGCTCTGTTTATTGAGCGCATTATTTGATATGAACCAGTCTCCAGGAAAACCTGCTATTACCTGTCACTTTTAACTTGTCATCCATGAATATCAATGCTTATCCGTTGTCCTATCAGAGTTGTTATTTTGACTCATCAAAACATTCTTACTGTACAAAAACACACGGGGATTAATTAGCGACAGGTCAAAAGTATTCGACAATATTGTGACATTGTGTAATTATTGTTTGTTATAAGGTTTTGAAAACACTTCAAAAAAAAGAAAAATGACTATCGATTGATTCAGTTTTAAATAATTTACCCATATAGTACTATATCTTAGCTTTAAACTTTCTCATGAATTATGTTATAATAACTTACTTCGTTACTAAAGGTATAATCGGGAGTTTCTTGTTTAAAATAGCAATAGTCTTTCTCTAAATGCGATCATTTGCGATTTTGATATACATTTTAAAAATTAAAACATAATTCTAAAATGAGACACTATTTGGAACAGTTTATGTCAAGGTTTGATCAAATACTGTATTTATGAAATACTTATTACAGTTATGTCGAATTAGGTTTGAATTACATTTGCGACGTTGCACAAAAAGGCTTCGATGATGTCCCTTACAAAAACTGTTGTAACTTCCTGAAAAATCAAGATATCCACACACCTTCTTTTGCATGATCCTTCATTATGATTTTACTTTTAAATTACAGAAAATCTCAAGATCAATTGTCTGGTCAAAATAGCAGGTTTTCCTGGAGACTGGCTTATATATATATGTAGAGTATTGTTTAACGTTTGACTAACAAAATGATAAAATACAGTAGAATGTTGAAGCCATCAAACAGTATCAAACCAAAGTAAACAAACAAACAAACAAACAAACAAACAAACAAACAAACAAACAAACAAACAAACAAACAGTTTTATGTTCAACTTGCGGTTTAATGGTTACAAAATATGTTTCATATGATCTATTTACGAATGATCGGAGTTATTAATGATTGAAAGTCTGGCTGTCTACACATTTAGCCCACTATGCCTCCAAAGTACCAAGTAAGAAAACATGTGAATGTGTGTTTGTGCTGGAGTGAAGATATAAGTCATGTGATAAATTAATAATTGTTGATCATTTATTTTCAGGAAGTTGCTAAGTCTTCAGCTAAACATTTTATAATATTGTTCCGAGATGCTAGCTGTGGTTACCGGGGACTATATGGGTTTGACCCTGATACCGAGGATTGCTTCAAAATCGTAGGAGTCGGTCCACGGTCTATTCAACATGACATGGTGGAAAAATACTTCAAGTAAGTTAAAGTACTGGTTGTTCAGTTAAGTTACTAATTTTCAAGGCTGCTTTCAGCAATCCAGCTGTTCAGATACGCTTTGACATTTTACTTCACCTGGTCATTGGGCTCCTTAAGATAAATGCCGTATATAGCCTTTATAGCCAGATTAGACGGCAAGCACGCTAACAATTGAGCTACGGATGCACACTAAGAAAACCTTTGTTCAAATCTCTCCTGGAATATCAAACATACTCATAGGTACCAATTCACACATTATTGGTCAAGTGGAGCGTTGTGGGTTATTCTTGCTCAGAGAAATTAAGCTGTGGCGCAGATGGAAATAAAACCCAGAACCTTTCTATCCTGAAGTGGGCGCCCTACCTCTAGGACACCGCTCCTCACAAGTTGTCACTAAGAGTGGGGTTGTATTGCTTATCCTGTCTGTCTGGTCCACACTACATCCCAGCTGTCTGGTCCTCACTACATCCCTGCTGACTGGTACACCCCCTATCCCTGCTGACTGGTCCTCACTACATTTCAGCTGTCTGGTCCACACTACATCTCAGCTGACTGGTCCTCACTACATCTCAGCTGTCTGGTCCACACTACATCTCAGCTGTCTGGTCCACACTACATCTCAGCTGACTGGTCCTCACTACATCTCAGCTGACTTGTACACCCCCTATCCCTGCTGACTGGTCCACCCCCTATCCCTGCTGACTGGTCCACCCCTATCCCTGCTGACTGGTCCACCCCTATCCCTGCTGACTGGTCCACCCCCTATCCCTGCTGACTGGTACACACTTCATCCCTGCTGACTGGTCCATCCCCTATCCCTGCTGACTGGTCCACCCCCTATCCCTGCTGACTGGTCCACACTTCATCCTTGCTGACTGGTCCACCCCCTATCCCTGCTGACTTGTCCACCCCCTATCCCTGCTGACTGGTCCACCCCCTATCCCTGCTGACTGGTCCACCCCCTATCCCTGCTGACTGGTCCACACTTCATCCTTGCTGACTGGTCCACCCCCTATCCCTGCTGACTTGTCCACCCCCTATTCCTGCCAACTGGTCCTCACCTGCTGACTGGTCCACCCCCTATCCCTGCTGACTGGTCCACCCCCTATCCCTGCTGACTGGTCCACCCCTATCTCTGCTGACTGGTCCTCACCTGCTGACTGGTCCACCTCCTATCCCTGCTGACTGGTCCACCCCTATCCCTGCTGACTGGTCCACCCCATATCCCAGCTGACTGGTCCACACTTCATCCCTGCTGACTGGTCCACCCCTATCCCTGCTGACTGGTCCACACTTCATCCCTGCTGACTGGTCCACCCCCTATCCCTGCTGACTGGTCCACACTTCATCCCTGCTGACTGATCCTCACTTCATCCCTGCTGACTGGTCCACCCCCTATCCCTGCTGACTGATCCACCCCATATCCCAGCTGACTGGTCCTCAATTCATCCCTGCTGACTGGTCCACCCCCTATCCCAGCTGACTGGTCCACACTTCATCCCTGCTGACTGGTCCACCCCCTATCCCTGCTGACTGGTCCACACTTCATCCCTGCTGACTGGTCCACACTTCATCCCAGCTGACTGGTCCACACTTCATCCCTGCTGACTGGTCCACCCCCTATCCCTGCTGACTGGTCCACACTTCATCCCTGCTGACTGGTCCACACTTCATCCCTGCTGACTGGTCCACACTTCATCCCTGCTGACTGGTCCACCCCCTATCCCTGCTGACTGGTCCACACTTCATCCCTGCTGACTTGTCCACACTTTATCCCTGCTGACTGGTCCACCCCCTATCCCTGCTGACTGGTCCAACCTTCATCCCTGCTGACTGGTCCTCACTACATCCCAGCTGACTGGTCCACTCTTCATCCCTGCTGACTTGTCCACCCCTATCCCAGCTGACTGGTCCACCCCCTATCCCAGCTGACTGGTCCACTTTTCATCCCTGCTGACTGGTCCACTTTTCATCCCTGCTGACTGGTCCACCCCCTATCCCAGCTGACTGGTCCACACTACATCCCAGCTGACTGGTCCTCACTTCATCCCTGCTGACTGGTCCTCACTTCATCCCTGCTGACTAGTCCACTCTTCATCCCAGCTGACTGGTCCACTCTTCATCCCTGCTGACTGATCCACACTACATCCCAGCTGACTGGTCCACTCTTCATCCCTGCTGACTGGTCCTCACTTCATCCCTGCTGACTGGTCCACACTACATCCCAGCTTACTGGTCCTGTCTTCATCCCTGCTGACTGGTCCTCTCTTCCTCCCAGCTTACTGGTCCACACTTCCTTCAAGCTGACTGGTCCACAAATTGTGTTTATTATTTTTCAATTATTAACTCTCTTTTCAGATATAACTCTGGTGGCAAGTCATTTTCCGAAGTTGCATCAACTAAACATTTATCAGTATCCATAGATGCGATCAGTCTACAGAATTGTGTATGGAAACCTAACAAACCTGTACAGAAAGGCATGAGATAAAACCTGTCACTCTCATAGTATCATTGTCATGTGTGCAGTCTATGTTTATACACCCGCAAACAAAGTTTGAAGGACCCACAAACAAAGTTTGAAGGACCCGCAAACAAAGTTCGAAGGACCCGCAAACAAAGTTTGAAGGACCTGCAAACAAAGTTTGAAGGACCCACAAACAAAGTTTGAAGGACCCACAAAAAAAGAATGAGATCAAACAGTCGCTCTCATAGTCTCTTGTAAAGTCTATCTTTATACGAAAACCCCACAAACAAAGTTTGAAGGACCGCAAAGATCGAAAACATCACAAACAAAGTTTGAAGGACCGAAAGATTGATAACCCTCTAACAAAGTGAAGGACCCTCTAACTTAGTTTGAAGGATCCACATACAAGGTTTGAAGGACCCACAAAGTCTGAAGAACCCTAAAAAGGCATTTTAAGGACCCACAAAAAAAGTTTGAAGGACCTTCTCGTTTGAAGGTGGTGTTAAAGTCAATGTAAAACATTGTGGGTATGTTGAAGTAAACTTGTGATACAAACTACTTCCACTGGTGGATTCCAACCAACTTAAGTACAAATGATACCATTCTCGTGTCGTATGACACAATCTTCATATACCTGAGTCCAGGCTGTACAGAGTTATTGCCCTTGGACTTATTGAAGATCATATTCCAGATTCACATGTTGGCTCTCTATGATTTGTGTGTAACATAAAGGTATTGCAGTCAGGGGTATTATCATCCCAGCTAATGATGGCTCTGGTTTGTACTGTTACTGTATGGTTTGTAGGTTACCTTCGCACAAGGTGCTGATAGTCCTTGTGGTATCGTAACCAATACATATTAGATATCTGGGACCTGTTTCATAGACATATTTTAGCTAAGATCAGACTTTGCAGTAGAAGATTGAGAGCGATCTAAATGAACCTATACATTTTGTCAAATTAAAATAGTTATTTATGATAATTCTAGTTCACATAACTTAACTTGAATGTGCAAGCTGTCTTAGTTTGCTCAAAATAGCATTTGAATTAGTCGAATCTTAGCTAAGTTATGTCTAGTATGAAACTCGAGCATGACCCTGAGTTGTAAGACTTTCAACTGTTAGATTATTGATGACTTGTAATTTAGATTCATTCCTATAATAGAAAGTTTGAAAGGTATGTGGGTATCTTTATCATAAACAAAAATATCATAAGAATTAAGAATCCAATCTTCTATGTTAAGTTTGTAGCTTGATACATAAATATTTCCATGTATTTAGGTTTTGAAAATTTAAAAAAAAATTCATGTAGCTTTCTTTTATTAGTTTTTGTTGTTAGAAGCATTACTGGTCAGTCATATACCAAAATTAAATAATGTCAAAAAATGTAGCTTTTGGTGATCAGACAAATTCAAGTTTTGCTGTTTAGTAATATCATAAAGTTGCCAGCTTTTGTCATGTAATATAAGAGGGGCAGTCCAAAAGGTTGCCAGCTTTGCCATGTAGTATAGGAGGGGCGGTTGTAAAGTTGTCAGCTTCGTCCATTAATGTATGAGGGGCACACTAAAAGTTGTCAGATTTTGTCCAGTAATATATAGAGCTGTCATTGATACTATCTAGGGCATATTGACAATTCCCATATATCGGAAGACAAGTATCAAAGATATATCAATTTGCACATTCAGATGAATAGTATCAGACCTATCAATTATTATTCTCTGAATTAGCTATTCTATACTGTATATATTGGGTGTAGATTCAGCTTTGGAAATAGCAGCCTCGGTTTGAGTATAGACCTGACTCATTGTGACAATTTGTCAACTTCCATTCAACCAAGAAAGTTTGTATTGGGCGATTCCATTCTTTCACACATGTATCGATGTTTCAAAACGTGAATTAATAATCAATCCGCTAAAAATATCACTGATACATCATTATCGCTTATATCAATGATAGCTCTAGTACTGTAAAAGCAGAATATTTCGCGAGGGTTTTATTTTCGCTATATTCGCGAGTTCGATAAATTCGCGAAAATTGATGCTCGTGAAATTATTACCTTCAAAATAGCTTCAAATATGTTGAACTTCAATATTAATTACGGCAAAGCGACGCCATGACAGTCTACTCGGAATTGATAAAATACTGACGACAACGCTGACTTTTGCTTGATAAACTAACTTTGTTTCATTGATATTTACAAAACGTTAAATATTCAACAGAAAATGTGTATATTAAATATGTCTTTCAAAAAAAATATAATTCATTTAGTAGTTCAATTGAATAGTTCAATGACTGTGTAACAGTATTAAAACTCTGTCTACAGGTACAATGTTTAACACCCACGGCTATTGCTTGTTCCGATAAGCTCGGAAACAATGGACTGAATACAATATACTTTCACAGTTTTCTCATTACACAATGTTACGGTCTGGTTTGGCTTAATTGAGTACTAGTAAATACCATCAAGTTAAGCCAATCGGCCAATTAAGAATTAATACGCTTGGATAGATGACCATTATATTATACAAACAAGAGTCGTAATTATCAGAGTGATTACCATGCCGTGGCAACTAAATAATGCACCAGGGATATTGCCGAGAAAGTTTTTTCTTTCTGAAATTTGAAATTCGCAAACATTAACCCTCGCGAACTACTTCCAAATTAGAAATTCGCAAAAATTTAGCCTCGCGAAAATAAATGCTTTTACAGTAATATACGTGGACAACCAAAAATGTTCACAATCCTCTTCACCACCATTACCTTAATTATAAATCGATTATTCAGGTCAGTCACTTGTTTACAAAAACATTTCAATTCCTCTTATTAATGTCTTACTGTTCTAGATAGTATGTGTATTAGTATGTGACTTAGTGAATAAGGTATTGGTTTTCACTGCCTTTAGATGTTTAAAACAATAAAACACAATGTTATGATATTGAAATGTTTGTATACAAGTGACAGACCTGAATAATCAGACTATACACACTTTATATACATGTTTGTTATGTTATTTATATTATCTTGAATTTACGCAGTTTAAAATTGTTGTTGTACAATTGTTATTGTGAATTGAATGTGTTGCTATGGAAACTATGTAGTGCCTTTATAGCACAAATCTCTGGTGATTAACTGCCCGTCACCAAAAATATTACCTGACCTTGAACAAATTTGATTGCATATAAATGGAATGAGTCTGCATAGCATATCCCTGTATTGTGAAGGTCAAGGCCTGGTGTACAGTGTATTCCATTATTGTGAAGGTCAAGATCAAAGCTTGGTGTAAAGTGTATTCCAATATTGATAAAGTCAAGGTCATGTATTCCAGTATTGAGAAAGTCAAGGTCAAAGCTTGGCGTGAAGTGTATTCAAATATTGAAAAAGTCAAGGTCATGTATTCCAGTTTTGAGATAGTCAAGGTCAAAGCTTACTGTGCAGTGTATTATAGTATTAAAATGATCACTGTCAAAGCTTGGCATACATTGTATACCAGTACAGTGAAGGCCAAGGTCAAAGCTTAGTTTTCAGTGTATTCCAGTATAGTGAAGGTCAAGGTCAAAGCTTGTCTTAAATGTTCTTCCTATTGTATTTGTACCAATTTTTCTGCCTTTCGCATTTATCTGTGGTACTCTATGTTGTCATAATGTTTTACAAGATTTTGAACATGTTATATTGTATGTTAACCATTCATCGGCTAGGTACTTACACTACATAGAGATTTAATTGAAAGGTTATGGTTAGATATGTGTTTATACTTAGCTACATAAATCTCTCATACTCACTGAATTCATTTTGTACTTGCCTAAAAGTAGTGCTTGTATGTAACAATACACTGTTGTTAGATGTATGTTAAATGTATCTATTGTAATAATACAAGTTGATCTGTGTAAAAATGATCTTCATTTCTGGTTTTCCCATCGGACAGTCACATCACAGTCCTGCGTTCAATGAAGAATTACGTGACTCACGTTTCCTATCTGGTACTTACCTGTTACATACCAGGTATGAAACAGGTACAAAACATGCGTCACATAATTCTTCGTTGAAGTAGGACTGGTACACCTTATATAGCATTATGCATGTATACATGTATGATATATACTGTTTGACACAATACTGATATGTTTCCTTTAAGTCTTTCTGATTCAGTTTAAACAAGCATAATATTGCTTATATGTCTCCAAATTTTATGTTTTAAAAGCATTTTGTTCTGTATTTATGATGGATCAATAATTGATTTACACACCCTGTCTTTGCTCAGTGCTTTATCATATGCAAATCTTTAATGTGAATATATCTTAGCCAGGATTTCCTACACAAATAATTGATTTATTATTTTGACTGATATTTTTAGCTCATCTGATTTTTTGGGGGAAAAAATGAGTTAATGTCATCGCTGGATTGTCGTCGGCATTGCTTGGTTAAGTTTTGTGTTAACTGGTAGGTCAACTTTTCTCATAAACTATTGCTTTGAAACTTGAAACACTTCCTCACCAGCAAAACCTTACCTGTAAGGTAAGACCCATTACTCAAATCTGCATTTTTCAAGAATTATTGCCCCTTTTTTCTGTATTAGAAAATAAAATGCCTTGGTTAAATTTTCTGCTTAGGTCCACTTTTCTCATAAACTCTCAGAGTTATTGCTTTGAAACTTGCAACACTGTCCACTATCACTACTTGACCATGTTAAGCAAGACCCATAACTCTGATTTGCATTTTGCGAGAGTTATTGCCCCTTTTTGGACTTAGAAAATATCTCGGTCAAGTTTAATGTTGAGGTAACTTTTCTCTGAAACTGTGTGAGCTATTGCTAAGAAACGTACAGCATTTGTTGATCATCTTTACCTGTCTCCGTAAAGCAAAACCCATAACCCCATCTAGTCTTTGTGGATTTTTTTTGCCCCTTTTTGGACTTATATGGAAATATCTTAATAATTTTAAGTTTCCATAAAATATTAAAGTGATTGCTTTGAAACTCGTTACACCTTATCAACATCCCACTATGATAAGCAAGACACATAACCCTGTCCTACTTTATGCTAGGGTAAAGGGGTATAGTGTCATTGATCAGATGAGCGTCTACACACGCAATGCGATGCTTATGTTGGACAAAGGATTTGTGTGTTTCACGTTTGATGTAGAATTCTGGCATGTATGTTGATGGCTCATAGTTAAGGACCTTGTTAAGAAACCTGGTTAATTTCATCAAATATTTTTGTTTGTTTTTGTTACTATGTTGTGAATTTGTGGTGTTGTGAAAAAACCCAAACTTTTTATGATTATTTCATAATTGTGGAGAAGAAACAGAACTGATTGTGAACTTTTATATTCCAAGAACTTTATTTTCATATTTTATTTAAATATTGGTTGTGAATTTTACAGATGAAAATAACATGACACTTCTAAATGTGAATACTTATTTCAAGCTTGTGAGTGTTATACAGCTTACAGCTAATTGATAATTACCTCCCTTTATGGTTAATTATGCATGAACTTCAAAGTATGTCAGTCATTACGGGACGAGTATATAGGCTTGCTTGAAATATCTTTTTTTGGTGATATGGATGGTTTGTTCTATGTCTGACTCTTGCTTGGGCTGCTAGGTGCTGTTGCCATTTCTGTGTGGCTTTGGATTGTCTGTGCTCCAGTATTTATTATAATTGTCACATGAATAATATGGAAAAGTCATTTCAAGATACAAAGTCAAGCAATATCTCTGTACCTTTCAGATAAATTCAGGTTATAACTGATATTTATTGTAATATCAAATAAGGTGATATATAGTTACAATTATTTTCTCCTCCATTGTGTTCCCAGTCAGTGGATCAAATGCCATTTCTAAGGTTGTTGCCAATTAAGAGTTATGCAACATAACTATTACTGCTAATTAACCAAGGTTGTTTTATTACTCTATACTGGAAGCTATTCACAGCAGGTAATGATAACACTCTGGTAAGAATATGAACTGGTCAGTACACCTTTCACGTTTCAGGGTATTTCTAACAGGTCCTAAGTCAATAAATTTTAAAGGTGTTCGTTTTCAAGTTATTATGTTGAATTTTTGTCGAAGAAACTGCATTTTTTTCGTTATAATCAGCAGTTTCTGAAAACAGCAACAAATTCGTAAATTGTAAATAAATGATTAAACCATTTCTATGCTAATTATGAGTCTGTTAAGTTAACAAGTGCCTAATCAGCATTAATTAACATCATGTGAATTATTAGTAATACCATCTGTATTATGGATAATCAGGCGTATCCTACAGAAATAGGGTGAATTTGCATCTGTTGGTCTGACTGTACGTTTTCTTTCATGAAAACATTTTCAGTAACATTTCTCATATTGTTTAATGTTGACAATCTGTGTATTAGTATACTAGTATTTGATACTGTACAAGTTGTAATGCTAGTGTTGTGGAAGTATCGTGGTTGATACAAACTTTGCAGCATTAGACATTTCCTTTAGTCTAAGTTTTTGCTGCACAAGAAATGCTGCAAAGAAAGAAATTGGTCACTAATGTTTATGCTTGCTAAATGTCAGGAATTCAAAATTTGCTAACTTTTCAAACCCTACAAGGGTGCTTCAATTCTGGAAAATCCAGATTTGCTGCAGAAAATAAAAGTTATTTGATGAAAAATTCAAAGCATTGACAAAGTTACGCTCATTCAAAGTTTCATAAGATGAAGTTAACAAAAGAAGATTGCTTGAAACACACCTTTGGTGTAGAAATGTGCGCTATTGACACCTGAAGCAGAAAATGCACCTCATTTTCAGGATTGGGCACTATTATGCCTCTGTAGGGCCCCTGTTACTACTTTGTATACTCAAGGTGGTAGTTACTTCAGTGAGATATAGTGTAAATGAAGGTTTGTTTGTGCATTGGTTGGTGTTCAAATTATAATATCAATAGTAAGGTGTTAAATAAGTTAGAAATCGTGCATTATTTTGTCAAACTTCGTGTACTGACCAATTCTTACATATAAAGTAGATGCTTTGATAAGTATCACATCTAGCTCGTCTGAGCACAAAGTGAGCTTTCAGGATCCTTGAATGACAGTCATCCATAATAAGTTTTTTTACACACTAGAGGTCACCCATGTTGACTTAATCTGAAAACTAATTTGTTACCCAGGGTTATTAGAAGTAAAAAAATCCAGGTGATAGTTCAAGTCAACAAAAATATACGAACACTCTGTAGGTCACAATTTTGACAAGCTTGTTATGAAACTAAAATACTTCCCACTTACCCCTGGTTAAAAACGACTTTCCACTGACCCCAGCTTAAGAAAGACTTTCCATTGGTCACAGCTAAAAATACTTTACACTGGCTCAATCCGAAGAAAAACATCCCAATGACTCCAGCTACAGAAATATTTCCCCTGACTCAAGCTAAAGAAAAACTTTACTGTAACCCAAGCTAAATAAAGACACCCCACTTACTGAAGCTAAAGAAAGGCGCCCCACCGATTCAAGCTAAAGAAAGGCACCCCACTGACTCAAGCTAAAGAAAGACCCCCACTGACGACGTCCCACTGACTCAAGCTAAAAAAATCAACTGACTTTCCCTGAAGAAAGACTTTCGCCACTACTTCAAGCTAAAGGAAGACATCTCACTTTTTAAGTAAGACCTTGGTCTTAGCTAAAGGGAAACTTCTATTATCACAAGTTAAAGAGCTTACCTCTGACATAGGTAAAGAAAAACTGACCACTTACCCCCACTAGAGAAAGATTTCTCAATAACCCCAACTTAAGAATTACTTTTCCCTGATCCCACTTTAAGAATAACTCTTATTTCCTGACCCCAGTTATGAACTTGTTTCCTCTGATGCAACCCCAAGTACGACTTCAACTGACCCCAACGAAAGAAAGATGTGGGTATAATGAATTATTGACAATGATGTTGTTTTGTGCTATTTTCTGTGTCCTGCCATATCTCTTTTAAGATTTTTGTTGTTCTTAATGAGTTTTCATTATATATATTTCAATATAAAATGTACATTATATGTGTATATTACATTATATTTGTATATTAAGTCAGGCTTGTTACCCTATTTAATACGCTAGTTGTTTTTTTGCAGTACTATTTATTTGTAAATAAATCTTATTCTATGTAACATACTGTTTGTTGTTTTGTATATCACTGGGGGTAGTTTTTTACCTTGTGCAAGACCTTATCCATAGTTATGACCGAAGCTTCGACAAACTCAACTTTGACTAGGGACTTAACTCGCAAACATTTAAAGACTTATCAGATTTTGACATGCAAATGTTAAAAGTTGAATGTTTAAAGGGACTGCCTCACATATTGGTGTATTGCAAAAATAAAATTGTCAAATATTCGTGTAATTTTGATATAGTTGGCTGTATATTCCATAAACAACCACACTGACATCCAAAATAACTTGAGAAACTTCGGCATTTTGTAGTTATTAAGTATTTTTACATAAAAAATTCTATAGGGTATTTTTAAATACCCTATAGGGTATTACACTACTATTACTTAAATTGCCTGAAATTTGTTCACATTTGATGAAAACGAATTTAAAAACGAGCCAAATACCTCACAAATGTTTATGTTTTAGATTGTTGATGTTACAGTTCGATCACGTGTGAATTACATAATTCACAAAGCATGTTGGAAGGAAACTTAGCGCTTTGTTTCAAGAAAAAAATACTCAGTGGACGATATCAAGAGTGGTTAACATTGCTTATTTGCACCAAATCTGTCAAAAAGCAACTGTCATTGGCTTTTTTTTTACATCAATACTTGGTTAGGTTGGAAAATCACGATATACAAAGTTTTTAGCCCAATCTGTGAGGCAGCACCTTTAAATCAACAATTAGCTTTATAAGCTGTATAATTATACATACTCATATTCATCCACATTGGCATTGTCACTACACAGTTGTACCCCTTCTATCGTGCCATTCATACATTACATAATTCTGGCTTACGAGGCATAACAGGGAATACACCTTAACATTGATCACACAACACAAATTTGTAATTAAAAGAAAACACAGTTGATATATTTTATGATATATTTTATTATTTTCATATACACGTTGCACGATATTTGTGTGCTGGGATTCAACATTATATATTTTTGTGGAATGCATCATCTTTCACATCTGATTTTATGAAAGGATATCATCTTTAAGTATCATGTCTGCCTAAACATGATTTTATGAAAATACCATCTAAAGTATCATGTCTGCGTAAGACTTTAGGAATTATTTTATGAAATGATAGTATCATGTCTGCCTTAGCATGATTTTATGAAAGGATATCATCAAAACAAATATCATATACCTACAGTTATAGAAAGTCAAACACTACGAGTATATAACATAGATCCTACTATTCCAGAATAATACAGAAATCCGGATTTGCTGCACTAAAAAGAAGGAACTTTTTCTGCAGAAAATCACAGTTATTTGAAGAACTAATACCAAATATTGATTGAGTTATGGTCATTTGAATTTCACATGCTGAATGTTGACATATGACAATGTTTAAAACAGATATTTGGTGTAGGGGCGTGTGCTAATTGCACTCTAAACAGACTTGCATCAAATTTTCAGGATTGGGCATTATTCCTTAGTAAAATTAATGTGTAACAGTATATACAAATGCAGAACATGGTGTATATGCAAGGGGTATGAACGTAGAAGGAAGGGAGGCATCGCGATTTAAATGAATGGTGTCTATATGGCTTGTAATATATTGGAATAAGATATCTACATTTAAGATAATGAAAAGAATTAGAGCGCTTTCAATTAACAAGTGTTAATTAAGCTAATAGAAATCATTATACAAAGTGAACATAAACAACCTGGTCAATTTTAACTTGCAAACTATATACATGTTATAAAATGTGATCAGAGATGGTGATTGAACCTAACAGACTATACTGTATTGTATATACGCTCAGCAAAACTTATAAGTAAACACTTGTTTATTTGCCTGCGTGTTTGATCGTGCTGAAAATTTCAACATATGTAGATTGGATATCAGGGTAGAATTACAATACAATCGATGTTTTTAACATCTGATTTAAATTGTCACAAACAGAATAAATTAATGATGCCAACAGCAGAATCTAAAAACACAATAATGCCGTGTGTTCATCGGGCGATTGTCAGGTTGCTAATGCACATATGGCCCCGCTGCGCTGATACAGTATGGTTTCAAGTCTATATTTCTATCATGGACACAGTAATAAAGAAAACAATGATAGGAACAAGCCCAATTTAGGTTTAGAAATATCGACTTCTGATAAAAAAATGCAATTTGAAACATGGTTAACTCCCCTTGACCATAACAATAAAAAATATTTTTTAAAGTAAAAAAACACCATGTTGTTGTTTGAAAAATCGAATTATTTTGTGTTTTTTTTAATTTGACAATAAATCTAAAATTCAAATTTACCTTACATACAAATAATTTGCACATACGCGTCAATTTCACGGACATTTTACGGTTTTTGACGTTTCATGGTTCAATGAACCACTGTATTTAATTTTGAAGAAAAAAATGTATCTATCCAGTCCTTTGATAGTCAATACCATGTACACAAAATTTCATGCAAAAATAATAAAAAATTAAAAAAGTTATAGCGAAAAACGACGTGTGTACTTATAAGTTTTGCCGAGTGTAGAATAACATGAAACACACGCACTCATTCATGTCGGCTACTATACCAATGATTAAGGTCTGGTTACAATGTAATGTAGAATTTGTTGGCTGATTGAATATATAGTTGTTGGTTGATTCGTGTTTCACTCGTTATTTATTTGTTGACATTTTGGTCTTTTTGAAATTGGACTCTGAGAGGGGTTTCTAATCAATTAGTCTTCAAATCAAAAGGAGATATTAAGGTTCAGATTAGTGATGAATCCACTAATTATGACTTCCAAATTCGGAGTAATTTCAGACATTTAAATGTATTTGACAAAAACATGTCCTTTTCTTTTTACTCTTTATCAATGATACAGTTATATGCTTATAGTACCTAGATTACAATCTGCTTCAGGACATTAGAACTGCTTGGTAAGAGTATCTCCTCAGTGTAGAATACGGCAAACATTTCAGATTATATTTGTAACTATTTATATACATATTTCATGTTCTCACATTAATACGCATGCCGAAAAAGTGAATTGTGATCTGTTATTTTGACGCTTACCTCATAACACGACGCATGCAGTAAATTAATGAGGTCAAACGTAATCAAATTAACACTAAATGCTTCTTAACATTGATTACCGCATTCTGAAAAGAAGAGCTGTCCACGAACAGCGCGCTCGACTATTCGCAGCGCCATGCTAGGATAGTACAATCATTATATATTCAAAACAAAATGCTCCATAACAGCAGCATTACCCTCTTCTGTGTAGAGGTTGGGGCTTCTAAGTAAAAAAGGTGGATCATTTGGACAAATTATGCAGGACCGTTACCTACTCATGTGTATGTCCTCTTGGTCATGAAGGTAAACAAATAAGCATTTCTTAGTCCAAAAGGGGGCATAATTTCAACAAAATGCTTGATAGAGTTACCTACCCCTGTGTAGGGGTTGGGGTCATGATTGAGAACAAGTATGCAAAGCAATATGTGAATGCACTTTGAAAATATTAGAGGTGAAAAAAACCTGTACCTAAACTTTAACATTTGCGCTAAGTTGAAAAAAGGGGGCATTATTTCAACAAAATGCTTGATAGAGTTACTTATCCCTGTGTATGGGTTGGGTCATGATTGTGAACAAGTATGCAAAGTATTAAAGCAATATGTCAATGCACTTTGAAGATATTAGAGGTTAAACAACCTGTACCTAAACTTTAACATTTGCATTTCCAAGTCCAACAGGGGCATACTTTCAACAAAATGCTAGATAGAGATACCAAACCCTGTGTAGGGGTTGGGGTCATGATAGTGAACAAGTATGTAAAGCAATATGTGAATGCTATTTGAAAATATTAGAGGTGAAAAAATCTGTACCTAAACTTTAACATTTGCACTAAGTTGAAAAAAGGGGGCATTATTTCACCAAAATGTTTAATAGGGTAACGTACCCCTGTGTATGGGATGGGGTCATGATGGTGAACAAGTATGCAAAGTATCAAAGCAATATGTCCATGCACTATTCAGATGTTAGATGTTAAAAAACCTGTACCTAAACTTAAACATTTGCACTAAGCAGAAAAAGGGGGCATAATTTCAACAAAATGCCTGATAGAGTTACCTACTCCTGCATATAGGTTGGGGTCATGATGGCAAACAAGTATGCACCGTATATGCACCGTATGAAAGCATCATCTCAAAGGACTTAGAGAATAAAAGAGGTTAAAAAACCTGTACCTAAACTTTAACAAAAGTGTTACGCCAACGCCGACGCTCGGGTGACTGCAATAGCTCCCCTTATTCTACGAATAGTGGAGCTAAAAATATGTCCGATGTTTGTATAAATTATGCAGTTTTATACCATAACAGACATTTTAAAGTACCTTTTAAAGTAAAATATTCTCTGTTTACAAGCGCCAAAATCATTGTTTTATTTTTTGTTCTGTTTGTTTAGTATTGTGCCACACTTTATAATTTGATTGGTTATTATACTTTTTTCAATTATGAATTTATAGTTTCTGTGTCACAGTTCAATTCAGTGGGTCAATTGTTCGAAACACTACACAAAATGGCTGATTACAAGTAGCGACGTTTACTGGTACCCCATATTTTGTTTTCCAACGACTCGGCCATAGTTGTCCAATTCAATGACGGTGTTGGTGCCAAGTGACTGGATATGGAACATCATGAAACTAGCGGCCACAATGAGAATCAGCAACAATGTTGATATCACCTGGAATGTGAATAACGGCAATGAAAATCTGCAGTATGGTTTATATCACCTGGAATGTGAAAAGCGACAATAAAAATCAGCATAATGGTTGATATTGCTTATAGTGTAAATAATGTCAATGAAAAACAACATGACATATATACGAGATACGAGACAAACATAAATATAATTAAAGTGAAAGTTCACCATTTTTTATTCTTTGATATGTTGTAAAGACTATCTTCAAATTCATTGTTTATAGCCCCCTATTCACACCCTAATTAGCTTATTCATGTCCCAAACTTTCATATGTTGATGCCTGAAATAAAGTAATACACTTTCTTCGACAAACTTTGCACACTATTCATGAAATAATGGCATTGGTTTCACTGATATTGCCCTGTTCCTGCATCATCCTGACTGGCGAATATTGTTTGCAAGATGGAAATACACAAAACAGAACTATTAATCTGTATCGCTAAGCGGCATCCATATAACCGAGTCATCCATATAACGTAGGTTACGGTTATTTTCGTAACTCCGCCTATAACTGTCAGAGGGGCACGGCTAAAAGACATGCGTTTGGACTAAACTCTAGCTGTTCCAACCACGTGTAAGGAAGGCATCCATAGAATGCAGGTTTATTCTTTGTGGTTTATATTGATATAATATCAAAGTTAGGGTGGCATCTACAGAATGTAGGTTTATTCTATGTTGTATATAGTGTTGTTATAGGCATGTTAGAGCGGCATCTATTGAATGTAGGTTTGATCCATGTTGTATGTAGGGTTGTTATAGGCATGTTAGGGCGGCATCCATAGAATGTAGGTTTATTCTATGTTGTATGAAGTGTTGTTATAGGCATGTTAAAGTGGCATATATTGAATGTAGCTTTATTCTATGTTGTATGTAGTGTTGTTATGGACATGTTGGGCGGCATCTACAGAATGTAGGTTTATATTCTATGGTGTATATAGTGTTGTTATATGCATGCTAAGGGCGGCATGTATAAAATATAGGTTTTTTCTTTGTTGTATTAAGTGTTGTTATAAATGGGGCGATATCCAACGAATAGAGGGTTATTCTATGTTGTTTATAGTGTTGTTATTGGCTTGTTAAGACGATATTCATAGAATGTAGTCTTATTCTTTGTTTATGTAGTGTTGTAATAGGCATGTTAGGGACGCGTCTATAGAATGTAGGTTTATTCTATGTTGTGTGTAGTGTTGTTATAGACATGTTAGGTCGGCATCTATTGAATGTAGGTTTATTCTACATTGTATGTAGTGTTGTTATAGGCATGCTAGGACGGCATCTATAGAGCATAGGTTTATTCTATGTTGTTTGTAGTTTTGTTATAGACATGTTAGGGCGGCATCTATAGAATGAAGGTTTACTCTATGTTGTTTGTAGTGTTGTGATAGGCATGCTAGGGCGGCATGTATAAAATGTAAGTTTATTCTATGTTGTATTAAGTGCTGTTATAAATGATTGGGCGGCATCCAAAGAATGTAGGGTTATTCTATGTTGTTTATAGTGTTGCTATGGGCTTGTTTAGACGGTATCCATAGAATGTAGTGTTATTCTTTGCTTTATGTAGTGTAGTTTTATGCATGTTAAAGCGGCAACTATAGAATGTATGTTTATTCTATGTTGTATGTAGTGTTGTTATAGGCACGTTAGGCCGGCATCTATAGAATGAATGGTAAGTCTATGTTGTATATAGTGCGGTCATAGACATGTTAGGTCGGCATCTGTAGAATGTAGGTTTACTCTATGTGGTATATGGGGTTGTTATAGAATGTAGTGTTGTTATTGGCATGTAATGATGGCATCCAAATAATGTAGGTTTATTTTATGTGGTATCTGGTGTTGATATAGGCATTTAGAGGGGACATCCATAGAATGTAGGTTTATTCCATGTGGTATAATACGTTGTTATAGGCATGTTAGGGCGTAATCCATAGACTGTAGGTTTATTCTTTGTTGTACAATGTTGTATGAATGCCGCCTTAAAATACCTATAACAACACTATATACAGCATAGAATAGAACCTAAAATATATGGATATCGCTCTTACATACCTATAACAACACTATATAAAACATACATAAACCTACATTCTATGGATTCCGCTCTTACATGTTTATAACAACATTATATACAACATAGAATATTCCTCCGCGCTTACATTTCTATGAAAACACTTAATACAACATAGAATAAACCTACATTCTATGGATTCCGCCCTTACATACCAATTACAACACTATTTACAACATACATACACCTACGTTCTATGGGTGCCGCGTTAACCTGTCTATAACAACACTATATGTATTATTATATCAGAAACAGTAAACGAAAGCCACCCTTTCATAACTTAAGCAACAGTGCATTTAGCCTAAACTTCACCTACATAATGTGGATGGCGTCCTTATATGTCTAAATCAACAATATATACAGCATAGAATACAACCAAATTCTTGGGATGAAGTCTTTAAATACATTTATTAACCTACATTCCATGGATGCCCCCCTTACATGTCTATATTATCGCTACATACACAGCATGAAAAAAACGGATTTAAGTGCAAATAATATTTTATTATATTGACTTTTATTTGGAATTACACAAAAACGTCAAATTTAAGTCGATTTATTTTCCGTATATTAACTAAATTTAATTTGTAAATTTAATCGCAAATAATACTATATTATCTTTCCGTTTATTTGGAATTTCACAAAAACGTCCATATTTAAGTCGATTTATTTTCCGTATATTAACTAAAATTTATTTATTCATATAATCACAAATAAAACTAGTGCAGGCATCCAACTAGATTCGCGTTTTGTTTACATGTAGATCTCCAAATTTTATTTCACAAATTTTAAAATTAGAAGAATTTCCCTAATTGTTTTATTACCTTCCTTGAATAAAAATATTAGTAAAATTTTTATATATCTTTTCCTTGCCGTTAAATATACGTTAAATACAAATTATACCGTTAAGTAGTTTCATAGTGAACTAGTGTATGTGTAACATCTTTAAATTCTACTTCATATTTGCGCATGAACATTGAAATAAGAAGCAGCATATATAGCTAACATAAAAACATATGGTTATACTTTATAAATCGCACAAATAATCATTTGTATTGCTTACTGCTCTACAAAAAAAAAATGCTCTACTACTGAGCGGTTTGTTGTCTTTTTTGTACAATATGTGCAGAATAAATTTTATTAAAAACCAAATAAAAGATATTTAATCAACTTTAAATGCAACTTAAATTTCAAATTTAAGTTAAAATTTAATCGCATTTAAGTTTGCGTTGATATTGCATAAACGTGCATTTAATCCCATTTATATTTTATATTTAATCACCTTTAAATGCAACTTAAATGTGACTTAAACTTGTAGGAATAATTCGGCTTAAATGTTGTATTAAACTTAACTTAAATATGGAATTTTATAGCTACTTTTTTTCTAATTAAATGTATTTAAATTCCGAATATAATTAAATTTAATTAAGTTTAATAGTAAATTAAACGTAATATTTCATGCTGTGATACGACGTACGTATAATACACATACATTGTATGGATGTCGTCCCAATACGGTACAATTATTTGAAATCCTTTTACGGACAATCAAGTATCACAAGCCACGGCTATATGTCTAATAGGTGGGATTACGAAATTCACAAGAAAACCTACATTATATGAATCTCGGTTATATGGACGCCGCTTAGCGATGACCCAGAATAAACCTACATTATATGGATGTCGTGCTACCATTTCTATAACAACACTACGTACAACATATAATAAACCTACATTCTATGGTTGCCGCGCTAACATGTCTATAACAAATCTAAATGCAACAAAGAAGAACCCTACATTCTACGTTCTATGGATACCGCCTGAGGATACCAATAACAACGCTATATACAATATAGAATAAACCTACAGTATATGGATGTCGTGGTAAAATGTCTATAACAACACTACGTATACAATAAACCTACATTCTATAGATGGCTAACATGTCTAAAACAACAATATATGCATTAAAGAAGAACCCTACATTCTATGGATGCCGTGCTACTATGTCTATAACAACACTTAATACAACATAGAATAAACCTACATTATATAGATGCCGCGATAACATGTCCACAAGAACACTTTATGCAACAAAGAATAAACCTACGTTCTATGGATGCTGCGCTTATATGTCTATAGCAACATTATTTACCACATTGAATATACCTACAATAGATGGATACCGCCCTAACATATTTATAACAGCACAATATTGAACATAGAATAAACCTACGTTCTATGGATACCGCCCTATATGGACATAGAATAAAATCTACGTTCTATGGATACCGCCTGAAGATACCAATTACAACGCTATATACAATATAGAATGAACCTACATTATATGGATGTCGTGCTAACATGTCTATAACAACACTTAGTAGAACATAGAATAAACCTACATTCTATAGAAGCCGCGCTAACATGTCCATAAGAAAACTAAATTGAACATAGAATAAAACCTACGTTCTATGGATACCGCCTGAAGAAACCAATAACAAAGAATAAACCTACATTCTATGGATGCCGCGCTTATGTGTCTATAGCAACATTATTTACAACATTGAATATACCTACAATAGATGGATACCGCCATAACATACTTATAACATCACTATATTGAACATAGAAAAAACCTACGTTCTATGGATACCGCGCTAAAAGTTCCTCTAGCAACATTTTATTGAACATAGAATATACCTACGTTCTATGTATACCGCCCTATATTGAACATAGAATAAAACGTATGTTCTATGGATACCGCCTTAAGATACCAATAACAACAGTATATACAACATATAATTAACCTACATTCTATAGATGCCGCGATCACATGTCTATAACAATTCTAAATGCAACGAAGAAGAACCCTGCATTCTATGGATGCCGGGCTAACATGTCTATAACAACACTTATTACAACATAGAATAAAGCTACATTCTATAGATGCGCGCTATCATTTCCATAAAGAACACTATATGCAACAAAGAATAAACCTACATTCTATGGATGCCGCGCTTATATGTATAAGCAACATTATTTACAACATTGAATATACCTACATTAGATGGATACCGCCCTAACATACCTATAACAACACTATATTGAACATAGAATAAACCTACGTTCTATGGATACCGCCTTTAAGTACCTCCAGCAACACTTTATAGAACATAGAATATACCTACGTTCTATGGATACCGCCCTATAATCAACATACAATAAACCGCGCTAACATGTCCATAAGAACACTATATATGACATAGAATAAAACCTACGTTCTATAGATACCGCCCTATAATCAACATACAATAAACCGCGCTAACATGTCCATAAGAACACTATATATGACATAGAATAAAATCTACGTTCTATGGAAACCGCCTGAAGATACCAATAACAACACTATATACAACATAGAATAAACCTACATTATATGGATGTCGTTCTAACATGTCTATAACAACACTACGTACAACATATAATAAACTTACATTCTATAGATGCCGCGCTAACATGTCTAAAACAACACTATATGCATCAAAGAAGAACCCTACATTCTATGGATGCCGCGCTTACATGTCTATAACAACATTATATACAACATAGAATAAACCGACATTCTCTGGATGCCGCCCTAACATGCCTGTATCAACACTATATACAATATATAAAATATATATAATAAACCTACATTCTATGGATGCCCCCTATCATGTCTATAACAACACCATATACAACATAGAATAGACCTATATTCTATAGATGCCGCACTTACATACCCATAACGACACTACTAAGTATACTATTATACAACAAACAATACACCTACGTTCCATAGACGCCGCGCTTACATGTCTATAACAACATTATATACAACATAGAATAAACCGACATTCTCTGGATGCCGCCCTAACATGCCTGTATCAACACTATATACAATATATATAATATATATAATAAACCTACATTCTATGGATGCCCCCTATCATGTCTATAACAACACCATATACAACATAGAATAGACCTATATTCTATAGATGCCGCACTTACATACCCATAACGACACTACTAAGTATAATATTATACAACATACAATACACCTACGTTCCATAGATGCCGCGCTTACATGTCTATAACAACACTATATGCATTATTTATTACAGAAACAGTATAGAGATGCCACCCTATCATAACTTAAGCAACACTGCATTCAGCATATGTTACATTCTGTGAATGGCGTCCTTATATGTCTAAAACAACAAAGTCTATATCAACGCTACATACGACGTATAATAATACACCTACATTATATGGATGTCGTCCAAATACGATACAGCTATTAGAAATTCTTCTACGGGCAATCCAGTAGCACAAGTCACGTCTATAAGTCTAAAAGGTGGGATTACGAAGTTCACCGGAAAACCTACATTATATGGATGTCTCGGTTATATAGACGCCGCTTAGCGATGACCTATGTAAGTGCGGCATCTATAGAATATAGGTCTATGCTATGTTGTATATGGTGTTGTTATAGACATGATAGGGGGCATCCATAGAATGTCGGTTTATTATATATATTATATATATTGTATATAGTGTTGATACAGGCATGTTAGGGCGGCATCCAGAGAATGTCGGTTTATTCTATGTTGTATATAATGTTGTTTGTTTTGTGTGCAAGTGTTAAGGGGAATAAGTACAAACATAATTAAAGTTTTAAAGAATTGTCGCCCTTTGCTAAAAATGTGTGTATTGTTTTTGCGCCACTTACATGTACTAATTGTCATACTCAATACCAGTAAGTATAGCAAGTTTCATTTGAACATCTTGAACCATTTTTGAACTTTGACCAATGTTCAAGTTTTTGGAGCTGAAAAAGGGGCATAAGTCACAATTTTTCGAGGCTAGAGTTGTTGCCTTTTGCTACATGTATGCGTATTAACACTGGCAATAAGTATAGCAAGTTTCGTTTGAATATCTACTATGGTTTTGAAGTAACGAAGAACAAAGATGAAAAATGAGTAAATTAAAATATAATAAAGGGCCATAATTCTTCCAATATTGTAGCTAGAGTAATATAACTTGCAAAAATAAGCGTTTTATTGTTGTGAGCTTATGTTTAAAATGTAAAGTTGATATATTCAATGGTTTTTAAGTTATCTAGAACAAAAGCTGAAAAATAATGAAAATTTGAATTTTATGAAGGGCCATAACTGATCTTCCAATATTGTAGCGAGAGTAATGTAACTTGCCATAAAAAGCGTACTGTTGTTGTGAGCTTATGTTTGAAGTTTAAAGTCAATAACTATAGTGGTTTTCAAGTTATTAAGAATAAACTTGAAACATGTGGACAGACGGACGGACGGGCGGGCGGTCACTCGGACGGACTCAATGACTTGACGTTGTTGGGTTTTCTTTTGTTTATCTTTTGTTTGTAAAACCCAATAAGCAACATTTTGCTCCCCGTAAGCAACGGAATGAATAGACGTCAAGTGGGCGCAGACGGACGGACAGGATGATTACTATAGGGCACGCAAAAAAGTTTTTGCGGGGACCTAATTAAACTCTTTCCGACTTGAAGAGCCGCCATATTTTACCCAGGTATTTTTGCAATACTACGTCACAGCACCAATTAGACTCTGAGAAGAAAGTAGTAAATGCTAGTGGTACATAATAGTTTTACATAATAGTGTTATCATTTTACGTAATTTGGCAATAAAAAGGCCTCAGTCCATAGCCAAATGTTACAATGTTATGCTAATACATTTGCAATACCAGACCCTGTAAAAATTAATCAACTGTGTGAAAGATGGATCCATAATCTAGGTACTGAAAACCTGACCATTAAAATGTATGTGTACCTCAAAATAAAATTGTTTCTGATGAACAATTTAAAGAAGACAAACAGTTTATGTGTTAAATGTGTTTTTTCATGATTTTAAGCAAATGTTCTGTCCGCAGTATTATACAAGATTATAGCTTAAGTTATATATTGGCTTAAGTAAAAATCAAGTTTATGAAATTTAATTGAATACCCCACTATCGCGTCGATATAGCAATTCTCGCGTCGACAGCATTGTCGTGTATCGCGTCGAGACACGAGAATTGCGCGATAGCATTGTCGTGTATCGCGGCGAGACACGAGAATTGCGCGATAGCATTGTCATGTATCGGAGCGAGACACGAGAATTGCGCGATATTTGCCCGATAGCATTCTCGTGCATCGCCTACAATTCTCGTGTCTCGCTTTAATTCTCGTGTCTCGCGGACCAAATAGAAACGTG
The DNA here is from genome assembly GCA_947247005.1 of Spisula solida. Taxonomy (NCBI): domain Eukaryota; kingdom Metazoa; phylum Mollusca; class Bivalvia; order Venerida; family Mactridae; genus Spisula; species Spisula solida. The sequence continues at coordinate 5,922,273 of OX365960.1, read as the reverse complement.
AGGCAAGAGAATTGCGCGATATTGCACGATAGCATTGTCGTGTCTCGCGTTGGATTCTCGAGCCTCTCGTTGAATTCTCGTGTCTCTTTTTAACTATCGTGTCTCGCCCTTGGAAGTCGAGACACGAGATTAAGAGGCGATACTTAAAACGAGGTACGAGAATCTACTGCGAGGCACGATACGATACGCGAGCATTACACGATATTAGATATTAACTTGTAAAAGTTGTGGGTCTTAGGGCGAGATTAAAAACGCGAGAATTCAATTTTTAATTCTCGTGTCTCGTTTCAGGCCTCGCGCAATTCTCGTGTCTCGTTTTAAATATCGCATCTAATTCTCGTGTCTCGTTTCTTATCTCGCGCAATTCTCGTGTCTCGCCCTTGGAGGGCGATACACGATATTGAAATTGGCACTAACAGGATTCCGTACTTCTGTGAGGTAGTTACATTTGTAATTAGGGTTTTATTACCATAAAAAATTAGATGGTCATTACTTAGTAGGAGATTTAGATACAGCACAACGAAAGTAATAAATTATGTTAAACTATAAATTATCCCGGAATATCACTTTAATAATTTGGTAAACTGTACCCTGATGAAGGCTATTGAAAGTCGAAACGTCGATCATCTGAAACTAGAGTCCGTCCATCTTGTCTATAACATAAACCTTACTCTCTGCTAAAATATGATGTGATTTAAAATTAAACTTTACTACACAAACTTACGCTGGTTATTGTGATGAGTTCAAGCCACTCGGAACACGAGGGTTCAGCCTTCTGTTTTTCTGTGAAAAGAAGACAATTGATAGAATAATTTTCAAAAAGTTGACTGATTGAGTTACCAATTTTCGAGGGCTGTTTTCAGCAGTTCAGCCGTTCAGCCACCCTTTGACATTTTCACTTCCCCGAGTCATTAGACTATCTATGAGAACCTGTGTTCGAGTACCAATTCACACCTTTGTCGAGTGGAGCATGTGGGTTATTCTTGCCCAGATAAATTAAGCAGTGGTCCAGGCGGTAGTTGAACCCCGACCTCTTGATCCCGAAGCGCGCGTCCTACGTCTAGGCCACCGCTCCACATTTCGGTGCAATGTTGGGTGCAATGTCTGGCCAAAAACACCAGCCAGACAGCATGTTGGATGTTATATTATTATTCAGGTTATCATACAAGCGTTACAGTGTGGCCACAAGCCTTCGTAGTTGACCTTCGGACATGTATCTGAGGTCAATATGTTACCATGTAAACAAGCCGGACAATGGTGTAAGAAGTTCGTTAGCGATCGGGAAGGCTGTATCAGAACATAAAAGGAGTAAACATGAATGTGTAATGAATGATAAATAATGGAAGGCGTAATGGAAGAAGTATAGGGTGAGAAGGAGTAACGAATGGACCGTGTACAAGGCACATACCGGTACTTTAACTCAAATTTGTTATATCTACATGTATATAGTTGGTACGGTAATAAACTTGTACGCAAAAAGATAATAGATAATCGGACAGGTAAGGCAGCACTCAACTTAAACAGCCGAGCACAGAAAACAAAAAAACATCACAAAAAATCTGAATAACCAAGTTTAAGCTCTAAACAAGAGCACCATGATGGCTTTAAATCGCTCACCGAGTACCATATGTCTACCTAGGGTAGTTATTATTTCTGAACAAATCAACAAATAAATTACGAATCTGGTAGACAGTCACTAACGGAACATTCTCGTGAAATTATATTGAAATCAGACCTGCAGTTCCTGAGAATTTTTTTAAAAGGTTTTCTAGATAGCCATATAGGGGAAATTAGCTCCTCCCCTGTCGGTCATGCTTTTAAGCATTCAACATTGAAATTAGGACTTTGGTAGAGGGTCAGCCAAGGAACATTCCTGACGAATTATATTGAAATCGGGCAAGCAGTTTCTGAGAAGAAGATTTTTGAAGTTTTCTATATAGCCATATAGTGGAAACTAGCCTCGCCCCTGGCGGTCATGTTTTTAAGGCAATCTACATTAAAATTAGGAATTAGGAAGAGGGTCACACAAGGAGCTTTATATGTCAAATGCTATTGAAATCAGGACATCCGTTTCTGAGAGGACGATTTTCAAAGCCTCCTGGTGGCAATGTTTTTATCAAATCATGACAATAATTAGGAATCTAAAAGCGGATCATTTAAGCATCATTCTAGTAAATACTGTAGCGCACAGACAAACCAAAGCTACACAGAAACGATAGCAGCGCCTAGCCATCCATGCAAGAGTCAGACATACACTCGGCAAAACTTATAAGTACACACTTGTTTAATTGCTCATAGCTCGTTCAATACGAGTTTGATCGTGCTGAAAATTTCAACATATGCAGATTGGATATGTAGAATTACAATACAATCGATGTTTTTAACATCTGATTTAAATTGTCACAAACAGAATAAATTAATGATGCCAACAGCAGAATCTAAAAAAACACAATAATGCCGTGTGTTCATCGGGTGATTGTCAGGTTGCTAATGCACATATGGCCCCGCTGCGCTGATACAGTACGGTTTCAAGTCTATGTTTCTATCATGGACACAGTAATAAATAAAACAATGATAGGAACAAGCCCAATTAAGGTTTAGAAATATCGACTTCTGATAAAAAATGCAATTTGAAACATGGTTAACTCCACTTGACCATAACAATAAAAAATATTTTTAAAAGTAAAAACACACCATGTTGTTGTTTGAAAAACCGAATTATTTTGTGTTTTTTAATTTGACAATAAATATAAAATTCAAATTTACCTTACATAAAAATAATTTGCACATACGCGTCAATTTCACGGCCATTTTACGGTTTTTGACGTTTCATGGTTCAATGAACCGCTGTATTTAATTTTAAAGCAAAAAATGTATTTATCCAGTCCTTTGATAGTCAATACCATGTACCCAAAATTTCATGCAAAAGTAATAAAAAATAAAAAAGTTATAGCGAAAAAACGACGTGTGTACTTATAAGTTTTGCCGAGTGTATAACGAACCATCCACATTCCCAAAAATTGAAATTTCAAGCAAGCCTATATCTTCACTCCGCAACAATTGACACGCTGTGGACTTCGATTTCTAAAGTTTCGTCAAAAGTAGCCAAAAAGTTTATAAGAAGAAGTTGTTTGAATAAATTGTTGACGACGGACGGACGACAGCCACAGACCGATCACAATATTAGCTACCATGAGCACTTCATGGGCACTTCATGCTCATGTGAGCTAAAAGTCATTTGACCCTTTACTTGTACATGTATTTAAGCACACAAGTGACAATTTAGATTCGCGTACGAAACTAAACATGTAAGTGTGAAATAACATGTCAGTTGAAGCAGGGTATCCAAGATATCCAAGGAATCAATATGAGTGTAAATAAAACTAAATGTGAAAATTAGCGATAAAATTTGAAGTACAAAACACAAACATCTGTAGAAACTTGAACAGGTATCTGTATGAGCAAGATGGAATTACAGGTAAAACATAAGACCGTAAAAGAACAAATTCTGGAATTATCCATCCAGAAAGAGCTATGATTTCTGATCAAAATAAAAGTTAGTTGATAAAAATATCTCAAGGAATGGGTAATTTATGGTCATTTTAATCTGCTCTGAAGGATCTTATTAAAAAAACTGATTTAAATATTGTAACACTGTAGTTGAAGGCCTCTTGATTGGCAAAAATGGTCGGCGGCATACGATTTTCAGTATTTTAAATTTAGTTCTGTTGACACCCCTAGGGTACAAAAAGACCGCAGGGGAACAAATCCCATTTGAACAAACAACGAAATTACCTGGGGCAATTTTGAATTTTGCTCTGAATGTTGATGGTAATCCAGAGGGTCTCTTTTTTGTGCTGTTACTTTCTCTCTTCTTTCGACCTTCTACAAATGGGCATTCTGCTTCTTCCTGGAAAAACATATTATAATGTAGATTTATTATAATATTTCAAACATGAAAACTACATTTAAGGCCTTAAACAGCTATTTAAAAAAAAAACTTGGTAACCGATTTGAAGAGCCACGGATTTTGAGCGCTTTTGTTGAGTCCGAAAGGAGGAAACACCATACCATGTAAGAAAACGTAAAACAACATCCACTTGGTTGTTTACAAAATGATGATTTTTAAAAAAAAAGGACCATCTATATTCTAAGGGAAGCAACTCTGGCAAAATTAGTATTTTGTCACCCATACATTTTACTTCAATATGATTTTTGGCATACTATTTCGACAGATACATTTAACGTTTGGTCATCAGTTATTGGTCATTTGTGAAAAATATCCTAATATACTATCTTGAATCACATAAAACTTTAAAATATACGAGCCAGTTTCCAGGAAAACCTGCTATTTTGAGAAAAAAAAAAGATTTTGAGATATTTTATTATTTAAAAGAGTAATCTTAATGAAGCAAAATGCAAAAGGAATTTTGTTAGTATCTTCAATTTTAAGGAAGTTACAGCTGTTTTGTTGAGGCCCTATTCAGACCATTTTTTGCGTGAGGTCGCAAACGTCATTCAAACGTTATTCGACGTCGTTGTAACAAGTCCTTTATAAATACTGCACTTGATCAATTCTTGACATTAAATCGTCAAAATAGTATCAAGTTTTAGAATGATGTTTTAAGTTATAAAATATACATCCAAACTTTAAATGTTCTCATTTAGAGAAAGGCTACCACTGTTTTAAACAACTAACTCCTCGTTTTTCTCAATCAGAGTACTTTTCTGAAATTGGTCGCCATAGCAACGAAGTTAGTGAATTCGACATAATGTATAAGAAATTTTAAAGCTAAGATATAGTAATATATGGATAAATGACATAAAATTGAAGCTATAGATATGTCATGTTTTCTGATTTGAAAGCTTTTTTAAAACCTTGTTACATGCAGTAATTATAAAATGTCAATATAGCAGGTTTTCCTGGAGAATGGCTCATATTATGTATTTTGGATGTGTAAACTATTTGTGGATATACTCAGATATATCAAATACTATTTCATTTAAAAAGTGTGATATATATTATGAATCACCCTGTATATACATTGTATCTATTTCTAGTAAAACCTAAGTTAAAGACCAACTAAGAAAATTTAACAAAACCTGTATGCAAAGATTTTTATTTTACATTAAGCCATTGTGTGAACAGTATAATGTATCAGTACAATCCATTAAAGCCACATTCACTGCGGTATACCGTACACCGGATACTGCTAGTAAGATGAGTAATGTTATCCATTTTCGCGACCTTCAAGTGTACACCAGGGTCAGTAATTCTGGGGCGCTCCTTTGTCTTTCTGAGTGTGTTTAATGTAAATTTTATACAAAAGTATCTACTTAGATAATTTTCCTAGTCCTTAAAAGCCGGCTAACGACCAGGAATTACTTAAAAGGGTGATTAAAAGACCAAACTCGTATTGTTACTCACGCAAAAAATACGCTTGGTCTGTCAAATAAAGAAGATTTTGTTTATATTCTTCGTTAAACTACACAATTTGAATCGAGCAAAAAAAATGACACCATTGTGACCAAGGCTATGTTGTTAATGTTTTACCAGGAAAGGAATAACAAATAACGGTGCATTTTGAGAAAAATAAAAATGTTAGTGTACAGAGTATTGTTTTTGTGTTGCTCACTGGTGTACGGAGTATTGCTATACAGTGTACAGAGTATTGCTCACAGAAATTATGTAAATTCTAGGTATCACCAGTGTTCAGTGGAATCATACACCCTGCACACACCAGCCTCTCTAACCAATGGTCATGTTCTTACAATATTTAGTGACTTTTTTGATCACCATACCTGTCTTAGGTTAAAGGTTGTTCAATAAACATAATGTTTGCTGACAAAAGTCTTGGATATGTTCATGTGTATACAAACTTTACAACATAAAAATACCTGTAAGCTATAAATAGGTATATTGCCAATGCCTACATCTTTATTAGAACAATAGGTTGTTGAACCCACTTTGCTTGTCTGACAAACAATGGTGGGATCCCCTGGAGAAAATGTTTGTTCCCAGGCATGACCATGTTTAATATATGCTCTGTCACACACAAATTATTCTTCAAAAGCTTTTATGGCAAGAAAATATAAAAATATCACACAAATAGAGCTGATAAATACGTTTTCATTTAACAGCACTTTGTTGTATATGATTTGATATAGAATCTATCTTAGAGCTATAAAACATTTCATACTTATTATTATTAAGTAGAATTGTTGGTGGGTAAGTCACATATTACGATAAACTACATATTCAGTTAAACGTTCAGTTCTGTTCTGTTTAGTTTGTGCTTAGAAAATTCATTATCTTAACTATGATATGCTTAACAACCAATACTTACGCTCAAATATTCAAATTCAATCTTTTGAGGTTCATAGCAAGCAACATTTTTGAAGGCAAAATGTTGTCATAATGTTAAATTGGTACCAAGTATCATTTTTTGGCTAATTTCCTAGTTTAATTTAGTGCATTTGGAACCCTGAGCAAATGTGCAATACTCTGTACAGTAAACACCAATTAAGACATTTAGGTTCAATACAAACAGAATGTTCATTTCAAAAAAGTATATCTCGGCAATACACTCATTCCCAACTTATGTAAAGTTCTGTGGTCAATATTTGTGAGTGAGCAGCGGTCCAATACCGGTTAATTTGAACACTTCTACGAATACCTGTTATAATATGGCGTATCATAAAGTTATAAAAATGTCTGAAGACGTTAAAACCTAGTTGTGATGATGTAAGTAGTCTAAAGTTTGGCAAATATCGTCTCTGAACTTCCCTGGTATACACGAGAATGTCGCGAAAATTGATTATATTACTTACCTTTACTAGCAATATCCGGTGTACGGTATACCGCAGTGACATTATCTCTCCCAAAATTTGTTTTTCAATCATCCAGTAAATAGACTAATTATAATGAATTAGGATATTTTTCACAAATGACCACTTGCATGTAAATTTAGTCTAAAGGCGGAATTATAATTTGTGTCACCTTTTCAATGTGACGTCAAGTTTGTGTGATGCTGATGCCAATGATTTGTTATACATAATTATTATTTGCCTTAAAACTAGTCATCTTCTATCAATACAATTTGCTTTCACCATAAACAAGCCCTTGACGTGTCTTTCCTCTAGACAGTGAAATCATAACCAAAATACTGTATTTCCATTGTTGTGATGGTTATAAATAGTTCGAGAATGGCTTTCAAAACACAGCTAATCACAAAAATAAACTGTCTTAATTTATGCTTTGGAAGCCACACATCTTTTTATGACGTCGTTTATGACGCCATGATGCCAACCCCATTCTTGTTATTTATATAAGAAAAGAAACGTTATCATATAAGCTTTCAAATGATATATGATTCATATGTATCTTGTACAGGAATGAAAAGTTATAATTAGACCGTGAGCCAGAGAGGGTTTTGCTCCCCCCCAGGGGGAATTTTGTGGATCATATTTTTTTGAAACCCTAAGGTGTGGCAAACATTTTGGCATAAAGTTTGCAACTGGCGGGCGGGGCTTTTCTCCGTTACCACGCTTTAAAATACGTTACCCCCAAAATATAATTTTTTTAATTTTTAAAGATAAATTGTACCATTATGCTATTTCATAATTCCAAGTTTGCATATGTTAATAAAGAGTGTAAACTAGTAGCTGCAAACTGATTGAATTTCAATGCCAAAATGCAATGTTAAAGAAGATAAATATGGGAAAAGATACGTTACCCTAAAAAAACAAAAGGTTTTTGGCATAAAGTTGTTTATTGCAAATTTAGATGTCCAGGTAATCAAATGGTGAAGTTACCATTACAAAGTTCACCATTCAACCTAAAAAATGATGTATAGTTTGCCAGTACAGGTTAAGAGATAGATGTCTGGTAGCGATTCTTAAAATGTCACCCATTCTCCAAAACATGTGCGTTTTTCATTCCTTCAATAAGTTCAAGTATTCAAATTATATCATACACTTTTCAATTACATATAATACCACTTTATATATTTATAATGGTTTATATTATATATATTAACAAGTCTCTTACTTGTACGATATGTTAAGGCAATACTACATTGCACTTTACGTTACCAAACATACAAATTAAAGTGCATGTCTGCAGTGTCTTAAAAACGTACTTAAAACAATTAAAAATAAAAAAAATAACAATTTAATCCTACTCAAAACTTATTTAGGTTTGCAGTTCAAACTGTATATTTAACTAAACAACATGTAAACTATAACGTACATGTATTTAAGTATCAAACAAAATTACAATTTACTAGCCTTGTATTCTGTTACTTTAGATAAACTTTACCACTAAAAATAATTGATTTTCAAATCAAAATATCTTTTATCGCAGTTTGCATTTAAACTTTCAACATATGTATTTAAAAAAAACAATTTATGTTTCAATTTACGTTACCTTACTTACAAACTTTACAATATCATATACACATGTATGCTGTAGTTTTAACACAATGTTGACTTATCTTTGTAAAATCCCAAACGTACAAGTATTTTTGTTTGCTTTATACAATATGTATTTAACTTAATACACACACACAAATTTAATACTCAAACTATGAAAGTAGAACACAGATTGCCCCTCGAGTTAATATCTTTATGAGAACACTATGCACACACATGACTTTTAATCATTTTCTATATACATTGTGTACATGTATACAATCGTATGTCAGTTATTTAATCACACTACATACGAATTAAAAACCAAAGTGTATATTTGAAAATAAGTTTGAAACATTCTCCAGGGTGCACCAGGAATTAGACCCCGAAAGTAAAATTGTCCAATTCCTCTTGGTCTGTCTGGAGGAAAACATTGATAGGTGCATAATTATCTCATACTACCTGAATTGTTGTGCAATACTGACCAGTGAGAGGTCAAGATCATTTAAGGTAAAATAGAGTAAACTGTGTAACTGTTCATTGTTTAAAGCCTTTGCTTATATTTCCAAATATGTCTAAAGCCAGTATTGCGTGTGATACATACGACATGTAGTCAGGAATTGCTGTATCATATGACATTGTATGGCTTTAATAAGTGGGGTAGTTACACAATATGGCCTAGGATGGTTGAAATCTGTATTGGTGGGTTCCCAAATTGGCCTAGGATGGCTGAAATCTGTATTGGTGGGTTCCCAAATTGGCCTAGGATGGCTGAAATCTGTATTAGTGGGTTCCCAAATTGGCATAGGATGGCTGCAATCTGTAGTGGTAGGTTCCCAATATGGCATAGGATTGCTCAAATCTGTGAGGGTGGGTTTCCAATATGGCATAGGATGACTGAAATATGTGTTGTTGAGTTCCCAATATGGCCTATGAGGGCTGAAATCTGTGTTGTTGAGTTCGCAATATGGCCTAGGAGGGCTGAAATCTTTGTTGGTGGGTTCCTAATATGGCCTAGGAGGGCTGACATCTGTGTTGGTGGGTTCCCAATGAGGCCTGGGATGGCTTAATCTGTGATGTTGATTACCCAAAATGGCTTTGGTGACTGTACTCAGATTTGGTGGGTTCCTAATAGGGTCTGAGATGACTCTACTCTGAGGTTGTGGGTACCAAATAGAACCTGTGATGTCTGTTCTCTGTGGTGATGGGCATCCAATACAGCCCGGGATGTCTGTACTCAGAGGTGGTGGGTACCCAACAGGGCCTGGGATTACTGTACTCAGAGGTGGTTAGTACCAAATGGAGCCTGAGCTGGTTGTTCTTAGTGGTATAGGATAGTCAATAGGACCTGTGATGGCTGTTCTCTGTATAGGTGGGTACCCAATCGGACCTGAGATAGTTGAACTTGTGGAGGTGAGTACATAAGCGGGCCTGGGACGGCCGTACTAGGCAGTGTTAAGTACCAAATAGGGCATTGAATGGCTTTCCTCAGTGACTATGAGTATCTCTCAGGCATAGTATGGCTGTACACAGTAGTTGTGAGAAGGGCATAGGGCCTAAGAAGGCTGGTAGTGGTAAGTATCACATAGGGTCTGGTATGGCTATATTTAGTGTTTGCAACTACCCCGTAGGGATTAGTATGACCATAATTGGTGGTGGGGAATTACCCAATAGAGCCAATGATGGCTATAGTGCACCTGGTATGGCAGTATTCAGTTGGTCCGATTACCCCTTAAGACATAGTATGATTGTCACCGCTGGTGGTAAGTACCACAGTCAGGTGGGACCGTACTCAATGGTTATGTGTACCACTTAGTGAAAAATATAAACTGTAATTGGTGGTGGTAATTGGGCCTCGGATGTCTGTACTATGTTGTTGTGACTCCTTTGTACCCTATACAACTTAGTGAGACTGTAAGTCATTGGTTATGAACACCCATATGGGGTATGAAATCTGTAATTATTTGGGATGAGTACCCTCTTGAGTCTTATATGACTGTAGTTTTGTACTAGACAGTAAGTGAGTAACACACAGGGCCTTGTACAGCTGTGCTTAGTAATCGTGAGTACCATATAGAGACTTACATGTATATGGCTTTACTCAGGTGTTGTGAGTATACCTTAGGGCCTACTATGGCTATAATTGAGGGTGGTGAATACCCGATATGATCTTGGTTGGCTGACCTCTTGGTTTTAAGTATCCCATAGGGCCTCAGATGTAGCTGATTACATTACGAATTCAATAGGAATGGTTGTATTGGGCAGTTGTAAGTACTCCATTGGTTACGGAATGTATGCATAGACAGTGTTATTAGTCCCCCATAAGGCCTGGGTTGACTATTAAGAGGTTTGAGAACCCCTAAGGACATGATATGCGTGTACTCGGTGTTGGTTACACCCCATTCAGGCCTAATATATGATGGTGATGAGTACCCAGTCATGCCTGATACTGGTGTAATTGGTAGTGGTAAGCATAACGAAGGGTTTAGTTGTGAGTACCCCTTATGACTTAGTATGGCTATAATAAGTGGTAGTGACTACCCCATACGGCATTGGATAGCTGTACTCTGTGATGGTGAGCACCGAATTTGACATTGGGTGGTTGTACTTGACAAGTGTTATGTACCCCATTTGGTATTGGGATGCCTGAACTTTGCAGTGTTGCATATCCCATAGGGCATATTTTTCGTAACTTGACCTTGAAATGACATTGACATTGACTTCAAAGTGGTCAGTCTTGTATGTCCATATGATGTACATTATCAAATGAATAATATCTAAGCAAATATTTGTGACTATATACATAATAAATAAAAATGCATGAGAACATAGAATTTTAAGTATATTTGTAAATTATGGCGGCCATCTTGGACGCCATCTTGAATTTCCGGGTCCACACCACGTGTTGACAATTTATGCCGGCAGTTCCATATAGTACATACATAGGCGAACATTTTGGTATATAACATTGCTTGTTCTACTTTAGCTGTCACCTAGCTACCCCCAAAAAATCACCAATTGTCACCCCACTATATGTGTTATACGGAAATTTTAACTGAAATATTGTTGAAAAAAACCCCAATATTTTTGAAAGGTAACGTAATTTAAATGGCATTTCATATCAATTAACTATTTGTGTAGTTGTACTATAGCTATATACAATATTGAGCTGCATACTAATCAGTATCATCATTTCTTAACTTAAAAACGTCATGTACGTTGACTGTTTTTTTAATATTTTAGTAATTTCATGCAAAGTAACGTAAATTACGTATGTTATATCACATTTTTTGCCTATAATAATTTGTACAACTGATAGTTTCAATTTTAAATACATTTAACATACATAAATGTCTTATTCACATGATTTATTGAACAATTAGCATGTTTATAATATCATATAAGCAAAATTAGTGATTCCTGTAGAAAATCGCATAGTCACGTATTTCAAATCTCGGTAACTCGTTAAAGCCCCAACAGAAACCTGCAAACTTTTGTCTGTGAATGCCACCTACCATAAGGTTTAAGAAAATCATAGTGTTGAAAATTCCCCCTGGGGGGGGGGGGAGCAGGGTCAATTGTCAGCTCAAGGTCTAAATAGTTTGAAACTGTGACATGTATTATGAATCACCGTGCACTTACCCAACAATCGGGATCTTCCAAGTCAAAGCAATATTCCACGTAACATTCAATTATAACTTCCGAATTGTCGCCTATAATGGTTGGTGTAAACGAGGCCGCTTCAAAAGTAAGAGATCTGAAAAAGAATATACAACAAAATCTCATCACCATAATTTTATACCAGTATATTATACTTAAAAATTATTACTTATAAACATTTTCTTCTATAATTTATTCATTTTTTGCAGTCACAATGCCTTAAAAATCAATAATTTTAATCAATGGGAAGATAATGCAGCTGAAACTATTATGGTGGCTGTTATACACAAAAATGTACTATCATCAGTTATAGGTCAGACACTACCATCAGTAATATGTCAGACAATACCATTAGTTATAGGTCAGACACTACCATCAGTTATAGGTCAGACAATACCATTAGTTATAGGTCAGAAACTACCATCAGTTATAGGTCAGACACTAAGATAAGTTATAGGTCAGACAATACCATTAGTTATAGGTCAGACACTATTATCAGTTATTGGTCAGACACTACCATCAGTTATAGGTCAGACAATACAATTATATAGGTCAGACACTACCATCAGTTATAGGTTAGACACTACCATCAGTTATAGGTCAGACACTACCATCAGTAACAGTCATAGGTCAGACACTATCATCAGTTATAGGTCAGACACTACCATCAGTTAGAGGTCAGATAATACCATCAGTTATAGGTCAGATACTACCATCAGTTATAGGTCAGACACTACCATCAGTAACAGTTATAGGTCAGACACTACCATCAGTTATAGGTTAGACACTACAATCAGTTATAGGTTAGATACTACCACCAGTTATAGGTCAGACACTACCATCAGTTATAGGTTAGATACTACCATCCGTTATAGGTCAAACACTACAATCAGTTATAGGTTAGACACTACCATCAGTTATAGGCCAGACACTACCATCCGTTATAGGTCAGATACTACAATCAGTAATAGGTTAGACACTACCATCAGTTATAGGTTATATACTACCATCCGTTATAGGTCAGATACTACCATCAGTTATAGGTCAGACACTACAATCAGTAACAGTTATAGGTCAGACACTACCATCAGTTATAGGTCAGACACTACCATCAGTTACAGTAATAGGTCAGACACTACCATCAGGTATAGGTCAGATACTACCATCCGTTATAGGTTGGACACTACTGTTAGTCATAGGTCAGATACTACCATCAGTTATAGGTCAGACACTACCATCAGTTACAGTTATAGGTCAGACACTACCATGAGTTATAGGTCAGATACTACCATCCGTTATAGGACAGATACTACCATGAGTTATAGGTCAGACACTACCATCAGTTATAGGTCAGACACTACCATCAATTATAGGTTAGACACTACCATCAGTTATAGGTTGGACACTACTGTTAGTCATAGGTCAGATACTATCATCAGTTATAGGTCAGACACTACCATTACTTATAGGTTAGACACTACCATCAGTTATAGGTCAGACATTACCATCAGTTACAGTTATAGGTTAGACACTACCATCAGTTATAGGTCAGACACTACCATCAGTTGTAGGTCAGACACTATCATTACTTATAGGTTAGACACTACCATCAGTTATAGGTCAGACACTACCATCAGTTATAGGTTAGACACTACCACCAGTTACAGTTATAGGTCAGACACTACCATCAGTGACAGTTAAAGGTCAGACACTACCACCAGTTATAGGTCAGACACTACCATCAATAATAGGCCGGATACTACCATCAGTTATAGGTTAGACACTACCATCAGTTATAGATCAGACACTACCGTCAGTTATAGATCAGACACTACCATCAGTTATAGGTCAGACACTACCATCAGTTATAGGTCAGATACTACCACCAGTTATAGGTCAGACACGTCCATCAGTTATAGGTCAGATACTACCATCAGTAATAGGTCAGACACTACTATTAGATATAGGTCAGATACTACAATCAGTAATAGGTTAGACACTACCATCAGTTATAGGTCAGATACTACCATCAGTAATAGGTCAGACACTACCATCAGTTATAGGTCAGATACTACCATCAGTTATAGGTAAGACACTACCATCAGTTATAGGTCAAACACTACCATCAGTTACAGTTATAGGTCAGACACTACATCAGTTATAGGTCAGACACTACCATCAATAATAGGCCAGATACTACCATCAGTTATAGGTTAGACACTACCATCAGTAATAGATCAGACACTACCGTCAGTTATAGGTCAGACACTACCATAAGTTATAGGTCAGACACTACCATCAGTTACAGTTATAGGTCAGACACTACCATCAGTTATAAGTTAGACATTACAATCAGTTACAGTTATAGGTCAGACACTACCATCAGTTATAGGTCAGACACTACCATGAGTTATAGGTCAGACACTACCATCAATTATAGGTTAGACACTACCATCAGTGATAGGTTGGACACTACTGTTAGTCATAGGTCAGATACTACCATCAGTTATAGGTCAGACACTACCATCAGTTATAGGTCAGACACTATTATCAGTTATTGGTCAGACACTACCATCAGTTATAGGTCAGACAATACAATTATATAGGTCAGACACTACCATCAGTTATAGGTTAGACACTACCATCAGTTATAGGTCAGACACTACCATCAGTAACAGTCATAGGTCAGACACTATCATCAGTTATAGGTCAGACACTACCATCAGTTAGAGGTCAGATAATACCATCAGTTATAGGTCAGATACTACCATCAGTTATAGGTCAGACACTACCATCAGTAACAGTTATAGGTCAGACACTACCATCAGTTATAGGTTAGACACTACAATCAGTTATAGGTTAGATACTACCACCAGTTATAGGTCAGACACTACCATCAGTTATAGGTTAGATACTACCATCCGTTATAGGTCAAACACTACAATCAGTTATAGGTTAGACACTACCATCAGTTATAGGCCAGACACTACCATCCGTTATAGGTCAGATACTACAATCAGTAATAGGTTAGACACTACCATCAGTTATAGGTTATATACTACCATCCGTTATAGGTCAGATACTACCATCAGTTATAGGTCAGACACTACAATCAGTAACAGTTATAGGTCAGACACTACCATCAGTTATAGGTCAGACACTACCATCAGTTACAGTAATAGGTCAGACACTACCATCAGGTATAGGTCAGATACTACCATCCGTTATAGGTTGGACACTACTGTTAGTCATAGGTCAGATACTACCATCAGTTATAGGTCAGACACTACCATCAGTTACAGTTATAGGTCAGACACTACCATGAGTTATAGGTCAGATACTACCATCCGTTATAGGACAGATACTACCATGAGTTATAGGTCAGACACTACCATCAGTTATAGGTCAGACACTACCATCAATTATAGGTTAGACACTACCATCAGTTATAGGTTGGACACTACTGTTAGTCATAGGTCAGATACTATCATCAGTTATAGGTCAGACACTACCATTACTTATAGGTTAGACACTACCATCAGTTATAGGTCAGACATTACCATCAGTTACAGTTATAGGTTAGACACTACCATCAGTTATAGGTCAGACACTACCATCAGTTGTAGGTCAGACACTATCATTACTTATAGGTTAGACACTACCATCAGTTATAGGTCAGACACTACCATCAGTTATAGGTTAGACACTACCACCAGTTACAGTTATAGGTCAGACACTACCATCAGTGACAGTTAAAGGTCAGACACTACCACCAGTTATAGGTCAGACACTACCATCAATAATAGGCCGGATACTACCATCAGTTATAGGTTAGACACTACCATCAGTTATAGATCAGACACTACCGTCAGTTATAGATCAGACACTACCATCAGTTATAGGTCAGACACTACCATCAGTTATAGGTCAGATACTACCACCAGTTATAGGTCAGACACGTCCATCAGTTATAGGTCAGATACTACCATCAGTAATAGGTCAGACACTACTATTAGATATAGGTCAGATACTACAATCAGTAATAGGTTAGACACTACCATCAGTTATAGGTCAGATACTACCATCAGTAATAGGTCAGACACTACCATCAGTTATAGGTCAGATACTACCATCAGTTATAGGTAAGACACTACCATCAGTTATAGGTCAAACACTACCATCAGTTACAGTTATAGGTCAGACACTACATCAGTTATAGGTCAGACACTACCATCAATAATAGGCCAGATACTACCATCAGTTATAGGTTAGACACTACCATCAGTAATAGATCAGACACTACCGTCAGTTATAGGTCAGACACTACCATAAGTTATAGGTCAGACACTACCATCAGTTACAGTTATAGGTCAGACACTACCATCAGTTATAAGTTAGACATTACAATCAGTTACAGTTATAGGTCAGACACTACCATCAGTTATAGGTCAGACACTACCATGAGTTATAGGTCAGACACTACCATCAATTATAGGTTAGACACTACCATCAGTGATAGGTTGGACACTACTGTTAGTCATAGGTCAGATACTACCATCAGTTATAGGTCAGACACTACCATCAGTTATAGGTCAGATACTACCACCAGTTATAGGTCAGACACTACCATTAGTTATAGGTCAGATACTACAATCAGTAATAGGTTAGACACAACCATCAGTTATAGCTCAGATACTACCATCAGTAATAGGTCAGACACTACCATCAGTTATAGGTCAGATACTACCATCTGTTATAGGAAAGACACTACCATCAGTTATAAGTTAGACATTACAATCAGTTACAGTTATAGGTCAGACACTACCATGAGTTATAGGTCAGACACTACCATGAGTTATAGGTCAGACACTACCATCAATTATAGGTTAGACACTACCATCAGTGATAGGTTGGACACTACTGTTAGTCATAGGTCAGATACTACCATCAGTTATAGGTCAGACACTACCATCAGTTATAGGTCAGATACTACCACCAGTTATAGGTCAGACACTACCATTAGTTATAGGTCAGATACTACAATCAGTAATAGGTTAGACACAACCATCAGTTATAGCTCAGATACTACCATCAGTAATAGGTCAGACACTACCATCAGTTATAGGTCAGACACTACCATCAGTTATAGGTGAGACACTACCATCAGTTACAGTTATAGGTGAGACACTACCATGAGTTATAGGTCAGACACTACCTACAGTTATTAGTTAGACACAACCATCAGTTATAGGTCAGACACTACCATCAGTTATAGGTCAGACACTACCATCAGTTATAGGTGAGACACTACCATCAGTTACAGTTATAGGTGAGACACTACCATGAGTTATAGGTCAGACACTACCTACAGTTATTAGTTAGACACAACCATCAGTTATAGGTCAGACACTACCATCAGTTATAGGTTAGACACTACCTTCAGTTATTGGTCAGAAACTACCATCAGATATAGGTCAGACACTATCATCAATAATAGGCCAGATACTACCATCAGTTATAGGTTAGACACTACCATCAGTAATAGATCAGACACTACCGTCAGTTATAGGTCAGACACTACCATCAGTTATAGGTCAGACACTACCATCAGTTACAGTTATAGGTCAGACACTACCATCAGTTATAGGTAAGACACTACCACCAGTTACAGTTATTGGTAAGACACTACCATCAGTGACAGTTATAGGTCAGACACTACCAACAGTTATAGGTCAGACACTACCATCAATAATAGGCCGGATACTACCATCAGTTATATGTTAGACACTACCTTCCGTTATAGATCAGACACTACCGTCAGTAATAGGTCAGACACTACCATCAGTTATAGGTCAGACACTACCATCAATAATAGGCCGGATACTACCATCAGTTATATGTTAGACACTACCTTCAGTTATAGATCAGACACTACCGTCAGTTATAGGTCAGATACTACCATCAGTTATAGGTCAGACACTACCATCAGTAACAGTTATAGGTCAGACACTACCATCAGTTATAGGTCAGACACTACCATCAGTTACAGTTATAGGTCAGACACTACCATCAGTTATAGGTTAGACACTACAATCAGTAATAGGTTAGATACTACCATCAGTTATAGGTCAGACACTACCATCAGTTATAGGTTAGTTACTACCATCCGTTATAGGTCAAACACTACAATCAGATATAGGTTAGACACTACCATCAGTTATAGGTCAGACACTACCATCAGTTATAGGTCAGATACTACAATCAGTAATAGGTTAGACACTACCATCAGTTATAGGTTATATACTACCATCCGTTATAGGTCAGATACTACAATTAGTTATAGGTCAGACACTACAATCAATTATAGGTCAGACACTACCATCAGATATAGGTCAGACACTACCATCAGTTATAGGTCAGACACTACAATCAGTTATAGGTTAGACACTACCATCAGTTATAGGTCAGACACTACCATCCGTTATAGGTCAGATACTACAATCAGTAATAGGTTAGACACTACCATCAGTTATAGGTCAGATACTACCATCCGTTATAGGTCAGATACTACCATCAGTTATAGGTCAGACACTACAATCAGTAACAGTTATAGGTCAGACATTACCATCAGTTATAGATCAGACACTACCGTCAGTTATAGGTCAGACACTACCATCAGTTATAGGTCAGACACTACCATCAGTTATAAGTCAGATACTACCACCAGTTATAGGTCAGACACGTCCATCAGTTATAGGTCAGATACTACCACCTGTAATAGGTCAGACACTACCATTAGTTATAGGTCAGATACTACAATCAGTAATAGGTTAGACACTACCATCAGTTATAGGTCAAATACTACCATCAGTAATAGGTCAGACACTACCATCAGTTATAGGTCAGATACTACCATCAGTTATAGGTAAGACACTACCATCAGTTATAGGTCAGACACTACCATCAGTTACAGTTATAGGTCAGACACTACAACTGTTATAGGTCAGACACTACCATCAATAATAGGCCAGATACTACCATCAGTTATAGGTTAGACACTACCATCAGTAATAGATCAGACACTACCGTCAGTTATAGGTCAGACACTACCATCAGTTATAGGTCAGACACTACCATCAGTTACAGTTATAGGTCAGACACTACCATCAGTTATAGGTTAGACACTACAATCAGTTACAGTTATAGGTCAGACATTACCATCAGTTATAGGTCAGACACTACCATGAGTTATAGGTCAGACACTACCATCAATTATAGGTTAGACACTACCATCAGTGATAGGTTGGACACTACTGTTAGTCATAGGTCAGATACTACCATCAGTTATAGGTCAGACACTACCATCAGTTATAAGTCAGATACTACCACCAGTTATAAGTCAGACACGTCCGTCAGATATAGGTCAGATACTACCATCAGTAATAGGTCAGACACTACCATTAGTTATAGGTCAGATACTACAATCAGTAATAGGTTAGACACTACCATCAGTTATAGGTCAGATACTACCATCAGTAATAGGTCAGACACTACCATCACTTATAGGTCAGATACTACCATCAGTTATAGGTAAGACACTACCATCAGTTATAGGTCAGACACTACCATCAGTTACAGTTATAGGTCAAACACTTCATCAGTTATAGGTCAGACACTACCATCAATAATAGGCCAGATACTACCATCAGTTATAGGTTAGACACTACCATCAGTAATAGATCAGACACTACCGTCACTTATAGGTCAGACACTACCATCAGTTATAGGTCAGAGACTACCATCAGTTACAGTTATAGGTCAGACAATACCATCAGTTATAGGTTAGACACTACAATCAGTTACAGTTATAGGTCACACACTACCATGAGTTATAGGTCAGACACTACCATCAGTTACAGTTATAGGTCAGACACTACCATGAGTTATAGGTCAGACACTACCTACAGTTATTGGTTAGACACAACCATCAATTATAGGTCAGACACTACCATCAGTTATAGGTTAGACACTACCTTCAGATATTGGTCAGAAACTACCATCAGTTATAGGTCAGACACTACCATCAGTTATAGGTGTAGACACTACCATCAGTTATAGGTTATACACTACCATCAGTTATAAATCAGACACTACCATCAGTTATAGGTCAGACACTACCATCAGTTATAGGTTAAAAACTACCATCAGTTATAGGTCAGACACTACCATCAGTTATATGTTAGACACTTCCATAACTTTTAGGTCAGACAGTACCAACAGTTATAGGTTAGACACTACCATCAGTGATAGGTCAGACACTACCATTAGTTATAGGTCAGACACTACCATCAGTTATAGGTCAGACACTACCATCAGTTATTGGTTAGACACTACCATCAGTTACAGTTATAGGTCAGACACTACCATCAGTTAAAGGTCAGATACTACCATCAGTTATAGGTCAGATACTACCATCAGTTATAGGTCAGACATTACCATCAGTTATAGGTCAGATACCACTATCAGTTATAGGTCAGACACTACCATCAGTTATAGGTCAGACACTACCATCAGTTATAGGTCAGATACTACAATCAGTTATAGGTCAGAAACTACCATTAGTTATAGGTCAGACACTACCATCAGTTATAGGTTAGATACTTCCATCAGTTATAGGTTAGACACTACCATCAGTAATAGATTAGACACTACCATCAGTTATAGGTTAGACACTACCATCAGTTATAGGTCAGACACTACCATCCGTTATAGGTCAGATACTACAATCAGTAATAGGTTAGACACTACCATCAGTTATAGGTCAGATACTACCATCCGTTATAGGTCAGATACTACCATCAGTTATAGGTCAGACACTACCATCAGTAATAGTTATAGGTCAGACACTACCATCAGTTATAGGTCAGACACTACCATCAGTTACAGTTATAGGTCAGACACTACCATCAGTTATAGGTCAGATACTACCATCCGTTATAGGTTGGACACTACTGTTAGTCATAGGCCTGATACAACCATCAGTTATAGGTCAGACACTACCATCAGTTACAGTTATAGGTCAGACACTACCATCAGTAATAGGTCAGATACTACCATCCGTTATAGGTCAGATACTACCATCTGTTATAGGTCAGACACTTCCATCAGTTATAGGTCAGACACTACCATCAATTATAGGTTAGACACTACCATCTGTTATAGGTTGGACACTACTGTTAGTCATAGGTCAGAAACTACCATCAGTTATAGGTCAAACACTACCATTACTTATAGGTTAGAAACTACCATCAGTTATAGGTCAGACATTACCATCAGTTACAGTTATAGGTGAGACACTACCATCAGTTATAGGTCAGATTTTACCATCAGTAATAGGTCAGACACTGCCATCAGTTATAGGTCAGATATTACCATCAGTAATAGGTTAGACACTACCATCAGTTATAGGTTAGATACTACCATCAGTAATAGGTCAGATACTACCATCAGTTACTATCATCAGTTATAGGTCAGATACTACCATCAATTATAGGTTAGACACGTCCATCAGTTAAAGGTCAGAAACTACCATTAGTTTTAGGTTAGATACTACCATCAGTTATAGGTCAGAAACTACCATCAGTTATAGGATAGACACTACCATCAGTTAAAGGTTAGATACTACCATCAGTTATAGCTTAAACACTACTATCAGTTAAAGGATAGACACTACCATCAGTTATAGTTTAGAAACTACAATCAGTTTTAGGTTAGACACTTCCATCAGTTATAGGTCAGACACTACCATCTGTTATAGGTCAGACACTACTATCAGTTATTGGTCAGACACTACCATTAGTTATAGTTTATATACTACCATCAGTTATAGGTCAGACATTACCATCAGTTACAGTTATAGGTTAGACACTACCATCAGTAATAGGTCAGATACTATAATTAGTTATAGGTCAGACACTACCATCAGTTACTATCATCAGTTATAGGTCAGATACTACCATCAATTATAGGTTAGACACGTCCATCAGTTATAGGTCAGACACTACCATCTGTTATAGGTCAGACACTACTATCAGTTATTGGTCAGACACTACCATTAGTTATAGTTTATATACTACCATCAGTTATAGGTCAGATACTACCATTCGTTACAGGTTAGATACTACCATCAGTTATAGGTCACACACTATCATCAGTTATAGGTTAGATACTACCATCAGTTATAGGTCAGATACTACCATTCGTTACAGGTTAGATACTACCATCAGTTATAGGTCACACACTATCATAAGTTATAGGTTAGATACTACCATCAGTTATAGGTCAGACACTACCATCAGTTATAGGTCAGATACTACAATCAGTTATAGGTCAGACACTACCATCAGTTATAGATCAGACACTACCATCAATTATAGGTTAGACACTACCATAGGTTATAGGTTAGATACTACCATCAGTTATAGGTTAGATACTACCATTAGTTATAGGTCAGACACTACCATCAGTTTTAGGTCAGACACTACCATCAGTTATAGGTTAGTTACTACCATCAGTTATAGGTTAGATACTACCATTAGTTATAGGTCAGACACTACCATCAGTTTTAGGTCAGACACTACCATCAGTTATTTGTTTTACACTACCATCAGTTATAGGTTAGATACTACCATCAGTTATAGGTAAGATACTACCATCAGTTATAGGTGAGACACTACCATCAGTTATAGGTGTAAACACTACCAACTGTTATAGGTTAGACACTACCATCAGTTATAGGTCACACACTATCATCAGTTATAGGATAGACACTACCATCAGTTTAGGTCAGACACTACAATCAGTTATAAGCTAGACACTACTATCAGTTATAGATTAGACACTACCATCAGTTATAGGTTAGACACCACCATCAGTTATAGGATAGACACTACCATCAGTTATAGGTGAGACACAACCATCTGGTATAGTTTAGATACTACCATCAGTTATAGGTCAGACACTACCATCAGTTATAGGTTAGACACTACCATCAGTTATAGGACAGACACTACCATCAGTTATAGGATAGACACTACCATCAGTTATAGGATAGACACTGCCATTAGTTATAGGATAAACACTACCTTCAGTTATAGATCAGATGCTACCATCAGTTAAAGGTTAGATACTACCATCAGTTATAGGTTATATACTACCATCAGTTATAGGTCTGACACTAACATCAGGTATAGGTTAGATACTACTAGCAGTTATAGGTTATACACTACCATCAGTTATAGGTCAGACACTACCATCAGTTTTAGGTCAGACACTACCATCAGTTATTGGTTTGACACTACCATCAGTTATAGGTTAGATACTACCATCAGTTATAGGTAAGATACTACCATCAGTTATGGTCAGACACTACCATCAGTTATATGTGTAGACACTACCAACAGTCATAGGTTAGACACTACCATCAGTTATAGTTCAGACACTATCATCAGTTATAGGTTAGACACTATCATCAGTTATAGGTCAGACATTCCCATCAGTTATAGGTCAGATACTATCATCAGTTATAGGTTAGACACTTCCATCAGTTACAGTTATAGGTCAGACACTACCATCAGTTATAGGTCAGATACTACCATCAGTTATAGATTAGACACTACAATCAGTTACAGTTATAGGTCAGACACTACCATCAGTTATTGGTCAGATACTATCTTCAGTTATAGATTAGACACTACCATCAGTTATAGGTCAGACACTATCATCAGATATAGGTTAGATACTACCATCAGTTATAGATCAGACAATACCATCAATTATAATTCTGATACTACCATCAGTTATAGGTCAGATACTACCATCAGTTATAGGATAGATACTACCATCAGTTATAGGTAAGATAGTACAATCAGTTATAGGTGAGACACTACCATCAGTTATAAGTCAGACACTACTATCAGTTGTAGGTCAGAAACTACAATCAGTTATAGGTCAGACACTACCATTAGTTATAGGTCAGACTCTACCATCAGTTATAGGTTAGACACTACCATCAGTAACAGTTATAGGTTATACACTACCATCAGTTATAGGTCAGACACTACCATCAGTTATAGGATAGATACTACCATCAGTTATAGGTAAGATAGTACAATCAGTTATAGGTGAGACACTACCATCAGTTATAGGTGTAGACACTACCAACAGTTATAGGTTAGACACTACCATCAGTTATAGGTCAGACACTATCATCACTTATAGGATAGACACTATCATCAGTTTAGGTCAGACACTACCATCAGTTATAAGCTAGACACTACCATAAGTTATAGGTCAGACACTACCATCAGTTATAGGTTAGACACTACCATCAGTCATTAATCAGACACTACCATCCGTTATAGGTCAGACACTACCATTAGTTATAGGTCAGACTCTATCATCAGTTATAGGTTAGACACTTCCATCAGTTACAGTAAGAGATCAGACACTACCATCAGGTATAGGTCAGATACTATCATCAGTTATAGGTTAGACACTACAATTAGATACAGTTATAGGTCAGTCACTCCCATCAGTTATAGGTCAGATACTACCATCAGTTGTAGGTCAGATACTACTATCAGTTATAGGTCAGACACTACCATCAGTTATAGGTCAGACACTACTATCAGTTATAGGTCAGAAACTACCATCAGTTATAGGTCAGACACTACCATTAGTTATAGGTCAGACTCTACCATCAGTTATAGGTTAGACACTACCATCAGTAACAGTTATAGGTCAGACACTACCATCAGTTATAGGTCAGATACCACCATCAGTTATAGGTTAGACACTACAATCAGTTATAGGTTAGATACTACCATCAGTTATAGGTTAGACACTACCATCAGTTATAGGTCAGAC
Organism: Spisula solida; assembly: GCA_947247005.1. Classification (NCBI taxonomy): domain Eukaryota; kingdom Metazoa; phylum Mollusca; class Bivalvia; order Venerida; family Mactridae; genus Spisula; species Spisula solida. The sequence continues at coordinate 5,897,274 of OX365960.1, read as the reverse complement.
ACTATCATCAGTTATAGGTTAGATACTACCATCAGTTATAGATCAGACACTACCATCAATTATAGGTCAGATACAACCATCAGTTATAGCTCAGATATTACCATCAGTTATACGTCAGATACTACCATTATTTATAGGTCAGACACTACGATCAGTTATAGGTCAGATACTACCATCAGTTATAGGTCAGATACTAACATTATTTATAGGTCAGACACTACCATCTGTTATAGATCAGACACTATCATCAGCTGAAGGTTCGAAACTATCATCAGTTATAGGTCAGACACTACCATCAGTTATAGGTCAGACATTACTATCAGTTATAGGTCAGACACCTCCATCAGTTATGGGTTAGATACTACCATCAGTAATAGGTTAGATACAACAATCAGTTATAGGTCAGACACTACCATCAGTTATAGGTTAGGTACTACCATCGGTTATAGGTCAGATACTACCATCAGTTATAGGTCAGACATTATCATCAGTTATAGGACAGACACTACCATCAGTTATAGGTTAGATACTACCATCAGTTATGGGTTAGATATTCCCATCATTTATCTGTTAGATACTACCATCAGTTATAGGTTAGATACTTCCATCAGTTATGGGTTAAATACTACCATCAGTTATAGGTTAGATACTACCATCAGTTATAGGTCAGACACTACCATCAGTTATAGGTTAGATACTACCATCAGTTATGTGTTACATACTTCCATCAGTTATCTTTTAGATACTACCATCAGTTATAGTTTAGATATTTCCATCAGTTATGGGTTAATTACTACCATCAGTTATGTGTTAGACACTACCATCAGTTATAGGTCAGAAACTACCATCAGTTATGGGTCAGACACTACCATCAGTTCTAGGTTAGACACTACGATCAGTTACAGTTATAGGTCAGACACTACCATCAGTTATAGGTCAGACACTACCATCAGTTATAGGTGAGACACTACTATCATTTATAGGTCGGACACTACCATCAGTTATAGGTCAGACACTACCATCAGTTATAGGTCATACACAACCATCAGTTATAGGTCAGATACTACCATCAGTTATAGGTCAGATACGAAAATCAGTTATAGGTCAGACACTACCATCAGTTATAGGTTAGATACTACCATCAGTTATGGGTTAGATACTACCAACAGTTATAGGTCAGACACTACCATCAGTAATAGGTCAGACACTACTATCAGTTATGGGTTAGATACTACCATCAGTTATGGGTTAGATACTACCATCAGTTATGGGTTAGATACTACCATCAGTAATAAGTTCGATACTACCATCAGTTGTATGTCAGACATTACCATCAGTTATAGGTCAGACACTACCATCAGTTATAGGTCAGATACTTCCATCAATTATAGGTCGGACATTATCATCAGTTATAGGTCAGACACTGCCATCAGTTATAGATCTGACACTACCATCAGTTATAGGTCAGACACTACCATCAGTTATAGGTGAGACACTACCATCAGTTATAGGTGAGACACTACTATCAGTTATAGGTCAGACACTACCATCAGTTATAGGTCAGACACTACCATCAGTTATAGGTCAGACACAACCATCAGTTATAGATCAGATACTAACATCAGTTATAGGTCAGATACGAAAACCAGTTATAGGTCAGACACTACCATTAGTTATAGGTCAGACACTAGCATCAGTTATAGGTTAGATACTACCATCAGTTATAGGTCAGATACTACCATCTTTTAGAGGTCAGACATTATCATCAGTTATAGGTCAGACACTGCCATCAGTTATAGATCTGACACTACCATCAGTTATAGGTCAGACACTACCATCAGTTATAGGTTAGATACTACCATCAGTTATGTGTTAGATACTACCATCAGTTATAGGTTAGATACTACCATCAGTTATGGGTTAGATACTACCATCAGTTATGGGTTAGATACTACCATCAGTTATAGGTCAGACACAACCATCAGTTATAGGTCAGATACTACCATCAGTTATAGGTCAGATACGAAAATCAGTTATAGGTCAGACACTACCATTAGTTATAGGTCAGAAACTACCTTCAGTTATAGGTTAGATACTACCATCAGTTATAGGTTAGACACTACCATCAGTTACACGTCAGGCACTACCATCTGTTATAGGTTAGACTCTACCATCAGTTGTAGGTCAGACACTACCATCTGTTATAGGTTAGACACTACCATCAGTTATAGGTCAGATACTACCATCAGTTATAGGTTAGACACTACCATCAGTTATAGGAGAGACACTACCATCAGATATAGATTAGACACTACCATCAGTTATAGGTCAGACACTACCATCAGTTATAGGTCAGACACTACCATCAGTTATAGGTGAGACACTACTATCAGTTATAGGTCAGACACTACCATCAGTTATAGGTCAGACACTACCATCAGTTATAGGTCAGACACAACCATCAGTTATTGATCAGATACTAACATCAGTTATAGGTCAGATACGAAAACCAGTTATAGGTCAGACACTACCATTAGTTATAGGTCAGACACTAGCATCAGTTATAGGTTAGATACTACCATCAGTTATAGGTCAGATACTACCATCTATTAGAGGTCAGACATTATCATCAGTTATAGGTCAGACACTGCCATCAGTTATAGATCTGACACTACCATCAGTTATAGATCTGACACTACCATCAGTTATAGGTCAGACACTACCATCAGTTATAGGTTAGATACTACCATCAGTTATGTGTTAGATACTACCATCAGTTATAGGTTAGATACTACCATCAGTTATGGGTTAGATACTACCATCAGTTATGGGTTAGATACTACCATCAGTTATAGGTCAGACACAACCATCAGTTATAGGTCAGATACTACCATCAGTTATAGGTCAGATACGAAAATCAGTTATAGGTCAGACACTACCATTAGTTATAGGTTAGATACTACCATCAGTTATAGGTTAGACACTACCATCAGTTACACGTCAGGCACTACCATCTGTTATAGGTTAGACTCTACCATCAGTTGTAGGTCAGACACTACCATCTGTTATAGGTTAGACACTACCATCAGTTATAGGTCAGATACTACCATCAGTTATAGGTCAGACACTACCATCAGTTATAGGTGAGACACTACTATCAGTTATAGGTCAGACACTACCATCAGTTATAGGTCAGACACTACCATCAGTTATAGGTCAGACACAACCATCAGTTATAGATCAGATACTAACATCAGTTATAGGTCAGATACGAAAACCAGTTATAGGTCAGACACTACCATTAGTTATAGGTCAGACACTAGCATCAGTTATAGGTTAGATACTACCATGAGTTATAGGTCAGATACTACCATCTATTAGAGGTCAGACATTATCATCAGTTATAGGTCAGACACTGCCATCAGTTATAGATCTGACACTACTATCAGTTATAGGTCAGACACTACCATCAGTTATAGGTTAGATACTACCATCAGTTATGGGTTAGATACTACCATCAGTTATGGGTTAGATACTACCATCAGTTATAGGTCAGACACAACCATCAGTTATAGGTCAGATACTACCATCAGTTATAGGTCAGATACGAAAATCAGTTATAGGTCAGACACTACCATTAGTTATAGATCTGACACTACCATCAGTTATAGGTCAGACACTACCATCAGTTATAGGTTAGATACTACCATCAGTTATAGGTTAGACACTACCATCAGTTACACGTCAGGCACTACCATCTGTTATAGGTTAGACTCTACCATCAGTTGTAGGTCAGACACTACCATCTGTTATAGGTTAGACACTACCATCAGTTGTAGGTCAGACACTACCATCAGATATAGATTAGACACTACCATCAGTTATAGGTCAGACACTACCATCAGTTTTAGGATAGACACTACTATCAGTTATAGGTTAGACACTACCATCAGTTATAGGATAGACACTACTATCAGTTATAGGTCAGACACTACCATCAGTTATAGGAAAGACACTACCATCAGTTATAGGTTAGACACTACCATCAGTTGTAGGATAGATACTACCATCAGTTATTGGTCAGACACTACCATCAGTTATAGGTTAGACACTACCATCAGTTATAGATCAGATACTACCATCAGTTATAGGTCAGATACCACCATCAGTCATAGGTTAGATACTTCCATCAGTTATAGGATAGACACTACCATCAGTTATAGGTTAGATACTACCATCAGTTATAGGTCAGATACCACCATCAGTTATAGGTCAGACACTACAATCAGTTATAGGATAGACACTACCATCAGTTATAGGATAGACACTACTATCAGTTATAGGTCAGACACTACCATCAGTTATAGGTTAGACACTACCATCAGTTATAGGTTAGATACTACCATCAGTTATAGTTTAGATACTACCATCAGCTATAGGTTATATACTACCATCAGTTATAGGTCAGACACTACCATCAGTTATAGGTCAGACACTACCATCAGTTATAGGTCAGACACTACCATCAGTTATAGGTCAGACACTACCATCAGTTATAGGTCAGACACTACCATCAGTTATAGGTCAGACACTACCATCAGTTATAGGTTAGATACTACCATTAGTTATAGGTTAGACCCTACAATCAGTTATAGGTTAGTTACTGCCATCAGTTATAGGTCAGACACTACAATCAGATATAGGATAGACACTAGTGGATAATAGTATGTTAGATGTATTGATTATTCCATGCAAACTGACCTGAAACAGTTGGGCGAACGTTCATATTCCTGAGTCGACTCTTCATCATCTGGTACGTAAGACCAAATATTTCTGTCTGTCGGCCAGCCTACTATGTTTTCTGCAAGACCACACCTATAACAGGGACAAATGTTTAGCATTATATATAGTTCTAACAGAACCAACAGCTTTACTTATATCCACATTGAGAAAACGAATGTGCTCAAATATAACTACACTGCCAGGGCAAACTACCTGCTATATGTGTATTTAAAGGTTATTCATGTTTATGTACTTTTACCATAGAGTTTATACAGTTAATCCCCCCGTTTAGCTGCCCAAGTTGGAAATTGACCTGTTCATTGGCGTGAATGTAGTGCAACGGCTACCATGTCGCGCTGTGTGGTCAAAGGCTTAATATTGGCTCTGTTAGAATTGAAATAATGAATATACATGGTATATTGACCAACATATTGTAGATTATGTACACTGAAGAAATATATTGAGTTTTAATTTTTAATTTAGTAATGTTATAGTTAGTTACTTATTCCGTTTTTCTTACTTTTGATATACATGTAGATCTATACGGTCTTTAAACATCATGCTTTTTGTAAATGTTGGAATAAATTCTGATACATGAACTATACGTTTTATGTGTTTTAATTTCCATTTATCATTAAAATGTACGTTAAAACAATGTGATATTTGTATTTGTAATATTGCAAATATTGTCAGTGATTGCAAAGAATATCAGGTCGATTATGGATATGATCGTGTATGTATTGTCTGTTTTAGGTACATCTTTGTATTTTATGACTATTATTGGTGTCAATCGCGAGATTAAGGTTCATTCTTCGTGCACATGCTATATATTTCATAGTGGTTTGACGTTTTCATATATATTTTTAAGAGCTGAAAGTGCGCAAAAAATATGTGCGCAAACTCCGGCCGTGTTTTGGTCTACTTGGTGTCTGTCTGTAGTGGCTGGACCGTCAGAATTTAAAAGCAGGCATTTGCAGACAGCTTATCGGTCTATTTCAGAATGGTAAGAGTTTTTTTTAGGAAATATGCATCAAGGAAGCCCGATTTTTTCTCCATTTAGTGGTAATCAGTGAAGTGCTATACCCTTATAGCATTGTTAGCTTTCTTTCAATGTTCGCGCGATATTAACCATGTTTTTTTACCTAGAGATGTTGATGGAATATTGCACGAAGGAAGTCGACTTTATGGACAAGTCAGTCAAAATCTTGGACAGATTCGTTATCTGAGTCATTCAGATTTAAGTTCCTTAATATTCAAAATGAAAATATATTTGTTATTATTCACTATAGCCAATATATTTTGAAAAATGCCACACCTGCTGTTTCTTATGAAGATCAATTATATATGTCTTTACAGTTTTCAGAATTTCTTTAACGCGCCCTTTGATGCTTTGCATCAATGGTTATCTTGTATTTCCATTGGCATGCATTTTCTGAGAATGTTGGTTGGTTACTGCATGTTTTTTTCTGCAAAAGTGGTTGTCGATTTTACTATCTAAACACACAGATTGAAACCTCAATTGAAAGCTCGGAGAAAATTCAAAATAGCATGCAGCAGATTATGTTATTTAAACTTATTTTGCATCGAAAGTTTTGTTTGTCATCCTTTTTTATGAGAAATGTCTCATTTTGAAGTGCTAAGCGTCTCTTATTGTATGAGGTAACTTGCTTTTGTCTGACTCTTATATACCGGTATATTCAGAAAAGTATGAAAGAGGCAAATCGGTTATTTTCTGATACATTTTGTATTTCCATTAAAATGAGATTAGGTCTGGATCTTTGAGGTCTATTGTTTTACTCCTTGACTGGTTTCAATAAATTAGGTGTCATTGTAAATAATATATCTATTGCATAGAATTATATTAGAGTTTTTGTGTGTTCAATAAAACAGGAGATACAAGGTTTTGAAAACAAACGAAATTTCGCGAGATTCCAGAAGATGCTGCGACATATTATGAGAGTTGGTACGTCTTGTATTTTTACTGGGGGGAACCCCCAGTTTTCGTATTACATACCATCTCAGAAATCACTACGATTTTAACTATGTAATTTCTCCACAACCAATTCATCCGCGCAAGAAACAAGTACCAGCAAATCTCAACCAATATCGTAATTTTCAATCGTTTTAAATAAAATCTGTTTATAACAATTGAATTATCTTTTATTTGTTTATATTATGTGAACTTTTTGAAAGTTTTGTTCGATGAATAAATGAATTGTGCAAATAAATTCCTACGCGCGGTAAACTGACTATGGATTTCTGAGGGTCGATAAAAATGTCACTGTTAAAAGTAACCCGTTTAGCAGACGAACTTTACACAATCCATGGTTTTAACACTCATATTACAGTTTAGCAAAAAACTCCTAATCTAACGTGTGTGCTTATTTTTCATTATTTACAATATTTTGCATTTGTTGATAGTATTGATCCACGTTTCTAACATTAACTTACCAGAGATCTTCGGCTGAATATTTTAGGTCTACCGATAGAACGACCCTTTTCCCAGCGCTGTTATATAATTTTTTCCCGCCGAAAGTCGAGACCATATCAGTTATTTGTGTTTCGTCCCCAACGGATTCGTTCGCGCAATTCGTACTCTATTTGTACTCTATCCAGTTCGTATGCAGGTAGAGTAATAGAAAAAGGATGCTGTGTAGTTTTCAGGTAATAGTTTTTGTGTGGCGTAACGCCACACAATGATATTACCACTTTTCAGCTTACGACCAATTTAACGCATTAGGCCTCGGCAAATAAATAGTTCTATGATTTGAACAATATTACAAGCATGCAACACAGGTTACACGTATCATTGGACCTGATTTGTTTACATTACCAACATTTACTTATATTAAGACCAACAATTATATCAGACTTTTATTTTTAGAGGATATTTATAGCAAATCATTCCGCAACGGACTATATTTCTACTACCAAAGAATGTTCTCACTGGTGGCGGGAATCTAAAATAGTTCCCACGGTTTTCAATCGTATACTGTAACGTATGTAAATCACTCCGCCGCTGCACATTGCAGACGATGACCTAATTATGTTGTATACAAACATTGATGCTATATATAGCTGGTGGGGGGGAACTGAAATAGTTCTACGTACATATCGATCGGCCGGTTAACAATGTTACCGCGGTAAGCGTTAAACGCACTAGTCAATTTCTACCCTGTTTTATATAAGACCTCATAATTTTCGTATCTATTATCCGATTTTGAATATTTAAAGCTTGTAATGAAGCAGAGATATATGTCTCTCTTTTAGACAACATTCAACACGATACCCTAATTATTAAATCCACGGCGACGAGTAAGAATCCGTTCCGAGTAAAAGTAAGTTTAAAATATCCCGTTTTATACCAAATAAAAATTCAATCAACGGTCGAAAATCATCAATTATTAATTTAATATTCAATCGATTTTGTTCATTAAAGCTTGTTTTAAAAGCTAATACTTTAAGGTTTTATAAAATGTAAAACTTGTTTTTAAAGCATTAATCGGCCGATCGATATGTGCGTGCGACACCATGTTTACCCCTTTTACATACGTTAATATAGAGTGTCATATACATTTAATTAACATGCGTGGTCATACGGAGAATAAACAGTCACTTATCTAGACACTGGTCGAATTCTCCAAGTCGTTAAAAATGGTATTTGTAAATATCCCTTCATTGATGCTCAGCATAGTTACTCAAGTAAGTTCCAGGTAACTGCTGGTTCTCTTGGTGTCTTTAGCAGCACAAATGTTTGAGTAAGGATGGGCTTATCAGAACTGTGACATAAAATTATGATACAACCTGGATTCGATATTGGATTTAATGGCATCAGTACGCCACACAACAGTACTTTCAGTGCTTTGATTTACTGGGGGAACCCCAGTATTTGTATTACATACAGTCCTGAAATCACTACGATTTTAACAATATAATTTCTCTACGACCAATTCATCCGAGCAAGAAAGAAGTGCCTGCAAATCTCAACCAATATCGTAATTTTCGACCATTTATGAGAACATTTGTTTTCAACAATTTAATATATTTTTATTTGTTCGTATTGTGTGAACTTTTTGAAAGCTTATTTGGATGAAAAAATGTATTTGTGAGAATAAATTCCTACGCGCTGTAAAATGACTTGATGATTTTTGAGGGGCGATAAAAATATCCGTGTATAATATAATGTATTTCCGTGCTATCCGGGTGGTTTATAATTTATATATGCAGCTGAAGAATTGTGGAATTAAAAGTTTTTGTAGTTTTTAGACGCTGTTTTGTTTCATTTTCTTGCGCCCATTCATCCCCTATACTATTTCTTATTTTATTTAGGTTTACTACTAAATAATTAGCGCGGAAACGTTTTAACAAAATTTAAAATGTTTAATTCTATATATTACGCGAGTCTGACCAGCAATATTATATACAAGGACTGGTATGTCTTGTTGTCCACAGGCACATTCGATGTTTGAAAATTTATTTAAAGATCATATCTTATGAAGTTATGTAAGTGAACAACGGAAATACGGGGAATCGAACACACAATGTGGCATATTACTTAGGGCTACAGTAGGTATATTGCCTTCATGAGCTCTGTTATTGTAATGGGTCCGTTGTGGTGGGATTTAAATGAGTCTCTGAGACCTTGTCACAAATATTCACTTTTTTAAAATCTATTACCTTTAAAAATGAAACTCTATATTACCAAGAAGTGTGATTTCCCCCCAGTAGCAGTACTTCAGTACTTTGATTAGATCTTTGTATGCAATCAACTTACATCCTAGCGATGGTGTAATGGGCTCTGATAGGACATGTTCTGTACCTCTTTGTATGTGTATTATATACTAAAAATTGAACCAGTGTTTGTTTACTTAAAACACTTTAAACATTTTTTGTCATTTTCCTCATCTAGACTTTGAACTCTGACATATTAATCTATAATTAATTCACCTTTAATTTAAAACTATCACACTTTATTTCTTCTCTCTTTCACACTTTGAAGTCTTCTTTCAAAACTTTTCAATTACTTTTATCTCGCACCTGACGCGCACCTGCTAGTTCACCCGAAAGGGGCTTCACCAGCAATAATATATAGATATATATCACAGCATTATTGTGTCAACTACATGTAGTGTTTATGATTTGATTAGTTCACACAAGTTGTTATCCCAGTGCCCAGGATTGTTAATTGTGTAATCCTAGCCCTTCTTACAAAGGCGCTAGTACAACTCACCTATTTTTCAGAACCTTTATTCCCTGAGAAGGAAGCATCACTGGGTTGTAGCCACCATAAGCCCAACATTCCTGGATAGATATGCCAATTACCCCATATTCATCATCTGAAAACGTAACAGTCTAAAATAAATATAGTACAGAGATATTCACGTGATCCTGACCTTTATGCATTTTTATAACAAGGTTATTGCGTTGAACTTCAATCTACGCGAGCAAACCGTGCAATATCGGTCCTGTAGATTTGTGTTTGTAATATACATCGATCGCGACTTGGTGAAAGACACACTTAATAGTTATTATATACATGTATAGTGGTCACCCTGATATTCAAACTGACGTCACTGTTCTCATTGTTTAAATGTTTAGCTGTACCACTGCTCACAAAAAGTTGGTACACTGATTTATAGCGTTTAGCCGTATGGAAACAGTGTCTATCAAAGTCAATGTATTTTTTCTGTGACTTGACATTTGTTCACTTGTTGTGAATCATGGGTTTAAATAAATATTAAAAAAAGATGTTTAACGCTGTATATCCTATAGCATTTTGTATAATATTTGTTGGATTCGAACCTACAACCCTATGGGATCAAACATGCAGATTCATAGACATTTTACTGGCTTAGAATTAGAACGTCGTAAGTACAAAATTAATATTGTGAGAAAACAAGAAAAAAACTGTGTAAAAAATACTATTTACGTATAGAAAAACAAGCGTTTTAAACTTCAGTTTGGTCAACATGACCACTTCCGATTTTCATGAGATGCAGATTTCAAATGAGTCTTATATATAGTACATGTACTTACGACCTGCTAATTCTAAGCCAGCGATTTACCGGTAACTTACCTGACAGGGCTAATATTCGTAATGGACAATTTGATTAATTTTTAAAAAAGGCCTACTTAAGATGACACCCATAACGAGGGGCGAGTCAAATTCAAGTGTAGTCACGGACTTATATCAAAGGACCAGGGTGAGTCTAACATTAAAGTGCAGTCAAGGCTCAATATCGATAAAAATACACCTATACGTGGGACGTTCAAAATTAACAGGACTATTGTCACAAAACCCGCACGGTTAAACGAAATTAATCAAATTATATACCATCAGAAATCGGAATCCTTTTTCTACATACTGTAAAAATATGAATTAAACAAATACGCGGTCCGATAGTTACAGGTTACTAAACAAGGTCACTAACGCTGACCCGGCGCACAAAATGACGTCGCGCTATTTTACACGGCGTTAGTGCTTCGCATAGGACTAAGCAATACGACGTTTATGGTGATATAAGGTCATGAATACGTTCAAGTACCACACTGAGGCAAACTAGTAAAGCGTTAGTGAGAATCGCATGTATTTTCCGGACCTTAATCAAATATCTGGGCGAGAATCCGTACCATAAACGTTGGTATTTTGAAAAAGTCACGGAAACTGACGTCACAAACGTTCTTATGATTTCCTATTACTTCCCTGTCTTTCAAAGCTGAACAGTTATCACTTTAACATTTGTGCCATCCTAAAACTGATAAAAGACCCACAGAACTGTTTCCAAAATGTAGTTACCATAATTTCATACAAGTCAGTGAACATAATCATCTGTTAATGAACAGAACTTTGTGTTAGTCCGGTTTTGCGTACGTTCTGGTGACGTCACTTTTGCGTCACGAAGTTGTCACTTTGGGAGTTCAACTTCTGTTTATTTCAGTACCGAACGTCCAAATGTCGTCATTGTTGCAGACATCGTGCAACATGTATCATGTAATGTTACGGCGAAGTTTGAAAACAAACGATAAGATAGTATTTAAGATACACCCCATTGCGTAGTCGCCATTAAAGGTAATTGGTGGGCTGCGCCGGGTGCATGTTACCATGGTTTCAAACTGGACTATTATGAGAGGACGTGATACTGTTGCTCGGTAAATCAGATATCGAATTTTCGCAATTGAATTCCGATTCCATATTATGTAATAATATTTGTATAAAATTGAAAACTGTACCCGTGAGGGCCCCAGTCCTGTTTATTTTTGAACGTCCCACGTAATAAAGCATGCACACCTGATACGTCCACCTACTATATGTGTACATGTGAGACATCTCATGATATTGATACATGTCTTTCAGAATTAGCTGACATAATAGACGTTACTGTCCCTGAATCTTTTATATATGATTTTAAATCTAGAGATAATTGTAATACCGAAAATAAAACCGGCAATAAGTGGTTTAATTTAGAATGTGAAGATAAACGTAGGTGTTTTTACAGACTGTTGAATATGTATAGGCGTGATAAGTCTGATGTAAACCGAATTTTTATTGTGATTATAGACAATGTGTACGTAAATGTAAAACGGAGTTTGATGTTTCTCAGACTAATGAATTAGTTAATACTAGATACAAAAATGCCAAATTGTATTGGAATATGTTCAAAACATGTGCTGGTATTAAACAAAATAATATTTCAACTGATACCTTTAAACAATATTTCAACAGTGTAAACAACCCCGGTGATCCATTTTTTGCTCCTGACAATGACGTGTAACATTTCATTGAAAGATATGAAAATTCGGAGGTTAATATAATGTTTGAGGAATTGAATGGACTCATGTCTCAAAATTAACTTTTAAAAGCTATTAAACAGCTGAAGTCAAATAAAAGCGGTGGGCCGGATAAGTACCTTAATGAGTTTTTATACACGGAAATGATGTTTTGGCGCTTTTTATACTTAGTCTTTTTAATAAAGTGTTTGAATGAGGTTACTTTCCTGAGATATGGTCAACTGGTTTTGTTATTCCGTTGCATTAGAAGGGTAGCACAAATGACGTCAACAATAACTCTACTAAGTACACTTGGTAAACCATTCACTCGCGTTTTAAACAATTGGCTTGGCAGAAACTTATCAGGTTTACATAGAAGCACAAGCAGGTTTCAGGGCTAAAATGGGTACTACTGACAATAGTTTTGTACTACACAGTGTTATTTCTCACATTCGTAACTCTGGTAAAATGTTGTTCTGTGCTTTTGTTGATTTTTACAAAGGCTTTTGATTATGTTGTCAGGGAAAACTTATGGTCTAAACTAATTAGGCTGGGATTGCGGGGTAAAATATTAAACAGTATTCGTTCCATGTACACTACGGTTAAAACTAGGGTCAAACATCTTGGAAATCAACTGAGTGACGAATATTTCTGCTCGCTAGGTGTCAGACAAGGCGAGTGCTTATCTCCGTTTTTATTTTCAATGTTTATAAATGATATTGAGGACGTTTTTCTTTCTTCTTGATTAGAAGGTATTGATATTCACATGTTTAAAGTATTTATCTTATTATACGCAGAACGGCGACATCGTCATATTTGCGAATACAGCCGCAGAATTACAATCCGGTTTAGATAAATCATTTAATTATTGCGAAACATGGAAACTTGTAATAAACATAAATAAAACCAAAATCCTTATATTTAAGAAAGTTGGTAGGATTGCAGATAATTTACAATTTTATTATAACAACCATGAAGTTGAAATAGTGAATAAATTTAGTTACCTAGGTATTGTTTTTACGACTGGTAGGTCTTTTGAAGAAGCACAAAATACACTTAGTTGTCAAGCTATGAAAGCCATTTTTGTAATGAACAAATACCTGTATAAATTTTCAAACATATCTGTGAAACATAATCTTGACCTTTTTGACAAGCTCATCTCTCCAATTTTTAAGTATGGTAGTGAGGTCTGGGGATCATATGCAATTTTGTAAGAGAATATTGGGCGTTAAATTTGTACACAGAACGATTTTATCTATGGGGAATTGGGTCGAATATCTTATCAAACCATGAGGTATTTTGATATAATAAAACTCTGGATTAAAATATTATACAATCCGAAGAAAAGTTAATAAAGATGACATATTTAATGTTGAAATCTGACATGGAACGTAATCATGTTAATTGGTGCTCTAGGTTAAGAGATTTGTTATGTACATAAGGTTTTCATGATGTATGGTTATTTCAAGATGCGGGTAATGATAGTGATAAATTATTTCTCTCATTAATCAAACAAAGGCTAAAAGATCAGTTTATTCAAAAATGGAATGGTAGGTTACAAGAGTCAAGTAGAGCTAGTTTATATAAATACTTAAACGTTTCTTTCTCTTTTCAACAATACATGTATCTTGATATCCTTGATTTGTCTAAATATCGCATTGCCCTGTCAAAACTTAGAGTAGCTTCCCATAGACTGTATGTTGAAACTGGTAGATGGGCTAACCCGAACATCGTTCCATTTGATGACAGAAAATGTATCAGATGTCATTCTTTAGAAGATGAAATGCATTTTGTTTTACAGTGTCCGTTATATAACGAAATTCCTAACAGATATATACCTGCCTATTGTAGAGTACGACCAAACATGTTTAAATTTATTGAATTGTTAAACACAAACAATGAAACATTGTTAAAGAATTTAGGTTTGTATGTATATAGAGCATTCAATAAACGCAATACTGTATACTATAATGATTAACTAGGCTATTATTTTAAACACTGGCTTAATGCTTATACAGTAACATTGACTTTATCTATACAAAACATCTGCATTGTTTTTGCTGTCATGTATGTTCCACAATTCAATAGTCGTATATCATCATTTTCATTAGCAGTGTATAAAAATGTTGTGTTAGAAGTATTTATGCGTGTGGGCGTACGTGTGAGTGTGTGCGTGTGTGAGTGAGTGTGTGCGTGTGAGGGTACATTTATGCATGTATATATGTTTTGTATTGTGCGATTGATAACTGTACATTTGCCACTATGATCTTAGTATGTAAATATGTTGTCCTCATAGGTCTGCGACCCTCTGGATTTGGAAATAAACTACTACTACATGTGTATTTCTAGGGTATGTATGTTTATGTACTTTAATCATAGAGTTTGTACAGTAAATCCCCCGTTTAGCCATAGGGGTATGTATCGACTCACTGGTGTCTCATTCACTAGATATGTATGAGCCAGTCTCCACGAAAACCTGCTATTTTGACAAAACATTTGATTTTGAGATTTTTTATGATCTAAAAGAGTTATCTTAATGAAGCAAATGCAAAAGAAATTTTGTTAATATCATGATTTTTAAGGAAGTTACAGCTGTTTAGTTGAGGCCCTATTCAGACCTTTTTGCGTGACGTCACAAACGTCACCCAAACGTTATTCGACATCGTTGTACAAGTACTTTATAAATACTGCATTTGATCAATTTTTGACGTAAAGTGGTCAAAATGGTATTAAGTTTTAGAATGATGTTTTAAGTTTTAAAATATACATCCAAATTGTAAATGTTCACATTTAGAGAAAGACTATTACTGTTTTAAAAAACTAACTCCTTATTTTCTCAATTAGAGTACTTTTCTGAAAATGGTCACCATAGCAACGAAGTAAATGATTTCGACATTATTCATAAGAAATTTTAAAGCTAAGATATAGTAATATATGGATAAATGACTTAAAATTTAATCTATTGATATGTCATTTTTTCTTATTTGAAAGCTTTTTTAAAAGCTTGTTACATGCAGTAATTACATAATGTCAATATAGCGGTTTTCCTGGAGACTGGCTCATATGTAATTGAAAACCAGTTTTTCACATCGCCTCGGATAACCATGCCGCTAAATTATAACAGAGACTTTGTTCAGATTTTGTTCAATTTCGCCACTGGTTCAACACCCACCCAAGTTACATAAGTTTTAAATTTCTAATTTTTTTGTACCTTTTTTGCATTTGTAAGTAATATAATAAATGGATACACTTTGCAATGTATGTAGATTTATTTGTGTGTTAGGTTTTCATTCTTTATCTATCAAGTTGTATCTTTTTCATTATGTTATCTACAGTACAATGATCATACAATTATATTACATTTTCACTGCAACATAAAACATTTGCATTTGAAGAATTGATTCATTAACTCGTATATTTTGTTGAAATTTGCAGCAAGTGTAGTTAAAAGATGTGTGATAATGTCTAAGAATATTTCATTTCATAACAAACAATATTTAGGAAACGCCAGCACATAATTTAGCGTTGCGTAAAATTGCGAAGTCACAAAATCTGCTCCGGCTTAAAACGCACAGTTTTCCAACAAATAAGAACGCGTATTCCTAAGAGTTTAGGCTATGCAATGTTGTCGCATTGACGTCACCTTTGATGGGTAATCTCAGTGACAGTTGATCGAAGCATAATATGCCTTTCTTATCAACATACGTTGAAATCCGACTAGTCATTGCAGAATAATGACGTTGAATTTTTTCTAACAATGAACGAACAGATAGACAGGTAGAACATGGCTCAAACACCAGTAGGGCGGTTAATGATTGTAAACGCGTACTTTTGCTTATTGGAACGCCAATAATAATCAAATTCAAACAGTTACTTTGTGCAACATTGAAAAGCCCGTGTTGATAAACCCGACGTCATGGCGTCAATTTAGACAAACATTGACGTTTGTGGTTTTTTTTAGGATACAGGTCATGAATTTAATGGAAATGACCACGTTTTATTTTATTTCCCGCTGTTTCACCATTTTCTCGTGCAATTCGTTAAATTGCTATTTTCACAGTCCAATGGACAATATTCATTGAACCATTAGATCAAAATATCGGATAACGGTGCGCGTCGACTGACAACCAAATACACTAAATTTCGTTCAAAAATATTTTAAGCTATTAGGAATTGAAAACTGCACAGTTATAAGTGCCTCTTAGTGTACAGCGCCTTTGATGTATAGAATGCGCTTTGAACACAATTTAATATAGAACCCATTGAAAGTTTACCTGTCAGACGAGTTTATATTTATATCGGTTCTTGTTTGACCTTGAACGCACTATATCGTCGCCTGAAAAACGATTTGTCGTATCTAACTTTCTGTAGTTTTGAGTTATTGGCGTTTAAAGTTTTGAAATTATATAACTTTTTCACCTTATAAGATTTTTCATAGATTTCAACACCACTTTTTGTATTTTGTTTCTTTCCTTCATCGTGCTGCGCAGTAAATAGCCGTTTGCGTCCGTCGTTAGATCAGAAATATGACTTTTATGTTTGGAGATACGACAAATTTGTAATATTTTTACACAAAATGTTAAAACCAAAGTGTCACATTGGATATACGACATTTCGAGCCTCTTTTATTGCATCTTTAAGGCACTTACGACAGTTAGGTTTTACAAATTTGAAATAACTTCAAACAGAAAATGGTTAAATTTGTATCAAACAAAGTTAAAATCGAAACAAAATAAATAGTGATAACATCAAAAATCATTAAACTTGACTATTTTTTAGGAGCGCATTAATGCAAAATTAATACAAAGATAATAATTTACTAATGCTAATGATCACTGCCATGATAATAACTATTTAAAATGAAAACAAACATGAACATGAAATATGATTGTGCATGTATATACCCCGTAATTGCCATTTTAATTAGTTTGCATTTATATTACAATGTTATTGTTAAAACATTCTAAGGAATAAAAAGGTTCAAACAATATATATCTTCATTAAAACTGTCAATTAGAAGTACAGCAGTTATCATTAAATTATCATTTTAAAATTTAATCAACCATAGTAGCTATTTCAAAAGAAAAACAACATGAACTATCATTGCATAGTCTTTATTGCAGCTATCGTTCCTGTCATTCAAGATCCAAATGTATTGAAAGACACTTCTTCTATTACAGACATGCATAGGTAAACAAAGCATTTATAATTGCAAGTTTTATGCACTAAAACTAAACTAAACTAAAACGCATTATTCATGAGAAAAAACAACAACACGAAAATGGCAAGTATCTTTACAATGGCAACATACCAGCTACAAATGCAAAAATGGATAATATGATACAGTAAGTGTCCAATCTAATCTTGTGTGTCCGAACAATGACGTATCCGAAAACATATGCTTAAAATCCAGACGAAAACAGTTAAACAAACTGTATATTTTATGCATCAGCGCAAACAATGTGGTAACTATTTATATACTAGAAATTCGTGCCCTCGGGCAAATTATGTCGAGCCTCGGCGCACTTTGAAAATGGCTACAACTTAAATTAGCCATCAATTTGACCTTTGACCTCCAACTGTGACCTTGAACTTTGAGATAGGAACCTGAGGGTTTGGGCATGACACTCCGCTTCATGGAGGTTAACATTCATGCCAAATATAAGAAAGATTGGTCAATGTATGACAAAGTTATGGTCCGGACAAGCTTCAATTTGACCTCTGACCTCCAACACTGACCTTGACCTTTGAGATAGGAACCTGGGGGTTGGGCATGACACTCTGTCTCATAGAGTTTAATATTCATGCCAACTATAACAAAGATTGGTCAATGTATGACAAAGTTAGGCTCCGGACCAGCTTCAATTTAACATTTGACCTACAACGGTGACCTTGACCTTTGAGATAGGAACCTGGGGTTAGGCATGACACTCTGCCTCATGGAGGTGAACATTCGTGCCAACTATAACAAAGATTGGTCAATGTATGATAAAGTTATTGTTCGGACAAGCTTCAATTTGACATGTGACCTCCATCTATGACCTTGACTTTTGAGATAGGGACCTTAGGGTTGGGCATGACACTCCGCCTCATGGAGATGAACATTCATGCCAAATATAAGCAAGATTGGTCCAAGCATAACAAAGTTATGGTCCGGACAAAATCGCACGCACGCACGCCAAAAGTGGCGACTAAGTCTCGCTCACCGCAAGCGGGCTCGACAAAAATAGCAAAAGGTTTACAAATACTTACATCGCATGTAATTAGGGCAGTTGGAAGCCTGCCTTGTGTTTCGTCTTACAATGTTTTTTATTATTTGATCGACTGTCACGTGGGTGAGTTTAAACAATGTGATTAGATGTTTCGTAGATACGACATTTCAAACAATGAAGACGATGGATGGATTTGGATGTACGACATTTCAATTTTCACTTTTATTTGATCACGTGACTAAACTCGACCATCTTATTGGTGAAATGACTTTACTTAGTTTGATGTTAAATTGTGGAGATACGACATATATTTAGAATATAACCTACATTATGAGCCAATGAAAACGCCGCATTTTCGCGGTTAAATGAAAATTTAATCATTAAAATTTTCTCTTCACAGACTTGACGTCATGCGTTGGCGCTAATTTCTATCGGCCAATCAGAATGCAAAATGTTATATTCTAAGTTAGTTAGAACATATTAAGTAAATTTTAATGACTAAAAAGGCCTCGCTTCGCTTCGCTCGATCCGACCTTTTTAATCATTAAAATTTACTTAATATGTTCTAACTATAACATATTCCCAAGCGCGACCTTCAGGCTATGTATAGATATGATGTAAATATCAGGAGATACGGCACTTCAACACGATTTTAGTCGTACCAAAATCTCATTTTTTGCAAAAATGGAGTTACGACATTTTATTTCTGAGGCGACGATATTTGTATTATATCAAAAATATTAACAAATGAACAAAATAAAAGTTCTTAAATGATGACAATAGACTATCAAAGTGGGTGGGGTACGATTTATTAAAATCTGTGAAAGTATCAATATTTCATATTTGGGACAATATATATCCTGCAAAGTTTGTTTCCTCCATCCTACTATAAGGAAAATTGGCACATGTGTTATTTATGTATATTTCAATTAATAATTGAAGTATTTTCTCAACCTTTCTTTGATTAGACCCAAAACGTTCCTCAATTTCTCCGGGGTTATTATATGTACATGTATGAACACAAACAAGTAAAATGTCCAGGAATAAATGATAATTTTTATGTTGATATCATTACTTTAACAAAGTGCAAATACACCTTGTTTCTTTGATAAATGAAATATTTTGTAACCATGGTAACTGTCGAAATGGTTTCCAATATGGCAGCCATCAATCTTCAAGTATATAAATAGAATTTAGGAAAGTACCGAAAATGAGTATCAGATGTCACACATTATGCACTCTGTTACATATAATACTAGTCCAAATTACCAAATTAACAATAAAGGAAAAACAAATTGCAACAGAAACTTTTTGGTGTTTTACAAAAAGGTAATCATATGCTGATTAACAGAAAAAAGTCCTAAAAAATTATGGGGGAAAACATTATGTAAAATCCAAGATGGCGTCCAATATGGCCGCCATAAAATGCATAACCACCAAAAATCAATGTGATAGTTTCATATAATGATACACATTTGGATTAAAATGTTCATTAACTAGTGTCCATCAAATTTAATTACAACAGTGACTAAGGCCAATGTCAAGGTCATTTCTAGGTCAAAATACTAAAATAGCTTAAAAGTTGGTATTTCCTCTTTATTGTCCTTATCATAATAAACATTTCCATCTTTTCTATTGTAATACAGTTGATAAAAGAGTTATTAAATTAATTTGTACTCCTTCAGTATGAGTTTTATGTTTCATTCAGAACATTATAGTTCTGTGGAAACAGCTATTTTAAATCAAGTACATGATATACCAAGATGTCGTAAATTGATGATTCTAAATCATTAATAATTGATATTACAAATTTTACAATCAGTTGTTATAGTTGGTATTACCAATGCTACATGTACAAAAGTCAAATACATTTTGGTAAGAAAATACTGAAGTTACCCCAAACTGATATCAAATAATGACCATTTCAAGGTAAAGGTCCATGTCATTTTAAAGGCCAAATTTCTTAACACATTCAACTTTGTTGGAGCTCTAAGTTTATATTACATTATGAAGGACTCATAATTGTGTGTTGGAAATACTCATCGAATGCTCAATGGAGACTCATCAGTAAGAAAGTTCCATTGTAGACTTAACGAATGACTCACCAATATTGGGTACTGTCAACATTTGATGTATGGGGGACTCACCAAATTGACACCAATGTAGCAAAATGTCAACCTAAGTACTATGAGGGACTCGCCAGTGTTGGTAGCAGTCACTATGGAACGCCATAGCTGTCTTTTGTTGACGCTTGTCATGTTGACTTGTCGGTAGGACATGTGAACCTCTTAGTACAATATGTTAATATGTCTAATCACATTGTTGACTTGTCAAACTATCATCTGAATATGTCAACTTGCCCTTTTATATTGTTAAAACAACGTCTTAAATTGTTAAAAGAATACAATAATATCTCAAGCCATCGTGTTATACTGTTAAACCACGTCGATAAATTGTCAAATCACCATTTGTATATGTCTACGTTACATGTTAAATTGTTGAAAAAACGCTTGATAATGTTAGAAGAACGTGTTAACTTCTCAAAGCTTCGTATTATCATGTTAGACTTTAACTACAATGATAAATTGTTAAACTATCATTTGAATATGTTTATATGCGTTGTTGAATTGTTAAAATCACGTTTTACAATGTCGAAGGGGCATGCGAACCTCTCAACACATCGTGTTATACAGTTAAACGGCAGTGGTAAATGGTTTAAATATCATTTGAGCATGTCTATACGACATGTTAAATTGTTACAACAACGTCTTAAATTGTCGTTAGGGCATGCCAACTTCTCAGTGCAACATTATTATATGTCAAGTCGCACTGTTAAACTGTCCAAATATCATGTGAACATGTCTATATGCCATGTTAAATTGTTTAAATAGCTTCTTATCATGTCCAAAAACCATTTGAACTTCTCAACAGAACGAGTTATACTGTCATACAACAGTGGTAAATTGTTAAAATATCATTTGAAGATGTCTATATGACATGTTAAATTGTTGAAATAGCTTTTTATTATGTCCAATAACCATGTGAACTTCTTAATAGAACGCGTTATATTGTTAGACAACAGTGGTAAATTGTTAAAATATCATTTGAAGATGTCTATACGACATGTTATAGTGTTAAAACGATATTTTAACTTGTCGACGAGGCATGTTAACTTCTTAATAGACAGTGTTGTTGTTGTTCAAATTTGTATGACGTCATCAATAGCGTAAGTTCCTCCCGTGTGCATATTGAACACTTTCCGCCATCTTTGTTCAATATGCACGCGGGAGGAACTTACGTTATTGATGACGTCATACAATTTGAACAACAACAACACTGTCTATTAAGAAGTTCACATGCCTCGTTGACATGTTCAAATGTCGTTTTAACACTATAGCATGACATGTAGACATTTTCAAATGATATTTTAACAATTTACCACTGTTGTTAAACCCCCACCTGGGGTATAAAGGGAAGTAAATGGCGGATGGGTTGTTTCCCCTACATTTTGAACATATTTCAGTTCAGAGAAGGTTTTTTATGAATTTCAACTTTAATCATGACTTAAAAAATGTAAAAAAATTGGCACATATACTTGAGTATGTACTTGTTGCTTAGTTGGTAATAAACTGGTGTTTTAATTGAAAAAATGTGTCTTTGTATAAAGAAATACCTCACTGACAGTTTGAAATTTGAATTTTGTGGGAGGGGTCTGAATAATTACTGATCATGTGATCGTTGTTTGTAAACAGTAGCACATGGTGTATATCATAATGTAAACACAAGCATAAATCATGCAGGACTTACCAGTTTTATGTCACAGTAAAATGAATTATTGTAAATCCAATTGAATAGCTAAAAGACAAAAACTATATTTACACACTTGCACTAATCCAGTATAATTGATTATATTGTATTTAAATATTATGATGTAATGAATAGTTTTGCTAGTTGATTATTCTATACAGGATTTAATAAAAGTAAAAACACAGTCCTCTGCCATTGTTAAGTGTAAATGTAATACATGTATACAGATGGATTATACATTTATATCAAATATTGCTCTTTTAATTACTTTGTTTGTATGTGCATGTATTTGTCACCAAGAATGTCCAGTGTATGTACTCCATCAGGATTGGATACCTAGAGTGTACACAGTCGAACATTATTTCACGTTGTATCCGTACAATGTCAACTAATAAGATTGTCTTTTGTCTTAATTTGCCTTTTTAATTAAATATTTTACAGCGCCAAGCTTTACCACGATCCAGCATTGACCAATTTGTTTTGATAGCGAAATTTTCTTGCAATCCTATTTTTGTCATGAGGTGCTTTTCCCTTTGCATGTCACGCTTGTTCATTGGTCATCACACATGGCGAGCAGAAACACTTTTTACACGTTCCATCATCATCAGTATCATTATCTGAGTCATCACTCTTGTTGAGCACTTGACATTCCTTGTACATTGTTGTCTGGCCTATTTTCTTGATGACCTTGAGCTAGTTTACCACTGCCTTCCCCAAACTCCCTTGAATGTTTTTATTTCAATAAAATCCCAGTTTTGTTGATTACATAGTCCTTTTATTGTTAATTTTTTGTTCCTCAGTGACCAAAAGTGATAAAACAGTTTTCCACTCAAATGAAAGCATAAATGAAACCAAACCGCCAATTTTTCTGGACATACCACAAGGATTTCATGCATAGGGGTGTTATCTCTCATAGATAGTTATGTTACGCGTTTTTGTGTACATTTTGTTATATGTTTTGAAGTCCAAAATGTATAATATGTTTAAAATATACATCATTCTACTAAAGTGCAGTAAGTACCTATGAGAAATCTAAACATGAATCTGCAACTTAAATGTGTTCATCATTTTGTCTTCCCTTTTCCCTGAATAAACTCATCCCAAGAATACTAGATCATTTGGTCAAGGCTAAAGAGGATCGAAGGGTCAACCAGGCCAAATGCTTTCGTTTCCTGTCCATTTGATCATGACAATAGTTAATTGTGGAAAAGCATATATTATATGCATTGTATCGGGAATAGCAATAACATGATACAACATCATATTGTACATAATTTAGCATAAATGACAGTAACATGATTATAAACACATCAATATTTAGCTTTGATGGAATATCTGAAAACCATGTGTCAACAACAAGGTACTGAGAAACTAACAGTAAAATTACAATACTGAAGCCGACCTGCCCCAGATCTTATCCAAATCTACTAGTACTCTAATACCAGAAGCTTTATTTATTTTATTACCATTGTATATTTGTAGTGGTCATGTTAAGTCAAAGATCAAATAAATTAAATGTTAATTATCTATTTTATGAACAAACTAGCATCCTATAGCTATTATGATAAATGCCACTGTTTCCCACTGGACTCTACAATTCTAGGTAAAGCATGCTCGTGTGTATATCTCAGTTATAAATAGATCACCTATACTGATTCACCCTGATAAGCCCTGTCCACTCTCTAGCTCATTAACATCCGATGGTCTGATCGGTATGTGGCTCTTTAAACAATATAACACGTTCTATAAAGAAGTTCACATGGTTATTGGACATGATGAGGAGCTTTTTTAACAATTTGACATGTCGTATAGACATCTTCAAATGATATTTTAACAATTTACCACTGTTGATTAACAATATAACACGTTCTGTTGAGAGGTTCACATGGTTATTGGACATGATAAGAAGCTATTTTGACAATTTAACATGTCATATAGACATCTTCAAGTGATTTTAAACAATTACTCACTGTCGTTTAAGAGTATTACCCGTTCTGTTGAGAAGTTCACATGCCGAATGAATATGATAAGAAGCTATTTTAACAATTTAACATGGCATATATACATGTTCACAAGATACGTGGACAGTTTAACAGTGTGACTTGACATATAATAATGTTGCACTGAGAAGTTCACATGCCCTATCGACAATTTACGACGTTGTTGTAACAATTTAACATGTCGTATAGACATGTTCAAATGATATTATAACAATTTAACATGACAAGCATCAACAAAAGACAGCTATGGCGTTCCATAAGTCACCATATGCCCTTTTGGGAATCATCAGTATCAGGGAACTGTCATCTTAGTCCCTATAGGGGTCTCACCAGAGTTGGAAATTGTCATCCTAGTCCCTATACAGGACTCATCAGAATTTGGAACTGTCATCCTAGGCCCTACGTAGGACTCACCAGAGTTGGGACTACCTATAGGGGACTCACCAGTGTTGAGAACTGCCATCCTATGCCCTATAGAGGACTCACCAGTATTGGGGACTGACATTCTAGTCCCTATAGGGGACTCACCAGAGTTAGGAACTGTCATCCTAGGCCCTATGGAGGACTGGCAAATGTTGGAAACTGTCACCCTAAGCCATATGGAGAACTGGCCAATGTTGGGTAATGTCACCCTATGTACCATGGGGGACTTACCAGTGTTTGGAACTGTCATCATAGGCCATATGGAGGGCTCACCAATGTTAGGAACTGTATAGGGTCTCACCAGTGGTGTCATCCTAAGTCATACTAGTGTTGGAAATGTCATCCTAGGTACTATGGGGGACTCATCAGTGTTGGGAACTGTCATCATAGGCCATATGGATGACTCACCAATGGTAGGAACTGTCTAGGGTCTCACCAGTGGTGTCATCCTAAGTCATACTAGTGATGGAAACTGTCATCCTAGGTAATATGGGGGACTCATCAGTGTTGGGAACTGTCATCATAGGCCATATGGAGGACTCACTACTGTTGAGAACTGTAATCATAGGCTCTATTGAGGACTCACTAGTGTTGGGAACTGTCACCCTAAGCCCTATTGAGGACTCACTAGCGTTAGGAATCGTCATTATGTGCCCTAAAGGGAACTTATCAGTGTTGGGAACTGTCATTACAGACCAAATGGGGGACGCACCAATGGTAGGAACTGCCATCTTAGGCGCTATGGGGAACTCACCAGTGTAGGGAACTGTCATCATAGGCTCTATGGGGATTTATGATTGCTAGCATCAGTCATCCTAGGCCATACGGGGGATAGTTATCCTATACCCAATTGGGTTTTACCAGTGTTTGAAACAGTCATTGAAGGTGTCAGTTTTGACTCACCAATGTGAGAAGCAGTCATTATATGGCCTGTGGGAACCTAACAGAACGCCATTTTGGGACCCACCAGTATTAAGAGCTGTCATCCTAAGCACTAAGGGGGACTCACACGTGTCAGGAGCAGTTATTATAGGCCCTAAGGGGACTCACTAGTGTTGGAAGCTGACATCATAGGTTCTAAGGGGGACTCACCAGTGTTGGAAGTAGTTATCCAAGGCTGTCGGTGGACTCACTTGTGTTGGGAACAGTCAATGAAGGACTAATGGGGGACTCATCAGCACTGGGATCAGTCATACGAGGCCATATTGAGGACTCAATAGTGTTACGAATAGTTTTCTTATGTGTTGTGGTGTACATATCAGCGTTGTATAAGGGTCAATGAAGGTCTCAATGTTGTTGAAAGTGGCCATTCATGTCCTCTCAGGGACTCAACTGTGTTTGACGCAAGCGTTTAAGAAACTATGTAGAACTCATCAGTTTATTTATTTTTTTATTTATTTGAGTCTCATCTATATTTACAACTTATATTGCACACGACATAAACACAAATCATCAGTGTTTGCCTCAGTCATATAAGGATCTATGGATAACTTATCGGTGTTGACTACAGCTAGATTAGGGTCTATAACCATTCATTATTTTCTTTATTCTCCGAAAGAATATCTTCAAGAACTCAACGGCTTTGTATTCTTGTTCGATTTGATGCATGAAATACTGTTTTACACTAGCACATGCTTTCATAATAGGATCTTTTTCATCTACAGACTTATTAAGCCCAGCCTTTGCAAATTTTGAATATGTATTTGCCAGACAACTTTTCGGTATTTTCCTAAATTCTATTATATACTAGTATATACAGTATAACCTGGTTTATCCTGAACCTGTTTTTACCAGCAACCTGTCTTAACCGGCATGGTTTGTCGGTCCGGGCAGAACTCCACTGTATTTCTATTAGATGGACCCTTAATTAACTGGAATCTGCTTTATCCGTTATCCGGCATTGTTTGTCAGTCCCGACAATTGATAAATAGTGTGTTTTAACACTTAATTAACCGGCATTATAGATAATACTTAACAGATGTATATCATCAGTAAATGTTTTTGCACATAATCTTTAAGAAAACCAAACAAACAGCAATTAACAACTATTTTATGACCAACTAACACCACTAGTACAATGACATGTAAATACTAATGCCATCGGATACCATTAATATTTGTTCATTTGCTATAATTTTGTCTTTTTATAAGCAATTATACAGTTATGTGTATTTCTATAAAACCTGTTTTACCGGCACACTGCTTTATCCGCCACGCTAATCTGGTCCGATGGGATGCCGGATAAACCAGGTTATATTGTACATGAAGATGATGATGGCCATATTGGGAACCAGTTTGACAGTTGCCATGGTTACAAAATGTTTTCTTTTATCAAAGAAACAAGGTGTATTTGAACAGTGTTAAAGTAATTATATCAACATAAATATATAATTTATTCCTGTAAATTTTACTTATTTGTGCTCAAACATGTACATAATATAAGTTCTCTATGATTCCTTTACAACTTGACTGTTCACCTCTAATATGACCTTGGTATCAATGTGACTTACATTGTTACAAATATTATAACAAGTTCACTTTTCCTAATATTCAACTTCATCATTTCATATAATTAATAAACTAGTTTAATTCGTGTCATCACTATAACTGCTTTCATTATTACAAACATTACCCCTACCCCCGAGGAAATTATAACTTTTTAGGGCAAAATCAAAGAAATAGTGAGAAAATGCTTCAATGTTCTTAATTGATGTATGCATAAATAACACATGTGCCAACATTCCTAATAGTAGGATGGAGGAAACTAACGGTCTGGTATAGTGTCTCAAATATGTATCAAATATGAAATATGGATACTTTCACAGATTTTAATAAATCGTACCCCACCCACTTTGATAGTCTATTGTCATCATTTAAGAACTTTTATTTTGTTCATTTGTTAATAGTTTCAATTCCCCAACTACAGTGCAAATAATCAACGCCAAAAATGTTATATATGTGATAAAAATATTCCTGGGTAATTAAAAATCTTACCCCTACCCCCAATTTTTTACCTTATTTGGACGATAAATATGATAAAAAAAAATTAAATCATCAGAATGTTTCTCTAAAATCAACTAATATGACAAGAGCAACATACATTGTATTGTAAAAATGACTTGTATCCATAATAAATGCCATATCCAATGTCCTAGAGGCTGTAAATCAACAAAAGGTAATCTTTACTTTTTTGTCGGCCATCTTGGACGCCATCTTGGATTTCTCAAAACGCCGTCATGGGAATGGTAAAATATTACCATGATCATAAAGCACGATAATTTAGGAACATTTTAAGGTATTACTCAGCTTGTTAAAATGAATGGTAGTGTTCTACCCTTTTTACCTGACATTGTCAGCCTACCACGAAGGTCGTAGGCCTGAGTGATTAATAACTATGCATATGAACGACAAACCGTTATCTATTCACCGGTATATCACGCAAAACAGCGATCTATTTGCATTCTAACTGGTATATTTTGTGAGTTTGGTCTTTTAATAACCATTTTAAGTAATTCCTGGTCGTTTGTCGGCTTTCCGGGGCTAGGGAAATTATCGAAGTAGATACTTTTGTATAAAATTTAAATTAAACACACTCAGAAAGACAAAACAGCGTCTCTGAACTTACCCTGGTGTACACTTGAAGGTCGCGAAAGTTGATAATGTTACTCACCTTACTAGCAATATCCGGTGTACGGTATACCGCAGTGAAACATAAGCTTCCCCTATTCTTTTGAATAGGACAGTTCCCTCATTAGTATTACTTATTAAACCGACAGTAAAACGGTTATTGTGTTTACTTACCGAAGTATTGGTGGTTGTGATCCAATCCGCTACCTCCAGTAGAGGTAGGTATAACTACACAACCTTCAAGAAAAAGAGGTCTTCCCAACTCAGTATAGCCTGCAGTGATTAACTCAGCAGGGTTGTCGTCATCTGGTGTCTTAGGACCAACAGGTGTACTGTCAGGATCGTATGTTCTGTACACATCAAATGTAGTCCCGTAGCGACGAAAAATACTGGTATTTTGAAACTGGCTACAAATCAATAAGAAATATATATGAAAACATTTGAGCCCGTCTCCAGGAAAACATGTTATTATGACAAAACATGTGCTTTTGCGATTTTTATTATTGAAAAGAGTAATCTTTTTTATACAAAATGCATTTTTTTGTTAATATCTTTTTTTTAACGAAGTTACAACGGTTTTGTAGAGGTATTCGAAGCCTTTTTACGAGACGTCACAAACGTCATTCAAATAGGCTAGTCTAAAACAATATTCAACGTCATTGTAACAAGTATTTTATAAATTCAGCATCAGATCAATTCTTCACATAAACTGTTCAAAATGATATCACGTTTTAGAATTATGTTTTAAGTTTAAAATTTATATCAAAATTGTAAATGTTCACATTTAGAGAAAGGCTACTTGACTGTTTTAAGCAGCTAACTTCCAGTTTATCTCAACCAGAGTGCTTTTCTGAAATTGGTCACCGTAGTGGCGAAATAATTGATTTTGACATTATTCATAAAATAAATTAAAGCTAAGACATATTACTATATGATGCCTCTATAAATAAAGTCTTTATTATTATTAAAATTGAACCTATTACATATAAGTGGGTCATTCATTATATTCATCTAGACCATCGTTCTCATTTGATTATCATTTCGTTTAAATAATAATTGCTTGTATCATTACATATGTAGTAATTACATAAACTCAAAATAGCAGGTTTTCCTGGCGACTAGCTCATATATATAGTTCAGTCAGGATAAAAATCCAGTGATGTAGCGGTCGATTCCACTATAACAGTGTGAAACCAATTATAAAGGCTTATACTGAACAAACAAATATAATTTCAATGCTAAACTAACATACTAACTTCGCTCTACCTGCCCTGCGTTCAAGGAAAAATAACATGACGCACGTTTCGTACCTGGTACGTACCAGGTACGAAACGTTTCGTACCTATTTAATGGCTATATTTAGCAAACAAATTGGAAATTTTCGATAAAAATGGTGGAACACACCTGACCACTGAGCACCAAAAATATCCATATACAAGTATAGTAACTAAGTTATATTGTATTTATTGATCTTGATGCTATATTTTAGTTTTTTTGTGTTATATTAATGCAATACCAGCATTAAATAACATTTTATCATATGTTTGACGTCGCGACAGCGTAATAAAGCCAGTATATATTTTTGATAATACACTAGTGTAATAAAGCTTTGACGTGACGTCACTCAAAGTATAGGCGACGTCGTCAAAGTTGCGCGTTTATTATAGTGAATATAAGTAGCTATTTTTATGTTTCGGCCAGAAATGGCTAACATATGATAAAAAGAACATTACATTTGTGACTTTCCACATTGGATTTATTAAACTCGTTGAATAAAATCGATAAAATGCTCGGCAGAGCCTCGCATTTTATTATTTTATTCAACTCGTTTAATAAATTCAATATGAAAAGACACTCATGTAATATCCTCTATTTATTAAATACACATGGCTATATATTAGCAAACAAAATGGAAATTTGGGATCAAAAACGGCAAAAATACGTATTTTTAAGGCGAGGGGAATTGTCATTATTTGTGAAAAGCCATTGATTATTTTTTGCTCAGTCACCATTCACTTTTTATAGGAACATACAAAATAAATATAGGCAAAATATTTGAAGTAGTGTTTGGCCTCTTCATGTCATTCTAGTAACTACACAGCCGGCAAATGGAATGGGGGTAATTTAACAAAAAATATTCACCATCCCGTATATCAATTAAGTTTTATTTTCTGTTAATTTGGATGCTTTATTACAGCTTCCATGTGTTGTATGAATACACGCATAGCATTATATAACATATTATTTAATGCTAACTGACGAGATATGGAGTTCTATCAGTGAAATAAAACCTATATCAGTCACTGGTTATCACCTACAATGTGACTGATATAAGCTCCGCCCCCTCACAGGGACTACTTTAATTTACCAAAATCTCAACACCAAAAGGACTGTAACTTTTTTATTACTGAACGGAAACATGTCATGCGGGGGTTTTATTCTTAGTTAAACCATTTCCTACAAGTTGGTGTATGATTTAATGCAAAATTCTCAAAAAAGTTGTTTTCACCTATTCACCATAATCCAAGATGGCGGATTTTGAAGTGAAAAATATGAATGGAATAACATATTCATACGTAGCCTAACCACAGTGGTAATTTGGCAAAAATAGTACCAGTTTTGACACCATAAAAGCATTAAATAAATAGAATATTTGTTTGTTTTGATTGAATATGGTTAATATCTCATCTTGTAGTGATAAAATTTTAATATTTTCACTCGCGCTACGCGCTCTTGAAAATATTGAATTTTATCACTACACGATGAGATATAAACCATATTCAATCAAAACAAACAAATATCCTCTATTTAATTAATAAATAAATTAATTAATTAAATTTAAATAAAAAAATGTGCAAAAAATAAATAGATTAAGGGTATGGGTACTGTCATTATTAAAAAAAATAGTTTTTGCCCTGTCAGCTGTTATTTCAGTATGGTTTTTCTTTGTCTATAAAGACAACATTGTCTGTCATGTCAGAATGTGAAATTGATATTCATATTTATCACATGTTTGACGTCGCAGTAGCGTAATAAAGCCATTATTTATTTTTGATAATACACTAGTTGGGAATAACTCGACAACAATACGTGTTCCGTATTTTTATATTATAATTTACGTTTCGGCTTGCGCCTTCATCAGAATATAATATACATGTAATCAACAAAACAACGGATGTGACGTCATGACGTTAACGTAACTTAACGTCGCACAATTGCGGAAAAACGTACAATACAATACCATGTAAATGTATACTTTTGTAAATAAGTATTTGTCATAGTTTACAACAAAAATGTAACATATCAATAAATTTAAAGTTCAATACTATACGGATTAAAATACTAGAATTCCTATAGAATGTGCGTGAAGTTAGCAGCCAGTTGCCAGTTGCCAGTAGCCGATTCAAAGTTTTGAATCGGGAATTGGCAAATGGCAGCTAACTTCACAACCTAGCTGACAATTCGAATTTTTCTATCGAATCGGCAACTGCGAACTGGCAGCCAGCAGCCAATTCAAATTTTAATATAGGATCGAATTGGCAACTGCGAACTGGAAGCCAGCTGCCAATTCGATGTTCCTAGTGGACACGAATTGGCAACTGGCAACTGGCAGCTAGCAGCCGATTCAAATTTTTCCCAAAAAATATTTTAACTCAGAAAAATCGAATTTGCAACTGGCAACTTGCAGCCAGCAGCCGATTCAATTTTTTCTCAAAAAAACCGAATTGGCAACTGGCAACTGGCAGCCAGCAGCCGATTCAAATTTTTCTCAGAAAATTCGAATTGGCAACTGGCAACTGGCAGCCAGCAGCCGATTCAAATTTTTCTCAAAAAATATTTTAACTCAGATAAATCGAATTGGCAACTGGCAACTGGCAGCCAGCAGCCGATTCAAATTTTTCTCAGAAAATCGAATTGACAACTGGTAACTTGCAGCCAGCAGCCGATTCAAATTTTTCTCAAAAACATATTTTAACCCAGAAAAATCGAATTGGCAACTGGCAACTGGCAGCCAGCAGCCGATTCAATTTTTTATAAAAAAAATCGAATTGGCAACTGGCAACTTGCAGCCAGCAGCCGATTCAATTTTTTTCAAAAAAATAGTTTTACTCAGAAAATCGAATTGGCAACTGGAAACTGTCAGCCAGCAGCCGATTCAAATTTTTCTCAAAAAAATATTTCTACTCAGAAAAATCGAATTGGCAACTGGCAACTGTCAGCCAGCAGCCAATTCAAATTTTTCTCAAAAACATATTTCAACTCAGAAAAATGGAATTGGCAACTGGCAACTGGCAGCTAGCAGCCGATTCAAATTTTTACTCAGAAAATCGAATTGGCAACTGGCAACTGGCAGCCATCAGCCGATTCAATTTTTTTCAAAAAAATAGTTTTACTCAGAAAGTCCAATTGGCAACTGGCGACTGTCAGCCAGCAGCCGATTCAATTTTCTATAAAAAATCGAATTTGCAACAGTTACTCGCAACTGGCAGCCAGCAGCCGATTCAAATTTGGCAAAACTGTGCGCCTGTCCCTAATCGAATTCATAAACGTGCGTGTCTTGGCGGTCGGATCCGCGCACACGCACCTCTACCGGGGAACGTTGTTGTACCTCACCGGACCCTCATTCAAGAGTAGAACATGATCCCATCAATGAACCGACTAGTGCATTCGTGTTTAGGGTTCAACAAAAGGCATTAAATGTGACAAATGTGTGAACTAAGAAATTTATTATATCATGTGTATAGGTTGTTCGGTTTTATTTTGTTTACTTATTCCTTGCCAAGAACAGAACAAGAATACTAGCAGTACTTTGATTTGTTTCCACCACAAACTGATAATGCATATGTTTTCCGTTTTTTTTGGGACTTTTTCATTAATTTGCATTATGTCTTTGCCACTGCGTTTAATCACGATATTGGTACGGTAGAGCAAATATTAAGTTTCAATTAAAAAACATCCCTTAGTTTTTTAATGTCAAATGATTGATCTTGATGTTTGTAATACCAATTTCAAATTTCATTAAATCACATCCGATAGTATTTTAATGTGTAATGTTGACATGAACATATTTTTGAGATTTGACCATTTTAGCTATTGTGGGGCGAAATGAGCACAGGGGAATATCTAATCAAAACAGTAACCCTGCGTATTTCGGCTTGTTTTCACTAAATTCAAGGCTCAAAAACTGTTCGCCGTATATTGTTTTTTCTTCGAATTCGAGTTTCGAGAAAAATGGCTGCCAGTTGAAAATTCGATTTTTTTTAGAAAAAAATTGAATCGGATGCTGGCTGCCAGTTGCCAATTCGATTTTTCTGAGTAAAACTATTTTATTTAGAAAACTGAATCGGCTGCGGGCTGCCAGTTGCCAGCTGCCAATTCGATTTTTTTAAGAAAAAAAAATGAAAAAAATTGAATCGGCTGCTGGCTGTCAGTTGCCAATTCGATTTTTAAAGACAAATTTGAATCGGCTGCTGGGTTACAGTTGCCAGTTCGATTTTTGACAAAAAAATGAATCGGCTGATGGCTGCCAGTTGCCAGTTGCCAATTCGATTTTTTTAAGAAAAAAAAAGAAAAATGAATCGGCTGCTGGCTGCCGATGCCAGTTGCGAATTCGATTTTATTGAGAAAATTTGAATCGGCTGCTGGCTGCCAGTTGCCAGTAGCCAATTCGATTTTACTGAGTTAAAATATTTTTTTGAGAAAAAATATTTTTTGAGAAAATTTGAATCGGCTGCTGGCTGCCAGTTGCCAATTCGATTTTTTTGAGAAAAAAAAGAATCGGCTGCTGGCTGCCAGTTGCCAGTTGCCAATTCGATTTTTCTGAGTTAAAATATTGTTTTGAGAAAAATTTGAATCGGCTGCTGGCTGCCAGTTGCCAGTTGCCAATTTCAAAAATGTTAGAGAACTAATAATAAGTTATTAGATTCCCACTAACACTTTTACGGCATCTATGATCTACCAATTCTACGAATATAGAGGATATTACATGAGTGTATTTCCATATTGATTTTATTAAACGAGGTAAATAAAATAATAAAATGCGAGGCTCTGTCGAGACTTTTATCGATTTTATTCAACGAGTTTAATAAACCAAATGTGGAAAGTCACAAATGTAATGTTCTTTTTATCACATGTTAGTCTTTTTTCGGCCGAAACATAAAATAGCTACTTATTTTCACTATAATAAACGCGCAACTTTGACGACGTCGCCTATACTTTGAATGACGTCGCGTCAAAGCTTTATTACACTAGTGTATTATCAAAAATAAATAATGGCTTTATTACGCTACAGCAACGTCAAACATATGATAAATAGCCATTCTGGCATTCAGAACAACCCTGGACTTCTTGTTCGCTTTATTAAAATGTGTCTTTCAACATGATCCAACGTCACGCTACTTTTTCTGTGACCTGACCTGTGTTCATTTGTTATTTCACACCTCCGCCATCAGTAAACTTAAACAATTAGTCAATTGAATGGTTGGCATGGTTAAGTTTCCCAAATAATAACATAGTTTAACAATCGCGTGGTTTCTGGTTTCTATATATGTTATTGGCATTGGCGTCGATTGATCCATGACGCGATTGAACATTATACACCTGTTTATTCAGTTGTGATCAGAAACAAAGTGCAATCGCTTCGTATGTGTGCATGTACAAATCAGTGGTATCCAAGTATTGTTACATTAAGAGAGTGTACATAATTTATCGAGTTGTTACTTCTAAGCATAGGTTACACTGAAGAATTTCTTCCGATACGACCCGATTCACCAAAATTTCTTCCAATATCACAAATTATCTCATAACTTCCCCGAAGCTTCCCCTGGACCACGAGGATTCTTTTTCCGATGTACTGATGATAGCTCATTTATTACCACGAAGTGGGAGGGGATTATAGGAATGGTCTTCGTCCGTGCGTTCGTCCGTTCGTCTGTCCGTCCGTAACACAATCGTGTCCGCTCTCTAACTTTTTAATGCCTTGGCTGAATTGCATGAAACTCATACCAAATGTGTAACTAATAAAGACGACGTGCAGAACCCACATTCCAACCATGCCAGCTCAAGGTCACAATTCAAGGTCAAAGGTTTGAATCTTACATTCCGTGTCCGCTCCATAACCTTTTAATGCCGTTGCCGAATTGCATGAAACTGATACTAATTATGTATCTAA
This sequence comes from Spisula solida, assembly GCA_947247005.1. NCBI lineage: Eukaryota > Metazoa > Mollusca > Bivalvia > Venerida > Mactridae > Spisula > Spisula solida. Next base: position 5,861,485 of record OX365960.1, on the reverse strand, counting down.
TGATGACGACGTGCAGAACCCACATTCCAACCATGCTGGTTCAAGGTCAATGTCACAGTTTAAGGTCAAACGTTTAAATCTTACATTTTATGTCCGCTCTTTAACTTTTTAATGTTTGGGCCGAATTGCATGAAACTCATGCCAAATGTATAACTAATTAAGCCGACATGCAAAACCAACATTTCAACCATGCGGGATCAAGGTCACAGTTCAATGGCAGAGGTTTAAATCTTACATTTCGTGTCCACTCCATAACTTTTTAATGCCTGGGCCGAATTGCATGAAACTGATACCAAATGTGTAACTAATAAAGATGACATACAGAACCCACATTCCAACCATATCGGTTCAAGGGAACTCGTAGCAAATGTGTAACTTATTGGAAATTTTCACTGTTCATTAATGCGGCGGCGGGCGATTATAGCCGTATTTTGGACTGCATTGTTTCAATCGGGAGTACATCGCCGAGGCAAACAATTCTTGAAGTGGGAACTAGGCTTAAGCATAGTATGTGACCCACCCAGTTATGGTGATGATTGTTTCTATGACAACACGTAGTTAGCGTATCCCCATCAACTACGAAAATCTGATGCTGTCAGTATATAGAGCTTAGAGCTTGTGGGAAGCGGGGCGCGGGCTTCGGGATCGAGAGGTACCGTGTTCAACCCCTTTCTGGACCACTGATTAATTTCTCTGAGCAAGAATAACATTTCTCTTAGTGTGTCTGAACATATTCGATAGTCCTGTACGCCGCCGATCGATGTTGGCTGCACACCCACCAGGAGAGCAATAGTCTCCCCAGGGAGACTCAAACGCAGGTTTCTACAGGTAGCCCAATGACCAGAGGAAGTTAAAATGGCAAAGGGTGGCTGGACGACTGAACTACTGAAAGTAGCCCTCGAAAATCGGTAACTCAATTTCTTAGAGCATAAAGTGCTACGCATATGAGATAAATTACTCATAAGTGTAAACATGTTATTATTTTTTGTGTTAAATTGGTACTTAATGTTGTTTGTGGCTTGTTTTTCTTGTCTGATTTAGTGTATTCGCAAGATATATATAATGTACCAGGATAAGTGTTCAAATATAAAGTGTTGCACTCGGTTTTAATAATTACATTAATTCTCGGTCATGGAAAATTTTACATTTTGAATATTTGAGTACTGGCTGTAATCTAATAATTCTCGGTCATGGTAAATTTTACAGTTTGAATATTTGAGTGTTGACTGTAATCTAATAATTCTTGGTCATGGTAAATTTTACAGTTTGAATATTTGAGTGCTGACTGTAATCTAATAATTCTCGGTCATGGTAAATTTTACATTTCGAAAATTTGAGTGCTGACTATAATCTTCTAATTCTCGATCATGGATTTTTAATATTCGAGGGCCGTTTTTTAGTATTGGTTATGATCCCTATTAGCCCAGCTACTGCTATATAAGAAGAGAAATGAATGATAAAATGCGACCATGATATTGCGATGTTTACAAACATGAATCGGATTAGTCAACTGTTGCCAAATTGGTTATTATAGTGCGCCTAGGATGAATGTCAGCTTATTCAACCCCAGGTTCATTCAACCCCAGAAAAGCATGGACTATTCAACCCCAACCCTAGGCTCATTCAACCCCAAGGTTCATTCAACCCCAGAGATTTCGAGGCTCATTCAACCCCAATTAATTTTTTTATCGCATAACCTGCGGTCCAGGAGTGCCGTAAAGCCGTGCCGTAAATATCGTTCGGCACTCCCAGACTGTGCAATAAATATGTAAATTAGCATGACGTGACGTGAGCCAATCCATGCATTGATCCGTCAATGACGTCAGGATAATATCAACGTCGCCATGACGTCGCGCTCAATGTACCGCTGAATTTTGGCTGAAACATATGCAGCGTACATCATCCTTTTGAAGAATAATAAGCGTTTTCTAAGGTTATGTGATAAATAGAATCTTACATTCGTGCTCATTACATACGAGTTTTATTAAACTCGTCGACAAAAACAATATGACACTCGGCAAAGCCTCGTGTCATATCATTTTGTCCACTCGTTTAATAAAACTCGTATGTAATGAACAATCATGCAATATCCTCTATTTATAGTTTAGTTAATTTATGTTATTTTTTTGTTTATTTGTTGTTTGTTGAGTATTTTCATGAAATAATGATAATATTTTTAAACTGATTTTGTGATAGGCATGTATATTGTCAAGCAGGTGTGAAAGAGGGGTTGATAAATTGTGTGTTAAATACCATTCTGTATGCAATTAAACACAGTGTTTCGTCATGTTAAGAGTTGAATTATATTGTGTCTCTTATATATATGTCTCTTTAAACATAAATTTAATTTCGAACATTATCTCAATTTTATCAAGGAATGTAAATTAAGGATTGCTTTAACACAATTTAGGATATCATCCCATAAATTAAATATTGAACAAGGACGCTATGCCAATCAACAAAGAAATGAAAGAACTTGTAATAATTGCAATTATCAAGTTGTAGAAAATGAGTACCATTTCTTACTAATATGCCCGAAATACTCCGAATTACGAGGAAATATTTAAAACGATATTATTATACATGGACTACTATACAAAAGTTTACCAATTTATTAACATCATCATCAAAATTAACTGTAATAAATATTTCTAAATTTATATACTTTGCAAATGTCAATAGATCTACAAACCAATAACATTCCCAGCATGTATTTATGTTACCATTCTTGTTTTACATGCTCTTTGTTTATAATATTGTTTTGCTATAAGCATAATTTTTAAGTATGTATGTTTTATGCAATAAATATTTTGTATTGAATATATTGCAATACGCTTGAGTGTGAATTATATTTTTCATTGATTGTTTTTTTGTTGTTGTTAAATTTAATTATTATAAGAAGATTTCTAGGTAAGGAATATTGACATACATTGACACTATGAACTACTCATAGTCTTATGCGTTTTTGATATCAATATGTGTAGGAACTTGAAACAAAAAGATTTTCAAAAGTGAACAGAAGTAAAAAAATTCACAGGCATTGTTATATATATGTAGTTTATAGTTTAAATATAAACACAACACTCACATAAATTAACTAAAAACATATTAACAATTATTAACCAAACTTGTGTTTGTTAAAGTGTGTATTCAAAGTAAAACATACGTTTCCAAGTATTTCTATTATTATTGACTTTTATCAATAATTATCTATATATCTCTAAAAAATAAAAACACATTTATGGAAATACACATATATCTTTTAACATATTTATAACATATTTATAAACTCAAAACTCAAAATTAAAGAATACCCCTACCTAACATTGTTTTTCATTGGGGCTAAATGAGCCTTACATATCTGGGGTTGAATGAGCCCTGGTTTGGGGTTGAATGAGCTTGGGGTTGAATAATACTTAAAATCGCTTGGGGTTGAATAAGGTCGGGGTTGAATAAACCTGCTTCCCCTAGGAAAATGTGAAAGGCGGGGAAATTTGGTATGGTCCACAAAGGTGGATTACAATTATGTGCACCAATTATCAGTGATGTTTTGAGTACAATACTGACCTTATATGTTTATTTAATTGATTTGTAAAACCAATTTTGCCACAGTTGACCAACCCGATTCAGGTTTGTAAATATCACATTATCCTGGGCGGACTATAATGCAAACACTGATGGTCATTTTTATACTAAAACACACTGCTTAATAATGAACACTTGATTAATCCAGCTAACTGGTTTATGCCATATATTTTCCTGCCGTTCTCATTATCATGGGCGTACTTTTTATAATCTTTGAGTGATGGTTCATACAGACTTACCCTACATTAAATGTATATGAGTCAGAGTCTGCCACACATTCGGCGCCATCTGCTCTGACATGAACCATGAACACATAGTCAAATTGCTTGATATAATCTTCCTTCCTCATGCAATAAACACCGTATACATACTCAGATATACCACCATTCTAAAGAAATAAATAAGGATTGCAATCATACAATTAAGAAAAATAAACGGCTGTTACGATTATCTTTATCACCCCCAGTATAACTATACTTCAAACAATAATCAAAATATGAAATAAGAAGAAAATCTGTTCAACATCAATGGGTATTTATTTAATTAAATATCATTTAAGTATTCCTTACTAACAAATAGTCAAAAATATGCAAACACAATTACAACGATAATAATACAATATCAAGTGATTTCATTCATAAATTTCCCGGGGTGTAAAAAAGAACAGCCAAGTCGAAAGTAGTTCAAATTTCCATTGTATATCGGCCGATATACAACGCTATGATTTGTTGTTAGTCTATATAAGCAAAATCGCCGGTTATGTTAGAATCATACAATATTCACCAGATCAAGACAAAAATACAATCTATATGTTTTGTAGCATGGTCACAACAGTATAAACTCAGGATGACACCACACTAAACCACATGTGAAACTGAGAAGTCAATGTGCACTGTATTCAGCCAAAGTGAAGACTACCCCGTACACTACACACAGACAATGTATATATTATTCCGTACACTACACACAGTCAATGTGAATACCATACCGTACACTACACACAGTCAATGTGAATACCATACCGTACACTACACACAGTCAATGTGAATACCATACCGTACACTACACACAGTCAATGTGAATACCATACCGTACACAACACATAGACAATGTGAATACCATCCCGTACACTACACACAGATAATGTGAATACCATCCCGTACACAACACACAGACAATGTGAATACCATCCCGTACACTACACACGGACAATGTGAACACCATACCGTACACTACACACAGTCAATGTGAATACCATACCGTACACAACACATAGACAATGTGAATACCATCCCGTACACTACACACAGACAATGTGAATACCATCCCGTACACTACACACAGTCAATGTGAATACCATACCGTACACAACACACAGACAATGTGAATACCATACCGTACACTACACACAGACAATGTGAATACCATACCGTACACTACACACAGACAATGTGAATACCATCCCGTACACTACACACGGACAATGTGAACACCATCCCGTACACTACACACAGTCAATGTGAATACCACCCCGTACACTACACACAGACAATGTGAAAACCGTCCCGTACACTATACACAGTCAATGTGAATACCATCCTGTATGCTACACTCAGACAATGTGAATACCACTCGGACGAAAAAGTACCAGGAATTACCCTGGAATACCATGGTAAATGAAAGCCTGGAGTATTCGGACTCTTTGTCCAGCCTTTTTCAGGGTAAAATGAGGAAAAACATGGAAGAAATAGTTCCATGTTAGTCCAGCCTGACTGTGAAATTACCATGGTAAAACCTGGAACTTTTACCAGCATAGCATGGTAAACCCCGGAAAATTATCCAGCATAGTCTGGAAAATTGTCCAGCATTGTAACTATTCAAGATACTTATTGATTTAATGTCAATTGATAAAAACTTTCTATATGTACAGCTGCATAAAGTAAGAGAAACACTTAAGTTTCTTTTTAACAATAGCAATTTAAGTTTATAGCTATGTTTTATTCTTCTATAGCTTTGGAAAAGATAAATTATTAACTTATTAGCATGTATTTTAAGTGTGTTAAACGCAATTTAATGGTATAATTTTTAAATTACCTCCCTTTAATAATAATAATTTATCTTTAGATATAAAAATTATATTGTCCATCAAAATTTGCTTTATTAAGTTTGGCTGAGAAATTGTTAACATACTGCATGTATGAAGTCACTACAGACAAGCAGTGATCATAAATTTGGTCTTTACTCCTCAAACTGGGTGTGGAGGTTGGGGGTGACCAGTAGATGACCCTATTGATTTTGACCATGGTCTACCATGGTGGACTGAATTTAAGTGTTGGGTTGATCATTGTTGACCTCGGTCTTTACAACTGTCAACCATGGTCAACTATGGTGACATGATTAAATACAGCTGTTGACCAATCCATGGTCGGACTGGTAACTCTAACTCTACAATGGTGAACCACGGTCGACTATGCTCTCACCGTGATTTTTTCATAGTATTTGATGGCTGACCACGATAAAACACTACCAACAGACAATATGAATACCATCCCGTACACTACACACAGACAATGTGAATACCATCCCGTACACTACACACAGACAATGTGAATACCATCCCGTACACTACACACTGACAATGTGAATACCATCCCGTACAATACACACAGACAATGTGAATACCATCCCGTACACTACACACTGACAATGTGAATACCATCCCGTACACTACACAAAGACAATGTGAATACCATCATGTATACTACACACAGTAAATGTGAAAACCATCCCGTGCACAACACACAGACAAAGTGAATACCATCCCGTACACTACACACAGACAATGTGAATACCATCCCGTACACTACATACTGACAATGTGAAAACCATCCCGTACTCAACACACAGACAATGTGAATACCATCATGTATACTACACACAGTAAATGTGGAAACCATCCCGTGCACAACACACAGACAATGTGAATACCATCCCGTACACTACACACACAGACAATGTGAATACCATCATGTATACTACACACAGTAAATGTGGAAACCATCCCGTGCACAACACACAGACAATGTGAATACCATCCCGTACACTATACACACAGACAATGTGAATACCAATGTGTTTGTATCATATAACCATTTAACATTGAAATGTGTGTTGACCTATGATTCGGAAATGGCAGTGACCTTTTATTAGGCATCTACATACTGTAATACATACTTGTATAGAACTCCTCTAATTATTTACATGTACAAAATAATATTTGTTTAATATCCCTTAATAATCCCGTTATATGTCAGATTCTAACACAACCAGTAGTTTCAGCTATATACACACAGAGAAAACCATGATACGACTAAATAACTTCAAACTGCAAATAAGCTTCCGTGGAATAAATAGTGATCAGGGTACTGTTTTATCAAAGCACTTACGGACATCGTAAACTTACGATCAAATTTAAATTATTTATAATTATTTTACTACTATCAGGTTTGGTAAATGGAGCTGTATTACAAGTAATAATTCAAGCAATGAATTCCTACAAACCATATCAGTCACCAATGTGCAGTCGGTACAGAATTATAAAGAATTAAAATTTGGACGTACGTTTACGATTTTCGTAGGTGCTTTAATAAAACAGTACCCTGGTTACTATGTCTTGATGCGTTGTCAATTGCGGAATATTGGCAATGTTAGAATCAATATAATATTTGGATGCATGCGTACTCGTGATTTAATTGATACGTAGCTGAACTTATGACTGTACATTAGTCTACGATGAATCAAAGGCTGATTTTCATTGTTTCTTAATTATGCTTTTTAAAAACTGTAGTCAATATACTCACCGTTGGTTCTTCTTTGCCGCAATCATCGCCCAGCGTAATTGTAATATGATGCGTACGGGAATTGGACGCAACAGTAAGATGAAACCTATCACAGCTCGATTCATCAAGACTTCTGTCCGTGTCAAAAGCTAATGCGTCTATGAAATAACATAGCTCGAACCTAAAATTAATTTCTCAGTTAAATACTTTATTTAACGTTAACTGATGATGAATGGAGTTTGATATCAGTGAAATAAAACCCATAAGCTCCGCCCCCACATGGACTACTTTAAGTTTACAAAAAAAAAACTCGACACTAAACTGCCCGTAAACCTTTTTATTACTGAACGTAAACATGTTATTTGGGGTTCATATTCTTAGTTACACCATCTCCTACATGTTGGTGTATGATTCAAAATCCTCAAAAAAGTCGTTTCCATATATACACCATAATCTCGTCTTGTAGTGACCAAATTTGAGTATTTTCACTCGTGCTACGCGCTCATGAAAATATTGAGTTTTATCACTACGCAATGAGATATAAACCGTATTCAATCAAAACAAACAAATATCCTCTACTAGTATTTTCTGAAATATAATTTTAATCAGTTTGCGAGATGTTTGTATTAAACGTTTTGCTTTATAAGAAATTTTTTGCGGGTACATTTTATCGCAAGAAGATGCCATAATATTTTACACACATACACTCAGCAGATTAAAAAACGCACAATGTGAAAATCATAAATATTTTGTAAATATTTATTTCCTGATTTGCGTATCTCTATAATCTTTAATTAATTCACAGAAAAATGAAAAGTAATACTTCTGTCCACTCCGACAGCAAAAAATGTTGTGGATGTTTGGTGCCTGCAGCTACGTCTCCTGAACCTAACGGATCAACGTTCACTAAGAATCAATTTTCACACTGTATATTTACGCATTAAAAACGACATAAACATGGTTTAGTATATTTGAGAGAATATGACACGATCCTCGAACTTCTATTAGCATAGTTTAACAGCTGAAATTTTGGCTATATTTATAACCCCGGTTTTCATAAGCGGTACTATCACAGAGTACTTTTGGTTTCGCTACAGGCTGAAATGAGCCACATGGCGATTGTTCGTTTTTAACTGTGATTTATGTCGAATGGCACAGTAAAGACTAACCATGATCATAACAGTCCCGGGACACGACTCCAAAACAGGAGGCAGCATTAGACGAGCTGTAGTCCGTTCAATTAGGTCTGTCACTTGTATACAAACATTGCGATAGGCATTGATCTCGACCCTTTGTCTAGCCTTATATTCATTCGATGGAAAAATAAAAAGTTTTTGGCGATAAATGTTAATGTAATTCCACAGGGATTCGTACCGCAATGGCGGGTATGACCAGTAATTTCAGTTTTGGAAAACCTACGTTGAAAGCCCTCTTTAAATGGGTCTAGCGGGCCCAAAACCTGTGCACGACCTTGGGCCCGTAATATCCTTTAGTCGGGGATGCATGTGTACCCATGACAGCAACATTCCCGAAGTTGGGCATTTAGGTCGTAAACTACGGAAGGCCGAAATGGCAATCCCGACCAGTCTGCATTATTACGCTTTTGGTAGCGGAAAGGAAAGTTCTAGGGCTGATAACTGACAAAGTTATTTAGTATCCGTGTTATTTAAATAAAATGACCCATATTGAAACTTGACCTAGATTCCATCCAGAAAAATATTCTCGACAACGTAACATACACAAAACGTCTCAATGATTTCACCTTGTTTCATGGTCGCACGGTCAGGGAAAAGTCAGGGGAAAACATATTTTTTTCAAGGTCAGGGAAAAGTCAGGGAATTTTTTAATTAGTCAGGGAAATCTGAACATTGAGCAAAATGCAAGGAAAAGTCAGGGAGTACCTTATTTTAGCAGTCAAAAATGCCAATTCCTAGGGAAAAAAACCCTGAAAAAATCTTCGCTAGATGTGCTCGCTCCAGGTAAAGATAAGATGAAAACCATACACTTGCAATAGATACTGTCTTTTCTTGAATATGTGCCAGAAAAATGAACATAAGTACTTAGATCACCATAATTATGGTCTGCATGGACTACTACGACAGGTTTACAACCTAGAGGCATTTTTGCCCTCATGTACTACTGTATAATCACTTGTTTTCGCGGGTATTAGATTTCGTGGATTTTTGGTAAAATGTTACTTCGCGGTGTCATAATTTCGCGAATTGTAAAAGATTGTAGGGGAAACAATTGTTCCTTATTTCGGTGGTCGATGATTTGTGAGGATTAGATTTCGTGGTGCAGTTCAACCTCGAAATCAACGAAAATTCAACACCCCCGAAAAATAATGATTTTACAGTATACATGTATATTCATATACATATATAGGTTGTTCGTTCGTATGTTAATGGCTTATCAAATTTTATGTCGAATATAAGCTCATAAACTTATGTTGTATATGATTACCTGTAACCGACCACATAACAACCATGGTGCGTTATGGCACAGGAATTTGAAATTCTATCCATAGAATATCATATCAGTCCATCTAATCAAAATCGCTCTCTATATATAGAGCGATTTTTATTAGATCGACTTCTATGTTATTCTATGGATAGAATTTCAAATTCCTGTGGTTATGGTAGTGGAAAGGGTTAACTATTATTAAGTTATTTAGTTTGCAAACTCAAATAGTGATCATGTACAATTCAGAAACTAAAAATAAAACGCTTACTCGACACGTTCTCCTTCATCCGGTCCTACACCAGTGTATATCAAGTTCGTGTCGGCTTCGTGCACTACGAAGCTCAACTCGGAGCTCAACTCGTCATACAAACAAAACACGTTCACTGAATAAGTAAAGTAGTGTACAAACACACATTCACCGAATTAGTAAAGTAGTGTACAAGAACACATTCACTAAATAAGTAAAGTAGTGTACAAGAAAACACGTTCACTGAATTAGTAAAGTAGTGTACAAGAACACATTCACTAAATAAGTAAAGTAGTGTACAAGAAAACACGTTCACTGAATTAGTAAAGTAGTGTACAAGAAAACACGTTCACTGAATTAGTAAAGTAGTGTACAAAACACGTTCACTGAATTAGTAAAGTAGTGTACAAGAAAACACGTTCACTGAATTAGTAAAGTAGTGTACATAGTCTTCATTTTTGGTGTATGAGCTTGGTCCGTCCGACTTTGCCTGGTCTACCATGACTTTGCCTGGTCTACCATGACTTTGCCTGGCCTACCATGACTTAGCCTGGTCTACCATGACTTTGCCTGGTCTACCATGACTATGCCTGGTCTACCATGACTTTGCCATGCTCCGACCAATCTTGCTTACATTTGGTATGAATGTTAACCTCAATGAGACGAATTGTCATGCGCAAACCCATGTTATTATCTTAAACGTCAAGATCACAGTTGGAGGTCAATGGTCAAATTTAAGTTTGTCCGGAACTTCACTTGTCCTACGTGCCCGATCTTACTTATACATGCATTTGGTATGAATGTTAACTTCAATGGGAAGGTGTGCCATGCACGAACCCCGTGTTTCTTTCTCAAAGGTCAAGGTCACAGTTGGAGGTCGATGGTCAAATTGAAGTTTATCCGGACCTTAACTTGACATGCGTTGCACACTCTTGCTTATTTATGGTATGTATTCTAACCTCAATAACGAGTCACATGCTCAAATCTCAAGTAACTATCTCAAAGGTCAAGGTCACAGGCGGAGGTCAATGGTCAAGTTAGTCTCCCTGCATCATGGAAGTGTGAGCGAGTGAAGTATGAAGGTTAACCATTAAGAGAAGCTGCTTCGTGCACTATAGCAGGCTAATGATTGCATAGGTAAATGTCACATTACAAGTTCAAAGGTAAAACATGGCCGCACTTTAGCTTATCCGGAACGGAAGTTGGATTTTAGAAGCTGCACAACATTCGATTTCTGATGATTTTTTTAATGACGTCCAATGTTGTATGTCGAGCTGCACGACATTCCATATTTTAAATGTCGTATGTCGTTTGATTGGCCAACTTCACACAGCTAAAAAGTGCATTTGTTTTCGGGTTGTAAAGGGGACCACGTGGGCCATATGAACATGCCAAGCACCTGTGTTGCACACATACACAAAGACAAGAATAAAATGAATGATCAATGAGGTAGCTCAATAAGAAATGAAAATTGCACTTACTCTCTAGCTTAACTCTCTGAAAAAAAAAGTTTATTTAACAAATTATTTTCACATGGAAACAATGTCATGGCTTTAGAATATTATATTGAATTCTAACACAACGAATAGTTCCAGCTACATGTATATACACACAGAGGAAACCAAGTTGTGCTAAAATTACCGATAAAACATAGCTCGATAGAATAACTTCAAATTGCAAATAAGCTTCCGAGGAAGAAAATTGTGCTGTGTTACTAAATATCGATGTTGTCAATTTGCTTTATTAAAATCGAAATAATGAATATGTACCCGTGTTCTATCTATGATAAAGCACAGACACTAAGTCTTGTTTGGATACGCACTCGTGATTTAATTACTATGCACCCGAACTCGTCACTGTGCTTTATTCTACGTTAAGAGACAGGTACATATTTATTATTTCTTAAATACTAATATTCGAAGTACAATTACTTTACATTGATAAAGACTTACTCGAATCATTGATGTATCGACATGCTGAATATCACTTACATACGTGGGGTGATCAAAAAGAAATGAGACAAATGCTGTAAAATTACAATGATTACTGATATAAATAAGAAATGTTGTATGCCCCTCACAAAATATATCATCTTTCCGTCTGCTGAGTTTCGTAAATATTCAATTATCCTTAATAGAGATTTCAGCGGCTTCGCAACGTTGTATACAGCGACTCGCCGCACACAATTGACGTCAATTACGTCATGCACGCAAATGTTTAACTATTTGAATGTCACATTGCTCCAATCAATCGCTCATGTCTGTATACGTATTGCATAAATTTGCCATCTATTCAGTATTTAGCAAAAAAGAGAGTTTATTTGGTATAAAAACATTTCAGTTGTAATAAAATATCAAGAATATGTTAATATGAAAATAATTATTCGATCGTTCTCATTCTAAAGACGTGTATGACGTCCTCTTGGCGAGTGACGTTCAAAATTGATCGCTCATCTAATGCTTTTCGACGTCTCTGTTTGATATACTGAAGTTTATTTTCCTGGAGATATATAAGTGTACTTCTGTCAGTCTTCTCTCCCGATTCCCGTTTTGTCATTTTAAATGAGTGTTTATACTTTTCCCCTAGTTTGTGATAAAACTGTCTATTTTCAAGCAGTGTTTTTGGCCGAAATATGACGTGGTTTTCTAGATGATACTTTTAGTTTTCACGTCATATATTTAAAACAGACACACTTACAACAAAACAGCTTTTATCCACGGTTATTTAATGTTTTGAGGTCATTTTCTGTTAATTTGACAAATGTCGGAGGAACATTTAATGAAATATTAGTCATTTGCTTTTCCATATCATACGGCGGAAACTGACAACGTTTTGATATGCGGCGACATAGCGCGAAACCTTATATTTAACGTTCTATTAATAAAGAACTACTAACGTTAGAAACTTATATTTTACATGTACATATCGGCATTAAATGCACCTAAACGAATATGATATTTTTATGGTTAAAACTCGTAAACTTTACGAATTATAGCATTTGTCTCATTTCTTTTTTATCACCCCACGTATAGACAGGGTGATCCAAAAAAACATGTCCAACAAACAATGCGTAATAAAAAATACTGTTTTAAATATTTAATTTTAACTGCACTCAATTAAAGCACATACATGTAAGTTTTTGTCAAACAAAACTTTGAACCGTAGTTTTAACAAACAACTCTACAAGAGATACGCGAAGTGAACACACATTTTTCCATACCAGCTTAAGACGACGTCGAACATTCTCAATGACGTCACTGTACATGCTTGTAGAATGACCAAACCTATTTGTATGCTAATTGATTCTTTTAAATCAAGTAAAGTGGTTGGTTTGGGATAACACACTTTCTCCTTTAAGGAACTCATTAAGAAGAAGTCCAATGGACTAAGAGCAGGCGAATTTGGAGGCCATACATGCGTTGTATTAAAAGCAATCACCGGTCCCCAAAATCTAATGTCCGTCGTAAATTATCAAGCACAACATTCGCTGTATGTGAAACCATCTTTTAACCAGTCATTTTTACAATTCAATACATTAGATTTGCTGTAGTGTTAGATATATCCTATATAACACCTCTAACATAGTATTGGGGTTTCCTGTACACTTTTATGAAAATGCTCAACATTCTTATCCATACTTCCACTACGACGTCCACTATACCTTCAAGTTATCATGTTCATCACAGTCCATATGACTCCAATTTTGACCCATGTCTTCTAATTTGCTTAATGTATGATACTGATGACTTTGGAGTCAGAATTTTAAGTTTCCTTCTATCTAGCTTTTTGGCTACTTTATAGTACAAATTTACAATTTCTGCGTTTTCACCCGTCTTGGAACTCTTAGAATATGATGACTAACCATGGTAACTATGACAATATATGACGGTCGTGTTTATATTCAACACAAACTTATTTCAATATCCTTTCTGTCAATACCAAAACGATAACTATGTTTCAAAAATTCGCAAAGTTATTAAGCATTGTATGTGGGACATGCTTTTTGGATCACCCTGTACATGATAAGAAGAATAAGGTCGTAATACCCTACCAAACGAATCTCGAATCAACCGTAAAGGGCATGAATGTGACCTGGTGAAAGTAAGTGTTATAATGATTTATGAATGTGAGTGTTATAATGGTACATAAATGTTAGTGTTGTAATGATACACGAATGTAAGTATTATAATGATACATGAATATCGAAGATAGAGAGAAACCACCAAACACGAATAACATTTAATGTATATTCATTAGACTACAACGTTTCGCCCAGAAGGCTTCTTCAGGTAATGCAGTCTCTACCGTCTTATATAAAAGACACTAACGATTTTATTAATAGAATTAAATCCGTTAAATTTAATAGCAAAGATTCTTATCTCGTTACTCTTGATGTCAATTCACTCTATACGAATATTCCCCATACTGACGGTGTTGATGCATGCAAGTACTTCTTAGACGCAGAAAATAACAATAGTAGACTTTCCAGTGATAATGTCGCTAATCTTATCCAGCTTATTCTTGAAAACAACTGTTTTCAGTTTAATGATGTCAATTATCGCCAACGTATGGGTACGGCAATGGGGAGTCCTATGGCCCCAGCGTACGCGTCCTTATTTATGGGTAAGTTAGAAAATGATTTTTTGAATTCGAGAAATCTTAAGCCTACATTATGGTTCCGATTTTTGGATGATATATTTTTAATTTGGGACCATTCTTTTCAAGAGCTTACGGATTTCATTAACGATCTTAATGATTTTCATCCTTCCATTAAATTTTCTCACAATGTCTCTTTGTCTGATGTAGCATTTTTGGATGTGCATGTCAAAAAAGGCGATTCTCTGGATATTGAAACTGATGTATATGTGAAACAAACTAATATCCACCAATATGTAGAATATTCATCATGTCATCCTAAATCATGTAAAAACGGAATACCGTTTAGTCAAGCTAAGAGATATAGACGCATTATATCTAATGACGATTCCTATCAAAAGTCTATTGCTGAATTACGCGAATTTTTCTTAGATCGTAACTATCCTTCTAATATTGTTGACGATGCAATAAACAAGGCATCTGGGTTAAGCCAGGAACAGGCGTTGCAAGTTTCCGAAAAAAGTGACAGTTCCTGCATACCTTTTGTTGTTGAATATAGTCCTTCCCTGCCAAATATAGGCGTTATATTAAATAAATATTGGGATTTACTTAAACTGTCACAGAAAGATAGCGTTAATTTTGTCCATTCTTATAAGCCGGTTCTTGCTTTTAAACGTCCTAGAAATATAAAGGATATTCTTGTACGAGCTAAATTTTCTTCTAATCAAAGTCAACATTATTTGTCACAGACTTGTAACAGGCGCAGATGTTCACATTGTAAACATATTGTTGCCGATAGTCAGTTTACTAGCTCTAACACTAACGAGTCATTTAATCTCAAACGCTCTGCTAATTGTTCATCGCAGGATGTCATTTATCTTATAACCTGTAAAAAATGTCAGAAACAATACGTTGGACAAACTAATCAACAAGTTTCTAAAAGAATGAACAGTCATCGTTTTGACATAAATAATTTTGATGAGACATACGCCACTTATTCGTCTAATGTCGCTGTCCATTTCAATTCTATGGACCATTCTATATCCGATTTTTCATTCATGCCAATTGACATTGTACATGATACTATGCAGCGTCTATGTAAAGAAACATTCTGGATACATAGACTTAAGACTTTGTATCCAGATGGAATGAACGCAAAGGTCATTTATGACAAATAGATTTAGCGTCTTTCACGCATGTTGTATAATATGATAAAAATCGTTAGTTCCTATTACTCTGTTTTATTTTTGTTTTATTTTTGTTTTATTTTAATGATACATGAATGTAAGTGTTATAATGATGTATGAATGTAAGTGTTATAATGATTTATGAATGTAAGTGTTATAATGATTTATGAATGTAAGTATTATAATGATTTATGAATGTAAGTGTTATAATGATTTATGAATGTAAGTATTATAATGATACACGAATGTAAGTATTATAATGGTACATGAATGTTAGTGTTATAATGATACACGAATGTAAGTATTATAATTCTTTATGAATGTTAGTGTAATAATGAAACATGAATGTAAGTGTTATAATGATTTATGAATGTAAGTGTTATCATGTTGATTTATAAATGTAAGTATTATAATGATTTATGAATGTAAGTATTATAATGATAAACGAATGTTAGTGTTATAATGATTTATGAATGTAAGTGTTATAATGATTTATGAATGTAAGTGTTATAGTGATTTATGAATGTTAGTGTTATAATGGTACATGAATGTTAGTGTTATAATGATACACGAATGTAAGTAGTATAATTCTTTATGAATGTAAGTGTTATAATGATTTATGAATGTAAGTGTTATTATGATTTTTGAATGCTAGTGTTATAATGATACACGAATGTTAGTGTTATAATGATACATGAAAGTAAGTTTTATAATGAAACATGAATGTAAGTGTTATAATGATTTATGAATGTTAGTGTTATAATGGTACATGAATGATAGTGTTATAATGAAACATGAATGTAAGTGTTATAATGATTTATGAATGTAAATGTTATCATGTTGATTTATAAATGTAAGTATTATAATGATTTATGAATGTAAGTATTATAATGATAAACGAATGTTAGTGTTATAATGATTTATGAATGAAAGTGTTATAATGATTTATGAATGTAAGTATTATAATGATACACGAATGTAAGTGTTATAATGATTTATGAATGTTAGTGTTATAATGGTACACGAATGTAAGTGTTATAATGATACATGAATGTAAGTATTATAATGAAACATGAATGTTAGTGTTATAATGATGTATGAATGTAAGTGTTATAATGATGTATGAATGTAAGTATTATAATGATGTATGAATGTAAGTGTTATAATGATTTATGAATGTTAGTGTTATAATGGTACACGAATGTAAGTATTATAATGATACACGAATGTAAGTATTATAATGATACACGAATGTAAGTATTATAATGATACACGAATGTAAGTATTATAATGATACACGAATGTAAGTATTATAATGATACATGAATGTTAGTGTTATAATGGTACAAGAATGTAAGTATTATAATGATACATGAATGTTAGTGTTATAATGATGTATGAATGTAAGTGTTATAATAATGTATGAATGTAAGTATTATAATGATGTATGAATGTAAGTGTTATAATGATTTATGAATGTAAGTATTATAATGATACACGAATGTAAGTATTATAATGATACATGAATGTTAGTGATATAATGATGTATGAATGTAAGTGTTATAATGATGTATGAATGTAAGTATTATAATGATGTATGAATGTAAGTGTTATAATGATGTATGAATGTAAGTATTATAATAATACATAAATGTTAGTGTTATAATGATACATGAATGTTAGTGTTATAATGATACACGAATGTAAGTATTATAATGATGTATGAATGTTAGTGTTATATTGATTTATGAATGTAAGTGTTATAATGATTTATGAATGTAAGTATTATAATGATACATGAATGTAAGTGTTATAATGATTTATGAATGTAAGTGTTATAATGATTTATGAATGTAAGTATTATAATGATAAACTAATGCTAGTGTTATAATGATTTATGAATGTAAGTGTTATAATGATTTATGAATGTAAGTGTTATAATGATTTATGAATATAAGTATTATAATGATACACGAATGTAAGTATTATAATGATACATGAATGTAAGTATTATAATGGTACATGAATGTTAGTGTTATAATGATTTATGAATATTAGTGTTATAATGATACACAATGTAAGTATTATAATGATACATGAAAGTAAGTGTTATAATGATGTATGAATGTAAGTGTTATAATGATTTATGAATGTAAGTGTTATAATGATTTATGAATGTAAGTGTTATAATGATACATGAATGTAAGTGTTATAATGATTTATGAATGTAAGTGTTATAATGATTTATGAATGTTAGTGTTATAATGATACACGAATGTTAGTGTTATAATGATACATGAATGTAAGTATTATAATGATTTATGAATGTAAGTGTTATAATGAATTATGAATGTTAGTGTTATAATGGTACATGAATGTTAGTGTTATAATGATTTATGAATGTAAGTGTTATAATGATACATGAATGTAAGTGTTATAATGATTTATGAATGTAAGTGTTATAATGATTTATGAATGCTAGTGTTATAATGATACACGAATGTTAGTGTTATAATGATACATGAAAGTAAGTTTTATAATGAAACATGAATGTAAGTGTTATAAGATTTATGAATGTAAGTGTTATAATGATTTATGAATGTTAGTGTTATAATGATACACGAATGTTAGTTTTATAATGATTTATGAATGTAAGTATTATAATGATTTATGAATGTTAGTGTTATAATGGTACATGAATGTTAGTGTTATAATGATACACGAATGTAAGTGTTATAATGATACATGAATGTTAGTGTTATAATGATACATGAATGTTAGTGTTATAATGATACACGAATGTAAGTGTTATAATGATTTATGAATATAAGTGTCATAATGATTTATGAATGTTAGTGTTATAATGGTACATGAATGTTGGTGTTATAATGATTTATGAATGTAAGTGTTATGAGAAATGTCTATGGCAAACTACGATGAAGTCAAAGGAACTCATAGCAATGTACAAATCGGTCTACCTCGGTCTATGTGTAACAAGGGAGGCAATTTATAAGTCATTAATGTCTCTCAGCCATTCACAGAAAACGATTAGTAACTGTAAGACATAGGTTGAGTAAAATAAATGTGATTTTTTCAATTAATACATACGTCGAGCGTAGCAGATAAATGATTGTTGTTCATCGCGTCTCCTGCCATTCCGGGCGGGTAATCAGTCGTAACCGCCGATACTTCCAATACACCACAGCCGAGAACCAGCCCGAGTGTACACCACGAAATAAACCCCATCGCAAGATTCTGAAGTGGAGAGTAATATTATATTATAACCAACAAGAAAGCTCGTATTTTTTGTTTGTTTATTATTGTAATTATAAAACAAAGTATATACATGTACTTGTAAATTTCGACGTTTCAATATGGAAGAAATAAAGATAGCCTAGTGGTAGAGCGTCCGCTTCAAGTGCGGGAGGTCACGGGTTCGATCCCAGGCCGCGTCATACAAAAGACGAAATAAAAATGGTACCAGAAATTCCCTTGCTAGACGCTCAGTTAAAAAGGTAAACTGGCTTCTCTTCTCTCATACCCTTGTGGCGATGGACAACATCACGAATGAGGCGTCGAGAGTGATTAATATAAGACCTTGGAAAAACTTGTTTCACAATCGACCTTAAATAAATTCGTACAATGTAAAAACTTAATAAAAACTGCTAAGGACAATTAAAAGTAAAGAGTTACTTCGGAACAAAATGATAAAGTTGCTAAAGTAAGGTTGTTGCTCAATGGCCATTACCGATCTGGAGGACACAATAAAAATATTAACACCACTGTGCCAAAATATGAAGTTCTTTCAAAACACAGTATTACCTTAAATAAAGAACTTCTTGATATTAATACAACTCCAAATTAAGACCAATTTTGCCATTCATCTCGGTGTGCGATCCACGAAATATGCCCGCTTACGTTAAAATCGCATGTACCGGACGCGTTATGCGGACGACGCATGCGGACGCAGAACGCGCAGACAAGCGATAGTCCCAGCAGCTTTCTACCAGTTCGTTTTTTGGCGGACACGCGGATCACGGTCGCGGAGGCATCGAATACCGACTTAAACCGTTGTAGCTATTCCATATCACCGCGTTCCTAGACCGCATATGGACACCTTATGCGGATAACATTATGCGTGTGCGGAATGCGGAAACATAAAATAGATCGAACGGTTTTCAACCAATTCGATTCGACACGGAGACATGGAATACCGAAATAATACCACACAGTGGGCCTTTCTAGCATGTTATATGAACAACAAATTAAAAAATATTGAAGACATGCAAATTATGGACGGCATCATTATCAGTTATGATAAACGTTAAAGTAATTTACGATTTAGCACTATGAAATTTGCTCCGACAATATAAGAAAATTGAACTTACATTTTGACAAGTATCTCCCGATCGAAAAATTATGAAGTTTAGGTGTGCCGAAATAGAAACGACACGGCTGAGAGGACGGTTATAACTTGATAGAAAATGTAGAAAATCAACGACCATGACGAAACTTTGCAGCCATCAACCGTATCTTAAATATGGGTAATATTATTGAAATAAGTTGGAGGATTGTTAAACAAATGCTTGGGTGGAGACTGTTATACTATATTCCACCAAGGATTATGTTGAAAGTCCCCGATCCGTTTTTTTCCTTTTTGGTCAATCAGCTGCATTTTATGTGCCATTGTCTCGCCCGTACACTTGAGCTTTCCTATAACATCAGTCGCTCCGCTACGTAGATCGTCTAACTCGTCCAAAGATATTTTACTGTCGGTTTTCCGTGGCAACCCGTTTCAACATTATTTATTCGTCTAACCTATCATGGTTTACAGCGGATGATGTCCACAAAGCTTCCTCTTTCATTCGAGCTTAACGCGTATATTGTCGACATACCCCAGAAATCTAAGCCAATTTGCTGGTTTTATTTGCGGGAATCCAGACAATGGATCTGATGTTATCGGTCAACTACACCTATTGAAATATAGAGTGGGTACTTTTTTAAAGCATAAAAAGTCATCAAAAGCATTAAATGACGACATTTATCCAGTTTTTTAAGTAATCTGCAATATTTGTACTTTCTTTCAATATGTTTTTTTTATTAAAAATGGATATGATCGTCATGATCCACTCTAGCGTTTGAAATAAGTAACTAACTTTTAGCCTAGTTCCCATCGAATTCTGTACAAATGGTACCACTTTAAGTGTAACATAGTATTTTAATTCTAACACAATCAGCGGTTTCAGCTATATACACACAGAGGATACCAAGGTGTGCTAAAATTACCAATAAAACACAGCTACGGCTGAATAACTTAAAACTTCTAATAAACCTCACGATGAAGAAAATAGTGCCGTGGTTGCTATGTCTTGGTGTGTTGTCAAATGCGGAATATTTGCTATAGTAGAATTGAAATCATGAATACGTGTACACAGGTCTGTGTCTTATATATAATAACACACAGTCACTTATTCGGTTAAATCACTCGTAATACGCACTCGTGATTTAATTACTACGCATCCGAACTCGAGAATGTGCTTTATTCTACGATAAAACACATGTACGTACATATTCATTTTTTCTTAAATAATGTTCTCATCTCACAACATTTATCCAGTTATTGGAGTAAACTAGAAAATTAAGCCTTTCTTTCTATTAATTTATTTTTAAGTTGCGTGTTTTTTTCCACTAATATCAGAATTAGACTTAATAAAGATCGAAACTAAGGGAGAGAACATTTTAAAACATGGTATAATTTCTGAAAAATAAAAATTTATGTTCTTATAAATCTGTCCTGTAATTAAAAAAACTTAACATTTTCTGTGTAAAAAATGAGCATACATATCCAAATTCCCCTTGTAATCTGTTGACATAACTGCCAAAGTATAAAAAAGTAACATGTTTAGCCCAGTATACCATTTTTGTCCATTTTTACGACTATTAATGACGTAAAACCCTCCGAAAAACCATGATGGCAATCTTGCGACGCTTTTATATTTTACGTAACCAGTGTTTTGCAAGTTTTTATATATGCACAAAACATCAAAGTGTCACAAGAATGCCAACATGGTATTTTGAAGGGTTTTGCGATAAAGCTCATGGCCAAATTGAGCCATGATAGGCGCTGCCTGTGCGCTACAGTATTCATATCCTACCCCGGGTCATTGAGTCTCAACTCAGGTGTTACATTCGGCGATGATTGCAGCCACAGCACCACATGTTTGGCCATCTCCGGTACCGATTTAAACTCTTGTGTAATATGGAGCCTTTTGGGTCATTCTTGCTCAGAGAAATTAAGCAGTGGTTCAGACGGGAATCGCACCCGGAACCTCTCGAGTCCTACCGCTAGAATACCACTCCTCACATGTAAGTACATTTGTATCTTTTAAAGTAACATAACAGAGTGTCATGCTACGCACCATCACATGAACTGATGCGGAACCAGACATATTTCATAAATCCGATTGTACGGTTACATCTACGCCCATAATTACTCTATGCCTGAGCAATTTTTATAGTTCAGTCCTTTGCTATGTTCGCTTGACTTGTTTCATAAATTTACATGCGTATACACCCTACAATTATATGTTGGCAAGTTTGTTTTATGACTAAGGCAAATATCGGTCTATTTTCGACTATCTAAATAACACGATCGAATTTTAATTAAACGCTTTGAACACTTTAACATCAGTGTTTAAACATATTTTTTTATTAATTTGTAATTAGTTAAGACACTTATTAAAACTAAACATATTGAAGATCTGTATACATGTAAAAAATCAATAACAATAATCTGCCATGCGTTCAACGAAAAATTACGTTACGCACGTTTCGTACCTGTTACTAAAGGTCTTAGTGCAATGTAAACACTTTGATAAATGTAAAAAATATATACGAGCCTGGGACCCCATTGACGACTTACGGACCGCATGGTTTGTTACAAACTTGGTTAAAATAACCCCTTCACCACTTTGCAACATTACTGGTTAACTCTCGTTTTTGCGTTTTTAAACAATCTTAACGAATCATTTAACTATGTATATATGTCGTATATGCTTAACTCGAGACTCTTTTGTAAGATTTTTGAGTAAAGAAATGATCTCAAAGAACCGTTTAAAATATGCTAACCCTCGATTATTAGTGAATAACAATACTGAACGAAACCTAGTCCTATTGTCTCCGATTTTTTTAAGCTACAATATAGCATAGTATACACTAATCGCATTTGTTTTTTACTCGGTTAGACTTGGTAAGAAAAGTTGCAAATTGCAACATTCAAGTCTACATCTGTATATTTACCTTTGTATTACAGTCGCACACTAGTACGTATAATATCATAGTAACGTTAGTATCCTTATAACTACTAGTAGTCTGTTTGGTTGAATTATTGTGTACGTGCATTTAGAACTGTCTAAGGGCTGGTAGAAAATGGCCCGTGAAAAACATGGAAGATGAATATAAAGTCTGGCTTCATGAGGCAGTCGAAAGCTCCTAAGGTTTTTGGCGTTCTTCCAATTGCATGAGCTGGCCAATAAGGAGAGGCTCAATTTAAATGAAAAATGGGGGCGGTCACAAAAAGCATGCATATTAACTTCCCAAGAGGTTGAAAAAAGAACTGGAAGAAAAAGAAGACATAAACGAGAAAAAAGTACACTTTACGAATAGGTTATTAAGCAGTTATTCATAAACTTTTAACTTGACAAATGTCACGCATTATTAAATCAAGAAATTAGTA
Source organism: Spisula solida (assembly GCA_947247005.1). Taxonomy (NCBI): domain Eukaryota; kingdom Metazoa; phylum Mollusca; class Bivalvia; order Venerida; family Mactridae; genus Spisula; species Spisula solida. The sequence goes on along the minus strand of OX365960.1, from coordinate 5,837,833 downwards.
TTGACGTACATGTACCTTCATTTCTGACTACGTACCATGTCGATCGGTTGTATAGCACTAAGAATGTGTTGTTTTTCTGACCTTCATGTATGCATTTATTTACAAGGTTCTTGCGTTGAATATATTCATTTCCGCGAGCAAATCGTGCAATAGCGGTCCTTTAGATTTATGTTGGTATTAAACCCCGACTGTCTTCGTGAAGCATACAACCGGTATTATAAAATTTATATAGACAAAACATTATATATCAGCTGTTATGCTAATAAAAGGTCGAGAGCGTGTCAAATTCTCCGGACTATGAATAAGGTTATACAGTAATTTGTCTAACCTCCTTATATCACGGCGGTTATGTCCCTTGCAGTTATGTACTGAAAAGGAAAGCAGCGTCTAGAAGCACCCAGTGCTAGAAGCCTATTATAACACGAATATGTTGTGGGTGATAACCGACTTACTTTGCTTGCGTTCGACTGAGACATTCGAAGTGCGTGGCCATTTTGTTTTATCCCTGCCTACTTGGTCAATGTCCTACGACTTCGCGGTAAGAGTCAGAAAGTGTGTGCGCTATCCAGGCTCTTTTCGAATACACCTCTGTCGTGGATTCGACACTCGGTGGCGTATTCGTCCGGTATAACCCGGCGAATACGCCACCGAGTGACGAATCCACGACAGAGGTAGACTCTGATGACGGGTGAGTAGTGATGTTATATTTCTTACCAGCAAATCTCGATTTCGAGATTTCTTTTGGATCTAAGGGTTTGTGAATGACCACGAAGGTTAAAATGTACTATTCAAAGAGTTCCACATGTTATCTTTGCGGAATAAAGCTGATAGCGCCTGTTTATACACGACATGCAGAAAATAATGTTCAAATCTCACATTCAGTGTCCAAAATTAACCAGTTTGCTATAGTATTGAACTATTTAACCTCACAGATCTAACGAAACATCATAATAATAATAATAATAATAATAATAATAATAATAATAATAATATATATAATAATAATAATAATAATAATAATATATATAATAATAATAATAATAAAGACTTTATTTAATGAGGCAACACAGTTGGCAAAGCCAGTCTTACCTGTGAGCTATCTATGAACAATTTTGCAAAGTTCCAACTCTGTCCGTGCTCTTAAACCGATGTTTGAACCTTCCAAAGAGACCCGGGTATTCGCTAAAATGTTGACGTTTACGGCAGATGAGATTTTATGATGATGACGTTAACGGCAGAGTATGAAAAATATGGTTGACGTTTACGGCTGAGGAATTATTTAATAAAATTGCCATTGTCAGGGTCAACACATAACGCCTCTATAAGGAATAATTGAGAAAATATCTATACGTTTGCCATGAAGCAGATTTTCACAATCATTTTGCGCATGTTGTACAACACTGTGGGGAACCCACGTGACCAGATGCTAATGTTCGGAGCCAATTTTGTCAACAAACCGCCTCGATTCAGGTAACATTTTTGCTTCTTATTTTCTTAACAATTGACCGATCTGAAAGAAATATGACGAGCGCCGTCTCCTTTCAAAAGCACATCATCGACGATCTTACCTAAGTGACAATGTTGTGTACTTTTTGTTATTTGGGCAACGGCGCATTTCGTAAACCGCAATATGCTATGCTACGGTTCGGAGCAATTCACTAAAACATATCCTTAATCAATTACAGCTTCATTAAAAGTTACAATTTAATAGCGATAATGTGGGTCGCAAAATTTAAGACCGACAAGCAAAAAATTTCTGATAAATATGAGCAACAGGCAAAATGAGACGACATAAACAAAAATGCTACAGTTCGGAGCTGAAATGAAAATGCTACAGGCCGGGCTATTTTCAGAAAATGCTACGGTTCGGAGCTATTTTCAGAAAATGCTACGGCTCAGAGCTAAGACTAGGTGTTATATGCGTTTTTGAATATTAATACTATTAAGTTCATCGACCAAGTATGAACATCAAAGAAGTCTTTAGTATTTTTTTAATTCATCACAATATTTTTAATGTTATTTTCATATTCTTTTCGAGAGAATTTATAATTTGTTAATTATATATTTTTCTTGTTTTATTATTGTCACGATACAATTATTTTTAATTCAATTCAACTTTTATGACAAGAACACACAATCATTACAATACAAAATAAGTTTACATCACTTCATCTGCTGTATCATCACTGTGTGGTAGCCTGTATGCCCGAAAATGCGCTGTGGATTCAAGATGGCGGACGGTAAACGCGAGCAAAGTAAGTGTCTTTTGTTTTCGACCCAATCTTTTTAAATATGACAACCTACATTGTCAATTAATTATGAAATGAAAGAGCTTAAATTGGCGATTCTAAAGGGACTATCCGTTTGTGATGACATGCCGACGTATTTCTGTAAAGTTTAACTGAACACGCTGTTTTGTGAAAGTTGAAAAGTGAATCGAGAGACGACGAGAAAATTGACGATATTTTCCCCAGTAAGAATACCAGTACATAAAACATCACCCAAATCTGTAGAAATCGTCCTACCCGTCACATGTACCCATTGTTTTTTGATAAAAAATCACTAATAAAGATGTTTGAAAGGTTTGAAATTTTGGCTACTGTACTGTGCTGTGCAAAACGTGAACAATAACAAACATACCGCTGTATAGCGCTGTGAATGCAATTTCTGTATAGCGCTGTGCTGCAGAACTAGCCAAAAATCTGTACAGCGCTGTGCAATTTTGAACTGATTGAGATGGTGGCGAAAGTTCTTTCTGTTCTTTCGATGTAACATTCAGATGCCAATTTCATTTTATGTCATTATAATATTGTTATTAAAACGCTAGAGTGACATTATGTTTTATTTTTATTCTACAGGTTTTTGATGCACAGTCAAAGGCATACGTTGTAGAAAATGATGGCAGAGAAGGTTGATGCCGAAACGTAAATATTTTATTGTAGTGCTATTCTTCATTGTCTGTGATATATGTAGTGTTTGAACTTTCCATCCTGATGTCCGTCTCAGCAAATGTTTGGAAGGGGGTATCAATTCCACGAATTAACAAATTCCAAATAAAAAAGGTAATTTACTAATTTCCTAGGGCTGCTTTTAGCAGTTCAGCCGTTCAGCCACCCTTTTACATTTTAACTTCACATAGTCATTGGGCTACCTTAGAAAACCTGCATTCTAGTCTCATTTGGGAGACTATTTCTCTCCTGGTTGGTGTGAGCCAACCTCGATCTGCGGCCCCCAGGAATATCGAACAAGTGCAGACACATCCCTCACATATACCACTTCACAAATTGGTCTAGTGGAGCATGCGGGTTATTCTTGCTCAGCCGTTCAGCCACCCGATGACATTTAAACTTCCCCTGGTCATTGGGCTACCTATGGAAACCTGCGTTCGAGTCTCCCTGGGGAGACTATTTCTCTCCTAGTCGGTGTGCAGCCAACATCGATCTTCGGCGCCCAAGCCTATCGAACATGTTCAGACACATCCCTCACATGTACCAATTTACACCTTGGTCGAGTGGAGCATGTGGGTTATTCGTGCTCAGAGAAATTAAGCAGTGGTCCAGACTGGTGTTGAACTCGGGACCTCTCGATCCCGAAGAGCGCGCTGTACCTCTAGGCCATCGCTCCCCACTTTAAATAACATTTGACTTATTTAAAAGTCAAATATTTATAACAACGATCAGCTTTTAACAGACAGACCGTTTCGTACACTGATAGTCTTATTCTTTATTCACATTACTTGTCTGTAGTAATTAGGAAGTTGGAGCGGTTTGGATTCCTCCCTTAGATGTTGTTCATTTTTGCTAGGAAGTAGATAAATCTATTTTGACATAAAATTATGTAAAAACACTAGGTCACGGAAATCGTTTTCCGAGTAATCAGCCCTATTTGAAGTGTGTATGAATTATTTTTATAATTACATTGACATTGGTAAATTGGTGGTGGTGTTCAAATTTGACATTTTTATTCGATGTTTGAGATCTAAATAATAAAATATTGTTTAATATAGTTTGGGTACACATTGTTATACAAGGTCAAGAGACCAAAAATGGTATTTAATTTTGTTCTCATATATTTTCTACCCCACCCACTTCATATTTTAATGCAGCAAAGGAGCGCCAAGGTAAAATCCTTATAACGTTTTTTCCCGCATTAAACTTTTTTCACTATTTTGTGGAATAAGTCTAGTGATATACATCTTCAAAATTATGCAATAAAAAATAAATGTCACCGATGTATCTTTTTCGCTTTTGTTGTTAAACAGGGCTAAAATGCTGAGAAAATCGATGAAAACGCTAAAAAAATCTTATTGAACATTTATATATCGCGAAAACACATACACGCACAATAAACAAACATTACAAAACGAATATGACTCCCAAAAAGGTCATTTGGCATAAACATATTTTTATCCCACCCACCTATTTTGTAATGCAATACTTTATTAGGAATGTCAACCGTCATTTTTTGGCATTGGTATTGGTATTCTCCATTTATTTGCATAATACTTATCAAAACTGTTCAATTTGATTTATTTTAGATTATTTTGGCACATTATCACATTTGTAAGGCTCATAAAGTACTATGAGAAATGACGCATGCGCACTACACCGCTCCAGCATCCTTAAGCTATTTCAGATATTCATAAGATTTTCTTTTTGACCTGATTTTAAAGAGAGATAACTCTTGTGTGTTTTTTCAGATTCATTTATCGATGCTATTACTGTGAGTATGGTGGTAAAGGGGACGATTGCTTTTGACACACAGTAACAACTTATTCCAATCAAGTTACACAATTAAGAAACCGAGAATTGAACAACAAGAATGGAAGTCCAGGATACAGAACTCTCAACTTTCAAGTCATTCCAGATATTTTACACAAAACAAGAAAAACAATACATCAAGATTTTTCATATTTATTAATCATCAGTGAAGTTGAAAATAAACGTCTGAATACATTTTGTGTAATAAGCAAAATACACGATTTACTGGGACAACCCTCGTATATACATGTATGATAGCACAGGATATATCATACTTCAGAAGTTGTCGGTATTTAACAGAAAACGTTGTTGAATTAACCGGATGACGTTTTCAAGGTAAATTTCGGTTGGTTGATAAGTGTGGATGACCAACTCGGTCAAATGGCCGATATGTGTGGATGGCCGACGATATGTTTGGATGATCGACGATCCAATGACCGACGGTCCAATAACTGTGCTCAGACGGACATCCGGATGGACAGTTCAAACACTATATATATCGGGGACATTGTAGAATAGCATAACAATGAACTACTTATAGAAGTATCAACGTTTCTGCATCAACCTGCCCTGTCGTCATTTACTACAACGTATGCCTTTGATTGCTCATCACAAATCTGCAGAATAAAAATAAAACATCATATCAATCTTATGTTTTAATAACAATATGATTATGACATAAAAAGAAATTGGCATCTGAATGTTACATCGAAAGAACAGAAAGAACTTTCGCCACCAGCTCAATTAGTTCAAAATTGCTCAGCGCCGTACAGATATTTGGCTAGTTTTTCAGCACAGCGCTATACAGAAATTAAATTCACAGCGCTATACAGTGGTATGTTTGTTATTGTTCACGTTTTGCACAGCACAGTACAGTAGCCAAAATTTCAAACCTTTCAAACATCTTACTAAGTGATTTTTTATAAGAAAACAATGGGTACGTGTGACGGGGAGGACGATTTCTACAGATTTGGGTGATGTTTTATGTACTGGTATTCTTACTGGGGAAAATATCGTCAATTTTCTTCTTGTCTCTCGATTCACTTTTAAACTTTCACAAAACAGCGTGTTCAGTTAAACTTTACAGAAATACGTTTGCATTTCATCACAAACGGATAGTCCCTTTAGAATCGCCAATTTAAGCTCTTTCATTTCATAATTAATTGACAATGTAGGTTGTCATATTTAAAAAGATTGGGTCGAAAACAAAAGGCACTTACTTTGCTCGCGTTATCCGTCCGCCATCTTGAATCCACAGCGCATTTTCGGGCATACAGGCTACCACACAGTGATCATGGTCTGAGTTACAGTCACACTCAGATAATAGAGAGTTTGCGATTCGAACATGTACGACTACGTGTACGTGTAGCTACCCGTACATGTATACGTACACGTTGCAATTAAAATTGGCTTGCGAAACACAACGTGTGCGTGTAACATCACATAGCAGTTGTAACATGATTTCTTCGTGAATCGATAATGAGTGTTTATATAAACTCACTGAGACTACCGGCGATAAAATCTTGGGTTTCCCGTGCATACGCATACCTGTGTGACGTAGTACACATTATATCGTCGTCTGTCACACGTCCGTTACTTGTAGAAACTACACATACCTGGATGACGAAATACCCAAAAGTAGTATTGACGTACACGTACACGTTACACGTTGCCTTTCGCAACCTCTCTATTGTATCTGTGGCTTCGTGTTGGTAGTTACAATACCTAAGTGCGAGCAATAAAAATTATTGTGCTTTAATTATAATACATGTACAATACGTTGATTGTGTACATGTATATTTAGGCTATACACTCTTTAATAATAGACTTAATAACTTTAATTACTGGTTTGTATCACTATTGGGATAGAACTGATTATTTAAGCCATTTTTCTGTAAAACTCTTAGCTTTTAAATTTATAAAGATGAGAAAAAGAAATAAAAAAATACATACAACTGGGCAAGGTTTCGAACTCGCGGACAAAAATATCGATATCGTTAGGAAGTATCTACGCACAAAACCACTCGGCTATGAAGTATGTTTGAAAGGATGGATGGTTAGAATGATTTATAATCACAAACCTTAACCATGGTTTACCTAATGGGGGAAAATAGTAAATTATCCCCCCTTACTACTCTCTAAAATTCTACAGGTCCTATCATGCGGATTACTCTGTTTTTATCCCTGTTTTGTTTGTTGTACATGGTAGTAATTAGGCTAAAATATTTGCAACATTAATTATCAGATCAAATAATAAGTTTGGCTACATGTTGTTTACACACCATGGTATATAAATTTTTATGGCCCTAACATATTAGATAATACTGAAGTGAGAAATTTCTTATCTAAAATCAATGATATTTCTGTTAGAAACAAGGATAAAGTCCGAGGATCTCAACTAGTTAGGACCTGTATGCTAATTGGTCTACCTCGGGCTTTATCTTACAAGGGAGATAATTTATATGTCACTTATGTCTCTCATTCAATCAATTGACAGTGTCCACATTGTGTCACGTGACTGCCACATTATCCTGCACGGACTGTAATTGTGCAACAGTTGACCAAACCGATTTATATTTGTAAATATCACATTATCCAGGGCGCACTATAATGGAAAGAAAATCACAACAGTCGAGTCACGTGTTTCAGAATAAAAATGCCACGATTGACCAAACATGAGCATATTCACACCATTGGGATGCTTGTACAAAGAAGCACTGTGACCTATGTTTTTTTCTTAATATTCTAATATAGTACACTTTCATTAACATCATTTGGAAAAATAAAAAAAAATTATTGGACCATATTTTTTTATTGGCCTCTAGAGTACTACACTCGGCAAAACTTATAAGTACACACGTCGTTTTTTCGCTATAACTTTTTTATTTTTTATTATTTTTGCATGAAATTTTGTGTACATGGTATTGACTATCAACGGACTGGATAAATACATTTTTTCTTCAAAATTAAATACAGCGGTTCATTGAACCATGAAACGTCAAAAACCGTAAAATGGCCGTTAAATTGACGCGTATGTGCAAATTATTTTTATTTAAGGTAAATTTAAATTTTAGATTTATTGTCAAATTAAAAAAACACAAAATAATTCGATTTTTCAAACAACAACATGGTGTTTTTATACTTTTAAAAATATGTTTTATTGTTATGGTCAAGGGGAGTTAACCATGTTTCAAATTGCATTTTTTATCAGAAGTCGATATTTCTAAACCTAAATTGGGCTTGTTCCTATCATTGTTTTCTTTATTACTGTGTCCATGATAGAAACATAGACTTGAAACCGTACTGTATCAGCGGGGCCATATTCGCATTATCAACCTGACAATCGCCCGATGAACACACGGCATTATTGTGTTTTTTTAGATTCTGCTGTTGGCATCATTAATTTATTCTGTTTGTGACAATTTAAATCAGATGTTAAAAACATTGATAGTATTGTAATTCTACATATCCAATCTACATATGTTGAAATTTTCACCACGATCAAACACGCATTGATCGAGCTATGGGCAAATAAACAAGTGTGTACTTATAAGTTTTGCCGGGTGTATTTTGGGTCATTTTCATGCCATTTTCTTTAAAACGGGAAATAATTCTGGTTAAATAGCACAAAAAGAAACGCGGTGACCTATGTTTGTTTCTTAATATTCTGATGGAGCACACTTTCATCAACATCATTTGCAAAAATAAAAACAATTCTTGGACAAGATTTTATTTATTGGTCAATAATGTATCTTTTTTTATTGTTCGAGTCATAATTTTGGACAAATTTTGAAAATTCATTTGTTGTCAAAAATGTGTGAATGTTATTAAAGATTCAAAACGTGCATAGGTTTGTTTGAATAATATGTTTTGTACATCTGAACTAAAAACAAAATGATGAAAAAATAGTGATTTTTATTAAAAAACTAAAATATTTGTAAATTCACGATTTTTGTCATTTTTATAGAAATGTGATGTTGCAAAATCTCATTTTCTGAGAAAACGAGTTCGGTAACCACTGTTTTTCTTTAGCTTATTGTTTTCAGAATAAAATTACCCATAAAATAAAGTGAGTTAAAATAATCTTGGAAGACAAAAAAACTATAGAAAATGTCCTTAATTGTCATGGTTTGGCAACGTTGCGTCTTGAGTCACGCTACTAGCACACCTTTCGCGACCGTCCCTGTTCAGGTCATCCACGTTTAAAAACTGCCCGACAGGACCAGTAACGCCGCGTGAACATCCTCCGGAACAGGTTCACAACTGCTTAAGACATTGCGAAACAACATGTTGGTCGTCATGGGAAAGTAATCAATCCGTCATTAATCGATATTTTGCATATTCACTTAGAACGACCATTCTGAAAAATGAGGATTGTTTTAATTGAAGTTAAAGTTGTTAGTAGACCCAGTGTGCTCCCAGTACATTGTTTGGTGTACCATACATGTATGTACATGTTTCACGTCACATGATTCACAAACTTTAACGTGTGAGACTATTGGTCACACACAGCCTGTTTAAAACGAACAGCGGTAGTAATATTTATTTTAGTATTTCAAATATAACTATAATCAATTCAATGTTTCTGAAATTATTTATAACCTTTAACATGTACATCATGGTGTATATGCATATCAGACCCCTCTGTGCTGGCACTGGGCACTTTTGTGCAAAACGATGGTTTAACAGTCGACTCTGGATCAGAGATGTTAGAAAACGTTTTGTCCAAATAATAGTGTTTTGCTTATAGCTGTATTGATCACGAGTTTGTGCAGGGTTTTGTTTTTCTGTTAATTTTGTTTCATTGGCTGACACAAGTTCAAACTAAGATTTGATGTAGGCCGTGCTACTAGCTCGGATGAACATCGGGTCGTGTTTACGAAGCTTGGAGATGGGTCGTTGTGTGTACATGGTTCTGTTAAAATGTGTTCGGCAGTTAGGTTATATTCCTTCTCATTCATTCCCACACCTTGATATATTAACAGCATATTATACGCTATATAGCATGTGACACTTGTCAGACTGCATAGAACCCTGCTTCTTTTCCTACATAATAATTATGGTATACTTTGCAACTTAGTTCCGAACCGTAGCATTTTCTGAAAATAGCTCCGGACTGTAGCATTTCCATTTCAGCTCCGAACTGTAGCATTTTTGTTTATGTCGTCTTATTTTTCCTGTTGCTCATATATTAGAAATATTTTGCTTGTCGGTCTTAAATTTTGCGACCCACAATATCGATATTAAATTGTAACTTTAATGAAGCTGTAATTTTAGTGAATTGCTCCGAACCGTAGCATAGCATATTGCGGTTTACGAAATGCGCCGTTGCCCAAATAACAAAAAGTACACAATATTGTCACTTAGGTAAGAGCGTCGATGATTTGCTTTTAAAAGGAGACGGCGCTCGTCTATATTTCATCCAGATCGATCAATTATTAAGAAAGTTACAAGCAAAAAAGTTACCTGAATCGAGGCGGTTTGTTGACTAAATATGTTCCGAACATTAGCATCTGGTCACGTGGGTTCCCCACAGTGTACAATGTATGTAATAGATATACGACGAAAACTGTCCATTATGAAAAACATTGGACCATCTGAGGCGCGCCAGCAACTTAAACCATTGTTTACAAACTGAATACTGTTAATAATCGTTTTGTTGCAACATAATGGTAACTACTAAAATAGTTATCTGCAAAAAATATGAATAGCGATGGAACTGAAAGGACAAAACATACATAATCACTTCTTTCAAATGCAACAAAATGACACCTTCCCTAACCACATGTATGTCAGTCCATTAACAGATTAAATGGACTCGTGAAAATATGATCTCACGACCTAATCCAACAACAATGAATTTACACACACTGTGTTGAAATCATGACTTGATTTTACTAGCCGTGTGGGTGTTCAATTTACCCGCCAACCGTAATGTTAATGTCACGCAAAAACAATATTTGGGTGACTTTGGATTACTTCAACGATCTAAGCAAGTTAAAGGTTGGTGTTAATTTTCATTCGGCGTAAATAATTGATATTAAATCCGTTTTTCAACTGTTACTTCATAAATAATTGCCCTCAAGTCAGTTATTTAACTTTTAAAATTTCAAATACATATAGAACCCGTATCTATCCTTGCTATGTATGTATCACGTAGCCGCCCAAAGGTAGCCATAAATCCTCTAGCTGCCCCTGGTAGCCATGTATCCTAAAGCTGTCCCTGGTAGCCATGTATCCTATAGCTGCCCCTGGTAGCCATGTATCCTATTACTGCCCCTGGTAACCATGTGTCCTAAAGCTGCCCCTGGTAGCCATGTATCCTATAGCTGCCCCTGGTAGGTGGTAGCCATGAAACCTCTCCACGACCCTGGTAGCCATGCAACCTCTCCCCGACCCTGGTAGTCATGAATCCTCTAGCCGCCCCTGGTAGCCATGAGTCTTCAATCCTCCCCTGGTAGCCATGAATCCTCTACCACCCCTGGTAGCCATGAATCCTCAATCCTCCCCTGGTAGCCATGAACCATCTAACCGCACCTGGTAGCCATGAATCATCTATTCGCCCCTGATAGCCATGAATCCTCTTTCCGCCCATGGTAGCCATGAATCCTCTATCCGCCCCTGGTAGCCATGAATCCTCTATCCGCCCCTGATAGCCATGAATCCTCTAACCGCCCATGGTAGTCATGAATCCTCTATCCGCCCCTGATAGCCATGAATCCTCTAACCGGCCCTGGTAGCCATGAATTCTTTAGCTTCCACTGTTATACATATGTTCTGTCACCCCTGTCATGCGTGTTCATGTTTACAAATAATGTTGTTGTTTTCATTCCAGATCAATGAACGGAGATTGTTTGCAGGGTTTCTATCCTTGACCAAAGACACATTACATGACGAAGAACCAGTTACAGTACGTCCGTTACAACGAACTCCCCGATGTACAGGATTATATACCAATATGGTGCTATAGATGAACAGAAAATTGAAGTAAAGTGTCAGGGAAATGGTGTCTCGTTTCTCGTGCAATTCTAAGCAATGGACAATTATCAGTGCTGATGGACTACGATGATGATGTAACATGTAGTTATTTAATATACATGTATTTGATATAATTTTGTATTTTGCATGCATCTTTATTAAACTGTTACCAACAGTAGTCATTAGTATTTCCGTTTTTTTTTGTTTATTGCAGCAGTCCAATATGTTTGTGTAGTAATATTGGACAGTTGAGTAAACATATTGGACAGCATGCCATTGGTAGCCGTCCAATATTAAATATATTGGACGATGAGAACGTTAGCGTGACGTCTTAACAAGGGTTTAAATCTAAATATGGGACTGAGTACACCCCAATATAATTGAATTGTAAATATTAGATGAAAACTAGAAACTATAATCATTGTTATTTTGTCTCCCATGTGTTGGCACCACCATCCCTCTTGACCATCTGTCTTTTCGCCCTTAGACGCGGTTTTGGGATTCGGAACAATGGGATTTTATAAATTTCAATTGTTGCTTACTTGACCGTCGAAAGTCTATATTTCAGGAGTAACTGAGAAAAGTTACGTCTGCTATGAAGCGATCGTTTTGATGTTTACAATTATTTTGTGCATAGTGTACAATTTATAGCTAAATAATGTGATTGAGTACACCCCCGTGTGATTGAATAGTAGATATATGGTGAAAACTAGAATCTAGTAATCATTAATTTTGCTATGATGTTTCCCATGATTGTTTTGGCATCACCATCCCTCTGACCATTTGTCTTTCGATCTTCCATAGATTTGGGATGCTGAACGATAGGATGTTTTAGAATGTATTTGTTTCGTGCTTACTAGGTGCAAAAGTCGCTTATGACGTACGACCGAACAAAAGAAGGAAATAAAAACAAATGTCTCTCTTGAAAGAACGTACGCCCGTATTTCGCTTTTCCAGCTTTCGCATGTTAAATAGTTCGACGAAAATTCCCACGAGTGGTCAACAGTGTACATTTAGGTAAAATTCTAGTTTCAATACAGAAATGTACATGTAATTCTCTGTTCGCAACAGCCATGTTTTAAAAATTCAAACTTAAAAGTTTTAGGTTGATATATTTCCATTCATGAATCACCTTCTCTCATACTCATGTCTCAATATAAACGAAAATGCGCAATAAATCAATACACAGCTCAATCGTTAATAACTAACGAAGGAGTAACCAACGAACGTCGTAAAAGAGCTTTCGAGATATCCGCGCAAGGGTCTCGTTAACTAACCTTTCACAATTCGGTAGGGCGTTCGTTAACGCTTAACTAACGATAGTTTCGAGATACTGGCCCCAGTTCATCTGTAATGGATGGGAAACACTGAAAAGCGTTCTGAAATTTCCAGTGCCCCTATGTCTGATAGTCTAAAGCAATTTTACAGGAGTAGAGAAGCATATAACTTATAGAAATTGCAGTCATCGGAAAACGACTCTCATGAGTAAAACCTCGTACATTGTATTCGCATTTTCCTGGTTTATTATTATTATTATATTATTATTATTATTATACATTAAAGTTTTATGTCAAGTGCAATCTGTGCAGGAACACGGATAATTATTTTTGTAGTTAGAAAACTGTAGGGACAATGTTTCCTTGATCGAAGCTGTAGAACTGACGTTAATGTTGATTTCATCTTTTTCCTCCACATGTTAAGAAGTTTTCGATTCCTTATGGAATGGTAAGTTAGTACTAGTAAGGATACCGTCTTGGAAAATTGGTTAAGTGAATCGGCCGCAGTATATGCCAAACGGCGTTATACACGAATAAATCACAATTTTGAGAAGCCGGCAAATAAACTTCATTATGTTTTTACATATGATTGGCCAAACCTAAAAATCTACGAGTTGTCTACCATTACCTTTAGAAATTATTTCGCGCCAAATTCAATCGTTAGATAAAAAAGTTCGTACCACCTTAAACCGAGTGACACTGCGTTTAGAACTGTCATTCACCAAACAATACCGTACGCTTATAAATTATATTTGTAAACGATCGTATACCTTCTGATTTAGTCAAGTTACAAGGAGAAAATCACCATCATCAAGTCACTTACACAGCCGAGACAAGAGGCAGTTGCAGAATACAGAAAAGTATCATCTTCTAAGCAGGGAAGATCAAGTGATAATGGTCTGTCTCTGGTCCGGACACAACCGACTCAATGCACACATGCACAAGAAGTACAGACTGGCCCCGTCACCGACATGTTCATGTGGCGCAGAGCATATCCTTCAAAGATGTAAACGTCACGACCAGGAGCGAGATGTAATGTGGCCTCAAGAAAAAACTCTCCACCAGGAGCTTTATGGAGACGTTGAAGACCCGAGAAGAACCACATCCGTCATCGCAGTAAGTAAGTATAACATCCAAGCTTTCATCATACACAACTCATAAATAACCTAACGTTTTTGTTTTGTTTATTGCATTTGATATTGAGTATTTTAAATAAATTATTATCAAGCTGTTCTACAAAATCATAAATACATAAAAAGTACGCATTATACTTTAAGTGCATGTCTAGCACGGAGAATTCGACCTGATCTCGACTTTATGCATGAATATATTATGAAGATCTTGTGTTGAATATACATATACACATTTCCGCGAGCAAATTGTCAATATCGGTTCCTATGAATTTAGTTAGTATTACACCTCGAGCATCTTTGTAATACTTCCCGCTTATGAAAACATATAACCGGGGTTATAAATATAGACAATATATCAACTGTTAAATTATGCTAGTAGAGGGCCGAGGGTCGTGTCAAATTCTTCGTGCTATAATAAATAGGCACCATGTAGATAGGCAGACAGAAAGTTCAAACTTCCGCCAAGTAAATGTATAATGTTTCGGTTTTTATAAAACCGCAGCACAGTCAAGTAGTCATTGTCATCGTGTTCAATGTAATATGATATTATCAAAGTTAAGTTAATCTTAAATTGTTGAAAACTTATTATCCACAAAACAAACAATAGGTTCATATTAATCGCGCAATATTTGAGCTCCGAGAAGTTAGCGGGAAGTTGGAAGATCGTTGTTAGAAATTTAAACGCGCAATAATTGTCATTTAGCAGACCATTACACCATGGTAGAGCACTTAATTTAGCGTAGAAAATGTCATTGAAAAATATCAAGATATAAAAAAATTACGACACTGTGTGAAGACCCCTCGTACATAATTGTTATGTCTATTATGATTAAAGTGTAACGAAAATAACAAATTAAATAATTAGAACTTAAGGATGTTGGAGCGGTTTGGATCCCTCCTTAAGATTTTGTTCAAATTTTGCCAGGAAGTAGAGAAATCTATCCTGACACAAACTATGATGAAAAAACACTAGGTCTCATAACTCGTTTTCCGAGTTATCAGCCCTGTTTGAAGTGTGTATGAATTATTTTTATAATTGCAATGAATTGGTAAATTGGTGGTGATGTTCAAATTTGACATTTTTATTTGATGTATGTGATCTAAATAATACAATAGTTTTCAATATAGTTTGGGTACACATTGTTATACATGATCAAGATACCAAATATGGTATACCGGATATTTATTTTGGTCTTATAAATATAGTTCTTTACCCCCCCCCCACACTTCATATTTAATGCAGCAAAATGGCACCCTGGTAAAATCCTTATTACTTTTTTCCTGCATTTTGTTAAAAAAGTGTAGTAATATAGATCTTCAGAATTATGCAATAAAAAATAAATGTCACCTAGGTAACGTTATCTTTTTCGCAAATTTTTATTTTGGTTAAATCAGGCTAAAATGTTGAGAAATTCAATGAAAATGCTTAAAATAAATTTTATTGAACATGTTAATATCGCAAAAACATATAAACACACAACAAACAAACATTACCAAACAAACCTGACTCCCCAAAAAAGTCATTTGGCACAAATAGCAATATTTTAAATTTTTTTACCCCTCCCATCTATTTTGTAATGCAATATTTTTTTCGGAGTGTCTACCGTCGATCATTTCGAATCGTATTTTCTAATTGTATTGCATAATACTTATCAAAACTGTTCAATTTGATTTAGTTTAGATTATTTTGACACATTCTTACATTTATAAGGCACATAACAAACTATGACAAATTTTTTTTAAAGACGCATGCGCACTAACCCGATCCAGTATTCTTAATACGTTAAATAGACTAGCCTGCATGACTGTGTATCCTAACCAGCACCGACTAACCGTTCCACAAAGAACCATCAACTTTCTCGACTTGAGTAGGAACATTGGCATTATTGTTAAAATTTTGTGATAGGATCTTGTAACGACAGGGAATCGAACCCAATTGCCGAGGATACCTTTCCAGGATACTCACTGCTTGATAGGGCTGCGTACCGGTTTACGATATAAATCGAATACCGGTATTTTGCGTTCGATCGATACATCGAATCGAACGTTTCCGTATCGACGAAATAATCGATTAACAACAAATACACATGAAAACCAATACTATTCCTATTCAAGTCGAGTTTTTCGATGTCCACTCAGTGTTTCGTCACAAAATTCAAACAAAAACTGCTGTGAAATTAACCTCTCGTGGCTAAGCAATTGATACAAAATACTATAAAACATGTGTAAACAGAGTATACCACGAACCTTTGTATTACATGTCTTCTTATAATTGGGTTATGCCAGTTAAATACATATTGCAAGCTAATACCTTCCTATTTAGACGTTTTATTGCTTAAAGAAAATATCATATGATATATCGAGTATCGATCATTTCGTATCGATACACATATCGTATCGAGCATTCTAACCGATACGCAGCCCTACTGCTTGACCTTAATCTTTTACAGAAATACCATGTTATAGCAAGTCAAATAGTTTACTGCGGTCTGATAACTTACCGACCAGTATTACCAACTTTATAACCGTGCGCACGGTAGTAAGTATTCCGATAAATTCCGTCAAAGAGTTACATCGGTTTTCAGTGCCGTCAGAGCCATATGGAAAGTGTGCTATTCTCCGACGGAATTGAAAATCAGTTTAAAATATCGGGATTACTCTCGTAGCTGAGGTATGGCGTACCATATAGGAACAGGGAATAATTACACCTGCTTGTCTGGAGACGGTTCATTAAATCATTTCATGTATTGGGTTCAACCAATCAGTTGTTAACTTTGTAAGACGGGAGTTTTTGTTACCCATTTAGCGTGCAATAAATCAGCCTAGTAATCAATGGAACTTCCTGATTACCTCAGGCAGTATTTGTGGATATATTATACAACGCCACACACTTATTGACACCGTGTGTAATTATTTTCATTTTTATGTATCTATATTTATTAATATTTATTGATATTTTGTTCATGTGATAACATGTTAATAATCTAGTATGATAGTGACTTATAGGTCCATTTTGCCGGGTGTATTTATTATATGTTTTATATGTTTGTTGTACATATTACACAGGTCAATAAACTATTTACTACTATACCTCATTTACATTACAAGCACCGTAAGAGTTATTATTTGCAACGGCATCCGTACATGTATACTGTAGATATTACTGACTACTGAATGAAATCGGTAAAAAATTGAACACCACATAAAATACAAGGCAACGTGTGAGACAATGTCACGTGGGATACAACGTCACTTGAAACGAGGTACCACGTGAAAAAGGCGTGACGTGAATACAACGTCACGCACGTGAGATGCAGCGTCACGTGGAAGACAACATCAAGTGAGATACACTGGTCATATGGATAAAACGTCCCATGAAATACTACACCACGTGAGATACAACGTCACGTGAGATGTAGCGTCACATGATATACAACGTCACGTGAGATGTAGCGTCACGTGAGATACAACGTCACGTGAGATGTAGCGTCACATTATATACAACGTCACGTGAGATGTAGCGTCACGTTAGATACAACGTCACGCGAGATGTAGCGTCACATGGAATAAAGCACCACGTGAAATGAAGATTCACGTGAAATACAACGCCACGTGAGATATAGCGTCACGTGAAATACAATGACACGTTGGGTACAACGTCAATTGCGATACAGCGTCACATGAAATACAGCATTACATGAAATAAAACGTCATATGAAATACAATGTTACGTGAATTATAACGTCAGGTGGTATGTCAGAAAACATAGTGGCCTAGCAAATGTTCGTGAAGTTGGTAGGCTAGCGGCCTAGCGGCCTAACAGCGTGAAGTTGGCGGCCTAGCGGCCTAGCGGCCTAGCAGCGTGAAGTTGGCGGCCTAGCAGCCTAGCGGCCTAGCAGCGTGAAGTTGGCGGCCTAGTGGCCTAGCAGCGTGAAGTTGGCGGCCTAGCAGCCTAGCGGCCTAGCAGCGTGAAGTTTGCGGCCTAGCGGCATAGCAGCGTGAAGTTGGCGGCCTAGCAGCCTAGCGGCCTAGCAGCGTTAAGTTGGCGGCCTAGCGGCCTAGCGGCCTAGCGATCCAGCGGCCTAACAAAGTTGGCAGTCGAAAAAAAAAAAATTTGTTAGGCCGCTTGATCGCTGGGCCGCTAGGCCGCTAGGCTGCTAGGCCGCTAGGCCGCCAACTTCACGCTGCTAGGCCGCTAGGCTGCTAGGCCGCCAACTTCACGCTGCTAGGCCGCTAGGCTGCTAGGCCGCCAACTTCACTTTGCTAGGCCGCTAGGCCGCCAACTTCACGCTGCTAGGCCGCTAGGCTGCTAGGCCGCCAACTTCACGCTGCTAGGCCGCTAGGCCGCCAACTTCACGCTGCTAGGCCGCTAGGCTGCTAGGCCGCCAACTTCACGCTGCTAGGCCGCCAACTTCACGCTGTTAGGCCGCTAGGCCGCTAGCCTGCCAACTTCACGAACATGCCTACCAATCATTATGATAAGAAATAAGATGTATACAGACAAACATGGGTTTATAAAACAACATTGTTAACAGATTTGCGTTAAAAATTGTCCCACTAGTCAACAGTATTTCCATGATATGGAGACTTCACAAGCAGTGTTGTGCCGAATATCGCTTACATATAAGCTAACAGGGTTAAAAATATTGCACCGAAAAGCGCTTACCGCGGCGCTATGAAACAAATAGCGCTAATTGTAAGCTCTATTCGGCGCTATGACACAAATAGCGCCAATTGTAAGCGCTATTCGGCACTATGACACAAATAGCGGTAATTGTAAGCACTATTCGGCGCTATGACAAAATAGCGCTAAATGTAAGCTCTATATTCGGCACTATAAACCGCATAGCGCTTACAGTGAGCTCTATTCGGAGATAAGGTGATTTAATTAATATGCTTCGAATAGAGCTCACGTCAATATTTTGTCGGATTTTCCAGATAAGTGTTATGCATGTTATTTTGACCCCATAACGTTTTCTATCATTTTGAGGTGTGATGGGCTTGTAACTGGAACGGGGTTCGAGTGGATAGTTTGACTACGGATTGATAGGTCCTGGTCCGAATCCCGGCCGAGGCATTTGGTCATTTCTGAAGCGTTTTTTATTGTTCCCACCCAACTAACGATGAACTTGTTGGTAACCCAGATGTGGTTGTGGATGTAATGGTGCTATACACCGGGTACGTTGAAGAACGTTAAAGAACCAAGGAGTCTATTCGAAACAAGAAAGGGTAGCATACCCGAATTCCTTGTAACACTCAAGCTTTTATCTCTTCTCTTGAATACTCAAGTAATAAGGCGGGGTGGGGGGGTCATGCATTTACGACCGTCTAAGTCAAACGCAAAAAAACACACTATTACTGAGCGTCATAGAGATTAACTACATAATTATGTATCCTTGTTTTCAGTCTCATTTACATTTAAAAAATTATATTATGTTAAGGAGGTACGAGCTGCCTTGTGCGCATTCGCGAAATTTCAAAATCGTATTAGATAAGAACAAACATGAATTTTAGTTTCAATGATTGCATATGAATTTTGATTAATGAAAATAAACAAAATATTATCGCAAAAATTAGATATTTTTAACTTTTTATTTATTGCCTGTATGAAAAAGTGGGTGGGGAACGGCAAAATTGTGAATAATATGGGTTCAAAATAAGTCCCTACAATTGTTCAAATGCATATGCTTATATATTATAATATGTAGTGCATGGTTTAGTTATAAGAGGTAACCACACTTTGAAATATTTTCAAGAAAAAATTATTTCATTACAATATGCAAATTAGGTTAATTTTATGCTAATTTATTCATAATTAGTGCTTTTTTATGCACAGCTCCCAAAAAAGGCTGGTGGCCCCTATTTTTTATTTGACTTAACTGGTGTTCTATTTGATACTAAACTTAGGGCCAATTCTAAATCATTTTCGATCGTTAGGTATTTTTTGACGTTCATTTGAAATCGTTTGAAAATCACACTTTTTTGCAAGTGGGTGGGGTAACTATTTATCATGTTCAAATACTGAATTTGTTCACCAGGCAGCTGGAATTGTGACTAATTTCAATAGGAATGACCATTGAACACACAAAATATCATGCATTGCTTAAAAGTGGTTTCATACAGTAATAATCTTAAAAAGAACATAATGGTGCCATAAATGCAGGAAATAGATAAAATGACCAAAATACAATGGTAGGTCATTAGAAAGCCATGTATGTCGAAAACAAGCCTGGTGACATATCATTTTTATGATTTCAATGTTGTTCTAGAAGACTGTTCTGTCATTTTAAGATGTTTCAAGGAAAATTCGATCGTTAGATAAAAGGTGCGCGTACCTCCTTAAACAAATACCGCGCGCCGTGTCCCGGGATCGAATTGGAGTGGACGATCTACTACTAGGTTATAGAGGAGGAAAACTATATTTATAATTTCACATTCATATCTATTATATGTGAAGAACGCTTTAATTAAACTACGAATCATAATCATATCAACGGTGTGTACAGATACCATTGTTAAACTGGTTGGAAGTTTACATATACATTACGAGCACCGTAAGAGTTATTTTTTGCAACGGCGTCCGCACGGGTATACCGTAGATATTACTGACTCGTAGAGGACTCGGGAAATCGGTAAAAAAAATGAACACCACATAAAATACAAGGCAACGTGTGCGGCAATAGAGAGGTTGCGAAAGGCAACGTGTGTGTGAGTGCGCACGGTAGTTGAAGTTGAAGAAGTGTACAGTTTTTATATGTCTCCGATGTTATAACGCTCGGACGGTACTCTGTATACACGACATTAGAGTTCCGTCAAAGAGTTACATCGGTTTTCAGTGCCTTCAGCGCCATATTGAATTTGTACCATTCTCCGACGGAAGCGAAATCAGTTTAAAATATCGGGATTACTCTCGTAGCTGAGGTATGGCGTACCATATAGGAACAGCGAATAATTACACCTGCTTGTCTGGAGACGGTTCATTAAATCATTTCATGTATTGGGTTCAACCAACCAGTTGTTAACTTTGTAAGACGGGAGTTTTTGTTACCCATTGAACGTGCAATAAATCAGCCTAGTTATCAATGGAACTTCCTGATTACCTCAGGCAGTACTTGTGGATATATTACATGTACACACACACTTATTGACACCGTGTGTAATTATTTTCATTTTTATGTATCTATATTCATTTATATTTATTGATATTTTGTTCATGTGATAACATGTTAATAATCTAGTTTGATAGTGACTTATAGTCCATTGGGCCGGATGTATTTATTATATATTTTATATGTCTGTTGTACATATTACACAGGTCAATAAACTATATACTACTATACCTCATTTACATTACAAGCACCGTAAGAGTTATTATTTGCAACGGCGTCCGTACGTGTATACTGTAGATATTACTGACTACTGACTGAAATCGGTAAAAAATTGAACACCACATAAAATACAAGGCAACGTGTGAGACAATGTCACGTGGGATACAACGTCACTTGAAACGAGGTACCACGTAAAAAAGGCGTGACGTGAATACAACGTCACGCACGTGAGATGCCGCGTCACGTGGAAGACAACATCAAGTGAGATACACTGGTCATATGGATAAAACGTCCCATGAAATACTACACCACGTGAGATACAACGTCACGTGAGATGTAGCGTCACGTGAGATACGACGTCACATGAGATGTAGCGTCACGTGAAATACAACGTCACGTGAGATGTAGCGTCACGTGAGATACAACGTCACGTGAGATGTAGCGTCACATGAGATAGAACGTCACGTGAGATGTAGCGTCACATGGAATAAAGCACCACGTGAAATGAAGAGTCACGTGAAATACAACGCCACGTGAGATACAGCGTCACGTGAAATACAATGACACGTTGGGTACAACGTCAATTGCGATACAGCGTCACATGAAATACAGCACCACGTGAAATAAAACGTCACATGAAAGACAATGTAACGTGAATTATAACGTCAGGTGGTATGTCAGAAAACATAGTGGCCTAGCAATCATTATGATAAGAAATAAGATGTATACAGACAAAAATGGGTTTATAAAACAACATTGTAAACAGATTTGCGTTAAAAATTGTCCCACTAGTCAACAGTATTTCCATGATATGGAGACTTCAAATGCAGTGTTGTGCCGAATATCGCTTACATATAAAGCTTACAGGGTTAAAAAATATTGCACCGAAAAGCGCTTACCGCGGCGCTATGAAACAAATAGCGCTAATTGTAAGCTCTATTCGGCGCTATGACACAAATAGCGCTAATTGTAAGCGCTATTCGGCGCTATGACACAGATAGCGCTAATTTTAAGCGCTATTCGGCGCTATGACAAAATAGCGCTAAGTGTAAGCTCTATATTCGGCACTATGAACCGGATAGCACTTACAGTGAGCTCTATTCGGAGATAAGGTGACTTAATTAATATGCTTCGAATAGAGCTCACGTCACTATTTTGTCGGATTTTCCAGATAAGTGTTATGCATGTTATTTTGACCCCATAACGTTTTCTATCATTTTGAGGTGTGATAGTAACTGATGGGCTTGTAACTGGAACGGGGTTCAAGTGGATAGTTTGACTACGGATTGATAGGTCCTGGTTCGAATCCCGGCCGAGGCATTTGGTCATTTCTGAAGCGCGTTTTATTGTTCCCACCCAACTAACGATGAACTTGTTGGTAAAGCAGATGTGGTTTTGGATGTAATGGTGCTATACACCGGGTACGCCGAAGAACGTTAAATAACCAAGGAGTCTATTCATGCATTTACGATTGTCTCAGTCAAATGCAAAAAACACACACTATTACTGAGCGTCGTAGTGATTAACTACACAATTATGCATTTTCTTATCTTAGTCTCATTTACAATAAAAAATTATACTATGTTTAACAAATACCGCGCGCCGCGTCCTGGGATCGAATTGGAGTGGACGCTCTACTACTATAGGTTATAGAGGAGGAAAACTATATTTATAATTTTAGATTCATATCAACTATATGTGAAGAACGCTTTAATTAAACTACGAATCATAATAATCATATCAACGGTGTGTACATATACCATTGTTAAACTGGTTGTAAGTCATTGTTGACTGTGAAGGCAATCATAGTCATGTGATAAAATATTTAGCAAACATAAATATAATTGACGTTACAATGTTTTATCAATGGCCTTGTTGATATTTCAGATCCAGTTGATAATGTTTATATTGTAATATTATTAGGGTATGTTGCATACAATGTGAGCATAAATATATGTTCTGTTCTGCTCTGCTCTGCTCTGCTCTGCTCTGCTCTGCTCTGCTCTGCTCTGCTCTGCTCTGCTCTGCTCTGCTCTGTTCTGCTCTGCTCTGCTCTGCTCTGCTCTGCTCTGCTCTGCTCTGCTCTGCTCTGCTCTGCTCTGCTCTGCTCTGCTCTGCTCTGCTCTTCTCTTCTCTGCTCTGCTCTGCTCTGCTCTGCTCTTCTGTGTTATGCTCTGCTACTTTCTATTCTGCTCTGCTGCTGTGTTATGATCTGCTCTGCTATGTTAAAACTCTACTCCGTTCTGTTCTGATATGCTCTGCTCTGTTGCGCTCTGCTATGTTCTGCACTCTGCCCTGTTCTGTTCTGTATTGCCATTCTCGTTGAACAGCCTTCATTATGCAAATGCATGTTTTCCTCTTTTGTTTTATCCTCCATATTTAATCTCATATCAAAGTTCATTCGGGGAAAACATTTAGGATTTGGCAGTTAAGTGCGCCTCGTTTTTTTGTGTCAATGTTTTCCATATTTGTTGATTTTTAAAATAAAGGATAAAAAAACATAAACTCTTTGAATGTTTACATTTTACCGAAAAAGTATGACTTTTAACAACATCTAAATTAGCATACACGAAGTTTTTAATATAAGGAATCATACAGTGAAGTTAATTGTAGACTGTGAAAGTTATTTGCACTTTTAAATATTAAAAAAAAATAGGTTACGTTAACGTCATGACGTCAAATTCGTTTGTTGTTTACATTTATATTATCCCCATAGAGGCGTGCGCTCCGATTCCTAAACTTCCGCTCAGCTGAAAACCCGGGAATGACCTTAAAGGGACTGCCTCACATATTGGTGTATTGCAAAAATAAAATAAAATTGTCAAATATTTGTGTAATTTTGGTATAGTTGCCTGTATATGCCATAGACAACCACACTGACATCTAAAATAACTTGAGAAACTTCGGCATTTTGTAGTTATTTAGTATTTTTACATCAAAAATTCTATAGGGTATTAATACTCTATAGAATTAACACTACTATTACTTAAATTGCCTGAAATGTGTTCGCATTTGATGAAAACACATAGAAAAACGAACCAAATACCTCACTGATGTTTACACTGTAGTTTGTTGATGTTACAGTTTGATCACGTGTGAATTACATAATTTACAAAGCATGTTGGAAGGAAACTTAGCGCTTTTATTTCAAGAAAAAAATACTCAGTAGGCGATATCGAGAGTGGTTAAAATTGCTTATTTGCACTAAATCTTTCACAAAGCAACTGTCAGTGGCTTTCTATTACAGCAATACTTGGTTATGTTGTAAATCACGATATACAAAACATTTAGCCCAATCTGTGAGGCAGCACCTTTAAATCTAACACATTAACTTTGCACAGTCCAGGAAATGTAACGTGTGTGTCGGGTAAATATTGACATCAAACTGACTGGGTTCTAATTTTGTACAAAAATCTGATTGGAAATCAGCCAAATTTTAGACTGCTTCAACTATGTGACATTAACTTCCTGGTTGCAGGTATAAAAGCCGAGGAGCAAACCCGCTCGAATGTTTATTATTGCGCGTCGTTACAGCGCACGGTGGTATAATGAAAGACTACGTGCTCCAATTAGTGCCCAACACACGTACATCATGTTTCATTGGAATATTTCTGTATATAATCTGTATTTACTCAAGTAAGTATTACGTTCTTGATTTTCTTTTTGTGTGTTCAAATTTAAACAATTATTTAAAGTTTAATGGGTTAATACAATGGAAGTACAATGTTTAAAGTAATACAGGAATACAGTAATTGTTTGAGTTACACAATGATAGACACTAGGGGGATTACCTTGATTTTCACAGCCACACACAAGGGTACTGTTTTATCAAATACTAACGGAAATCTTAAACTTACGTTCAAATTTAAATTATTTGTAACCGTCTTGTACGACTACAAGTCTACACTACTAATGATTAATATAATGAACTCCTAAAAGCCTAACCTAGCTGTCCACAATGTGCAGTTGTTAAAATAATAATGAAGAATTTAAATTTGAACGTATGTTTAAGAATTACCAAGGATCACCTATTTTCTTAAAACAACTTTATATTTAATCAGACCAGTCGCTTGTTTACATTACGTTGTGTATGATAAACACTAATTTCTCTTATTAATGTTTTATTTTGACAGACATTTTTGTGTATTAGGATGTAGCTTAATGAATAAGGTATTGGTTTTCACCACAGGTAACTGCATGTTGCATTGATAAAGAGTAAAGAAATTCTTTTATAAAAGTTATGATATCTTAGATAAAAAAAATGTTTTTACTCTTTATCAATGATACAGTTACCTGTGATCTTCACTGCCCCTTTCTCCAATTAAAATGTTTAAAATAATAAAACTACAATGGTAAGATATTGCAATGTTTGTATACAAATGACAGACCTGGTTAAACGGACTATACTCGTGTCATGTTGACTTTGTCAAGTGTACAGTCGGGTGTTGCACGTTGATACATTATTCTATCTTATAATACTTTTGTCCTCTCCTTCAAGATAATGTAGCCGGCACAATGAGCCAAAACGTCACTGTCACAATATCTTGACTGGACTATAGCCGGCACAATGAGCCAAAACGTCACTGTCACAATATCTTGACTGGACTATAGCCGGCACAATGAGCCAAAACGTCACTGTCAGAATATCTTGACGTGGACTATAGCCGGCACAATTAATGAGCCAAAACGTCACTGTCACAATATCTTGACTGGACTATAGCCGGCACAATGAGCCAAAACGTCACTGTCACAATATATTGACTGGACTATAGCCGGCACAATGAGCCAAAACGTCACTGTCACAATATCTTGACTGGACTATAGCCGGCACAATTAATGAGCCAAAACGTCACTGTCACAATATCTTGACTGGACGTGGACTATAGCCGGCACAATGAGCCGAAACGTCACTGCAAACTAAACATTTTAAGTACATTACAGACATAACAAATTGACATGATTCTCATTTATTTAAAGCAGTGGTAATATAAACGTTCGTTAGTACTTCGTTATCAGTAAACAAACAATGTTAATTAGCGCGTCGTTGTTAATAGATATCTGAGATCGAGATTAAACGTAAATCATAAATACGAAAATGTAACTATGTATTTGTGCAGATGAAGTGTCTATAATACAGTTCAGTTAGGAAATTGTGAGAGTGACGTCGCAGTTTATGTTTACACAAAAGATTACAACCATTGTCTGAACAAGTAGAGCGAATATAGTATGTTAGTTTAGCATTGAAATAATACTGTAGCTTTTTGTATAACCCTTATAATTGATTTTACAACATAATGCTGCGTCACTGGATTCTTAACCCTGACTGGACTGTATAACTCTAACGCGATAAATTGCAGTACAAAAACGAAGCCTAAATTTTTTCTATGGATTAAAATCAAGGCCTATGAAAGCAAAGTTTGCATGCTCCTAAATATTCAGAAACGATAAATATAGCGGATATTGCGTTTGTTTTTGTACTTCAATTTGTCGCGCTAGAGTTATAGTGTAAACTGTTGTGTGAAGATGACAATGACAATGACAAAGATTTTATTTGATATTGGCCACCGGCCCATAACAAAAATATGAACATATTTACAGAACATATACATAGACTAGTACTAGTTTGAAAACATAATAAACAAGTATGGTAAATTATCATATCATATCGAAATTATGACAAAATATTCATAAACAAACAGGCAATATTCGCATACCTATGTTTATATTGATAAAAAAGTGACAGTATAGTGGAGTATAGAATCAGTGTAACATGGATAAAGCACTACAGCAATCTAAATTTAAATTGCTGTTAATTCAATTTGTAATACTAGTATGATGATTGATCCCATTTTGCAGTTCACCTTGTCGAAACGAAATACAAGGTTAACTTAATGGAATCTGTTTTAAAAATGTATATTATATATATATGAATATTTGATAATTATAGTAATTAATGACTTAATATTACCATGCCTTATATATTTTGTTGTAAGTCTTGAATTATTGATTTTCGTTTTTGGAAAGCATGATATGTATACATGGCTAGATTTATTAGTACCTGCTCGGAATTTGAATTCGTTAGAATTCTAAACTTGTGAACATTTGTGTTCAAAAAATATTTTTGATGGATATATTTTTCTCTTATACATTGCAATTTCGGGCATACTAATATGAAATGAAATTCTGTCTCAATCTCTAGATTGCATAATTTACATATTCTATCTGTGAAGATACTTATGCAAGTACATATTTATTTATTCAATCCGACATCTATAATTACAACAGTCTGGTTTAAGCTGAAAAGCCCATGACCAGTCAAAGACTACACAATTACATAAATATTGACGGACAAGGTTAACAACATGATCAATTATAATTGCATTTACATCGAAATTTACATAGTAGATCAAATTAATATAGTTTCGTTTGTGTGAATATTATAACACAATACAATAGGTATAATAACTCTAGCCTAATGAATAAAGTTATTACAACAAATAATGAATATACATCTGAAATTATTCAAAATAAACGACAATTCAAATGAACTTAAACATATCATTTCAGTGTAGGTTACTATACCCGTAATATGAAACTACACGATCTTAGTAGTCCATCCGTCACAATATACATCATCAAACATATATACAGTATAATAATAATGTGCAATATAATTTACTATTATAATCGACATTTCAATATCAGAAATACATTGAAATAACAATCATATGAAATATAGGTTGCATGTAGGACAGTTAATGTATGTATAATAAAAGGTTTAACTCATATATATTTTATCTACGACATGTACATTTGCTTTTAATGTGTGCTTGTAAATTTTGTTCTAATTTCAAATGCTTTATATACATACATGGCTTAATTTCGGACAGTTTTCACGTTCTCCGAATTTAAAAGTTGTTCTGTTTTCAGCATGTTCGGATTCCGATAATAATACTGACCAATATACTGCTTCCGTATTATGTTATACAAGTTACATTCAAATAACAAGTGAAATTCATCTTGTAGTATCTGACAATGTGGGCATACTCTGTTATTCAAAGGGGTGTTATTCCAGCGACCTGTTCAATTTTAAGTCTGTGTGCTGATAGTCTAATGCTACGGTCACAAAGCTCGTACGATATCCGTACGAATTTACCAACTTGTACGAGTCCACAATGTTTGAAATTCTAACGGTACTTTTTCATTCGTAGGGTCTGGTCACAGCTCGTACGGGCCTCGTACGATTTATAGAGATGCAATCGTACGATATCCGTACGGACATCGTAATATCTATACGGACACCGTACGGGGCTCGCAAGGAGCCCGGCCGTACATCGCACGGTACTCGTAGATCAATCAGAGCTCGTAGATAACTCGTAAGGTGTCCGTACGGTGATCGCACGATGGCCGTACGGTGTCCGTGCGACAATAATGGATATATTCAGCGATTTTTAATTATCTATTTTAAGACCCTGGTCACATTGATTGTACGAGCTCCGTGCGAGTCGAATTTTAGCAAGTTCGCACGGAGTCCGTACGGACATCGCAAACTCGTAAAAGCATCGTACGGATTTTTGTAACTCGTAGAGGACTGGGGAGCTCGGTGAAAATGTTTTACCGATCTCCGAGTCCTCTACGAGCTCGTGGATATATTTGAAGTAGAAAGCTCGCAAGGAAGCTGTCCTCACCCAGTTTATGTATTATTATACTATGTAAGATGATTATGGATTACTAGTAGTTGATATTTCATGTCATGTTTATATATGTAAGAAAAAATGCATAATTGTCCCTCGACAGACTCTGAAATTCAGCCTATTTCGCCATAACGTTTTGAATAGTACAAAGGGTATATACACGTATGTGTCTCATGTGTACCACACCAAATATATATTTTTACCAAAAGATTTAAGTGAATGCAGTAGAAATCCAAGTTTATACATAATGTAGATGCATAGACAAGGGTTTGATGTGTACTCATAAGTTCTGTGCACGAGAATCACGGAAATAACAACTATCATACACTGAGCGTGTGCGGATCCAGATGGGGTGGGGCTGGACCATGGAATTGTGGCCATCTAATACAATGAGAGGAGTACGTCTTGGGTGGGAGTCTACTGGGTACCAACTTGGATAAAATATTGCTGGTCGGACCTCTCTCTATCAAATAACCCGACTCCATTCTCATACATGTATTGCCGGGTGCCTGGCAGAGTTGGGCCTACAGTTGCCATTCGTGAACTAGCTGGCGTCTTACCAAACGACTACATCAGTTATAACTTAACTTTCTCCGGGGTTTGAACTTTCGATCTCCCACTTCCTATACGAACGCCAAAATCACACAGCCACGGTCGCGGTAGTATGTCATGGATGAAAGTCTGGTGCGTACCTACTTGGAGAAAGGTTGTTGGTCGGATATATCGATGATGCTAATACGAGAATACGATGATGATAATACGAGAATACGATAGAATGATGATGATGATAGTAGATTACGATAACGATAATACACTAATAAGATGATGATAATGCGAGAATACGATGATGATAATACAATAATAGGATGGTGATAATACGAGAATACGATAGTACGATGACGATAATACGAGAATACGATAATGATAATACAATGATAAGATAATGATAATACGAGAATACGATAATGATAATACAATGATAAGATAATTATAATACGAGAATACGATGATGATTATACAATAATAAGATAATTATAATACGAGAATACGATAATGATAATACGAGAATACGATAATGATAATACGATAGCTCGATGATGATATTACGAGAATGCGATTATGATGACGATAATGATAATATGAGAATACCATAATAATGATATAAAAATACGATATTGTTTTCATGAATTAATCAGTGTTGTGTTTTTGCTGTTGGCAGAGTCTTTCTACCGGAACTTGGATACATGATACAGTTGCAGTATCAACATAATAGCAGTGAATGTCATAGTGTGTACAACAATGTCATGCGTTATCACATGAACATTCGAAATAAAGATATTAAAAGTCTGTGTACAAATGTTGTTATACTCGCACAGTCTGTCTGTCTTCCAAAATTTTAATTTTTCAATATTTCAATATACACCATACTCATAACTATTCATTGTCATAAGTAAAGCAGTTGAGATAATGTTCATTATCTACATCCTGGCGTCCCATGCGATGCAAAACCTTGCAAATTTCCATATCCGTAATGATATCGTACGATACTCGCACGAGTATTTCGTAGCTCGTGCGGTGTCCGCATGAGCCTCGTGCGAGATTATACAGACTTGAAAAATATCTACGGGCTCGTAGACAGCTCGGGAGCTCTGTGAAACATTTCACCGAGTCGCCGAGTCCTCTACGAGTCACGAACATCCGTACGATGCTCGTACGATTTTCGATATCCGTACGGGCTCCGTACGGACGCCGTGCGAGTTCGCCAAAATCAACTCGTACGGAGCTCGTAAGGAGCTCGTAGGGCAAATGTGACCGTAGCATAAACCTCGTCAGAGCGATGAGGTATTTCTTAATATTTACATGCTTAAGATATGAACTGTAGTTAAAACTTGAGAATACTCTAAAGATCCTAGCACGCGTACAACTATCTAAACGACCAGACCAATCTTGCACAAATGTATCCGTAACTCTCTACTTAAACAATGATAAAAATACATCTTGATTGCCTACTACCTGAACCAGCCAAACTTCATAAAAACCTAATCTGCTTAGACAATCTCTTACCTGTGATGCCCAGTTAGTTAATATTGGTTTAGTTGCTATATCATTTAATAAGAGTGAATAAATCATTTTAACATATTTCCTGTCTGAACAATTAACAATTTTTAACCAAAATTTTACAATTCTTGAAAGTCTGAGTGAGTAAAAATCCGTCCGACCCAATTCCCCATAAATGAAATCATTTTGTGTATTACTTTTTACTCGTAGGATTGACTTACAATACATATTTTGAATTCTTTCAATACAAAGTGCCTTACTAAATCCCCAGACTTCTGAACCGTTGAACAGGATTGGTTTGACTAGTTTGTCAAATAACTCTAGCGAGTGCTCAATGGTAATATCATTAAATATGTATAGGTATTTTTTCAATTTAAAAATTGCCTTTAAGGATGGACTTGCTAATGTTTTAAGTGTTTCAGCGAAAGAACCACCAGAGGTGAAAATTATTCCTAGGTACGAGAAGCTAGATACCATCTCCAATTCACTTCCATCATAAACAAAATTAAGGTTATTTGGTAATCTACCCCCTTTCTAAATACTATAACCTTCGTCTTATTTCTGTTCACAATGAGTTTCCAACGTTTACAATAGTCGGACAATATATTAAGGTTATTTTGAAGTTCCTCCGGCGAGTCAGCAAAAATCCCAATATCGTCTGCATACATTAATAAGAATATTTTCAGAGTACCTATATCAATACCTTTTGCGCCTTTTATATGAAATTCATCTTCAAGGTAATTCAAATAGATCAAAAATAAAAAGGGAGATAAGCTTTCCCCTTGTCTGACCCCTAAATTGCTTTCGAAAATTTCCCCAAGTTCGTTCACTTGTTAAATTTTACTCTGGATTTTATTTGACTGTACATTGATTTTATAACACTGTATATTTTACCACACAACCCCAATTTGTAAAGCTTATACCAGATGTTTTCTCTGATTAAATAGTCGAAAGCTTTGGAATAGTCTACAAAGGCGCAATACAATTGTTTATTGTTGTTGACAATATGGTTAATCAGGCCATGTAAAACAAAAATATTGTCAATAGTACCCATTTTTGTTCTGAATCCAGATTGTGATTGTACGTAAATGTAATACTCCTCAGCCCGGTGTGTAAGCCTAGTACTAGTATTTATCAATCGTGTGAATAATTCAAGGGTTATGCCTCTAAAATTTCCTACATCCGACAAACTACCCTTTTTATGGATCGGAACAATAAAACCATCACTCCATTGTTCAGGAAAATACCCTATATGTAACAGCCGGTTAAATAAATTAAGGAGATAGTATGCTAATACATCTTTACCATGGATAATAAATTCATTCAACATTCCGTCAGGTCCCGCGCTTTTGTTCATATTTAATTGTGAAATAGCTTTTAAAATATCGGTACGTTGGAAAGGTAGGTCTAATTCCGAGAACATATCATTAACATAACTCCGAACTTGTTCATTAAAATAAACAACATCATCATCAGGTTGAAAAAAATACATCATCCGGGTTATTTATAGCCTTAAAGTAGCGTGTAAAAGTATCAAGGGAAATATTTTTGGCCCTTTTGGTACCCCAGATTCTTTAAGCATTCGCCAATAAAGTTTGACATTTTTATATTTCGCAGAAATTAATTTGTCCGTATTTTGTTTTTCTTTAATAAAATTGAAATTCCGAACAGTTTTCTTATAGTTACTCCTAGCTTGACTCATTTGTTTTCTGTTCTCATCGGTGTTATCGCGTCTAAACGAATTTAACCTTTGAAAAAATTCACGTTTGCTATCATTGCACATACTTTCATACAATGGATTCATTATTTTTACAGCACGAATTACCAGACGCACCGAGCGTGGTTGTTTTCTTAAACATGGGTGTACACACTTCATCTAAACACGACATGAAGTTGCTAATATAGCAATCAATTATCATCAGGCGATGAAGCGCTTTTATTATTTGCTTTCAATGGATTATGGACATTTTTCAGTGAAAATAACAGTGAAAATAACAGTGAAATTACCACTTTGTTATTTTCACTGTTTTAGAAGCTGGTTCCAGTATCATGAAGAAAAAGAAACGTAACGTCAACGGCGCCGGGCTTTAAAATATGCGTTACGTCATCATGACGTCATAATTCTCACGTCGGGACGTTCTAATTTCGACGTTATATTTCCAATTGAGCCAATTACGGAACACATTTAAGAGGAGTTGAGGCATATAATAAACAGAAAATGTGTTGATTTTTAGTGTAAGATTAATTTTATTTCACTCGTGATCACAGAAAATTACATTTTCACTCGTGGCTAGGCTACTCGTGAAAATATTGGTTTTCTGTGATCACTCGGTGAAATAAAATACGATCTTACACCAAAATCAACAAATATCCTCTATTTGATACCTTGATTTAACGCATTTAATAACGTCATAAAAATACTAACACATAAAACGAATGATAACGATATTTCATTCCTGTATGCCTTTAAAATTTATAAATAGAAGGACAAAATGTGAATACACTAATTGTACGTAAGGTGCGATTTTCATTCAGCAGATTACAAAACATGTTTTGCAATAATCAATATTACTCTAAAACTAACCAATTCAATATCATAAGGCTAATATAAAGATATACCGTCGGTTTAAGTTTAAGTAATACAACCTAGTATACGTCTTCAGGCCGAACCTACGATGTATTTTAACAGGGTTTGCTTACCAAACGCTGTTATATTATTTTCCAGTTTTGAAAGCTCTTCGATTCCTCGTTCTAATCAAAGCACTGAGAGTACTGGTGGGAGGCTTTCTGGTTGCTGCTATTAAAGCTCAAACCTACTTTACACGTTTTATGTTCGTTTTCTTACTGCCGATCTTGTCAAACATCAAAATAGGCTTATGTGACTTTATAGGCATGTTGCATATATAAACGATTGCAAAAGGGTACATTTTATTTGGCAAATATGTCTTTTATGCGAATATCAAAATCGGCAGTAAAAATTATAAGCGCCTATTTATCAGATTCAACAGTACGCTACCGAGCGCAGGCGGAGTCCGATATCGAGACGCTAGTATATATCTGGTCAGTACTACGCTGTAAGATTACATAACCAATAACAGGCATCGCAGATGATACGAGGGTAAAAGCTTTTCATTCATAATAGCAAATTGATCACGTGACTCTGTTCTGGAAGTAGTAATTTTCTGGACTGTTATTTGGTTAAAACAGTTTACGTCTACATTGTATTTTTTACGTTTAGTCAAAATTAACACGGTGTTTATTTATATAGGCCCTAAATTTCAGTGTCTTCTAGTTGGTTGCTGGTGTAATACGTTTAAATTACATGTAAATACTTCGGAACTACTTCGCTTAGTCAATAGTGTATATTCTAAAAATAGCTTCTTACAGAACCTTCAATATAAGTTCTAAAAAAAGCTATAGAGGCGGGACAAATGATGAACACGTCATTTTCATATTATGAAACAAGTCCGATATGGTCTCAGTGTAGTAATTGTCTACAAAAATATCGATTTAACGAACAGTTTCACAATAATTGTTGATCTTTGTGGGCGGCATGGTGGTAAAGGTGGATAACGCACTTGACTACTGATCGAGAGGTCCCTGGTTCGAATCTCGGCCGGGACCCTTGGTCATTTCTGGAAAGCTTTTCAGTGTTTCCCACCCAATTAGAGATGAGTCTCGCGTGTATTGGTGCTATACATCGGGCACGTTAAAGAACCATTCGGAACGAGCTAGGGTAACGCATCCGGATTCCTTGTATCACAACCCTTTCTTCTACTCGCTGCCCCTTCAGCAAAAAACAGGACCCCATTGGAAATGGGTTATACTTGACCAAAAGGCCTAAATAAATACACATACACATCTTAGAATAAACAAATGTTGCTTATTGAATTAAATTAGTTTAAAAATTTGGAGAAACATGTGTAGCAGTATTGGGAATGTTGACATTTTCTGGAACTACTATATTGCGGATTCACATAGCAGCCTAAAGGCGGTTAATTTTGTATTAAGAAATGGGCAATGGTAGTAATGAGAGGCTTAAAGCCTCCCAAAAAATAGCACACATTGGTAATATTATGCGGAAAACATCTGTCTTGATCGCATTTCAACAGTTCATCAGTTACCAGAAAACGTCTATCGAGGGGTCTATTACATAAACAATATATTCCTCGGCAAACGGTACGCGGAAAAGAAATAAAACCGAGTATTACTGTACATAGACTGTTACAAACCGGTTTAAAATATAGTTGTTAATAATAAGTAATAATACTAAATGAGATTTACCGGTAGCACTGCCATTTATTCTGCGGCTGATAATACAATTGTCTGACCTCAGGAACAATCAACCAATTTTTTTCCGCACTATCAGTGCTTTGATTTCTACTAGCGATGAATTTCAGACTAAGTATCCCGAATAAATCATTTATTTTACACACAGCATGAATTAATATGCTGCATTACAAAAAACTAGTACAATATCTATAACATAATTATATATATGAGCCATGAGTCTCCAGGAAAACCTGCTATATTGACATTATGTAATTACTGCATGCAACAAGGTTTTAAAAAAGCTTTCAAATAAGAAAAGATGACATACAGTGAAACCTCGGTAATACGAGCAGCGATTATTCGAGCAACCGGCCTAATTCGAGCAAATTTCAAAGTCCCGACGAATTTGCTCTATATTATACATTAATTTATCCCTCTAACTCGAGTAAAGTTATTACGAGCATCCGGTCTAATTCGAGCGCAGGTGTCGGTCCAATCAACGTTTGTCAACGATAATTAATTACCTTTTCTCGAGGCAATCATCCGAGCGAAATTTCACACCTCCGAAAAATGTAATAATTAATTTTGTTACGGTCTGTATTTTTCACACATCGTGATAATCACATTTTATGACAATAGGGTAATCTCTAACACTAAAATTGATTTCCGTATTTTCGACACGAAGTAGAAGATATTTAATTAATGAGCGTGATTTAAACAACACATACGTTTCAGAACAAGTTCAATAGGCAACAATTGGGAACTTTAACACATACGAGAACTAGAATTATTAAATTCAACATCGTTGCTTCGAACGCACTGACTCGCACAGACTTTTAATTTTCGTTAGATAAACCGACATACATGTAGAATCATAAATATTTAGGCGCCGTTCGTTATAATGTAAGCTTACGTACGGTACAATTTCACGTGTCTGATACTGAATAAGTGAAGTAAGTCAAGTCCGCGATAAAATCCAATTCTTATCAAACAACCCTGAAGAATAAAAAGTAAAGTAGAAAATTAAATATCAATTGAATCTACACTATGCGCAGATTGGCGAATTCATATCGCGGTATGGAACACTACTCCCAACTGTACCGGCAATTTCTCTGATGTGCGGCGCGTTTGAAGTCAGTCGAAAGACCGCCGCGTTTGATGTCTCCAAATTGTCGCGCGCGTTTCAATTGGAAACCACAGGGATATAACTCATTCAGCTAAACATCATGTCCTAAATAAATTATCATAGACAATATAGTGCGTGTTTTTTACTCAACGATCCGTATCCCTGTGCTGGAAACTGAATCGACTTTACATCCGGGTTTTATTTATCACGAGCGATTTTTGTGCGTGTGTGTTTGTTCAAACATGTAGGATCTATCGTGCGCTTTGGGTAATGTTATCTTTTTGCCGATGCAAACTTTTATTACAACCGTTTAATAGAGTTTGACATTTAATGTAAAAGGATTCATTACGACTTTCATATGCAATTTGTTCAATTCGGCAAATGTCCACACGATTCAAATTGCGTATAGACACGGAAATACATTCTGTGTATATCCGTGGTATAGACTTGATAAACAATGACAATATTCGTAGTTACAACCAAATACATGTATCATACGTGTTTTCATTATAAACACAGTTACACTTAGTCATAACTACAATTCATCATAGCCTTCGGATACATGTATCTATAGATTCAATTTTATGTCATTTATCCATATATAACTATAATCTTAGCTTTAAATTTTCTTATGAATTATGTAGAAATCATTTACTTCGTTGCTATGGTGACCAATTTCAGAAAAGTACTCTGATTGATAAAAACGAGGAGTTAGTTGTGTAAAACAGTAGTAGCCTTTCTCCATATGTGAACATTAACAATTTGGATTTATATTTAAAAACTTAAAACATCATTCTAAAACTTGATACCATTTTGACCAGTTTATGTCAAGAATTGATCAAATGCAGTAATTATAAAGCACTTGTTACAACGACGTCGAATAACGTTTGAATGACGTTTGCGACGTCACGCATAAAGGATCTGAATAGGGCCTCAGCAAAACAGCTGTTACTTCCTTAAAAATCAAGATACTAACAAAATTTCTATTGCATTTTACTCTTTTAAACAATCTCAAAATACATGTTTTTGTCGAAATAGCAGGTTTTCCTGGAGACTGGCTCATATAGAGTTTCAGGATGTATGTAAAACTCGCATATTTCCTTTTGTTTGCCGTACCCCCCCCCCCCCCCGTTCATAAAACATACAACCAGGGTTATGGATATAGACAATATATCATCTGTTAAATAATGTTAACAAGAAAGTCGATGATCAAGTCAAATTATCCGTACTATAACAATTAAAACATGTATTGTTGTATTATATTCCAGTGGTTACTGATGCGGAGGAGTTTGAGCTTCATCCACAGGACGGTTGGTACAATAATTTGGCACATCCAGACTGGGGAGCGATAGGTACGTATACATAGTTACCATGGTTACGATAGTCAGCTCCCTTTGAATTGTCCGCCATGTTGAGGGGCAACTTTCTTAATTACAGTGTAGCAATCGATGACACGTGACTTTTGGCTACAGGTCCAAGACTAAATTTGCTTCACTTCGAAACCAAAAGGAGCCATAAGTATTTTATTTCTATACCGATGTCTATGAAATATACGCTACGCTAAGAGAAAAATCATTTGCTTTCCACGAAACATAAGATCTATTTCAGCAGCTGTGCCGTTTTGTCCAGCACCCTGTGAAACTTTGGAAAAGAAGAGCTTGAAACTGTAGTCCGATCGCTTAAAGTGTTCACAGGGTGCTGGAAAAAACGCCCACGGACTTGGTCATTTATTCGTACACATGTAAACTCTAAACCTTGATTTATTCGCTGGCCTAAAGGTAAGTACAAAATCAATATTTGAAAAAAAAAATCGAAAAATCTGTTTGAAAACTAGTCTTTACATAGGAAAAATCAGCCTTTTCAACTTCAGTTAGGTCAACATGGCGTCACTGTTCTTCGAAAACCTTGTATACATGTTTTGGCTCAAAAACGATTACACGCACATCGGAAAGCCCATTCAGTAACAAGTCTTCTGCGAAAATGCCGGATAAGATAGTCTAAAAATAGCCTCTCAAACGAGAAAGTTAGTACTTGTGCGAAAATTCTTGATTTTTTTCATGAGGCCACATTTTTGTCTGCGAAAATCTCGAATAAATTGTTTTGTTGTTTTTTGGTTGCGCTTACGTCAAATATGTAAAACAATTAACTTGTAATGGTATATTACAACGGATAAGTAGAAACACTTTAATATTTTAACGTTGAGCAATATAAATATCTACAAATGGCTAATTTAAACTATACGAGGATTTAGAAAACGCAATTACGTAATGCGAAAAAACTGAATAATGCCGCGAAAAAGTCGAATAACGGCAAATGGAACAAATTTGACCAAAAATAGGAACGAAAAGCTCGTATAATAGTAGTCCAAGGTCTTTGACGATGATCATTCCATTTCATCGTCAAAGCCGTTTGTTCTTTGAAACCTAACAGCTCTACGGCTCAGTTTGAGTCGCGTTCGTTTTATGACAAAACGCACGTTTTGAACTAAATAATCATTGACACCCTATCAATTGGAGCATATTCTATCAGTATACCCCCAAAAACAAAATGTTTTGCAAGAAATACCATTAATTCCGTCGATTGTTTCAAACCAGTACAATTTCACTGTTTTCGTTTACGATCGCCATTTATTTGAATGGGATTATAACAAAAGTGTTCCGAAACGAACCACGTGATCAATGTTTTGATTGTCGGCTGCGTAAATTGCAATATTTATTTGTGTAAATGGGAGTTACATGATTTATAGCAAAAATAACGTGTTTGTTTCTTATGTAAAGGTATATCTAAAGGGTTTTTTTAATTTTAAGACGTTTTCGACCATGTTTCAAGAAATAACGGATTTTTCAAAAACGGCTCTCGCACGCACCTGCGATAAATTAATTATTCAAAATGGCCGCGGGAGCTGATCAAACCCGGAATTAAATAAACTTTAAGCAATATATGATTATCAGTAGGTGTTACATTGACTGTTTTAAGACAAAACACTTGAAAAATATTACATTTATACGTAAATTATAGTTTTTGGGCGATTTTTGAACAATGAACATGCATTTTAGGCGTTAAGCTTAAACAGTTGATTATTGAAGAGGGTAATTCCATAACTAAAAGGCCGACACGTCAGTGTAAATAAAAGACCATTTAGTTATGGTATCCAGAACTAGTATAATAGAGTTAAAAGTTAAAGTATGGATTTTCCTTTGCTCAGCCGACACGTACATTTACGTGCATTCAAAGTATAGTTACAAACGCTATGTTCGTGTCAAAGAATTAAATAAATATTCACTTTTAGTAAAAAGTTATTCAGTTTTTTTCGTCTCCTGAAAAGAAGCCAAAATTGATATACGAGGATTTCGAAGAACAGCGACGATGGTCATTTCCGATTTTCATGAAAATAGGCTCATAAGATGCGCATTGTGATTCAGATTTCAAATATGTATCAGTCTTATAAGAGTAAGTAGCACTTATGACATTCTAATTATAAGCAAGCGATATCACGCAAAACTAAGATCTATTTCCTAACGAATACTTTAAGAGTAAGTAAGTAAGTGAGTGAGTGAGTGAGTGAGTGATTAGTAAGTGTGTGTGCCTCCATGTCATTTATATGAAAGTTATAATAGTTTCCTTGTTTCTAGCGGAGACTTCTTAATAAAATACAGGACAATCATGCCGCAACACTTTCCTGCTTACTCACATGTTGAAAAGCACGGATAATTTGAAATGATCCTGACCTTTATTATAGAACTGTGTTTGTATTACACCCCGAGCGTGGTACTTCCCGCTTATGAAAACATACACCCGGGTTATAAATATAGACACTATATCAGCAGGGAAATTATGTTAATAGAAGCTCGAGGGTCGTGTCATATTCTCCGGACTCTGACATTGCGATCTTATTATCTAATCCTTTGGATAATCTGTAGATAAACAAGCTGATCCTGTCATTATTCTCACGAAATAGCACTGTCATTTACAAGTTATTGATGAGTGTGGAGTTTGTATGTAATCTGTGTAATATGTCATAGTATATACACTATTATACTTCATGGTATTGTTAAAATAATAAGTTTTCCGTAAATATTGTGTACGACAATAATTTTACCATTTTCCGTTATTCACCAGTCTTAATAGGTAAACATGAAAAGGTTGAATTGACTGGGGGAGTAGTACGGTACTTCAAGTGTTGACTGCCTATGTCTAAAATACTTTCCTTGATATAACATAACACTTAGAAATTCGTCATACTGTATAATATTGAAATGAACACAGATTTATTCTGAACATGTCAAATATATAATATTATATCAGAGGGCCGTTCACATGCATTTTCATATGTCGTACGAATCTGACCAATTTTTCCTGCATTCTTTATGTTCTAACCTACGTTTCATTAATAACAAAACGTGGGTGGGATAATGGAATACACCCATTTATGTCATTGAAGGAAAAGTTATCTTTGTTGTTATAATTAATGTAGGTCTTGTTGAATGAAATTACGATCGTGGGCATTTTTTCCTGTTGCGTATTTATGTATTAGGGATAATATTACACCATAAGTCTAAAACACTTTATTTTGTCACGTGATCAGTTGTTTTGAGCCGGTGTAAAGGACAAATTATGAATACTTCTATAATTGTTTCTTTGGCTTTATGGGACAATACTCTACACAAAAATGCGACAAGAAATTATTTTGTAATTTTGTTCAGGCTCAGATCTAGAATGACTGGAATATGTATTCATAATTTATGCATTATGCGAAAGTGGTAAAAATACGGCAGGTACGCTTCCAGTAAAAGGCTACTTCCAATCATGAAGTATTTCGAACATAGTAGACTCCCTGTACAGCTAAAGCCATTTAGGCTATTCAAACAATGTGTATTTACCACAAGTTCAACAAGTATATGGTTATGATGCATGCAATTTGCAGGTTTCAAGTGAATCTGATTACCATTATAGAAATTAAAAACATTAATATCAACCCTATCGTATGCTCAACACATTGATAATGTTGTCCTTCTTTTGTCGCGGCAAATAAACCGGTGTTAAATTTACAAACTATTCGATAGTCTCGTTATGAAATATTCCAAATAGGATGGTTAGTAATAACATATTCAATGCATCATGGGTCTATAAAGCTTCATGAGGTTAAGGAGACGTCAAAAGGATTTCACAATGTTGAATACTGATTAGAAGGAACGGGCCAATGCAATGAATTCTCCAATGTTGATAAAGTGATACTTATTTAGTACCTATTGCTTACAAATACACTAGGAAGTAAGCCGAAAGTAAGCCCCCGAAAGTAATATTTAGTAGCACCAATTTAAAGGTGCTGCCTCACGTATTGGTGTATTGCAAAAAAAAAATTAAATTGTCAAATATTCATGTAATTTTGGTATAGTTCCCTGTATATGCCATAAACAACCACATTGACATAAAAATAACTTGGGAAACATTGGCATTTTGTAGTAATTAGCATTTTTACGCCAAAAATTCTATAGGGTATTAATACCCTATAGAATTAGCACTATTATCACTTAAATTGCCTGAAATGTGTTTGCATTCGATGAAAATAAATTGCGAAACGAACCGAATACCTCACAGATGTTTAGTCTTTAGTTTGTTGAAGTTACAGTTTGATCATGTCTGAATTACATAATTCTGCTTTGTCAAGTAGATTATGTTCAAATTGGTTTTATACTGTAAAGAATATGTTGAATAAGTGTGATTTAGAACAGTTCTGTGATATTAATATTGCTATTCATAAACATGTACTTGTTGAAAAACTTGCATCTGCTTTACATGTAAAATATTGTAATGACTGGAACCAATCAATCAATGATGTCACAGGACCGTCGGGCCGTGGTGGCAACAAATTACGTACATACCAATTATTTAAAACTGACTTCTCTGTTGAAACGTACTGTAAAATCATTATGCCACCACGACACAGAGCCGCCTTTAGCAAATTTCGATGTGGGGTGGCTCCCATACGTATAGAGACTGGCAGGTACGAAGGCATTCCGATACATAACAGAAAATGTCCGTTCTGTGACATCATTGAAGATGAGAAACATGTGATATTAGATTGTATTTCTTACTCTGATTTGAGACAAACGTTGTACACAAAAGCAACTTCAATTGATTATAATTTTTTGAATATGTCAGATATGGATAAATTAATCTTTCTTTTCAAAAACTCGGAGATGATACGTATAAGTGCCAAAACCTGCTACAATATTTTACAGCGTCGTTCTTTTTATCTTTGTAAATAATGTACGTGTTTGATTAAATTATAATATTTTAGTTCGTCTGAAGAACAGTTGTTAATCAAATTAGAACCAATCTGATTGGTCCTAAGTAGATTTCATAAGTCATTTCTTAAATATGCGCTATAGTGCACGGTAACTCTCAGTATCTTAATAATTTCTATTTTTTTTAATTTTTATTTTAATAAGGATTAACAACTGTTTTTCAGTTTTAAACA
The DNA here is from genome assembly GCA_947247005.1 of Spisula solida. Taxonomy (NCBI): domain Eukaryota; kingdom Metazoa; phylum Mollusca; class Bivalvia; order Venerida; family Mactridae; genus Spisula; species Spisula solida. The sequence continues at coordinate 5,794,726 of OX365960.1, read as the reverse complement.
CATACTATGTAACAATGTGTAATATCAGATTTTTATATACGGTACATGTACCTTGTGATATTTGATGTTTTATTATAATGTAGATAATGTCTCTTATAACTCTTATTAAGAGTGGCTATATATGATTTGTGTTTATGTCGTGTGCAATATATGTTGTAAATATAGATGAGACTCAAATAAATAAATAAAATGCTTGACTCTACACGTAAACGTATATGTGTCGAAGCCATCCTAATTCATAGAACATTTTGGAAGGAAACTCTGCGATATTTTCAAACAGAAAAATACTGAGTGCCAAATTTCAAGAGTGATTTAAATTGCTTATATGCCATAAATCTTTCATAAAGCAACCACCAGTGACTTTCTATTATATAATACTTGGTTAGGTAGGAAAATTACGTCATACAAAAATTTTAGCCCGATCTGTGAGGCAGCACCTTTAACATTGCTACAACTTCTGGCTCTCATAAAATGTCGCTTTGACCTTTAAAAGAGTGAATTTCAATATTTGAGTGTGGAATACTGAGTGTAAGTATTGCTTGTAATTCCTGGCCCTGGTGCTATGATACGTTGCTTCTTTTGTATTTATCCATTATAACACAAAACCTTCGTTATTATTTGGTTGATTGTTAATGTTTGGTCTACATGATAAAGTATATGTAGATGGATCGAAAATAATGGTTCATTTGAGATCTATAATTTATACGATTAACAAGTTGCATTTGGGTTGATGCGCGATCACACATTCAAGCATTGTCTGTTTTAATGAAAGTTAAAGCAAGCACATACTTATATTTATTTAGTTTACAGCCAAACGATTAGTGCAAATACATGTATATCAAAAAAAATCAAACTTGTTATTTGATCATTTCGTTAAGTCCTGATCACATTTAGAATTGCTATACATCATAATTGCGATTACAGTAAGTTAAGCTATATTTTTATATAGTATTTCAAATAAGTGTGCAATAAACATCATAGGGCTGTGATAACGGAGGTTTTGTAAGTACTAGAATTGGTTTCTACCTACCTGTGTTTGCATGATCATAACATAAAAACTACGGAAGTGTTGCATTCAAGATTTTCGGGCATGGTTACTGGATGATATATCAAACATTTAAGGTAAGATCAAACTGAATCAGGAAAGGTCGCATTTTTAGTTTTTTTCCTTAGGATACCCTTTATTAACTTGCAATTTCTTTTATTAATGTATTATTTTAATAGGCAGTATATGTACTAGTATGTAGCTTAGTGAATAATGTATTGGTTTTCATTCGCGGCCTTTTTCTCTAATTGAAATGTTTAAAACAATAAAAATACAATGTTATGATATTGCAATGTTTGTATACTACTATTTGTTATAATACGCCGTCAAATAGCAGTAGAGAAAATTTCAATGATCAGAATATTTTTGAATACTTAACTAATGATATTTTAAGCTTAAAAAACGAAAATGAAAATTATTCATTCTTAATCACGGGTGACTTTAACAGTAGGGTTGGTAATTATAAGGATTATGTTGTTAATGATAATATACACGAATTTGATGCTTTTCCTGAGGATTACCATGCAGACGATTCATTACCGCGTAAAACGCAAGATTTAGTCGTAAATGAAAACGGTAGACTATTAATAGATTTTTGTAGATCGACAGGAATGAGAATCATGAATGGGAGACTTTTTAATGATAAATATGTTGGAAAATATACCTGCGTTAAACAAAATGGATCAAGTGTAGTAGATTTCGTACTTTGTGAACAATTCTTTACAAATCGTTTTACAAATTTCCAAGTACATGACTCAAATATATTTTCAGACCACTGTGTGATAACATTTGCCTTGAAAACAAAAGTAAATCGGGCACCGAATGAATCTATCAACAATCCAGACAATGCGAATGATCATGTGAACTTTCGCTATAAATGGGATAATAGTAAACAAAATGCTTTCTTATCTGGTGTTAACGACGCAAATTTTCAACAAACATTACATGGTCTTACCAATAGTCTCTCAACGATTGCAAACACAAATGAGTTAGAAAATAACCTAGATGATTTTTATAAAAACTTATCAAATATTTGCGATCCGTTATTTAAACGTAAAATATCGGATAACAACGCTCGGAACAAGAAACATGATAATAAACAATGGTATGACGATAAATGTAGTATAAAAAGGGGTAAGTTTTACGATAATTTGAATCAATATAGACAATCAAAGAATGATGAAAATAGATTAAACCTAACGAAATGTAGGAGCGAATATAAAACTCTGATAAGAAATAAAAAAGTACAGCATGACAAACAACAAACAAATAAACTGGAAGAAGCCAGGTTTAAAAACGCTAAACTCTATTGGAACTTGTTAAAAGATGCTTGCTATACAGGTATGAACCAAAATGATAAAAAAGTAACATTGTCACAGTTTGAAAACTATTTTCGCGCAATAAATAATCCTGAATCTGTCTTCTACCAAGCAGATGAAGGCATTCAATATTTCAACGAACGATTTCTTAATGGGGAACTTCATGTCATGTTCCGAGAACTTGACGAGGAGATAACACACACGGAAATTCGAAAGGCATGTTCTCAAATTAATACGGGTAAAGCGGGAGGTCCAGACTACGTTATAAATGAGTTTTTTAAATATGGTATTAACCAATTAGCAACGTATCTAACATCCCTTTTTAATAAATTATATGACATGGGTCATTTTCCATCACAATGGACAGAGGGGTATATTGTACCCATTTTTAAAAAGGGCGATGAAACCTTACCAGAGAATTACCGCGGTATAACGCTTCTTAGTACCCTTGGGAAGCTATTCACGCGTGTACTAAGTAACAGGTTTAATAAATGGGCCGAAGATTACTTCATATATACGGAAGCTCAGGCAGGCTTTCGTCCTAAAATGGGCACTATAGATAACTTATTTGTAATACACGGAGTCATAAATCACGCACTCAATAATAATAAAAAGTTATACACGTGTTTTGTGGATTTTACCAAAGCGTTTGACTTGTTAGTTCGTGAAAATATATTCTATAAACTCATCCAATACGGAGTTAGAGGAAAAGCATTAACTATAGTAAGATCTTCGTACAATAATGTTAAATCACGAGTAAAAAGTAAAACATCCCTAAGTGATAGTTTTGATTGTTACCTAGGCACTAGACAAGGGGACTGTTTGTCACCTTTTATTTTCGCTATGTACGTTAACGATATTGAAGAAAATTTCATGTTAAACGGGTTTAAAATTTACTCATGTCAGTATAAGTCACACATTAAACCTGTTTGATAAATTAATAATGCCAATCCTAAATTACGGGTCGGAAATCTGGGGATTTGCAAAGGGAGATTACTTAGAAAAAATACATCTCAAATTTCTTAAAAATGTTCTTGGTGTTAAAACATCTACATCTAACTATTTTATATACGGCGAAACTGGCCGAAGAAGCCTTTACTCGTATCGCATGATTAACATTATTAGGTTCTGGCTGAAAATAGTAACTAGCGATGAAAGAAAGTATATTAAAAAGGTATATAATATGATGTTAAACGACATACAAACAAACCCGAATAAACCGAACTGGGCGTTTAATGTTAGAAATATTTTACAAATAATGGGATTTAACGAAGTATGGATTATGCAAGGCGTCGGGAGTATACCGAAATTTTTATCTCTGTTTAAACAAAGAATACATGACTGTTTTATACAGAATTGGTATGAAGAAATTACCAATATTCCTAAAGCAACAAGTTTTAAATTATTTTCAAATTTTGGTTTTAAAGAATATCTCGATTTTATAACAGTTAAGAAATTTAGACACTCGTTAACAAAAATAAGACTTTCATCACATAGACTTGAAATAGAATTAGGTAGATGGCACAGACCAGAAAAAATACCAAGATCAGAACGCAAATGTAAAATGTGTCAATCATTAGAAGATGAATTTCATTTCTTGCTAGAATGCCCCTTATACAACGACCTAAGAAAAATATATATTAATAAGAAATTTTGGACACACCCAAATATTCCAAAATTCATCAGTCTTATGTCGTCAGAACAACCCACAGTCTGTAGAAAATTATCTATCTTTATTTTTAAAGCCTTAGACAAACGAGACGAAGTACTTTATAAATAATTACCATTCTTCTCCAAATTATATTCTTTACTTGTTATTATCATATGAAATATTCAACTCAAATATACACTCAATGTTAATTATGAAATGTCTTTATATACCAACTACCTGATTCTCTGAAGATTTTCAGTGAACATTTGTACATGTACATAGCTATGTGTAGTGTGTGTGTCTGCGTGCGTGTGTGGTTGTTGATGTGCGTGTATGTGTGTATGTGGGAGCGGGTATGCGTGCGTATGGGTGTGCGTATGTGTGTATGTGTGAGCGTGTGTTCGTGCGTGTGTGTGTGCCTATATGTGCGTGTGTACGTGTGTGTGCTTGCATGTGTGCCTGCGTGTACGCATGCGTGTGAATGATATATGTCTGTATTTGTGTGAGTTAGAATGTAAACTGGAGCGTGTACATGAGTGAGTGTAATTTTGTTGTATATATTACATGATGAAGATGTATTTTATTAATATCATTGCTGTAACGGAACATATATTATAATATTGTTGTTATATGCATGTAAATTGATGGACAAAATGCCTAATGTTTCAAAATAAACTATTATTATTATACAAGTGACAGACCTAATTAAGATAATTGCTTACTCTTAAATTTTTCTGTACAAGAGGTATCAAAAACCTGATCTTTATGTTTCAAGTTTTATTAGCAAAATCGGCAAATAATATGCCTTTGGCCAATTTACAACAAATATATACAAGTACATATAAGTAATATACAAACACATGGCATAGTATCCAACAGAGATAAATAGCAAATTACGAAGCAACTGCATCAATGGCTACAGAGCGTCTTAACATAGCATTATAGGTAAATTTAGCTATATTTTTAATGGTAGTAGTATTATTCGATGACATTAAAAATACAAATTTGTTCAAAGTATTCCATGATCTGGGAATATTATACACAATACGTAAGTCAGAATAAAATGGACAGCATATATATAACTTTATTGCCTCCATTTTCTGGAGATATATACATGTAGTTTGCATGACAGCATATTTATACAAGAACATAATTATGATATACATATCAACAGCAAGGTAGAAAATATTATTTACAACATGTGGTCTGACAGTGAATATCAGTATATCTATAACACATCATCAAATTTCTATAGCAACGTATATATCTATAGGTGTCGTAGCACCACCTGGCATTTTACCTCACTTGGTTTATTTAGTTTGAACGAAACGAAATTAAAAACTAAACATGTGAGAAAATGGTCATTCGATTACTGGTATAATGCATTTAGGAATTTGCAATTTTCTAATAAGAACTGAGGATACGAGCAAGTGCCAATGATACTCATTAAATTTTCGTCTGTACGACCTAGTATGTATGCACACAATGTGTCTCTGTTTACACAATGCAAGTAGTTACTGAGAGCGACATTAAACTTTAAACGTGATGTGAGAAAATATTTCGTTCTGACAGAAATAACAGTTGGGTCTACACAGTCAAACAGTTTATGTTGGAGTTCATCTCTATAAGATGAGTTGCAATTGTAACAAATAGTCAATTCGGAATGTTTTGTTGCACAGCATATCTTGACGAGATGTTTAATTATCACAAGGGAGTCTGGTCGTGCTTTAGCCACTTTCCAAGCGTTGCAAACAGTCAATGTATCGTGCACCAGTTTGAAGCGCTCGAAGTCCGCACTTAGTAATTGTCTGTTTTTCCACTCATGACATTCGAATTCGAAAATGTTTTTCTTGCAGATGGTTTTCCATTGTAGCTTGTTAGGAAATAGCGGGCAATATTTGTGTATCTACCAACTTCAATTTCGAGAGAGTGTGAGCATAAACGAAACTTTGTTAAAGCTAGCTTGTACTTGTCGTTCATCTTGATATCTAGATATTTTTCAGACTTATCATTGACATTTAAATTGTTTGTAAAAATCCAACTTAGATTGTGAATTAATAGTATCCGCCCAAAGAAGAACACACTCATGAGAGTGATTGTGCAAACCCATAACAGTTTTGCTCGGCTAGTTTTTAAGATATTTTAAGCTTTTGGGGAACCCCCCTAAAACCACGCATGTTAATTTAAATTAAACTTCGTGCTAAAACTGATATTTGCATTTTACCAAAAAAGTTCGGCATTTATTTACATGAAACTTGGCATGCACGAAATTTTGTATATACGGAATCACACGATAACGTTCGTTTTAGAATATGCATGTTATATGTATTTTTAAATGATATCTTAAAATATGTGATTTTTCATTTTTAAGTTTTACGAAAAAACTTGTTGAACAACATACTGTTTTCGTACATTCAACCAGTAGAGTAACTATAATAGAAGCTTTATCCCAAATTTCATGGCAGTTGCTTGGCTAGAATTTTTTAATTGACACTTTAGTGATTTCGGAAATGTCGAAAACCAGGAGTTTACAAAATACATCAACGTTTTGAATACGTTGTATCCAGTTTTCGCGATAATTTGTTTTTCATTTTTCATTCTTTTGCATTAACTTGTCTATATTCTTACGAAATAAATGCGAAAGAACCTTCCTCTAAAGTGGTCGGGATGCTTGCTATAAACAAATATTAAAACTTGAATAAAATTTTGTGTGGGCTCATTATAAAACGTTTCACATACGTTGTAGCTAGTATTCGCGAGTGCTGGTGTTTCTAATATTTGGAATAAATGGCACGTAAAATTTCCGCTATAGCTTTATTCTGCAAGCTTATTATAGTATAATATAGTAATAACTATACAGTAAATTCGCGATTTTAAGACATGAGAACATGCTGACACACCAAATTTAAGTTTTTCGTACTATTTCATCATGATAGTCAGACGCTTTCAATACGTCTTATTTACACCGATTTCTAAACTTCCGCTCAACTGAAGAGTATGCAATCGCCTTAAACGGACTCACTGTCGTGTAACTGCGCCGGACGGGATTTTCCGTGCACCGGTCGAGACACACCAAGATGGCGGACTGTTTGACAGCGAAAAGGTAGGCGCTTGTTTCTTCACTTCTTATAGTCTTTTGTAATGCTTTTATGTTTAGTTTTTTGTTGGATACGATGCAGCTAGAATTGCCGCGTTTATCGATATAGGTGCCATGCCTGGTATTGTAATATTATTCAATAAAACCGTGATTAAACCTGGAAATTTCACGAAGTTGAAAAATGAATCGAGAACTGCATTTTTATCCGGTCATATTGTCGCACTTACCGTCTTCTATAAATGGTCACTTTGTCAAATGCCCTAGAATCAGATCCCCTTGGCCATATACATACAATTTCGTTGTTTACTGACGTGCACGCGTCAAAAATAGCATTCTTTAGATTTGCAAACGCACCGGTAGGGATACCACGCACCGGTGGAAATTCTCCGGAGAATATCAGCTAAAAAGTAGCAACGGTTGAGACACACAGGCCTATTTGCCACCGGTTGAGACACACTTTTATATCGTTAGCAGTTCAATGGCGACATATTAGATTTTATTTATTTACCGTGTCTTTGTAGATCTATATACATGTTGTATAGTTACCAGAATTGTATCCTTTGGTACTTATAACATCGTTTGCACATTCGTTAGAATCTTTCGTCGGGAATATTATAAATTATTCCGTTTCAGATGATTTTGATTTACACTTGTTCGTTCAAATTAACACTGTTTAGTAACGGATGAAAATTATCAGCCGATGTTTAAGAACAGTTATTCAGGCTTTATTTGGGTCGTGCTCGTCCGTCACAAACATTTCCCGCGTTATTTCTCTGTAACTATGTGTCAAGACCATCACGTATGAACTTGACATTACTGTGTCAGGCTATATATGGGTTGTTGGAGAGTTTCAACTCGTTCAAAAATCGCTTGCGTTACTATTGCAAAAATAGTGATTCCTATTTTTCATATTGCAGAGAACTGGACCAATACTACTGCACGTTTCAAGCCGCCATCCAGGAGACGGTCGACCATTTGGTTTTAAACCATCCAAGCAAAGTACTAAAAGTTCGCAGGCGTGTGATTGATGAATGTACTTGGAAGACAAAAGGCACTGGAAGATATCGGAGCACAGAATGAAGCCCGTTTCTGTCGTTTGTTACGTGAATGATATATAGCAGAAGACGAGCCTGGGATACCAGCCATTCAGAGGATGGTGTATCGTCTCAATTTCAGAAAATGGCTCCTTAATCAATTAACATTGGGTTTCCCACCACCAGCCTCTTTCATTTGAGACATCCCAATTGTCCTCTATGAGGGACTTCTTACTGGCATAAAACGCAGAATACAGCTTTATCCATTTACAAAATCTGGTTATAAGTTTTACTGTGTTTGTTGTACATACCATACTGTTTTATTTGATTTCGACTCAAAGATTACAATTGTAATATGGAAATAGTTGTTTATGATAGTATTACTTACTAAATAATGAAGATAAAATGGGTTATTCCCCTTGAATTATTGAAACTGTTGAAAATGGACATAGTCTGTTCTGTAACACTTTTCTGATCCAATCCACACCAAACTTGATGAAAATGTCTATGAGCATAATAATTTTTGGACACATTCTGTAATCAGCGTAATCAGTCCTTGCATAGATTATGTCTATTTGGTAATTAAAATTAATCAGTTTTTTTTCAATGTTCATTCTGTAACTATAGCCTTTTTTTCCTGATTTCACATTGTTTGACATTTTGGCATTATTGATCGGTCACCTTGTTTTCACTTACATTGTACTTTAAATTCATGTTAACATTAGTAAACGTGTTACAAAGGTAGGTCGTCTTAATGTTTGATGTTTTTCTGTTGCTTTACGGATTTATTTGTATACCCCAAGATATACAAAGTATATATGGGGGCTATATTAGAGCCATGCTTGAGGTTGGCTGGTTGGTCTGTTCGTAGGTCGGTCCGTGCAAAATTTCTCTGTATTATATTTTTCTAAAGCAATTTGTCGGATTTTAATGCAACTCTGTATGACTTATCAGTACCAAGTCTAGTTGTGCATATTGTCAGCACACGTTGGTACATGTATTTGCTTGTCCTCTGCAACCATTGGTTGGGTGCCAATGAAACTTAGCATTACCTATCATTATGTGGTCTAGTTGCGCATATTGTCAGAGCACATTGAAGTGACTATGTCAAGCAGTATATGGGTGTATTCATCACATTCAGTGATATTTCTTGTTTAATCTGTGATTATTGAAATTATTCTCTGATTACCTTAATCTCTGCATGTTCTTAAATCAAAAGTAATAAACAACCAATACAATGTTTAACAAATTTATTGTGTACCTGTTTTTATTGATGCAATACATACATTGTAAATAGGCATGATATTACATGGGTGAAAGTTTTCACTATTGATACTGAGTACATTATTTTTAGATAAAGTATATATCTATGTTATTAACATGCTAAGTAAAGTATTTTTAGATAAAGTCTATATCTATGTCATTAACATGTTATCATCTAATGTGTTATCTTTCACCCATGTAGTAAACAATTGTTATGAAAATGTATGAGATTTATTTGTGATACATCAAAGATTTCAGCCAATATACTACAATACTAACAGCTTGTATCTGGAATAAGTTCTGCCAGTACATATAGCTATATTTGCCTATATGACCATTCCCTTGCCATGTACAACACATGCCTAAATACCATGTTACTACTAAACATCATTACTTGGGCGTATGAGCTGTGGGCCAGGCCCCCAATGTCAGTACAGGGGGCAACTTAGTGTTTGCCCCAATAATTCAGCCCACATTCATAATGTTCAGCCTGAAAAAGTCTTGTAATAGGTTATTAGTTTTTTGTGCATGGTGACAAAATATAAAATGAGCATTTTTCGGGGGAGCCTGCCCTGGACCCCTAGTAATATACTTAGTAATAAGATTATGATTAATAGCTATAAACGGCAACACAGCAGATATACCTTCTGCACTTATTACACACACAACATTAGTATTAAATATCTTTAAATGTCGATGAATTCCATCCAACTGAAAACAATATTTGCCCCCCCCCCCCCCCAATGTTGCAGACGGTCCTACGACCATGCATTATTGGCTAATTAAGTTATAGTAGCTTGTCTGGGGTTGGTGTTTTTTCCGAGAAAGTCAGATTCCAAAAGATTAGTTTTCTCATAGCACTTAGGCACATAAGGACATGAACCCTGGATAACTTAGTATGTACATTATTTATGTGATTTGATATTATCACAAGCAGATAATCTATGTATGCATATTACACTTAATGATATCGGAGACATTACATAGAGATGATGCATTCATCCTCTAAAGGCACTGAATATACATGAGTTTTTTCAAGTACTATCAAACCGGATTTAAAGACCATCTACAAACAAAGTCCACCCCTAGAGCACCTGTTTTCAAATACTTTAAAAAAGTATCTTCCCTCAGACTAGTGTCAATTACATTTAATCTGCAAGTATGACTACCGGTCATTGAAGGCCATTTTGAACTATTTGATTGGGTGATCTTTACGAACGTGCTTGACTGTACTGATACACCAAGCAATGCAATAACACAAACAATGAATGACACATGCAAATTAAGACATTATTTGTTTGAAATTTGACATTAACACTCATTTTTTGATTTATACAGGACAGTCCACCATTCCATGTTTCACTCTCAACAAAATATGTTGACATGATAATGTTCTTGATGCATGCATGCTATAAACAATGCTTTGCGTCCAATGTACACTTAATATATGCCTTTGGTATCAAGTTGAAGAAACGCTATGAAAATGGAATAATATAAAATACTACTACAGGTATAAATTAACTGAGAGTTTCATTGCAAAATAGTGTTGGTAAAGTATGTATCATGTATTGGTTACACATTTAAGAGGCATTGGCAGGGTCATCCACGCACTGGATTATTTACAATGTCTGAGCAATTACAAGTTTAGTCCTCGGCGAACATGTGGTAACATTTTAGGTTCATGAGCTTTATGATGTTCTCTTACTGTGGTTGGATGCCATACAGGATACTCTGGTTTTGCGACGTTTCCAAGTTTGCGCTTACGTTTTCCCCGCACCCTCTCCTCGGTGCCGAAATAGTGGTTCCTGTAAAAAGAAAATGAACTAAACTCATTATACAATCGCTTTACGAGTTTGCATGAGCGTGTAACTGACATCAGCTTTGCTGTTAGTCTACTCATAGACGCATTAATATGCGCCGAGCTTCTGCTTGAGTTTTCTACAGGATTACGTTCAAAAACTCACAACTAAACTTGTTTGGCTAGAGTGGCAATGTCCCTTTTGCAGACGATGATATAATAGTCTTCGAAATGGAGATAGGTCTAGTTTTTCTTGACTGCATAATTCTTCCGTTTTATCGCGGTTTCTACCATAACCAGCGATTTTCAGAAAATAATATACTATTACAATGCATAAATGTGCTGTAATCAAAGCACTGAAAATATTTTACTTGATGTATTACCTGCTCTGGAAAGCTGGACAGCAATATTGCAGTAAAAACATACTGATAAAGACAACATTACAAGGTTAAGAACATTATATGTGCAATAGGATGACCTCGGCAAATTAGTCAGATACTGCAGGTAGACTAAAAAAGATATATATGTAATCCTATCCAGTAAGGGATTATCAAAGACCATTATGTATTTGGGTGGTCAACTGGAGGTTAAACAACTCACCTTAATTATGGACAGGTCCGTAATGTTTATTTCTGTTTGACCGTCATCTTCTTCACCAGGTGTTTTTCCAAAAACTTTAGTGGGATATACCTTTGCTGCGGTCGTCGTCATGTGGAATCCCCTAAAATGATGGTTTGCGATTCATTATCAATTGCAACTAAGAATAATATACCGGTTGGACAGTTGTTTCTTGAAACTATATCTAGTGAAATTAGTGTCGTTTCTGTAAATTAACATCTGGTATACATTACTCCCATTTGAATCCCAGCCTCAAAGTGGGAGGGGATTATAGAAACCGTCTCCTTCCGTCTGTGTCGTAACATTTTACTGTCAGGCGCGACTTACATGAATTTCAAAGCATAGCCTTAACAATTGAACACGAAGTAAAGAACACGCACCCAACCGCGCCCGATCATTGTCATGTTTGGCACTGATACTCACGAGACCACACTTGTGTTATTTTCATCCCTTACTATACAGTGTTAATTTGAACGAACAAGTGTAAATCAAAATCATCTGAAACGGAATTATTAATAATATTCCCGACGAAAGATTCTAACGAACGTGCAAACGATGTCGCAAGTACCAAATTATACAATTCTGGTAACTATACAACATGTATATGGATCTACAAAGACACGGTAAATAAATAAAATCTAATATGTCGCCATTGAACTGCTAACGATATAAAAGTGTGTCTCAACCGGTGCCAAATAGGCCTGTGTGTCTCAACCGTTGCTACTTTTTAGCTGATATTCTCCGGAGAATTTCCACCGGTGCGTGGTATCCCTACCGGTGCGTTTGCAAATCTAAAAAATGCTATTTTTGACGCTTGCACGTCAGTAAACAACGAAATTGTATGTATATGGCCAAGGGGATCTGATTCTAGGGCATTTGACAAAGTGACCATTTATAGAAGACGGTATGTGCGACAATATGACCGGATAAAAATGCAGTTCTCGATTCATTTTTCAACTTCGTGAAATTTCCAGGTTCAATCACGGTTTTATTGAATAATATTACAATACCAGGCATGGCACCTATATCGATGAACGCGGCAATTCTAGCTACATCGTATCCAACAAAAAACTAAACATAAAAGCATTACAAAAGTCTATAAGAAGTGAAGAAACAAGCGCCTACCTTTTCGCTGTCAAACAGTCCGCCATCTTGGTGTGTCTCGACCGGTGCACGGAAAATCCCGTCCGGCGCAGTTACACGACAGTGGGACTATACCTTGTAAATAATCTGCTGTATCAACGTGATATTGTGATAAAACATGACACGGGATCTTCCTTGTTGCTACTTGTATTATGTTGTAGTGTTTGTTTATTGATAAAAATGACAAATTTCGACAACATGTTTGAGTAGCAATAATAATTCAAAACGTTGATTTTTACAGTTGTGATAGATACCGCGCATGAAAACATGTCTCCCCTTTTCAGAAGACGAGTCCGTGTTTGGATTACCAAAGTTAAAAATATACTTTTTTTTATAGCAATAATAATTCAAAATTAAAACATGCAAACTACTGTGAGATCATGGACTGTTGTTTTATCTGTCGTGTTTATCTGTCGTGTTTATCTGTCGTGTTTATCTAACTTCTTTATAGAAGAGTTGTTGAACTGTTTCGGTCACAAACTAGTTCTGTACGATTATCGCAATATGTCATACACGTTGAATTGTATAGTCTCCCAATATGTCACACAGTGACCGGAAATCACAGATGATTTTGTTCACAATAAGTCATACAAGTTGAATTGTGTAGCATCCCAATAAATCATACAGTGATTAGGTTTATAATTATTAATCTTATTAATCTTGTCTAGTCTTGTTCTCGTCCCAAGTTCATTTGGTGTCGTTTCGATGAGACTTTGTAAATCACTGGGAAAATGTATCACAGCGTATAAACGACTGTATGTAAAGTAGGATGTTGTAATTCGATTTAGATGGTTGGAGTAAAAACACAACAAGATTGGTTGAATAATTTGAAATACTAGGCTTATATACGAAAACATAATGACAAGTTGTACATATTTATTATAACGATTAACTTTCCTTCCGTTCGCATACACTTTATTCCGAAATGTTTGCTTATGTTATATAAAATCATTGAACATCGTTTGACTTTTTGTGAGAAAAATGTACACCGACTACTTTCTAACATCATTTACATGGTGATTGGGCACGTTTCATTTCAATAATTGTACATATTATAACAGACATAACAGTAACATTTAATTTGCATGTTTTCAAATATTTTCAAACTGAGTTTTTATTGCGATAGGGGTAAAAAAACAACCGGCTATGTGGTGCCGCTACTGAATGTTTATTGCATTGATTATGTATGTTTATTGCGATTATTAAAATTTAATGTGTACGATTTATTGCAATTTTTTATCGGGATTAGAGCCAAACTTTCAGGTACAACGCACGAATTCAAGTGCTTATACTGCACATTTTCAACAGAAAACTTCGGTACCTGCATTACGTTTTTAATATTTTTTATTTTCATAAGACATATTATACAATGTACAGCTATACACTATACAAAATGTACAAACAATTTTGTCAAAATAAATGTGAAACTCTTTATGATATTATTCATTAATTATAATTATATGTCATTATGATTTTTGTAGTATATGTAGGGGAGGGAGAAGACTTATGAGGACAGTCGCTTAGAAGAGAGGTTGTGATTGTAGAGAGTAAGAAAGGAAAGTAAGAGAAAGATTATAAGAAATGGTTACGGGTTCGGGGAATTTACACAATATCACTATTTGAGTTATGCAAATTATGAAAACTTCTGCCATTTTCTGTTACAGATTTGGAGTTTGTTTTTGAATAGTGCGATTGTTTGTTCCAGTTTTTTTCGGTAGTTAATGTATTCTTTAAATGACTGAATTGTCGGAGTGTGTTTATTGCATTTACATTTAAATATGAAATATTTTGCAAGCAGTATAATATAGTTGGTAATAAGCCCATCTTCTTCTGTATTCTTTATAATGTTGCAAACTGAAATATTTTGAAATGTGATATTTAAGTCTTTTGAAAGTTTTTGTACTAGATATGACCTAACTTCAGCCCAAAAACTTTGTACAATATGGCATTCCCAGAACATATGGTATATAGAGTCTGGTTGTCTATTGCAAAAATCACATAAGCTTGACTGGGTTATATGACACTTGTGTAAAAAAGAGTTGTCGGGTATTATATTCATGAGGTATTTATACTGAAATTCTCTAAGTTTAGTGTCTATTGTAATAATATTCGTTTGTTGGAAAATTAAAACCCATTCTGTGTCTTCTATGGTGAACCTGAGATTCCATTTTCGTTTGTATTTTGGTTCTGTTGGTAGTTTAGTCTTGATTAGTGAATTATATGCAATCTTACTTAATTTGGTTTTTCCATTTAGTCTATCGATTATGTAGTTTGGTGGGTTGTACGTTAAAATTTCGTTTTGTATTTGTGTCTTCCATTCTTTCGGTATGTTTTTAATGAGGGTATAGTATTTCAAGTAATCACCATTAGGGATATCATATAGAAATTTCATCTGCTCGAAGCTGTGAAATATTTTGTGTCTAAAGTCAAATATATGTTCTACATACTGGATTCCTTTACTGAACCATGTGTTATAGTAAAATAACTCATTTTTATTTATATGTGTTATACTTGAATTATTCCAGATGATTTGTTTGGATGTTTGGATTTCAGTGTTTAGGGTGTTGACCTTAGACCATGAGATCAATATATCCTTTAAAAATTTTGAATTTATATGGATACTTTTACAGTTTTTTTCAGTAATATAACATTTAAATAGTAATAATCCTCCATATTTTTCTAATTCGGTCTTGTAATGAAAACTCCAGTTGGCGTTTGAATTAAAAATTCTTTTTATCCAGCTTATATTTAATGAATCTAGAAAACATTCCATGTCTATCATTTTTAGACCCCCGTCTTTGTATTCTTGAATTATTTGTTTACGTGATATTTTATCAGGTTTTGAATTCCACAAGAAATCAAAGAAAATTGTATTGATCAATTTTATAAAATGTGCTGGTGGATTTTGTAACACAGTAAGGGGGTAAATAAGCTTTGGAAGAACAAATGTTTTTAGAACTGTTATTTTTCCAATGAGTGTTAAGTTCCAGTTTTTCCATTGTTTTAGGTACCTGCATTACACATTACACTGAAGTACATGAAAAGCTCAATTCGAAAATCAAAGTTTTGCATTACAATTCTGAAACAAAACGTGTACTATGGTTACTCGTTTCTAGGCAACGACAGAACCTGACATAACATAACGTTCTCGCTTATATGACTATCATTCTTTTCAAATGATCGTTTTAAATTCACCAGTAGAAGCATAGAGTCTACACTAAACCGCCTTAAGCAATGGTTTGATTTAAAAGAATAATTTAGAAAAAAACAATTAAAAACCAGCCGCCTGTTTACTTGGTAAAAAGCCAGAAACTATTGTTTGTGTTAAAGTTTCGTCGCCTAGCAACTGGTAACCAAAGCAACTGTAGCTCTCGTAGGTTTTTAGGTTATCACAAATGGATGAAACTTTCCAATCGATATAATTTTTTGTTTCTAAACACTTCAAAACTACAATACATTACAAGCTATATAATTGAACATGGAAAACAAATTCTATATGGACGTCAATTTGACTTGTATCGAAAAATTTAAAAATGCTATATATTCAATAAAACTTTGAAATGTAAGCTTTCCATTGGTATATGAAATTGTCAGGTGTGATCAAGCAATAAGTCATTACATTCGGTTGTAATGGGGACAGATATTATGGAATACCATAAATGGCATTGTATAAAAATTTTTTTTATTATACATTACACACAAAACCGATACGGGCCTATGCCAATGTCCATTAAATGACATTCTCACAGCGTAATTAAACGATTGATTGAATAAATAAATGTTAATAGAAAAGTAAATATCGCTGACTTACAACAATAACGACCTTATATGACCCTTGCTCATTTGAAATCTGCACCGCTTGGCGCATCTTATGAACCTATTTTTGTGAAACTTCGTACTGGTCATCAATAGTTGACCAGACCGAAGTTAAAAATACTTGTTTTCCTTCAGCAAAGATTAGTTTTCAGACAGTGTTTCCTGTTTTCTCAGAATGGCTTTTTGTAGTTACGATCTTATTCTTCTAAGCCATAGATATGGATAATTGGCACATCTAGGTTGTTTCATAACACGAGTTTCAATAAAAAGTAATCTTGGGTGTGTTGTTTACGGTTTCACAATCGATACATAAATGTAAATTTCGTTTTGAAAATGATTAGGTACAATATTTAGGTAGAATTTGACCAAATAATTTACTGAACTACACTGAAGAGTCCTAAAAAACCGCAAATCACTGCTTGTCAATCACAATAAACATACATCTCTATCACAATAAACATACAAATCATTTTTCAAAATTATCAGTAAACATACAGTAATGAGACTACATAGCTGTATCAAGTTTGGCCTCTATCTCAGTAAAAACACAATTTGAAAATATTTGAAAACACGCAAATTGTATGTTAATGTTATATCTGTTATAATATGTACAATTATTAAACTGAAACGTGCCCGATCACGATTTAAATGATGTGTAAAAGTAGTCGGTGTATATTTTTCTCACAAAAGTCAAACGATGTTCATTGATTTCAGATAATATGGGCAAACATTTGGCAATAAAGTGTATGCGAATGCTAGGAAAGTTAATCGTAATAATAAATATGTACAACTTGTCATTATGTTTTTGTATTCAGGCTTAGTATTTTACATTATTCTACCAACTTCGTTGTGTTTTTTACTCCAACCATTTAAATCCAATCACGACATCCTAGATTGACGTACAGTCGTTTATACGCTGTGTGTATAGTCTCTTTAATTACACAGGTTTTATCATAACAAACCATAAAATAATATGGCATGAATTCAAATCCCAAGCCGCGTCATACAAAAGACTATATAAAAATGGTACCAGAAAAAACCCTTGCTAGACGTTCGCCCTCAACTCGCTTTTCTTCTATCATACCCTCTTGGCGATGGGTAACATCAGGAATGAGGTGTCGTGAGTGATTGATATAAGTTAGAAAAACTTGTTTCACAATCTACCTTTAATAAATTAAGTATAAGTAACATAGTATAAACATATTAACTGGACCACGTTAAAGAATAATATACAATGTCGAAAGGTATCAGATTGGTCGTAGCACGTGGAATGTGACGTAATATTTGGCTACAAACGAAAGAAAATGTCTGCCAATACCAAGTTAAAAACAACTGTAAGGATTTATTTTATTCTTAGACCGAATTTACCGAAACATCCTCGACGCTCAAAGCGGGTCGGAGTATTCAGTATCCACGCAACTCAATATTTTCCAACAAATTACCAAGTTTTGCCCGAAACAGATTCACCTGTAGGTACTGAAGTTAAGTGGGTTTCGGACAAAAACCGCCCTTGACAAAACACGGATTTTCACGGAACTAACGGAACTTGATTTTCTAGTAGTTTTCCGTGACAAAAGCTGTCATTTTGTGCATAGGAATACTCATTTCGGCTTGAGCGTCAGGGTGAATTAAAATTGGTCAAAGAATACCACAATTACGGTTGTCTTAAAATTTGCGGTGACAGATTTTTCTTACGTTCTTAGCCAAAAAACTACAACGTGTTATGTACGAACTGGGTTTAGATAATAGGTTCCTATATTGAGGTGTTACATCTCGTTGTTACATCAAGGGAGGTCACCCAAATAAGGTTCGTCATGTACTTAGCGCGAAGTAACTCCCCCTTTTACAAGTAAACATTTATTTCCGAGAGGAGATAACCTAGTTCTTCCAAACCAGTAGCTACCAGGGATGTGTTCGTATCATCTGTCCTGGTCAGAGTACCGAGTGTTCCACTTTGAACAAATTACGATCAAAACGGAACACGAAGATGTTTTTTAAGACGACCAACACTGTATTTGCAGCCGAAATATCGGAGTTAGAAATATGCACGTGAATATATTTAAGTGTGATTGTACACCAGTAATGGCCCATATTTGGAAAATAAAATTATTCTATTTTATGCCATAAGCACGTTTCGTGAATGTTCCAGTGTCCATTGCTGGTTTTGTAATCACGTGACAGTTCTGGTTGCACCACCTCTTTGGCGGGCACAGAGATAACATGTTCCAAACAGTGTTAATCATGATGGTATGAATAGTTCTGTCCTTGTTAATCATGATGGTATGAAGAGTTGTGTCCTTGTTAATCATGATGGTATGAATAGTTGTGTCCTTGTTAATCATGATGGTATGAAGAGTTGTGTCCTTGTTAATCATGATGATATGAATAGTTGTGTCCTTGTTAATCATGATGATATGAAGAGTTGTGTCCTTGTTAATCATGATGGTATGAAGAGTTGTGTCCTTGTTATTCATGATTTGCAAAGTTGTGTCCTTGTTAATCATGATGATATGAAGGGTTGTTTCCTTGTTAATCATGATGTTATAAAGACTTGTGCTCTCTTAACCATGATGATATGAAGAGTTGTGTCCTTGTTTATCATGATGGTATGAAGAGTTGTGTCCTTGTTAATCATGATGGTATGAAGAGTTGTGTTCTTGTTAATCATGATGGTATGAACTGTTGTGTCCTTGTTAATCATGATGTTATGAAAAATTGTGTCCTTTACACATGGTATTGACGTATATTATTTTATGCGTGTGCGACCGCCTTATATCTCATATATATCGAAGAAGGCGGTCGCACACGCATAAAATAATATACGTCAATACCCTGTGGTCCTTTACTTACAGATGGTCAGTTATTACGGAAGAGTAAAGTAGCATATAGTGATGGTGTATACATGCCATCAGGAGGGGACAGACCTAACCCCTTCAGGATCAGTTTGGAGGGACATCATGGTCCCCCTGGTCTGGGATCACTGAGGAATAGAAGTGCTTTCATGGTGTTTTTTGGTAAGTTGGAAAGCTTTGCTGACATTATTATAAAATGTAACAAATGCTTTTATAAACTATTAATGCTTTAATATTGAATGATTGGTGTTTGGCCGGGCTCTTAATATTTCGTTTTGAACAGTTTACCTTTGTAAACAGTATTCACGATTTAATTGTTGTTTGAAATAAATTGTCCGTTCAATTTTAGCTATAGGGTTCGACTGGGTTCTGTTTCATCTAAGAATATTAACAAATATTTAATCATTTAAAGGGCATTGTGAATAAATGACCATATCACCTATTAGCTTAAGGTTTTTCTGTGTTTTGTTGTATTTAAGAACTAGTTTGAAATGACTTGGAATAAATGATCCCTACAATTTGAGCTATAGGTTATTCTGCGTTTGTTATAAGTATATGTTATAATGATAAATTAGCAATTACTACATATGCATTTAGTTGAATCGCAATTTTGAGCAATGAAAAATACAGTTAAATCCCCTTCAAAATATATAGATAGATACACACCTTTACTATAAGAGGGGCGGTTATAAAGTTACAGGAAAAGTGCTCTATACATGTTATAAGTATCGTGTGTTCAAATTACTTCAAATTTTGCATTTTAATAGAAAGCTGCATGAGACATAACTCTTCTTGATACGTATTGTATTATGAATCGAACACACAAGGGCGCATCATACAAACTGGCACTGCCTGCTGCCATATTAACGTGAGACAATTGACACTGACCCTACTTAATTAACATAACCTATTCTGAATAAATATCACTCAGTTCTGAAGTTACCATAGATGCATTAAGAACGGCACCTTTCTATGAAATCGTAAGAAATATTAAGAATAGATTGCGAGTATGTGTCTTTGACTGTCTGCAAAAGATCATTGAGTTTAAGCGAACGTCTAAAATTCAATAGAACTTTTTCTGGAACTTTAGAAATGCCCCTCGTATACATGTACATTATATACCATTCTAGGTCAGCAAGTCGTAGAGGAGATCCTTGATGCTCAGAGACCCGGATGTCCTAGGGAATTCTTCAACATTCCCGTACAATCAGATATTAAAGAGCCCAACTTCGACCCGGACAATAAAGGCAACATTGAAATGCCCATACTACGTTCACGTTTCGATCAGAGAACTGGTTACTCCCCCAACAACCCTCGACAACAGGTGAACACTATCAAATAAATAAAATAAATATACCAGATTTATATAGCGCATTTTTTCATGCGAGCACATGTTCAAAGGCACTTTATATGAAAGTGGTGCAGACACAAGGGCACAGGTAAGTTCTCTACCAGTGCAGATGCAGCATGATCTTACCAGAGGGACAGGCTGAGATAAAGCACCTTAAGGGAGAGACAGAGAGAGAGAAGCATATTATATTGGCATGTCCGGCACTGCAGAAATGCATCTAGCTCTTAATTGGAGCAGACAGTCTGGTTCTTTAATGTGCCTGGTATACTGTTTTACTAACATTTCGTAAACGTCGCGTAAGTTTACGCATATATTTGTCACTTATGCAAATCCTTAAGTGTGTGTTACTAAACGATCGCAAGTTGTTGCATACATTTACGTAAAAATATTGAATATTGAAACGTAGACCGGGCCACAATATTATCAATATAACGGGAACCAGAATGAATAAATATACATAAAAGTTCGATAAGTTTTGATGATTAAACAGGTTTGTATTACTAATCACGGTCTATAACAACAAGTGACGGTAGAAAATCAACAGTGCGTGGCAAAAACTCCTCACTACGTTCATATTTGCTATTTACGCATCCTCCGACCTTGCGTAGAATTACGCCAATACTTGCGACAAAACACGAGAAAAAATATCTTAGTAAAACGCATTTGCGCAAATATTATCGACGTACGCAATATTTACGGAAAACTTAGAGTTACGCTAGCGTAAATGCTTTGATAAAACAGTATCCTGGTGTATAGCACCGATACACAGCTTCATTGCACCTTTACCCAGATACTTTGCGGTAAACACGGCCAGAAACAGCGGGAAATATTATAAATATTTCCAGTCAGTCTAGTTATCATGCCGGAGATTGAACCCACGTCCTCTGTATTGATAGCCGCAGTGCGTTACAACTGAGCTATCGCCGATATCAACATTAGCAATGCACTAAGATTCTATCTATATGTTTTTTATCCGAAACTAATGCTTCGACACGTACCGATTGTTATTGACTTTATTAATTGCATTTGTTTTAGTTGAATGAGATCACCCCATATATTGATGGTAATTTAATGTATGGAGCAGGCAAGGCATGGACTGATGCCATACGAGAACTCAGTGAGGAATTTCCCGGCAGACTGAAAGCACAGAATCCAGCCGATGACATTAAAAACAGTTTTCCTGCTGATAATGACATCAGACTACCAATGGCGAATCCCCCGCCACCCAGGGATCATGAACTAAAACCTGTGGCTAGATTTTGGCGTATGTATACATTATAAATTATAATCGACATACATTAACTTATAGTAGAGCAGCATTTTGACTCAAAGTAGAGTGAACATTGCAAAAAAGTTCACAAGCTGAGACATATACCAAAATGTTCCTGAGACATTCAGGATTACTGTACTATAGGTAAAAGTTGCCGTCCTTGGGAGGAAAGTTTGAAAAGGTCAAGTTCAAGGTCACATGGTGCTTCAAAATAAGAAACATACTACAGTTTACTTAACCTTAATTAATACCCAAACTTGCATGTTATAGTAAAATGGTTCAATGACTTTGATACATCCTTACTAATTGCACAATTTTAATACCAAATTGTAGTCCAACAAGGTCAAGGTCAGTTCAAGGTCAAATGGTAAAAACGTACAAAAAATGGATGTGCACCAGATATCAAATGTCATAAATAGTACAAATGATGCTTAAACACATGCACTTGCACAGGAGAGTAAATATTAGATGTAAAAGATTTGAAATATATCGATACCAAGGGATATTCCGAGTCTGAGAGGCAATTAAGTGTAATAAACAATTACCCCACCCCTTTCAAAACATTAAATGTAGTTGATTTACACATAATAGCCTGTAGTATTTGAAATATCATTATCGAATGTTTGACTGAATATAAAGTTCTAATACTGCCAATGCTAAGGGTCATTTATTGAGGTCATCATGAATGAAGGTCAAGGTCATTTCAAGGTCAAATGGTAAAAAAGTACAAAAATGGGTATACACTAGATATCAAATGTACCAGTTGTAGAAATGATGCTTAAACACATTCAATTACACATGGAAGTCGATTTCGAGTCAATATGATTTAAAATGTACTTATTTAAAGGGAAAATGAGAGATTTAAGTGGCAACTAGCTGTAGTTAAAAATTACCCCACCCACTTTCATAACATTTATTGCAGCTGATTTATTTCAAATCCCAATAGCAATTGTCGTAATCAAGAAAATGTGTCAAGAAATGTTTCTCTCAAGTGTAAGGAACATGAATGTTTAAAGGTTGTAAAAACAGCTTTACTAATCATTTTGCAGAGTAAAAGTCTAGGTAAAGATTTCTACTTTTTGGGATACTCAACACTATCAAATACGGCTATAATACTAGCCACAGAAAAATAAGAGCATCACCTAGTATAGCTATTCTTCGTTCCATGGGGCATCTACAACTGTCTGGCACAGTCATCCAGTGTTCAGTGTAATATCTAATAATGTATGACACTGTCTCTCATGACAACACGGGGTACCATCAACTGTCTTGCACAGCATTTTGTGGCTCTATGGAAAACCAACAACTGTCTATCACAGCATTTCATGGCTCCATGGGGTACCATAAACTGTCTATCACAGCATTTCATGGCTCTATTGGACACCAACAACTGTCTAGCACAGCATTTCATGGCTCTATGGGGTACCAACAACTCTCTAACACAGCATTTTATGGCTCTACGGGACACCAACAACTGTCTATCACAGCATTTCATGGCTCTATGGGACACCAACAACTGTCTATCAATGCATTTCATGGCTCTATTAGACACCAACAACTGTTGGCACAGCATTTCATGGCTCTATGGGGTACCAACAACTGTCTATTACAGCATTTCATGGCTCTATTGGACACCAACACAACTGTCTAGCACAGCATTTCATGGCTCTATGGGGTACCAACAACTGTCTATTACAGCATTTCATGGCTCTATTGGACATTAACAACTGCCTAGCACAGCATTTCATGGCTCTATGGGATACCAACAACTGTCTATCACAGCATTTCATGGCTCTATTGGACACAAACAACTGTCTGGCACAGCATTTCGTGGCTCTATGGGGTACCAACAACTGTCTATTACAGCATTTCATGGCTCTATTGGACACCAACAACTGTCTAGCACAGCATTTTGTGGCTCTATGGGGTACCAACAACTCTCTAACACAGCATTTCATGGCTCTACGGGACACCAACAACTGTCTATCAATGCATTTCGTGGCTCTATGGGACACAAACAACTGTCTATTACAATATTTCATGGATGTATGGGGTACCAACAACTGTGTAACACAGCATTTTTTGGCTCTATGGGACACTAACAACTGTCTTTCACAGCATTTCATGGCTTTATGGGACACCAACAACTGTCTATCACAGCATTTCGCGGCTATATGGGGTACCAACAACGGTCTAACACAGCATTTCATAGTGCCATGGGGTACCCACAACTGTGTAACATAGCATTTTATAGTGCCATGGGGTACCATTCCTGGTTCTGTGTGGTACTAAATACTGCATGGTACAGCAATTCCTAGAACTATGGAATACCTAACACTGCTAGAGATGATAATTAATTCCTGGCTCTTTATGGCTCCTACATGACACTATATGATACACCAATTCCTGACTATCGTGGTTACCTCATACTGCCCAGCAAGCAATTTCTGTCTCTATTGGATTACCTAACACTGCTAAATAAAGCCATTCATGGATTGGCTCTATCGAGTACCTAACACTGCAAGGCACATGCTGACTCATTGGATAACATAATATAAGTACTACATGACAAAGCCATTCCTATCTGTATGGAGTACATAACACGGCTCGATGAAGAAATTCCTGGCTTGTTAGACATGTAGAGAGGAAATACAATGCTGTAGTACTTTTCATACTTTGACCTTGAAATGACCTTGAACCTGAC
Organism: Spisula solida; assembly: GCA_947247005.1. Lineage (NCBI taxonomy): Eukaryota > Metazoa > Mollusca > Bivalvia > Venerida > Mactridae > Spisula > Spisula solida. Next base: position 5,769,765 of record OX365960.1, on the reverse strand, counting down.
CTCAAATTGGTCAGTGTAGTATATCAAAAGTGTGTACACTATCAAATAAGTACTTTGCATGAAACCATTTAACATCACAAATGTGTAAGAATCTGCCATATTCGAACACACATATGGAATATATGGGTACCCAGCACGGACAGTTTAAGCCAGCTATTTTATATACTTCAGACATAGACACCCATATTTGAATATAAAATTGCTTGTTCAACTTGTGTTACCACCTTCTTTTGAGTTGTTGTCACTGAACATGAATACCAACTGCTTTTTGAAATGCTGTATAGCATGGTGGGTGGGGTAAATTAACATGATATGCATTTTTCCACACTTTTTTCATAAATAAGAAGGTAATAAGCTTAAGTCATATTGAAAAGAGCTTTTCGTTATATATTACAAAGCACTAGTTCTATTCATCTATATAAATCTGCAAATATTATGCCATTATGACAAATACCGCTTGGAATATAGGTTTGTTCGAAACAATATGTACTGACTGAACTGTGGTTGACCACCATTTCAGATTATTATAGGCATGAAATATACATTTATTTGGTATGGATTCAAAGATAATGAATAGAAGATTATGAAAAAGTGCCCTAAATACATATTTATACATTGTTCATTAAGCCAGGAAAAGTGTAAGTTACATAAACAGTAAATTTTGGATATTTTTTATACTTTGACCTTGAAATGACCTTGATTTTGGGACCCAAAATATGGACATCAATTAATAGCGTCAGTACTAAGGTATAATATAATAAAAAACATTACGCAATAACAAGTATTTTTATAATGTTATTTTGAGACCAAATACACTATGGTCTTCATCATATTTTGCTTATCAGTATGACCTTGACCTTTGATTATTCCAACTTTCCTCCCAAGGTCGGCAACTTTGGTTCACTGTTTGATAAACTTCAAAGTCTTCCGAACATTTTGGTATATGACTCAGCTTGTGTCTTTTTATTGCAATGTTACTCCTTAAATAAGCCACTTTTCAGGCTTTTGCTGCTCTACTATTAGTACACTCAGAACAAAAGGAAATATAAATTTATAAAAAAAACCCAATTTTTACAATGCATCCTGTATTGCCACCACAGGTAACTGTATCATTGATAAAGACAATGTATATAAAAATACTTTTTACTCTTTATCAATGATGCAGTTACCTGTCATTGCCAATACACCAAGGTTCGCAATTTTGTTCAAAGTGTATATCAACATCACAGACTAAACAAAGCAATACTAATGCTTATAAATGTTTCAGTACGATTTCCAAAATAAATACACTAATGTCACTATTTCAACATCCCGAATTTACTTTTTCAACTTTGAATTAAAAAGCTATTATGTACATCGAGTTTACGCGATGAAAAGCATTGCTGGCGAATTGTCGTTATTCAATAAAGCTTGATATACATTCCACGTTTTGTGTAATTTATTTTTTCTATTTGAATTTTGAACACACAGTAACGTTATTCAAGTGTATAACAACACCATTTTAACTTCCCTCACATGTTTCTAACTTTGACATGTTAACTTTATCTCTCACAGGTCTAGGGAATCCAAGAGGCAATGAGAATCCGTTCCTTCTTGCATTTGGTGTTCTTTGGTTCCGCTACCATAATTCTCTCGCTGACCAATATCATAAACAACATCCGGAACTTAAGGACGAGCAAATATTTAACTTGGCCAGAAAGAAAGTTATCGCCGTTCACCAGGTTTGCCAGTACATATATTAGACCTTGCCATGATTAGAATATAGTTTATAACAAGGCAATTATAATATAGCTCGCCGGAGATAACTCTTGCCTAATCAATAAACAATCACTGATGGTATAAATAATGCATGGTCGACTGACCGCTTGTTATCAGCATAGGTTAAAATATTTAATTTTAAAAGTGATTACACAAGTGATACACAAGTTTGAACAAAAATGGGCATCGGAAATACATTGATAGTCCATTTTGGTAATTGCGAGAGTGACATTGCCGTTTATGTGTACACAAAATATAACAACCATTGTCTGAACAGGTGGAGCGAATATAGTATGATAGTTTAGCATTGGACTTATAGCTGTATGTATTCATGAGCCTTACAATCGGTTTTGCACCGTAATAGTGAACTCGACCACTGCGTGACCCTATTCTTACCCTGACTGGACTATCATTTCCAATTTTATTTGTAAACAAAGTGTTATCATCGGTGTACTATACACGTAATGTACAAACTCGCTCGATGTTTTTGTTTAATTTGATATAAATGTTTGGCATAAGGTGTTATACCTTCCATAGTCACTTTTGATTGACCCTAGACAAACCCTCGCAGAGTGCCAAGCACCAAACAGTGATACTTCTATGAATTTTAAAGACGCTTTAGTCGAACACAAACCCACAAACACTTTACCTGGTCCCGAACACTCCTCGAGATACCCAAGATTTACTGTAGCCAAATAATGGTAACCATGTGCATAACTATAAGTTGCCAGTCATCAAAGAGCCAGCGCCGAGAATTATGTTAAAAGATGTCAGAAAAATGAGTGACTCAATTTAACCAAAGCTGTTTGTTGCAGAAAATTGTCATGTACGATTGGCTTCCATCTTGGTTAAGTATTGACAAACAAGGGAACAGATTTAAAATGCCGAGTTATGATGGGAAAGATTCAAGCAGTAAGTATAATTATTACCTAGCACTCTATAATACAAGTTATTCGTTATTTTAGACTGTTTCATGTCTTAATATTGATTTTTAAATTCAGGTATGAAACAGTTCATTGCAGGGAGGGCAACAGTTTTAACTGTTACACCCCTGGATTAACTTTTACCTGCGCACTACGATGCGCAATATAAATTCCTGCAAAACACACTGAAAGATCTATAGCGTATTTTTAATATAACTCTTGAACAATGTTATCTCTGTTTTTTTGCTTTATTACATGCCGATTTTATTTGTTTAATAATAATATCATTGGGATAATGACAGTCTTGAATTTATAACAAAAATTGTCCGCTATTAGAATGACAAAGTGTCCTAAAAATATCCTTTTTGTTTGTTGATTTAGAATAATCTTACTGTAGTTATATAGAGTATTAGGTAATAAAACAGTTATTTCATGTCTGTTTTTGGTTAAGGTATCAGAGGATAATTCATAGTGAGATTGAGCTTGTTTTTTTAAAAGACATTTTATTCTTAAAGTTGAAATGTGTTGGGTACAGTAAGCATAGTATTATGATGCACTACATGTACTCATGAAGTTCAACCCAAAATAAATATTGATACAGTGAATTTTTTGAAGCATGACAGCATTTTTATTGCAAATTTTACTCGTTTACAAACAAAGTCAACATGGCATTAAGAGTCAAAGTTTGTTGTTGGGGACATAGCAAATAGTATAAGGAACAAACTCTTACAAAGAAATAATTATGAAACAAATTCATGAACTTGTATCATGCAAAAAATCAATGATCATCAATGACCTTGCAAACCGAAAGTAGAAATATGGCAGTGTTTCTTGAATATCTTTCAAAGTATACTTTTTTCAGTCTTAAACTAAGTAAGAGTTTGTTCCCTAGAGTTATATTGTAAGAATGATATACATTTTAGCAAGTACAGTTGGGCAGTTTTTGTGTTTGCGAACGAGCAAGATTTACAATGAAAATGCTGTCATACTTCAATAAATTCACTATATTAATATTTATTTTTTGTTTAACTTCAAGGGTATATGTAGTGCATCATAATGCAATGCTTACTGTACCCATCAAATATCAATTTGAAGAATAAAATGCATTTGAAAAAAGCATGCACCCACCCACTATAGATCATCCCCCATGTCCTTAACAGTCAAAACTATTGTCCCTCGGTATCGGGGAAGACATTTCGAACTGTTGCCCTCGGCCTATCGGCCTCGTGCAACAGTTCAAAAGTCTTCCCCGATACCTCGGGTCAATAGTTTTGACTGTTAACCAAACACACATGAAATAATTGCATACTGTTTACTCTGTTTATATTTTGTATTGATTTGAGGTCATGTTCGTAGCAATTTATTTAAACAAGTTAAAGTCAACTTTTTCCCCGATCATCCAGTTAATAGTCTAAATACAAAGAATTAGGATGTATTTAACAAATGACCTATACTTGACGACAAAATGTCAGCCACATCTGTTGGAATAGTATGCCAAAAATTTAGTAAAATGTATAGATGACAAAAATGCTAATTTTGCAATAGTTGCTCCCCTTAGACTTTAAATTATGCATTTATTGTTCACATTTCATTATTTTGTTTGGGCGCTTTATTTCGTTTTATTTCCAACTTAAGGTGTTTTCTACATTTTTGACTGAACTCAGTGCTCAAATTGCATCATTTTGCAGATAGGTTGCCAAGGTATTGCTTTTTGAAAATAGCCATTTAAGGCATAATGGGGCTTTAACCATACTAATAGTTTAATTATTGAACAAAATCAAGGAAATATAACTGATACAAAGAGATGGTGACGGTGCCTAGCCAGCCATGTTAGAGATAAACACATAACGTACCATCCGTATCCCAAAATGATATTTCAAGCAAGCCTATATACTAAATCCCAAACACTGACCCCCATAGCTAATGACACACTGCATGTATTTTGGAACTAGCTAAAGCCTTTGTTAAAACTATAGTCCGTCGCCGAGTAATGTCTTGATGACGAAGTTCATTTTCTCGGGCAGTTATGTGTTGGGCATAGTGCCGCGTAATTGTGGTATTTGATGTTTTGTTTTATTTTCTCTGTGCTCGGCTGTATAAGTTGAATGTTAGATTCCCATGTCCAATTATCTATTATCTCTTTCACTCACAGAAACAGCAGAACACGAAAGTCACCAAACTGAGTGACATAATACACATTTCTAGCTGTGCATGAAGAAGGCTGCATGGTCACAATAACCAATAATGAGATTTGATGACTTTAGATTTATTAATTTAGGTGTTTAATACTATTTCAACTTTTGAAGACTTCTGACAGCTAAAACTAGGTATTACTGTTGGAACTTGGTCATTAAGCTTGGGCATCCAGCTTCTTGATAGCTGAGACTAGTTCATTCAGATTTTCGACAGCTTGGACTTGAGTGGATCTCTTACTTGTACAGTTGGGCATCTTGCCTTGTGTCGTGTATGTATTCTAGTGTTTTCTGTGCTCAGTTTGTTCAGTTGGGCATTGTGTCGTGTATGTATTCTAGTGTTTTCTGTGCTCAGTTGGTTCAGTTTGGCATTGTGCCTTGTATGTATTCTAATGTTTTCTGTGCTCGTCTGGTTCAGTTTGGCATTGTGCCTTGTATGTATTCTAATGTTTTCTCTGCTCGGTTGGTTCAGTTGAGCATTGTGCCTTGTATGTATTTTAATGTTTTCTGTGCTCGGCTGGCTAAGTTGAGTGCTGCCTTTCCTGTCTGACTTCATATCAAAATTTTGAGAGTTATTATTGTTAACGGTTATATATAATTGCTTATATAGGTCCATACAGGGGGTACGATTCGAATATACATCCAGGTATTACACAAGAGTTCCAGTCAGCAGCTTTCAGATTTGGGCATACCCTAGTCACACCCGGTACCTGGATCAGGTAGGGAAACAGTTTGTCTTTATTGTTTTTCTACATTTATTTTGGAGTTATTTTCCATTTCCATTAATTATTTTTTCTCTTTAATATTTTCAAGAATTTTAAAGAAATATAATGACATGTTTCTACCCAGTCTTACTCCTACTTCATTTCAAAAACAACAATCGATTAAATTGTCCACTTCTTTGCTTCATAATTAAATGGAGAGGGCCGATATCTCATGTTGGAATAACTTGTGGTCCGATCTTTTTGTTATAAATGCTATATATATATTGAAAAACTGCCCCTGGTTTACTTTGATGATATGCTACGCTCCCTACAGCGCTTTGATTTTCACTTAACCGTTACCATTCACACGCTGCTTAAACTACTAGAATATTTTGATATTTGACCTTTACAAAACTGCTGTGAACCCTGATACACATTTTCATTGGCTGATGCAAGTTTACTTGTTTGTAGTTATAGCAGAGTTTATAGTGAATATGAAGGCTACGTGTTGAAAGGTTTAAACGAGTACACACTGTATGAGGTTTAAATATTTCATGGTTCTATTGACTGGTCATTATTTATTTGTTTCAATCAATATGATAAATTGATAGTGCGAGAGTTTTAATTTATAATACAAGTCATTCTTTTAACACACGAGCGTTTTATATACAATGCATTTAAAAACCCGTTTACATTATCACATTTGCCTCGTTGTACGCTGGTTTTGGATTCTCCTGTCTAAAAATAGCAATAGCGCTAATACACTAGCAATAATGCAGAGCCTAGAAACGATGTAGTTTCGGGCGAGGCAATTGGAGAGTAATGATATGCATGCGAACCATTTTGTTCTGTTGTAAGAATTAATGCAATGAAGTATGATTAAACTGAACTATGTTGTCTATTTCTTTCTATGTGAATACAATAATCTAACTGTGTAAAACTGGGTATAGTTTGCAGACGATCTGTTCATTGTCATTAAATTTTGTGTATATGGCTTATGAATGCATTGAAGGTATACATTTAAAATCCATATGGTATTTAATACTACAATCACGTTATGATACGTAAATGTAGGGTTAACGCATGCCTGTTTGTATTATAACATCTGCGGAGTTCCGAGGGACGCTTGGTGTCCGTGCCCGTTATGTTAACGTCTCTTGCTGGGTTATACCACACCACCCACATTTTATGTTTGGTACTACAGTGTCCGCGCGTGTTTATGTGTGGTATAACATAACCAACATAAGATTATAATAACTGATTATAATTAGCTTTAATATTACAGCACATACATCCACGCATCAAGCATACAACTATAAGTATATCATAGAGCGTATACATCAAGACTGGTCATAAGAGCATATACATGTAGTATACATCAGAGTGTGAAGCATCATGGGAAGGTTTAAGGGGCGTTAACCAAATACTGTTACATCTTTTCTCTTTTACGGAAAAGAAGATTAAACTTAAAAGTATTTTAAGTAGATCTAGAGTCATAAACAAGTCAATATCAAATGATCGATAACACAAAATTCTGTCTCTTTAGTTTCATACAGTCTCGCACAGTCTTTAAGCTTTGATTATATATCTGCGAATGTTATATACATCACATGACATAGTCCTTGTATCGTTCTGGTTTGCGCACTACACGTCCTGACTTCGTACGAGTAGCTTGTTCTTCAGTCTGTGGTGAGCTAATATTTGGCTCCTCAATACTATCATTGTTCATGCGCGGTAACTCACTGTTACTTAAATTTGGATCTATGTCTACAGTTTCTTCCCTTTGCTCAACATATCTCTCGTTTGTTTTCCGGAGATGTTTTCTATTTCTGTTCAAGATGGTTCCGTTTTCCTTGCATACATTGTACGAACGAGTGTACGGTTTCTCTACGACTGTTCCCTTCTCCCAAGTTTTATTCCGCTCTTGAGGTTGTATACGCACAGTATCTCCTTTAAGTAACTGGGGTAACGGCCTCGCATTTCTATTGTAATACTGAGCTTGGCGACGTTTGCTTTTGTCCAGGTTAGATTTTACGTTTGCTAGTATGCTCGGCTGTAGCTGTGACGATCTTTCTGGTAGCAATGTTCTAGTCTTCCTGTTCATTAGTTGTTGAATAGGACTGTAATTGGTCGATTGCTGCGGCGTATTACGGAAATTTAACAGCGCAAGCATAGGGTCCGTATGCGAATGTTTAGCTTTTTTCATGATTCGTTTAGCTGTCTTTACAGCATTTTCAGCTTTGCCATTTGACTGGGGGTACCTAGCTGATGACGTAATGTGCGTAAAATCCCATTTACTAGCAAACGATTTGAACTTTTGAGATTTGTACACACTAGCATTGTCTGAAATAACACGTTCCGGTATTCCGTGTCTGGCGAAATGTTGTTTCAATTTGCCAATGATTGAAATTGCTGAAATAGTCAACTGTCACCAAATAATTGTTATCATTGAATGTGAAAACATCCGTACCAACTTTTGCCCATGGTCTGTCTGGTACTTCATGGCTAATCAATGGTTCTTTGCATTGTTTTCTTTCCATTGATTGACAAGTGTCACATTTGCTAATGTAGTCCTTAATCTGGGTGGTCGTTATATTTGGCCAATATACGCACGATCTAGCCCTTTTTAAACAACCCTCAACTCCAATATGTGAATGAAGTTGTTCTAGTATTTCTCTGCGCATACTCGTGGGAATAACACATCTATCACCGCGAAATATGATACCATTATCCACTGATAATTCGTCTCGCACAGAAAAATAGGGTGAAACCTCTCTAGGCGCGACCTCTCTCCAACCCTTTTGGATACATTCTATGAGAATTTGAAGAGTCGTGTCATCGCTTGTAGCTTGCTTATTTCGAATCTGCCTTTCAGAAGAGACTGCTAAGTAGTCCGTCATATGTACCGATTCGAACACCTCCTCGAATTTCGTAGCCTTTCCGTTTGTTAAATAGGCTCTTGAAAGAGTGTCCGCAATGTACATGTTCGTCCCTTTTTTATAACGTATTTCATAGTCATAAGAAGCCAATCTTAAGAACATTCTTTGTAGCCTTTTCGGAGCTTTGTACAGATCCTTCTTGCTTATTATTTCCAACTATCACGTGACGTCCATACACAAGATGATGAAATTTTGAGAAACAGAATACTGCGCTTAGTAGTTCTTTCTCAATCATAGCATAAGAAACTTCCGCTTTCGTAAGAGCACGACTTACGTATGCGACTGGTTGGCCATTCTGTAATAAAGCACCACCAAGTCCACTTTCAGAAGAATCGCATTGTATGACCGTTTCTAGTTTTGGATCGAAATATCTCAGTACTGGTGCATCACACACAGCTTTCTTAAGTGTATCGAACGCTTCATCGTGAACATCAGTCCATTTAAACTCTACATCGCAGCGTGTAAGTTGTCGTAATGGTTCACAAAGTTAGCTCAGCTTGTCTAGAAACTTTGTTAAATAGTTCACAAACCCGAGAAATCGTTGTACTCCTTTCTTGTCTGTCGGTTTCGGCATATTGACTATAGCTTCAACCTTCGCTGGATCCACTTTTACACCTTTATCCGTGAGTAAGTGTCCTACAAACTGCATTTCAGTTTTATGGAGTTGCATTTTGTCTTTGTTCAGCTTAATGTTCTTTTCAACACATCTGTCTAGCAATTGACGGAAGTTGTTGTCATGATCGAGTAGTGCTTCTTCGTATGTATCACCTTTTCCATAGATGATTATGTCATCCGCTATAGCTTTGATACCACCAATTCCTACCAGGCTATCTTCCAGATACTGTTGAAAGTATTCTGGCGCTGGTGATATCCCGAATGGCATTCTATTCCATCGATATCTCCCAAACGGCGTTTCATATGTAGTGAGATAACTCGATCTTTCATCAAGTACCACATGATGAAATGCATTTTTAACATCGACTTTGCTAAAAACTGTAGCATTGTTCAGTTCTGGTAACAAGTCTTCAACCACTGGCAGCAAATAGTGGCTACGCTTTAGCGCTTTGTTCAACGGCTTTGGGTCAATGCATATTCTTAGTTTTCCGCTAGCTTTTTTGACAACTACAAGACTTGATATCCAGTCTGTGGGTGTATCAATCTTGGTTATCTTTTCAAGACTCTCTAGTCTATTCAACTCTTTTTTAAGTTTATCTTTCATTGAAACTGGCACTCGACGGAGGGGCATTCTTACAGGTTTTACTGTATTGTCCATTTCTAATTGCATTTTTTTCTCAAAACAACCTTCTCCCACGAACACCGATGAGTATTTTGTTTCAATCTCTTCTCGAGTTAATCTCGATTGCTTATTATCCTTATCTACAGGACAAATGTTATGATACTGGATCCTAATTAAATCCATTGTCTGTATCGCTTCAGAGCCTAACAGCGGCGTAACCCTGTTATCATCAACAACGATAAAGTTCACCATGTAGCGTTTGTTTGTTCTAGGATTTTTCAGCATAATTTCACACGTGCCAGCGGAGTACATTTTTGATTTATTGTACATAGACAATGTTGTTTTTGTCGGCTTTATTGTCTCATTTGACACACACGACTTTGGTATTATATTTGTAGTTGCTCCGCTGTCCAATTGAAATTTGACTGTTGTTTTTTGTTTTATCAACAGCATGTTAGCGAATATTTTGTTTTTAATTCTGTCGCTAGAATTCAATGACAACACGTCATCCTCACTTCCAGAACTTAAATCATCCACATGTTTAATTTGAGAACGCGACGACTTTTTTGCGTTGTACTTTTTCGACTCTGACTTGCATACTGATGCAAAATGATTGAATTTGTTACACTTATTGCATCGTTTCCCAAATGCCGGGCATTTCCCTTTAGCACAAAATTGTCCACAATATTTGCACTTGGTCTTATTTTCTTGCTTGGGTTGGTGCTTTCGTTTTGGTCGCACTACCTGCACTTCTTCACCAGGGGCGGCACTTTGGTTTAGGGTCTTAACTTTTGACGATGACGCTTCAGCAGCGCGGCACATGTCTATGCACTTGTTCAATGTTAGTTTTTCCTCTTGTAGCAGACGTTTTCTCAGACCATTGTCTGTAATTCCCAGGACAATTCTGTCAGTAATAAGTTCGCTTTCCAGAACTCCATAGTTACAAGTTTTTGACAATTTTCTTACTTTTGTCAGAAAACTGTCGAATGTTTCTGAATCTCCCTGGGAACATGTGTGGAAAATGTATCTTTCGTATGTGACGTTGGTTTTTCCTACACAAAATTCTTCAAATTTCTTGATGACTTTGTCAATGTCATCCTTATCTGCCTCGCTTTCAAAATCAAATCCATCGAACACGTCCATTGCTTCTGACCCTACGCACGTAAGGAATGTAGCTGCTCTTAAATACGTCTGCTTATTAATTAGACCGGATGCCTTTTCATAATTTGTCCATGACCGTTTAAACTTTTTCCAATGTGTAGCTATATTTCCGTCCATATCCAGCATTTTAGGAAACGGTATTAGCGACTGTACAGCACCTACGGGATGAACGACCTGCTCGGCTGCAACTTGCGGCGGTTGTCCTTGCATTGTCAGTTATTCTTTATGCACGTGAATACAAAGAATATAAATCCAAAGTTCTGTTTTGTTACAAAGGAATGCATATAAATATCCTTTTGCATATATAAACAGTCTTAAAGCACTTCTGACACCATGTTTATGTGTGGTATAACATAACCAACATAAGATTATAATAACTGATTATAATTAGCTTTAATATTACAGCACATACATCCACGCGTCAAGCATACAACTATAAGTATATCATAGAGCGTATATATCAAGACTGGTCATAAGAGCATATACATGTAGTATACATCAGAGTGTGAAGCATCATGGGAAGGTTTAAGGGGCGTTAACCAAATACTGTTACATCTTTTCTCTTTTACGTGCGACAGATCCTAGGGCAATAGAATACATCAATTGTTAACTACTCATTGATATTTTACTTTTGCTTTCTGTACATAAAAACATTCACACGGACATGTCGGGATGTAACAGTTACGAGTAAGCACGGCGTTTAAAATAAATACACATTGTACTGTCATTTCCTTTGCTTGATTCTATTGCTATTTCTATTATGTTCTACAGGTGCCTCCGTAGCTCAATGGTTTGCGCGCTCGCCGTCTAATGTTGCGATACGGGTTCAAATAGGGATGGAGGCACTCATATGCATGTCATATTTCAGCATAAAGCTGACTGTCAAATAAAGGCTATGCTCGCCTCGGCATATTGTTGTTTTTATTCATGTTGTTGTTGTTGTTATTGATAGTGTTGCTGTAAGAGTCGCTGTTGTTTCTATTACATCAGTTTTAGTGGTGCTTTGTCGATAGTGTCATTGATGGTGTTGATGTTGCTTATAATACTGTGTGTTATGTTTGTGATTACCACATACAGTATTATTGTAGGGATAAAAACTGTATGTGGGATAAGCTACCCATCAAGGTGCCGGGAGCCAGTGGACAGGAAGCTCATGCCGTACGGCTCTGTAACACGTACTTTAATCCACAGGTAGGTAATTCATGCCATACGGCTCTGTAACACATACTTTATTTTCAATAGTCATACAACATTTGAACAACAATACAAACATGTACTGAGCTAATGGATCTGAAATTACAAAATATTGTTTACATAGCTTAATCTTGCCGTGTAGACGTCATGTATATTTTTGCAATAACACCATCAGTTCACTTACCAACCTCTTTTAAGTCGGCGATTTGAGTACATGTTTTAAAAACACATTCCACATACATTCCCAGTACATGTATGTCATACTCGTATTATTGTGTTGCAGGAGTTTCTAAATTCATCAAGCGATGCTTTCGACAACATGTTGTTAGGTTTATCCTCTACCCGGGCAGAAAGAGAGGACAACATTGTTGTGCCGGATCTACGAGGTATTGTAGCTTATTTTATATGCACCTAATATTTACAAGGACCACAGTGGAATATTGCACCTTGTACCATGCACGTTTGATTAAACTTCGTGCTTGTACCAAATGAATAATCTTCTTCTTAGTATTATAATTACCTCTCTACTTCTTCAGAGTGGCCGTATATTTAAATATCTAGTTTTTATAGATCTTTATAACCGTTCTTAGTGTGGTAAATGGATCTGCAATACTAAATATAATACATTAATTAACTCCTTAGAAATGATTTATTCCCCAATTTGACATTGTAAAAATAATGAATAATTTGATTTTGAACGTTAGCTTAAGCTTTCCATAAGTGCTTTCTTAAAACAGGACTCAATTGTGCCTTTTACGTTTAGTTAAAAAACAAGTACAGTACAGTAGAAAGTCGAAGCCCTTAATAGTTTTGCCTCTAACATCATTGATTAATAAGGCTTCGGTGAAATGATGATGTAATAGTGTACGAGAGTTTAGTAGTTGAACAGGTAAATGGCTCCAACCATTTTCCCGGTCTGAAGGCAGTTCGAGCTTTATCAGCTCTCTGTATGTATCATGGCTTCAAGTCAACTCAAGTCAAAATGTAATTATTGTCGGAATTTGGATATAACAAAGCAACCATAAGCCATGTATAGATTTGAACCAACAGCTTTTTAATATATCTACATTTTCAGAGAGTGTGTTTGGTCCACTAGAGTTCTCACGTCGTGATCTGGTTGCCATCAACATACAAAGAGCACGTGATCACGGACTTCCGGATTATAACTCTGTTAGACAAGCATTTGGCTTATTACGGAAGGAATCTTGGGAAGAGATCAATGACTACCCAATCTCCGATAATGATTTTCCTCTTGCCGAGGACAGAGATGCCTTTAAATATGCAAATGACTCTTACATGGGCGAGGCATGTATATATAACAATATATAGTACACATTAGAAATAGCCACGTCCCATGACATGTACACATTGTATTAAAAAAATCACAAAACATTAGCCCATTCCGTTTGGATATATACATACTACCATGCAATAATTAAGTTATATTTTTTGTCGAAGGCATCTTCATGTTTTCACCAACTCATTGCTTGTTTTCGAGAAATGATCATGTGTCCCTGCCGTTAATCGATCTAGGAACCCCACGATCCTTATATAGTCAAGGATGTTAATCACTTGACTTATGTGCCAGCCTATTCACCATGGTGTTTCTGTAGGACTGCCACTGGATAATTTAGTTATTTATAGATATTATAGATGATCACGCTGGCAGTCTGGATTTGATAATCGGGTTCAGTGTGTGTATGTGCTTCCATGCCATTGCCTATAGTCATGTCCCCCATACGTGCACAGATTGTCAGTGCTTGCGGAACAGCAACTTATTACTGACTGACCATAAGTAACGCGACTGCTCAGTTCATATGACTGCCAAAAATACCGCGTATGAACTAAATCACTGTACGACTTATTGGGATACTGTTCAATTTAACTGGTATGACTTATTGTGATTGAAATATCCGGTAATTTCCTATTGTCACTGTACGGCTTATTGCAAGACTATACAATTCAACGTGTACTCCTATTATTGCGATAACCGAAAGTTGACTCGTTTGTGCACTGTGCAAAATATGTTACCCTGAAACGGTTGCAAAACGTCATAAAACAAAGAGATCGAAGGTTCTTCTATAAAACGAGACTGGTATCGGAATGATTGAAATTATTTGTTTTGTGTCATAGTTCAAATTAGTGCACTGCGGTACAAAAATGCATACCCATTGTGTAGGCAAATATTTAGGTAATGCATGTTTATGTACTTTTATCAGTAGAGTTTATATAATAAATCCCCAATTTAACCTACCAATGTTAAATGTCTACCTACAATTGGCAAACTTTCAAAGCGTGCAGTAAAACTGGTACAATATTATCTAACAAAGATCATATTAAGTCAGACAGGAAAGGCAGCACTCATCTTAACAGGTCGACCACAGAAAAACACATACAAGGTACAAGGCACAATACCCAACTAAACAAGTAAAGATCCGCCCAAGTCCAAGCTGGTGAATATTAGTTTCAATAAGCAAAAAAACGATTACCTAGGCTAGCTGAATGACCCAGCTCCCACTAATTTATTAATACATACATTTGCAGCCAATCCAGCGCCTGAAAGCTTTGTACGGTGGTTCAAAGGCTCCTGATAATCTTGATCTGTTTAGTGGTGGCATTCTAGAAACAACACCTGACGGTCCCGGGGAGTTGTTCAGGACGATCATTCTGGAACAGTTTCTGCGTATTCGTCATGGGGACAGATTTTGGTTTGAAAAGTAAGTCATGTTTTAGAATTTAGTAATACACAGATTCTTTAGAATGACACCGAAAGTAGATACAATGTACATTAAATGAGAATAATAATAGTACAATGTACAAGGTATTTCGTGAATATAATAATTGTATTTTGTTTTATATTATTTACCATTATGACTTGACTAAAAAATAAATTCAGTCTTTTACTCAGATTTCTGATTATTTCGCACTTGCATAGTGAAACGGCAAATATCAACTGTACTGGACCAGACCTTACTTGACCGCCATTTTATAACTGGCATATTGTCGAGAAACGAGGTAAAAAATACAGCAAATAATTTGCACCAGTAAAGGGATTCGAACGCATTGCCTAGCACAAACAAACTCACTGCATTTCTATCGATTGTCATGTATGATTTGAATGGATGGCATGATTCGTTAATCGTTTAGTAATTTTACTACTGATGCCATTCTACTACATGTACAATTTAGTAATTTTACTAATGATGAGGTTCTCCGAGATGTACAATTTAGTAATTTTACTAATGAGGAGGTTCTCCGAGATGTACAATTTAGTAATTTTACTAATGATGAGGTTCTCCGAGATGTACACTTTAGTAATTTAACTAATGATGAGGTTCTCCGAGATGTACAGTTTAGTAATTTTACTAATGATGAGGTTCTCCGAGGTGTACAGTTTAGTAATTTTACTAATGATGGGGTTCTCCGAGGTGAACATTTTAGTAATTTTACTAATGATGGGGTTCTCCGAGGTGTATAATTTAGTAATTTTACTAATGATGAGGTTCTCCGAGATGTACAATTTAGTAATTTTACTAATGATGAGGTTCTCCGAGATGTACAATTTAGTAAATTTACTAATGATGAGGTTCTCCGAGATGTACAATTTAGTAATTTTACTAATGATGAGGTTCTCCGAGATGTACAATTTAGTAATTTTACTAATGATGAGGTTCTCCGAGATGTACAATTTAGTAATTTTAATAATGATGAGGTTCTCCGAGATGTACAATTTAGTAATTTTAATAATGATGAGGTTCTCCGAGATGTACAATTTAGTAATTTTAATAATGATGACATTCTACTACATGTACAATTTAGTAATTGTACTAATGTTTATGTTCTCCGAGATGTACAATTTAGTAATTTTACTAATGCTGAGGTTCTTCGAGATGTAAAATTTAGTAATTTTACTAATGACGAAGTTCTATACTACATGTACAATTTAGTAATTTTAATAATTATGACATTCTCCTATATGAACAGATGAGTAATTTTACAAATGATGAAGTTATTTTATTTGAACAGATTAGTAAATTTACTAATGATAATCTCCGTTGTGTACAGATTGTTTAAGGATGAAGAAATAGAGGACATAATGAACACCACTATTCTGGATATAGTACTGAAAGTCACCAAAATAGAACAACAAGATATCAGCAGTGATCCATTTGTTGTCGATTTTTGTAAGTTGGCCATACATAAATTTTTTATAGTAAACCGTACAAAATATGACACTATTTAAATGTTCGTAAATTAATGTGTATTTTTGTATTGTTTTTGTTATACTTTTATTTTCTAATGCATTTTATACGGCATTCTGGGACAACCCACGTATACCCCAATATTCCCTGAAAGGTTAATTTGGTCCCAATGTCCCGATCCCGTTTTTGTTATTTGTATTGGTCTTTTGTGACCGGTTGGGTGGGAAATGTAGTGCATTAATCCTGGAAAGGATATTCGCTGATATTCCCTATCGATGGATATCCATGTCCATGTAATATAGAAACCTTAATAAAAAAATGAATAACGGCAGTATAGATAGTCATATTAAAATGCATGGTTTTTGGTATAAGCTTGGGCATCAAATCTTTAACAGACCCCCTTACATTTTCAGCATCACCATGTTTAAGCCAACCACAACAACTACGTGGGAACACGGATGATCTAGTCAACGAAACACTTGTTCTAGAAAACTGCACAGTAGTTCAGCACTATGACTATTTCTTCGGCAAGGACAGTTCTCAGTATTCGTTCGCACTATCATTCCTTGCGCTTGGATTGTGTATCCCTGGTAAGAAACAAGTTATACACTACATACATATTCGCGAAATGCACTAGTGAATAGAACCCACGGCACAACCCTTGTGAATTGCGGGGATTAGTACTCTTTTTTTTCATACCCCTTGTAAATTACCGCCACCAGCCCCTCCAGAGCCATACATATTGTAAATCCCCCGCAAATCGCCCTCAGGGGTATAGTCATGACTATATTTCCCCGTTATGTTGGAGCGGAATAAAAGTCATCTGATAAGTAAAAATACGGGACAGTTCCACCGCTACCCCCCCCCCCCCGGGGTTGGAGTTAGGGACGTGGTTTCAATTGAAGTGTGCATTAAGCATCAATACATAAGACCATCATTGCAAACACTGGTCAAAGTGTCTTCTTGTTGACCTTATGTTCGTGTACTGTCATGTTTTCTGCTCATTCTTTACCTGTTCGATTCGTTATTATCTTTTTTGCTAACGATCAACAGCAGAGTTATAACATTCACAGTGTTGTAATAAATGCTGACACATTTGTTGGGCCTAATGATACATGAGAGCAGGACTTCTTTGGACAGCATTTAGGGAGCTGGGACTTGGGCTTTCGGCGATGAAGTTCATTTTCTCGTTAAGTTATGTGTGTGTGTGTGTGTGTTGGCATTGTGTCGTGTAATTGTGGTATGTTACGAGTATGGTTTTATGTGATCTGTGCTCGGTTGTTTAAGTTGGGTGCAGCATTCACTGTCCGATTATTTGTTATCTTTCAAATAGCGACTTTTCAGCTCCATATTTTGTCTTGCGTATTTTTATGTTTGCCCTTGTGACTTGTACATATTAGTCACCAATCGGGACACCTCGGACAATCTCTACGAATCATCTCTCGGGCGTAAATAGAACATCGCCATTTTTTAACGTCTTTCGCCATGACGTCATCATGACAGATTTAAACAGTGCTTCAATGCGTAGCTGTGTGTTATGCTCAAGGAGTGTAGCGAAATTGTACTGTTAAAATCAATAAAACATCTTTTGATATTTCCGCTGCTGATAAGTTACGGTCTATTTTCTTCGGCCCATTTTCTTCTGCGTAAGATTTAAGAAAGAAAGCTGCTTGATTCATACGCTTGATACATCCGAGGTATTTTATCCCGTAAAAATGCCGTACGGACCGTTCCGATTGATTCGTCACTTTACACCGAATATGGCTTCTGGAAAGCCATATTTGGCGTAAGCTTTATTCGGCACAAGAAGGCCGCCACACGACCCAAATGAATAATGAAATTGTACGACTATCAATTTAGTGGTTTGTCTAATTTCGTTACAAAGTATTATCTGCTTCTATTGCATGGAGCAATTAGCTGTATATGTAACCACTATACAGTGTATGACTTGTGTATTTTAGGAACAATTGCTGTAATGTTGATCATGGTTCGTTACAAGAACAAGAAAATGACGGAAACTAGGCGTAGACAAACAGTCAGACAAAAGTCACCTGAACCTGATATACACCTTGGTAATATGTTCTTATATGCTGAAAACTTATATTATAAAGGATATTGCATGATTGTGATTATATTAAACGGATTTATTAAGTGAGTTATATCAAATGATATAATGCTAGGCTCTGTCGACGAGCATTTTATTAATCATTAACAACGGTGTTTTTATCCCATGATAGCCTTTCCAACCGAAGCATCTTTTAACTAAATTAATATGTATCATACTGCGTCTATTTGCACACGTCTCCTATGCTTTAAATGAGTTTTGAGAGAAAACAATGTAATTTGAATGGATGTCAATGTCTTCAGTAAAATGAAGTTGTTTTAGCTCTTGATATTTTATACGGTTTAGGGTCAATGGAGAATGGTTATGTTTGTTTTAACTATTTAAAAAAAATTGAAATCTCTGTATATGGCTCGAATATTCATCATTTCATGCAAGACGTTATACCGTCTAAATATTTGACATAATATATTGAATTGTTAATTTTATTCAACATCTTTCAGCTGTAGAGTGGGTCGGTCCTAATGATGGTGAACGAAACGTGAAGCTGAAGTTTGATCAGGACCGAAAGAAGTTGCACGTGACGGACAGAGGCAGGAAACCATTGCGTATGATTGACCTACGTCATACAGATAAAGTTAATTGTCGTGTATCGTCAGATAAAGGATGTTGCGTCCTTTCCGTTCGCGTGCCTGGGGAAATAGACTTAGTATGTATATTTTCAAAATGATTATATGAATCATCTGTATTTGGGATGGATAAAGATAATGAAAAATCGGACAAGGAATGCATCACTCAACGGTAAAAGCCGAGCACAAAACACACAAAAAGGAACAAAAAAAGATAAAAGCACAATCAACAAGCACACATCACGATGTTCAACAGAAAATTGAACAGGAAAAAGAAACTAAACTGCTTCAAGACTTGCTTTTAGGTGTTAAAACAGTCCGTTAAAATAAGAAAACATTGTCAATGGTATAATCCTGCAGCTCTATAAATGAGTTTTGATAGTTTTCAACAAACAGAAAGTAGGTAAATGGAAAGGGGATCAATGGGCGAATAAAATGGAAGCTATGTACATAAAGCAGCCCATGAAATTATCCAGAATAGGTAACAGCTTAAAGCAGAAGGCGTTTCTTTTAACTGTATTAGATAAATAATGGGAATGAATACTATCACTTGTCCAAGACTAGTAACTGCTTAAGTGACCACTAGTACCAGCACACTTTATCGTGCTCTGCCCATCATGTTTCTGTTGAGTACTACACCCTGTCTCTGAATTCGGTATGATCTTTCGGCTTTATTTCTTTCAGGTTATGCGGTTCACAGACCAAGTGAGTAGAGCTGAGTTTATAGTTGCACTTGAAAAGTTCCTGAAAGTTATCAGTATCACCTTACAGCAGCGGGAGATGAAGGAAGATATGTTGAAGAAGGATGCAACAACCATGGAGCAGAGAAAGAAACTGTTGGATAAATTCATCAGAATTGTCTGTCTTCAGGTACAGCCTTATACGTCGTCAAATAATTCTTAAATGTTCAATATTTCGATTGCACCTTTTCGCACATATTATGTAATTAACATGTGTGCATGCTTATTTATGCTGCGATGATATCCGAGTGAATGAAGTGTTTTGTAAATTATGTTCAAATTAACAAACTTGTTTTGGTGTTGATAACTTTGTTTCTCTTCCATGAAAATTATTTATCTAATCCATGTCAATAGTACAACCTGTACAAAGATAAAGAAGTTTGTGATATATTTCAGGCTTTCAGAGCCGATGTTGTTGATACTACTGGACTAGACGCTGATGCTATGAACCAGGTGTCTAAGATACAGCTTACAAGAACAGAATTTTCAGATGCTCTAGGGCTTAAACCCACGTCCATGTTTGTACGAAACATGTTTCTGATGGTTGACAAAGATAGGAATGGATTTGTAAGCTTCACCGAGTTCATGGAAATCTTTACAATTTTAGCAAAGGGTAAACCCATTTACATAATCTAATATACAAATGTAGTATTGCATTGATGAATCTGATGTTATTTTCTAGCTCTGAAGCATTTGACACCTGACAGTGGAATTGCATATATTAAGTTGCAATTTTCTTTCTCTTGCAATCATTCCCTAAATATTTCGTTTATTTATTTTATTTACAGTAAATCTTAAACTCTGAGGACTTTTTTGACACCTGGAATTAGGACTTGTCACGGTTTAGTTTCATTTACTCGCTCAGTTTTGTGTTGGTCATTGTGACGTATGATTGTGGCTTCTTTTTTGTGTGTTTCTTTTACTTCTTTTTTGTATAACTGTTCCTTGCTGTGCCTTTGGTGCTCGTGGTTTCTGTTGAGTGCTGCATTCCCTGTCCGCTTTCATTATATTTATGGATTTAAAGCAGGAAAACTTATCGAAACATATCAATTTAATCCAGCTTTGTTCTCAATAAGAAGAACTTATTCGCACATAGAATTACGTATTATTATTAAGTTTCCAAATAACTACCGTTTTACAAAATTGTATTCAGTGACATTTTAATACGCGCTCATGAACTTTTTTTGTACAAACATAAACAGTTATCACCGAACACGCTTACACTATTTCACATGAATTTCAACAGACTGGACTTTTTGTAATCCAAATGCAGGACGGTTTGTGCATCAGTAGTGTGTTTCTTAACTTTTCAAACCACTGATGAGTGCTGCCTTCCCGCTAGATTATTATTATTGTTTCAATGCGTTTAATTGAACTGGTGTAGAGGTATTTCTAAAGCTAGTGTACTTCAGTTAACAATTAACCGATGTATTATTATCAGCATTGCATTTTTGTTTACCACAGGTGGCGCTGCAGATAAAGCTAAGATGTTGTTTAACATGTACGATTTACGCGGGAAAGGCGCGATGTCATCAGAGTCATTCACCAAGATGATAAAGTAAGTAGGACATAAATATTTTCCAAAGACCACTTGAGTCGACGAAAAACACTTTCACTCTTTGATTAAGTAATACTATATATGATGTTATATCACGAAATCTCTTCAGACAGTACTTCAAAGTACTGGTTAAGTTGAGTGCTGTCTTCCCTGTCCGACTTTCTATTTTCGTTTTGCTGTTAATATGTGGTTATATAAAACAATCTTATAACAACCAATACTTCCAGTTGTTCATTTTGTTCAACCCTCCCGTGATTAGAATATGTGTAGTGCAGTTGATGTATCTGTATCAAACAACGCATGAAACCTACATCTGGTGTTGTGTTTTCATTTATGTCTTTCAACTTTTTGACATCTTTAACTTGGACATTCGGCTTTTGGACAGCTAAAACTTGGACTTTCAGTCATTAAGTTCCATTTTATTGTCCGTTGTGTGTTGGGCATTGTGCTGTACGATTGTGGTCGGTGTTGTTTCTTTTTACTGTGCTCGGCTGTTTTAGTTTAGTTCTGCCTTCCCTGTCAGATTGTTTTTTTTTTAGCTCACCTGTCACAAAGTGACAGAGTGAGCTTTTGTGATCACTCTTCGTCCGTCGTCCGTCCGTCGTCCGTCCGTCAACAATTTGCTTGTGTAGACACTAGAGGTCACAATTTTGACTTAATCTTTATGAAACTTGGTCACAATGATCATCTCAACAAAATCTAGGTCAAGTTCGATATTGGGTCATCCTGGGTCAAAAACTAGGTCACAAGGTCAAATTATAGAAAAACCTTGTGTAGTCACTAGAGGTCACAATTTTGACTTAATCTTTATAAAACTTGGTCACAATGATCATCTCAACAAAATCTAGGTCAAGTTCGATATTGGGTCATCCGGGGTCAAAAACTAGGTCACAAGGTCAAATCATAGAAAAACCTTGTGTAGTCACTAGAGGTCACAATTTTGACCTAATCTTTATGAAACTTGGTCACAATGATCATCACAACAAAATCTAGGTCAAGTTCGATATGGGGTCATACAGGGTCAAAAACTAGGTCACAAGGTCAAATCATAGAAAAACCTTATGTAGACACTAGAGGTCACAATTTTGTCTTAATCTTTATGAAACTTGGTCACAGTGATCATCTCAACAAAATCTAGGTCAAGTTCGATATTGGGTCATCCGGGGTCAAAAACTAGGTTACAAGGTCAAATCATAGAAAAACCTTGTGTAGTCACTAGAGGTCACAATTTTGACCTAATCTTTATGAAACTTGGTCACAATGATCATCTCAACAAAATTTAGGCCAAGTTCGATATTGGGTCATCCGGGGTCAAAAACTAGGTCACAAGGTCAAATCATAGAAAAACCTTGTATAGTCACTAGAGGTCACAATTTTGGCCTAATCCTTATGAAACGTGGTCAGAGTGATCATCTCAACAAAATCTAGGTCAAGTGCGATATTGCATCAGGGTCACAAATCACAGGTCTTGCATGTACTGCTATAACAGGTGAGCGACCTAGGGCCCTTTGGGCCCTCTTGTTACTATTTTTTTGTATTTACAGATGATGTTGTTATACAAACATTTATCATTTTGTTAGCATATTCACACCCTTCTTCCTCTAGCAATAGGTATTGGTATTTCGTGTATGACCATCATCTGAGTGTTAGTTATATATTCATAAAGATAATATTAAGCCAGACAGGGAAGGCAGCACTCAACTTAACCAGCCGAACACAGAAAACATAAAAAACATACAAGGCACAATGTCCAAATGAACAAGTAAATGATCCGCCCAAGTCTATGCTGTCGAATGAACTAGTTTCAGCAATGAAAAACAAATGAATGCCCCATTTCCAACTGTAAAACGACTGAAATAGATATATTTCTAAAACGGCTGAAACAATTATTATTATATATTCATGCTAGGTCAATGCTGGATCTGTCAGATTCTAATCTCGATAATGCGGCTATAGCAACTCTAGTAGACACATTGTATCAACAAGCAGGACTGAGACCTGGAGAGAAAATGC
The DNA here is from genome assembly GCA_947247005.1 of Spisula solida. Lineage (NCBI taxonomy): Eukaryota > Metazoa > Mollusca > Bivalvia > Venerida > Mactridae > Spisula > Spisula solida. The sequence continues at coordinate 5,746,453 of OX365960.1, read as the reverse complement.
CCCTCGATGCATTCCAGAGAATCTTCGCCTCCGATGAATACGCTGATACATTAGAAAAAGCTTCTCTTCAACTTCAAGGTTGGTTTCTGAACATTTTCTGCACTCTTCTGCTGATTAACTTGGTTAAATGTTATCGAGATTCTGTAAACGTTTTTGATTATGGTTGGTACACATATGTAGATTCCTGGATCAAGCACCACTGTAAGATGCGATAACTAAACGGCTACCAATATTTCGCAAGCAAGGATATATATAGCTAGTAGTTACAAAGCTCATAACTTACTACCAAGAACATAACCTCATTGCACATGTCTGTGTTATATTCAGACTCTGTTGTATTTATAATATAAAGTTTTTGTTCAAGATATTTCATAGTAATATCTGTGACGCATGAATCGTTATGTAAATTCGCATTGTCGGTACAGAACAAGGAAAATGGTAAATGACTAAAATTTTCTGCGGGATGAATTAACCATTGTATATTACCCAGGTGCAGAGAAAAAGTGTAAGTATAAGCTGTAGATGTAGTTGAAAACACTACTAGTATATATTGCATGTTGACACTTTAGCTTGTCTCTAGTCGGCTAACTTATTTCTGACTTGCAACATCTCTTAGGACTTTTTACTAATAACACTCTTGATAGAAGCTTTCATCTTTCTTCTAGATAATATAGCCAGGTATTGTAATACTATTCATTGCCAGATTATTGGTATTCATATAAGATACAAACACATTAACCACTTTCAAATCTGTTTTTAATTCTCGTTTGTGTACAAGTATGTTCATAAATATTTAAAAGGAAAACTATACTCACATGGTTTTGGTCACTGTGTTGTACGGCTTTCTTATTGGTGAACATTATATGTTTCCTTGTGATTTGTGATTGTCCTTTAGTTTTGTTGTTGTGTGTTGTTTGTTAACTCCAGTTATGTTTGACTGGCTTAGGCAGTATGCTATCAACCTGGCGAGTCTGTCTTTTCGTGATTTTTATACGCCCTTTTGAAGAAAAACGGGACATATTATGGGAACACCCTTGGCGGGCGGCGGTGTCCAGCAGTTTGTCTGTTCTCTAACGCTCAGAGTTTTCATCAGACTTTCTGCCAATGCTTATGGCCATAATATCTAGGCCATGTTCGATTATAGGCCAAATCGGCCTTGGCCTTATTTGGTTATGGGCCTTTAATTAACAAATAGGTATGAAATTGGCCTTGTCTGTGCTCTAACGCAAACAGTTTTCATCTGATCGTCTTTAAACTTTGTGACAATGCTTATGGTCATAATATCTAGGCCAAGTTTGATTATATTCTGTGTGTACAGTTCCTTCTTTTGGTTACCTTTTGTGCCTACTAATAGTTTTTTTGTTTAGTGCTTTCCCTAGTTTCGTATTTCAAAATAATTGCATTACTAGACAAAATTGGTTCAATGCCAGAATTGAGCGTCAATTACCGTCAACATTGATTGCTGAAATAATCAGTCATAAATCATCAAATCTCAGTATTTGTTATTTACTAAGGGCCACTTTCTTATAGAGCTAGCAATTTGTTCATATAATGTTCTGGTTGTGCCTTTCATATATTATCACTCCTCTCGTGCTCCGTTTGTTACTATTTTTTCTGGACAACCTTTAAATACTGCAGGGTTATTATGACCCCCATCTTTGATGAGGGGGTATATTGCTTTGCACATGTCTGTCGGTCGGTCGGTCTGTCTGTCTGTCGGTCGTATAAAATGGTTTCCGTTCAATAACTCAAGAACACTTTGACCTACGATCATCAAACTTTACATGAAGGATGGTCAGCAACAGTAGATGACCCCTATTGATTTTGGGGTCAGTAGGTTAAAGGTCAAGGTCATTGTGACCTTTACTATTTCTGACTATTTTAATGGTTTCCGTTCAATAACTCAAGAACGCTTTGACCAAGGATCTTCAAACTTTACATGGAGGTTGGTCAGCAATGGTAGATGACCCCTATTGATTTTGAGGTCAGTAGGTCAAAGGTCATGGTCACTGTGACTTTTACTATTTCTGCCTATTAAAATGGTTTCCGTTCAATAACTCAAGAACGCTTTGACCTAGTATCTTCAAACTTTACATGGAGGTTGGACAGCAACAGTAGATGACCCCTTTTGATTTTGAGGTCAAAGGTCAAGGTCACTGTGACCTTCACCATTTCTGACTAATGGGCTGCCATGGGGGCATACGTGTTTTACAAACATCTCTTGTTATGTTTACAGTTTATAACACTTGCTTAAGCATTTATTAAGCCAAATTGATAATTTTGTGCTAACCTGGTGATTGTTTTAATAATACTGTGTAACGTAACTATGCTAATGTAATTTTATGCTGCTAAATGCGATTGCTAATCTTATAATAAAAGTAATGTTTACTTTCGCGAAATTATTGATATGCTTTGCATGGGCGTTTGGCTATTTTGTTTTATTTCTTTTCGATGGTGTTGTATTTGTCTTTATGGCAATGGTTTCATTCTTAACGAATTTCTGTTTTACATACTTTCGCTACGCGCTCATAAATATATTGACTTTTATCACTACACGGTGAGACATAAACCATATTCAATCAAAACATACAAATATCCTCTGTATATAACTAGTTACCTATAACAAGCTAAATTAACTAAGTGTGCAGCAAAGTTCTTTAAAACGATTTTCACATTGTGTCACTAGGTATCAATCATTATTTACACGTGGTTGGTTTTTAAGTCAGTATAATGTTCCATCTGTTTGTCATGTGATACTGTGTTTGTTTCATCTGCAAGCCATGTAATATTGTGTAATATTTCAGGGCAAGAACGGGGCTCGAAATCGTTTATGGAATCATACAGTAATAATCGTCGGAAAACTTTCATTGGAGACTTAACGTAATTTCACTTGCTAAATCTCTTGCTAAACACAATTACGGGATTATACCAGTTTGTGCTTTACCCATTTCCTCAACACTTTCTCAGTTATAAAGTATAGTGTGTATATTTGTTATAAACTGTCATCATACTTAACGGGCAAGTCGATTTGGACTTAAGAGACCCCTACGTTTTTATCTCTGTTATTTCCCGAAGCATCTCAAGTAGAAATCTCACATCATATTGAGATTTTGCTCAAATAACAGTTTGAGTTAGAGATAAATCTGAAGTTTGAGCTCTTGGATTGTTAGTGAAACAAGCTAAGAATAATATGTATGTTTTGAAATGTTAATTCTGAGTCCATTGTCCCATGGAAATTAACCCGAATTCACATGACTGTATCTGAGGTGAGATCCATCGCAGATTGAGATGCTTTGGGAGATATATTGAACTGTTAATGATTGCAGCACTAGGCATGTAGGCACTTGAAGACCAATGTTTAAATAGTTGGCCGAGAACGAAGCGGTCTTATCAAAAAGGACACCTGTCTGAATTCGAACCTTCCCCTCCTGGTGTGGATGCGATGTCATAAAATGTATGCACTGACCAACTGACCATAAACTTATACAAAATGACCATAATCAATGATAAATATACGAAACACCCCCGATATGTTAATGTTACTAAAACAAGCTGCTTGTTCCCTGTAGGGAAGCCGAAGAGGAGAATGACGCCCAACAGAACAAGAAATCAAAACTGAATATAAAAACGACACAACACAAGATTCCCACATCCACTGTACGGAGACACTTGTACAGTTTTACCAAGTATGTCGAGAACTACAAACGTCAAATCTTCTGGGTGACACTGTATGTGTTAGTCTCAGTCGGAATATTTGTGGAGAGGGCAGTCTGTGAGTTCTCTGTTCATTTTAACAATACTATTCATGTATTAAATTAATTCATTTTTTAGTCGATTGTGAAACAATTTCTTAAACTTATGATAATTACTCTAGACACTTCTATGTGGTATCAATACACGCGCAGGTTGGTTCTATTTTATGCCGAACGTCAAGTAATAAAACACATGTACCATTTTTATTTCGTCTTTTGTTTGACGCGGTCTGCGTGATGATTGATCATTAGAAATGTTTTAAAATATCAGGCAATTAACGACCACATCTAAAAAGTTATAATAGTAGTAGTATAGTGCGTCCAGGATAATGTGATGTTTAAAAACATTAATTGGTTTTGTTAACTGATGCAAAACTAGTTTTACAAATTACTTAAGTGAACAGATATGGTCAGTATTATAAAAAATTCCCGCCTTTTTCCTGATCGTGGGAGCACTTTTTGTACTATGACTATTAAAATATTTGTTTACTCAGATTACTCGTACGAGCGTGAACATGTTGGATTACGACGTCTGGCTGGATATGGTGTAACGGTGACACGTGGTGCGGCTAGTGGAATGATGTGGACTTACTCCTGTCTCCTTGTCACTATGAGTAGAAACACAATCACTTTCCTCAGGGAGACGTTCTTACATAGATTTATACCATTCGACAGCTTCCATGCCATGCATAAATTTGTCGCCGCTATGGCGCTCGTCTTTACAGGTAATATAACCTGGTATACTATCCTGTTCCTGCAATTGGCTTTTCAGTGACATTTTATGACTTCACCATCTTCCATTATCTTCATGAATTCACAATTTATTTTTCAAGCATGAAAATACATCACGATTTTATTAAAATTTTTATATTGTTATCGATTTCACGATTCCAACTTTAAATTGTTATCAATATCACGATTTCAACTTTATTGTTATCGAAATTACGATTTCAACTTTATTGTTATCGATAGCACGATATCAGCTTTATTGTTAACGAAATTAAGATTTCAACTTTATTGTTATCGATATAACGACTCAACTTTATTGCTATTTTATCAATTTCACGAATTTAATTTGATTTTTCAACGTCATGTTTACTGATTTACAGACTTCCGCTTCTTGTGTATATCTATAGCTGCAGCATTTTGTGTATAACATATTAAGTTATATTATATACTAGTATAATAAAACAAACGTGACATGAAGAAATAAATGGACTTTATATGGACTTATCAGTATTAAATTTTATTATTTCAGTTGTACACTGTGTGGGACATGGTATTAATTTGTATCACATCTCTACATGGGCTTCCACAGATCTTAACTGTGTCTTTCGTGAATACTTCAGATCGTACGTAGTCTCTTTTCTTTAGCTTTGGTAATGTTTAACGATATTTGTTTTCTATTACAATTGACAAGCATTGGAACACACATACATGCATACAATTACAGTTTATACAGAGGTGTTGATTATAGTGCTTGATTCCAGTCCGTTAGTCTGACGGTTAGCAGTTTATTGTAGTTATGGCTCTATCCAAAGATCTCGAACATGTTATGGAACATGATACCTTTTAGTGCATGCAGGCTGTTTTGTTGTGAAACTCTTCTTTCAATAGTTACGGCCACGTGAAGCGTGTTAGAGAATGCAACACCATTATTAATTAGAGGTTAATATACGACACAGCCGGGCAGGGAGGCGATAATCGGCCCGAACATTGAATACCGGTAGTCAACTCGAGGGCTTCAGCCCTAGGGTGATTATGCATTGCAGGCGGATTATCAACTTCCGGCCAGGCTCTAAAGTGTATTAAGTCTTTAATAAAATTGATCTATGATTTCATTATCTCTATGACGAACAAATTACGTACGTATTACTGATGTAGATATACACTAATATAAGGTTGTAACCAATAAAGTGCGCTAAGAGTAAATACAACTATTGGCAAAGAATCTTGCGTATGAGCAATGTGACGTTATTTTGGCTCCAACGTGGAATCATGTTTACATGGATAACGTAACGTGCGCCCGTTCAACCGGTCCGATTATGATTATGAGATTGCGGACCGGGCTGCTAGGCGATAATCACGTGATGGCCATTATCAGCCGCAAATTGGCTCATTATTGTTACTATATATAGTAACAAGTGTATTAATGTACTAGAGTAGTTCAATTTTGAACTCTGAGCCATGACCTATCGGACCAGGTCATTATTTAATGATGTGATTCTTACATATATCTGTTTGTTTTCGAATTACAGTTTAGTGCAGTCGGCAACGTTCAGGATTTCTAACCCGAAGTTCGGTGGTTCAAATTCCAAATTCGCTCATATTCTTAATTCATTAGTTTATGTTATTTAAAGAGTATATAAACTAAAGTTTCTTTTTTTAATTAGTCCATGAAAATGTGTTGATTCAATTAATTTTTCACTTATAGCGATCGTTTCCATATTCCGAGTTTACTGACAACCTGTATTACGTTGATTAGCCGTCATAGCATTCTACAATACACATGCAAGATCTAAAAATATTTTGAAGCATGTAACAAATATGGTTTGCCACATACTGTTATAACACGGATATTGCAAGTTACATGCATTTATAAATTAATAAATGTGTAAATATAAATTAAAAAAAGAAAAATATATTTTTTTGGTGAGATTCGAACTAGCCCTGGTCAGACAAAAGTTATTTTACAATGTATCACCGTCATGACCATTCAGACATATGGAATAATTGGCATTAATTATATTACTTATATTTTCCATTAAACCTATACCAACCTATATCGATTAATGGTTAAAACATTAAAAGTGCAGTCACGGCTCAATGCTCGAAATCGAACTATAGTGCATCACTTTAATCATTGTTTATACTCTAACCCAATGTTTCTTGTAACTTATACTCCGACACGCCCACTGATTCCATTCAAAAAGTGTACATTATTTTCGTAAGCGGACACTTTTGTGAGCTATAAGAAAACTGTTTCACTCATAAAATAATTGCCATAAATGGTCAATTAGACGAAAACTGACAAATCTGTGTAACAGTTAAATAAAGGACATAGTAACTGATTGCCTAAAGCATAAAACTATGAGCTAGGAAATTGTATAAACACACATCATGTATTAATATGCTGCATTACTGTAAAAAACATCAAGTTTGTGGAGTTAAATTTTATTCAATGTCTTAGTTGATCTATATCATAAAATTCAATCCTCACAATTTATCTACACCCAAACAACTATACAACAATGGCTTTTTTTTATAATCCCCAGAGTAAAACTCCTCTAAATTGAATGATTTTACAGTATTATTATCGGTAGCAATTGAAACAGAACTTCAAACTATTTGTAAGTTTGAAACATATATTGTGCAAATTGACAATCAATTGCACGAAACCGGAATTATATACTTCATGTAGTACATTAACCGATTAGTGGCTACAACTTTTTTTCCATTTTTTCATGAGAATTGGTAACTTCAATCACTTCAATACAACATTATATCAATAAATAAATCCATGTGAAAAATGTATGTTTAAACTAGAAAATATGTCATTATGTTAAGGATCATATCATAATACAATCGGTTTTTTCAAGTATAAATCAATTACATTGTCTTAACATTCACAAAACAGTTTACAATCTATTAGAACCTTTTTATATGAACCTGTTTGAAAATATTTTCATGGTTTGTCTATTTTTAAATACAAAATAAAAGACAAATAATATGCACAGATATGAACATTTGTGCATCAAGCCTGTATCATCAGTCACCAATGTGGAAACCTATAGATGTGTATTCTTTTATGTGGTGGGTGTAATGGGCACACTTGATGTTTACTCAATAAATGTTCACATGCTAATAAATGCTCAGCACTGTATGAATGGACAGTTAGATAATCCCTAAGGATCACTAGGCCAAGCTTATTTTAAACATTAGAATTATATTTTCTAAAATGCAAAACATCTTCTGTTCTTGAATTGTGCCAGAATATATTTTGATAATCATTGTCACTCTGGTGATCGTTTTGTTTTTGTCGGAGTATAAGTCAGATATAGTACTAGTTTTTCGTCAAAAGTGTCTTCTTACAAGGGTTATTGTACAGTTTTGTGAGGACAAACAACAAATTATCCCCGGCTTCGCCTCGGACAATTATGTTCTTTGTCCTCACAAATCTGTACAATAACCCTTGTTAGACTATAGATCTCAGTAGCTAGCCAATCAGCATGGAGAAATACAACATTTTGCTGTGGTATATAATAACAATAGATTGTTATATACTATATTAGGCCAAGCAAAATAATTGAGCATAGCTATAATAATGTATACATGCATTTAGCACAGAAAATGTGGATGCCAAACATTTTTGATACCAATCTTAGTTTAGTCTATATTATAACAATACTATGTTTTAAACACGTAACTAATTGGACTTAATAGAATACATGTACATGTATATCAAACCTTTCTACATTTGTTCATAATTACTGTCATAATCTGAGACAACAATTTTGATAGATAACTAACCAATTAAGGTATTGCCAACATCTCTGCTGAGTGCTGACAACATTATCAGTAGAGGGTGAATGCCGTGGTAGCTTCTATGACTACAGTATAACCTCTCTAGGGGACATATGTAGTGCAACAACCTCTGTATAACACAACCTTCAAAGTTACTTGAAGTTATTACATGCATATAATTTTGTAAATTCTGTAGGGCAACAACTTCTAAACAATGACCAATATTTGCAGCCCACAAAGGGTCTCACTCTACAGAGGTTGTTCTGTTCTATTGGGTCTTCAATAATTACATGCAGATTACCCCTCCCTTCTAAGACATCATTTCCACAGAGTAGAACTTAAAACCAACTAAACGATTAAAATAAATTGTAGTGGTTCCAATGGTGTCTGCAGGTGATTGAAGTAAAAGACTTTTATACTATCACAACCCATAACTTACAAATTAAGACCTCACCTCCAAGACCACCTCAAAATAAAGACCACCACTTTCTGTCCACTGACTTGCACATTATTCAACCTCAAATTCACAGTGAAATTGCACCTATATGAAGACCACCTCTTTAACAAGATTGGTTCAGAATTAACCATTTTTCGTTCCGTTTTCATCTGTTTGCTCATTGATAGAATGATGCAATCACTCAACATTATTGAGATAAGTTTTTTACAGTCCCAAGAAGGAATTTCATTATTGAGGTTTTACTGTAAAAAAATCTTTATATGCATCATGCAACACTTAACATATTACACCAGCACTTAAATGATTTATCATACCCTATGTACCGGGTACTGGTCGATTTATAGGCAAGGTGTACCTGATAAACAAAGATTATTTATCTATAGTCTAAGTCAGATAGAACGGCTCGTAGGTATTGATATGGGATTATAATCCTCGTTTCACTCGGAGTTATAAATCCCATATACAACACCTACTCATGTTCTATCCTATACTAAGAAGACACTTTTGACGAATAACTAGTACTGTATCTATTACATAACCTCTGATATGTTGTAGTCCATTGATACTGGGTATTAACGCAACCGTTTTATGGGGGGGGGGGGAGATGGAGTGCGATAGCCAAACTGTCTTATACAATCGTCTAGTATGGTTTCGAAAACCACTTTATAAGATAATCCCTATTTCTATGTATTGATTTAATGGTTCATACTCGCATGCCATGCTTCTTGTGGCAATATAACCCGGATCTTCATATCGCATTTAGCTTAGCCTTGGAAATAGCAAAACATGAATACGTTTTGTCTCTAAATGTCTCTACTCTTTGTTTTAAAAAGAATCTACTTATTGTATCTAAATATATTCTTCATTTTGTCTGTAAATGACTCTACATTTGTATCTACATTTCTCTCATACTTGTACCAGGGTTGATCGGGAAGTTCGTATAATTTTGTTGTGAATCGTGTTGTATTGCTCATAAGGAATAATAAATAATACCATAACAATCTTCTATACATTATCATACTGTCTTATAAAACGTATGTAATATGTGCCTTTCAGGAGTGACCAACTAGCTTCCTTCCATTACTGGGCGTGGACAACAATTACCGGTAAAGTATTATCCTACACCATACTTCTACCTTGCAAACACCACTAATACATTAATACGTATCATACATTGTCTTTTTTCAACATTCTGATTAATTGTTTTAATACAGCATACTTGTGTTTGTTTGGGTCTAAGTGATATATGACGCCTGTGTAGAGAAAGCTCCACTCATTTTGTTTGTTGAAGGTTTTGGACGTTGTTTATAAAGCGAAAACTTTGGCCTGTGTAAACCCGAGGAACGTGTCCAATGTTTTTGCAATCAAAACCAATCGTTTCATTGGTAAACTCAATTCTCGGTTTACATATTATGTAAACATCTGACGTCTGGAACATTCTTCTTTCCTTTTTTCTTTGTACACGGTTTAATCCACGAATTTACGCCATTGAGAAAGTTCCCTTTTTACAAAAAGGCATATATACATGGTCTTTCTGGGCCTTAATTGTTCATGGATATTTGCTTTATTTTTAGTTAGAAATAGAAATAAATCTATAATTTCATCTGTGACAATTCTAACTGGTTTGTGTATCGTGAAACAGATACATAATATCCTTCTCAGCAAAACATATTATTCGAAGAATTTCTTTTCAATAATCTTAGACAATTGTTTTATTGGACAAAAACATAATATACGAGTATTAGGTAATACCTAAGAGGTTTTGTGAATATTAGCCCTTATATTGATTTTCAAATGACTTGTACAATGCAGGATTGACTGGTATTGCGTTGACGATAATCGTGATTATCATGTACGTGTTTGCTATGCCATACGCCAGGAGAAATCTGTTCGGAGCATTCTGGTTCACACACAGTTTCTATATTCTCCTCTACATTTTTATGACGATGCATGGTATGGGTCGCCTCGTACAGAGCCCCTTGACACAGAACTTTCTGATCGGCCCTCTAGTTATCTATGTTATCGACAAACTAATCAGCGTGAGCAGGAAGAAAGTGAATATCTCCGTACAGAAGGCTGAACTGCTACCATCAGGTATGTTTGAGTATCTGCATCAATACATATATGTATAGATCGATCAATCAGGTCAGTCACTTGTTTACATAACAGTGTGTACATAAACATTACCGTTTCTCTTATTTATGTCTTATTTTGATAGATATTATGTTTACTAATATGTAGCTTAGTGAATAAGGTATTGGTTTGCACTGCCCTTTTCTCAAATTAAAAATGTCTAAAAAATTTTAAAAAAACACAATCATGGTATGTGTATACACGTGACAGACCTGTCTAATTAAACGGACTAGAAGAGTCAATACAAATGTAGAATAATAAAATGTTATTACAATACAAAAGGCTTTTAATGGTTTTCAAATGATCCAACAACGCAAAAATGCTTTATTATGATTTTTAGCATACAAAGCATTATTTGAAAAACTGTACCTACGCGAACAGTAATACGTTAGACTAGTAGTAAAACGACACATCGGTTGCAGTTCAATACCCATTTTACGATATCATATATTTTTAACATATGAAACAATAAATATTCTGTCTTTGAACTGAAATACAATGTTGTTTGACTACAAATATTTCCAATATCATTAACTGAATTAGAATGTTTTACGTTTGCCGAGTATTTCATTTTTGTAATTTCTAAATTTCCTATTCTAGGTGTGTTGGGTCTTACGTTCAAGCGTCCACTGAACTTCGAGTATAGATCAGGTCAGTGGGTTCGTATTGCATGCTTGGAACTAGGTGAAGGAGAGTATCATCCGTTCACTCTAACATCAGCCCCACATGAGGACCATCTCAGCCTCCATATTCGAGCGGTTGGACCTTGGACAATGAACATGCGACAAACGTATGACCTTAACAACAGGGATGGAAAACCTTTTCCAAAGGTAAAACTTACATTTTTAGCGGTTAAGTTCATTTTCTCGTTCAGTTATGTGTTGGGCATTTGTATCGTGTGAATGTGGTATGTGATGTTTCTGAGCTCGGCTGGTTACGTTTAGTTTTGAATGTTTTACGCCCGTTATATTGTTACGATGTTTTGATTGTGTCTTGTATGTTTGAATGTTTTCTGTGCTCGGCCGATTAAGTTGAGTGCTGTCTTCCCTGTCTGACTTAATATTTTCTTTTTAGATACCCAAACTATTGTATCTAACATATGCTGTATCGACAAAAAAATAATTCGAAAAGCTCGAAATGATTAACACTTTAGTATTGCATTTTATGACCAAACACATTAAAATGTACTCCGCATTAATATACTACAGAAGTCGCACCATCGATAAGGATAATAACATACAGGCAGAGACGGCATCATTCAATATAAACATCAGAACATACACATACTAAATAAACCCACTCAGATCACTAGTACAAGAAGATAATAATTAGTCAGAGAATCAGCACTCAACTTAACCAGCCGAGTACAGAAAACATTAAAATCACACAAGGCGCAATGCCCAACTGAACCAACTGAGCATAGGACAAAAATAAAAGTACACAGTATTATGTATTGCCCTAAATCTGCATGCATGCTTTCTAATTAGTATCATTAAAACGATGATACCGGGGCAATTGAGGAATGAGCGCGAAGGAATAAAAAAGAACAGTATACCGACAAAATTGCTATCTCTGTATGAAAAAGGCACCTCAGACGAATAATTAAATCATTATTGAAGTCTGAAAAGGATTGTCTTTGGCGGTTTCAGACATGGAACCATTTTAAATTACTCATGTTGAAATACGAACCTAAGGGCAACGCTCAACAGAAACATTAAGGCACTAAAAGACCAAACGAAAACGAAAAAGGCACATACCACAAGCATATCTTGTCACAGGAATTTGAACTTCTGACGACTCAAAATCGGTGTTTACATTTATTATACTGTGATTTTGAATGGATCGACTGCTACGATATTTTATGGATAGAATTTCAAATTTCTGTGATCTTACTAATGTGAATGTGCATCTCTCGAATGGTGTTGCTCTGTATATTGCTGGCTTAGAATTAAAAGGTCGAAAGTACTACTTATGACCTTATAAGACTCATGCATATTTGACATCTGCATCTCGAGGCGCTTCTTATGAGCCTCTTTTTATTTGTCATGTTGACCAAACTGAAGTTTAATTACTTGTTTTTCTATAAGTAAAGAGCAGTTTTCTTGCAGTTTTTTCTTGTTTTCTCAAAATATTGATTTTGTCTTTATGACCTTCTTATTCGCAATCAGCGATATATACCATTGTGAGGTATATATAAAGTTGTTAAATAAACGCTGTATCCAATCTTTCAGCTATACCTTGACGGACCATTTGGAGAGGGACACCAGGATTGGTATAGATACAAGGTGTCGGTGTTAGTAGGAGGTGGTATTGGTGTCACACCATTTGCGTCCATTCTCAAAGATATTGTGTTCCGATCTAAAACTGAATCAGTCAGATTTCCATGTGAGAAGATTTACTTCCTTTGGGTAACTCGTACACAGAAACAGTTTGAGTGGTTGACCGACATAATACGCGAGGTAAGTGAAAAAGTTCCATACATGCCATATCTCCCGGATCGTGCGTGAGTCTACCGCATTTGAGCCTCAACTCACGCACTCCCGCATTTTGATAAAATCTACCGGATTTGACAAAAATCCGCGTAAGAATCTCAGAATGATTAAAGTTTCACTTTCCTCGTAATTTCCGGTGATAAATTTACAATTAATCAACAAGTTATTACATAACAAACCTTTAAAACACCCCAGGAGAGTGGTCACTCCAATAAACAATCGATAATTGCCCCGATAAAAGTATGCTAAGGTGTCATAAACTGATAAACATCTTCCCAGCAGCCGAAAATATGTTTGTTTACTGGTTAGGTTTAAAGCCCACACATGACCGTACATTACAGAAATAAACTCGTAGCAGTTACTTCCCTTTGCAGTTACAATATCAAAGGAAAAGGACCTCAAAAAGTTTTAATTTGTAATTTGGAATTTGTATGGTATTCAGTCCACATCAATTTCAGATACATTTTTGAAGCTTTTAAATTAACTGAATTGATTTTATTTCTGTATTATTAATGCATTTTTGAGTTTGAATTAATATGTTAGCACCATTTTGAACATATGCGTTCTTTTCTATGTTTTTTTATCAGGTAATCTTCTGCTTGACATGTTTTCTTTTCAGATGTATGATAAATGAACTGGTATAGCATAAATGTAACAATAACTAATACATGTCCAGTCAGCATTTGGTTTGGTAACTTACAAATGTTTTAACTATGAGTTATAAGACTTGAACATACTGGACATTTGTTATTTACATCATGAATATCACCCCAAAAACTAGTTTAAATTACTTCACGAAGCATGTATGCATGCATGGTATCGTCTTTTAAGTAAAATAAGTGCAAACTGCATATAAACTTCGTTAATTTTAGTCGATAGTTCGAGCAAGAAAAATCTTCTGCATTTTATTGAAATCTCCTGCATTTCCATCACCAATCTCCTGCAAATGGTTCAGCAAAGTATGGCATGTATGATAAAACACTACACTTTCTTAATTCGAGTAGAGTAGATTCTATACTGAGAACAGCCAAGGGTGTTGTACAGAATGACATTGAATGCGGATCGTCGATACTAGGACATGAACTAATACAAAGATTTCCTATCATATACACTTTGATAACGAGAACTTGTTGATGTTGTCTCCATCAATCATATTTTCATATAGACAGTATTCTGAACATGCACGTTTCGTTTAGTTACTAATAATACTAATGTTTAGGTAGATTGTGAAACAAGTGTTCCTAACTTTTTTATTTATCGCTCTTGATCAACACCTGATTATTCATGGTATCAATCACCACGAGGATAGAGAGAAGAGAAGCCGGGTTCCCTTTTTAAGATGAGCGTCTAGCAAGGGTGTTACTGGTACTATATGTTTCGTTCGTGTTTGGTATGATGCGGCACTCGAAGCGGACGCTCACTACTTGGCTATTGAGGAGGTACACATGTCATTTACTTTGCTATTTATTGTATATGATAGGTGGAAGAGAATGATCACCATCGTCTGGTAAACGTCCACATCTTTATCACACAGTTCCAGCAGAAGTTTGATCTACGTACAACAATGTTGGTAAGTACTGAGCTGATATTTCTAATTAAAGCACCTTAGTGGAAAAAACTTAAATATTTTGACTTAAGTCAAAAATTTGCGATGCACATGTGAACCTTATTAACCGCAAATTGAAGAATAGCCCATGCTTCCTTAGTAATTACAGTAGCTCTCTACAAAATGCATAAAAGCTATGTAAAGAACTACATATAATAACCTGGATTGTATAAGTTCGCTAATACACTAAAGGAAATACTGCGATTTTAGGGAAAGTACCGATCTTGTGACGCTTCTTGTAGTTGCAAATAATTGCTAACATACAACACGTAAGTAGAATGAACTTTCAATTAGGCAATTTGTCCATTGATTGGACATTGCCTAATCGATAGTGAATTTAGCCTGATTTTCAGATACAATAATTATCCAATTTAGAATAATGTCGCTCATAGTCCATTTCCACAAAATCAAGAAGCAACAAATATGTATGGCGCTGGTCAATGCACCGTTCAATAACACTTTGCATGTGTAGTATAGGATGGAGAAGTTGACATGTGCATGAATATATTACAAGGTTCTTGCATTGAATATATAAAATTCCGCAAGCAAATCGTGCAATATCGGTCCTAAAGATTTGTGTTGGTATTTCACATCGAGCGTGTTCGTGATTCTTTTCGTTTATGAAAACATACAACTGGGGTTATAAATATAGACAATATATCAGCTGTTACATTCTGCTAATCGAAGTTCGAGAGTCGTGTTCAATTATCCGGACTACAAACACCATTCTGCCTTAAGACAGAGTACACGGTGTATCCATAAGCTGTTCTATTCCCGAAACAATGCTTTAAAAGTAATTCTGTAAAATGTTTTTCAGTACATCTGTGAGAGACATTTCCAAAAGATATGTGGTAAGAGTTTGTTCACTGGTCTCAGAGCGACAACACACTTTGGCAGACCACAGTTCGAAGAATTCTTCAAGTCACTGCATTATGAACATCCCTCGGTATGTCAATACATTTATCAATACTAACATTATCAATGTGCAACTCTCAGAATGACGATAGTTATCATATATAGATCAGTAATGAGATAATATACCGGTACGTCCATCCGATGGCAGACCATATGATAATGTCATAATTATACTGAATATACAACCATATAGAGGATCTTGCATGAGTGCTCATTACATACGAGTTTTAATAAACGAGTGGACAAAATGATATGACACGAGGCTTTGCCGAGTGTCATATTGTTTTTGTCGACGAGTTTAATAAAACTCGTATGTAATAAGCACGAATGGAAGATTCTATTTATCACATAACCTTAGAAAACGCTCAATATTGTTCAGAAGGATGATGTGCGCTGCATATGTTTCAGCCAAACTTTAGCGATACAAAGAGCGCGACGTCATGGTGACGTTGATATTATCCTGACGTCAGTGACGGATCAATGCATTGATTGGCTAACGTCACGTCAAGCTAATTTAAATATTTATTGCACGGTCTGGGAGTGCCGAACGATATTTACGTCACGGCTTTACGGCACTCCTGGACCGCATGTTATGTGATAAAGATGCATAATATTCTGCATTATTTAACTACGTGAACTCATGAAAGTTTACAGAATACGAGTGTATGTTTATTATTATTTTTGCACATGTCTCAAGCATCGGAAAACAAAATTCACTGATGATAAAGAAATCATTAGTAACACTGTTACTAATATTTCTACTCGTCATCGTGATTGGTATTGCGCGACCAAAAGGCAAAAAACCTGGACCTTCTTGGAATGGTCGGCGTAGATACTATCATGTCATTGTAGGTTTAAACGTATGAATTTCTCAGTTGTACCGTTCATCTTAAAATCGGACAGAGAAGGCAACACTACACAGGAACACCAGAACACGAAATAGTTTTCAATATGCTAGTCTGAATTTACAACATGCTTCCCAGTATAATACGCCGCATAATATACATTGCAGTGTCCACTGACCGCTTGTTATCAGTGTAGATTCAAAGCGTATGTAATTAAAAAGGAACATGCACAATATTGAACAAAAATGTTCATCAGTGTTCTCAGTGTCAATGAAAAGTTACCACCTTTTACTTATATTTTAAAATTCACGTTACACTGTGTTAAAAGCCGAACACGACTATGTTTTGACCTTACTTTGTAGTCACAGCTATCCTATTTAACCATATTCAAATGCACACACTATAAAACTTTGTACCATTAAGTCATATTGTATACAAAATACAGAGGTATATATAAGTGGTAACTTTTCAGTGATGTATCTATTTATATATACATGTATATATATGTATATAGTATATATTTGTAAACAACGGCTAGTATCGTCATCGGCGGACTTTATTGTTTATCTTAGCCCATCTTATTTTATTTCTAGGCAAAACAAGTGGGTGTGTTTAGCTGTGGTCCTCCACCTATGACATTGAATGTGGATCGGGCTTGCTCAGATATGAATAAATACGAGGATTTCCCATCGTACACTCATCATTACGAGAACTTTTAGATGATGTCGATAAACACAAGATTGGATTGTTACTCATCAGTTATTACATTATGTGTTTTAATCCCTGTCATAATTACGTTAACAAATTGACTCTGTATGCTTTCATGTCTTGATTCTGTCATAATAACGTTAACAACTTGACTATGTAATGTATGCTTTCATATCTGGATTCGGTTACTAATACGTTAACAATTTGAATCTGTATGCTTTCATATGTGTATTAGGTAATTTATAAATACGTTGATCAATGATTTAGTAACATCAAGACTGGACTATTGCAATTCATCACTATGCGGCTACCCAAAAATATTCTAAACAAACTTCAAACTATTCAAAATACAGCTGCCTGCCTCATCGCACGGATACCGCGATACAATCACATCACTCCTGTGCTGAAGGATCTTCACTGGTTACTTGTACAATACAGAGCGGAGTACAAGGTATTGACTCATGTTAACAAAGCACTACATGAAAAGTCCTCAGGCTACGTCAGAAGTATGTTGGAAATATATACTCCAAAAATACAGCTTAGGTCACGAAATGGCTCTATTCTTCTAGTTGTGCCGAGGACGAGGTCTGTCTCGTACGGTGATCGATGTTTCATGGCTGCAGCACAGAAGCTGTAGAATTCACTGCCAACAGCCTAAGAGATAGTAAAACACTACCGTCATTCAAGAAAGCGCTAATACGCACTGTTTTACGAAAGCAAATTCTGACTGATTATAAGTTTGGCTTCTTAATGGTCTCCTAAAAGGTAGTACATTTATACCTTTGGAGACGGTTTCTCATAGCAGTGTTACGTGACGCTGTTCTTGAAACACACAGTAGTAAATAGTGTCTTATAGGTTGGGGGTCTCCTGTCTCCTTAAAGGAAGTATCACTATTCCTTTGGAGTCTGTTTCTCGTGGCAGTGGTATGCTCTTGAAACATCCATTTTTTGGGAGTAATTGAGGGAGTGTTTTCTTTGTGTTATTTGAATGATGTTTACATACATGTACTTTTGTTTTAACCATGTCTTAAATAATTGTCAATGACTATTTATGTTTTCATGTGTGGATTCGGTCGTTAATACCTTAACAAATTGACTATATATGCTTTCATGTCTGGATTCGGTCATTAATACATTAACTACGGGGGTGATCAATATATTCGTGGACTTTTCATCTAGCAATTTTGTTTTGTCAGCAAGGCTCAAAAGCAAATTAACATTATTCAGTGTAGGATATCTCCGACCGAATACACCTTTTTATTCATAGTTTTATTCATGTAATGGATGCGTGACGCAGGCCGTCACGTGACGTCATTCCAAGCGTCACCGTTTGAGCAGCACCGAACTCCTTTCTGGACTCATATCCGACCCACTGTATACGATTTATTTACTTTAATACAGAAATAAGTCATTAATGGCCAACTCTGGAATGTAAGGCGGAATAGAAATTATCTCGTTGCGTTACTGGACTTAAAACTCTTAAAAAAGCGGTTGGATTTACACGGTAGCATCATCCCGATGAAGAAGGAATCACGACCTAACAAGTTTAGTGCACACTTTCTAAAGAACTCCTTTCAAATGAAATGAAAGATTTGTTGTTTTGTAATCTATACTGATCGTAGAGTTCACCAGGAACATAGCGTTCAGAAATATGATTCTTATTCCTCAGAAATTAAGGAGGAGTATTCCTAACTACATTGTATGTCTTAATTTTTCCGTTTATTCTTATTTTACCATGGCGTCATTTTGACAGAGTCCCTGCAATCATGCAAACGACAAAGTTACGTGTAGATCACTGATTTGGAATGCAAAGAATCCCCATACAAGTTGGTCAAGTCATCTTCGAGCTATCGCAAGGATTTTTCAAGTTAGGCGTTAATCTTAATGAAATGTCGTTGCTCTGTGATTATTTATTTTCCGTCACGCTCGACGGCCACGCTGCACCTTGGTCACAAGTGACATCATCAAGACCATAGTGACGTCCCAATATAATTAATTAATTAAAACGCTAGATAATTGATAGATTTATAGTGCCTGGTAAGTCCATTGTTCTAGAATCAATATTTGAAAAGTTAGAAGGACAGTCTTCGAATATAATGATCACCCCTCGTATTTATGCTTTCATGTCTGGATCGGTCATTAATATGTTAACAAATTGACTCTGTATGCTTTCATTTGTAAATTTGGTCATTTATAAATACGTTGATAAATTGACTATTTATGCTTTCATGTGTGGATTTAGTTATTAATACTTTAATTAATTGACTATATATGCTTCCATCTGTGAATTCAGTCGTTAGTACGTTAACAAATTGACTATTTATGCTTTCATGTCTGAATTCGGTCATTAATACGTTAACAAATTGACTCTGTATGCTTTCATATGTGGATTGGTCATTTATAAATACGTTGATAAATTGACTATTTATTCTTTCATCTGTGGATTCGGTCGTTAATACGTTAACAATTTGACTATTTATGCTTTCATGTGTGGATTCGGTCGTTAATAAGTTGACAAATTGACTATTTATTCTTTCATCTGTGGATTTGGTCGTTAATACGTTAACAAATTGACTATTTATGGTTTCATATGTGGAATCGGCGAGGGGAAGTAGGAATCTGTATGCTTATATAATTTTGTATGTAAAGCAATCTAATTTTTCTGTAAATGTTTCTGATAACAGAGTAGTATTATATCATTAGAAGAATACGCACACATCCACATAAACTAAAGCAAAACAAGACAGGTTGTCAGTAAAGATGGTTTATTGATGAATTACATGTAAATAGACCACAAGATAAATAGTGAATAGTATCTGGAACAAACTTACAAATAAACCCCTGTGTTAGAGACTACCTGGGAACATATACTGAGTACCACTTTCACGTAACACATCTGTAAAAACGAGTCAACTTATCCCCATCAGATACTTTCGATGATGTGTAACTTGTCAATAAATACCATAAGTGTACGAGAAGAAAACTCGCCGTAGCACGTTAACAATATATAAAGCAATTGTGGAAAGATCAAATGATATGAAATGTGGGTACTGCAGGGACGATACCATTAACCCTTTATTGAATTTTATATAATCAAACAGAAAAGGGGACTGTATTTGATAGATCCACTAATTTGGTTATCTATAAAAACTTGATTATTTACACCACTGACATTTAAAACAAATATACAATGTATATACATACAGCACGACCATACCACAGCCGAAACCTATGCCTACTGTAACTATATGAACATCCCTCCTAACATGACTTTTCAAACAGCCCTACTATTTTAATTGTACAGCTATCACTACATCCTTAATTGTACCCACCTCCTATCGTAACTAAACGACCCACTTTTCAGAACGGCCCTCTTGCCACAAAGGCCCAGTTATTAAACGAAGTTTATAATTATTATATGTTTACATGTATTATAGTTATAACACATTTAAACAGTACGGGCACGTTGAAGATATGCACTTAACAGATTTAGTATTTATATTATTTGCGTCTGTAAACCCCGATTTTTGAGAGTGGGACGCTTAAGTACACCTCAAGTAATGGGCCTTTCTGGTAGGTCTTTTTGACTGATAGAGCATCTGTACAGATAGCCCTTCTGTTGTCGCTCTAGCCGTAATTGTTCAGACGTCTCTCCGATCGCATACTTGAGTGTCCCAGTTCGGATAAATCGTTACAGAATTAACCTTTATACAACAATCGCATGTACCTCTAGTAAAAGTCAAAATTTGCAGTAAGTAACTATGGTATGGTAGTCTTGTACGTTTTGAAGCTATTATACAGCGTCTATATAGATATCCTTCTGACGTACAATAAAATAATATTCATGTGTGCATTTATATAGGTAAATTATAAAATGTAACTAGTAGGAGGTCACTTAAAGCACAGGAACTTGCAAAACTTAAAAAAAATTGAAAAAAAAATTTATGGATTTTTTTTTTCACTAGGCCTACTGTAGAGGCAGTATCAATAAATCTATATTTTAATAGATCTACAAAAAAAAAAATTACAAATTTTTTTTTAAATTTTTTTTAAGTTATGCAAGTTCCTGTGCTTAAAGGTGCTGAACTGAAGAAAACGATAAAAGTTTCATTTTAAAAAAGTAAGCAAATATATCTTAGAGTCGTTAGAAAGTTACACCACTATTAGAATAGCACAGAACACACCCTTAAAACATTGCAAAATTCAAATGGAATTACATGATATCAATGAAAATATTCTGACTGGCGTATGTCTACTTGATGAATTAATGATCTTAATATATTGAATAAAGGCGATTTCATGCATATTTATTTTATTACTATCAGAATAAACTATTTAGATATCGTTTTTACCAGTTATGTGTTGATTATAGAATATTTTAACGCATTCAGCACCTTTTACATGCGAAAGTATAATATGACAAATCGAACAGGGAAGACAACACTTTTAACACGAAAACCTTGCAGTTCATCAACGGTGTGTTTTATTATACCATTATTCATCTTCAGAACATACAATCCACTCTATTCCCATCAAAACTCTTTTATGGCAAGATGGATTATCTTTTTTCGAAGGTTTGAATGCAAAACTGAAGAATTCAAGTATCGTCTTAAGCTTATGAAATATAGACGTCAGAGTATGAAGACTAATGGTGGATATAACGTGCACGTTTAAGGTGTTCTCTTATAGACAGATGACAAGAGGCATAGTAAATATGACATCTGAGAAATATACGTCTGACACCAAAATAAATCGAAAATTTGACTAATTAAAACTACTTTGTATTTAAACACAGGCTCCAGCTGAACGTTACCTCCTTATCGTGTTGTTTAATATACGATACTATCTATACATATGCATAGAAATATATATATGCATGTCATCAATTTGATTTTTATTAGGGCTTTAAATGTCGTTGTTTTTAATGTTTTGTTAATGTCAGAATAATGTAACTTCCCAGATATATGACGGTTTCTTGTGAATCAAAGGCTTTTAAATTTTAGCATGTGATGTATTATTCTCTATTAGATCATATCGAAGGAATGTTTATGTATACTCTAGTTACATGTCTTGTATCGGTAAGGTATCTAGTAACTGTATTGTTTGTTTTGGTATCCAGTCATTGAGTCCGTTGTTCTGGAAAACTCATCATCCGGGTCTGACCACAAACGAACCGCAAGGTACGAAGCTACGATCAACACGACAAGAAGTAGAACACCAAGAGACTGAAACATGTAAAATATCACGGGTTTAATATGATTCATTCACATTTCAAGTTTTTAAATAATACAGTCAAATATCTACTGAAAAGGAACGAAGAATTAAAGCGACAAATTTCGTGATTATTTTACGTATTTTTTAACTTTCCCTGAACGCACGACTAATCATATAAAAATAAGAATATAAACACTGCCGTGCGTTCAACGAAAGTTATACAATTTTATGTAAAGTAATAAGAATAATTATCGCTATAATCCTTCGTATATATTTGCCAAAGGAGACCATGCATTTACCAAAGACTCCAAAGGGCACCGTTAATTAAAGAAAGGCCTCATAGGAGACCATGTATTCACCAAAGGCTCCAAAGGAGGCCATGCATTTGCCAAAGGCTCCCATAGGGGACCATGCATTTATCAAAGACCACAAATGGACACCGTTAATTTACGAAAGGCTTCAAAGGAGACCATGTGTATGTTAAGGGCTCCAAAGGCGACTATGTATTTATAAAGGAGACAGTGTAATTGTCTATGGCTCCGAAGGTGGCCGTGTATTTGCCAAAGGCTCCAAGGGAGACTATGTACGTGTGAGGCCCCAAGGAATGCCGTGTATTTATGGAGGAGGTAACTTATAATAACTTACGGATGAGAGAGCGATAAATGTGTTCTTTTCAAAACATGGCGCCTGCTGTTCCTCTGTAGTTGCTGCAAAATATTTGGTCCAAATATAAAGTCTGAATCATACAAAATGTGAAAGAAGGTCAATATTAAGGTCAAAGGTTATTTCAGAGCACAAAGTTATGCATGTTTACCGTATTTGAAGGCTTTAGCTTGGAAGTATGCCATTACAACATATAAAGATAAACATTTCGGAACACAGACCTGTTCACATGGTCTAAATTTGAACATTTATAAATTTTCGCAGGAGCAAGACGGGAATTTCAGGACATTCAAGTGATTCACCGAGTTCGCAGAATCTGGTTGGAATAAGTTTTTGACCGTGAACTCTGATAATGAACTTAGGGCTTATCTGGATCATACATGCAATGTGTACATTGTCACACTATGTGGAACGTCTGCGTCAAATCATTAATTTGATTCTTTGAAGATTAGCCTTTCAAAAACACAGAGCAGGCAATAATAATGAATAATTTATTGAAAGATGCAACGCATTTGGGTATACCCAGTCTTCCCTGTGATGCTCATATAGCATTGAAGTAATATATCAAGTTACCGTAGTTATAATAAACGCAAAATGATATAAACATATACGGTAATCAAGTAGACAATACATGTACGTGGGGAGATCCAAAAGTAATGTCACTGGTGCTGTAAAATCGTGCATATTGCAAATAAAACAACACAATTTTACACGTAGCTACATTAATCTTTTTCCAATATAATGACCAAATTTCATGATAATGCAATTATTTGTTATTGAGATATACGTGTACATAGGAAGCCTACTAACGGACATCGCCGCAAGCCAAATGACGTCAATGACGTCGTGAACAAAATTTGATGTTACTTACATCATTCCTTTTCAAAGTATCATCATTGATGTTCTATACAACGATCATGTCTGTTCACCCATTTTTTAAATATATTTACATACTAGAGTATTTATGGAGCGAGGAAAACACATTGTTACGGGCCTGTCTTGTTTCAGGGTCATAGAAATACACCCATGTCTCATCAACTGTAAGTATACGCTGGAAAAATAACGTCATTTTCATGTGCGGCGACATGACGTCAGTGGTATATTTTGAATGTCTATTTACTGCTACTTTAATAGTCAAACAATATGTCACAAATGATATTAATCAGAATTGATTTACTCTACATTATGATATAAATTTTATTGACGTACGCCAACAAATAAACTCACCAG
Source organism: Spisula solida (assembly GCA_947247005.1). Classification (NCBI taxonomy): domain Eukaryota; kingdom Metazoa; phylum Mollusca; class Bivalvia; order Venerida; family Mactridae; genus Spisula; species Spisula solida. The sequence goes on along the minus strand of OX365960.1, from coordinate 5,721,914 downwards.
CGGAACAGTGACATTACTTTTGGATCTACCCACGTATATACATGATATACAGATATGTTCTGATCTGTTCTTATAATACCGCTAATGGTACAAACTGCTGAAGTATTTTGAATGGGTTCTGATAATTAATGTATCTCTCCGATGAAAGAGAAGTTCGTTTGACCACTTTTCTCTTTTATCGTAAGGAAGTAATTTCCACTTTCCACAGCATAGTCAGAATATATTTGACCTTTAACTGCGACCTTGACCTTAGATACGAAAAGCAACCGGAAACAGAATGACCCTGACAATGAACAGATCCGGGTAAAATAATATGCTTTATGCATATTGTCTGATCATGGTTTTCATTTATCATGTCAACTGTACACAATGCAACACATCAAAACTGTACACAATGCAACGACGTCAACTGTACACAATGCAACACGTCAACTGTACACAAAGCAACACATCAACTGTACACAAAGCAACACGTAAACTATACACAATGCAACACATCAACTGTACACAATGCAACACATCAACTGAACACAAAGCAACACATCGACTCTATACAATGCATCACATCAACTGTACACAATGCAACACGTCAACTGTACACAATGCAACCAACACGTAAGCAGTACACAATGCAACACGTTAACTGTACACAATGCAACACGTAAACTGTACACAATGCAACACCTAAACTGTGCACAATGCAACAAACAGCTGTACACAATGCAACACGCCAGTTGTACACAATGCAACACATCCACTGTACATTGTATACAAAGCAACACGTCGACTGTACTCAATGCAACACGTAAACAGTACAAAAAGCAACACATCATCTGCACACAAAGCAACACATCAACTGTACACAATGCAACACATCAACTTTACACAATGTATCACGTAAACAGTCCACAATGCAACACATCGACTGTACACAATGCAAAACATCGACTGTACACAATGCAACACATTGACTCTACACAATGCAACACATCAACTGTACACAATGCAACACGTAAACTGTACAACTTGTTACATGTTACACCTACGCTATAAAGTCTAGCTGGGTTTTGGCTTTATCTACAGTCAGGTCTGTATTTGCGATTGAATAGGTTCAAGTTGGCGCAACTATACAAGGACAAAAGCGACGTAGAGAGAGGTCGGTCATAGTTTAACCACTGTAGTTTTTCGCGGTCTCTAGTTCAACTAAAGTAACCATAGTTATCGCAAAATCACAGCCATTATATACATGTACGGTAAATTGTACGCATACGTACTCGTACGCATTTCATTCGCTACCTTCCTTATACAAAATATATATACCTGGTAGATCGATTCTGAATGTTGCTGACACTTCTCTGGGTAAATTTAACTGATCTGCAAGATCGTCAGATACATCACGCTTCTTTCGCTTGTCTGCTGCACACATGCTGTGATCATCCTGAGAAAAATCAAAACATTCACTAGAGAAACTATCTTGTTCGTTAACAGGAATGATAATTATGTTGTTATTATCATCTAACCCGCCACCCACTTCCAATTATAGGTACATCGGTACTGTTTTATCAAAGCACTTACGAAATTCTTAAACTTACGTTCAAATTTAAATTCTTCATTATTACCTAAAACCTACATATTGGTTACAGATATGGTTTGTAGAAGTTGGTTATCTGAGGCATAGTTCATAGTGAACAAGGTCACAATTCACATATGTTACAGAATTATAAAGAATTTAAATTCTATCGTAAGTTTAAGAATTTCGTAAGTGCTTTGATAATACAGTACTATGTAGTATGTAGCACGTGCTCCGCGACATATTATTATAGACGGAATTTGACACTTCATACATGTCCAAGTCTAGGTAGAATATTGTAATACCAGTGTGAACATTCCATGTGCTATGAGACGTAATTATCGGCTAAGACCGGAAGAATAAATATGTCAACCCAAAATTTATCAACGCGTTGTAAGCGTTGCTGGCCTGGAGTAAGACGTTTCTTGAGTTTCAAAGTTTCGTTGCATACCAGCTCATGAAAATAGAGAAACGTTGATTTCATGTGATTTATCAATACATGTACTGGCATTAATTTATAATAATAAATATTATAATGATTTAATTCATAACTGTTTATTTAAATTAAAAAGGAATCAGCAATCGAGTTTATTTATGCAAGGAAATATTATAAACGAGTTCTCTGGGCTGAGATTTAACCAGGTGATCTTGGTTGGAAATCTTCCGTACTATCCATTACACTAATGACGCTCTAGACAAAGTGTACTTATATAAATTCAAGTATGTAAAATTCCAAGGGATACTTATTACATTGACTGAAAACCAAAGGGCGGCTATTTGTAATAGCTTCATTGTATCATTTACATGGCAAACATAAATATATACATAGTCCAATCAGATTTGTTATTTAGATACATTTTTTGTATTTAAATACTATATCCTGTTCATCTTTTTCCAAGAATGATCGTGAATGCTTTTTTCATTTTCTTTTTCTGTAATGTTTTCCTAAAGAACATTTACCTACAAATGTAACACTATTTAAAATATGTTTCAAATACAAAATATAATATCTTCAAACAGACCGTTGAGTGAGGTTCCTATTCTCGCATGAATATGTAAACAACAGAAACTATATTGTTGTCAATGCTTAGCAATTTTGTTTCAATAATATTTCTTTCATACTTTGTAATGAAACTGTCCTGTTAAATATTGGTGTTCAGCATTTTTAAAGCCGGGTTAGTGAGACCTGAGAAAAACTACTGTTTTGGGCATGCAATTGGTAGTTGAGCGTTTTGGGAATTGTACTTTTTTTTTCTTTGACCGATTTTAACGGTCATCTACGAGGCTCAAGCTGAATGAGGACTTTCCATGTCCCTTGAGATTTGGTAGCCTGTGCCCGTAACTGACTCATCTGCCTATGATGGTTGGTTTTAACTTTGCGTTGACTGATTTCTTCATGCGATGTTAGTCCAAACATACGTCACATAACAACTGTTTGCTACTAACGGATACTGGCACGTAAGTCACGTATGGTTATATGTAAGTATACTGGGTACGTTTAAAACGCATCTATTTTATTTAAATTAATTTGGCAAGATAAGTCTCAGAGAACAATTTTCAAACTGTACCTTGATTTCGGTTACCATGGACCTTACCTGAATTGTGCATATATTTCAATTATTCAGCTTTTTTTAGAATGTACAACTCTAGGAACATTGTTATCAATTTGTGATGAAATCCAGCCTGTACTTCCAGTAGCACAAACAACCCTATTCTAAGCCAGCGATCATGTCTACTGGGGATACACATAATTATGTAATTATGTCTTTAAGTATTGGTAAACACACCTCTGGGAAGCATCTTGTGTCATAGGCGTCCTTGCAGTACAGTAATTGACAATGGAACTCAACAAAACCTTGGTCATAGAAGCCAGTTAGTGCAAATACGGCTGCTTCTGTCCATGGTGACCTGAAGATAGAAAATAATGAAGCATGCAAATGTTACATAAAGTAAGTAAGTTTAGTAAGTAAGTTTATTTTCAAAGTATCTATAGGCCAAAGGCCTGTCAGACATACACACATTACTACAAAACATATATAGCAAACATGGCAACGGCAAGTATAAATGTACATGTACATATGAAAATAAAACGACAACAAAATCAAAATGAGACAAGGCGAAAAGCAGTCTGCGGACGTGCGAATTATGCGTGGATAAAGAGAGGGAGAGAGAGCGGTTGTTTAGCGGAGAAGGATAAATGGTGAAAAACAATTTGTTTATAACAGTCATAATGATAGAAATGTAAATTATAAACACTTGCTCTTATTAAAAAACCGTTAGACATAACGTTGCAAATATGTGTGCCCAGTAACATTTTAGGGTTTTTTTTCCACAATTTAAACAAATATAATTCGCACACGACATATATAACGTAAATGCAGTGTCTTTATTAATATTAATAGAATGATACATAACTGGGCTGCGCGTTTAGGTGATAATCGCCCCGGAAGGTTGATAATTGCCAAAGGATCATCACTTAAAGGCACTGCTCAGCCATTCATTGTACATGTTTATGGTTTACAATGTATTTCCAAAACACCAGGCATCGTGCCTATACGTTTGTATATTCCAACAATACATAAACACGCGTGATAGTATACTCACATACTAACACGTATGCACACATAACACATGCACGCATACACCCCCCCCCCCACACACACACATACGGATACATAATTATGTTACTCTCACACACATATATACATTGTTGACACAGCACTATTTATATTCTGACGTCAGGGACCTTATTGACGTTTTACCCGTAAGCCCGGACTAAAATTATGTCATTACTATGGAAATAAACACAAACATAAAACTGTATATGATTGAATATATCTACCACAATATCTTACATGGTATAAGTTAATGTTTGACGCTAGACATAATGGCTGTTTGTTAAAATGAAAACGCCTCGCACATTTCGACTGACGTTGTCCATCCTTAGCAGCTCTTGAGCGTCTGCTGTGTTTTTTCCAAGACCCGTGCATAATTTAAAAGTCGCACGAATGTCCTAGCGTAAGGTCTTAAACATTTTGACGTTCATGAAAACGTGACTCGCCTGGATCTTTAACTTTTTAATCCAAACCCGAAGTCCAAATTACTTCATAGTTTCATAAAATGTCATGATAATACCTTGCAATAATCTGGCAGAAATATTGGAATGTAAATTAATCAATAAATTTTTGATAACTAGTTGAACTAATGAAAAGGTACGTTACGTCGGTCGGGGTGTTAGTGCATTACTATGGTAATACAATAGCCGATAACATGCTACTTATTTGCATTATTGAATATAAATTTGTATTGACATAATTACATTTTGTGTTTAAACGCAATTTTAATCAAATGATAAAAACGGTTTACAAATATAGCTGGCTTAGAAAAGCAATAGGTTGAGAAAACTGTCTGAAAACTACTCTTTACTTATGGAAAAACAAGCTTTTTAAACTTCAGTTTGGTCAACATGATCACGTCCAATTTTAATGGTATAGGCTCATAAGAATCGCAGATTTCAAATATGCGTAAGTCTTATAACGACGTTACGACCTTCTAATTCTAAACCAGCGATATATTGAATGACCCTCGTACACTGAGAAACATGTTATAACATCATGGTTCAAATGATATAACACTACAGGTGATACACTCATAACATATTTTTATGACGTAAGGGGCGCGAGACGTTTGCTGTCACGTGTCGCCATTTTACTGTTTGAGTCTAACTCCTTTCGGGGACTCGTATCCGGCCGGCCCAAATCATACGACTGTTTTAGCTTTAGTACATAAATAGCCAACTCTGGAATGTAAGGTGGAATAGAAAGAGTATAGCAGCCTTATTGGGAATAAAACTCTGATAAGGCTGTTGACATTATGCTGTTGCATAATCCCGATGAAGAAGGAAGCACGACTTAGCAAGTTTAGGGAGCAAGTTCTAAAGAACAGTTTTGACTGGAGTCAAAGATTTATTGTTTTGTAAAATATATGAGCCAGTCTCCAGGAAAACCTGCTACTTTGACAAAAAATTTGATTTTGAGATTTTTTATTAATTAAAGGAGTATTTTTAATGAACTAAAATGCAAAATAAATTTTGTTAGTATCTTGATTTTTAAGGAAGTAACAGTTTTTTAGAGGCCCTATTCAGTGCCTTTTTGCGTGACGTCTCAAACGTTATTCAAACGTTATTCGACGCTATAACAAGTACTTTATTAATACATGTAGTAATATATGGATAAATTACTTAAAATTGAATCTATAGACATGTCATTTTTTCTTATTTTAAAGCTTTTTTAAAATCTTGTAACATGTAGTAATTACAAAATGTCAAAATAGCAGGTTTTCCCGGAGACTGGGCTCATATACATGTACTGATCGCAGTTTTTGCCAGTAACACATGGTTCAGAAATATGCCTATTTTTGCAGAAATTAAGGAAGAGTATTGTTAATTCTTCCGTCCGTTTACCCTTTTTTTACCAATGCACCCCTTTAATCGAATGTGGAGTATTGAAAAAGCCTTTTAGATGCTGCTAAAACCATTTCATCCAACGACCTTCTTCAATTTAATTAAATTACATAATTTTCGCTTGGCGTTGTCATCAAAACAAATCGCTATGCACACAAACGATTTAAAAACGCACCACTTACAAAACATTATTTCATTGACTACAGGTAAATAATCTTCAGTCTATGCGCAATGTGTTATGTAAAGTTCAGGTCACTATGATGAGTTTGAAATACGTTATGATATGCGTAACAGGGTGACCCATGAAGCTGAAAGTCACAATTTCTAATCAGGAGAAAATTAAATCCTTCGAAATTGTACTAAATTTATTAACTTCTTCATTGGCAATGATGAAAGTAATAATGCAATATTGTATTTATTGTATATTGTATGTCCGTTGACACCATGCATTCGACAAACATTATGTGCTGTCATGCGGAACCGATTAAACTGACGCAACGTGTGTTTGTGTTGTCCCCCTGGCTCAGTGTCATAATCTTAGGCTGGTGTCGAAACCGGAAGCATCCGAACAAATATTTCGAGCCAATCGCCGCATAAGAAGGCCTTAATAATGTTTTGTTAATGTAGTTTTTTCAATGTGTACACATACAGTGTACATTGTACAATTCAAAGCGAATATAGTAAGTAAGTAAGTAACGACTTTATTAATAGTAGATAACATATTTGGTGTTATACCAATTTTCAATATGGTCTACAATATCGATCCGTTCTGTTGACGCGATGGCGATGCACGTGCAAAACATGCAAAAACAGAAACTGACGCGGTATTTCGACTTATAAATGTTCTAATGTTTGTGCCTTAGTTGAAGAGTATTAACTGGAGAGATACTGTAGACTATGAATTTCAGGAGAAAATTACTTTTGACAAAATTCGGTTATCTTTTATACTGGTGCGTTTTTAAATCGTTTGAGTGTATACCAGTGTAGCAATACCACGTGACTTTTGGCTACAGTTACATGAAGAAAATTTTAAACACGCCACGCTATGGAGACAATTATTTGATTTCCATGAAATATAATATCTTTTCAGCAGCTTTACCGATTTTTCCATTACCTTATGAAACCTACACATTCCAAGGTTTCACAGGGCCGCCCGTCATTACTGCCCGTTGTGTCCTCTGGCATGTAGGGCAACAACAAATAACCTCCACCGGAGTCTGTCTTTCGCGATCTTCTCAACTGTTCCCCAGGATTGGTTCATTTTCTTTAACTCCGCATCGACAGCGCGTCTCAATAATGTTTAAGGTCTCCCACGTTTCCTCTTACCTTCAGGTGTCCAGTGTAATGCAACCTTCATGGTAGAATCTTTGTCCTTTCTTGCTACATGTCCTAGCTCCATTTCCATCTTCTTCTTAGGAGTATCGTATCCATATCTTCTTGTCTGCATTGATTTAAGAGGACTTCATTGGAGATTGTTCTTGGCCAAACTATTCTGAGTATTCTTCTTAAAATCTTGGTATGGAAGGTTGATAGTTTGTCACTTCATATTCAGTCATTCTCCAACACCCTGAACCGTTAAGGAGGGTGGAGAGTACACAGCTTTGATTTGGTGCTTTTGCTATATTGAGGATATTGCCATACGTTGTTGAGTGATATAAAGGTGTTTCTGGCTTTGCAAAGTCTGTTTTGGATATCATCACTAGCTATACCATCATTTCGTAGAACAGCACCGAAGTAGATAACTTTGTTTTTATTAGGGAGGTTGTTTCCATTAATTTGTATTGGCTGTGGGTTATTGATCTTATGTGGCATTACTTCTGTTCCTGTCTGGCTGATGTTCAGGCCAACTAGATTTGCAGAATGTTCAAGACGACGTGTTTGTTCTTGCACGTGCTTATGTGTATGTGTGAGAAGGGCAAGATCATCTACGAAATCCAGATCTTCTAATGTTGTATTCAGTTAACACCTGATTTCTCTCGGCCTATCGTTAGTTGTTTTCCTTATTACCAAGTCAATGTCCAAGTTAAAGATGACAGAATACATCGCATCACACAACCCTGCCTTACACCAGATTTTACTTCAAAGTAGACGTTACAGTTATGGACACAACAAGTGAAGTTCTTGTAGAAGCTTTGTATAACATCGGTAATGTATAAGGGGATCCCATAATTCCTTATTAGTGTCCATAGGCTTTCTCTTTAGATGCTGTTGAATGCTTTTTGGAAATCCACAAAGTTGATATATAATTTTATATATATATTTAGTTGTCTTCGCCACTCTGTACATTATTCAATTATATTTCTAAGAGTAGAAATCTGGTCAGTACATCCTTTGCCTCTTCTAAAACCTGCCTGTTCGCCACGCATTGGTTGATCAACAGCACTCGATATTCTCTGTATGATTATCTTGCATAGTATTTGGTGGGAATAGAAAGTAGTGTTATACCACGCCAGTTGTTGCAATTATTCAGTGTTCCTTTGTATGGAATTTTTATGATTGTGCCCTTTGACCAGTCGTTTGGTATCATTTTTTCAGTCTATATTGCCTCCAACTGTGGTTGGAGTATGCTAGCAGCTAGTTGTTTTGTTTTTAGTTTCTTAATTGCGCTGCTTAGTTCATCTTTAGTTAGTGGAGTAGTTGTTACTTGAAGTAGTCTGCTTCTGGTTTTGTAGATGTTTCCTGAGGTGGTGGATCATTAGAATTCTCGAAAGTGGTGAAATTATATACAATGGCTAACTCTGATTGAGGAAATCGAGAAGTTAGAACTAATTAGCATTTCTCGAAAGGTAATCATTTACGAACAGTTGTTTTGAACAGTTTATGTCATTAATTGATCAAATGTCGTATGCATGAAATTCTTATTACTTTTACGTTGAATTACTGTTTTTTGTGAATGACGTTTGCGACGTCACACAAAAAGGCACCGAACAGGACCTTTAAAAAACAGTCGTAACTTCCTCAAAATTCAAGATATTAACAAAATTTCTTTTACAATATGCTTCATTAAGATTACTCTTTTAAATTATGAAAAATCTTAAAATCAATATTTTTTGTCAAATGGTAGGTTTTCATCAATTATATATAATATATTATTTTATCACATGTTTGACGCGCGGTAGCGTAATAAAGCCATTATTTATTTTTGATAATACACTAGTGTGATAAAGCTATCACGCGACGTCATTCAAAGGATAGGCGACGTCGTCAAAGTTGCGCGTTTATTATAGTGAAAAATAAGTAGCTATTTTATGTTTCGGCCGGAAAAGGCTAACATGTGATAAAAAGAACATCACATTTGTGACGTTCTACGTTGAATTTATTAAACTCGTTGAAAAAATCGATAAAATGCTCGGTAGAGCCTCGTATTTTATTATTTTATTCAACTCGTTTAATAAATTCAATATGGAAAGACACTCATGTAATATCCTCTATATAAAATAATAGTATTCGTTTTCTCGTACATGTACAATTAGCTCAACATCACTTATAGTCTTATACGAGTATTCATACAATGTTTTCTTCTTACCTCCAACAATTTGGTTCATCCGAAATGTCTCCTATTAAATCAAAACCCTGGAATGCGGGGTCATGCACAAACTTAAACACGTGCTCGTTAGTAGGCCATGGTGCCATTATATCTTCATAGCCACAACTGAATAAAAGAGTAATTATTTATTGCAAATTAACCCCATACTTATGCATATCATTATGACTACATTGAATTTCATGAATCACACTGTAAAAGGTGTACTTAATCAGAAACAAATTTTCTGATATATATGGCGGCCTATTCACCTGAATTGTTTTCCTGCACTGTCTCCCAACCAGCGTTAACTTGCCCTTCCACTAGGAGTTTTTCCACATGTGGCAGAACATCGACATTGCTTTGAAATTTTGATGACATGATAGACATGTAGCTACCTGGAATCGAACCCTAATCCAACACCAATTATAAATCAAGCACAAGAGTGTAACACGACTGAATATAGCAACAAATGATGCTCCCACAACAAGCAGCAACTATAAACGAGGGTCAATAAAAACCCTAAGAGGTGGTTACTTATGCTAGGGGGATTAGGTGATCGAATATTTTACTTAATTTATATTATCGTAAAATATGATATTTCACTGATATGTGGAATGAGATTTGCACACTATTTGATATCGAACTAATTTAAAGTTTACCTAACAGACGAGTTCATGTTTATAACGGTTCTCATTTGACTTTGAACGCACTATACTATAAATACAGTGAATACCAGGACGGGCCTTATATCTTATAAAGCGAATAATATGTACTTTTATAGTGTTTGTATTACATTTGAAACATGATTTACTGTTAGTATGTTATGTATTAAAATACAACATGAAATAAAAATATGCCCGATGTGAAATTATAGCATTTAGGTGACCCCTTTTACCGTGTAAAAACTACGTTACGCGTTTTGTGTTACGCTTAAAGATCGCAACTGTTGACGTTACGTCACAGCTCTAAGCTGAATGCAACCAGCCGAATGACCTACTTTAAACAATTATTATTCCCAGGTTGCATAACAATGTCTCAACTACAAAATGCCGAAACACCTAGTTTTAACCGCCTGAAGTCTAAAAGTTAAGAATAACAGTTATTTGTAAATTCCTTTAACCGCGCATTTTACTTATGAACGAACCGCATAATGTACGAAAAGCGAATCATATAAGGGACAAAAAATCCACCATAAACGGAATCGGAGCTAAAACAACAACCAACAACATATTTGAATAATTTAAACGAAAACTACGAAGCTACCGGCAGAAGGACACGAAAGGACACATGAAAAGAAAAAGGCACAATCCATCCGCAACGTAACTCAAAGTGCAGACCACGCCAAACATAAACAAGAGTGTCATTGGCCCTTAAGCGCTCGCCTGATGACTAGCAGTTTAGGCAGAATTTAGGCAGTATTTGTTATGATATATGACCTTAATATTTTATTTAGATGTTACAGTGACACTCTTTGTGACCAGGTTTGATAAAGATGAGGTAGAAAATGTGACCTATAAAGTAAAAACAAGGTTTTTCTTTGATGTGACCTGGTGACCTATATCTTTACTCCAGAAGACCTTATATCGAACTTGACCTAGATTCTACAGATACAAACATTGTGACCAAGTTTCATAAATATTACGCATAAAACATGACCTCTAGAGTGTTAACAATGTTTTTATTTGATGTGACCTAGTGACCTAGTTGTTGACCCCAGATGACCCAGTTACCAACTTGACCTAGATTTCATAGGACAAACATTGTGACAAAGTTACATAAAGATTAGGCAAAAACTGTTCTTCAATGTGACCTGGTGACCTAGTTTTTAACCTCAGTTGCGAACTTGACTTAGATTTCATAGGGACAAACATTGTGACCAAGTTATATAAAGATTAAGCAAAAATTGTGACCTCTCGAGTGTTAACAAGATTTTTCTTCAATGTGACCTGGTGACCTAGTTTTTGACCTCAGATGACCCAGTTGCAAACTTGACCTAGATTTAATAGTAACATACATTGTGACCAAGTTTCATTATGATTATGTCAAAATGTGACCTCTATAGTGTTAACAAGGTTTTTCTTTTATGTGACCTAGTGACCTAGTTTTTGAGCCTAGATGACCCAATTACGAACTTGACCTGGATTTCATAGGGACAAACATTGTGACCAAGATTCATTGAGAGTATGTCAAAAATATGGCCTCTAGAGTGTTAACAAAGTTTGCTTTGATGTTACCTCGTGACCTAGTTTTTGACCCCAGATGACCTAGTTGCAAACTTGACCTTGATTTTATAAAGACATACATTATGACTAAGTTTCATTAAGGTTATGTCAAAAATGTGACCACTAGAGTGTAAACAAGTTTTTTCGTTGATGAGACCTAGTTGTTAACCCCAGATGACCCAATTACGAACTTGACCTAGATTTCATAGAGTCAAACATCGTGACCAAGTTTAAAAAAGATTAAGTGAAAATTATGACCTCTACATTGTTAACAGTCCAATTGTTGACGGTGGACGGCAGACGGTGGACGGAGGACGGCGGACAGCGGGCGACGGACAAAAGGGTTATCACAATAGCTCAAGTGAGCTAAAAACTAGCACAAGACCACGACTTTATAACAAAAAATGCACAAACAATGCCCAACGCAAAAACAACTAGGAACTACTAAACACGACATCCCACCCCGAAAGTCTGCCACTTCAGTAAAACTATACCGGAGCAAGAGCCAGGGGAAAAGAAAACAACACACGGACAAAGGACGATTGGCCAAATATTTTTGTTATTTTCTAGTTTTACTATAAAGTGGACAATACATTTATGAAGGTTGACTCAAGAGCTTCCACCTTGGTATGGACAATTTCTGGTAAACAAATGCCAAACACAACAAAAAGAATTTTTTTAACCAGAACTTCTTGAAAATGTTACTCACGGGTATTAATAAATTAACAGGACTACTTGAAAATGGTAAATTACGGGTATTACTAAATTGACAGAACTTTTTTTGAAAACGGTCAATTACGGGTATTACTAAATTGAAAACGGTAAATTACAGGTACGTTGTATTAATAAATTGACAGAACGTCTTGAAAATGGTAATATACCGGTAATGTGTTATTAATAAATAATTAACAATGTCATAAAACGTTAAAATTATATCTGTGTTATGAATGAACTTACTTATAGTCATCTGTCGCATTGGCGCGAGCGTTTGGATCAACCAAGGCTGAGCCTGATTGTGAAGGAGTGAATACACAATCGTATGGTTGTAAACCTAGCGTTGACATGTTGTTCACTGAAAATCAAATAACATGTACCATTAAATCATATTTCAGATTTTGTTTAGTTGGGTTTAAAATTTGATAACAATGCTATTTGTTCTTTCCCAATGACTTACAGAGAAATCAGTTGCCGGTTCATTTTTAATGTGAACTTAGTGCGGAGAGACCGGTAAGGTGAATTGACCAAAGTCTATAACGGTCAATTGTTTGGCAAACAGGGTGGGCCAGTGTCCAGTGGTAAGAGCTTTTGACTGCTGCTTCGAAGGTAGTGGGTTCGATCCCGCATCCAGCCGGATTGTAACAAAAATGCTTTTCAGTGTTTCCCACCTAAAACTTACTACCAGTCTTTCGGACGAGACGTTAAGCGAGGTCCCGTGTATGATGCTTTAAATCAGGCATGTAACCCACCTAACATAACTAATCTTACTAACAGTCTTTCGGACGAGACGTTAAGCGAGGTCCCGTGTATGATGCTTTACATCAGGCATGTAAAAGAACCAGTGATGCCTCTAGAACTGGGGCATATTCTGTATCATACCCTATCCCCCAAACAGTGACTAACTCGCTCATATGGATTTTCGGCTGCGAGGATAGATAAAAGCATATAAATCGAAACAGCGTTTAAACGTTTGTAAACGTGTGAATTGTTGACAATATTTGTAGGCCACTACGTTGCATTACCGAAAACATGTGAATAAATTAAATTGAAAAATGCATCTTAGACGATAATTAAAATGCATCGTCATAATTGTCTCAAACACGTATTTGATACTGGCTATTACATGTATCGGATGCTCTGAATGACATTTGACTTTGAAATGCAAATGCGTATCTTACATTGAACTAATGAACAAATATATTTTATCTAACATTGAACTAATGAAGAAAATTATGTTTGCATGTCGTCGGCACTTCTGAGTGTTTTTTTGAGAGTTCATACATGTATCAGATTTACGTGACGTGATTTACTAGAGTAGATACTGAGAGTTCATACATGTATCAGATTTATGTGACGTGATTTACTAGAGTAGATACTGAGAGTTCATACATGTATCAGATTTATGTGACGTGATTTACTAGAGTAGATACTGAAAATCTTGTTTTACCTAAAATAACAGGAATGATTGCAATGGGTACGTATAGTAAAATGGTATTCATATGAAAATGTGCCCACCAGCTAGCTATTGGTTACAGACAGGGTTTTTTGTTCATTCCGCCAATAGACTACCGGTGGGCACTTACAATTTAATGGATGCTCTTTCGTATAAAAGGTATGTTTATAAAATATAGCCAGTGCATGTACAGTGCACAACAAGATTCGCGGTTCCATCTATTTTCCAACGAGGAGTGGGCTCCGACCAGCCAATATGTCTCCACCTGTTTTTCTCATGGCGTTACTTAACGGATCGTTCGACCCGAAAGCGTACCTCTTGTTTCATATACTAGCCACATATTTGGCCGAAATGTCAGAGGGCTACTTTTATGTATGTCCATCCTTTTGGTTGTATTCAAGTTAGATCATTCTGGGAGCTAGGTTTATACTAACGTTAGTATTAGTTCAAAATTCGACCACTTTTCAATTATGTTTCTGCAATGGGCACACTAACTATTAAGTGGTTCATGGAGTAAATACAGGATATTTGTTGATTTTGGTGTAAGATCGAATTTTAGTTCACCGAGTGATCACAGAAAGTCAATATTTCTTTGATTACGAGTAAAATAAAATTCGATCTTACAAAAACATTGGAAAGGCCATCAAAAAGTGGGCGGGTAAACTATCAGGCATATTAGAATTATAATCAAATTAAGTGCAAGGGAGCGAATCGCTTAATTTGTTTATAATTCTAATATATAATCTATAACGTATACTTATCCGGGTTATTATTATGATAGTACATTATCGCGGCTAAAAGCTACGCTTAGTTCACTATTGGTGCTGTATAGTCCAGTCAGGATAAAAACCGCAGCGACCGAGTCCACTATAACGGTGTAAAACCAATCATAAAGGCTTATACTATACAAACAACTATAATGTCAATACTAAACTAACATACTAAACTTCGCTCTACCTATTTAGACAATGGTTGTGATTTGTTGCGTACACATAAACTACAACGTCACTGTCACAATATCCTAACTGGACTATAAGTATGTTAAGTTCATAATCGGGGCCATGTTTATATAACCTGATTATTGGGACCTTATTTATATGTTAGATTCATTATCTGGACTCGATTTATGTTTATTTTAATTGTCGGAGATAATCCTGAAAGAGAATGATGTCATTTAGATTTTCGATAAAATAACTTACACGAGAAAGACGCTTCATTATTGTTTTCCAAGCATATCTCAAAAAAGATAGCTGTTCCCAATTCAACTACGTCAGTGTCTTCTATCTTTAATGCACCTACAACATCATGACCGGTTGGTCCGTGCCATATATCCGGTATACCAGATATCATATCGTTTGCGAAAACACTCATCCCCACTTCCTTGCTTCTATTGATATGGCTTGTAGGTTCATCCCTGAACAAAGGTTACACATATCAAAGGATATATATTGCAGCCGATGCACATTTCGCTAGCTTAGATTAATAAGTCGAAAGTAGTACTTACGACCTTATAAGACTCATGTAAATTTAAAATCTGCATCTCAATGTGTTTCTTATTAGCCAGTTTTCATGAAAATCGGCAATGGTCATGTTAACCAAACTGAAGTTTAAAACACTTGTTTTCCATAATTAAAGAGTAGTTTTCACACAGTTTTTTCTTGTTTTCCCAAAATATTGATTGTGTACTTACGACCATCTAATTCTAAGCATGCGATATGTTTTAACAAATTAGCGAATGTAACGAATGTCTGATGGTGTTTTGTGAGTATGGTGGTAAGGGTTTATGAAAATTTCTTTTTCTACGGTTATTGCAGTACTAAAATCATTACTCTTCATGGGGGGGGGGGGGGGTAAATTTTCGTTGACTGGGTGGTTAAACTCGACCACGATATAATTATAATGTTCAAGATAAATCGACTTACAAAATAAGGAATAAAAGTGGTGATAGTGCTGGAAGAACAGGGTTTGGTTAATTCTCTCAATCGTTAGACAATTACCAGCGACAGTTTGTGTACAGTGGTACTCGGTTAATTATTACTTTTCCACGTACCTCTTGCCGAGGAGTAGATATATTATGCAATGAACCCTTATTACCGATATCCTATATCTGGTAACTGATGAACTGTTGCAATGCGATTAAAGACAGATGTTATCCGCATATGACCACTCGTTATTGTTTGAATTGAAGACTTTTTAAAACTGGATACTAAAACAGCGTTTAACTATGGACAGTTAGCACATTATTGGTTATTAGACCTACTGCTGGTAAGAGATGGAGAAGAAATCTACCCATTCTAAAGATTTTCTAAAGTTTTTACTTAGACTGATGGGGAAAATTGGTGTGATACTTACGCTACATGTAGAGACTGTGAGTCTACCATCAGCAAGTTACAGTTGTCCGCTGTATCTGGAACACATAACTTGACTATAACATCCCAAAGCATATTGAGGCGCTTATCCCGTTTACAGTTGAAATAGAAACAGTAGTCCTGAAACAAATATAAACAATATGATAACAAGAATAATTTTGATGCAATGCATCAATGACCGCGCACAATTTTTTGAAGGATAATATTTTAATAATAATAATTTGATTAAATTTAATGTCCTGATACATCATCCTATTGGTCACGGTTATGCTATGTGGCGCATGTCAAATCATTCCGTTATCGTGTTTAATAAAAAAGGCATGGCAATCACGTAGCTATGAAGTAACAAAGTTCACGTTTCTACATAGGCAGAATGGTTATTTCCCGAGTACATGTCTAACCTATTTACTACAACTAGTAATGCATCCTTAAGGTCTCATTCAAACAGTACTCTCTACATTCCAAAACAGAGACTAGAATTCTGCAGAAAATCTCTTGCATACTGTGGTCCAAAAATCTGGAACGTAATACCCCTAAACATACGTCAGTCAAGTTCACAAAATACCTTCAAAAACACATATCTCTCATAGTTTTACTCTGGTGGACAGAATAATGTTTCTTTGTGAATCATGATATTGTCACAATTAAAAACATATTTTGCTGTGTGAATATTGTCACATATATTGTTTTATGTCGGTTTGTGAATATTGTCACATATATTGTTTTATGTCGGTTTGTGAATATTGTCACATATATTGTTTTATGTCGGTTTGTGAATATTGTCACATATATTGTTTTATGTCGGTTTGTGAATATTGTCATATGTTTGTATTTTACAATAATAATTATTGTAATATGAAATGTTTTTTTTTCTTTTCAGGAGTATTATCATTAATTTATGTTTTTTTTTCTTTTCAGGAATATTATCATTAATTTATGTTTTCTTTCTTTTCAGGAGTATTATCATTAATTTATGGGTTTTTTTCAGGAGTATTATCATTAATTTATGGGGTTTTTTTCAGGAGTATTATCATTAATTTATGTTTTTTCGCTTACGCTTGTCAACATGTTTATGTACAAATAATTCGTCATAGAGGCTCACAGGGAAGACTGGGCTTGTCCAACTGTGTTGCCTCTTTAAATAGCCATTTAAGGCATAATGGGACTTTATTTATTAAGAAAGTTGTATGTTTTGTTGTATATTGAATTACATGCTTTTAGATCTCTTTAACGCAGGGAGGTATAATCAAGTTAGGATCTGGTGACAGTGACGTAGCCGTTTATTTGTATACAGAGGACTACAACCATTGTCTGAACAGGTATAGATCAACCACGAGTTTTGAGCCGTGACGGGAGATTACACTATTTAGTCATGGTGTGTGAATTTACCTGGTTGGGATACCTTAAAAATGCGTTAATATATATATATTTGCTTGACCTGATATTGTCAGTATCGCTGGCTCAATCGGTAGAGAGCTTAATTGTCAGCCTGAGACATGCGGGTTCAAGTCCTGATAGCTGCACTCTTTTTCTCACTTCATTTTTTTTGTTTCATTTTCGTCAAGAATATGAAGACAATTGTTAAAGCTATTCTTTTAATAAT
Source organism: Spisula solida (assembly GCA_947247005.1). Lineage (NCBI taxonomy): Eukaryota > Metazoa > Mollusca > Bivalvia > Venerida > Mactridae > Spisula > Spisula solida. The sequence continues at coordinate 5,703,992 of OX365960.1, read as the reverse complement.
TATTTTGACTTTGCATTGTACCTGTAATGGTTTTTCATGTTTCGCTGTTTTTATTTCATTTTTTTCTTCGGGACCAGTATTAATTTATCTTTTACTGAATGCAATACTTAAACACGTGTCAAAGATTTTCGACTTCATTTGGTGTGTTGGTTGACAACCTGTCAGTTTTGTCTGTCACTGAGTAGGATGATGCATTTGGATATCTTACAGCGGTTGCTTGAAGACCGTTCATTGCATTAGCTAGCGCCATTTTTTGTGTCAAAGTTAAAAGACACATAGACTACATGTATATTATATAAATTATGAACTCCTTGCAAACTTTCTGTATAAGGTATTTAATACGAGCCATATTAAATATTCATTATCATACCAACATCTTCACCAGTATGTTAACTAGTTGAAGCCATTACACGTTTATAGTTACACGCTGTTACTATGACTAACGACACTTAATTGACTAATAAATCGCTAATTATTAAATACATTCCAGGAAACTTTCTTGTGTAATATTACTTGAACAAGCTATTTGAAAAAAATATATAAAAAGTGATCATACCAAGGATCGAACCTGTAAAAGTAAGTATCCATTGGGCCACGTATTGAGTTACTTACAGAAACTACTTATTTAACTTATGTTGTTATTGCTTATATATACATACCCTTTTAGGGTGAATCAACTTCGCTGCATAAATTAGTCACGGCTCAAAAAACATGGTTTATCTATAGTGCGAATAAACTTTGTTAGTAAAGCATTGACATTATGGCTGTATGTTTAAGCCTTTATAATTGGTTTTACACCGTAAAAGTGGACCCGAGCGCTGTTTCATTGTATTCTTACCCTGACTGGACTGTAATATAGCATTCCGTTTATGATTTACTATCATTTATTGACCGTTATAAGCAATGGTGCATGGGATTTACGTGCTTTCATCGGTACGACGAACACAGTAAGGCCCGTGCACCTATATAAAACATTTGTTAAGGTACATTGGTTAGCAGAAATTGAAGTTATCACAGTGAAACTGTGTCAGAAAACAATTTGATTTTTCAAGTCTGCAATATAATTTTCTGCCAAAATTATTATGTTATATTGAAATATGTACATTCATAAAAATATTTGTATCAAAAAATGAAAATTCAATTTGTAAAAAAGTGGTTTATCACACATTGAAAATTGTCAATTTTTGTGCAACTGTGCTGCAAAAAGTACTCACTCAAATTTAATATAAATCACATTGTTGTGTACTCCAATCTAGTATCCAGGTGCTCGACTATAGAATAAAAGTATATCAATTATATGTATTCCGAAAAGCACTGAATATTAAACCATGTATAAGTTCAAATTCTGTTTTGTATTTAACATTTGTAGAAGGCATTTTTGTAGAAAGTTTCTATTCATGGGATTAGTTGCAATCAAAACAATTCATTGTCAAACCCATTGATTTCAACGGTCATCCTTTTGTGCCCTGCTTTGTTAGCTAAATCAACAGATACACACACACAATACACTTATAATAATCAGCTGTGTGTAAATCAATTTTGTCAATTCTAGTAATAAAGTGGTCAAACGTTTTGATACAATGTGTGGATATCATTAATATAATTTATTAGGGAAATAGTCGAGCACCTGGATAAAAGATTGGAGTACACAACAATGTGATTTATATTAAACTTGAGTGAGTACGTTTTACAGGATTTTGACACAAAAAAATGACAATTTTCAATTGGAGATAAAACACTTTTTATAAAATACTTTTTCATTTTTTGATATGAATATCCATTACATATATGTATTCTTTCAATTTAGCATAATTGTTTTTATTAAAAAACCTGTTGCCGACTTGAAAAATAAAATTATTTCCTGACACGTTTACACACTGGTTGGTTCAATTTCAGCTAACCAAATTACCTTAATGTATTGATAAATTAAATGTGTGGTCATGTTATTTATATGTGGCTTTACTAATGTGAATAAATTGAATACCGGGACGGGCCACGCGTATTTTATGAAAACAACTTTGACGATACTGAAAAATGTCACATGGCAATCATATTGGCTATTTATGCCTGATATTTTTTAATGTAATTTGTGTTACCAAAAACGAACTATACATAACGTATTGTTACTAGACAATAATTTAAGATACATGCCTGATTCTTAACATCGATAATAAGAACCCGTTAACATTCGATCATATAACTAGCGTAGAATGAGAATGTCGTAAGTGCGACTTACGACCTTATAATACTCATTTATATTTGAAATATCTTTCACAAGGCGCTTCTTATGAACCTATTTTCATTAATATCGGAATATGTCGTGTTTACCAAACTTAAGTTGAAAATGGTTGTTTTTCCATATGTAAAGAGTTGTTTTCAGACAGTTTTACCTTTTTTCTCAAAATATCGATTTTGCACTTACGATCTTCTCATTCTAAGCCAGCAATATAGAGGTTTGCTATAAAATATGCAATTCATATGTCCCGTAGATAGGAATAACGGTATATATATAAGGGCGAGTTCCAATGGAACTAGACGCGAGTCCGGTCTAGGTAGTCTCGGGTTCCACTCGAACAACCCGAGTTGTGACGTCATTTGACCCGTATGACCCTAACTCGACTAACCCAGCGCAAGGCTGGGATAAATAGTGTTCTAAGATGGCGTATTTCTTAAATTGCCAAGGAGTTCCGAATGAGTGTAAGTAAACCAATCGGAACGGTCCGTACGGCATTTTTACGGGATAAAATACCTCGGATGTATCAAGCGTATGAATCCAGAAGCTTTCTTTCTTAAATCCTACGCAGAAGAAAATGGGCTGAAGAAAATAGACCGTTACTTATTAGCAGCGGAAATATCAAAAGATGTTTTATTGATTAAACAATACAATTTCGCTTTACTCCATGAGCAAAACACGCAGCTATGCAGCGCTTGCTTGATGGGCGTGTATTCTATTGAAGGACTGATTAAATCTGTCATGATGACGTCATGGCGAAAGACGTTGAAAAATGGCGACGTTCTATTTACACCCGAGAGATGATTCGTAGAGATTGTCCGAGGTGTCCCGATTGTTAGTAAACAAGAGCTGTCACAGACAGCCATATAACCAGGCGAAGGGAAAATAATTGAACCAAAGATTATTGAATACAAACACTATTTTTATAACATATCGTATGTGAAAGCTTGGTTGTAATTCCAAGAGAAATGTTTGAGATGCACAAAAGATTTTTACTATATCCAAATTTATTACATACAAAATAAACATAGTCAACAAGAAGCAGTCACATTTCACGAAAACCAGGTTAGCGGTGACATTGATCCAACCAGTCCCACTTTCAATCCCAATAGTTGTCTTTACAAAATCTACTATCTACATAGCAAGATTCATCGTGATGTCGCATTCTTTACTAATGTTATTGAGTAAAAACAATTTATCTATTTTAAGTAACTGTGACCTTGACCCCCATCAGCTCACTGTCAATTGCAAGTGACATCTTCACATAAGCTATATAAACTGCACGTTTCACAATGAGATCTCATTCTTACAATAGTTTTTTTATTTTAAGTAACGGTGACCTTGACCCCCACTTTCAATTCCAAGTGTTCTCTTCACACAAGCTACCTACAAAGCTAGCAAGTTTCATTATGTTATCTCAATCCTCACAAAACATGACCTCCTAATGTGTTTTCCCCATAGACCTTCCGTGTGATATTTTGTTCGATCACTATGTAATATTTTTTTCGATCACTACAAGTAATCAAAGCACTGAGAGTGCTGATAAGAGGCGATCTGGTTGCTGCTGCTAAAGCTTAAACCGACTTTACACGTTTAATGTTCGTTTTCTTACTGCCGATCTTGTCTTGAATGTCAAAATAGGCATATGTGAATATATAGGCATGTTGGGTTTCTAAATAATTATAAATAGGGGCATATTAATTTATATGTAATACGTGTATTGAATGCGTATATCAAAAGTGGCTTAAAAATATTACTACGCGCCTATTTACTAGTATCAGATTCTAGAGTACCGCCTTGTAAGCACTTCCCTCACAGCGTGAGACATCTATAGAAAGCGGCTAGTATATAGCCATACCATATGATTGCATAACAGTACTTCGTAGACGATATACGATTCATTGATAAAACCATCACGCGAGCCTGGTCTGAAGTTTCTAAAAATAGCTATACAGCCGGGACATTTGATGAACACGTCATTTTCATATTACGAAACAAGTCCGATATTGCCTCGGTGGAGTGATTTTCTGCAAAAATATCGATTTAACGAACAGTTTCACAATAATTGTTGATCTTAGAATAAACAAATGTTGCTGATTGAATTAAATCAGTTTAAAAATTTGGAGAAACATATGTAGCAGTATTGGGAATGTTGGCAGTTTCTGGAACTACATGTATGCGGATTCACATAGCAGCCTAAAGGCGGTTAAGGTTGTATTATGAAATGGGCAATGGTAGTATAGAGAGGCAATCGCCTCTCAAAAACGAGGCTGGGCTTTTTATAGAAAGGTGTACTATTTGAGTCCGCAAAACAGCCTGCTAGGGATTATTCGTATGCTTTTTATATAATTGTGTATATTTCAGATTGTACATTTATGTTAAATTATCATAACGACAAACTAGATGCTGGCTTACATTTGACATTTTATTTTGTAAAATGGTTGTCATTTTTTTCGGTATAATAAAATAAATAGCACATGGCTGCTCGGTGACAGTATATAAATACCACATGGCTGCGAGGGTGATAGTAAATAATACCAACCCGAGAATAGTTATATCACTCGAGGCGAAACAATTATACCGAAACAAATTACAAACATTTTACTAATAAAATATCAACAAATGTAAGCAAAACTTAGATTGCTGTTATGATTTTATATTTTACATGTGCAATCTCAGTCCGTATAAGTTTCTAATGATTTGATGCTATTTTTAGTAAATTTTGTCAATTTCAACGGTTAAAATGGACAAGATAAACTTTTTTCAGCGATTATTTACTGTAAACCAAAAAAATATTTTTATTATTATTTTCGGCACCTAATACTTGGCTTGGTATAGAGAACTTAAAACATGGTTATGCGGGCGGGACATGCCGCCATATTGGTTTTAGAAAGAAAATGTCACGTGACAAAAAAGTACTGTCCAAAAAGTACTATCACCCTGCTGACAGTAATAAAATGTTCAATCACGTGGTATATTGATCCGCTTGATCGTAATAGTAAGAATACTACCTGTTTGTCTATGGGAAATTAACATTACGAAAAAAGTGAGGGGTAATAAAACAAAATATCATACTTTTACAAAATAAATTGAATTATATGCAGAAAAGAGCAATTAACATGCATGTGACATTGTATTTTCAATAAAACATATATTTTAAGCGATATGACTTTGTGACTTTAAAACAGGTGAGGCGTTTTTAAAGTCCTTGAGTGTACATATCGCAGGCTTAGAATTGCCCTTTTTAGGTTTAGAAGTTTAACAAGCTTGTTTTTCCTTTAGTAAAGTGTAGTTTTCAGATATTTTTTTTTCTTGTTCTCTTGTTTTAAAAATATTGATTTTGTACTTACGACCTTCTCATTCTAAGCCAGCAATTAGCGACAGAATCATTAGTTTAGTACTGTAGTACACAGATGTGACAGAAACATTAGTTAAGTACTGTAGTACACAGATGTGACAGAAACATTCATTTAGTACTGTAGTACACAGATGTGACAGAAACACTAGTTTAGTACTGTAGTACACAGATGTGACAGAAACATTAGTTTAGTACTGTAGTACACAGATGTGACAGAAACATTAGTTTAGTACTGTAGTACACACATGGGACAGAAACATTAGTTTGGTACAGTAGTACCCACATGGGACAGAAACACTAGTTTGGTACAGTAGTACACACATGGGACAGAAACATTAGTTAAGTACTGTAGTACACACATGGGACAGAAACATTAGTTTGGTACTGTAGTACACACATGGGACAGAAACATTAGTTTAGTACTGTAGTACACAGATGGGACAGAATAAAAGTTTAGTACTGTAGTACACACATGGGACAGAAACATTAGTTTAGTACTGTAGTACACACATGGGACAGAAACATTAGTTTAGTACTGTAGTACACAGATGGGACAGAATAAAAGTTTAGTACTGTAGTACACACATGGGACAGAATCATTAGTTTAGTACTGTAAAACACAGATGTGACAGAATAATTAGTTAAGTACTGTAGTACACAGATGGGACAGAAACATTAGTTTAGTACTGTAGTACACAGATTTGACAGAAACATTAGTTAAGTACTGTAGTACACAGATTTGACAGAAACATTAGTTAAGTACTGTAGTACACAGATTAGACAGAAACATTAGTTCAGTACTGTAGTACACAGATGGGAGAGAAACATTAGTTAAGTACTGTAGTACACAGATGGGACAGAAACATTAGTTTAGTACTGTAGTACACAGATGGGAGAGAAACATTAGTTAAGTACTGTAGTACACAGATGGGACAGAAACATTAGTTCAGTACTGTAGTACACAGATTGGACAGAAACATTAGTTAAGTACTGTAGTACACAGATGGGACAGAAACATTAGTTAAGTACTGTAGTACACAGATGGGACAGAAACATTAGTTAAGTACTGTAGTGCACAGATGTGACAGTAACATTAGTTTGGTACTGTAGTACACAGATGGGACAGAAACATTAGTTTAGTACTGTAGTACACAGATGTGACAGAATAATTAGTTTAGTACTGTAGTACACAGATGGGACAGAAACATTAGTTTGGTACAGTAGTACACAGATGGGACAGAAACATTAGTTTGGTACAGTAGTACACAGATTTGACAGAAACATTAGTTAAGTACTGTAGTACACAGATTTGACAGACACATTAGTTAAGTACTGTAGTGCACATATGTGACAGAAACATTAGTTCAATACTGTAGTGCACAGATGTGACAGAAACATTAGTTTAGTACTGTAAAACACAGATGTGACAGAATAATTAGTTTAGTACTGTAGTACACAGATGGGACAGAAACATTAGTTTAGTATCGTAGTACACAGATTTGACAGAAACATTAGTTTAGTACTGTAAAACACAGATGTGACAGAATAATTAGTTTAGTACTGTAGTACACAGATGGGACAGAAACATTAGTTTGGTACAGTAGTACACAGATTTGACAGAAACTTTAGTTTGGTACAGTAGTACACAGATTTGACAGAAACATTAGTTAAGTACTGTAGTACACAGATTTGACAGAAACATTAGTTTAGTTCTGTAGTGCACAGATGTGACAGAAACATTAGTTCAGTACTGTAGTGCACATATGTGACAGAAACATTAGTTCAGTACTGTAGTGGACAGATGTGACGGTAACATTAGTTCAGTACTGTAGCGCACAGATGTGACGGTAACATTAGTTCACAGAGGTGACGGAAACATTAGTTTAGTACGTTAAACGTTGTGGATATTGTTTTAACTGTTGTACATTACCCCATTAGTGTTTATTCCCCCACAAGGTAGTGGGATAGTACCATCAGGAATATCAATTGTTTTCCAAAGTGTCCAAGAGGCATACTCGTGCTCTTCATCAGCAGGAGTCAGTAGCTCCATGTCGGTTCCACCAGTACATGAATCAGCGTCATCAATGCTTCCGTCGCTTTCCCATGCATCACCTTGTATAAGCGTGCACGTCTCATATCTGTAACATATCATAAGATAAGCTCTTTCTCCTTCACTAGAGTATTCTTCACCAGTGATATCATACATCACATGGTCTGGGAACTTGACTTACCACTGATGTATGAGGATGGATAAGATAACGTTTTATTTCCAATTTTGGGTTCACATATGACATACAATTTTGACATATATACATGGCCTAAAGTTTCAAAATATGTATTGACTATCATTAACAACAACTAAGAGAGAAATAAACGACCCAAAGCTAACTTCTAACGCAGACTAAATCATCTAGCAAACTAATTTAAACATAACAGTCAAATAAACGGCAATTAATGATTGAAAAATAACTAGTTCACATATTATTGCAACATGAGGTATACTTTTACATTTGACTAGATCATAATTATGTTTAAGAAATAAAAATCTGTTCGCGTATTTTGTCGGTGAATAAAACACGGGCAGGAGTTCGGATGCGGAAAAATTAAATCACGAGAGCGTAAATAAAATCATCTGGTCGGAGTGTTCCAAGTTGTTATATCTAGTGATCTGTATATTTAGGTATCTAGTATATATCCATCAAGTTTCTTTTATCTATACGTCTTTGCCCGTTTTCAGTAAATTCATCTTTAGGCATAATATAGAAGCCACCATACTGTGCCCCGACGAATTAAAGTGTTTTGACATATTTGTGAATTAAGGTGATTGCAAACTCTTCAGTAGAGCGGAAGTTTAGAAATCGGTGTAAATCAGACGTTTTGAAAACGTCTGACTACCATGAATAAATACATGTAGAAGGAAAAACTTAAAATTGATGTGTAAGCATGTTCTCATGTCGCTAATTTACTGTATAGTTATTACTATATTATACTATAATAAGCTTGCACAATAAAGCTATAGCTGAAATTGTATGTGCCATTTATTCCAGACGTTGAAACACCAACACTCGCGAATACTAGCTACAACGTATGTGAAACGTAATATAATACTCGCACACAAAATTTTATCCAAGTTTTAACATTTGTTTAGCAAGCATCCCGACTACTTTAGAGGAAGGTTCTTTTGTGTTTATTTCGTAAGAATATAGACTAGCTAATGCAAAAGAGCATGGGCTCATCTTTAAATATACACATTTTTCAAAAACAAATTGTCGCGAAAACTGGATACAACGTATTCAAAACGTTAATTTTTTTGTAAACTCTCTTGGTTTTCGACATTTCCGAAATCACTAAAGTGTCAATTAAAAACAATCTAGCCAAGCAACTGCCATGAAATTTGGGACAAAACTTCTATAATAGTTACGCTACTGGTTGCATGTACGAAAACAGTATGTTGTTCAATTTTTTTTCGAATAACTTAAAAATGAAAAATCACATATCATTTTAAAATACATATAACAAACGTTATCGTGTGATTCCGTATATACAAAATTTCGTGTATGCCAAGTTTCATGTAATTAAGGAGGTACGCGTACCTTTGATCTAATGATCGAATTTTCCTTGAAACATCTTCAAATGACAGAACAATCTCCAGAATAACATTGAAATCATAAAATGATATGTCACCAGGCTCGTTTTCGACATACATGGCTTTCTAATGACCTACCACTGTATTTTGTTCATTTTATCTATTTCCTGCATTTATGGCACCACTGTGTTCTTTTTAAGATTTTTACTATATAAAACCACTTTTAAGCAATGTATGATATTTCATGTGTTCAATGGTCATTCCTTTTGACATTAGTCACAATTCCGACTGCCTGTCGAACAAATTCAGTATATGAACATGATAAATAGTTACCCCACCCACTTGCAAAAAAGTGCAAAAAGGGTGATTTTTAAATGAACGCCAAAAAACATCTAACGATCGAAATTAATTTATAATTGGCTATAAGTTGAGTATTAAATAGAACACCAGTTTAGTCAAATACAAAATAGGGGTCACCGGCCTTATTTGGGAGCTATTCATCAAAAAGTACTTATTATGAATGAATTTGCATAAAATTAACCTAATTTGCATATTGTAATGAAATAAAATTTTATTAAAAATATTTCAAAGTGTGGCTACATCATATAACTAAACCATGCACTACATATTATATATAAGCATATGCATTTGTACCATTGCAGGGACTTATTGTGAATCCATGTTATTCACAAGTTTGCCGTTCCCCACCCACTTTTCATGCATGCAAAAAATAAAAAATATCTATTTTGTGCAATAGTATTATGTTTATTGTCATTAGTCAACATTCATATGCGATCATTGAAACTAAAATTCATGTTTGTTCTTAACTTATACGATTTTGAAATTTCGCGCATGCGCACAAGGCAGCTCGGACCTCCTTAAATGTCAAACTTTAGATTTAGGGGGGTTCCCCAAAAACTAAAAATATCTAGAAAACTTTTTGTAGATAGATCACTCTAAGTTCTCAATATTTCGACCTAACAAGGTCTTCTTCAGGAGGATAAAACACTTTAATTTTGTTAATAATATTATATTAATTAATATTATAGTGATCCCCTTTTAGGGATATTTTACAACTAGATTCTAGAAAACTATCCGAGCAAAACTGTTATGGGTTTGCACAATCACTATCATGAGTGTGTTCTTCATAAAAATCAGGTATTTGATACCTCTTGTACAGAAACATTTAACAGTTGGGAATCACCTTAAACCAAATTAAATCAAATTTGTGATTGATCATTCTTTGGATACATATTGATGGGTTTGACCCAAATATATTGCATTTTGCATTTCTTACAATGAATGCGATAAATCCCATCAGAGGAAGCATTTATGTTAACTGAGTTTTAACATTGAAAGTGGTAGAACAGATAGTACTACAATGTATTAAATAGTCTGACTTAGTTATACGTGAACAATGACTACAGCGGTTCCGATTACATTTAAGAACGTTCCCATTTGTCACAGGTTTGTTCAAGGACGAATGCACCAGAATTACGGTAGCCTGGAATTGGCATTCCGATCCTTACGCTTTTGTACGCTATATATACTTGTATAGGCTTATGTGATATGAATACAATCAGAGGTGTTCGCACAACTGTATGGACATGTACTCGTACAGTTGTCAAACAATAAAAATATGAACATTATACATCATTATTACGATTATATACAAGTATCCGACTTGTACTGTAATATTCTAACACTTTTGAACAGCCGCATCATTCAAAAATAACTGCCGAGCATGCCCTTTATTTTCCAGTCAGGTTTCTGCTGAAACACTGTGTGCCTCCACCCGGATTTGAACCCGTGTCGCCACATTAGACGGCAAGCGCGCTAAACACTAAGCTACGGGGGCCACACCTCATGAAAAAGGACAAAATCGTTATCATAAACATTCAAATAATCCAGTCATTGACATTCAATGGCAATATTTATTATGGAAGTACTCGCGTGACATTAATATCGAGTTGATCAACATTTATTTAAAATTCAAACTAGATATTCGTGCCGTTCGCCTAGTGATAAACGAAAAGAAGTAGGTAAATAAATTTTAAAGGAAGAAAAGAACAAAAAACAAACAAAATAACAACGGATGTAAGTAAAAAATAATGATGGAATTGGGCCACTTCCTGCTTGAATGGTTCTAGACCAGACAGTGTCACAATACGCGAGGTAACCTATTCTTCAGGACTGTGGTATTAGGGAAAGGTAATATTTAAAGAAATCCGAGTTGGCATGTATTTGGCGGAGACTATAGGGGTGCATATGTGCCTTGTTAACCTGGTTGGGGTTTCTATGTAACTGGGTAAGGTGACGCTACAAGAAGTGATAGATTTTGTAGAAAAAAATGACAAGTTTGGAAACCAGACGTCTGTTGTCAAGGGTACTCCAAACAAGGGTATTTTGTGTAGTTATAAATGCTAAATATTTAGTGATTAAAGAACAACAAACACAATTGTAGTTTAACGGAAATGTTCATAAAAAAGTCACGTGACACGTGTACATATCATTAAAGTCACATTATCTCCCCCAAAACTGTTTTCCCGATCATCCAGTTAATAGTCTAAATACAAAGAATTAGGATGATTTAAACAAATGACCTATACTTGACGACAGAATGTCAGCTATATAATTATGTCGGAATAGTATGCCAAAAAATAAATTCAGGAAAATGGACGGATGACAAAATACTAATTTTGCAAGAGTTGCTCCTGTTAGACTTTAAATTGTGCATTTATTGTTTACATTTCGTTTTCTTCCAACTTATGGTGTTTTCAACATTTGGGACTGAAGTCAGTGCTGAAAATTCAACATTTTGCAGATAGGTTGCCAAATTGTTGCTTTTTGAAAAAAGCAATTTAAGGCATAATGGCACTTTAATAATATTTATTACAAAACTTTACAAAATACATAATGTATCTATAGTTACCGGACTCTTTCCCCCGGATTCAATAGATTCAAATCGCTGTAGGTAAGATTTTCGTCTGCATGAATCACCCTCATTTCAACTTCTACTCCTGTGTCTGTACGAGTACACATAGATCCAACTGAATATAAGAAAAATAGTTACAAATGCATTAATTTGTGCCTAAACAGAAAGAATAAATCAATTTGCGCTTACACGTTAAGAAACTCGAATATACCGTCCAGTTAGGATATTGTGAGAGTGACGTTGCATTTTATGTGTTCACAAAATAGTACGACCTTTGTCTGAACAGGTAGAGCGACTATTGTATGTTAGTTTAGCATTTAGTATAACTGTTTGAATGGAGCTTTATAATTGGTTTAACACCATAATAGTGGACTCGACCACTGCGTCACTGGAATATTACCCTGACTGGACTATAACGGCAAATGTGTAAGTAGCTATTGATTTATATGGATTTCAAACAAATATTCAGACCGTTATTATCCCTGGAGACGGCTTATATCTAGCCGAAACTAGTTGGATGAAAATAAATTGTTAAAACACCCGTTGTGTTGTCGTGTGCTCCACTACACTTCCTTCTTTTTTGTTCATGGTTATGAGAATTGATTAAATTAGAAACAATCTCACTACTTGCCTTGATACATGAACTACACTCGGCAAAACTTATAAGTACACACTAGTTTATTTGCCCATAGCTCGGTCAATGCGTGTTTGATCGTGCTGAAAATTTCAACATATGTAGATTGGATATGTAGAATTACAATACAATCGATGTTTTTAACATCTGATTTAAATTGTCACAAACAGAATAAATTAATGATGCCAACAGCAGAATCTAAAAAAAACACAATAATGCCGTGTGTTCATCGGGTGATTGTCAGGTTGCTAATGCACATATGGCCCCGCTGCGCTGATACAGTACGGTTTCAAGTCTATGTTTCCTTCATGGACACAGTAATAAATAAAACAATGATAGGAACAAGCCCAATTAAGGTTTAGAAATATCGACTTCTGATAAAAAATGCAATTTGAAACATGGTTAACTCCCCTTGACCATAACAATAAAAAATATTTTTAAAAGTAAAAACTCACCATGTAGTTGTTTGAAAAACCGAATTATTTTGTGTTTTTTTTTAATTTGACAATAAATATAAAATTCAAATTTACCTAACATAAAAATAATTTGCACATACGCGTCAATTTCACGGCCATTTTACGGTTTTTGACGTTTCATGGTTCAATGAACCGCTGTATTTAATTTTAAAAAAAATTTCATGCAAAAATAATAAAAATTAAAAAAGTTATAGCGAAAAAACGACGTGTGTACGTGTGTTTTGCCGAGTGTAGTTAAAACGTTATACCATGAAATGTATTATATACCACGGTGGCCAGTCAGTCCATGGCCGTAACTAGGGGGGGGGGGGAGGTATGGGGGGGTCTGTCGGGTGCGAACGCACCCCATTTTTCGCTAAAAAGTAGCCTTTTTGTGGGTGAAATTTGTATACTTTGCATTTTTTTCAATCAATATTTTCAAGCTTAGAGCGAGTCCGTTCAGATAAACAATGCATTTTTTCGCTCGCTCAATATTCATCATAGAACATTTCTCAAGTAGATAACAAGTTTGTCTGTTGAGCTACTACGACGAAGACTGTGTTTCTTCTAGCGGACGTGCTGTTCATATTAACAATGCATTTCAAGTTTGTGGATGCACATTATAAACTGAGCATTTTTTTCAAGCTCACTTCGCTCGCAAAATACCTTATTTCCGTCAATATCTTCAATTTCAGAACGAGTCTGTGACATGCTGTTCAGTTGTTCTTATTCGATTCGTTCGCTCATTAACTTCATCATGAAACATTTTTTAAGTAGAGAACAAATGTGATTTCTTCTATTTGAAATGATGTTCAAATCTACTATACAATTTTTCTAGCTCGCTTCGCTTGCGCATATAAAAATGAATAGTATACAGTCGAGCTAGAGAGGGTTCGTGAGGTATGCATCAGTCAGATGAACAGTACAATTTTCTCTAGCTCGCTTCTCTCACAATCTGTGAATATCATCAAAACTTAGTAGAGAACGGTTTGTGTTTTATGTAGCCCAGATAACTTTAATTATGCATTTTGTTCAAGCTCGCTACGCTCGCTTAATAACTTAATCTGTTACTGTAAAAAGCACCAAGTAAAAGAACAATGGAAAACACGTTTATATTCCAACCAGCTCAGATATCTAATGCATTTTTTCTAGCTCGCTTCGAAATAGAGTCAATTGACGAACGAGGATGTATGCATCTCAGATAAAATCGCTTCGATCGCACAATGATTGTCTGTGAAGAGTGTAAATAGCAGAACGATTTGTTTGGTATAGTGGGTATCTCGCTTGCACAATGAATGCACTGTGCACTGAGTCACAACCTCCGTCAGCAGGATGGGCAGCTAACCCCCGCCTTATCCAAGCATCCCCCGTCACCTCTTCAAGACCCGATTTCGCACCCCCTCTCGAAAAACCCTAGTTACGGCCATGCAGTCACTGAGGTGCATTCAATAGAAACGATAGTGCTATTCTAAACAAGAAAAAATATCAAATTAAAGACGAAGCTCTCTAATTTATGATAATGTAAAATTAATATATGTAACATAGCACCAATACTAATGAAATGTTTATTAAAAACAAACTGCACCTCAGTGACTGTGTTGTCAATTTCCCATGTTATAAACCTTTCTAAGATATTATCAATTTTATCCAAAAAAATTGTTTTGTTTACTCTTTATTAACAATACAGTTACTTGTGACTAAAACATGCAAACTATAGATCATCATTTTGTAAGTAAAGGAGCGTTCAATAAGGTTATGTGATAAATAGAATCGTACATTCGTGCCTCATGTCATATTATTTTGCCCACTTGTTTGATAAAACTCGTATAAGTATAGAATGAGTACTCATGCAAGAATCTCTTTAAGTAGTGGTAAAACATTTAAAACTTTACCCCTGAGGGTCCCAGTCCTGTTTTGAATGTCCCTCGTGCAAACAAAATGCTCTACAAGTTCCCCTATGCCCTGACCAAAATGAACAACGTGACTTGCTTGAAATATCCATTTTTGGGGATGTGGGTGGTTCGATCTGTGTCTGACTCTTGCGTGGATGGCTAGGCGCTGTCGTCGTTTCTGTGTGACTGGATTGTCTGTGCGCTACTGTATTTATTTGATCAGTTTTCAGCTTTTATTGCTAAAACTAGGTCATTCAGCTGAAACCATGGCATTCAGCTGATTAATATTGTTATCCTTTAACTTTTTATGACTTCAGACAGCTAAACCTAGGTATTTCAGCCATTTCACTGTTGGAAATATGTATTTCAGCGCTTATGACAGCTGGGAATTGGTCGGATCATTGTCTCGTTCGGTTGAGTGTTGGACATTATGCCTTGTATGTTGTATGTGTTCAGTGCTCGGCTGGTTAAGTTGAGTGAAGCCTTCTCTGTCCGACTTATTAATATATTTTTTATTGTATACAGTTTGAACATTACTGTTATTGTTAACGGTTCGGGGGCTTAAAATTAGATCTATATCACCATTTCTGAGGAATTAGTCATTCATTGAACTAAAACACGAGTGTGTGAATGATGTTTAAAAGCAATATTTGTCCCCAGTTAGGACCCAATTGAAGAAATAATAAATAACACATGGTCTCCTACTCGTTCGTTTGGCGACCTCCCTGTCAGTACACGATGTCGCCAAACGCCCAGTTATTATTTTTTTATTATTATTAATGAAGCTTAAGATTCAATGTCTGGATTCCTACAAGCGTATTTGAATCAATACTTACATTCCAATTTGAAAGTCTGAAATAAAAAAAATACAGTGTTATTATTCGAAACAGCCTGTCGCTGGATTGTGGTACATGTTGTATTATCATGTACATTGTATTACACGAAGGTCATGGGTTTAATACAATGCTATCATATTTCATAAATATTGATATCGTACTAGCATCATTGTTTTCTTATTTAAACTTCTGACCTGCGAGAACCCATAATAAACATAAATACTTCAGAGACAAACATTTGATCGACCAAATTGCACACATATTTAGCTAACACCTTGATATGAATACAGTGATCTTTCCTATTAGACGCTTGCTGAAGCTCGCCGTCTAAATCTTATATCCAGCTATACTAATAGTCTATCATATACATGTACTACTTATTTGGTAACATGTAAAGTGTGAACAATAGTTTCGTTGATTTGACTTGTGATCTAACTTTAAATAACAAAATGTTATTTTCACTGTTATGTTTACTGATAAATTTCTATAATCCATTGATAACATATATATACATCTTGTAAGGCATGGTACCAGCAGGATTGTATAGCCATGAGTGATACCATCTACAACGCCCTACACAACTGTTCATGTGAATGCGTGCAGTGTGGTGTTCCAAACTTCTCGTCCAGCTTATTCGATACCTTGCTCTTCGAGAATACACACCAGTTTGACCCACTATCGGCGAATGCAAGTGGTACAAGCCTTGGATTCAGCTTTGATAACCCACAAGCCACATCTTCCCCAACCACTACAACCAGAGGCCGTGTTGCAAGCAGTCTGACTTCGCCCTCATCCCAGTCATTGGTATATAACACCTCTGAGTCTCTATTCCATCCGAGCTTTAGCCATAAAGTCCCAGTGCGGATTAGCAAGCAAAACACAGCGGAAAGACAATGAAGATCATTACCTCAACTGACAATCGATAACTGGTAAGAAAGCCTCCTTGCATTCACTCATTGAGACAACCGGAGCATATATCAGTACCGGTACTGAGTCAAGGTTAACTGCTAGCCATTACAGCCAAGAAATCTTCCCAGAAGAATACACAGTCTACCGCCGTGACAGACTAAGGAAAAAAGGTGGAGGGGTATTCATTCTAGTTCGGAAAGAATATCAGAGCCTTGCACCAGAAGAACTACAACCAGACACAGACTGTGAGATGCTATGGTTACAAGTTAAGGAGATGGGTGCGAAGAATTTATACGTAGGAGCCTTCTATCGCCCACCTGACATAGACAACCCAGATTACTTGAACTGCTTGGACACTAGCCTTGCTTGCATTACAGCGGGAGCACACATATGGTTGGGTGGGGATTTCAACCTTGGGGGCATAAACTGGGAAGATAACAGTGACAAGAGTTATGCAGCTAAGTCATCATTCTGTCACCAGCTACTTGATATAGCCCAAGACCGGTTTCTGCACCAGACAGTTATTCAACCTACTAGAATAACTGAGTCAACAGAGAGCATACTGTATCTATTCTTCACGAATTACAGCTCACTAGTGAACAACACAGAAATTATTCCAGGCATTTCTGACCACGAAGCGGTGTACATTGAGTCCAGCCTTCGTCCACACAAGGCCCCAAGGCCTGAACGGAAAATCTCCCTCTATGGGAAGGCAGACTATGATGCAATCAAGCTGGATCTGCGTGGTCTATACACCGATATGATCTCCTCAGCCGACCAATCAGTTAACACCCTCTGGTCTCTCTTCAAGAACTCAAAAACTCATGAACGAGCATTTACCATCCAAGCTCTTGCGAGGTCAGAAAACAACAAAACCATGGATCGATAAGAAGGTGAGAGCGGCGATTAGAAGGAAAAACAAGCTATACTGCCGTATGAAGAAGACCAAAAATGATAGTGAGATCAGAAAATACAAACATACTAAGGCCAACCTACAAAACTAGAAAGGAAACCATACCTCAACTACATCAACAATCTCATAGAAATCGGTAACCCAGAAGAGAACAACACAACCACAAAAAAACAGAAGCGCTTCTGGAACTACATCAAATCTCTAAGAAAGGACAACAACAGCTTCTCACCACTGAAAGACAAAGGAAGACTCTTTAACGAACCGAAAGACAAGGCAGGAAAGTGACGACAACGTACCCAGTCCATCAGGTACCCCACTTCCAAGCATGTATGAGACTATGGTTACCACTGAGGGAATCGAGAAGCTACTGCGTAACACCAACCCAAAGAAGGCTACTGGACCAGATGCGATACCAGGCCGTATCCTACAGGCATGCGCCATAGAGATTGTCCCAATCTTGACCATGATCTACAACATCTCACTGCGAGATGGGATTGTCCCTGATGACTGGAAGCATGGCAACGTAACAGCCATCTACAAAAAGGTGCCAGACAAGATGCCGCTAACTACAGACCCCTCTCCTTAACATGTCACGCCTACAAGATCTTAGAGCATGTAATAGTCAGCAACACCCTGAAACATCTGGATGATCACTAAGTCCTCAATGCTTGCCAGCATGGCATCCGAGCCCGCAGAAGCTGTGAGACGACGCAACTACTTACATTGCATCACGAGCTGGCCGAATTAATGGACAGGTAAGTACAAACGGACAAGATCGTCCTAAACTTTAGCGAGGCCTTCGACAGAGTTCTACACTGACGCCTGCTAAAGAAGATTATTCGGGGAACACACTTCGTTGGATTGAGTCTTTTCTTACTGGAAGAACACATCTCGTAGAGGGTCAATCATCAGACACAGTACCCGTGGTGAGTGGCGTACCCAAGGGCACAGTCCTTGGGCCGCTGCTTTTCCTCATATTCATCAATGACCTACCCGATAGTCAAATCCAGGACCAGACTGTTCGCTGATGATTGTAATCAGGACTGAAGATGACCAAATCCAGCTACAACAAGACATGGGCTCCATGGCAGCGTGGGAGCTAGAATGGGGCATGGAGTTTCACCCGCAGAAGTGTAGTGTTCTACGGGCATCAAGATCCAAGACTCCCAACGTTTATCCCTACAAACTGAAAGGTGTTCAATTGACAGAAGATGAGAGCACCAATTACTTAGGAGTGACCATACAGTCCAACCGTTCATGGAGGAAACACATCAACAAGACAACCCAGAAAGCCAACAACATGCTGGGATTTCCTCGGCGCAACTTGTCTAAAGCCAAATAAAAAGAACCGAAAAGGTAGTGTTTTGGTTCTGGTTTAAGATAAGATTCAATCAAGATAAACTAAGAGTTTGTTCCCTGGAGTAACAGTGTAGTAATGAAAAACATTTTATAGTGATACTGTTATTTACTTAGCCTTGTTATCCTCTGACAAATACATTACACACAAACGTTTGACCCCCTGTCCCTCTAACAAAATCAACTTACATATGGCGTT
Source organism: Spisula solida (assembly GCA_947247005.1). Classification (NCBI taxonomy): domain Eukaryota; kingdom Metazoa; phylum Mollusca; class Bivalvia; order Venerida; family Mactridae; genus Spisula; species Spisula solida. Next base: position 5,684,686 of record OX365960.1, on the reverse strand, counting down.
CCTTCAAACAAAATGAACTCAAGATTGCCAGAAGAGTCGCCACCAAACAGATTGCCACCATAGGCAACCGATATGCACAGAAGCAATGATATCCAACGGAGGCTCACACATAACGCCATCTGAAATAGTTTAGAAAATGCACAAATGTACTACATTCTCCAGGAAAACCGGGCTTCGTGACAAAATTATAAAAATCATCACAATATGGTGTTAGAAAGACAAGACTCTTCTTTTATCAATCTGTCAAGCTCTTCTCTCCATTCTTTTCCCTCCCCAAAAATCAATTCTGTACAGAGTATACACTGTTTACAACTTCATAAAGTTACCAATTATTCCCAGGTACACATGTATTCATATGGAACGAGATAATAAATAAGCTTAGCTAAAAAATAATACTTAATCCTTGATATGGCATTGTGTAAATGAATATTTATTTAAGAAATAATGAATACGTAGCTATGTTTTGTTGCGTAATAAAATATAGGCACGTGTTTGGATGCGTAGTAATTAGATCTAAATTACGAGTGCGTAGCACGAGTGATTTAATGTATGCAATCAAACGAGTGTCTATATTTTATAAAACAACAAAGCACAGCTCCTATTTATTATTTCGATTCTAACATCGACGATGCTCTGCCATTTATAGCACAGCAAGACAGGTTGACGTCAAACTACTTTCTTTCCTAGGAACGTTACCGTCACCGTTACGTCAAACGTGACGTCATCAATCAGCTATATTTTATCGCGGTAATAAAATATGGTAAGCTCAATATACGCAAAGAAGGCAAATCTCACGTGCTATGTTAGAATATGTGTTTATAAACAAATAAATATTAAAACCTTTAAATTGTATCATTTACTTCGACTTTTAGTGACGTCTTAAACGCCATTCAAACGTTATTTGACGTTACGTTAACAAGCATTTCACAAATCCAGTATTAAATTTTGATAAATTCTTGACGTAAACATTTCAAAATTGTATCACTCTTTAGAACTATATTCTTATTTTAATAAAACATATTAAAACCATGAACGTTTGCTTTAAAGAAACGTAACCACTGTTTGTAACAACTAACCCCTTATTTTTCTCAATACACTCAATAAAAGTTATAAGTACACCAACTTGTTACGCTTGTATCGTTTTTATAATGCATGATAGCTTGTTCATTTTTTGCATGTGTTCATGCAGTAGTGCAACAACAATATCCAATCATTGGATATTTGTATTTGACTTGGTGTAGGCAGTGAACCATGAACTCTCCAAATTCAGAAAAATGCACGTGCACAACACTGTGTATTGTACAATGTCTTGAAATGTTGACTACACATTGTCCAGCAATATCAACACCACGAAAAACATAAAATCTGACAAATTCCGATTACAGAAAGAACAAGAGATGTTCGTAACACATGTATGTTTCATGACAACCGAATAGTCATGTGTACTTTAGGCCATCCCAGCCTTGACCTATTGACCTACACATTTGTAGAAGTCTTCTGTTGATGATTAGCAACTTGTCTGTGAAGTTTGACGATCTTAGGATCCACCGTTCTTACGTTGTGGATCAGAAATAGTTGTGTATTCGAAGGTCACGGTAATTTTGACCTGTGATCCATAGCGACCTCAAAATCAATGGGGGTCATCTACTGATGATGAACAACCTCCACTTAAAGTTTGTGGGTTCTAGCTCCGACCGTTCTGGAGTCATTGATCGGTAAACATTTGGTCTACAAACTGACCGATCGACATGCATGTGCTAAGAAATAAACCCAACATTTACGATAGGGAGACATAAAAAACTTAACTATTTACAATTCCTAAGATGTTTAAACATAATAACTTTAAAATAAACATAATATCATACATTGTGTTAAGTTCTATGTTGTATAATATTTCAAGCTAGAAGCAAAATGATACACACTATTTGCATAGATCTCTATTTACTGTGTTGGTGTACTTATATCTTTTATAGCATCAACATATGTTATTTCACCATAATTCTTAAAAAATACACCAAAGAGATTTATCCAAGTACTTAAAATTATATCAAACATCATTAATATTTTCTTATTTTCAAGCCTTTTTAAACCGTATTACATAATTACTCTTATAATGTCACTAAGCCCTTAAGGTTGTTTTTCATTATTGCGTTCTTAACCAAATTATGACGTCACATACCACGTGGTATGTCCGCACTATTTATTACCATTGTTGGTATAATCAGCCTTAACAAGAGATGTTTGTAAAACACGTATGCCCCCATGGCAGCCCAATACCGTAGTCAGAAATGGTGAAGGTCGCAGTGACCTTGACCCTTGACCTACTGACCTCACAATCGATAGGGGTCATCTACTGTTGCTGACCAACCTCCATGTAAAGTTTGAAGATCCTAGGTCAACGGGTTCTTGAGTTATTGAACGGAAAACATTTGAATAGTCAGAAATGGTAAAGGTCACAGTGACCTTGACCTTTGACCTACTGACTTCAATATCAATTAATGTGGGTCATCTACTGTTGCTGACCAACCTCCCTGTAAAGTTTGAAGATTGAAGGTCAAAGCGTTCTTGCGTAATTGAATGGAAACCATTTTATACGACCGACAGACAGACAGACCGACAGACATGTGCAAAGCAATATACCCCCTCATCAAAGATGGGGGGCATAATAAATACGTATGCCACGTTTATCATGCAATTAAATGCACGTATCTAATTATAAATAGCCTTATATTATTTTATTATTGTTTATCAATAACTAGTGTTAATTTTTGTTTATGCTAATTTATTCAAAGTCGATTGTGAAACAAGTTTTATACTAATCACTCTCGACACATCATTCCTGGTGTTATCCATCGCCACGAGGAAATGATAGAAGAGAAGCCAGTTTCCCTTTTTTGCTGAGCATCTAGCAAGGTAATTTCTGGTACCATTTTTATTTCGTCTTTAGTATGACGCAGCCTGGGATCGAAACCCGGACCTCCCGCACTCGAAGTGTTCATTTCTGGAAGAGTGTCACATACCACTTCTAGGGGAAATATTCTCCAATGCATAACTGTGCTATATTTAAGGAGTCTTTAAAGAAATGAGTTAGTTTCCCGTAATCCCAACCCACAAATTTAATACACGTTCAAAATTGGTAAAACTATGCGCTTTAGCGCTTTCACGGATAAACGTAGTGTGTTACGTTCTCTGAGCGCTTTTAGCAGTGCTTCCCGGATTCGGGTACTGCAGCCACGAAACATCGATCAACGTACGAACTTGACGAGAACGCATTATCGGCACAACTTTAGTCATACAATTTAAAGTCCCATTATGCCTTAAATGACTATTTTCAAACATCAATAACTTGACAACCTATCTGCAGAATGATGTATTTTGATCACTTGAGTTGAGTCCCAAAGGTGGAAAACACCATGAGATAGAAGAAAACGAAATAAAGCCTCCGGTTGGTTTGTTAATAAAATAACGCAATGTAAACAATAAATGCATAATTGATAGTCTAAGGGGAGGAACTTGGCAAAATTAGTATTTTGTCATCCATACATTTTACTAAATGTGATTTTTTGCAAACCATTTCGACAGATATAGCTAACATTTTGTCGTCAATTGTGAAAAACATCCTAATTTTTTGTATTTAGACTATTTACTGGATGATCGGGAAAAAGGTTTTGGGAGAATAATGTGACTTTTAGATTATATTCTTTATGTTTTACAGACATGAAATACAAAATGTATAAAGTACATCTAGTCTCTATGTTTTGCATGAATGTATATCACATTGATGCTTGGTGAGATTGTCAACTAGCTGTCCGAATCGTCATAACCTATATGGTATCAGCGACATAGCTTTAAAAGCAGTTAGTAAGAATACAAATAATTAATAATTATAAGTAATTGGTTTTTAACTTTTTAACTAATCTAAAGATTGATTAAAATGTGAGAAAATATAGCAAAATATTTTACCTTTAAGCGAGTTAATATCTCCGTCAATATTCCTGTTTGCCGCGAGCAGAGTACGCCAGAACCTGTGTGATAGTTATAACGTGACGTAGGTAACACGGATCATATATCAACCACATACTGGTGCGGCCCAGGTACACTCAGCTTACACCCCTCGTCATCTATAAACCTTCGCTGCTATCACACACGCCAAGCCCCGTGAACAGGTAACAGTATCATTGATTTAGAGTAAAATAAAACAAAATATTTTATTAATGAATATATATATTTTACTTTTTTTTAATTCTTTACTCTTTTTATAACATAGCACTTACTTAATTGTCTTTGAACATTTAGGAGATATCAAATGTGCTTCCTCTGCCCAAAAGCAATCATCTTTTTATTAGCATGTTCACTTTATTTCAAATAAAATAAATTTCAGCTTAAGCCTGGTCCTGAAAACTACTTATTTGTGAACATGGGACCAGGTGCTAAATGAAGACCAGGAAAATTCAGAGAAGCATATATGCCAGAAGTCGACCATTATGACACTTAAAGCACTGTGTACAACATAACTCGGTACAGTTTTAACTCTATGCACAGAATGACTGTTAGTTTTAAATATCGTGTATCGCGTTCGAAGGGCGAGACACAAGAATTGCGCGTGTCACGATACGTGACACAAGAATTGGACACGAGGCACGATACGAGACACGAGAATTACGCGAGGCACGATGGGATACACGATAATTAAAAATTCAATTCTCGCGTTTTTAATCTCGCCCTTAACCTTTAACCTTTGCAAGTTAATATCTAATGTCGTGTAATTCTGGTGTATCGTATCGTGCCTCGCAGCTTATTCCCGTGCCTCGTATAAAGTATCGCCTCTTAATCGCATGCCTCGACTTCCAAGGGCGAGACACGATAATTAATATCGTGCAACTATCGCGCAATTCGCTTGCCTCGCGTTTCTTTTAGGTTCACGAGACACGAGAATTGAACGCGAGACACGAGAATATGTTCGTGCAAATATCGCGCAACTCTCATGTCTCGACCGATGATTTGGGTAAGTTTTTTCTATTTGACTCATTGCCCAAGTAGACAGTGTCAGTAAGGAATTTAATCTGGCACACCGGTCTCATTTCTTTTTGATCACCCCGCGTATTTCTCAAACATCCAAGCACGTTTCTGATGTGGTAATATTCATAAAACTCGTAATGGACAGTGAAAATGCACAGCGTCCTTTAAATATGCAAATCATTTGACGTCCTGTGTTTATTACGAGGGTCATTCAATACATTCGTAGACAGTGTTAATCATTTTAACAACGGATGACACAGAGTAAAACAAACTACATCACGTTAAACCACAGCCTTTCGGACACAAGTGCTATAAAATATTGCATTAACAAAGCATTTTTAAAGAAAATGTGGCTTAAATATAAACATCGCCATACCGGTACCACCACAGACAGCATTTTATTATCTGACGTCAGGCGACGTTATTGACGTTTTGCTGATTCTCAAATGGTAGCCCGAAATGACATTATGTTATTGCCGATACATAGAAATAAACATAAACATTCAGATTGTATATGATTGTACATATCTTCCACAATATCTTATATAGTCTAAGTTAAGGATTAAGGCTTGGCATAATGGTTGTATATTAACATGGAAACACCTCGCACATTTCGACGGACGTTGCGTAAAACGTCACTATATTTGCCTGTGTGCCCATCCATGTATCGTTTTAAATACCTTGCTGCGCTTCAGAAATTTGTTTTTGCCACTTGAACACAAGATCACTGCATGCTGTATGTTCTTCTTTCGCTCTCTGTAGAAGCTCTTGTGTGTCTGCTGGGTGTTTCCAAGCTACATGCACAATTCATAGTAGTATAAATAACTTCATAATTTCATTAAATCCCAGAAATATGGCAGAAACATTGGAATGTACATTAAAATAATCGGACTTTATATATAACTAGTTGAACAAATGAAAAAGGTACGTTACGTCGGTCGGGGGTGGTAGCGCGTTACTATGATAATAAAATGGCTGATGATATGCTACTGGTTTGCATTATTGAAGATAAGTTGGTATTGACTGTTTGAAATGCTATAAGAAATTACTGTTAAAACGCAATAATAATCAAATGAGAACGATTGTCTACGAATATATTGAATGACCCTCGTATGATGACGTCACAGACATACATATTGTAGCGCTACATATAAGCGAAGTGAATGATGAATGTTTAAACTATCGTATTTGTCTTTTAATCTGGTATGTGATAAACAGAATATTACGTTCGTGTTAATTCAATATTGAATTTTTAAAACTCATTGAATTAAACGAATATAGAGCTCACCAAGTCTGGCTTTTTTATGATTTTATGCCACAAATTTGATAATAAAGCAACAACCATGTATTATCTTGCATAGATGTATACACCACACCAATACCGTGATTATCTACGCCCCTGAGTGTTCAAATAACCGTGCAAGTTGGGTGTATATTTTAACTGAAAAGCTCAATGAAGTGTGCAAAACTCGCTACGCTACGTACTTTTTGGGTGGAACCATTCGTTCCGTATGACTAGCCAGTTTATTTTCAAAATCTTGATTTTTAAAGAAAGCCCACCCGACCGTACAGTCATAAAGTTATGAACATGTAATAGTTTTACCAGTAAGTAAACTAATGTTCCATGTTTTCATAACGACTGGTTTGTCTGTATGGTTGCCAATCAACATAGTACGGTGTTGCGTTTCGTAACGCCGTCTCTCTGAAGCGACTCAATCCTTTTAATGACATTCATAATTCACCCCTCGTAATTTTCAGCGGAAAATCCCCTCGCAGAGACGTGTGACAACTCTCTTCAGCGTCAAACTTCACTCACTAATGATCCGTACCGACTCTAGGATTTACCTCTGTTGGTCGGTATAAGTTAAATCCATTCAACAATCACTCTCAATCACTGACATAACACAGTCACTCTCAATTACTGATATTAAACAATTACTCTCAAATACTGATATTAAACAATTACTCTCAATTACTGACATAAAACAATTACTCTCAATTACTGAAATTAAACAGTCACTCTCATTTACTGACATAAAACAGTCACTCTCAATAACTGACATAAAACCGTCACTCTCAAGTACTGACATAAAACAATCACTCTAAATTACTGACATGAAAAATCACTCTCCATTGCTGACATAAAACAGTCACTCTCAATTACTGATATTAAACACCCACTCTTAACTACTGACATAAAACAGTCACTCTCAATTACTGACATAAAACAATCACTCTCAATCACTGACATAAAACAGTCACTCTCAATTACTGACATGAAAAATAACTCTCCATTGCTGACATAAAACAGTTATTCTCAATTACTGATATTAAACAATCACTCTCAATTACTGACATGATAAATCACTCTCAATTACTGATATTAAACAATTACTCTCAATTACTTACATAAACAATCGCTCTCAATTACTGATATAAAACAATTACTCTCAATAACTGACATAAAACAGTCACTCTCAATTACTGACATAAAACAATCACTCTAAATTACTGACATGAACAATCACTCTCCATTGCTGAAATAAAACAGTCACTCTCAATTACTGATATTAAACAATCACTCTCAACTACTGGCATAAAACAGTCACTCTCAATTACTGAAATAAAACAATCACTCTCAATCACTGACATAAAACCGTCTCTCTCAATTACTGACATGAAAATCACTCTCCATTGCTGACATAAAACAGTCACTCTCAATTACTGATATTAAACAATCACTCTCAATTGCTGATATTAAACAATTACTCTCAATTACTGATATTAAACAATTGCTCTCAATTACTGACATAAACAAACACTCTCAATTACTGATATTAAAAAGTCACTCTCATTTTTACTGACATAAAACAGTCACTCTCAATTACTGACATAAAACAATCACTCTAAATTACTGAGTGATTTAAATCACTCTCCATTGCTGACATAAAACAGTCACTCTCAATTACTGATATTAAACCATCACTCTCAACTACTGACATAAAACAGTCACTCTCAATTACTGACATCAAACAATCACTCTCAAATACTGACATAAAACTGTCACTCTCAATTACTGACATGATACATCACTCTCAATTACTGATATTAAACAATCACTCTCAACTGATATTAAACAATTACTCTCATTTACTGATATTAAACAATCACTCTCAAATACTGATATTAAACAGTCACTCTCATTTACTGACATAAAACAGTCACTCTCAATAACTGACATCTTTCAGCAATGTCATTATTTTGTGTGTTACTGTTGTTCTTGGTAATTGTTATTATTATCTTCTGTTATTACTGTACATAATATGTTATAGTTAGAACATATTAAGTAAATTTTAATGATTAAGAAGGCCGAAGCGAAGCGAGTCCTTTTTAATCATTAAAATTTACTTAATATGTTCTAACTGGCTTAGAATATATAACATTCTGCATTCTGATTGACCGATAGAAATTAGCGCCAACGCATGACGTCAAGTCAGTGAAGAGCAAATTTTAATGATTAAATTTTCATTTAACCGCCATAATTCGGCGTTTTCATTGGCTCATAATGTAGGTTATATTCTAAGTAAATGTGTTAATGAGGCTCACAGGGAAAACTGGGTATACATAACTGTGTTTTGAATATCTAAAAAAACTCTTTATTATTATTATGTGACTGAAAACAATGGACATACACTTAAATCATTGAGTTGTTTGTGTATTTTAAGTACGTAATGTATACTTTGCATTTAATAAAGGTTTGTTTGCAACCCATCACATGTATATATTATATAGCTACAGTACAACCTCTCGGTCTCTACAACAACACTTTCACAATTCCCTTAGGGGATATTTATTCTAAAGTTATCCCCTGTAGAGCAAAACTTTTAAACATATTTGCAGCGCCAATAGGGTGTTGTTTTTAAGGGGTTGTACTGTACATGTGCATGTACATGATATGACGTAAACTTTAATACATGTACAACTGTATAAATATAAATATAAACTAAGCTGTCAATATGATTCAAACGTTACTACATTCCAAGCAATTATTGTAACGACATAAATAGTGTAGTTTCGTAGATGATCGTATATTTAAAGGTAGTATATTATGCGGAACGATTCAGACCATTGGACCGAAACACTGGATCTGCCCAAAAATGTTCAAATGTAATACGTAAAATATAATCAAGGGTAAAATACAACTTTATACTAAGTATATGGAGAAGATCACTTCACCTACCCACAGAATTATGATAGGGTCTACGTATGTGAATGCGTCTATCTGTAAAGCGGATATCGAGCATTCTACTGACAGGGTGTAACTGTACAGAACCTCCCCCAGCATGATTGGTATGAATGCGAGCATTCTACTGACAGTGTGTTACTGTACAAAACATCCCCCAGCATGATTGGTATGAATGCGAGCATTCTACTGACAGTGTGTTACTGTACAAAACATCCCCCAGCATGATTGGTATGAATGCGAGCATTCTACTGACAGTGTGTTACTGTACAAAACATCCCCCAGCATGATTGGTATGAATGCGAGCATTCTACTGACAGTGTGTTACTGTACAGAACCTCCCCCAGCATGATTGGTATGAATGCGAGCATTCTACTGACAGTGTGTTACTGTACAGAACCTCCCCCAGCATGATTGGTATGAATGCGAGCATTCTACTGACAGAGTGTTACTGTACTGAACCTCCCACAGCACGATTGGTATGAATGCGAGCATTCTACTGACAGGGTGTTACTGTACAGAACCTACCCAGCACGATTGGTGTGAATGCGAGCATTCTACTGACAGGGTGTTACTGTACAGAACCTACCCAGCATGATTGGTGTGAATGCGAGCATTCTACTGACAGGGTGTTACTGTACAGAACCTACCCCAGCATGATTGGTGTGAATGCGAGCATTCTACTGACATATCGCTGCCAACCACGTTATAGTGGTAAGTTTAGCTAACCAATGGTCCTCAGTTACCAAACAGTTATATACGGGGTATGTGGTCCTAATTCGTGGTCCTTTGGTTATCAAACAATAACATGCGGAGGTCCTTTTACCTAACGGGGTGAGTTATCAACCAGTTCAATGATGAGGTCTGTTGACCTACCCAGGGGTCCATGGTTACTACACAGTCATATAAGAAGCGCCTTGGTGATCATTCCCATGATGCGCAACCCTAATCAACGTTGAGTAACGCATAAATATAGTCAACGTATACATGTACATGGGAGACACATAATAGTAATGGTCGGCTGGTGATGCATGACGAAAGTAACCCAACCTTTTTCATTATTGTGAAAAAGTAATGTTCAGTTATTTCTCAAACGCAATATAGCATGACATTAATGTTCAAAATCCTGTGTGTATAAGTATGCATCAATTACTTACAATCACGATATTTTCTTTTAAATTTAACAAGTTTTAACAATTTAGATCATGAACTGGGTTTTCAAACATGACTTTGATCTATGAAATTGGTAGGTATAACCAACACCCGACATCGAATGTGTCTGTTTAGCCTTACCGTAAATAGATATACAACACGGTGTGTATCCCAATACACCGCCTCTAATTTCCGTCAGATAATTATTCTGTTTTCATATGGCTCTGTCGGGAACTGAAAACCGATCTCAGGAACTCAGGATACATGCCATTTGATTTCCGTCCGAACGTTACATAAGTGTTCAGTTCCGTCAGAGCCATATGAAAATAGAACAATTCTCTCGCGGAACTGAGAAGCGGTGTATCGGGATTCATACTGTGATATGGCTGTGATGGGAACTGATAACCGATCTCAGGAACTCAGGATGCATGACATTTGAGTTCCGTCCGAGCGTTACATCGGTTTTCAGTTCCGTCAGAGCCATATGAAAACAGAACAGTTATCTGACGGAACTAAGAAGCTTTGTATCGACACGTCGTGTACAATGTACTGACTCAACATTCTCTATTCCATCTTCACTGCTAGATTGTCCGTGCGTCTAAAACTATGGTTTTACAAGTACGGTATTACTGTAATTATTTACATCATAAGATAATGCAAACTTTAGTTTTTATAAGAATTATTTAAGGTTTACTAGGGTCCAATCTGATCGCAAACGGACTGTACAAGTATATACAAGTCCTGGCCCAGATCTCCCCTAGCACCTCAAGTAGAAATCTCATCTCAAATTGAGATTTTGCTCAAATCTGAGTCTGGGTTACAGGCAAATCTGATGTTGGATTTCTTAACGTTTTACCGTAATAAACTCAATATACATGCGTTATAAGACTTATTGAACAAGGTAACATGCATAGAGATGTTTGTGAATAGAAAATCCTTTCTTAGTAATGTAGCAGTGGTACATACGAATACATTGTATACGCATAGTGTGTATATGATCACTTACGAGCAGTGTTGTCAATTGGAAGCAACTCTTCCACTTCGGGTAATTTACCCTAATTTTTCACACCCTGTTTATCAGAAGTTTCTCTAATCGACTTAAAATTAGTGGAACAGAGTTTCCATCCCTGATTTCAAATCAAGGGGAGTAACTCCTGCACTTCAGAGTTTCTTCCTCTGATTTTCAGAAGAAGTCACTCTAACCGACTTAGAATTAGTCTATCAGAGTGTCCTCCCTGATAACATGGGAAGTTACTCTTTTACTGTAGCGCTTCATCCAATGATTTTCAGGTGAACTCACTCTTTAAATTACCGACATAAAATTAGCCAAACAGAGTTCCCTCAACGGATTTCAAGTGAAGTAACTCTTACACAACAGAGTTCATTCCACTGAAAATCGGGGAGTTCACTCTTACCGACTGTTATCAAGGGAATTAACTATTTTAATTCAGAGTTCCCTCCCCTGATTCTCTTGACGACTTAAATTAGTCAATCTTGCTTGATGGGCGTGTATTCCATTGAAGCACTGTTTAAATCTGTCATGATGTCCATGATGACGTCATGGCGAAAGACTTTGAAAAATGGCGACGTTCTACACCCGAGAGATGATTCGTAGAGATTGTCCGAGGTGTCCCGATTGACTTGAAATAAGTCTTGAAAACAGAGTTCCCTCCCCTGATATCCAGGGAAGTAACTCTTGCATTACATAGTTTCCTCCCTGAAAATCAGGGGTGGTCACTCTAACCGACTCAAATAGTCCTTACAAAAACTTCTATTTGACTGGAAATGGTAATATGCCTTGACAAAATGAACTAGAATAATCTTATTATGTTTAAAGGTATTTTATACATACATGTCTAGGCGAAGTAGTGAATCTGTTTTATCTTCAATATTTTGGCATATTTTGGCATATTTGCCAAAGCGAAAGTAGAGTAGGGTAAAACCAGAGACAATAATTGTTATGATGTCATCTGTAGTCTCTGGTAAAACCACGCATGTTAATTGGTAAAACCAACGATATCAAACCAACAATAAACCTGACTTTAAGATTTGTCTACTGTCTTTGACGAACAAGAATTTTCTTGACCTCCTGTGTTTTGGTTTTATATTGTAGCTGAAACATATTACTTTTCAATGATATATGTGTCAGCTGGCCATATACTTTAATAAGGGTACAATCTGGTGCTGACAATTGTCACTTTACACTAAGCTCAAGAACAATTTTATTTAGTGGTTTATGACCTAAAGTACGTTTCGTACCGGTTAGCAATGGAATTTAGCCTATTTACTATAGTTGTTTCCCTTTATTTCTTACTGTCCATTTGTTTTGTAGTTTGTTATTTGGCTAAACAATCGCTTATTACGAGCGTCTCTGATATATTTGGTAGGTAGTTATCAGGTTGTAGAATACAGTAATATTGCGTGATCACTGCGGTATACCGTACACTAGATATTACCAGCAAATTAGAGTAATATTATCACTTTTCGCGACGAAGAGATGGACACAAGTTCAGTGACGATATTTTCTGATATCGATTTTCACTGATTAAGCATATTATCTCCAACTTGGGATAATCCAAACAAAACTTAGGAATAAACTTGGAATACAGTTTTTTTTACCGAATGCTCAGAAGCAAAATAGAGCTGGAAATGCTAAATCAAATGATTAAACTGTGCTAACTACACTGTGTTATTCTACTCAGACTGTGTTTATACTTCAGAACTTACAACACGTAATGTTTGTGCTTACTTTTAACAAAATATAAATGTGTTTTATCTTCGATTTCACAAATTGTAAGAAAATATTTCGTATTAATTACCCAGTATTGCCCTCTTAGCCAATTTTAGGAGTATTGCCCAGCCTGGAAAAACCCAGATTTCCAAGCATGGGAAAAACCGGGCAGTCAATACTTTGCCAACCCTGCCCAAAATGAAGTGGTGTCTTAGACCTCTTGGTTTACCCGACAGTGCAGATCTGTTTGAAACTGTGATGAAATGTCAAGTATGAATTATTGTACGGTACCGCACTGGGATACGGGTATTAGGCTAGACGCAGGGCAGGTTTAAAAAAGGTGTAACTATAGGTAGGATATATTGGTCCTGACAAGACATGGATTCGGGTTGTGGTATCTTGAGTTTTCCCTGTCAGTCCAAGGTACCTGCCTAATACCAAGTGACACTGATTCATATTTTACAATAAAATGAGCACTTTCTTCTAGATACTCTCCAGTGTAGATAGCTGAGTCTGATGAGTAGCACAGAATGGTACCCGATTAAAGGAGTGCACTTGTCCTAATGTACCAGATGAGGCATATTCTATTGAGCAGAAACCAGTGTACAACAGATTATTTAATATGAGCCAGTCTCCAGGAAAACCCGCTATATTGACATTATGTAATTACTGCATGTAACAAGCTTTTGAAAAAGCTTTCAAATAAGAAAAAATGACATATCAATAGATTCAATTTTAAGTCATTTATCCATATATTACTATATCTTCGTTTTAAAATTTCTAATGAATAATGTCGAAATCATTTACTTCGTTGCTATGGTGAACAATTTCAGAAAAGTACTCTGATTGAGAAGAACGAGGAGTAAATTGTTTTAAACAGTACAACGACGTCGAATAACGTTTGAATGACGCTTGCGGCGTCACGCAAAAAGGATCTGAATGGAGTCTCAACTAAACAGCTGTAACTTCCTTAAAAATCATGATATTAACAAAATTTCTTTTGCATTTTGCTTCATTAAGATTACTCTTTTAGATAATAAAAAATCTCAAAATCAAATGTTTTCTCAAAATAGCAGGTTTTCCTAGAGACTGGCTCATATATTTACTGTAAGCCAATTTACTTTCGCGATTACAAACCATCACGTTTTGCTGATCGTCGGCATATTCGCGACTACCAATTTTCTGGTTTCCTGCAATGACCATATTAATGTTTTAAGCACTTTTGCAGCGACTTAATTTCGCGAAATTCTATCATTCACGAACTCAGCGAAACTAAGTCATGCGAAATAATTTGTTGGTTTACAGTATTATATCTTCTTTTTCAGGAAATCTTATTCTGATGAATATGATATTAAAGACATTTTAACAATGGGAAAAATAGACACCACTGATTCACCACGTCGATCTTCGGGGCGCGTCAGAAAACCTACTTACAAGCTTAGAGGAGAAAATGGAATGACAGTGAACTCTTCAAGCCTTACAGATAAACCTAACGCTGACTCCAGGGTTGGTAACCCTGACAGCACAAACAGTCAAAATAATTCAAGGAACAAAATGTCTCCTAAATTTTCTGAAAGTTCATATTCCAATAATTCAAAAATAATACCAACGTCACAAAAATATCAATCTGATTTAGCTTCACATAGAGAAGAACTTGGCACTGCCTTTTCTGATGATAATAACATAAGTAATGGTGGCAAAATAACACCTTTGTCGCGTAAGAGGTCTCAAACAAAAGCTGGTCTAAAGACACGAAAAAGTAAATATAAAAAGTCCATGAATAGTGATGACACGTTGTCTTTAGAGTTAGAATCACCTAAATTACAGTTTACAGGTATAAATGAACACAAAGCTACTACTGTGGAGGGTAAAGTGACTGGCACTTTAGATACAGTTGAAGCTGGCAATCATACTACGGTTGAAGCAGGCAACTATACTACAGTTGAAGCAGGCAACTATACTACGGTTGAATCAGGCAATCATACTACTGTGGCAGCAGAGACTAAAATAGAGATGGATGTAGTGGACAATAGTAGACCAGGATCTAAACAAAAACATGTATCAAGTCCAGAAACTCGTGGTAATAGAACTAACATTAACTCAATGATTGGACAGAATGAGGGCAATGCTAGTGCTGATGCAATCTTGGTGAAGGTTAAAACAGAATTGGGGGTAGCTCACACAGATAAATACACTAATACCAATGTTGAGGGCATTGAAGTGGATTTGAAACCTAGTAAAGCTGCTTATATGGATGGCATTTTCCATGGTTTGAAAACTGACGGATCTGCTAATGAGTGTGAACCATTAGAAGATTCCAGTGATATGGATGTAATATGTAAGCTGTGCTCTAAGCATTTCACCAGTAGACACAACTTAAATAAGCATATGCTGTTACATGCAGGTTCGTTTATTTTTATACTGATTTATTTTAATTTGATAATAACTTGATTATGAACCAATATCTCCAACTCGTATTAAATATTTTTGACACCTCATACCGGATGTATCAGCAGATGAGGTCTGTGTGATGGATTTGAAACGTGACAATCAGGGTTTGATTCCCAGGCCAGGCAGGTCATACCCTTCCATCAAAATTTGACAGTAATGTTGATTTTCCTCCACGTATGGAGACGTTGATTGATCTGTGTTGAAGGGTTAGATACTGGTTGGGTGAATCAGCTGCTTGTATAATTTATTTTAAGAAATGGCGTTAAACCTGAATATAACAAATAAATCAGATTAAGTTGGATACACCTTTCAGGGGTGTCAATTTTCCTGATTTTTCAGAATTCCGGATTTACAACAAATGTATCATTCCTGAAAGAGCAATGGCTTCTGGCCAAAATAAAAAATATTTTATGAAACTATCTCAAGAAGTGGCAAAGTTATGGCAAATTGAATCTGCTCTGAAAGATTTTCTTTAATACAAACATTAATTATGGAAACAATGTCATTGAAGGCCTCTTGTTTGGCTAAACTGGTTGGCTGCATAAGATTTTCCTGATTTTCCAAATACATTAGTTTGGTCAGGCAGCAACAGCCTTTAAACAATGGCCAATATTTGCAGCTCCCAAAGGGTGTTGCTCTACAGATGCTGTATATATATAATTATATATTTTGACACCTCCATATAATGTATAGTATAGTTTATTTCCAAATCCAGAAGGTCGTAGACCTATGAGGACAACATATTTACATACTAAGATCATAGTGGCAAATGGACAGTTATCAATACAAAACATATATACATGCATAAATGTACCCTTACACGCACACACTCACACACACACACTCACACGAACGCCCAAACGCATAAATACTTCTAACACACCATTTTTTACACTGCTAATGAAAATGATGATATATGACCACTGAATTATAAATATGGAATATATATATTTCAGATAAGAAACCATTTCAATGTGAGGTATGTGGCTTGTCGTTTGCACTAAAGAACTATTTGACTACACATAAACTGGTTCATACTGGCGTGCGATCTCATAAATGTGATATATGTGGAAAACAGTTTCTAAGAAGAACAAATTTGAATTCACATAAGAAAACACATTCTGGTAAGTCCATTGTTTATTATTTTTCCCGAATATAGTGGGGTAAACATAATTATATAGCCTATAATTAGCCAAAGACCTCTGGCTTTATACATGGGTCACGAATCACCTGAACACCAGATGATGTCTGTGTATCCGATGTGTACCCAACGTCTAGGCATCATGCAGATGCCTCTTGATAAGTAGCTATGCATATTTTAAACGAGACTTAAAAAGTGCCACAGCAGGATCACTGTCTACCGACCAACCTACCTACCAACAGACTGAACGGCATGTGCAAAGCAATATAACCATCAACGATGGGGGCGGGGGGGGGGGGGACAAAATTGAATTACAATACAATCTCTCCAGAGTGGCCTTCTGTAGAACAACAACCTCTATGACAACACCTTCAAAATTTTCACTTAGTCTTAATTTACAATCAATTGAAATTCTGTAGAGCAACAACCTGTAAGTCTGAACAGCAGCTAATATTTGCAGCTCTCAAAAGGTGTTGCTCTACAGAGTTTGTACTATATTTAGAACAATAATTCATCTAGCCTTGAAAGATGGGCAATGCCATGTTCCTTAACCCATCCTACGAACTCATTTAAACATCAAATATTTACATGCTGATGGATGGCATGATAACCCAGGGGTGGTCTCCCCTAGATTAGTCTGTTGATAGGTAGGTTGGTCGGTAGACAAAATGGTTTCCATTCAATAACTCAAGAACGCTTTGCCCTAGGATCTTCGAACTTTACATGGTGGTTGGCTTATTGATTTTGAGATCAGTAGGTCAAAGGTCACTGTGACCTTCACCATTTCTGACTATTCAATTGGCTTCTGTTCAATAACTCAAGATTGCTTCACCCTAGGGTCTTCCAACTTTACATGGAGGTTGGTCAACAACAGAAGATGACCTCTATTGATTTTGAAGTCAAAGGTCAAGGTCACTGTGACCTTCTCCAATTTTGACTATTGCGCTGCCATGGGGGCATACATGTTTTAAAAACATCTCTTACAAATTTCTTTTACTTTTAGACTCGAGAGCTTATACCTGTGATATCTGTGATAAAAGTTTCAAGACAAAATTTGGTCTTGATTGCCATCGTAAATCTCAACATGTCGGTGGCTTTGTGTGCCATACATGTGGTAAATCTTACAGTCATCAGAACTACCTGAGGAAACATCTTAGCATACATGCAGGTATTAATTCAATTCAACAGTCATAAGGTCAAAACACAATTATATTGTGGTACTGATTACCCGACCCTTATTTTTTGCCCGTACCCTGAACATTTTATTGGTTTTTGCTGAACGTCACTGTGGATCTTTTGACCTTCTGGTGCAAAAAGAAACTAATGAAATAAATTCTATAATTAAAATGTTTTCCTACCTACCTTCAGGATATTACCAGAACCACAATATTGATTTGTATCTATACCCATAAATGTATATACAGTGTAGGATGGCTGTCCATCCATACTGACCCACTTGTAGTTGTGGGTGTGGAACAATAGGCTATTTTTAGATTCTATTCATTCCGTTGCTTACGGGTTGCTAAATGTTGCTTATGGGGTTTTACAAACAAAAGGATAAACAAAAGAAAACCCTACAATGTCAAGTCAGTGAGAACACATTAGAGGACACAATTATGAACCAATCTTTTTGAAACATGGTCAGGATGTTTGTCTCTATGAAATCTAGGTCAAGTTCAAAACTGGGTCATGTGGAGTCAAAAACTTGGTCATTAGGTCAAATCTTAGCAAAAGCTTGGGTACACGTTAGAAGACACAACTATGGCCCAATTTTCATGAAACACAGTCAGAATGTATGTCTGTATAAAATCTATTTTATGTTTGAAACTGGGTCAAGTTGGGTAAAAAATAGGTCACAGTCAAGTCTCGGAAAACCTTTGTGTAGTCACTAGACATCACAATTTTGACTTAATCTTAATCATCTCAACTAAATCAAGGTCAAGTAAGATATTGGGTCAACCAGGGTAAAAAAATGGTCACTATGTCAAATCAAAGAAAAATTTGTATAGGCACTAGAGGTCCCAATTTTGGTCTAATCTATCAATATGGGTTATCTGATGTAAATAACAAGGTAGCTGGTTAGGACTATATGATAACCAAGTGCATGCAACTGAGGCTGCATTTACTTGATTCTTTGAAGTTGTAAAATATTTCTTATGTCACTATGTGGGCCTTCATGAGCAGGTGAGCAACATAGGGCCCTTAGGTTTGTTTGCATGTTCGTTTGTCTGTCCTTTCATTTGTTCATTCGTCTTTCTGTCTGTTAGTCTGTCCATCCACACAGGTAAGCTACCTTAGATGAATGGAGGAGTGGCCTAACACATTAGAAATCCATTAAATTCTTTCCATGACCACTTAATTCTTTTGTTCTTCATGTGGTCATTCCTTTGATCTAAAACAATGGAAAGACCACCTAATGTAGCATACGTTGGGGCCTCCATTCATTTGTTCGTTCATTCATGTGTGCCTCTGCGTGAATACGACCCTGTTTATTTATTTTATTATCTCACCTGTCACAAAGTGACAGAGTGAGCTTTTGTGATCACTCTTCGTCCGTCGTCCTTCCGTCCGTCAACAATTTGCTTGTGTAGACACTAGAGGTCACAATTTTGACTTAATCTTTATGAAACTTGGTCACAATGATCATCTTAACAAAATCTAGGTCAAGTTCAATATTGGGTCATCCGGGGTAAAAAACTAGGTCACAAGGTCAAATCATAGAAAAACCTTGTGTAGTCACTAGAGGTCACAATTTTGACTTAATCTTTATGAAACTTGGTCACAATGATCATCTCAACGAAATCTAGGTCATGTTCGATATTGGGTCATCCGGGGTCAGAAACTAGGTCACAAGGTCAAATCATAGAAAAACCTTGTGTAGTCACTAGAGGTCACACTTTTGACCTAATCTTTATGAAACTTGGTCATAATGATCATCACAACAAAATCTAGGTCAAGTTCGATATTGGGTCATCTAGGGTCAAAAACTAGGTCACAAGGTCAAATCATAGAAAAACCTTGTGTAGTCACTAGAGGTCACAATTTTGACTTAATCTTTATGAAACTTGGTCACAATGATCATCTTAACAAAATCTAGGTCAAGTTCAATATTGGGTCATCCGGGGTAAAAAACTAGGTCACAAGGTCAAATCATAGAAAAACCTTGTGTAGTCACTAGAGGTCACAATTTTGACTTAATCTTTATGAAACTTGGTCACAATGATCATCTCAACGAAATCTAGGTCAAGTTCGATATTGGGTCATCCGGGGTCAGAAACTAGGTCACAAGGTCAAATCATAGAAAAACCTTGTGTAGTCACTAGAGGTCACACTTTTGACCTAATCTTTATGAAACTTGGTCATAATGATCATCACAACAAAATCTAGGTCAAGTTCGATATTGGGTCATCTAGGGTAAAAAAAACTAGGTCACAAGGTCAAATCATAGAAAAACCTTGTGTAGTCACTAGAGGTCACAATTTTGACCTAATCGTTATGAAACTTGGTCACAATGATCATCACAACAAAATCTAGGTAAAGTGCGATACTGCGTCATATGGGGCCAAGATCTAGGTCACTAGGTCAAATCACAGGTCTTGCATGTACTGCTATAACAGGTGAGCGACCTAGGGCCCTTTGTGCCCTCTTGTTTGTAATAATAGTGACTTAATAAAAAATGACTTTTTGCAAGAATCTAAATTCCTGGATTGCATTGATAGTTACATGTTCCTGTTATATATTGAATTAAACTCCCAAATATTAGCTTTCCATTGGTATATGAAAACATCAGATGAGATCCTGCATTTTCTCATGGCATGTGTTTGTAATGGGGTCAGATATTATGAAACACCCTGTATGCTTAAGTAACCAATTTTACAACATTTGACTAATCTGATTTATGTTTGTAAACATCACAATATCCTGTGCACATTGCAGTATATATCCAATGGTTTAAGTCTGCCCAAATCGCCTCCTCGATAGCCTAGTGTTAGAGCATCTGCTTCAAGTGTGGGAGGTCCGGGGTTTTATCCCGGACTGTGTCATACCCAAGACGAAATAAAAATTGGTACCAGAAATTCCCTCACAAAAGAAGGCAAACTGGCTTCTCTTCTCTCATTCCCTCTTGGCAATGGATAACATCAGGAATGAGGTGTCAAGAGTGATTAATATTAGTTGGAAAAACTTGTTTCACAATCGACCTAAAATAAATTAGTATAAATAAAATCACCCTTTCAACGATTCCTTCAGTATACTGATTGTTAAATATTGTAGGTGAGAAGCTCAGTATTATGATTGATTGTTAAATATTGTAGGTGAGAAGCTCAGTATTATGATTGTTAAATATTGTAGGTGAGATTAGCTCAGTATTAAAATTATTAAATATTGTAGGTGAAAAGCCTTTCGAGTGTACTGAATGTGGCAAATGTTTCCCGTACAATCAAAGCTTACAGGAACATATGCGACGACATCTTGGAGAAAAACCAGAAGTGTGTGATCAATGTGGAAAAAGGTATGACTGTTGTTAATGAGAAACTTGATATGGTACTGTCCAGTTAGGATAATGTGAGAGTGATGTTTTATTTTATGTGTACACAAAGTACTGTCCAGTTAAGATAATGTGGGAGTGATGTTTTATTTTATGTGTACACAAAAGATTATACAACCATTGTCTGAACAGGTAAAGCGAATATAGTAATTTAAATAAGCCTTTATAATTGGTTTTACACTATAATTAGTGGACTCGACCACTTCCTCACTTTATTATTATTCAAACTGGACAGTATTATGGATTTAGCATTTTGTTGTTACTGTAACTGAAGTTTGGACCTGATACTCAAGAAACTTGGTCATAATGTATCTGTAAATGCTAGGCTAAAATCATGACTGGTTCTTTTTGGGTCAACAACTACATGTAACTCACTTGACCCGATCTAAGGACAAGTCTAAACTCTCTAGATCTCATACATGCCTTGAATATAATTTGCAGACAGCTAACCGTTGGGATAAACACCAAGAAAACGCCAAGGTAGACTAGCAGCTTTAAAGTTTAATTAAATCCAGTAGTATGTATGTATGAATACACATATGTACACGGTATGGTGAATCAGTCAAGTAACAATATCCAGTAACTATCAAGGGAGAGAACTCACAGCTAACAAATACAGGTCAAAAAGAGACAACTTATACAAACAAATTTCACCTGCATCATATCTTGCATGTGCCTAAAAGGGTTTGATATCCAAAATATTACGAATAAACCCTTATTTATATTAATTAATGTCAATCCAATCACAAAAATCTATAAACAAAGCCATGTTATAGTTAAGAAATAGAGAACACCTTGAAGATAAAAAAACAAGAAAACATGTGATGCGTTTCATCACAACAGTCTGATATTTACAATTTTCTAAAAGAAATTAATAAACTTGGTATAAAGATGCTCAGTCTTAATGGACAAAACATATGATAATACTTAATTACAACTATGCTTACCTCATGCCTTAAGACAGTAGGACATACGTGTATGTAGAAATTTCAATAAAACGCCATATACCACGATGACATCAGGTCCAATCTAAAACGCTAACAAATAACTAAAACCCCAACGACTCATTAAAGCCGACTAATGTAACAGAACAGTACATGATCGTTAAGAAACCTTGCCACAATGTCATACCGTCCTAAGTAGTAGGGCTGCGTACCGGTTTCCGATATAAATCGAATACCGGTATTTTGCGTTTGATCGATACATCGTATCGAACGTGCCCGTATCGGTCAAAAAATTGATCAACAAAAATATACATGTATGTAAATCAATAAAATACCCATTTTCAATCAAGTTTTCCGACGTCTATTTGTTTCTTCTCAAAATGGTCAGGTCGTCGAAGTAGTTTATGTTCGAGTGAATCTAATTTTCAAACAAGAATCTGCTATGTAAACCACTTGCGCAATTTAAAAAATATACAAATAGGTTGTTTGTCACATCTCAGGCCTGGCTTAATTGTGTTAAACCCCTACATCTTGTAAGTATGCACGTGCATATTTACAGTATTTAGATGTTTTATTGCCAAAATAATATATCATATGATATATCGAATATCGATAATTTTGTATCGATACAAATATCGTATCGATCATTCTAACTGATACGCAGCCCTACTAAGTAGCTGAGTGGTTATAGTATCTGCCTCAGATATTAAAGATTTGGGCTTCAGTCACAGGCCACTACATACATATTGCTGGCTTAGAATGAGAAGGTTGTAAATACAACCTTAAAAGACCTATACATACTAGTATTTGAAATCTGCATCACAAGGCGCTTCTTAGGAGCCTATTTCATGAAAACTGAACAGGTCAAGTTGACCAAACTGAAGTTGCAAAAGCTTGTTATTCCATAAGTAAAGGATAGTTTTTAGACAGTTTTTTCTTGTTTTCTCAAAAATCGTTTTTGTAGTTACTGCCTTCTTCTAAGCCAATGAAATATTGTTTGAGATTGGCTCTGGTATAGCTCCCTTGCATGGTGCTCAGCATATCAGGGTAGTACCAGGAAATTGCTGGTTGGTTTGTGGGAAACTAACAATATTTTATTTTTGGCCTGAAAGTCATGGATTCCCTTTCATCAACTCTACCTCTGGCTCTAATCCCCCTCAGACTGTTTTGCTTCTTAGGCCATTACCAAAGAACCCCAATTTCTCTGTCAGTTCTTGGTTTGTGGATCTTCGCCAAGTTTCCGTGGGTCTTTTTCTCAACACTGAAGCTGAAAATTAACAAGAGAAAATGCTGACTTAAATACTTGATTAATTCTAACATGATCCAGGATTGTCGTCCTGACACTTTGTTATTAAGCTGATTCCAAACTCTTAAATTTTTCTGTACAAGAGGTACCAAACACCTGATTTTTATGAAGAACACACTCATGAAAGTGATTGTGCAAACTCATAACAGTTTTGCTCAGCTAGTTTTCAAGATATTTTTAGATTTTGGGGAACCCCCTAAAAACTGACATTTGCATTTCACCAAAAAAGTTTGACATTTAATTACATGAAACTTGGCATGCACGAAATTTCATATATACGAAATCACACGATATCGTTTGTTTTAGACTATGCGTGTTATATGTATTTTTAAATGATATTTTAAAATATGTAATGTTTCATTTTTAGGTTATACGAAAAAAATAGTTGAACAACATACTGTTTTCGTACATGGAACCAGTAGAGTAACTATTATAAAAGTTTTGTCCCAAATTTCATGGCAGTTGCTCGGCTAGATTTTTTTAATTGACACTTTAGTGATTTCGGAAATGTTGAAAACCAGGAGAGTTTACAAAATACATCAACGTTTTGGATACGTTGTATCCAGTTTTCGCTATAATTTGTTTTTGAAAAATGAGTATATTTAAAGATGAGCCCATGCTCTTTTGCATTAGCTAGTCTATATTCTTACGAAATATATGCAAAAGAACCTTCCTCCAAAGTAGTCGGGATGCTTGCTAAACAAATGTTAAAACTTGAATAAAATATTTTTGTGGGCGCATTATATTACGTTTCACATACGTTGTAGCTAGTATTCGCGAGTGTTGGTGTTTCAACGTTTGGAATAAATGGCACATAAACTTTCAGCTATAGCTTTTTTCTGCAAGCTTATTATAGTATAATATAGTAATAACTATAGTGAAGTTCCGCTAATAAGACCAGTAAAAAAGGTGGTCTTAATAGCGAATCGGTCTTATTAGCGGACCTTTTTTGTTCTAAATTTAATACTTTGGGACCTTAAACTGGCAAAAATCTGCATGATTTCAAAATAATCAAAGTGGTCTTATTAGCGGAACTTTACTGTAATAACTATACAGTAAATTCGCAATTTTAAGACATGAGAACATTCTGACACATACATTTTAAGTTTTTCGTACTATTTCATCATGGTAGTCAGACGCTTTCAATACGTCTTATTTACACCGATTTCTAAACTTCCGCTCAACTGAAGAGTTTGCAATCACCTTAACCACTCAGGCCTACGTCCTTTGTGGCTAATTCCTACGCGTCAGAACTCCAAACCATTGTATAACAGCAGGTATACTACGGTTTTTCATAATTAATTTCTTAATTATGTTATATTTTCAGGTTCAATAATAAAAGAGAACTGAAGCATCATTCCAAATATCATCAAAGTACATCTGGTTATGCTTGTTCTGAATGTAACGTACGTTATGATACACTCCAGTCACTCAACAAACATATGTCCAAGACTCATAAAAAGACTCATAACTGTATACATTGTAATGAATGCTTCGTTAATAAGAAACACCTACGAAGTCATGTCTTTCATCAGCACAGAGATCTAAATACTCGTAGACTATCGGACATGGATTTGGCAAAAGTTAAAAAGGTCGAATGTAGCTTTTGTGAGAAAATGTTTTTTAATCGGTATGTACTAAGTAAGCATTTAGTTAGCATGCATCAGTTAACAGAAGAGAATGTGAAGACTATGTTACAGATCAGAAAGAAGACTGCCAGTAAGCCTGTAAGTGGTCGTATTCTAGACGATGACATTAATGAAGATATCGCTAATTCTCTAGAAAATGACAAAAGTTTTCAGGTGTATTATAAGGATGAGGAAATGGCCGTTTATGTAAAACGTGTTGATGACTTTAATGGTAAAATTAAACATGAATCCAGACTGAAGGAGAAGCAACTCAGTGGTAGTTTAGATGATCTGGATGCTAGGTATATTGTAGTGGAAGAAGATAACACCATTGGAAATGAGCTAGCGGAAATCGACATGTGTGTGGCTAATGAGAGGAATACAGAGGGTGTAAATAACTCGGCTGTAGTTGGTATGACGATGATTGCAGGTGATACTAATCCTGAACTGGTGTCAACAGAATGTGTAACAGGTGAGCATGGTACTGAGGACAGCTATGTTGTCATTGCTGATCATAATGAACATTCTGAAGAATTAGAAAACCGGGTACTGGGTGAAGCTGAAATGTTTGAAATATCGAACAATGGATCAGAAAGAATTGTTCTTATATTAAACGATGGTTCTGGTGATGGTGAGGTTATATTTGATGGGTCTGAACAGTATGAAATAGTGGAAAGTGGAATGGAGTTTGCTGCACTTGGTCACGATAAGGAAATAGTTGAAATGGAAATGAATGGTAATAGTCAGGGAGCTGCTAACAGTTATGAAATTGTTGCAAATACACCTTTGATCTCAAAGGAATATGCTGAAGTGATTTTAGGTGCAGTTAGTAATGGCAATGTTACTTTAACCGATGGTAACAACTTTAGTGACAGAAGTGTTACTGTATCCAATGGTAACATCATTAGTGACGGAAGGGTTACTGTATCCAATGGTAACATCATTAGTGATGGAATGGTTACTGTAACAGATGGTAACATCATTAGTGACGGAAGTGTTACTGTATCCAATGGTAACATCATTAGAGACGGAAGTGTTACTGTATCCAATGGTAACATCATTAGAGACGGAAGTGTTACTGTATCCAATGGTAACATCATTAGAGACGGAAGTGTTACTGTATCCAATGGTAACATCATTAGTGACAGAAGGGTTACTGTATCCAATGGTAACATCATTAGTGATGGAAGGGTTGCTGTAACCGATGGTAACATCATTAGTGACGGAAGGGTTGCTGTAACCGATGGTAACATCATCAGTGACGGAACGGTTACTGTAACAGATGGTAACATCATCAGTGACGGAACAGTTACTGTAACCAATGGTAACATCATTAAGGACATAACTGAGACACATGCTGAAGACCACGTTCCTAATCATATACAATATGTTGAAGCTGAAAGCCTGTCCATGGCTGAACAACGTGATTATGAAAATCTGAAGCATAGTTTTACAAAAATTGATACGGACCAAAGTAGCGAACATGGCAACTCTGTGGAAAATGTTGCCATTGAAACATGTGAATCTAACCTTGGCACAATGCCAAAGAACACTTCATCGGAAGAATTTGCTAAGTTTGAGAATGCCTTAAAGACGAAAGTTGTAGATTTTCAAGATAATACAGAATATGTGGCTTTTCTTGATAAAATGATACAATCTATACAAAATGCAAAACACATACCCTTCCAATAACTAGTAGCTATTGCTGTGGCACCTATTAAATTTTGATGGCGATAAGTCAAAGGCCAATGGATGTTGCCTAAAACATAAATGTCTCTGTCTACCACTGGGACATAATGTTGTTTACATATTTCTTGTTACAAATGTATATTTGAATATATTATATTTGAATCAGTGTTATATTTTTATTCATTAAACTATGAATTCATTAAGACTTTCTTTCGTTGTTAGCACTGACATATTTTTGATGCACCTTTTATAGTCCTTGAAGTGACTTAGGAAGGACTATATTAATAAAGCCTTTATTATTATTATCATTATTATATATAGGAATCCTGACTTTACATCAGTTTCCTTGGTACTACAGCCATCGACCTAGCCAGTAATGTAACCTTGGATAGAAAGTCAACCAATACAAGGGGCAGTACTCGATCATTTTTCTACAATTTAAATTCACTGACTGTTATATTCAATGCTTTGACCGTGTCCCATGCATTATAATATGAGCTACAATTGTGTCTTCACAGACTTAAGGACAGGAATAGCCCTGCGTAGCATTCAGTATACAAACATTATTGATGTCACTTATGCAGGCATTTTCACCAATATACCCCACTTTACACCTGGCTAAATACACACCACTTTATACCAAATTGAATATGCATCACTTAACGTGTAGAGACCACTCAACACTAATACACAGCAAAACAAGCCACTTTACACGGTATTATTGGTATAATATGGTGTGAATTGGTGTAAAATGGCGCACTTTAGTGTATATTAGTGTAGAACTGCGTATAATGCACACCATTTGTACCAATCTACACCACTTTACACATGTAGTGGCAACTTTACGCTAATACACACCAAAATACGCCACTTTACACCAAATGCATACCACGTTATTCCGGTACACATCACTGTACACATGTAGGTGTCACTTTAAACTAGAACACTCCAAAATACGCTATTTACACCAATATACGCAGTTCTACACTAATATACACTAAAGAAAGTGCGCCATTTTACACCAATTCACACCATATTATACCAATATGCCCCACTGTACACATGTAGACGACACTTTACACTAATACACACAAAAATACAACTCTTCACACCAATGTACACCACTTTACACCAATATGCACCGCTTAACAACAAATTACACCTCTTTGTACATGTAGACGTCTCTTTACAACAATATACACCACTTCACAAACATGTACGTGGGACGTTCAAAAATAAACAGGACTATTGTCACAGAACACACATGGTTAAACAATATAAATCAAAGTACGAGAGTCATCCGTAAAGTTCTAGGACATCATCTAAAAACTAAGTTAAGGATTGACTACACTTTTAAAATTCATACCATAGGTAGAATGGCATGCTATGAATTTTAATATGGCAAATTCATATTGCGGAGTTAACGTATGCGTAAAAAATCGTTGCTAGGGCAACGCCTGTAGCGAACTACGGAGCAGTCCAAATTTTAAACCTATGTTATTACGTTCGTCATTATTCAGTTACCGTATCTCTTTTGTACCATTCACCTAAGATGTCCCATGACTGGACATATATTATTTGTGATGTTTATCCCCAAATTTCAAAACATTAGCTTGTACAATAACAACATTATTCAAAAGAACATGTCGCATCAGAGCTTCGACGCTCACTGTCAGAGACATCAACGTCAAACCGTACGGAGCACTTCACAGCTATGACGTACTGCACCAAGCCATTATATGCATCTACAAATACAATTCATTTCAAATGCTCATTTGTTCTGAGAAGTACCAATACAACTACTGGTTGAAGAAATGGGGGGTCATTGTGTTTATTTCGGGTTGGAATGGATCGATAAAATTCGAGATAGTCCGAACTTGGCTAAAATGGAATTCGCCGTCTTTCACCATTTAGAAAGGGATATATGTAGTAAACGATCCTGGGATTCTAATAAACTCAGCGAGGTACAAAACAATTTTGGAAAGATATCCACGTTTGTGACACAAATAGATTTATGAAAATAAGAAATAGTGACATCGTTAATGCGAAGCATGTGGTGGAGAGTGTATTGAAAATAATGATAAGCTACTAGACTTTGACGTCATTACGTTATAACGGTATCTGGAGTGCTCCGTATCGGTGATTATGTATAATTTCAAAGTAATGTAGAACTTTTAATTGTCAATATTTTTACACACTATTTCGTTTGTAAATCAAGAATAGATATAAGTTTTAGGACATGTTATGATTTAACGGATATTTTTACAATGACTCTTGTCCTAGAACTTTACGACGACCCTCGTATATACCATCAGAAATCGAAATCATATTTGTACATACATGTATAGTACAATTATGAACAAGAACAAATACGCTGTCCGATTGTTACAGGTGACTAAACAGGGTCACTAACGCTGACCCGGCGCACAACATGACGTCGCGCTATTTTACACGGCGTTAGTATTTCCCATAGGCTATAAAATGCAATGTTTATAGTGATATATGGCGAGGAATACATTCCTGTACCACACTGAGCCACACAAGTAAAGCGTTGGTGACAATCGCATGTATTTTTCCTTATCTTACATCGAACAACTTGGCGAGAATCCGTACCATGACGTCAAAAACGTTGTTATGATTTCCTATTGCTTATCTGTCTTTCAAATAAAAACAGTCACCCATAAAGCTTTTGTGTCATTCTATAACTGATAAAAGACTGGCAGAACTATGTTGTTACGATAACTTCATACGATACAGAGGACCTTTATCATCCTGCTGTAGACGAAACTTGGTGTTTTTTCTAATAAATCTTCTGGTGACGTCACTTTTGCGTCACAGAGTTGTCACTCTAGGAGTTCAACTTTATTTCAGTACTTATGTTCAATTGTCGTCATTTTGCAACTAGCAATAGGATGGTATTAAAGATACGCTTCATTATGTAGTCGACATCAATGGTTATTGATGAGCTGTGCCGCGTGCATGTTACCATGGTTTCAAAATTAATTATTGTGAAAGGATGGGATAGTGTTACTAGATAAATTAATAAGATTTCGAATTTTTGTAATTGAATTCCGATTCAAAATTATGTAATACAAATGTAATATATATGTATATAATATTTAAATCTGTACCCGTGAGGGCCCCAGTCCTGATTATTTTTTAACGTCCCTCGTATAAACTCCTTAACGCCAACTGACAGCACTTTACACCAATATAGACTCTACAACACTTTACATCCTATTAGCTTTTGAAACTGCTTAACCCTGCACTAAAGGTTTTAAGTAATATTTATTTTGACATGAAATTTTAATTGTTCGAAACGTTTCAAAGGCATTTGAGATCGAAGTCAATTGCTTTTTGCATCGATTAAATACCTCGGGACATCCAGCGTACATCACGTTTATTCAAAAACGTGTAAGTGTTTGTTTATGTTTGATTTCTACTATTAGTTCCCTCGTCGACGAATTGATTAGTAGAACAAATGGCATTTATAGATACTCGGTAGAACACTTCAACTTCTAAAGTATTGTCCGACTGAAGTTCCGGTAAAATGAGGAACTCCGCTACTCCAAATGTATGAAAGTAGAGTCGGTATATTGAGCGTAAGGACAACTTAACAAGAACGCTCATTGTTTTACGTCCCTCATCAGTCATCACGAATTACCATCAGTTTTATATTGGTAGTTTTTCACAATATAGGCCTACATGTAGTGGGATTCGATTTGATTTAAATGCCATGTTTCGCAGACCCATTTGCTTGAGATTGGTGAATTCATTCAAATGCAGGAGATTTTTATATTGCAGTTTATATGCAGTTTTCACTTATCTTACTTTGATATACTATTAGTCCAGTAGTTTGAAATGGTACTGTTGATGACCCATCTTAATGTAAAGATCCTAAGGCAAGGCGTTCTTGGGTTATTTAACGAACACCATTTGGTCGACAGACCGACCGACAGACATGGGCAAAGCAATATACCACCCTCATCAAAGATGGGGATGGGGGCATAATAAAAACGGTACAATGTACCTGTAACTCTGTTGCTAGGCGCTAAGCCTTAGGAAATTGGAAAGCTTACTTATCTTCTCTCATACCCTCGTGGCGATGGATAATATCAGGAATGAGGTGTCGAGATAGATTGATATAAGTCGAAGAGCTTGTTCCACAATCGACCTTAAATGAATTAGTATAAAATAAAGATAAACTCCGGACCTTCCATCTTATAAACTGACACTCCTATACAAGGTTTTCTTAATCTCGTACACATGCCTCCTCTTGTAGACCTTCACCAATGTCCAACGGTGAATCGTCCGCTTTATGTGCGTAATGTCCGATGTTCGTTCCGTGATAGTAGCTTTGGTTCGTTTCGTGGTAGTAGCTTCGTCTGCTTTATGTGCGTAATGTCCGATGTTCGTTCCGTGGTAGTAGCTTCGTCTGCTTTATGTGCGTAATGTCCGATGTTCGTTCCATGGTAGTAGCTTCGTCTGCTTAATGTGCGTAATGTCCGATGTTCGTTCCATGGTAGTAGCTTCGTCTGCTTAATGTGCGTAATGTCCGATGAACACCCTAAAGACAGGAAAACATGGTCCCAGTGTTCCATGGATGTGAAAAAGAAAAATTTTGCTTTTAATGTCAAAAGATGAAACACGCCACCTTTGCCTTTAGATAAATGAATTACGGGAGACGAAGAGTTGACAATTAAAAAAATACAAAAACCAAAAAACTTGCTTCTCTTCTCGCATATATATACCCTTATGGCAATAGACAAAACTAGGCCCCGATCACCCGAAGCATCTCACGAAAAAATCTCAACTGTAATTAAGACTGTGTTCAAACCAGCGTCTGGATTTTAGATAGATCTGAAGTTAATTGAATTTTTATCGTAATACACTCTGTGGAAATTACTTCAAAGAAAAATGATGATATTTGAGATGAGATTTAGCTGAAGTTGAGATTCTTTGGGAGATCGGAGCCTGGAATCGCGTGTCAGTAATAAATACGCTTGTTTTAACTGTAACGCCTCCTCGATAGCCTAGTGGTTGAGCGTTCGCTTGGAGTGCGGGAGGTCATGGGTTCGATCCCTGGCCGCGTCATACCAAAGACGAAATAACAATGGTACCAGAAATTCCCTTGCTAGACACTCAGCATAAAAGGGAAAATGGCTTCTCTTATTCCATACCCTCGTGGCGTAGGATAACATCAGGAATGAGGTGTCGAGAGTGATTGATATAAGTTTGAAAAACTTGTTTCACAATCGACCTTAAATAAATTAGTATAAACTACCTGTGCTGGGATGTCGAGGAACAAACATTGTTTGATCATGCCTAACATACCGACGAACTCTTGCTAATGGTACTACACTAAAGTGGTTGTTTACATACATAACTATGACACAACGGAACCGTATGGAAGTTCTCGGAAGGCTGATCCACGTTCAATATATATTAAGTTCAATATCGAACTTGGAGAGAAATTATAACTTATTTAAGCAGGAACATGAGGATAACTTATGTTGGATATGTTATGGTAATGTGCAGCATTTACAACAATGTATCAGGTGAAGTTTTAAACATTTTTATACGTATAGATTCTTTCTTTTTAAAGAAATAAAACTATTAAAACATAATAAAATATTCTTTCAATTTAAAACTATTTATTTACGTTTTCGAGGTAGCTAAATGTTACAGTCATATTGTATCTACTAAGTGACAAGAAATATCTTTAAAAAAGATAAACAGCGTTAAGATAGCAGATAAGTGCACATGTTTTCAATGAAGATGCGGACGTTATTTCATCCCTTTGAAATTGTAAAACACAAATCTAACGAGAATCTATAAGTACATGTAGTTAAAATTATCAGAGATAATTGAATATTTCCCGCCGTATATCTCATGTATTGTAGTGACAGCGACCATTTCAGCGTCATTTGAGCAACTTGTTTTGGAGTTGTTTCGGTGACACAGTCGCGGTCACTTCAGTGTTAGGCGCTGTCGCCGCCGGGGTCGTGGTACAGTTATAGCTTCACTCCTGACTTGATCGGGTTCACTTTAATTGTGGCACACTTAGTACCGATAGTATCGCGAATAACATATATTATGTGTATCTACTGTACATTTCGTTTACATGTTTAACAGAAATGTACTTTTTTCGCGGTATCTTATGATGAGTATGGCATATTCTAACTTAACAGGCTCAATTATTTATTTACTGCTAATTTATTTAGAAACATTTCATTGGTTTTTAAAGTTGTCAAAAGTAGGTCAAATATCAAGCTAGACAGCTAACGCTGAAAAACATACAAATAGTCCAGTCATTCTACAGTAAAAATAGGCTTAACCTCAAACAAATTGCAAAAGAAATAAATTTGACTGTTTTGGCATCAGAAAACATTGACAAATAACATATCAAAAGTCTAGAAAAATCTAGGAAGGGGAAGTTGCCGAAAAATTAACATATGTAAGGTCACTATTGGAAACTCTAAAGCTGCTTTTATGGCAGTGTTTATTTTCATTTCCACGTAACCTAAGTGCACATATCCATAAAGTACATAGTAAAGTAATTTGAATATGAACAATATTATAAACAGATGAAAACAACGTGTCATAGATAACAAATAAAACCATTTTTGATTTAATATAGATGCTTAAAAATCAGTACAAGTGGGTGGGGTAATGGAGTGTGACAATCTCAGAACAAATCCCGGTGTAACCTCTAGGTCAACAAATTAATTATTATAGTTTAATGTTATATGTGAAAGTTCTGACATTGCAAGCATGAATTGCAAAAGTGATGGGGTCTGTGAAATTCAAGATGGCGTCCAAAATGGCCGTCTTCTTTAGCATTACCAGTTAAAATAAAAATAGATACATGAAAATAGCAGGAATATATGACAAAATTCATTGAAATTAATGTCCTTAAATGATGTATATGTATTTAAGAAACCACAAACATCGTTAAACAAATATTTTAGATACATTATTTATGTTGAAAATCTTCAAAAAGCAATGTCAGTCAGTGTCATTTGCAGGTAAAACATACGAAAAACAGGTACAGAGGCAATTTCACCTTTCTAATCTCTTATGTCTTTGGTTATGATTTATAATGTTGATTAATACATATCTAAAATACACTTTTATGAATAAATGATATAATTTGTTAAATAAAAAACACTTATTTAATTGGAACTCAGTGCATCCATGCAATCTGAGGTGTAATATGTGGTATTATTACCCCACCCACCAATTTCACACAATGAATTTGTAATCGAGTAATTTGAAGTTTCACAAACTAACTTCGTCTTGCATGAAGTTTATTAAATCATAAATGTAAATTGGTACACATACAAAACTTTTATGTCGGAGTTTACTTCGAGAAATCCAAGATGGCGATTAATATGGACGTCGTGGTATAGGAAAAGTGATTAATTTGGCTATATAGATGATACAGGTAAATATATATTACTTCCAACTTTGTATCCTAAATTAGTATCGGTTCTCGACAACTCGGTGTGTTCTATCAAATATTTCTGTGAATCACTGGTTGAAGATAGTATCTCTACTTCATTATACCCCCGCACAACGAGTTGTAAGGGGGTATACTGGATTCAGCTTATCTGTCTGTCGGTCGGTCTGCCCGTCCGTATACACATTCTTGTGGACGCATTACTCCTCCGTTTTTGCAGCATTTCCTTCAAACTTTAACAGATGAACATCCTCAACATGTAGATGTGCATAAAGGAAAGAATTTGCGCTGCGACGATTTTTGACAGAATTATGGCCCTTTGTACTTTTATACAATATATAGTGTATATAGTGAATAGTTCTTATGTGCATAAAGAAAAGAATTAGCTGCAATGATGTTTGCCACGTGGGGGTATATTTATTTAGTCTGCCGAATGGCGACAGTTCTAGTTATCCTTGGATACAGTTCGACTTGAAACTACTTTATATGAATGTATGAATCCGAGATCAAACTAGCAATTAGGTATAAATAAAAGCTGGCTGGTAATCATAGAACATATCGCACATCCATTGCATGTACAGGCCTGGGTATACCCATTGCATGTACATGACTGGGTATGTGATCAGGTCGTTACGAAACCTGTACTTGGTAGGTGGTCCATTTGGCTCTGTTATGGACATTGCTGTGCGTTTTGTTGCCTTTTAGCCACAGTTTGCGAGATGTTAGATGTGCTTTCCATGTTTGGTTCAGGATTACAGAGCTCGATGTATCGCTTAATTTTCGCCAGCATAATTATACTAGTATCATAAATGCAAGGCTCAATACTAGATCGCCTGTGTTTATACTAGTCGGAATACTTGCTAACATCTATGAGTTAATGCCCGACCTTAGACCTGCGTTCAATGCTTGTTAGAACGTGTCCATAGTAGGTACACGCTCGATCTTAGATCTAAACTCAATGCTGACTGGAGAAGGTTCAGTTAGACATTCTTACTAGTGTATGTCCACAATGCAACACTCGACCTTAGATCTGCATTGAATGCTGCAGGAGTAGGTCCAATTAAACATAAGTTCAGTGCTTACTAGATTATTTCCTCAGTACAATGTTCGACACTAAACCTACAGGACAAGGTTCAGTTAGACTTAAAAGAGAAGGTCAAGAGTGCAGGAACCAATCTAAGACCAAATTGGAATATTGGAATAGGTTCAGTTAGACTATACATTCTATGCTTGCTGGAATACAAATGTAGGGCCAGTTCAGACCTACGTTCAAGACGTGCCAAAATGGACCCATTTAAACCATCGTTCAATGTTATCTATAGTATGTCATCAGTGCAACGATCGACCTAAGACCTGCGTTCAATGCTGGCTAGAGTTGGTCTACAGTGCAAGGCTAGATCTAAAACTTAAGTTCAATGCATACATGTAAGATTAGGTCAAGTGAGACCTACGTTTTGAGTTTGTTTGCATAGGCCCATACTATGTGCAGCCCTAAATCTAGACCTGTGTACAAAGCTAGGTTAACGTAAGTAAGTATGTAGACTCTACATGTGTATAATGGCACTCAGTTAATTCGTCAAATACACAAACAATATCAATAGAAACATACACAAACTGTATTGTTATCCGTATAGAGGGCGGTTAAGACAATGTCCGTAATGCGCTTCCATAGAGAGGAAGTGTATGCATAATCTCAACGTCAAAATAACGCCGATTTATTTTCTTAAACCATCGTAAAATATTTGACTTTTGTATATAACAAGATTATTACAGTTCCTATTTTTAAATAATCAACTGAATTGGTTGGTGTGTACGTGTTATTTGATATTTAAATAACATATTCACGTAAATATGACAAGATTATGCCTTCGTATTACATAGTTCATCGCACGCGCTAAGTTCATATGACGTCACTATGGCGAGTTATATTTGCCATGTCGTAGTTCGAAAAAATGAACAAGTTTAAGGTTAAATTTCATCGTTTTCCCCACCTTAGATTTTTCTAGACTTTTTGTATGATTATAATCATACATTTATCTACATGATTATCGAAAAAGAAATTCTTTTGCAATTAGTTTGAGGTTAAATCGTAGAATGACTGGACTAAAAACCCACACTACGAGTTGATGAGGTATTTAAATAAACACGGTGATTTACGCTTCATATTAGCAACTAGTCCGACAAGACTGATTAGGTATATAAACTCTAACGCGATAAATTGCTGTACAATAACAAACACAAAATTGCCTATATTTTTTTTATGACCGTAACATTTGTCTATGAAAACATTTAAACATTTGGCACAACATATAAAGTTTGCATGATCCTAAATATTCAGAAACGATATATATTTTCTTTTAGTAAATATAGCGGATTTTGTGTGTTTTTGTATTGCAATTTATCGCGTTGAAGTTATAATAACATTACTGACTTGTTTTTTGTTGTATCACTCTTTTACCTTATTCAGGATGTCCGATACAAACGTGCTATGACTGTACGGTGTTCTGTTCAATATCTACCCCGACATTACATCCTGGGGTCGTAACCAAGTCTGAGTGTATCGATTTGCTTCTTGATGACGCAATCAGAACTGTGGAATATACCAGTTATGAGGGCATTGGTAAATGTTACATATCGAACGTGAGCTGTATAACGTATAGCAAGACACGCATAGGTGGCATCTCATTCACCTACCGTTGTACTGAGGGTAAGTACGTACAACCCACAACCACCGTGTTGTTGTTTTTGTCATTAAAATCTCTCTTCTGTGAAAACCGCAATAGACGTGACTAGATCTAGTAGCAATCCAATTACAAACTGTTTAAAAAGTGTCGCACAGCCATGTTGAACTTCTCACGCATTTAAAGTATCCGGAAATATCTCACTAAAGATGATACTGAAATTTAAATTTTATCACTTGTTATTTCCTACTTGGATTATTGCAATGTTATTTTACGGTATAGCCGATTGTGATTTGAGAAAAATGCAACGTATACAAAACATGTGTGGCAAATTATGATATGATAGTTCTAAAGATGCACTGTAGGATTTACACTGGTTGCCTATTAAAGCCAGAATTAACTTTAAACTTTTGTCTGTGATGTTCAATTGTTTTATTGGTAATGCACCACTCTATTTGACGAAACTTTTAACAAACACTACTCAAAGACGATCAAAGCAAAAAACAGACATTTAACGACCGTAGTTTCAAAACAGTTGGTCCAAAATTATGGAATTGTCTCTCCTTAGACATAAGGTTGGTCGAGTCTTTAGAGGTTTTTACGAAGAAGCTGAAAACATACTATTTTAGAGACTTTTAAACCTTGTTTTTAGATGTAACTGTTAATGTTGTGCAATAGGATTTATTGCTGGTTGTTTTACCCTTTATTGTCACGACTCGTAATTAATTTTATGTTTTAGTTTGTAATATGGCTTTATGTATTGTTTTTTATAATCTGCTCAACCTGTATTAGTGATTTTATGTATAATTGTACAACGCCATTGAATATGTAAATTGTATAAAAATATGCGTTTAATCAAATAAACCAGCTTCAGTTTCAGTTATCTCTGTCAGGTAAGTTTAAAGTCTTATTCATTAATGGTACCCTAAGTTTTGATTTGAAATAATCTTTTGCTATAAATAGACATATAGAACATCAGGAATCAGTTCAAGAATGCTGTGATATGTATTGGTGATGATCTCAACCTTCCGTATATCAACTTGGAATCCAACACCGTAGAAGGTAACCAGAATGATAGCCGGATTAACAATGTGGTTATAGAACTAGCTGATTCCTGTAACCTCCATCAGATGGACACCCAACCAACCAGAAAGGACAACATTCTTGATATTTTCCTGACCAACCGACTGACACTACATGATCCCATGCTGCACCACTCTACCTGGACTCGGTGATCATGATATCGTCTATACAGAATAAAGTGTCTCAGCAAAAAGGATTATAGTCTTTGATCGATATTACTGTGACTTGACATCTTCGACGCACGAGCCACGAATGAGTCTTATAACTATCCAACTTAAAGTTGTGCAATAGGTCACGGGCATTTCAGGTAAAAACTGTGAACTTGAAGTTGCATGAAGAGTACTTATTTTTTCACTTAAACGCCGAAAATCTGGATGATCGTATCCGCAACATATATTGTTTCTGGACGTACGGTAATACATGTACATGTATCTGTATAATCAAGATACAGAAACGGAAAACAAACACCGAGGCAATTATTATCTATGTTATATCTGAGGAGCTTTTTCCTTCAAAAGTCATACTAATTTTGGTATTTTACTCCTCACTATGCGTTTAGCGTGCTTACGGGCCTGATATTGGTATTTTACTCCTCACTGTGCGTTTAGCGTGCTTACGGGCCTGATAATGGTATTTTACTCCTCACTGTGCGTTTAGCGTGCTTACGGGCCTGATAATGGTATTTTACTCCTCACTGTGCGTTTAGCGTGCTTACGGGCTTGATAATGGTATTTTACTCCTCACTGTGCGTATAGCGTGCTTACGGGCCTGATAATGGTATTTTACTCCTCACTGTGCGTTTAGCGTGCTTACGGGCCTGATAATGGTATTTTACTCCTCACTGTGCGTTTAGCGTGCTTACGGGCCTGATAATGGTATTTTACTCCTCACTGTGCGTATAGCGTGCTTACGGGCCTGATAATGGTATTTTACTCATCACTGTGCGTTTAGCGAGCTTACGGGCCTGATAATGGTATTTTACTCCTCACTGTGCGTTTAGCGAGCTTACGGGCCTGATAATGGTATTTTTTCGCAACTGTCTGGACATCAAGCGTAGCCTATCGTTTATAATAAGCCTAACCACTGTCGCGTGATTCAAGTCTTTGTATTTGTAGATATTAGTTCCACATCGGCGATATTCTCCCGATGTCTTCCTATACCACTCGATTCATCACAGTTCCTTCCTATATCACAACCAGTCTCATGACTTCCCCTAGACCACGAGGAACCTGTTACCGATGTCCTGATAGATCATTAATTACAATCGGTAGTACATCACCGAGGCAAAACATACTCAGTGGGACCTAGGCTTAATAGACGGAACTACACGGGTTGGTACATAATAGTGTACGCACAGAGCTCCTATTGTTAAATATCAAGTTTTCATTACGCTCATGTTGTAGAAAAACACTGAAGAATATTAAGTTTCAACATAGTGAGATTATTATGCAGGAGGACTACGGCTCGAACCCGGAAACATTTGATTACAGGGTGGATGCTCTACCGACTGAGCTAGAAGGCCGCTCCGGGACCTTTTAATTGCAGGGCAATTGCTCTACCGACTGAGCTAGACGGCCGCTCCGGGGCCCTTTGATTGTAGGGCGAATACTCTACCTACGGAACTAGACGAACGCCTGTTCATTTTACACCATACTAGTAATTAAAGCCAATAAACTACATATGACGACCAATTCTCAAGTCGAATTAAGATTCTGAATTTGAGACCAATCTGAAGCTGGGGTGATTGAAGAACTGTGTTTCTATGTTGCAAGTACCCTTTTTTAGTTCGACTTCGCTTGACATTTAACTCAAATGCTATATACATGTATGACGATATGTTAGCTGAGATTTAGGTCAAGTCGAGATGCTTCTGGAAGTTGCAGATTAGGGTCGGTACCCGAGTAATGATGACGTCACATGTCATATTTTCAGGTTGTGTGTCATATATACTGTCAGGTGTTATTGGTCTCCAGGTGATTGAAATGGCAAGTGAATTTCCAATGATACCGGACCAGTGTATCGACTATTGTCTTAGGACGAACTGTTTCATGTTTGATGTCTATCTGGATCAGAATATGTGTCGACAAGCAGACGTATGTCAGGTAAATTACTCGTGCACATACAAACAGAATCCCGGTATAATGACATTACAGAGGCGTTGCACTATAGGTATGTGACTTTCCCTTTGATTTGTTATGAACCAGTCAATTGAAACCAGGGGTCCAAACCCCGGAGAAGGGCGAGGGATAGCAGGGAAACAGTCCTGACAGTGTGTTTTTACCTTTCTGATGTCACCGCACTGTCGTGTGAGTGCGGGGATATTGTTTCGTGCCAAAATAGCGGAGAAATAAAGCCGTGACTATTCCCGAGCGGTAATTGGGCGGGGTCAATTTGAGGCGGTTTACATTTGTACGGCCCTTTAGTGCAGGGATTTTACCCGGGGTTTGAAAAAGCGAAAGTAAAACTCTCCGCTATTCCCCGGGGTGAAGGCTTGGTTTAAATTGACTTGTGCGTTATTGTTTCTTGTATGCCTGTGTGGTGCAGTTACACTGTGTAAATGATTATCGGACCATTTCCCCGTGCAAATTGAGAAAAATAGACCACTCTATGTGCAAAATGATGGTTTTGACAGCCGGCGCCGCTCGTCAAAACCATCGTTTTGAACAAAGAGTGCCCTACATATGTCGCGTGCCAGCACTGAGAGCGGTCCGACATTTTCTTATTTCATTTTACGTTTGTAATGTTGCTAGCGCATATACTGTAACCATGCATTGTGACAACAAAGTGTCTGTTATTTCAATCAACGATGATCATGCATTGTTACTGTAGTATACCGTACACTGATTATTCAGGTTTAAGTTGAGTAATATCGCAATATCATCAGTTTCCGCGACATTGTATAGTGAACGATGGCAGGTTCCGAGACGATATTTACCTAACTACTAATTGGTTATTATCTTACATATACCAATGGGTTTTTAAACGTTTTTAGATAAGATACTTTAGAGCAGTAGAAGTCATCATAGTCGAGTGTCATGTAGTTAATAATATTTAAGTAAAGCAACTTTATTGTACTCATGTCTTCTCATTGTTCATTTGATATAGACTGTGATACCCCAGCAGAACTGGCGTATGGAAGCGTTGAGCACCAACCACATGTCATGTTTCCATACGGTGCGGTAGCTAGCTACAGTTGTTACCGGGGCTATTTGAGGGTAGGGACAAATAACTCGACATGTCATGCTGACGGCACATGGTTTCCGCCGGTCCCATTATGTTTGTCTAATACTTCCTATGTAACATCAGCAACTACGACAACAACGGCTTCATCTACAACTCCGACAACATCGGCTTCGTCTACAACTCCGACAACAACGGCTTCATCTACAACCCCGACAACAACGGCTTCATCTACAACTCCGACAACAACTGCTTCACCGACAACCTCTACAACAACGGCTTCACCTACAACCTCGACAACAACGATTTCACCTACAACCTCGACAACAACGGCTTCAACTACAACTCCGACAACAACGGCTTCACCTACAACCTCGACAACAACGGCTTCAACTACAACTCCGAAAACAACGTCTTCAACTACAACATCGACGACAACGGCTTTACCTACAACATCGACGACAACGGCTTCACCTACAACCTCGACAACAACGGCTTCACCTACAACCTCGACAACAGCGGCTTCACCGATTACGACACAAATAGTTACAAATCCAACCATAGAAAACAGATGGCATTCTGATATCACTACCTCTCCCATGTACATATCTCCATGTCTTTGTAACATACAAAACGACTTTGCTAACATGTCACAGAATGAAATAATCAATGAACTGATACTTGATACTTCAATTGATCCTAAACACACGACATTGACAAAGAACAAGCTTATAAGCAAGCCAGATTCACGACTTTCGGCAACAATAATCGGTCTTTCTGGAGCCGTAATTTTGCTCTGCTGTGCCTTCGTCTTTATATCTTGTGACGTCTTAAAATTTGTATTCAAATGCAAAATTGACGTCAAGAAAAAAACATAATGGAAAACCAACCAACAATACCAAACTGAATCAGCTCACATGATCATAGCGCTTATTTTACGCTCAATTCAACTTGATGATGACAATTGAATTGTACGTTAACTGTGCATCCAACCATTTAATCATCAGGGTACTGTTTTATCAAAGCACTTAAACTTACGTCCTAATTTCAATTCTTTATCATTCTTTACAACTACAATTTATGGTCAATGGTCGTACCTTCGCAAGTTTGTTGTTTCTATTGACATCTATTATAATAGATTCTCTATTACAGCGATTGAATTTCAACGATTTTCTTTTTGAATTTGAACATACAAACACTTTATATGTTGGATGGATATATAGAGGATATGTGTTTGTTTTGATTGACTAGGGTTTATATCTCATCGTGTAGTGATATAATTCAATATTTTCAAGAGCGCGTAGCGCGAGTGAAAATATTTTAAATTTTATCACTACAAGATGAGATATTAACCATATTCAATCAAAACAAACAAATATTATTTTTATTTAATGCTTATCTGATGTTAAAACTGGAACTATTAAGGCCAATTTACCACTGTGGTTAGGCTGCGTGTGAATATGTTATTCCATTCATATTTTTCAATTCAAAATCCGCCATCTTGGATTATGGTGAATAATTATGTGAAAACGACTTTTTTAGAATTTTGCATCAAAACATATACCAACTTGTAGGAAATGATATATAAATCCCACATGACACGTTCCATTCAGTAATAAAAAAGTTACAGGCAGTTTAGTTTGAGTTTTTGGTAAATTAAAGTAGTCCATGTGAGGGGACGGAGCTTATATCAGTCACATTGTAGGTGATAACCAGTGACTGATATAGGATTTATTTCAATGATAGAACTCCATATCTCATCAGTTAGCAGTAAATAAAAAAAATTATTTGCCTTTAATGCAACAAAATATATAAACAGGAATGTACATCTATTCAAAACAGCTGTTCGAAACAATACTCTCAATACTTAAATTAAATACATGTGTTTAATCGTAGAAGAAAACCCTATCACACGTTCGGATGCGTAGAAATAAAATCACGAGTGCGTACCACGAGGCAGGTAATGTACGACGCTCCCAATCAATGAGATAAAACACAGGTATAGTCCGCCGATGATAACACTAGCCCTTGTTTAAAAATAAAAATGTAAATGAAATACATTTTCTATGTACATTTTGGTTCAATCTTGTACATATTCACTTTTAATGATATATTCTTTAAATCTACGCTGATAACAAGCGGTCAGTCGACCGCACAGTGCTTGTATTATGCATGTTTGTTCTCTATGTCTAAGTTGTGTATATATAGGTAGAATTGCTGCATATTGTGTAATATTGTTCTAAATCTAATTTCGCATATGTTTTCACTGCGTATCACTTATTATGTTAATGGTGTTTGTTTGGCTGTGTGTTTACTATGTTGTAGTTCATGACAATAAACAATAGAACTATGTTATGTGATTTGTTTTGTTTCAATATACTTGACATCTATTGACACAGTGAGTATGCAAATATCATGGTTCACAGTTATAAACGAGTCAACTTATCGCAAGAAGTCAACACGTTAAATTGTATATAGTCTCACAATATGTCATGTACAGTGACCGGAAATCACAGATGCCTTTTCTCGCAATAAGTCATACACGTTGAATTGTTTAGTCCCCCAATAAGTCATACAACACGCACGTTGATTAAAAAAATGATAAAAACTTCGGAAATTCAGTGAATAGGTTTATTCGCTGTAT
This sequence comes from Spisula solida, assembly GCA_947247005.1. NCBI lineage: Eukaryota > Metazoa > Mollusca > Bivalvia > Venerida > Mactridae > Spisula > Spisula solida. The sequence continues at coordinate 5,640,786 of OX365960.1, read as the reverse complement.
GTTAAGTCGTTTCCTTTTTGTCACTTGACAACATGTTCTTTGAACTGTAGATGTTTTGATCGGGACTAAATCAATGTAAATAAACTTGATTGACAGATGGGAAGTAACAACTGTCAGAGTTTGTTACATGTAATACGAGTTAGTTCCCTTGGCTTGCTATCTATAATCAATGGTAAAGGTATGTGTATTGATCGGGTCCCATTCAAATACGATAGTTTAATATACGACCATACCCGACGAGTGTTTGTTTACATTAAATTCTCGTCTCGATGAAAAAATTGTTTCGACGCTATTAGAAGACTTTATATAGATTAACTTTAAATAAATTGTTGCAAAATATGGTCTAAGGGAACTGAATTAATTGGGACATTGCGTTTGTGGAATTACGGGCTTTCAGGCTATAGTTTAAACAACTGTTGTGCTCAAGCTTTCTCTAGAAGAGGAAACCAAAAATGGTAAATACGTTTTTATACATTTTCTTTGTATTGCAAACTGTATGTGTACATTACACGTATTTTGTATTGAAAGGTCATTGATTTACCGGTGTGTACAGACTTGAAACGACTTTATAACGTTTTAAAAATGTTTACGTTGTTTTTATAAGACCTTGAATATACGTGTGTACTTATAATATAACTTGTTGAATCTTAACATAGTATGATACACTATCATATGTATTTAGTGAAGTGATCGGTGCCAGAGCTGACTGTGTCGGGGTGGGGGGGGGGGGGGGTAATGTTAAACTTACTGGAATCGTGTTTGAATATCCTGGTACGTGTTCGTACATGAAGTGGCACGGTCGTGAGTCAACCTGCAATATCAATACGATTCCGATATGCATCATAACTACAATACGATCAGCTACAAACAGCAGCTCTCCTACTGCAGATCAATAGTACCTTTCTAATATTTAATGAACTATAGTTCTGATACGTTAATATGCATGTATTATGTTTACCCCACCAAGGTGAAACGGTAAACGTTTGACGGGTATTTCTATTATATCTATATATAGAAATCCACGTATCGATTCAGGAGTACATTATGCATTAAAACAGAACATAAAGAGAGGTTGCGAAATTAGCAGTACGACTCAATGTATGCGTCTCTTTCCGTACATGTATATGTACACGTGACAATTCATTTTGCTAGCAGCTCAACGGTGCTTCTTATCTATCTTCCTGATAGCCAAACCCCTGCTGGGGACTTAGGCTTGGCGATTGCAATGAACGTGCAATTTCTCCCTAAATTCGCCAAAAAAACACAAAGCCAACACTCGATACTATATTCATGCAAAATCCGAGTTACAGAGGGTTTTTATCGAAAAGGGTCTATTCCATCTTAGGAGTCGTTTTATACACTAAAGTCTTACGGCAATACAGCTAGAGTTTCCCGTGCATACACACACGTGTGTGATAGGTTACACAGACATTGACACATTTATTTCTTCTGTCACGAGTTTATAACCTGTAGAAACTACACATTACTTGGTGACGAACAACATACACCTTGGTGACGAAATGCTCAAAAGTATTAATCACATAGTCGTACATGTTGCACGTGCGGTTTCGCAGCGTCTGGTGATGAACTCGTTAGGTAATATACTTGCTTACTAAGGCCATAACATCTATAAAACGGTACGAGCTGACCTAATGACATTTGATATATGTACTTAAAAAGAGAAATATAATAGAATATATTAAAGTCGGACAAACACATTGAACAATATTTTATAATCGGCTTCTAAGTTTATTTATTTTCGCTCTTGGCAGTGTATGCGTAAACGTTAGAATTAGAGCACACTTATGTCATGATCGGTGTAAAATCGATACTGGCGGGCGTCCTACATCCGGACACTTTTGTCATATTTTTCACGATAACTCGAGAAATGTGTAAATCAAGTCATTGAAATTTCAACTGAACAAAGCTAGGTTCGTATCTGAACTGAAGAGCTAATTTGTTTACTTCTAAAAATAGCTCAAGTGCATTTTCGAGGGCCGTTGTAGGGGTCACCACATCACCTCATTTTTAAGTCCAACAGGACCATCAATCCGGACACCGTGTTGTCGCGTTTTTTATTACGAAAAAGGCGTTAAATATCTAATTAAACTGTGTAATGAATCAAGGTAAAGCACCAATGAACGGTTTGTGCCAAATTTGTTGGATTTATCTCCCGTGAATATTTGAAAAATATTGATTGAAACTTAGCGGTAAAATCTTAAACGATTCACTCTTAATAGGGGGCATTTTGATACAAAATGGGGTTGTACGATGTTTTGAAACTCTGCACGTATTTATTAAAGCTATATTTTCCTGGTTGAACTGATTACAAAACATCTCATCGGCTTACCTCACATTTAGCAGAAGGACCGTAGTTTACATTTCGGGGCTGCGCAGAAAGATTGCACATGCGCAGCTATGCAAAATCAATGGCCGCAATAAAGCGTTTTTGAGTCTGTCCGGATTGGTGGTCGTCCGGATTTGGTGGTCGCCAGCCAGTGTAATTTTAGTTGATTCTCTGGATTATTGGCACGAACAATATATGCGATTGTTCGGCCTCAACTATTAAACAATTCAACTTTTTACCAAAAACTACAAACTGAAATATTGCCTAATCGTTCTTTTAATGCCATATTGTCGTGATTTTCCGCAAAGAAATTTATAGTTTTTGTAAAGCTTTTTATTTATAAGTACATTAAACATGTCATATTTATTTGAAAGATTTAAAGATTTAAATCCGTGTACCCAATAAAGATAATGGGACAGATAAAGATAGCGTTATTCTATTGAGAAATGTTAATTTACTACTGCGTATATAAACCCCCCACACGTAGGGGGGGGGACTTAACCTTTTAATATGCTATAGCAAGAAGAACTTGACGTGATCTTGGCCTTTATGCATGAATATATTACATGAATATTCCGTTGATTATATCAATTTCCGATTTGTAAAAATGTTATAACCGGTACATGTGCATATAAAAATGAAGAACATCTGACCATTTCTCCTACCTGTTTGTGTGTTTGGACTGAGACAGTCGTAAGTACATGATCATTCCTGTCAGATCGGCTCATAACCTCCGACTTTGAGGCCGGAAGAGGAAATTGTTTGAATAATATTTCTCGGTCCTTTAACGTGAAGGATGTATAGCGCCGCTACAAGCGAGACTACATTCGGGTTTTAGAAATAACAAAGTTCTCTGGCCGGGATTCGAACCAAAACCATATCGATCCACACTCGACCATCGTGACACACACCCACCCAGCTGGTGGTGGTGGAGATACATTACAATTCTTTCCTACCGAATTTTGAGTAATTCAATGAAAATGTACACGGGTTAAATTCTAGGTCGGGGCTGGTATTAGGTCTACCTTTCTATGAAAACTTTACATCAAGGTCGAATTTTCTTATTTTCGAGACGTTTCTGGTGTCTGATTGTAGGTTAAATTAGTACTGGTTAGTGTACAGTCGATATATTCAATATTGATCTTATTTAATTGGAGAATAAGGATAGTCAATCATAACACCTGTTACCAGCCATGATTTTAATACGGTGTGATCTGATTGGATGTCCTTATCCTTAGTCTAGTTAGATCAATATTGAATGCCTCACAAGGAATCTTAGTTAGTTGAATCAGTCGCTGTACAATTGTGGTGTTACATCAGAAAAAAACCACCAGAAATACTTCTTATTATTGTTGATCAAAAATGTGCAGTTTAACCGAAATATTTTTTAAAGAAAAAGTAATCAGTAATTTTCTTCATTAACTGAGTGAATATACATTGTATTTGCAGTCTGGGGCGGGTATGCAGCTCACAGAAGAGGAAGCACGTAAGTGACATGTACTAAATAATACGAACTAAGGCATTGCCTAAAATAGGGGATTTATTCATATAAAGATAGTAAATTATTGAAATTATTAATGAGGTTGTTCTGTAAATGCATCCTCATACATCAGTGGTTAGTTAAGTTCACAGACTATCACAGGTGAAGAATACTCTGGTGAACGAGAATGTGTGAATGGATAAAATTAGCTACTTTTCATTTGCAACAACCAAAACATACTCAATGGTGAATTGTTGTACACCCCCTTACTTGTTATCAGTAAAATTTACTCAACTAATGTTCTAAGTACGTACTTTCTGAGCGTGAATAAACAATGAAATACTCATATCGAACTAATTTTTAATTTAATTACTAGCTGTATTATATCAAATCAACTTGAGCGGGAAACTTGATTTGATCATTAACATGCGTAGCAATTAAATCATCTTCACTTCGTTAAGTGGTATCCGCTTTGATGTACTTTCAGTTGATCCCTTCCTCTGTTCTTTCCTGTGCTTTTGCCTTGAAGTTCTTTTTTTACATGTTGTTATTATTGTTGTACTATTTATTCCTATATGGTTATTTTCGATACATTGCATTTTTCTATTACTATTTAAGTTATTAACACTATATACACGCTCTGCTAAATCATTCCACTCTCATTGAACTCATATTTCACCTGATGAAGTATTTATGATCACCTCGGTCTTTATGTATTGCAATCGTCAATTTACCGCAGACAAACCGAGCTTTCATGATTGCTGCCGAAGCTGCTTAATATCTCTCCCTACCTTCCTTCGATTCTGCTTATATAAATGATGTTGATATTTGTCGTCTGTAACTTGATAACAGGGGTGATCAATATATTCGAGAACTTTCGATCTAGCAAGCGTACGTATGGAAACTTTGTACTATCATGTTTAGTCGTTTCCATTCTGTAACTTGACAAATTTTTCTATGAATTGTAAATAATTGTTTGCTTATGTTCCCCATACTTATGCATTATGGGTCCACTACTGAATCGACGGTTGTGAGTTCGATCCCTCCTCCAGACGGTCAAACATAGAAATGCTTTTCAGCCAACATAACTAAAATTACTAATGGTCTTTTGGACGAGACGTTAAGCGATGTCCCGTGTATGATGCTTTACACCGGCACGTAAAAGAACCAGGGGTGCTTCTGGAACCGGGGCATCTGCTGTATCATGCACTATCCCCCAAGAACTAAAGTGACTAACCTCTTCTGCGGACCTTCCCATATGGATTTCCGGTGGCGAGGATACATAAAAGCAAATAAACCAAACTTATGCATTAAAATAAAAAATAAACTTTTTAATTTTCAGTTATAGAAGAGCAATTTGACATGTTTGATAGAGATGGTAATGGAAAGATAACCGTTGAAGAATTAGGAAAGTTGATGAGAGGCATTGGTTTTAATCCAACAGATTCCGATGTGATGCGGATAGCTAAGGAATTAGACACCGATGGTATGTATTGCATACTTGGTTTTTATATTACAGACGTTATACATGTACTAATTTATTAAAAATCGATTGTGAAACAAGTTTTCCCAACTTACATTAATCACTCTCGACACCTCATTCCTGATGGTATCCATCGTCAAGAGGATATGAGAGAAGAGAAGCCAGTTTCTCTTTTATGCTCAGCGTCCAGCAAGCGAATTTCTGGTACCATTTTTATTTTGTCTTTGGTATGCCACTGTTTGGTATCGAACCCTGGACCTCTTCCCTGCACTCGAAACGGACGCTTTACCACTACGCTATCGAGAAAACGGTGTCTGTATGACATAACTATAGTGTGAGGAGATATCGGCGTGACACTGACCTTTATGTATTACTGTGTAACAAGGCTCTTGCGTTGAATATATCAATGTCCGCGAGCAAATTGTGCATTACCGATCCTTTAGATTTATTTTCGTATTAAACCATAAAATGTCCTCGTGATACTTCATACAACCGCGGTCAACTGATAATGTTATATTAAGAACACGTCTCAAGCTATCGCTAAAGGTGAATGTGGTCGCTATCCTATGTACATTGTATATTACTTACTATAGTAAATGTATCAAATACTGGCTACGTCTTTCACGTATGAATAACAATAGATATCCTAAACAATGCTGCCTTATGCTTTTTAATCTAGACGAAGTCGGACGAACAACATGGGCTAGTAAAATCAAACATCTATTGTTTCATTTTGGTTTTGGTTATGTCTGGATAGCACAAGATGTTGGTAATGAAAATCTATTTCTGTACAACTTCAAACAACGTGTAAAAGACTGCGCCCTCCAAAACTGGCATTCAGAAATTAACGATTCAAGAAAAGCACACTACTATAAGTATTTTAAAACTCGTTTAGAAGTTGAAAAGTATCTTACAAAATATAGAAGTTTTTTACAATTTAGTTGGAACGGATGTTACAGTTACTCTCATTAATCTCGCAAAGTTTACATACGAAATGTTTGAAAAAAGAAACTCCCTCTTGGAAGCTTAGTTTTTTACCCCTAAAATATTCAGCCAATCAATAAAAAAAAAACAAGAAGAGAATTACTCCCTATTTGCATTACTCTGTAAACTTCTTTCTTGTTTTATCATGCCTCATAACATAACATTATGTGAAATATTTCGTGCGTGTAGCTGAATTAACATAATTGTGTTTATATATAAGAATTTCTTTAGGTGATATACTTTCGTGCGTGTGTGCGTGAGAGCGTGATTGGTGCATAGTTGAATTGAGACACACGTTATTATGTTTATATAAGTGAATGTTTCGTATGAGAAATAGATGAGTGCGTGCGGGCGTATGTGTGTGCAGGGTGCAGTGTGAGTGTTTGTACAGATGTATGTGCGGTTATATCCGCGTGAGTGTGTGATTGTGTGCGTGCATGATAGTGAATATAGAAAATGTTGTCACCACTAGTACAAGTAATGTAATAGGGCATAATTATGCTAGATACTTCATCCATATCATTATGATACTATTTCACGAACTTATATTAAGTTGTTGTATATATTGAAATGCAATGTAAGTCATTATGTATATATTTTGTATATAATTTAGGTTTCATTTCAATTGTTTGCCATTGATTGCTATGTATTATGGGCCGGAGGCCTAAATTACTGGAATAAATATTATTATTATTATTATATTGTCTGACCGTATTAAAATAAGACTTAATGCCTATACTAGTTCATGTCTGGGGGTTCTTAGTTTAATGTGGTTGCAAATACATAATTATTGACAAAAAAACAGCTGTCAAAGTATGCTAATAGAAGGTCGAGGAACAAGTTAAGATCTTTGCGATAATTTACATATTTATCATATAAACCCCATCTTTGTAAATTGTAAACGTTTGTAGATTGTTACTCAATTTGTGACCAGACTTGAAAATGTGACCCAGATATTACCTAATACCCAGCATACTAAATGCTTACTACTTTATGCATGTCCTTTCATAAACATTTGACAACAATGTCGAATTTCTTCCACTTGTGGAAAGTTCCCGGTGTTTCGTGAAAGGGAGAGTAAGAACACGTACGTGTTCATATTCAGTCCAGGAAACTGGTTTTGATGAATTAGTCGCCGTAAATAACTGCAAACACCATGTTGAGAAACGGTGTTAACCCTGAATAAACCGAAACTTAACTACATGTATATTTATTTATATTTTGTAGGTTCCGGAAAGATAGATAAAAAAGAATTTCGAACATATGTCAAAGAATACAAAAAGAAGAACGGCAACGGGAAGGACGGCATAAAACAAGCATTTAAATTATTTGACAAGAACAACGATGGCTTTATTCAGGCATCCGAATTAAAAGTTAGTAACTTTAAATGTACTAAAAAAACCGTAAACGATCAGGCGGAACCCATAAATCTTAATAATCTTGAAAAGCAATTATGCAAAGTTTTATTGGAAAAAAAAGTTTACCAGATCTGTGTTTAAATTACAGAATTTTGAACTGACTCAATTATTATTTTCCTATTGGGTCTTATGCATTAGTTTTGATTCTTGGGCACCGGGCTTGTCTGCTTGTACATTTCCAGGAACATCGCAGTGGGCAGGTATCCACTGGAGGGCCACTCTGCTGTAATTGCCGAGTGTTTGCAGGCGGCTTTTGCGAGATGTGGCAGTGTGTTGTTACTCAGGGCTTGTAGTACTGACATAGCGTCTGTGAGGAAAACAACCATGGAGCTCTTCTGACTAGAGATACGCCCTTCATCAATATTATTTTTGTTAAATAGTCATGGTAGTTTCGTTTCTTACAGGCTATTTTACACAGCTGTGGTCAATCGTTGTCCGATGAGTTCATACAATCAATGATAGAAGTTGCTGACAAGGACGGTGATGGAAAAATAAATTATGATGGTAAATATAAGTACATGTATCTACATTTATGTTTTAAAGAGAATCTTGTATACACATTTATTCTAAACAGTATGAATTATTGCTCATCCAAATAGTTGGGTGTGGTGGCCTAGAGGTAGGACGCTGGCTTTCGAAATCGAGAGGCCGTGGTTTGAACCCCGTCGGCGCCATTGCTTAATTTTTAGCTCAACTTTTCGAAGAAAAAATGTAGAGCTATTGTCGTTGAGGGATCGGGTGCGTGTGCGTTGGTTAAGCTTATTGTCAGAATAATTTATTTCAAAGACTATCAAAGGTATCAACTTGAAATTCAACATAGTTATTCTCCACCACTAAGGTGTTCATACATACACGGCTGGTAATCCTGTGAGCTATATTTATGAGTTATCTGCCCATGTTATTCTTAGAATTTTGACACTCATATGAGCCAAGTTACTTTCAAGTACGAGAAAGTCGAGCGTCCAGCACTCGTAGGCGGTGCTCTTGTTAATAGCTAAAAAAACAAACAATGCTCAACTCGACCAAGGTGTGAATTGGTACCTGTGAGGGCGATGTTTGTACATGTTCCATATTCCTGTGCGCAGCATATCTCCACATGGAAACTCGAACGCAGGTTTCCTTAGGTAGCCCAGTGATCTGGGTAGTTTAAATGTCAAAGGGTGGCTAAATTGCCGAAAGCGGCCGTCGACATTTGGTAACTTTTTATTTTATTTCATCTTTGATATTTCTTTTCATTTTAGAACTCACAGAATTCATGTGTAGCCCGATGAAGTAAGGTATCGCATTTCAACGGAACAATGACACTCGTTATAGTCTGTAGACATTCATCAATCATTGAAATTCATTAACCTAACACGCCTTAAACCAGTTGGGTATATAGTTGAATCACAGAGTGGAAACCGTACACGGGACGGAAACTGAAACTCAGGAATCGTGTTATACCGGCATCATCATTCTTACTGTGGTGTTATTCTACCGCCACACCGTCATAGGACAATCGGATTACGTCGTACCTTCTCGGGTCCGACATCGATCAAAACACTAACGACAACTCTGAGCGGGTTGAATTGTTTCAATAGTTTTTGAACGGCTGACAACCGAATGATTTCAAAATTTCCTAGATTGTTGCTTGAATTGTCTCGTTTGTTCCATGAATGACCGAGGTTGTTCCATAAATGACCGAGGTTGTTCCATAAATGATCGAGTTTGTTCCATGAATGACCAACGTTATTGCATGAATGACAAAGAGTACGGTGGATTGATATTCGGAAAATCTTTGACATTTGCTGATGAGGTTCGTGTAGACGAGTACGTAGAAATGTTGCTTATATCAAAGGATACGAGAGAATTCTCTCGTATTCTTTGCTTATATTAATTATTCACGCAATCTTCATGACGCACTGTCACAAAAGTTTTTACACACAGAACTACTGGTGATGATTTGTAACGCTGACTCAGGATACACGGGTGATCCATGCACATTGGGGTTAAAATATATACATCGGGTAAACAGCATTCTTCAAACAACGGTTAGTATTTTCAAAACTAAAACATTCCGACGCCTTATATAAAGTCAGAGGATCGTCAATAAGAATATTCGCACTTGAGTAAAGTGTATGGAAGACAAACTACTAATTTTTGCAAGAGTTGCTTCCCTTATACTATAAACCATACATTTAATGTTTACGATTCGTTATTTTGTCTACAAACCAACTGAAGGCTGTATTTCGTTTATTACATCTTAAGGTGTTTTCCACCTTTGGGACTAAACTCAAGTGCTCAAATGTATAATTCTGCAGATAGGTTACTAAGTTATTGTTGTTACAAAATATTCGTGTAAGCCTTAACGGGGTCTTAATGAAATCGTACTGCAAAACATAATCGAAATAAACCCAATGGTTTCAATATAGGAGTCCAGCTTTGTACAATGCACTGTTGGATTAAATGTAATTCTCTCTTAACACAGCGGCGTTCTATACATATATGTCTCATTGATGGTATGTTCAATTTGAGTTGAGATTTCTACTTGAGATGCTTCAAGAGATCGGGGCCTGGGTCGATTTAGTTTTGTAACTGACTTTGTGGTGTAGCCTATGCAAGAATCCTGCAGTCCGAGTTTACTCATGACGTGGTCAGTAGTAGCCTCGTCTGGTTATGATAATGCTCAATCAAAGTAGTGCATGTTGTTGGTGAAGGTTGAAACATGTGTTTCATATTTACATTTTCAAAGCATTTATGGATCAAATATAATTATGGGCAGGCATATACTTAGGTTAAGGTTAAGTCAATTAGCATACATCGTACCTATCTAAAATAAAAGCCCCTTGAGATGTGTGCGTATATTTAATCCCGGGATGTAAATTAACTAAACCCATCTGAAAGTAGTGTGTGCATAATATGAACATGTACTAATCAAACGTGTTGCACTATATCGCTGGTATAGAAGAATAAGGTCGTTTGTACAAAAATGCAATTTTGAGAAAACAGGAAAAAACACTGTCTGGGATATACTCTTTACTTATGGAAAAACAAGTTTTTTCTAACTTTATTTTGGTCCACAGGACCACTTCCAATGTTCAAAAGATGTTCATGTTGTACCTTGTGATACAGATTTCGATTATATGCGAGTCCTATAAGGTCGTATTGTAGCACTTACGATCTTATTATTCTAAGCCAACGATACAAGAGCAATTTAATATGTGTTCACAGCATGAGCTGATGTAATACATCGCTGGCTTAGAACGAGTATACCCATACATATTTAAAATCTGAAGAACAAGGCGCTTCTTATGAGCATATCTTCGTGAAAATCAGAACAGGTCGTATTGACCAAACTTTAGATAAAAGCTTCTTTTTGCATAAGTAAAGAGAAGTTTTCAGAGAGATTTTCCTCAAAGTAGCGTATTTGTACTTACGACCTTCACGTTCTAAGCCAGTCACATGTACATGTAGTATACTCGGTGGTCAACTCGACAGCTATACACTGTGGTCAGTGTAGCAATGCATTAGTCAATGTTGGTATAATTTTCTTTGTTTATCCTATAATTTTGTAATATGTTGTTTATCGACGCATGTCTTTTTGTCGTTTTTACTATCTTATACATAATTATGTTTTTTTCTAATGATATTAATTCTCAATTTCTGTTTAATCATTTTAATTGATAGAATGAGGCATTACATTCTAGTGTCTTATGGTATGTAATATGTATGTAATATAATAATGTATATTAGTTATTGTAGAAATATATTCATAACAGAAGTAAAAATAGTTTTTGTTTGATTTGTTCCCGTTATATAAGGACCAGTCATTGTGACTAATTAAACATCTACATCATATTCTGAGCAGATAAATGAAACATCCACTTCACATGCTAAGCAGATAAATGAAACATCAACATCACATTCTGAGCAGATAAATGAAACATCAACATCACATTCTGAGCAGATAAATGAAACATCAACATCACATTCTGAGCAGATAAATGAAACATCAACATCACATTCTGAGCAGATCAATGAAATACTTTCCGACTCATATCATTGAATGCCTAGCAAGCAGTCATAACACTAGCCGCAAGTAGTATAGACCGTGAGCCAGAGGGGGTTTTGCTCCCCCCAGGGGGAATTTTGTGGACCATATTTTTTTGAAACCCCAAGGTGTGGCGAACATTTCGGCATAAAGTTTGCAACTGGCGGGTGGGGCTTTTCTCCGTTACCACGCTTTAAAATACGTTACCCCCAAAATATAAAATAAAAATTGTAATTTTTAAAGATAAATTGTACCATTATGCTATTTAATAATTCCAAGTTTGCATATGTTATTCAAGAGTGTAAACTAGTAGCTGCAAACTGATTGAATTTCAATGCCAAAATGCAATGTTAAAGAAGATAAATATGGGAAAACATACGTTACCCTAAAAAACAAAAGGTTTTTGGCATAAAGTTTTTTATTGCAAATTTAGATGACCAGGTAATCAAATGATGAAGTTACCATTACAAAGTTCAACCTAAAAAGTGATGTATAGATTGCCGGTATAGGTTAAGAGATAGATGTCTGGTAGCGATTCTTAAAATGTCACCCATTCTCCAAAACATGTGCGTTTTTCATTCCTTCAATAATTTCAAGTATTCAAATTGTATCATACACTTTTCAATTACATATAATACCACTTTATATATTTATGATGGTTTATATTATATATATTAACAAATCTCTTACTTGTAAGATATGTTAAGGCAATACTACATTGCACTTTACGTTTCCAAACATACAAATTAAAGTGCATGTCTTCAGTGTCTTAAAAACGTACTTAAAACAATTAAAAATAAAAAAATAACAATTTAATCCTACTCAAAACTTATTATAGGTTTGCAGTTCAAACTGTATATTTAACTAAACAACATGTAAACTATAACGTACATTTATTTAAATATCAAACAAAATTACAATTTACTAGCCTTGTATTCTGTTACTTTAGATAAACTTTACCACTAAAAATAATTGATTTTCAAATCAAAATATCTTTTATCGCAGTTTGCATTTTACTTTCAACACATGTATTTAAAAAAAAACAATTTATGTTTCAATTTACGTTACCTTCCTTACAAACTTTACAATATCATATACATGTATGCTGTAATTTTAACACACTGTTGACTTATCTTTGTAAAATCCCAAACGTACAAGTATTTTTGTTTGTTTTATACAATATGTATTTAACTTAATACACACACACAACTTTAATACTCAAACTATGAAACTAGAACACAGATTGCCCCTCGATTTAATATCTTTATGAGAACACTATGCACACACATGACTTTTAAACAGTTTATATATACATGTATACAATCGTATGTCAGTTATTTAATCACACTACATACAAATTAAAAACCAAAGTGTATATTTGAAAATAAGTTTGAAACATTCTCTAGGGTGCACCAGGAATTAGACCCCGAAAGTAAAATTGTCCAATTCCTCTTGGTCTGACTGGAGGAAAAGATTGATAGGTGCATAATTATCTTATATCTTATACTACCTGAATTGTTGTGCAATACTGACCAGTGAGAGGTCACGATCATTTAAGGTAAAATAGTGTAAACTGTGTACTGTTCATTGTTTAAAGCCTTTGCTTATATTTCCATATACATTTGTATGTCTAAAACCAGTATTGCGTGTGTTACATACGACATGTAGTCAGGAATTGCTGCATCATATGACATTGTATGGCTTTAATAAGTGGGGTAGTTACACAATATGGCCTAAGATGGCTGAAATCTGTATTGGTTGATTCCCAAATTGGCATAGGATGGCTGAAATCTGAATTGGTAGGTTCCCAATATGGCATAGGATGGCTGAAATCTGTATTGATGGGTTCCCACTATGGCCTAGGGGGCTGAAAAAGGTGTTGATGGGTTTCCAATATGGCCTAGGGGGGCTGAAATCTGTGTTCGTGGGTTCCCAATATGGCCAAGGAGGGCTGAACTATGTGTTGGTGGGTTCCCAATATGGCCTAGGATGGCTGAAATCTGTGTTGTTAGGTTCCCAATATGACATAGGAGGACTGAACTCTGTGTTGGTGGGTTCCCAATGGGCCTAGGAGGACTGAAATCTGTGAGGGTGGGTTCCCAATATGGCATAGGATGGCTCAAATCTGTAAGGGTGGGTTTCCAATATGGCATAGGATGACTGAAATCTGTGTTGTTGAGTTCCCAATATGGCCTATGAGGGCTGAAATCTGTGTTGTTTAGTTCCCAATATGGCCTAGGAGGGCTGAAATCTGTGTTGGTGGGTTCCCAATGAGGCCTGGGATGGCTTAATCTGTGATGTTAAGTACCCAAAATGGCTTTGGTGACTGTACTCAGATTTGGTGGGTTCCCAATAGGGCCTGAGATGACTCTAGTCTGAGGTTGTGGGTACCAAATAGAACCTGTGATGGCTGTTCTCTGCGGTGATGGGCATCCAATACAGCCCGGGATGTCTGTACTCAGAGGTGGTGGGTACCCACCAGGGCCTGGGATTACTGTACTCAGAGGTGGTTAGTACCAAATGGGGCCTGAGCTGGTTGTTCTCAGTGGTATAGGATAGTCAATAGGACCTGTGATGGCTGTTCTCTGTAAAGGTGGGTACCCAATCGGGCCTGAGATAGTTGAACTTGTGGAGGTGAGTACATAAACTGGCCTGGGACGGCTGTACTAGGCAGTGTTAAGTACCAAATAGGGCATTGAATGGCTTTCCTCAGTGACTATGAGTACCTCTCAGGCATAGTATGGCTGTATACAGAAGTTGTGAGTAGGGCATAGGGCCTAAGAAGGCTGGTAGTGGTAAGTACCACATAGGGTCTGATATGGCTATATTTAGTGTTTGCAACTACCCCGTAGGGATTAGTATGACCATAATTGGTGGTGGGGAATTACCCAATAGAGCCAATGATGGCTATAGTGCACCTGGTATGGCAGTATTCAGTTGGTCCGAGTACCCCTTAGGACATAGTATGATTGTTACCGCTGGTGGTAAGTTCCACAGTCAGGTGGGACCGTACTCAATGGTTATGTGTACCACTTAGTGAAAAAAATAAACTGTAATTGGTGGTGGTGATTGGGCCTCGGATGTCTGTACTATGTTGTTGTGACTCCTTTGTACCATATACAACTTGGTAAGACTGTAAGTCATTGGTTATGAACACCCATATGGGGTATGAAATCTGTAATTATTTGGGATGAGTACCCTCTTGAGTCTTATATGACTGTAGTTTTGTACCATATAGAGACTTACATGTATATGGCTTTACTCAGGTGTTGTGAGTATACCTTAGGGCCTACTATGGCTATAATTAAGGGTGGTGAATACCCAATATGGTCTTGGTTGGCTGTCCTCTTGGTTTTAAGTATCCCTTAGGGCCTCAGATGTAGCTGGTGCCATTACGAATTCAACAGGAATTGTTGTATTGGGCAATTGTAAGTACTCCATTGGTTACGGAATGTATGTATAGACAGTGTTATTAGTCCCCCATAAGGCCTGGGTTGACTATTAAGTGGTTTAAGAACCCCTAAGGACATGATATGGGTGTACTCGGTGTTGGTTACACCCCATTCAGGCCTAATATATGATGGTGATGAGTACCTAGTCATGGCTGATACTGGTGTAATTGGTAGTGGTAAGCATAAGAAAGGGTTTAATTGAGAGTACCCCTTATGGCTTAGTATGGCTATAATAAGTGGTAGTGACTACCCCATACGGCATTGGATGGCTGTACTCCGTGATGGTGAGCATCGAATGTGACATTGGGTGGTTGTACTTGACAAGTGTTATGTACCCCATTTGGTATTGAGATGCCTGAACTTTGCAGTGTTGCATATCCCATAGGGCATATTTTTCGTACTTGACCTTGAAATGACCTTGCCTTTGACTTCAAAGTGGTCAGTAATGTATGTTCATATGATGTACATTATCAAATGAATAATTTCTAAGCAAATATTTGTGACTATATACATAAATAAATAAAAATGCATGAGAACATAGAATTTTAAGTATATTTGTAAGTTATGGCGGCCATCTTGGACGCCATCTTGAATTTCCGGGTCCACACCACGTGTTGACAATTTATGCCGGCAGTTCCATATACACTCGGCAAAACTTATAAGTACACACTTGTTTATTTGCCCATAGCTCGGTCAATGCGTGTTTGATCGTGCTGAAAATTTCAACATATGTTAATTGGATATGTAGAAATACAATACAATCGATGTTTTTAACATCTGATTTAAATTGTCACAAACAGAATAAATTAATGATGCCAACAGCAGAATCTAAAAAAACACAATAATGCCGTGTGTTCATCGGGCGATTGTCAGGTTGCTAATGCACATATGGCCCCGCTGCGCTGATACAGTACGGTTTCAAGTCTATGTTTCTATCATGGACACAGTAATAAAGAAAACAATGATAGGAACAAGCCCAATTTAGGTTTAGAAATATCGACTTCTGATAAAAAATGCAATTTGAAACATGGTTAACTCCCCTTGACCATAACAATAAAAAAATATTTTTAAAAGTAAAAAAACACCATGTTGTTGTTTGAAAAATCGAATTATTTTGTGTTTTTTTTAATTAGACAATAAATCTAAAATTCAAATTTACCTTACATAAAAATAATTTGCACATACACGTCAATTTCACGGCCATTTTACGGCTTTTGACGTTTCATGGTTCAATGAACCGCTGTATTCCATTTTGAAGAAAAAATGTATTTATCCAGTCCTTTCATAGTCAATACCATGTACACAAAATTTCATGCAAAAATAATAAAAAATAAAAAAGTTATAGCGAAAAAACGACGTGTGTACTTATAAGTTTTGCTGAGTGTAGTACATACATAGGCGAACATTTTGGTATATAACATTGCTTGTTTTACTTTAGCTGTCACCTAGCTACCCCCAAAAAATCACCAATTGTCACCCCACTATATGTGTTATACCGAAATTTTAACGGAAATATTGTTGAAAAAAAACAACATATTTTTGAAAGGTAACGTAATTTACATGGCATTTCATATCAATTAACTATTTGTGTAGTTGTACTAAAGCTATATACATTATTGAGCTGCATACTAATCAGTATCATTATTTCTTAACTGAAAAACGTCATGTACGTTGACTGTTTTTTTAATATTTTAGTAATTTCATGCAAAGTAACGTAAATTACGTAACTATGTTATATCACATTTTTTGCCTATAATAATTTGTACAACTGATAGTTTCAATTTTAAATACATTTAACATACATAAATGTCTTATTCACATGATTTATTGAACAATTAGCATGTTTATAATATCATATCAGCAAAATTAGTGATTCCTGTAGAAAATCGCATAGTCACGTATTTCAAATCTCCGTTACTCGTTAAAGCCCCAACAGAAAGTTGCAAACTTTTGTCTGTGAATGCCACCTACCATAAGGTTTAAGAAAATCATAGTGTTGAAAATTCCCCCTGGGGGGGAGCAGGGTCAATTGTCAGCTCAAGGTCTAGTATACCTCTTCGTCGATATTTTACTTTTTCATTGATTTTTAGCTCCACTATTCGTAGAATAAGGGGAGCTATTGCAGTCACCCGAGCGTCGGCGTCGGCGTCGGCGTCGGCGTCGGCGTCGGGTCGGCGTCGGCGTAACACTTTTGTTAAAGTTTAGGTACAGGTTTTTTAACCTCTTATATTCACTAAGTCTTTTAATATATTGCTTTCATACTTTGCATACATGTTCACCATCATGACCCCAACCCATATGCAGGAGTAGGTAACTGTATCAGGCATTTTGTTGAAATTATGCCTTTTTTCTACTTAGTGCAAATAGTGCAAATGTTAAAGTTTAGGAACAGGTTTTTTAACCTCTAATATCTTCATAGTGCATTGACATATTGCTTTAATACTTTGCATACTTGTTCACCATCATGACCCCAATCCATACACAGGGGTAGATAGAGGATATTTGTTTGTTTTGATTGAATATGGTTTATATCTCATCGTGTAGTGATAAAATTCAATATTTTCAAGAGCGCGTAGCGCGAGTGAAAATATTAAAATTTTATCACTACAAGATGAGATATTAACCATATTCAATCAAAACAAACAAATATTCTATTTATTTAATGTTTTTATGGTGTCAAAACTGGTACTATTTATGCCAAATTACCACTGTGGTTAGGCTACGTATGAATATGTTATTCCATTCACATTTTTCACTTCAAAATCCGCCATCTTGGATTATGGTGAATAGGTGAAAACGACTTTTTTGAGAATTTTGCATTAAATCATACACCAACTTGTAGGAAATGGTCTAACTAAGAATAAAAACCCCCACATGACATGTTTCCGTTCAGTAATAAAAAAGTTACAGACATTTTAGTGTTGAGATTTTGGTAAATTAAAGTAGTCCCTGTGAGGGGGCGGAGCTTATATCAGTCACATTGTAGGTGATAACCAATGACTGATATAGGTTTTATTTCACTGATAGAACTCCATATCTCATCAGTTAGCATTAAATAAGTAACTCTATTAAGCATTTTGGTGAAGTTATGCCCCCTTTTTCAACTTAGTGCAAATGTTAAAGTTTAGGTACAGGTTTTTTTACCTCAAATATTTTCAGTGCATTCACATATTGCTTTGCATACTTGTTCTCTATCATGACCCTAACCGCTACACAGGGGTGGGTAACTCTATCGAGCATTTTGTTGAAATTATGCCCCCTTTTGGACTTGAAAATGCAAATGTTAAAGTTTAGGTACAGGTTTTTTAACCTCTTATATCTTCAAAGTGCATTGATATATTGCTTTGATACTTTGCATACTTGTTCACCATCATGACCTCAACCCCTACACTGGAGAAGATAACTATTTAGCATTTTGTTGAAATTATGCCCCGTTTTTGACTAAGAAAGGCATATTTATTTGCCATCATGACCTAGAGGACCTACACATGAGTAGGCAACAGTCCTGCATAATTTGTCCAAATTATCCCCCTTTTTTCGACTTAGAAGCCCCAACCTCTACACAGCTGAGGGTAATGCTGCTGTTATGAAGCATTTTGTTTTGAATATATGATGATTGTACTTTCCTAGCATGGCGCTGCGAATAGTGGAGCGCGCTGTTCGTGGACAGCTCTTGTTACGGCTATTGTTGTTTTCGAGGCAGAGCAAATTCCGTCTTGGATGTGTAGCCCTTAGTGATGTTAAAGCCACGTGGTAAGACAATTACTGAATGAAGAGGGTGGTAATCTGCAGTAGAGTACCTGAAAATGTTGCCCAAGTTTCCTCAACATTACTGCAGGGCTTCTACCAGTAAGAAATGTAAGAAATCAATATTCACAAGTATGACCGATCTTCAAAGAGGATATACATGAAAGATAAAAGAAGAGACCAATTCCGCGTTTTGACAGCTGGGACTTCAATTTCACTTTCGGTTGGTTATGTGTTAGGCATTGTGACGTGTGCCATGTGGTATGTGATGTTTTCATGTTTTCTGTGCTCGACTGGTTAAGTTGAGTGCTGCCATTCCTGTCTGACTTTCTATTATCTTTTTTGACTAAATAAAACGCTGTTTACAAAGCTGTTTGAGAAGTTTTTAAAACACTTAGTTTTAATCATGACAGACTGAAGAATGATTTATCAAATGTGTAATATGTGTAACGGACATGTTACACACACTGTTCCCAGGGGCGTAGCTAGAGGTATTTGAATGTGTACGCAAAATGTCTAGGTGGGTCTGGGGGAATGCTCCCCCGGGAAAAATGTGTTTGCTAGAACGTCTCTGGTGCGTTCTGGCGTGTTTTTTGCATCGTCTTTTTTTGTGTATAGAGCTTTTTAGAAGTGTTTCTAAGAAATGCTGAAAATACTAAAGGATTACCCCCTTTAGGGCTTAGCACGAAGTTAAATCAACGTGCGTGGGCTTAGGCATCAGTTTTTAATGCATTTTTCGATCATTTATTTTTTCACTTTTTGAGAAGAATGTGTACGCAACTGCGTATTCTGCGTACAGGTAGTTACGCGCCTGGTTCCTGATGGTGATTCTGCAGAACACATTTAACGTAAAAAAGAAGTTCATGGTTCTCCGTTAGCTGACAGAAGGCAATACGACAAGGTAACATTAATAATCCTACACGCCATATAAATAGTTTGCCGATTTGCGCAATACGATCTGTTCCTACGATAAAAATGTACACGCAATTCGATTAAAAGAGTATAAAACACGAGTTTAGATCGTTTTATTGTTGGATAAATTCTTCGCTAACGTTTCATACTCAACACTTTCGTACCACTTCCCATCGTTCGTCCTGAATATTGCTTTTCGTACTCAACACAATTCGTACCCGGCACTTCGCTCCGTAAATTATGTTTTGGATTTGTTTAGGATCAGCGGGTAAAATTAGTGCTGGTTGTTTCTCTTGATAAAATTAACAACATTATATAGTTTCTTTTGATCTCCAGTGTCATATAAGGAGAATTACCATACGGTGTTAATGTCTATTCAGAGACTTAAAATTCTAAATGTCTCTTGTCTATTGTCATGGAATTATCGGAATTGGTTTATGATCTTTGATATTGTTGAACACTGAAAACATGTCTTATGATAATACCTTTTAATGAACTGATACGAGGTTTTATTTATAAGCATATAAATATTATATGGAACAAGGGAGTCATAATATGCAATTAAGTGTCTTGAAAATTGGTTTGTTATACATGAAATTATTTAACAATTTGTTGATAAATTTCGTAAGTCAAATAATCGTGCATATAGTTTTCCCAATTTGAAAGCCACCGGCCTATCGCGCTTATTTTTTTTCTTACAATTTTGAGATTTTCATGCTTAATTTTATACACATCAGCTGTTGAATTTTGCAGATAGAAGGTCGAGGATAATGTCAATTCTCTGTCAAATGAAGTCGGTACATCATTTGCTCGCAGGAACTATTTGACTTGTATTACATGTAAATACTTCGGAACAACTTCGCTGAACCAATAGTGTATATTCTAAAAATAGCTTCTTACAGAAGCTTCAATATAAGTTCTAAAAATAGCTATGCAGTCAGGACATTTGATGGATACGTCATGCATAAATTATTCAAATAGCTATACAGCCATGACATGTGATTAATACGTCATTTTCATATTATGAAAAAGTTCCATATGGTCTCAGCGGAATGATTATTTGCAAAAATATCGTCTTAACGAACAGTTTGACAATATTTTTTATCTTAAAATTTTTAATAAAAAAACATGCTGATTTAAGTTAAAAAGTTAAAATATTTGCAGAAACATATTTAATAATATTGAAAATGTTGACAGTTTCTGGAATTACTTGAATGCGGATTAACATAGCAACCTAAAGGCCGTTCAGATTGTATTAAGAAATGGGCAATGATAAACCATCACAAAGATGCAAAATAACATTTTATCACATAACCTGCGGTTCATGAGTGCCGTAAAGCCGTGCCGTATCGTTCGGCACTCCCAGATTGTGCAATAAATATTTAAATTAGCTTGACGTGACGTTAGCCAATCCATGCATTGATCCGTCAATGACGTCAGGATAATATCAACGTCGCCATGACGTCGCGTTAATTAATTGTACCGCTGATTTTTGGCTGAAACTTATGCAGCGTACATCATCCTTTTGAACAATAATGAGGGTTTTCTAAGATTATGTGATAAATAGAATCTTACATTCGTGCTCATTATATACGAGTTTTTTTAAACTCGTCAACAAAAACAATATGACACTCGGCAAAGCCTCGTGTCATACCATTTTGTCCACTCGTTTAATAAAACTCGTATGTAATGAGCACTGAGTCTCATGCAAGATCCTCTATATCATGGGTATGTTGAAATGCACACAGGATTGTTAAATGGTTTCAACAAATTTTATCGAAAGAAGAGGGCAAGCTTTTAAGCCTCATGAAATAAGCATTGCTGTCATCATCAGACGCACATGACGTCACATTGAATTTATTTTATGATAAAAAATAGCATACACGAAGTATATAGTATCTTACATCGTATATAACTTTGAAATACATGTGTTTGATGTGTAAACTATAACTGTGCTACTTCCGATCTTATAAATCTCCTGCATATTTTAAGTCTGCATCACGAGGCGCTTCTTATCAGCCTACTGTCATTAAAATCGGAACTAGTCATGTTGACCAAACCGAAGTTTAAAAAGTTTGTGTTTTAATAAGAAAAGACTAGTTTTCGGACAGTTTTTTCTTGTTTTTTTTCTCAAAATGTCGTGTTTGTACTTATGACCTTCAAATTCTAAGCCGGCGTTTTGTGGTTATACTCCGAATATCAAAACAACATGACTTATAACATGACTCACTCTGTATACATAATTTTAATGCATACTGTATATAACGCATTGAAGCATCGGAGTCACCGAGTTCAACCTTATATACCAGTGTGAACCTTCATCATAATGCTAGTCGAATGTTGGCGTCGACATTGATCTGTTAGCGTCCTGGAAAATTAAAGTAATAATAATATTGTTGTTTTAATCTCGAGTGTCACATTTTCATATAAATAGTTACAACATCAACACACTTTAATGACGACGATGACCAACTGTCAAATGTCCTGAACTTTGGCAACAATACAGTAATATGCTATGCTGAGGTTGCAAAGGTTGGCATAACTTACTGAGCATTACGGATATAGTGTTTCGGTAAATAGCGCAATGGAAACTATGTCAAGACCGCGATGGTAAGTTATATCTTTTATCTAGCATTTCTTACTAACTTACTTACTGACGTTCGCTAAATTAGGGAGGTTCGAGCTGCCTTGTGCGCATGCGAGAAATTTCAAAATCGTATAAGTTAAGAACTAACAAGAATTTTAGTTTCAATGACCGCATATGAATGTTGATTAATGACAATAAACATAATACTATTGCACAAAATAGATATTTTTTAACTTTTTATTTTTTGAATGCATGAAAAGTGGGTGGGGAACGGCAAACTTGTGAATAATATGGGTTCACAATAAGTCCCTGCAATGGTACAAATGAATATGCTTATATATACTATGTAGTCCATGGTTTAGTTATATGAAGTAGTCACACTTTGAAATATTTACAATAAAATTTCATTTCATTTCAATATGCAAATTAGGTTAATTTATGCAAATTTATTCATAATAAGTACTTTTTTGTGAATAGCTCCCAAAAAAGGCTGGTGACCCCTATTTTTTATTTGACTAAACTGGTGGTCTATTTGATACTCAACTTATGGTCAATTATAAATTATTTTCGATCGTTAGATATTTTTTGACGTTCATTTGAAAATCACAGTTTTTGCACTTATTTTGCAAGTGGGTGGGGTAACTATTTATCATGTTCAAATACTGAATTTGTTCACCAGGCAGCCGGAATTGTGACTAATGTCATAAGGAATGACAATTGAACACATAAAATATCATGCATTGCTTAAAAGTGGTTTCATATAGTAAAAATCTTAAAAAGAACATAATGGTGCCATAAATGCAGGAAATAGATAAAATGAACAAAATACAATGGTAGGTCATTAGAAAGCCATGTATGTCGAAAACGAGCCTGGTGACATATCATTCTTATGATATCAATGTTGTTTTTGAAGATTGTTCTGTCATAATAAGATGTTTCAAGGAAAATTCGATCGTTAGATCAAAGGTGCGTGTACCTCCTTAAGCGCATGTTTTTATATTTTTTTTTTTGATCGTAAAACAAGTTTTACTACTTGTGGTATAAATATATATAAAAACAATACGATTGTAAAGAATATGATCATATTTTACTGCAATGCAATTTTGCTATGATACGCACACACAGTGTATAAACGAGTCAACTTCCTGTTATAGCAATAAGTCATACTCGTTGAAGTGTATAGTCTCACAAGAAGTCATACAGTGACTGGAAATTCACATGTGCTTTTGCTCGCAATAAGTCATACAAGATAAAGTGTATAGTCTCACAATAAGTCATACAGTGACTGGAAATCACAGATGCTTTTGCTCGCAATAAATCAAACAAGTGGAACTGTATAATCTCCAAATAAGTCATACAGTGATAAATTTTATACGCTATGGTACTATGTCGCAGGTCATCAATTTCACATACGGGTTACTTTAAGCAATATTATAACATTTTGTGTTCGCACAGGAATCGTTCCAATGGATTCATTACTTATTTGAGCTACATGGAACACAAATTTGTTCTCTATTGTTCTCTACTTGATGCTATTTACAGATCAAGTTATTGAGCGAGCGTAGCGAGGTAGAACAATTTTATTAATACGGTTATCTGAGCCGCATGAAGCACACAGTTGTTCTCAACTTGGTGTTAAATAATTATTCACCGTTTGTGCGAGAGAAGCGAATTAGAAGAAAATTGCACTGTTTATGTGACTTATGCATATAGCATAAGCCCTTTCTCTACCTTAATCATACTATTCACTTTAAAAAATAGATAAACATGCAGCGAGCCGCGAGCTAAAAGAAAAATACATAATTATAGCATTTGACGGATGCATACCAGTTTTACATGTATCACAACGAAAATTAGTGCAAAAATAACTCTGATAAATGAGTCACACATTTATTGGATACCAATTTCATACGCACATCGGAATTGTATTTTATATCCCTAGAAAATAAACATTTATAGATACCAATGTAATGCATTCAAAAATTTCGCCGTGGCTTGTCTTTTTCGAACAAATATATTACAATGCTTAACGTATATTTTTCTTTTGAATGTGATACTGACGAAATCGTTATCAAATGAGATTTCATTGGGTACCAAATGTTTTATCTTTCACTACCAAGATTTCTTTCTGAAACAACTTGCACACCTAGTCGGCTTTTTTGTCTTATGAAAATATCAAATGGGACAAACTATCCATCTTCGAACTAATGCTTACATCCGGAAAACGCCAGACATGGAGACACTTCCGTCTTCAAGATATATAACGTCACTTCCCACCAATATTATTGCAAAATTATTGTGAATTTGGTGAAAAAATGAAAAGATATGTGATGTTTTTATATTTTCTGTGCTCTGCTGGATAGGCCTATGTGGCACTGAGCATTTTTTGCCCCGGCGATGTACTCCCGATTGAATTTAATGAGCTACATGACTGATCGGGAACAGGTTCAAGAGGAAGCTTCGTGGAAGTCAGTGTGTGATATCAAAAGGAATTGTGATTATCGGGTGGTATCGGGAGAACATCGCCTATGCGAAATACCTCAGTGGGACTTAGGCTTTGAGTTGGGTGCTGTCTTCCCTATCTGATTGTCCCCCTTTCCAGGTTGATACTGATCTTAGCATGTATGTGGGTGGCATGGTTTGATTTTGGACTGCAAACAACAACGGGAGCATTCTTTGATGAGATGTTAGATTATTACCAAAGTGATCGGACAACTACAGCTTCTGTATCAGCATTGTTCATTGCTATCAATCAAGGATTTGGTTAGTACAAACTTGTTACGAAAAACGTTCCTTAAATTCCTCAATGTTTTATAGTCATATTCATAATGTTTGTTATGGTCCTGAAAAACATTGTGGGCGAAATGCATGGAATTATTTGATTAAATGATGCGTTAAATTACTCATTTCGTTGTCTAATATCGTATCGACAACTGGGTAAAATTTCAACGTTAAATTCGGTTTATTCGCCATGTTACGAATATATGTGTTACTGTTGTCACATAATGTCTGACCTCAAATAAACAGTAGTCATCTACTGCTGTTGTCCAACCTCCATGTAAAGTTCAAATATCCTAGGGCAAAGCTTTCTTGAGTTATTGAACGGAAACCATTTGAATAGTCAGAAATGGTGAAGGTCACAGTGACCTTTAACCTACTGCCCTCAAAATCAATAGGGGTCATTTGCTATTAATGACCGACCGCCATGTAAAGTTTAAAGATCCTAGACTTTTAAAGCCTTCTTGAGTTATTGAACGGAAACCATTTTAATAGTTAGAAATGGTAAAGGTCACTGTGCAATTACCTTGACCTCTGACCTACTGACCTCAAATCATTAGGGAGCATCTACTGTTAATGACCAACCTCCATGTAAAGTTTGAAGATCCTAGGGCAAAGCGTTCCTCAGTTATTGAACGAAAACCATTTGAATAGTCAGAAATGGTGAAGGTCACAGTGACCTTTAACCTACTGCCCTCAAAATCAATAGGGGTCATTTACTATGAATGACCGACCGCCATGTAAAGTTTAAAGATTCTAGACTTTTAAGGCCTTCTTGAGTTATTGTACGGAAACCATTTTAATAGTTAGAAATGGTAAAGGTCACTGTGCAATGAC
Source organism: Spisula solida (assembly GCA_947247005.1). Taxonomy (NCBI): domain Eukaryota; kingdom Metazoa; phylum Mollusca; class Bivalvia; order Venerida; family Mactridae; genus Spisula; species Spisula solida. Next base: position 5,614,731 of record OX365960.1, on the reverse strand, counting down.
CATGACCTTGACCTCTGACCTACTGACCTCCAATCATTAGGGATCATCTACTGGTAATGACCAACCTCCATGTAAAGTTTGAAGATCCTAGGGCAAAGCGTTCCTCAGTTATTGAACGGAAACCATTTGGTACGACCAACCGACCGACAGACAGGTGCAAAGCAATATACCTACCTCATCAAAGATGAAGGCATAATTATAATGACGTCACAAGTTAACAGTCGCATAAGCAACCAAATTTGTGTACAGCTAAGAAAAAAAACCAACGTAGACGACCGAGTTTTGGGGGAAATCAAGTAGTAGACCTATTGTATCACGGCCAATTGTTTTAAATGGCATACACGTTTTGAAGAAGGCCTACATGGCGTGACAAACAATGAGGGTAGAGGTAAAAACCCAACGGTGCCTGAATCGGTGCTGACGTCGGTCAAAAATAACCATTCTTGACATTAGTGGGAAAATATGTTCTTGCAGAGCTGGTATTGATACAGATCAGTAAATATTGACAGGACGATTACATATACATAAAATAAGAGCATGGTGGGTTAGTGAAAATAGAGTTGATTAATTAACAGTGCTCAAAAGCATCATGAAATGATGCAGACGTGAAGGTGACGTCGTATGTCATTTCTGACCTGCCCCCGCGATTCTAAACAATACCCTCTCACAGACGCTGTATTTACGTTATTTATGATAAGTTTAGAATGAACGTTCATATACATGTGCAATAAGTATCAATATTACATTGTCCACATACTGTCCACATGGCTGTAAATACATGTTTTTGCATTTTAGCAAAAGTCCAGGTTATTCTGGATTTTTATTTTTGTTTCTTTTTTGTAAATATTGTCTTTGCCAATGTTTATCATGTTTTTGTAAATATTGTCTTTGGCAATGTTTATTATGTTTTTGTAAATTTTCTTTGCCAATGTTTATTATGTTTTTTGTAAATATTGTCTTTGGCAATGTTTATTATGTTTTTGTAAATATTTTCTTTGGCAATGTTTATTATGTTTTTGTAAATATTTTCTTTGCCAATGTTTATTATGTTTTTGTAAAAGGCCAAATGCAAATGTTTTGCTGATTGCCAACTGTCAATGTTCGTCTTTCAAATAAATGTAAAACTATCTTTTAACATTTCTTTATTCAGATTTCGTTATCTATATTGAGTTTTATTGACATGTCAAAAAATACATAACTTCACGGTAGTTGTACACTGTAGATAAGTCGTCCACAGAAAGGCGAGGATTACTACTTTATGATAGCTACCATGTAAAACATTCTACAACACATTAATGCAAGTATATGGTCCTTATACATATACTACTAAAAATTTGATAAGGGTCAACAAAATTCCCTTGTGAATAATTTGCAAAAATTGAATAAGATGGACTGATGTAATTTGCAGACACACATTTTTTATCGGCAACATCATAAACAAATGAAATTGGTTTCAAATTTGATGTCTTTAAGTGCTTATTAGCCCAGCCTCCTTATAATGTTTGGGGACATTCAAGCCCCTGTGATAACTGGATGCGACATTTGTTTTGCAGTATTGGTCTTTCACAATATGCGATTAGAAAAGAGACATAAAGTTCCGTGTTATTCTTGCAACTTTGGTTTCTGCAAATAGGGCTTATCAGTTACCTGGAAAAAGACAACATTATGTCAATAAATCCCCGTCTGGACCACTGCTTCATTTCTCTTAGCCAGAATAATCCACATGCTCCTTTCGACCAAGGTGTGCATTGGTACCTGTGAGGGCTGTGTCTGAACAAAGAGAGAGAGAGAGAGAGGGAGAGAGACAGAGAGACAGAGAGAAAGAGAGAAAGAGAGAAAGAGAGAGAAATATAGATCGGTTAAAATGTATCCACAACAAAAAAATCAGAAATATGATGAAATACTCGGGCATTGAAAGCCTCCCTGCCACAAACACTAGATGTCATTGTCCATTTTGATGTCGTTAAAACGAACGTCGTTTTGTAACAGTCTAGACCCCAACTTTTGACGTTACGTGAATGCAATCGAAGATAGTAATTATACGCCCACTATTCATTTGGAGCTGGACAATTCAATCCAACATGGCGTTTGTTTTAATGATGACATAAATGAACTGCTGAGACTAGGATTTACAAACATAAAGCAAGGTATTAAATACAACGAGTAGGTTAAGATTTTCGAAATGAATATGTTTACATTCCAGGTGTTGTAGTTGGGCTTCTGATACACAGGTTCGGCAGTGCTAATGTTTCCATCGTCGGATCTATTCTTGCACCCGCTGGTTTCCTCTTCTCATCGTTTGCGACATCCATTTACCAAGTCATGCTGTTTTTCGGAGTCATAACTGGTACTTATGTCGTTGTTTTGAAAATTATTAAATCAATAAATTTTTATATTAAATTTTTAAGTTTTATTCTTCTTTTATTTTTGATATATATGAATACATAATAACAATACATCAACAATACATCAAATTACAATCAAAAAGATAATATCAAGTCGGACAGGAAGGCAGCACAGAATGCATATAAAACATCACATACAATTAAAAGGCACAATGCCCAACAACATAACTCAACGAGAAAGTCAGAAAGTTCAATGAACTATTTTAAGCAACCAACAAGTTGAATGCCCTAGCTGTGTATGACCTAGTTTCAACAGTAAAACGGCTGAATTCGTCTATTTTGTCGAACGTCAAACATATGATTATTAGTATGTGTAATGAGTTGGGCTGATATTCACAAACAATCTAAGTACATGTAGAAAACTTAGATTTTTTTAAAAATCTTTAAAATTCAAGTGTATAAGCTACACAAAATAATCAAATTCATTTTACGCAATGTCAAGCATTATGTAAGGTGTTACTATAATCACTAAGAAAACAGATTGAAAAAATCAGCACAGCATCTGTTTTTATTAAAGTCAAACTTTATAAGTTTTCCACTTAGATGTTTTGTTAAAAGCAGCCCTGCTTTTACGAAGGGTGTTAAATAAATCATTCACCCTATTGTGTGACTAGCAAATCGTTCAATCATGTTCAAAAAAGGCTCTGCATGTCTACATTGAGGACATGGAGTGAACGTTTTTCTTTGTTGCAGTAAGTGTCGTAAGCCAAACATTATGATAATGATGTGGTCTACGTCATGGAAACGTTAATGCAAAAATGAATAAAACAAATTATTTATAAAAGGAGTTTATGAAGCATTACAATACTTTCATTGTAAATCTCGCTTGTTCACAAAATAACAAACCGTCAAATGGTACTTGCAATAATGAATATCATTCTTACAATATAACTCCAGGGAACATTGAACAAATTACAATTTGATGGAAAAAAATAACTTTTAAAAACTCATGCACGTTCCCACTACGGAATTATACAAGGCGTACAATTGGACAAATTGACTGAATATTACATAAACTTAAACTTATATGTCTAACACGTCCTTACTTTATGTTGGGAATAGTCAGTTGCTTGTGGAGAGAAACTGTTGAATAACCTATGATCGCTGGCTAAGACTTATACTGATTGCAATCTATAACTAATTGTTTGCTTAGGGCATCTAAAGACGTATCAGCTAGTTATGAATAAATACATTATTTGAGATGACTGATTGCACACTCATACAACAACTGCATGTAAGTTTTATTCTTGTGATTCTGTTGCAGCTATCGGTGTCTCGATGATGTTTTTAAGCAGTACTGATATGCTACGTAAGGCGTGTTCTGGACCTTACGAGAAGTGGCTCCCATTTTGTTTGACAATGCATTCAAGCTGCATCAGTTTTGCTGGTTTGACTTTACCATTTCTGATACATTTCCTCAACGAATCGTTTGCCTTGCCAGGTACATTTCTGGTTTTCAGTGGCTTACTTACAAACAACCTATGTGTCAGTGTGCTCTTCTTTTGTGGTGAACGGCAGATTGACAAGGAGGACATTAATCATAAAAGAGAGACACAGACCGAGCGAGACAATATAGACAAACCGAATACGATGTACAATGACAATGAGTTCGCCATACCATACGGGAGAGCTGAAGGTGATAACAACGATAGATCAACATGTAACTCAGAAACTAATACTGTCAGCGAATGTGCTCATCCTGAAAAACTATCTCCGAATTATAAAAACGTTCTTACAGCTGAAACATCAAACGCTCAACATATCAAACAGAAAGAGGGAGAAATACGCTCTAACGATAAGAAAGTTTCCGAAACGTGTGGTTTGAATAAGAGTGCGCTAAGCAGAGATTACAAGTCTCGTGGAGTCACCAAGAGTAGTTCTGATCCAACCGCTCATCTTGCAACTGCAGTTGACGGTAGGGACGAAACGGGTAAAAACTCAGATGAAGTGACAAAGACAAATCGATCAATGTGCAGTAATTTATCGCAAGTAAAAGAGGCAGCCTTTGGGCACGTTACTCTTTTGTTTACTTGTGTGTTCTGTGCTGTGTCGTTAGTTCTTGGCACCCAAAACAGTTACCTCACAGTAGTTATTGACATTTTGGAATCTAAAGGTTTTTCACTTGATCTTGCATTAAATGCATACATCCCGTTAAATGCGTGCGGATTGGTTTGCCGCATATTACCTGGTGTTTTAACTATGCTGGACCCCATATTGTTTGTTGCCATTTATTCGCTTTGTGGTTCTGTCGGGCAAGTCCTTATTCTAGTTTCCTCAAACTACACAGTTTGTCTAGTGGGTGTTGGCATGACTGGAATGGCTATGGGAGGTGTTATATCTGCTGCAACCATTGTCCTCGCACAATCAATCGATACTAGTAAATTCGCCGTGGCATTCGGACAGATCCTGACGGGTATTGGTTTTATATCGACTGCTACAACTCCTGCATATGGTAAGTTCAGTGCAACCTTTGTAGAGCACCAACTTTTGGGAGCTGTAAATATTGGCAGTTGTTTAGAGGTTGTTGTTATACTGGTGTTAAATTTATAGTAAATATAGGCTTAGAGAAATTTTGAAGATATTGTTATGGAATCATGGTTGTTGCCCAACTGAGTGCCGCTCTGGAGAGGTTATACTGAGTGTATACTTGAATAAGTTCATAACAACACTATTTACACAGTTTGATCATTACAAGCACCATAATATATCAGTGCCAGAAATACGTTCCTTGGGGGAATTTTATAGATTCCTTTCTGTATGCAAGGACGGTCACGTTTTGACATTGTACATGACGTACGTCTTCTCACACAGATAACACATCGTATACATGTTCTAACTATCTAGGATAATGGTCGATATTGTATGACATTACTCCTTGTGTTCTTGTTGTATTGTTGTTGTTGTTCTATACATAGGTACATAGTTTCAAATTATCTGAGTGTACCCGAAATACACAGAGAAGGTTGTGCAGCGGCCACGTTTAGCTGCATCGGATATGACGTTACAGGAACTGGCATCCGTGTTTGCTGTGACAACTGTAAAAAAGCTGGGCACCATATCCGTTTCGCCTAAACATGGCCGCAGCACAACATTTTCTATATATTTAGTGTACACTCAGATAATTGTTAACCATGTGCTTATGGTTCTATAGCATTCTGATTCACTTTCTTTCTAATAATACATATGTTGAATGATAGGTGCCATGATGGACGCCAATCATAACTACGACATGGTGTTAACAACGACTGCCATCGCACAGACTGTGGGAGCGTTATTGTGTGTTCTAGGATGGATATTGAAAAAGTCAAGACATGACAAGTAAAGCCTAGGTCCCAGTGAAGAATTCCACATCGGCGATGTTCCCCGAGTTACATATCCTTTACTATCATAAATGGATGTACACCATTGATTTGCTACATAATTTGAAATCAGTTATAAATATATATTTTACGGTCATAAATAACAGGTTAATACAAACTTTAATAGAGCGACTGCATATGATACTGATCGACATACATCAGTGCATACGTGAAGATGTACATAATAAAACACGGTGTTTACCAAGTGTAAAGTTAAAGCACGTACCAAATAATGACACGTTTCATTTATGTACACTGTAAAAACGATGTTACAAATTTAAATGCCCATATAAACACTTTTTTGTTAAACTTTTTGCACAACTTTGAACTATAACAGTAGTGTTCACAAAGTAGAACACCTGTGTATACTTCTTAAACAAATTTAAAACATTTTCTAAACACCTGCGTTTACTTTTAATACATGTTGAAGGTGTACAAATAAACACCTGACAACGAACCCAAAGCTTACTGCTCATAAACATACATTTAAAATTTATGTGGCCTCCGTAGCACAATGGTTAGCGCGTTTGCCGTCTAATCTGGTGACCAGGGTTTGAATCCGGGTAGGAACACACTTGCCATAGTTCAGCAAATAAAGGCTATATATGCCCGGCATTTTTAAAAAAAGTAATAGATAGGCACTTGAACAGTTGTCATGAATTTCTATTAGAAAGCGACCTAAAACAAAGACATAACTTTGAAATAGATAGCACCCTAAAACAAATGTCTTATTTCGTACAATAAAATAAGCAATAAAAATTGAAATGAATGAAAAGAACACAAAATATTTTGCGAACTTAAAAAAAAGACATGCAGAAAGAAAGAATATACAAGAAATACAACTTAACGATAGTAAGATAACAAATATAAAGGATCTACTTGATGAGACAACAAAATTCTATGAAAGATTGTATGATGTAAAGGAAAATGATGATCCAGAAATATATTTCTTTGATACCACAATTACTAAATTGAGCAACGTCTGATCAATGCGAACGAATACTAAATGAGCATGAATGTAAACTCGCTCTTGACGAAATGAAACACGAAAAAGCCCAGGTTCGGATGACCTAACTGCAGAATTCTATAAACATTTTGGGAACATATAAAGATACATTATATAAATGCAATAAATAGCTGCTATCGGAAAATAGAACTTTCAGATTTACAAAAACAAAGTATTGTTACATTGTTACCAAAGCCAGACAAAGACCATACAAACCTATTAAACTGGAGACCTATCAGTCTACTAAACATTGATTACAAAATCGCAACTAAAGCAATCTCAAATAGATTAAAATAAATTCTTCCGAAATTAATAAACCCAAACCAAACAGGTTTTATGAAAGGTAGATACTTCGGAGAAAATGTCAGACTATTTGAGATTATTGACCATATCGATAAGAACAATTTAAATGGCCTTTAGTTATTTTCCGACTATGAAAAAGCATTTGACACATTAAGTCATAATTTCATATATAAATGCCTCGAACGCTTCAATCTTGGGAACAGCTTAATTTAATGGATTAAAAAATTCTATAACAATATTACAGCAGTCATAATAAATAATGGTCATTTATCTAAAGAGATAAGTATTAAAAGGGGCGTACGACAAGGCTGTCCCCTCTCCAAATCTTTATTCGTACTTTGTATGGAATTATTATCCAATAAAATCTCAAACGATGTAAACATAAAAGAAATTACTATTAAAAACATAGAAATAAAACAAACATTATTCGCAGACGATGCAACTTAATATGTAAATAATGGTGAAAAGAAATCGTTCGAAAAACTTGTTTATGTAATAACTGAATTTGGGAAAGTTTAGAATTATAAAGAATTGGAATTTGAACGTAACTTTAAGATTTTCGTAAGTGCTTTGATAAAAAAAGTACCGGTACCCAGCTGTTCAGATAATTGTCCTATTTGCATTGCGTTTATCGTGACATTTTGGATATTTCTGTTTTCTTCGGTAAATAAACTATTGCAATGCGACAAAGACCGGTGTTATCCGCATGGAATAATGGAATTAGTCTGGTTCACGACATTCTGACAAATGCTTTCTTTTTTTCTTGTTTTTAAATCGTAAACAATCGAAAAATAATTTCTGAAGATTTTTTTTTTTTCAAATTAATTATCAATGATACAATTACCTGTGCAATGTACTAGTCTTAACATAAATTGGCTGTTTTCGTCAAAACTATCACTCTTCTGGACCGTCATTGACATAATAAGTAACGTTTATACTAAAATACTCCACCACCTATGTAGACAGTATCGTAGCTACATTTATGAGTTTTTATCCCCCCCCCCCCCCCTGCAGACTTTTTGCTCAAGGAAGTCCGAGTAACAAAACATTAAAATAACTCCGGCCTGAATGGGCATGCTATTGTTTGAAACAAAAGCATTGGAAAGGCAACCAGAAAGTGGGCGGGATAAACTATATTAAGCCGATTATAGATCACATATTATAATTATACACAAATTAGTGCAGCGGTCGCTTCGCTCCCTTGCACTAATTTGTTTATAATTCTGATATATGATCTATAACCTATACTTATATAATTGTCAATTATCACCCTCAAGACTATGTGATTTCTGCAATATGCAAGATGAAACCATAGAATACCTATTTTGGGATTGCCATGTAGCTCAAAATATCTGGAATAGAGTGAGTAGTTTTCTAAAAACAAAACAATTTGAAATACAGTTCAACAGTCAAAAAGTATTTTTGGTATTGAAGAACAAGGTATAACAAATACTGCTTTAAACTATGTCATAATTTATACAGATTCTACCTCTTTAAAATAAAACAAGGTAAAACAATACCGAGAATTGAAAGCTTAAAAAATATTTAGAACATAGAATTCTATTAGAAAAACACATAGCTTTTAAAAAAGGTAAACTATTGTTTTTTAGACAGAAATGGAAACGATTAATATGAGATGTTTTTGTGTGTTTTTTACACTTCACATATTAAAAATATATTTATAACTTCATAGATGATGCGGTCAGACCCCCCCCCCTCCCCCCTATTTTTTACTTTATACCTTTTTGAAAACTTCCATAATCTTATTTTTTTAAACTTCATAACCATATGCAAAAATAAATGGGACAAAATTATATATGAAAAACATTGTTGAACATACATTTGTCAGCAAAATGATATAATGTTAGCATGTAATTGAAATATTTTTCTATCTTGTTGTTAAATGTATTATAAATGAAAAATAAACGGGGTTACCCGAAAGGGGACTCAAATGAAAAAAAATTCTAGGTTAAATCAACTAGCCTAGTGTAAATGATAAATGATATAGCTGAGCTGTTGCTGTGCCTTAGTTCATATTAGAAGGTCGACAGTCGTGTCGAATTCTCCGGACTATATTACTTCTCTATTACATGCATACTGTTTTTATGATAGGTCTGATATCATGCATCATTAATAAACAGTACCTAAAAAAAATTAAAAAAAAATTTTTTTTTGTTAAATTTAGAATTCTTATATAAGAATTCTAAATTTAACAAAAAAAATTTTAGGTACTGTTTATTAATGATACAGTTACCTGTGATATCATGTTGTACTCTATAAATATTTTATGCAACAATGTTGGTGATAATGTATGTTTTAGTATAGTCACGCTAGTTTTTTGTGATGGTATCCTATCATGTTTTGTTTTATATATTCGGATACTAATTATAGTAGGTAAGACATTCACCCTACGTTTTAAGGTCTATAGCATTATGAATAGTTGTACTTGTGTTAACCCTTGAGCTTCACGACAGAGTGCGCTGTTCAGGGTTTTCTTAAATTCTGCTGATATTCAACAGTCGTTTCTGTGTCAAATGTATGTAACGTCCCCCCTAAGTATACTTGTTCTGATTACGCGTTTCGTGTATTGAGACGATTATGAACCATGTCTATAGCTTACTTCAACTTACATGGCCAATTATGTAGATAACCTAACCATCATTCAGCGAGGCAAGTATTCAATAATAATACCAGTGTACTGCTTTAGGAACCAGACCATGGAATTTATAGTTCCAGATAATTGTATGCATTGTCTGCTGTGTAAATATGAACTCGTGTAATGTAGCTCGTCCATATTTGGGCTTGGACCATTCCCCTTCCATCTGACGTAAAACCAAGGGACTATACTCTTCAAAGCATGTATCTTAAATGAGAACAGACCACATTCTTGATAGCCTAGTGGTAGAGTGTCCGCTTTGAGTGCGGGAGGTCCCGAGTTCGATTCCAGGCCACGTTAAACCAAAGACGAAATAAAAATGGTAACAGTATGTCCCTAGCTAGACACTCGGCATGAAAATAGAAACCGTCTTCTCTTCTCTCATACCCTTGTGGCGAATGCCTATTAATAACACCAGGAATGAGGTTTGGAGTGTGATTAATATAACTTGGAATAAATACGGTAACGCACAGACAATCCAAAACACAAACAGACCAGGGGTGGTATTCAATATAGATCTTACTTGACTTAAGGATAAGGACAACCAATCAGAACACACCATATTAAACTCTTGGTCAGTAACAGGTGATATGATTGGCTATCCTTATTCTCCAATTAAATAAGATCAATATTGAATACCACCCCTGTTCTGAAAATGGCAATTATTCAAAAATCTTAAATGTACTCGTTTAATGAAACAGAAAAAATATGTATTTGTATGAGTATTTGTATTGGTGTGTACTTCGATATGGGGATACACATGGTTGCAAAATGATATGGGTAAGGGAAACAACTACATGCTCCCCTCTACCCTTATCATTACTTCATGTTGTAGTTACTCCCCTTAAAAAGCCCCGAAATTTAGCAAAATAACGCACGGTTTTCAGTTTCTTATTAATACCACATGTTTTCCTCCCTCATGATGCTCGATAGAAAAGCTGTACGACGGTGAACACAGTATAAAATTAAACTTGAGTTTGGTGTTAACCATTGATCTCTATACCCCACCTTAGTAAAGATGACAGAAATCTGTCAGTATGAGATGTTTGATGCTGGAAGATTTTTTTTAAGTTTTCGTCTGTGTCATACATCCATTTATTTTCCCCTTCGTAGGTGTGGGAAGGTCGGGGAACCATCCCTCGCCACACCTTACAATAATGCATATATATATATATATATATATATATATGTGTCATGTACTATGTGAAGTAAGAAAGAACATACAATAGATATAATTTAGATATAATTTATATCTATTGATGCTGGAAGTTCGTTATGTGCAATTTAAGGTGATTTGGAAGCAACCACTTCACTGTTTCAAAACTAATAGCGCGTTGCCAAGAAACTTGGACCAACAGTGCCGGTCAGAGAGCAGGACGTCCGTGAGTTACCTTCAGACAGGAAGCTTCCGTCAAGGTTTCCAATCTACAGAATCGCTTCCACACAGCAGCATAATATAAGCGGTTGTGTGTGTGTGTGTGTGTGTGTGCGTGCGTGCGTGCGTGCGTGCGTGTGCGTGTGTGTGCGTGTGCGTGTGCGTGCGTGCGTGCATATGTATTATTCAAAATGTAATAAATTGCAGTTTTTAAATCACCCGGAACAGATATTATCGTTTACACAATAACACAGTTACACTGACCTCACTGTATTCTTTAGTGTCGACGGCGGCCATTTTGAGCGATTTTGCGTTAATCTGGATAAGCGAGATTGATGTACGTGTTGATTTCTTAACTCTGAGAAATCAAATTAAATAAACCTTTGCGTTTTTAAATAGATATATGTGAAGAATGATATATATAACCTTCTATAATGACTGGGAGTAGCATCATTGGTCAAAACTTAATGGACATCCCAAATGCAGCACATGCTATTAGATGCCACGATAGAAGAACTAGGTTCGAAGAGGTCGTTTCTTCCATACAACAGCATTACTGTGTACATTCACTCTTTCCGATGATAAAACTGGGCTTGAACTGCTGACTAACCCCTGTCACAGACACCTGAATCCATGGTTATAAACTTGTTGCATGCTCAATTCAAATTTATGCTGAAGCCTTAAATGTTTCTAACAGTAAAAAAAGTCTCATGTTTTACTTAAACTTTTATTTAAGATGGACAGCCTAACAGAAAGTAAAATAATATTTCCTAATAAAGTTGGTTTCATTGGTGCATGAATTGAAGTTGATTTGAGCGTGAAAACGCTTTATAATCACGGGGCATACATAGAGAGTTCGTTAACAGAGCATGAGAGTTACATTGATGACGACCAAAAGTGTTTCGCGGGAAGTAGTTGAAACCTTCACGAGCCCAAACGTCAGTGGAATCCTTCATACATTTACATGCACAAATAAGCGTTCAGTACCATTTTCGCGTAAAATTGGCGGCCATCTTGGACGCCATCTTTGATGCTGAACGGTTGTGAAAGAGGAAATTTGTAAGAAATGGATTTTCTTAATGTTCGGTCATATGTCCAACTGTGGTGCAAGTTTAAGAGATGGGCTCCAATTTTGAATAAATCGCCCTCAGCTCTTAGGCTAATTACTAACGTTAGTATAATTGGTACAATACCGGATTTCAAACGGGGGACTATATGTTTGTTGTCTGTCAGTCAGTCCGTCAAGAACATGAAACCTGCAAAAAAAGTTTGAATGACACGTGACATGTGGAGAGAGGTTATTGGGAGTTTATGCTCGTTTAAATTTTTAAATCGCAAATAGTTTCCAAGCTAGGTGTATGAAACTTGTTACGGGCTAATAAGAAGACTTTACACGTTTACAAATTATTTTGATTCTGATAAAATTGTTGTTGCTAAGGGGATGGCAATAGTCAAAATACGTCAAAATAATTGTGGTTGCTATGGAAAAGGAATAGTTGCAAAATACGTCAATATAATTGCGGTTCCTATGGAGACGATATTAGTAAAAATACGTCAATATAATTGCGGTTCCTATGGAGACGATATTAGTCAAACTGCGTCAAATAGGGTTATGTGCTCAAACCGTTAGGGGACTTTTGTATTGTTTGTGTTTGTTCTTGAGTCTATTCTTTTGCTGTCAATTACTACTTATGGTAACAAGAAGTGTAATCATATGAAGCTACCAAACCGTCCTCAAAAGTTAGTTTGACGGGTGTGAAGTGTCCGAATTTAAAGTCAGTTTTACGGTTGTTGCGTATCATTAAATACTTTTTGTAACTCATTTCTTTGAGTGATTTCAAAGAAGGGTTCGTACTTGGTAGATTCCAGTAAACCTGAATAGTTTGTATTGAAGCTTGTCTCCATATATGGACATGTGGCCTCCGTAGCTCAATGGTTAGCGCGCTTCCCGTCTAATCTGGCGACCCGGGTTAAAAACCGGGTGGAGGCACACATATGTATGCCTGATATATTTCAGCAGAAAGCTGACTGGCAAATAAAGGCTATGCTCGGCATTTAGCATTTTTAGCTAACATATAACTACGAAACAGACACCTGAAACTGATTTTTATTCGAATAGTTATTCACAATGAAAATGCTATCATAAACACAACAACAATATAATTACCTGTGATTTATTATTAGCACAATATGTGTATTTATATCGTTCATATTGTTTATACCATACATAATAAAGAAATCACCATATGTGTGCATGAATGAACACATTAAAACACGAAACCCACTGCGGAGGTTTCTAAACCAAAACGTCATCAATAATACATATTATTGAATAATGTACATGCGCAGACAACTCGAGGCCTAACAGAAACGGTGGCCTACTATCGCTACCTCAATTCCAGAATATTCGAACTCATGTTTTGAAAACACTTAGAACATTGTGACATTGTGACATTAAAGATAAACAATAGATTTACTGTGCAATGTTGTTTTATCTCTAGTTACTGAGATCGAGAGGTCATAATCTTTAAAGTCGATTTACACAAAATGAACTTTTGCGTACTAAGAACATTCTGGAATTGATGTGACGATTTGTTTTGATTTTTTATACTACAGTCAAGCCACGGACACATAATGTACCATTCAAATCCTTAAAATAAGTATTTCAAGTTCGCCGATAAACTGCCTCTCACTATAAGTCATAAATCAAATCAAATCCAAAGACCGTCTGATGATGGACCGGTGTAAGTTTTAGCTAACCGGTACACGATGCCTATAGTAGATAGGTGTCTGAGCGGCTTCTGGTGTTAATTGTAACAAGGTACAAGGAATATAATATGTCCTCTGTTAAAATATATAAATAACACAAATTGTTTCCTATACTGGCAGGCGTCCTACATCCGGACACTTTTGGCATATTTTTCACGATAACTCGAGAAATGTGTAAAACAAGTCATTGAAATTTCACCTGAACAAAGCTAGGTTCGAACTGAAGAGCTAATTTGTTTACTTCTAAAAATAGCTCAAGTGCATTTTTGAGGGCCGTTGTAGGGGTCACCACATCACCTTATTTTTAAGTCCAACAGGACCATTAATCCGGACACCGTGTTGTCGCGTTTTTTATTACGAAAAAGGCGTTAAATGTCTAATTAAACTGTGCAATGAATCAAGGGAAAGCACCAATGAACGGTTTGTGCAAAATTTGTAGGATTTATCTCCCGTGAATATTGGAAAAATATCGATCGAAACTTAGCGGTAAAATCGATTCATTCTTCATAGCGGGCATTTTGATACAAAATGGCGTTGTACGATGTTTTGAAACTCTGTACGTATTTATTAAAGCTATATTTTCTTGGTTGCACTGATTACAAAACATCTCATCGGCTTACCTCACATTTAGCAGAAGGACCGTAGTTTACATTTCGGGGCTGCGTAGAAGTATTGCGCATGCGCAGCTATGCGATTTACGACTTCCCCCGTAATGTAAACAAGCTTCGCGAGTACAGACGAACATAAATTCGACATTTCTTGTAAAATATTTAACTTTAATCGTTGCTACTTCGTAGTGTTGACAAAAATCAAGAGTCTAATTAATTGACAACAGATGATCAAAATCAATGACCGCAATAAAGCGTTTTTGAGTCTGGAGGGAAATCGACATTGATGTCAAATTTCATGGAATGATATGACCTGCCGCGACTCGCAATCTCATTACGCTGTTTGAGATCTGACTGGACTCATGTTAAAATGAACTCTCTGGCGCACAATGACGTCACGTAGTTAATTATATCTAGCAGCATCAGCCGACTTTCACCGCGCTTATAAATTTGTGAAAGAAGCAATTTGATTGGATGACGTAAAGTTCAAATCGATATGGCCCTATACGGATTGTCGTCAGATCCTACACTATATCAGCGTAATTTAATTGAGATTCGGAGACAAGACAAAAAGTTCGTGGTGTTGTTTATACACAATGCTTAGCGTTGCTTCATACAAGATGGTTGTGAATATGACAATGTTGGATTATAGCTTCTTGTCTTCAAATAGTGTTTTTACTAGAACCCATTTCGATTTGAACCCTGAACTGCTTCGTTCTCGAAAGCTTCCAACTCGAGGTACGTTAAAAGTCGGTGCAGATAAACGACGGAATGCCGGAAATCTTGACTGTGGCTCGGCTTCAGTGGAGACATACTTGACTAAATTGTGCTTACAGAGCTCATCTATCATTGTTTTATACACGTAGCACATGTGTTCGCCTGTATTTACTGACCCTACAATATGAGGTAACTCCCAATCTATCGTCACCACACAATCAGTGACCACCGGTTGTACCTGTTTGACTGGCACGTCATTCTTGTTTCCTACAATGATCAACGGTACAGTGTCGCCCTTCGTCTCACGTAGTTGGTCCTTTAACTCGGACACGTGATCAAACGTATCCTGGTCATCTACGCTATACATTAATACAAACATCTGAGCTTGTTTAATTGACAACTTTCTCAGAGACGGATGGAACGTATCGTTGATCACTGTAAACTCGGTGATGATCTTAGATTTTGAAACCGCAGCGGAGTTATCTAAGTTCCTGTATCGATATTCCTTGACACTTTTCTTGCTGACAAAGTACTCGACAAACGACGCCTTCCCCACACCCTTTGAACCCATAACTACAATTCGGATTTTGTTCTGGAGCAGGCTGGATCCTGATCGCAGTCGCATTTCTACAGTTGAAATCAAACCACTGTAAAAATAAAAACCAATATTAGTCACATTTCATAACATAATTATATACGATACCCCATTATATAATACTATAGGATTCACTGGTGTTTAAACACCCTATCTGAAGGAACACATTGAGTAAAACCCCGAAGTGAATTTGGTTTTAAGAAAACGTTCACTATCCCCACCCCTCCCCTCAAATATATTACATAAATATTGTTCTTAACGTACCTCAACAACATAATCATTGTAATATTATATAATTTACGTGTGTAAATTTCCACTACACCCCCCCCCCAATACACTATAATTATGCATAATTAAGTGTTAAGTGTTAAATTTTGCTTTATAAGTAATGAAACAAAGTTTGAATAAAACAGTTTCTAATGAGTGCTGCCCTCCCTGTCCGAATGTTAACATACTTTTTATGCAATTTATATTACTGTTCTTATGTGTATACTTTTTTATATTGACTAATCTGCTGATAAGTCAAAAATGTCGAAAATTCCATATGTTGAATTTGGTATGCATTGGAATGATGGTGTCTTCTTCCAGGTTACTGATAAGCCCTATTGACACAGAACAAACTGGCACATGGAACTGTTTGTCCCTTTTCTATGCTCTCATATTGTTAAAGACCCAAAATGTCAAACAACGGAGTTGTATTCCGTTTTCACAGATGCTTGATTACAGCACAAATATTTTAGTGAGGTCGGGTTATCAGCACTTAGACATCAAATTTTGAAGCAGTACGTCTTTAGTAATTCTATACTCATTTACAATATTACAGATGAAACAATATGTTTCTGAAAATGCCATCAGTCAATCATGTTCCTTTTGCAAAATATTCATAAGGAAGATTTGTTGACCCATATCAAATTATCATCAACAAATTCAACAAATAGTGTATTTATCCACTGGTAACTATATCGTTAATAAAGAGTAAAAGAATAGGTTCTAAGATTACATAGATGTTACAAATATTACATAGAAAAAGATTATATTAAGTCAGACACGGAAGGCCGCACTCAACTTAACCAGCCGAGCACAGAAAACATTAAAAACACACAAAGCACAATGCCCAACTAAACAAGCGCAGATCCACCCAAGTCCAAGCTGTCGAAAAGTATAAGTTGACTTACTTCTCGGTCGTTGGTGAATACGAACAAAACTCCATGCTTTGTCTAGTATGACTACAGTACTAAGTTATTCTCCTGGTTACAAAACTCAATATTCAACACCTGAAATAAGTTTAGAAGTAAACACAATTTATGACATTATGATACCAAACCATTACCGCGTAGAGTAAAACCTGTGTAAGTTGTTATGACAAACTGAATCGAACAAGCGCTAATCAAAACTAAGTACCTCGTTCGCGAAAACTTGTTACCTTTTTTTCAATATACAACGTTTGGGTATGGCTAGTTCTAATCAGTTTGTCAATACATTTCGTGCGCACGATGCGACCAACGTAAACTTGATGGTGCTAATTAAAAGTATGACGATGGGTGTTGTTTATAAAAGGAAACAATTAGCAACATTCTATGTATGTGGACATCATTGTGTATTTTCTTCGGATACAATGTCACTTGTTTTTAGCTCTAAGAAAGACAACGTCTTGGATTGAGCAGCGGGGCTACATTTAGACCTGGGAAGGTTGGAGCAACAACAAGAACGATAATACATTTATGTCTGGGCACAGTGGACACGGTGCATCGAGACCGTATACACCAATGGTTGTAAGGAAGAATAGTGAGGTGAGATCAGACAAAGAGCCCGCTCCTCTGCTAAGACCTTCCTACGAGGGTCAGACAAAAATAACTGTGAGTTGTAAAATAATGCTTTGGAAAATACGTGTTCGTACGTGTTCTGTACATCATCGTGAAATATGGTATCTCACTAAGTATCTCACTAAGTATCTCACTAAGTATCTCACTAAGTATCTCACTAAGTATCTCACTAAGTTTCTCACTAAGTATCTCACTAAGTATCTCACTAAGTATCCCACTAATGTTTTGGCGAATATGACAATTTGATTCTTGTCGCATGCAATCAAAGAAGACAACTCGAGGTCATGCGTTCACTCTTTCAGTAGAACACAATTTTGCGTTGCTATGGAAACATAAATATATATCTGACATTTGCAAATTTATTTTGTATTTCATAATACGTATGTACAGTATTTGAGATATGCTATTCTACAAGATACACATGTTAGTTGTAATAAATCACGCTATATTCAACCTTTCTGTCGCTGGTTAGGCTGGGCACTACCATTTATAGACAAATTATCGGTATTCCAATGGAAACAAATGGCGCACCTCTTTTTGCAGATCTGTTTTTATACTGTTAGGAACGCGAATTCATGTTAAAATTGTCTCATGAACACCAATCTGATGAAATAACAGCGTTTAATAGATGACATTTTAAATATTGGTAATCCTTACTTTTCGAATAAGATCTGGAAATTTACCCTGACGAGTTAACACTAAACAAAGCTAATTCATCCGATACACACATACATTCCTAGACCTCGATCTTGGAATAGAAGCAGATCAAACTGTTAGTAAAATTTACGACAAGAGAGATGATTTTAATTTCTATACTGTAAATTACCCACACTTGGATGGAGATGTTCTACGGTCAACTTCATATGGTGTTTACGCTTCTCAATTAATCCGTTTTGCTAGAGCTTGTTCTCGAGTGGAATACTTGAATACTCGAAATCTTTGTATTACTAATAAGTTACTGCAACGAGGCTATCGCTTCCATAAACGTAAATTTTTGCAAAATGTTATAGGCGTTATTCAGATCTCATTTCTAAATATGTTATAATTTAAAGACACTTCTGCGACAAGGTCTGTCTCAGCCTGAATCTTATGGTGAGGTGCTTTACAAATTTCGAAAGGTTTTGGGTCATTGTCACTTTCATGATGTGTTTATCAAGATTATAAATCGTTTTCTGAGTAGAGGATATGCCCCTTTAATTTTGCAAATGACTTCATGCTTAGTAGTGGGTCCATTTCCAGCTCGCCATTATGCTTCCTATTTCATTGTGCGATGACCGGACACAGCTCGCCATTATGCTTCCTATTTCATTGTGCGATGACCGGACACAGCTCGCCATTATGCTTCCTATTTCATTGTGCGATGACCGGACACAGCTCGCCATTATGCTTCCTATTTCATTGTGCGATGACCGGACACAGCTCGCCATTATGCTTCCTATTTCATTGTGCGATGACCGGACACAGCTCGCCATTATGCTTCCTATTTCATTGTGCGATGACCGGACACAGCTCGCCATTATGCTTCCTATTTCATTGTGCGATGACCGGACACAGCTCGCCATTATGCTTCCTATTTCATTGTGCGATGACCGGACACAGCTCGCCATTATGCTTCCTATTTCATTGTGCGATGACCGGACACAGCTCGCCATTATGCTTCCTATTTCATTGTGCGATGACCGGACACAGCTCGCCATTATGCTTCCTATTTCATTGTGCGATGACCGGACACAGCTCGCCATTATGCTTCCTATTTCATTGTGCGATGACCGGACACAGCTCGCCATTATGCTTCCTATTTCATTGTGCGATGACCGGACACAGCTCGCCATTATGCTTCCTATTTCATTGTGCGATGACCGGACACAGCTCGCCATTATGCTTCCTATTTCATTGTGCGATGACCGGACACAGCTCGCCATTATGCTTCCTATTTCATTGTGCGATGACCGGACACAGCTCGCCATTATGCTTCCTATTTCATTGTGCGATGACCGGACAATATACAGATTCTGCCTAACTGACATGCCTAACCTCAAGCCTTTTTGGACGGCTGGCATTGATGCCTGTCTGTTACATTGTCTTGTCGTACCCTTAAATGTTTTGCTCTCTTGTTGCTCTGACTTCTGATTATTGAGTACTTTCTGTGCTACTCGATGGACGTTATTTATATAATGTTTCATGTTTTACATTCTTTTATTACCTGTCACTGTGAGGGCATTACATGGCGGGAAACTTTTATTTACACTGTAATGTGCTATAAGGTTGTCTTTTGGATAAGTGTGAGGTTTGGTGCACTGTAAAACGTTTAAGCCCCCCGTGACATTTGTCGCTGTCCGTACCAAGGCGGAAGGCCTTTGGTCAACCTTCCTCTATGTATGTATTGTCCACTTTATAGTAAAAATACAAAAATATAAAAACATTTCGCCATTGTGCCTTTTTGTTGAACTTTGTTCATTTTGTATGTGCCATGCTGCAATTTCGTTGTTCAGCATAAGGTTGCTTCGTATCTTTCAGAACTGCATGTACACTATATATATGCTGTAAATTGTCTTGTGGTGTGTGGTGTCCGGTTGTTGTTTTCTCGTCACATGGCTCTCGTATCGTTTTAGTTTGACTGACTGACGCGGCAGACTTTCAGGACTGGATGCCGTGTTTTTTTTTCAGTGCTTTGAGTGTTTTTAACGTTTTCTGTGCTCGGTTGGTTAAGTTGAGTGCTGCCTTCCCTGTCTGACTTAATATAATCTTTGTGTTCTGTTCAGTTTTGTTCTGCGCATTGTGACGTGTTTGTGGTCTGTATTTCCAGCGTTAGCTATCTATCTTGATATTCGACCTACTTAAAAAACCAATGATACGTCTGTAAATAAATCAGCAGTAAATAGATAAACGAGCCTGACAGCTGAGAATATGCTATACTCATCACAAAAGATACCGCGACAAAATTACATTTCTGTTGATCATGTAAGCGAAATGTACAGTAGATACACACAGAGATATGTTACTCGCGTTACCCTCGATACTCAATGTACTGTAAAATCATTAATTTTCGTGGGGGGTTAAATTTCGTGGATTTCGTGGATGAACTAAACCACGAAATCAAATCCCAACGAAATATTTAACCAATTAATATGTAAATTGAAAATGTTCAAATTTACGGCGACCGCCATTTTTGTTTACAAATTACAGGTTTAAATAAGTCTTTTTATGTTTCTAGGATTTTGGTAGTTTACTTACAGCATAAAACATAATAAATTCTATCAGACTGTCAATTAATTACCAGATCAAAACATATTAAGTTTCCAATAAGAATTACATTTTTTTCTGACTTCATAAACTATACGTGGTTTAAACTGCGTATGCTCCAATAACTGAGTGTAAAGCAGCTTCCACTACATCTTCATACAGGTAAACTTACACAGTACCACTATGTCTATTTTTAGACGTGTCAAATACTGCCATCAATTTCAGCTTGACCACACATTTATAAATTGCATGCGCCATGTAAACAATAGAAATGATAACACTTGTGGATTTTAAAATAGGGTGTTAGGTAATCGTTATATCGTATATTGTGTATCATCCATGCATTAAACAGTTTGACATTATTAGTAGGATTATCAATATGAATTGCGATCTAAATGATAAACAATGATAAGCTATGTTGTTTAAAGAATATGACAGCGTATTGGGAGGGTTTAAGCATCAATCCATGTTTGCTTGTCAGTTCATTAACAGACTTACGTATATTAACAATATTATTTATAAGCATTGGTTGATGTTTTAATAGTGAAATTCTGATCATTAGTGAAGGTTTTGACCTGATTTTTTAAGGTTTTGATCCGATTTTTTTTACTGAAATACGAAATCCACGAATTTACGTCCCCACGAAATTAAATGATTTTAGTATCTGATTGTTAACTGTTTGACTTTTAAAGTCACTTATCTGCTATCTTAACGATGTTTGTCTTTTTTAGAGGTATGTCTTGTTTCTTTGTGTGTAGGGTTAACGCATGCTTTTTCGGGCTATAACATCTGCAGAGTCCCGAGGGACGGTTGGTGCGCAAGCCCGCCAGGGCGAGGGCACCAACGCTCCCGAGGGACTCTGCATGTGTTATAACGCGAAAAACATGCGTAAACGCTATAGCATACAAAACATCAATTATATTTCAAAATAATGATATTTTGGCGGGAGATTTGGTGGCGACGTCGCGAAAACAAACATAACGTCATACCAGTTATTGTTATGTCGCGGTACTATTTAAGGGGTCATGGGCCCTTTTGCAACATCACTATTCAAGAAAATGACCAAAATTTCTGATATTTCGCAATGTACTCATTTTGCATTAAAATCGATATTTTTTCTTGTTAAAATCATTTCCATGGGTTTGTATGAACAAACACTTATTATTAGCTTTCAATGGATTATGGAGATTTTTCTGTGAAAATAACAGTGAAAATAACAGTGAAAATAACAGTGAAATTATCATTTTGTTATTTTCACTGTTTTCGAAGCTGGTTCCAGTATCGTTCAGAAAAAGAAACGTAACGTCAACGGCACCGGGCTTTAAAATGTACGTTACGTCATCATGACGTCATAATTGTCACGTCGTGACGTTCCAATTTCGACGTGATTTTTCCAATTAAGCCAATTACGGTACCCTTTTAAGAGAAATTGAAGCATATAATAAACAGAAAATTTGTTGAGTTTGGGTGAAAGATCAATTTTATTTCACTCGTGATCACATAAAATTAAATTTTCACTCGTGGCTACGCCACTCGTGAAAGTATTGATTTTCTGTGATCACTCGATGAAATAAAATTCGATCTTACACCAAAATCAACAAATATCCTCTATATATTATTCAAATATTCCTATACAATTTTGGTATTGATAAGAAAATTCACACATTTTTGACAAAAAATAATTGTCAAAATATCCGAAAAATGATTGAATTTTTTTTTTAAAAAATACACAAAATCGGCCGTAGCTCAAAAACGACCTCGATGACCAATATTTTTTTTATTGCTAATTTTGTTGATAAAAGTGTACTCAATCCAAATTTTAAATAAAAAAGATAGGTCACGGGACTACTTTTTGCGCTATGACGTCATTATTGTCCCCCTATATCATAAAAAAACCTTAGTGAAATTGCGTAAAAACGACGCAATATCTGCGTGTAAAAAAATTCTAATACCAAAAGAGTACTCACATTTGCATATTATGTACATGAAAGTATAATAAATATAAACTTAGAAGAAATCGGCGTGTAAAAAGAATTATTTTAGCTGCAGTTACGTCGTAATTTTGTCTCTTTGCAATGAAAATTGCGGTACATGTATAATGGCGGAAAATGGCGCAAAAAAAGGCCAAATTAGTACATTTTGCATATATGTTTTTGTCATCATTTCTAGTCTTGTCATAATTTATTCTTGGCTAAGGATGTTGATTAAAGTGTAGTTAATCTAAAAATTAAAATAAAACACAGGTTTTCACGCTACACTTTGTGCTATTATGACTGCATTATCTCCCCTTTTTCCCAATTTGTCAGTGACGTCGCATTCCATATAGCAAGGGGGCACAGATGGGCCCTGAATCGCTCACTTGAATAATCTTCACAATTTTAGTCAAGAGATCATTAATTCATTCCCTATATATCAGTAAAAGGGGATCTGTGTAGTCCCAGGCAATACAAACACTCATTATAAATTGGTACAGGTAACCCAAGTAATAAAATCTAATTTCACAAAAAATGAATGAAAATGTAACCGCTATTTCATATTATTTGCTCAGTGAAATTATTTTTTTACCCCAAATTATCCATATTTAACCCTAGATAGTATCACGACAATCATTTTGCCCAATTTTCATGACGATCCAGTGCCAAACGCGGCTTCTATTCCCGTTTAAGGTATATGCGCAGAAATGATGCGCATAAACAACTGTATATCAAACGTCCGTAAGAGTACAATTTCGCATTAAAACTATCGCAAACAATAGGTGATAAAGTTTGAGTTGAGATTGAGCTCAGATTAAGATGTTTCTGGAGATCGGTGCCATATAACTGATGTAAATATGTGGGTCGTTCAAGAAGAATTGCAAAACTGGATATGAGCCAGTCTCCAGGAAAACCTTATATTGATACTTTTGTAGGGTTAATGCGTGCTTTTTCGGGCTATAACATCTGCAGAGTCCCGAGGGACGGTTGGTGCCCGAGACACTCTGCATATGTTATAGCCCGAAAAAGCATGCGTAAACGCTATTATAGCATACAAAACATCGATTTATGCGTTTGTATTTGGAAATAATTTCATTTTGGCGGGAAATGTTGTGGCGACGTCGCGTAAACAAACGTAACGTCGCGAAAATAAACGTTACGTCATAACCGTTTTTGTTATAAGCGTCGACTTCCGGGATCGGCAAATACCAAGAAAACATGGATAATGCGGGTTTGTTTAAATTTATTAATTAGATCTTATAGAAAAATAATTAGTCGTTACAAATAAAATGGGAATTGCAGTTCATAAGACGCTGTAAACTCGTTTATTTTCGTCGGTGAGGCCCTGAAATGAGCATACGTAAAACTGGACGTTAACAGCGCGTTCTCGCGTGAATCTTTATGTTTACGCATGGTTTTCGTCCCGTTAACGTATGGGCAAAATCACCGTTTTTATGCTATAATTAATATTTAAAAGTGTTATCCTAATGAAGCAAAGTGCAAAAGAAATTTTGTAAGTATCTTTATTTTTTAGGAAGTTACAGCTGTTTTGTTGAGTCTCTATTCAGAGCCTTTCAGCGTGACGTTGCAAACGTCATTCAAATGTTTTTCGACGTCGTTGTAACAAGTATTTTATAAATACAGCATATGATCAATTCTTGACATAAACTGTTCAAAATGATATCAAGTTTTAGAATGATGTTTTAAGTTTTAAAATATATATTCAAATTGTAAATGTTCACATTTAGAGAAAGGCTACTACCGTTTCAAACAACTAACTCCTCGTTTTTTTCAATCAGAGTACTTTTCTGAAGTTGGTCACCATAGCAACGAAGTAAGTGATTTCGACATAATTCATAAGAAATGTTAAAGCTAAGATATAGTAATATAATTATGGATAAATGACTTAAAATTGAATCTATAGATATGTCATTTTTTGTTATTTGAAAGCTTTTTTAAAACCTTGTTACATGCAGTAGTTACATAATGTCAAAATAGCAGGTTTTCCTGGAGACTGGCTCATATTTTTTTCATGCTTTCGAAGTATTCAATTTTTATCTTCGTGCAAAGTTTTGTCGTTCTGACCCAGTTAGGAAAAGTACCTTTATAGTACAGTAAAACCTCGATAAGACGAGCATCGTTATTACGAGAATCCGGCCTATGTCGAGTTAATTTCAAAGTACTGGCGAATTTGCTCTATGTCGTATATTAATTAGCACTCGGGATAACGAGATTTTACTGTAGTTTCTTGTTATACATGTACCGGACATTTACGGAATCTTGAAAACAATTTATTAATATATGACGATTTTTAATGTTGTATAGTTTTGACGACATAACTGATTTATGCTGTTGTCGTATTCATAAGTTTAAAGGTACATATTATGACATAGTAAAGTGCTTTAGATTTAAACTAATCATCTGCATTTATTTGATTTTTTTCATGGATGATTTTTAATGTTTTAGATGCAAAACTACTGTATTGGTATTATCAAACAGTCTGTTATCAATCAATCATGATTGGTCGTATGCATGCGTTATTACATTTATATAATTTCATTGTATAATTATATAAACGGTATTGTATATATGAAATGTAAACGTGACTTAAATTCAATTTAATTTAATTGCTTCTATTCTGGTTAATGCATCTAAATGTCGCCCCACCATTCACAAGGTGAATTATTAAAATTATTCAGGAAATTATGTTAAAATTCTACAATTGAAATCACCTGAAATCATGCTGTTTTTCCCCCGGTCAGCAAATTTGGTATTTATCTGGCAGTCTTAGTGTGTAACGAACGATAATAACTGATGGCAAATTAGCAAAGAAATGTACCATCAACGGTTAGCGTTCTTTACATACCAAGGTTGGATTTCATAAAATTTATGCATGAATTTTAACAACAGTACATATGGTGTGCATGTATACATGTATACAATGTACTACTATTAAGAAAGACTAGAAGCATATCATCAAAGTAAACAAGAGAACAATTTAAACTGATGATGCCGTATCGCATTCATTACAAAAGGATCGGGCCACAAGTTATAACAACATTAGATATCGACCCTTACCATTTTGTTATGAGGTATAATAAAGTGGACAATTTAATCGAGTGTTGCTTATATATGAAATGAAGTATGGGTTAGACTGGAAAGAAGCATATTGTTTAGGTCTAACCTCAAGCTGGTGTTAATATTGACTGTGATTAAGATTGTAGAGAAATTCCTAAATGTTTTGAACGGCTTTTTTATTGGCTACCTTTTTATAACCAATCGCGATGTTTAACCAAGCGGGTTTAACTAGAACACTCTACAGACTGTGCTAACAAAGTGGGTTTAACTAGAACACTCTACAGACTGTGCTAACAAAGTGGGTTTAACTAGAACACTCTACAGACTGTGCTAACCTAGTGGGTTTATCTAGAACACTCTACAGACTGTGCTTACTAAGCTGGTTTAACTAGAACACTCTACAGACTGTGCTTACTAAGCGGGTTTAACTAGAACACTCTACAGACTGTGCTAACCAAGCGGGTTTAACTAGAACACTCTACAGACTGTGCTAACCTAGCGGGCATAACTAGAACACTCTACAGACTGTGCTAACAAAGTGGGTTTAACTAGAACACTCTTCAGACTGTGCTAACCTAGTGGGTTTAACTAGAACACTCTACAGACTGTGCTAACCTAGTGGGTTTAACTAGAACACTCTACAGACTGTGCTAACCAAGCGAGTTTAACTAGAACACTCTACAGACTGTGCTAACCTAGCGGGTTTAACTAGAACACTCTACGGACTGTGCTAATCTAGTGCGTTTAACTAGAACACTCTACAGACTGTGCTAACCTAGCGGATTTAACTAGAACACTCTACAGACTGTGCTAACCTAGCGGGCATAACTAGAACACTCTACAGACTGTACTAACCTAGCGGATTTAACTAGAACACTCTACAGAATGTGCTAACCTAGCGGGCTTAACTAGAACACTCTCTACAGACTAGCGGGTTTAACTAGAACACTCTACAGACTGTGCTAACCTAGCGGGTTTAACTAGAACACTATACAGACTGTGCTAACCTAGCGGGTTTAACTAGAACACTCTACAGACTGTGCTAACCTAGCGGGTTTAACTAGAACACTCTACAGACTGTGCTTACCAAGCGGGTTTAACTAGAACACTCTACAGACTGTGCTAACCTAGCGGGTTTAACTAGAACACTCTACAGACTGTGCTAACCTAGCGGGTTTAACTAGAACACTCTACAGACTGTGCTAACCTAGCGGGTTTAACTAGAACACTCTACAGACTGTGCTAACCTAGCGGGTTTAACTAGAACACTCTACAGACTGTGCTAACCTAGCGCGTTTAACTAGAACACTCTACAGACTGTGGTAACCTAGTGGGTTTAACTAGAATACTCTACAGGCTGTGGTAACCTAGTGGGTTTTACTAGAACACTCTTCAGACTTAGCTGATTTAAGCAGATTTAGCTAAAAGATAAACTATCTAATTGTTTAAGATACCGTAAACCATGCCCGGGAAAATTCAAAGGGAGATAGACAGTGACTTTGTATTATAATATATTATAAACGTTGCATTAATAGTTTGTTGCGGTTTGTTGATAAGATGTCCGCGTGCGTTCGACGAGTATTATTTTGACAGGTATATGCCGCCGGCATTAATTGTAATACGTACTTGTCACTACATTTACCTAGTAAGGACTGTTTACAAATATTTCCAATCAAGTTAAAAAAGTGTCGACTTGTATTCCCATTTATAGCCGCAAGAACAACTAAAACAAAGTGTTTTCTTTTTATTCGTGTCGGATAAGCGTGTTCACCATTGTGCCTGCTAAAATCCCTCTGTAAGGATACGTACATGCACGGATTATGAAAAAGTCGAACTTCCGCGAAGAAGAGTATAGATGCCTGCATACATGAAATTTGATATTTGAATTATAAACTTACGCAAATAAGCCCCAAGTGGTGTAAATATTAACATTGTATTAATGAATACCATGTCTCCGGCGTAATTCAAAATATTGAATTAATAACACACTAAAATATATTTTATGTCTAAAGTGTATTTAAATCTACGTGTGAGTTGTACCTGTCTACAGACTGCCGAAACCAGCCGGGAACGTAACAGTGTATACATCGGACAGTGACGAAAGGTAAGTTTGTTCAATGTTCATACCTTAACAAATTTATACATTACTACATTGTGTATATACGAGGGGTGATCGTATAATTATGTATCAACTTGAGCAGTTTTGTGATTTTCCTTGTGTCCTGTACTTGTAATAATTATGTCATTATCTGTAACTTCTTTTATGTTAAGATATAAATACCAGATTTATACAGCGCCCTTTACACGCGACAAGCGTTCAAATGCGCTTTACGTACTGTTCGAGTGCATCCTCTACCGGTGTGCATGTAGATACAGGATGCTCTGAGCATAGGGACAGACTGAGATGAAGACCCACGGAAGGGAGAGAGACCGTAGATACCGACAGGAGTGCGCATAGCTCTTAAATATTTCGAATAGACAGTCTGGTTCTTTAATATAGCACTTGACAATATACTTTACATTACACACGGTCTGAAAAGATTGAACCCACGACATCTGCCAGTTTGCATTGACGGCCCAGGGCGTTACCACTGATCTATCGCCGCTTTGTTTTTAATTTATCCCTTCTGCTGTTATTACGCATTGACAAAACATAATATTTATTAATAGGCTTTGAATTCTAAAAATATTTTTCATCGGAAATAAATAAAGTGCTAACTAGGAGCAAGTATGTTCTGTTCTGTTCTGTTCTGTTCCGTTCCGTTCCGTTCCGTTCCGTTCCGTTCCGTTCCGTTCCGTTCTGTTCCGTTCTGTTTTGTTCTGTTCTGTTCTTATATACATGTACATGTCGAAGTATGGTTTCAAACTGGTATTTTGCTGGTTTCGAATGAGAAGGTCGTAAGTAAAAACGCTATTTTGGGAAAACAAGAAATGACAGTCTGAAAGCTACTCTTTACGTATAGAAAAACAAGCTTTTTCAACTTCTGTTTGGACAACCTGACCTGTTCTGATTTTCCTGAAAATAGGCTCATAAGAAGTGCCATGTGTTGCAGATTTCAAATATGTATGGGTCTCATAAGGTCGTAAGTAGCACTTACGATCTTCCCATGCTAAGCCAGAGATTTATTATAAAAACTGTTATATTTATGTAGATCAATATCATACGGTATTACCACAGGGTATTACAACATTTTGTATTAGCTTTATATGTCATACACGATATAATATATTATTTATTTAAATGAGATTGAAATAAGGCAAACATAAACACATAAAATAATTCGCGTCGATTCCCTGTGGGTATTACAGTACTGATTGTTGTGATGCTTAATACAATCCTTTGAACTGAGCACACATATCTCATCACGCTGAAATCAGCACTTTAACTTGATACACATAACGAGTCATACATATAACTGAGCACATGAACTGAAACACACAAATGAATAAACATAACTTAACCACAAAGTGATGAGCATACTAAACAGAGGATCGGGAACACATAACTGAATACACATAAAGACGCTCATAATTGAGTTCATAAAACAGAGCACACGCATAGTAATTTTAAATACACAGAAGAATACAGCTATAATTACGCTTACGGAACTAAAGGAAAACTTACCCTATTCATTGAACTAAGCATGCATGAGTGAATACACAAGGCCGAGTACAAACCTTATCCAACATAACTTACTGAGCCAACAGAACTGAATACACAAGTCCGAGTACAAACCTTATCCAACATAACTTACTGAGCCAACAGAACTGAATACACAAGGCCGAGTACAAACCTTATCCAGCATAACTTACTGGGCCAACAGAACTGAAAACACAAGGCCGAGTACAAACCTTATCCAACATAACTTACTGGGCCAACAGAACTGAATACACAATACTGAGCACAAACATAAGCACACTTAACTAACTTAACATAACTGAATACACAATACTGTGCACATTGAAGTTAGCACACAAACTAAACTTGAAAATACTGAACTGAATACACTGGAATGAATCCGAAACGAAGTACACATAACTGAACGCACTGAAGTGTACTTTTGCACTTATAATGCTTGTATACCTTAACACACTAAACTGGCCAAACATCACTCTGAAGATACTTCACACAACACTGTTTACTTAATTGGACATCCACAAACACTGAACCATTAACTGAGCTCGATACGCTGGTGTACATTAAAATGAGAAGACTTGATTGTTTTGAATGTTTTCTGTGCTCGGCTGGTTAAGTTCGGTGCTGCCTCTGTCTTAATATTGTCATTTTAACTATGTACATTGAACTGAAAAAAGACATAACTTTTCACTTTGAACTAAGCAAATCAAAATCTACACATTGAACTCGTTACACGAGACTCTGCAAATTGAGCTGAACACGTAGCATACCCCCCCCCCATTCAATCTCAAAACAAACACAAAACTCGCAGTGTGCCATCTAGCACCAAAAAACATAGCTGCTGTAACCCTTCAGACGGTGATGTATGCAATGTATGTGCAAGCAAATACTGCCTTAAATGTAAGAACCTTGAAAACTATTTAAAGCATTCAGATATCCGATTGCAAATGAACCCTCCATATCAGATTGGAATCTTACCACGTGATATCAGTTCTATTATATTGTACAATGATATTGACAAACATTATTGTACACAAACCACGCAGTGAATATACTATTACATAATATTGCTCTACTAAAACACATTGCAGCAATAATGAATCAGTAAAATGGTTAAATGAGGTCATTTGAGGTAAACATACATTTTGAAATTTTAGCT
The DNA here is from genome assembly GCA_947247005.1 of Spisula solida. Taxonomy (NCBI): domain Eukaryota; kingdom Metazoa; phylum Mollusca; class Bivalvia; order Venerida; family Mactridae; genus Spisula; species Spisula solida. The sequence continues at coordinate 5,584,025 of OX365960.1, read as the reverse complement.
TATTTCTGCACACATAAAGCTCGCCGGAGATAACTCTAGCATTATAAAAAAAATTGATGATATAAACACTGCATGGTCGACTGACCGCTTGTTATTGGTGTAGATGCATTAAAATTGATCATGCACTAAATTGAACAAAAATGGACATCGGAAATGCATTTAATGTTAACTTTTATTTGTAAACAAAGGCTAGTGTTATCTTCGGCTGACTATTGACAGGGAATGTTATTGTTCTTCAAGAGTGACTAATAAACAACGTTCGGAACGCAGAGTACGTGTTTTCCCGGGTGATAATATGCTGAAAAAAGCTTGATGAATATAATGGACGGAGATTTAAGGAGAGGCCGGGTGGTAATGAATGAAGAGGGAAGGAAAGCAATAATTATCAGTTGTCTAAGAAGTTATTAACCCCATAGGGAGTTCGTCTGAACACAAACAACTATGATGAGACACTATTTGTACAATAAAGCATTTGAAAGGGCAAAGTTGAATATTGTATAGCGTGATTTGGTACATGACCTTGTCCTTCAGGATATTGCGGAAAGGAACTTATGCTGGTAGCCTTAGTTTAACCTTTTTATAACGCAAATCCAAAGAGCTGTGTGAAGTTGGCTCGACATACGTACGACATTCAAACATTCACGACATACGACATTCAAAAATGTCGAATGCATACCATGCAGGCCTACTAAGTACAACACTATGAAGCAGTGGTTGTATTGTCGATACCAATCATGACATAGGGAGCGGTGACCTAGAGGTAGGGTGTGTAATTTGGGATCAAGGGGTCCGGGTTCGATCGTACGTTGTTTGAAACGTCCCGTGTGTGCCTTCCTGTGCACCCCTTTGTCGTTTTCATGATCGAGCTGCCCTTTACAAATTGCTCTTGCCATTTAACCACAACAACCTTACATCGTTAGTCTCCCTGCTTTAATCGAATCACTTGAAGTTATGACAGCATGTAAGATGCTTATCATGGCTTAGATATATCCTCATATAAACAACAGAACAAGGTATCGGTATATATTACGGACTCACACAAAAGCTATTGAGCTACTGTGGAAATCTATGCTTCATTTATATCTATTGAAACGACATGATTAGTTTAAACATACATACATTTTATTTCACATAAGTACAATACGGGGGCCACTTAAAAAGTATTAATCAGTGGCCGATAATACGTTTAATATTCAATCAATGTGTATAAAAGTGGACATTTTCTGAAAGATACAACCTTTGCCTAGCTAACCAATCACATAATATTGCAATCGGTAAAATATCCATTCACCCATGTGGCATTGAACCAATAGGGGTATAAAACACTGGAATTGCGAGAAAATAAGGTATATTAGTAGACGTAAGGGTTGATATTATTGGTCATAATTTATATAAGTTTTATCCGATTAATTTGAAATTTGCAGATTTTATGCACCGTATACTTGTTTAACTAGTGCTGGGTCAAGGTACAGGGAATCTGCCATGTTCGAAATACTCTAAAAACTGCATTTTGCTGGGACGGTACACTATACGTTGTTGCTGCATGGTACTACCATACGTCTTAAGTGTAAAAGTCAAACATGTAGATTTATTACACATGGAGATATGTTACTATCTTTCACATGATAAATATGTCCTGAATTATTTATAATTTGTTCTTTACTACAGCCCAAAGAACATGATTACGTGACCAAAAAATACGTATTTTAGATTTATGACGTCATATCCCTAATACATGTACAATAATACAGAAAACAAAAATAAAAGCACATGATAGTGATTTTATATAAGACGAATTACATGAAATGGACAACATGGGTTAATTGTCTTTGTTTTCATAAATAGGGGGTATACCATTACCCCACCCACTTTTTTAAAATTGGGCTCGATCATAAAATTTTGTTGTAAAAAATAAAATTGAGGTAAAAATGATTAAAATCCCCCGACGAATGAAACTACATATAATAATCTAGAAAAACTAACATATTAAGAATAAATAACTGTTTATTTACCTAGTATATAACTAATATTAATCAGGGTGTAAGTGTGGTATTTTGAGTATCTGTGTGACTTGTTTATATTGCTATAGTTTGATAATAATTTACTGTTTTCAAAATTATGGATTGCCATTTAAGAGTACAATGATATCTATTGCTAATCATATCAATTTAATTTCAGTAAATCTGAATGACATTTGATAACAACGCTCAGAAATAGTATGAGCCCATATAACACAATTTTCTTACGCATTTTTGAGGTATTTTTTGTCCAGTGCTTTAAACCATGTCCTGTTTGAATATCAATAAAATGGAAATGCTTTCATATTAAATGAGGAAAATACCACGAATGTCTAGCTGAGGGATTGTTCTTTAAGAAAATGTACACTTTTTATATAGTCGGAGGCAATGGTGTTGATTTATCGCCAACTGATTAATACGTTTTAAGTGGCCCTCGTACATGTACATTAAATACAAAAAATGTACTACAGAAATGAGATCTGATCAGAAGCTTTCAGTAGCTTATTAAGACATTTTCTCGTCAGATAATAGTTTACGCATTTTGACAAGGTACTGTACAATCATATATGTCCGTGGGTGTTAAATTTCGTGGATTCTGATGAAAATGCATTTTCGTGGGGTTGTAAATTCGTGGATTATAAAACACGAAAGGGCCAAACCCTTGTTCGATATTTGAGAAGTCGGTTAATCGTGGGGATTAGATTTCGATGTCTGGAGTAAAACGAAATCAACGAAAATTCAACTCCCTCAAAAAATAATGATTTTGCAGTACATTTTTGTACTTGGTTATGGAGGGCATATTGTTACATATATATTTGTGGTATAAACGATATGATTGGTTAACATATTTTTTGTGTATTGAGTTTAAGATGAATGTGTAACATTAACTTGTAATCTGAAACTTCTGATAGTTAATTACCGTCCACGTATCAAATCATACAACTCAATCTGACCTTGGAAGTCATACAGTGAGATAGCATACTTTGTTGCATAAAGTTGGTCCCAATCTCCCGAAGCATCTCAAGTAGAAAATCATAGTCTGAATTTGAGAGAAATCTGAAGTTTGAGTTGATAAAAACTGCCAGTAATAAACTCAGAGAAATGTTTCTATTGTGAGATATGAAGAAGAAGTTTATGAAGAAGAAGTTTATTTCGAATTCAAAAGGCCACATGGCCCACGAGAACATCAATATACAATACACAATCTATACAATATCTTCTATTGTGAGATATCAATGTTGCATGAGTCCAGCCCCCATGCCAACTAACATGATGATGAATGACAATTATTTGAAAGGCAGAATTCACAAGCGTGATGTGTGCATGTATGTATGGTGATTTTTACAAAGATTTGACAAACATAATGATAGCCGTGCAATAACTAGGACATTTCATTCAGGGACGAGTTCTATCTAATTTTCAAAATCTTTTTAAAAAGTTAAAGTTGAAATTTAAGAACTTTTGTGTTTGCTTTACATGTATTGTACCACTGGATAACTACTTTGTACCACAGGGTAACTACAACACTCGTTGATTACCTAACTTAAATGCACTAAGACGGATATGCGTTGATCTATAAATGGCTGGCTTAGAATAAAAAGGTTGTAAGTACTACTTACGACCTTATAAGACTCATACATATTTGAAATCTGCATCAAAAGGCGCTTTTTATGAGCCTATTTTCATGTAAATATGAGGTTGTCATGTTGACCATATTGAAGTTTAAAAAGATTGTTATTCCATAAGTAAAGAGTAGTTTTCAGACAGTTTTTTCTTGTTTTCTCAAAATATTGCGACCTTCTTATTCTAAACTAGCGAAAAGATTGCGATTGTTTGATTTGTAAGACAAGGAATACATTAGTTGACATACTGTAATACGAGCAGACCATGCTGGATGGGTTTATATGAACAATGTCCCATTTGGTTTTGTGGGTCATTTACCCCCAGACTTTAAATGTGTCATATTTGTTGTGTCATAACCTTGGCATATATTGACATAGTGTGCTTCTATAAATAGATGTTTTACTGAATCGTGTAATGTTGTACATTGTTCTGACGAAGAACGAACAAAAACGTACTTTCAATGAACCTTAAAAGTAGAACATAAATTAACACTTTCTTGCCTATTCAACATATGGTTTATTGCATGAAAACATATTATATCTAAGAACATTTAACATGACTTTCTTGGATACCCGTGCTTATCCGTTGTCCAATCAGTGTTGTTATTTTAACTAATCTAAACTTTACAATAACGACAACACACGAGGATTGGTGACCGATAAGTCTAATAAATGCAAATTTTATAGTTTTTGGTCCACTGTATCCTATGTGGAAACTTTATATGTTTTTTTGAGTTCTCATAGTCGACTACGTGTTTTGGCATCTTTGAGGCAATAACTTCTCTTTTAAATCAGAAGGGGAATTACTCTTAAAACTATTGAAGATATGTTTACCAACATTATTCTCCCCGGAAACATTTGGGTTCTAATGAAAATCTCCATACTTAAAATTTGTACCCAAAAATTATTGTACATGTCCGCACTGAGATAATCACAATACAAGCAAGAGCTCATGAAGGCAATACACCTACTGTAGTCCTAAGTAATATGTCACAATGTGAATTCGATTTACCGTGTTTTCCGTTTTCACTCACATTACTTCATAAGATGCTCGTTAAATGAATTATCAAACATCGAATGTGCCCGTGGACATCAAGACTTACCAGTCATGGTACAGTACAGTATTGCGGGTCAAACTCGCGTTATAAATTGTTAAAACGTTTCCGCGCATATTATTTTGATTGTAGTTAACCAAAAGAATAATTATAAGAAATTGGATAGGGCATGAATGGGCGCAAGAAAATGAAAAAAAATCCAGCGTCTAAAAACAACACAAAGTCATACATTGTAATTCCACAACCCTTCAGCTGCATATATAAATTATAAACCAACCGGAAGGGTACGATTAGCGAGAACGAATAAAATAGAGATATAAACACAAATACGCGATATGGACTGGACTTTCGGCGGGAAAATTGTATATGCAGCTCAGCGCTCGGAAAAGAGTTGTCCTAACGACACACGCAAACCTTTTTGCTGATGATTTGTGGTAATTTGGTGCATCAAACGTCGATGAATACTTTTAACATGGGCGCAAGAAAATGAAAACAAAAACTACCAGTAGTAACTAAAAACTACACAGAGTCCTCATTCCTTAGCTCTACTGTATACTAAGTGGATAGAGTACGAATAGCGGTAACTAATTTCCTAAAAATGGTTGAATATTACGATATTGATTGAGCTGGCACTTGTTTCTTGCTCGGATGAATTGGTTGTGGAGAAATAAAATGGTTAAATCGTAGTGATTTCAGAGTTGGTATGTAATACGAATACTGCCCCCCCCCCCCAGTAAAAATTAATAAATACCATACATATATGAGCTCATTATTTTTAGTTTTTGTGATCACTCTTTTTCCGTCTGTCAACAATTTGCTTGTGTAGACACTAGAGGTCTCACTTATGGTCTACTAGTTTTGAAACTTTATCAAATTACAAGTATCATTTCAACAAAATCTAGGTCATGATATAGGGTTCTCCGGGGTATATCAACCAGGTCACTATTATGTCAAATAATATAACAAAAGACCTTGTGTAGACACTAGAGGTCACAATTTTGACCTCAGCCTTAAAGAACGGGCAATGATCATCTCAACACATTCTAGGTCAAGTTTAATATTGGGCCTCATGTGATCAAAACCTAGGAGGTCACTATGTCAAATAACAGAAACACCTTGTGCAGGTCACAATTTTGGCCCAACTTTAATGAAACTTGGTCACATCGTTCACCCGAACCTAAAACAAGGTCAAGTGCAATATCGGGTCATTCCATGTCAAGAACTAGGTCACTAGGTATATTCATAGTTATTTGTAGTCACTAAATGTCAAACTTGGTCACAATGATCATCTCAACAAAATCTAGACCAGTTCCGATATGGGTCAAAAAGTTAATCACTAGGCCTAGTCATAAAAATACTGGTGTTTAAAAGAAATGCTGTTTCACAGGATCTTCGTGAAAGGTGGTCAGAATGTTTGTCTTGTTAAAATCTAGACCGGATTTCAATATGGGTCTTCTGATGTAAACAAGAACGCTGGTTAAGACAATGTAAATTTAGAGGCTACATTTGCTTGGATCTCAGTCAGAAGCTGTAAATGACTACATGTATTCATACAAACCTGAATGTACTACTGCGGCAGGTATGCAACATTGGGGCCTTCCCTTTGGTTCCTCTTATTTATTGTTAATATCAAAAAATCATATCAAGGAATATTCACATTTTTGTACCGCGTTTTTATACATGTATATTCGATACACACCGTATATTCAACCCTTTGTGTGGGTTGCATGGAAGGCTCCACTGCCTTCTGTCAACAAAACTGCCTTCTACGCAACGGGTTTCAAGGTGTGCGATATAGGGGATAATTCTTGTTGAAATACGTGTGACCAAACTCCTACGCAGTTATCTCCCTTTACCGTTACGCCAGAGGTTAAAGTATCTTTTTGTGTGACTCACTGTGAGGTGTTTGGCGAGTGACAATGGCAGAATAATTGTCACGTGGAAGAATAATTAACGTTAAAAAGTAATTACCAGTACGAGGCAAAGTAGTGAACGTTCTGTCTGCTAAATATAGACTTACTGTAACATTAGAGTTAGCATCCCAGTGCCAAAAAATAAGTAAATGTCTGCAATATGTCGTGACACAGACGATCTTCGTTGTTAGTTTTTCTGTGGACATTTTTCAGGATGAAATCGGTTGGAAAGTAAGATATATCAATTATTGAGAGCTGAAACGATAAACTACTATACAATATGCGCGTGTGTTTTATCTATATGATGGGTATAAAAAAATTATACCGTTTTCAACTGAGGGTGTTGAAGTGAAAAGGAGACACCCAATTCAGTGCAGCTGCAATTGTCATAATCCATTCCACCTTCACTAAACCCTCCTTTATTTCTATCGCAAACATAAATTGTTCTTTTTTCTACTTCAGCGGCTTGTTAACTTGCTACGTAAAATACGATTAAATAATTATTAAATAATTATCATATTACACGTAGAATAATATCGCCTGTTTCCGATAGTTCGATTATATCAATAGGTAATGGATCATATACTATGTCGTCACGATTCAGAAATGTAATTATATATGTCGAACTAGCGTATAAAGATCGATAAATATAAAGTGACGTTCTGTGTTTGTTTATCTGAACATGTCCATACGAGTGATTTAAATTCTTTTATGAATATTTGCATATTATAACACAATATTGATTTGAACGGAGAGCCGCTTCCACTCAATGCATGCGTTTCCTGTGTCGCTTGGATGCATGTAGTTGCGGGCGGGGGAAGTATTGAATTTTGTCTGTGATCATGTATAACTACATTGGCATTATCTTGTATAAATATGTCGTCTGCCATATCGTCTGGAATGTGTTTGTATAATATTGGAAAATATACTTCATTATTGGAAGGGTAACCATGTTTAGAATCGCGAATAACCAAGATAACGTAGACGTTTACTTGCACGACAACAGAAAAAAGTTTTTCTCGGGTGCCTCTCGTTCACATCAGCAGATCTCGTTGGAGAAACGAGAAGTTCGTGTTTAACGCTACTATATTGTTATATTGACAAACACGATTTCACCGTGTGTGTAACACTGGATATTTGTTATGAGTTTACGCTGCAAAATGTATTCCTAGAATTTCCAACAATCTCGCAGACACGTGGAACAGCTATAAGTCTGAATCAGTGAAGCGCTTGACAGCAATGTCTGCACGTTTTCTGCACGTTTTCTGCAAGTTCTCTGCTTACAATAATTTATTGTGAAACTCTGGAATTACGACGCTTCTGAAAGTTAATAAGAATTGAGAATAACACATCTCGTTAAAACAGAGTAGACCTACCACGGCTTGGAATAATTATTACCTTACGAAATGGGTCTATCATTAATGTGGATTTATAGTTTTAAAATATGAGCGTGTAAGTTTATGTTCTACGAAGGATCTAGTAATGGATCCGTCGTTTGTGCTTGACGGAAGTTGTTATGTGAGTAAAATAGTGAAAAACGTGTTATATCATTAATTATATAGAGCGTATAAACATTATCACTTTATCACGTATTGGGAGACTATACAATTCAACTTGTATGACTTATTGCGAGCAAAAAATCTGTCATTTCCGGTCAATGTATGAACTATTGGGAGACTATACAGTATCACTTTTTGCGATAGCCGGAAGTTGACTCGTTTATACACTGTGTTTGGTATAATATAAATTGTACAATCCGACTATTATTTGATACTGAATAAAGTATGAAATACATTATTATAAAGCATTTGTATCAAGTGTGAGACTATGTTAGACACATAGTCTAGATAGACAAAATATCATTGACAAAATAACTGACTTACTGGTTCATGCATCTACATACAACACATCGTAAACTGTCAGACTGCATAATCACTTATATCTAGTTACGATTTTGTGACTTCATGCCGTTGTACTACATAACTATTATATTGTATTGAGTATTATGATGAAAATAGAGTGTTTTAAAACTACATGAATCCCAATATAATGTACTGACCATGAATTATGATGAAGGTATAAAACTTGAGTGTTTTAAACTAGAATCTACCAACATATGATGAACTAAACGAGGATTATGCGAACCGTTAAATACTAATCACAGTATGGTGTTGAAATATACGTTAAACGATTGATTGAAATGATTAACGTAGTGTATCCATATTAAGATGAACATTTACATTCCATGTATACTTGTCTAGTTGTACAAAGTTTACACACAGGAAGTTAAGTCATTGAAGTGAAGTTTTGGTAAAATACATCAATGTATAGCATTTATGAATCTAAGGATATATACGTGTACATGCTATATTGCTGGATAACCCCGTACCTGTAACCCTAGATCTATAGCCGGCACCGGACCCTGCAACATGAAGGTACAATTCTCTTGTTGTTGTTGTTGTTGCTGTATAACACTGTGATTTGTATTTTGTTTAACTTGTGTCAGGGACGTAGCAAGACCATGAATGTATGTGTTGCACAGGGAACGTAGTTATGTTTGCATGCTTGTCTGTATTTCAAATTGTTTTTAACTATATGTTTTAAATTTGATTGTACAGCACTTTTGAACGTGTAATAACATGATAAAAATGATACAGTTTTGCAGTTTATTTTCAAGATTTAGGCCATTGGCCCATGAATCACATATATATACAAACACGTTAGAAAGATAAAAATGATATATAAATATGGAATAATACTACTAAAATAATAAGAATGATATTCCGAACCTTTATGTATTTGTGTAAGGAATGGTACAGACTAAGCGATTGCAAGGATCTGGCGTTGATGTATTAGTGTAGTGTCAGGTCGTAGCCAGGACATGAATGTATTTGTGTAGTGTCAGGGACGTATAGCCAGCCCGTGAATGTATTTGTGCAGAGTCAGGGACGTAGCCAGAACATGATTATATTTGTGTAGTGTCAGAGACGTAGTCAGAGCATACATGTATTTATGTAGTGTCAGGGACGTAGCTAGGCCATGAATGTATTTGTGTAGTGTCAGGGACGTAGCTAGACCGTGAATGTATTTTTGTAGTGTCATGGACGTAGCGAGACCATGAATGTATTTGTGTAATGTCAGGGACATAGCTAGACCGTGAATGTATTTTTGTAGTGTCAGGGACGTAACGAGACCATGAATGTATTTGTGTAATGTCAGGGGGGTAGCGAGGCCGTGCATGGATTTGTGAAGTGTCAGGGACGTAGCGAGGCCGTAAATGTATTTGTGTAATGTCAGGGGCGTAGTGAGGCCATGCATGTATTTGTGTAATGTCAGGGGCGTAGCGAGGCCGTGAATGAATTTGTGTAGTGTCAGGTCGTAGCTAGGCCATGGATGTATTTGTGTAGTGTCAGGTCGTAGCGAGGCCATGTATGTATTTGTGTAGTGTCAGGGGCGTAGCTAGGCCATGGATGTATTTGTGTAGTGTCAGGTCGTAGCTAGGCCATGGATGTATTTGTGTAGCCTCAGGGACGTAGCCCGAGCATGAATATATTTGTGTAGTGTCAGTTCGTAGCTAGGCAATGGATGTATTTGTGTAGTGTCAGGTCGTAGCTAGGCCATGAATGTATTTGTGTAGTGTCAGGGGCGTAGCTAGGCCATGGATGTATTTGTGTAGTGTCAGGTCGTAGCTAGGCCATGGGTGTATTAGTGTAGCCTCAGGGACGTAGCCCGAGCATGAATGTATTTGTGTAGTGTCAGGTCGTAGCTAGGCAATGGATGTATTTGTGTAGTGTCAGGTCGTAGCTAGGCCATGAATGTATTTGTGTAGTGTCAGGGGCGTAGCTAGGCCATGAATGTATTGTGTAGTGCCAGGGGCGTAGCTAGGCCATGAATGTATTTGTGTAGTGTCAGGGGCGTAGCTATGCCATGAATGTATTTGTGTAGTGTCAGGGGCGTATCTAGGCCATGAATGTATTTGTGGAGTGTCAGGGGCGTAGCTAGGCCATGAATGTATTTGTGTAGTGTCAGGAGCGTAGCTAGGCCATGAATGTATTTGTGTAGTGTCAGGGACGTAGCCCGAGCTTGAATGTATTTGTGTAGAGTCAGGAACGTAGCCCGAGCATGAATGTATTTGTGTAGTGTCAGGGACGTAGCTAGGCTGTAAATGTATTTGTGTAGTTTCAGGGGCGTAGCTAGGCCATGGATGTATTTGTGTAGTGTCAGGGACGTAGCCCGAGCTTGAATGTATTTGTGTAGTGTCAGGAACGTAGCCCGAGCATGAATGTATTTGTGTAGTGTCAGGGGCGTAACTAGGCTGTGAATGTATTTGTGTAGTATCATGGGGGTAGCCAGAACATAAATGTATTTGTGTAGTGTCAGGGGGGTAGCCAGAACATAAATGTATTTCTGTAGTGTCAGGGAGGTAGCAATGCAATGAATGTATTTGTGTAGTGGCAGGGACGTAGCTAGGCCATGAATGGATTTGTGTAGTGTCAGGGACGTAGCTAGGCCATGAATGGATTTGTGTAGTGTCAGGTCGTAGCGAGGCCATGTATGTATTTGTGTAGTGTCAGGGGCGTAGTGAGGCCATGCATGTATTTGTGTAATGTCAGGGGCGTAGCGAGGCCGTGAATGAATTTGTGTAGTGTCAGGTCGTAGCTAGGCCATGGATGTATTTGTGTAGTGTCAGGTCGTAGCTAGGCCATGAATGGATTTGTGTAGTGTCAGGTCGTAGCGAGGCCATGTATGTATTTGTGTAGTGTCAGGGGCGTAGTGAGGCCATGCATGTATTTGTGTAATGTCAGGGGCGTAGCGAGGCCGTGAATGAATTTGTGTAGTGTCAGGTCGTAGCTAGGCCATGTATGTATTTGTGTAGTGTCAGGGGCGTAGCTAGGCCATGGATGTATTTGTGTAGTGTCAGGTCGTAGCTAGGCCATGGATGTATTTGTGTAGCCTCAGGGACGTAGCCCGAGCATGAATGTATTTGTGTAGTGTCAGTTCGTAGCTAGGCAATGGATGTATTTGTGTAGTGTCAGGTCGTAGCTAGGCCATGAATGTATTTGTGTAGTGTCAGGGGCGTAGCTAGGCCATGGATGTATTTGTGTAGTGTCAGGTCGTAGCTATGCCATGAATGTATTTGTGTAGTGTCAGGGGCGTATCTAGGCCATGAATGTATTTGTGGAGTGTCAGGGGCGTAGCTAGGCCATGAATGTATTTGTGTAGTGTCAGGAGCGTAGCTAGGCCATGAATGTATTTGTGTAGTGTCAGGGACGTAGCCCGAGCTTGAATGTATTTGTGTAGAGTCAGGAACGTAGCCCGAGCATGAATGTATTTGTGTAGTGTCAGGGACGTAGCTAGGCTGTAAATGTATGGGTGTATTTGTGTAGCCTCAGGGACGTAGCCCGAGCATGAATGTATTTGTGTAGTGTCAGGTCGTAGCTAGGCAATGGATGTATTTGTGTAGTGTCAGGTCGTAGCTAGGCCATGAATGTATTTGTGTAGTGTCAGGGGCGTAGCTAGGCCATGAATGTATTGTGTAGTGCCAGGGGCGTAGCTAGGCCATGAATGTATTTGTGTAGTGTCAGGGGCGTAGCTATGCCATGAATGTATTTGTGTAGTGTCAGGGGCGTATCTAGGCCATGAATGTATTTGTGGAGTGTCAGGGGCGTAGCTAGGCCATGAATGTATGTGTGTAGTGTCAGGAGCGTAGCTAGGCCATGAATGTATTTGTGTAGGGCCAGGGACGTAGCCCGAGCTTGAATGTATTTGTGTAGTGTCAGGAACGTAGCCCGAGCATGAATGTATTTGTGTAGTGTCAGGTACGTAGCTAGGCTGTGAATGTATTTGTGTAGTTTCAGGGGCGTAGCTAGGCCATGGATGTATTTGTGTAGTGTCAGGGACGTAGCCCGAGCTTGAATGTATTTGTGTAGTGTCAGGAACGTAGCCCGAGCATGAATGTATTTGTGTAGTGTCAGGGGCGTAGTTAGGCTGTGAATGTATTTGTGTAGTATCATGGGGGTAGCCAGAACATAAATGTATTTGTGTAGTGTCAGGGGGGTAGCCAGAACATAAATGTATTTGTGTAGTGTCAGGGAGGTAGCAATGCCATGAATGTATTTGTGTAGTGTCAGGGACGTAGCTAGGCCATGAATGGATTTGTGTAGTGTCAGGGACGTAGCTAGGCCATGAATGGATTTGTGTAGTGTCAGGGACGTAGCCATGCCATGGATGTATTTGTGTAGTTTCAGTGACCATGGTGACGAAGCCAGGGAATAAATATATAGTTGTGGCGTTGCTTTGAATTAGATAGTATAACAGTTGTAAGGGCGTTCTTCTCTTTTTCGTAATAATTCGTCGCTATGCATTGCTTTATTACTTTTCTACTAGCAACAATACATATATACGTACGGTACATGCTAAAAGTATCAACACTACTCAGTGTTTACGGTATAATCCAGTTAGGTTATTGTGAGAGTGACGTTACCGTTCAGGTGTACACAAAATATTACAACCATCGTCTGAACAGGTAGAGTGAATAAAGTGCATGTATGTTAGTTTACCATTGAAATTATAGCTGTCTGTTTAAGCCTCTATAATTGGTTTTACACCGTAATAATGGACTCGACTACTGCGTCACTATATTTTTACCACGACTGGACTATACCGTATAAACCGTCATCAGGTATCAACAACAATTAATGTTGACGCCGTATTAGTCATTGAAAATTACCATCATAAACAATAACCATGGTAATCGTTATCACGTAACGTGTCTAACGTATCAACGTCAATCAATCGGGAGGTTGCGAATCGAACGCATACCAAAATATGGTTGCTAGACTCTTTCACGCGTAATAGTGCGTATGAATGTGTTTGTCAGAATGATGAGCAGAACAGACTAAATTTACGTATGTAGCATCCCATATAATTTATATAGACGTACACGTTGAAATTGAAATCGTTTGCGAAACGAAACTGGTACGTTGTGTTCGCGTTAAATCACATGACAGTTTTGCTCATGAATCGACATGAGTGCGACGAAAACATCTCCGTAGAGGTACCATCAGGAATTGCACGTGGGATACATTTATTTATGTTACAAGAGGGCCTACAGGGCCCTAGGTCGCTCACCTGTCGTTGTAGTGCATGCAAGCCCTGTGAGTTGACCTAGTGACCTAGTTCTTGACCAAATATTGCACTTGACCTAGATTTTGTTGAGATGATCATTGTGGCCAAGTTAAATAAAGATAAGGTCCAAATTGAGACCTCCAGTGCCTGCACAAGGTTTTTCTATGATTTGACATTGTGACCTCGTTTTTAACCCCGGATGACCCAATATCAAACTTGACCTAGATTTTGTTGAAATAATCATTGTGACCAAGTTTCATAAAGATTATATCAAAATTATGACCTCTAGTGACTACAAATGGGTTTTCTATTATTTGACCATGTGACCTAGTTTTTTATTCCAGTTAACCCAATATCACACTTAACTTAGATTTTGTTGAGATGATCATTCTGACCAAGTTTGATAAAGATTAGGCTAAAAATTGTGACCTCTATGGTCTACACAAGGGTTTTTATATGATTGGGACAGTGTGACCTAGTTTTCGACCCTGGATGTCCCAATAGCAAACGTGACCTAGATTTTGTTGAGATGATCATTGTTACCAAGTTTCATTAAATAGTAGATCAAAATTATGACCTCTAGTGACTACACAAGGTTTTTCTATGATTTGACCTTGTTACCTAGTTTTTGACCCCGGATGACACAATATCGAACTTGACCTAGATTGTGTTAAGATGATTATTTTGACCAAGTTTCATAAAAATTAGGCCAAAAATGTGACCTGTAGTGTCTACACAAGCAAATTGTTGACGGACATACGACAGACGACGGACAAAGAGTGATCACAAAAGCTCACTTTGTCACTTACACAAAGTCTAAATTTGACTGACACGCGTTCTTTTCTAGTACATGTAGAAACCACATGCACACAAGGCTGCTAGGCCGCTAGCCTGCCAACTTCACGAACATATACACACATTGATGACGAAATATTCGTCACGTACGCCTATTCGCCAATCTGATTAAAATCATATCCTCTAACCCGTTACGCTACCGGTTAGGAAGATCAAGTGTAGTCAGATTGCACCGGTAAGGAAGATCAAGTGTAGTCAGATTGTACCGGTAAGGAAGATCAAGTATAGTCAGATTGCACCGGTAAGAAAGATCAAGTATAGTCAGATTGCACCGGTAGGGAAGATCAAGTGTAGTCAGATTGCACCGGCAAGAAAGATCAATTATAGTCAGATTGCACCGGTAGGGAAGATCAAGTATAGTCAGATTGCACTGGCAAGGAAGATCAAGTGTATTCAGATTGCACCGGTAAGAAAGATCAAGTGTAGTCAGATTCCACCGGTAAGGAAGATCAAGTGTAGTCAGATTGCACCGGTAAGGAAGATCAAGTGTAGTCAGATTGCATCGGTAAGAAAGATCAAGTGTAGTCAGATTGCACCGGTAAGGAAGATCAAGTGTAGTCAGATTGTACCGGTAAGGAAGATCAAGTGTAGTCAGATTGCACCGGTAAGGAAGATCAAGTGTAGTCAGATTGTACCGGTAAGGAAGATCAAGTGTAGTCAGATTGTACCGGTAAGGAAGATCAAGTGTAGTCAGATTGCAATGGTAAGAAAGATCAAGTGTAGTCAGATTGTACCGGTAAGAAAGATCAATTATAGTCAGATTGCACCGGTAGGGAAGATCAAGTATAGTCAGATTGCACTGGCAAGGAAGATCAAGTGTAGTCAGATTGCACCGGTAAGAAAGATCAAGTGTAGTCAGATTGCACCGGCAAGGAAGATCAAGTATAGTCAGATTGCACCGGTAAGAAAGATCAAGTATAGTCAGATTTCACCGGCAAGGAAGATCAAGTGTAGTCAGATTGCACCGGTAAGGAAGATCAAGTGTAGTCAGATTGCACCGGTAAGAAAGATCAAGTGTAGTCAGATTGCACCGGTAAGGAAGATCAAGTGTAGTCAGATTGCACCGGTAAGAAAGATCAAGTATAGTCAGATTGCACCGGCAAGGAAGATCAAGTGTAGTCAGATTGCACCGGTAAGGAAGATCAAGTGTAGTCAGATTGCACCGGTAAGGAAGATCAAGTGTAGTCAGATTGCACCGGTAAGGAAGATCAAGTGTAGTCAGATTGCACCGGTAAGGAAGATCAAGTGTAGTCAGATTGTACCGGTAAGGAAGATCAAGTGTAGTCAGATTGTACCGGTAAGGAAGATCAAGTGTAGCCAGATTGTACCGGTAAGGAAGGTCAAGTGTAGTCAGATTGTACCGGTAAGGAAGATCAAGTACTTTAGTCAGATTGACCTATTCGTGCATGTTCTGGTCGCGCATCGCAACCTTCTGAATCTTCACGTGAACGCTAATCATTAATTTTATCAACACCAATCCGTGATCGCGAGATTTAGACTATGTATAGCTCGTCTGAGATAACTCTAGCCTTACCAATAAAAAAAATTGATGATATTTATAAATGCTGCACGGTCAACTGACCGCTTGTTATTAGCTTAGATTGAAAGATTATATGCGTTCGACGTGATTATGCACGAGATTGAACAAAAATTGACATAAAAAATCCAAAGTCGAAAACATCAAAAATGCATTTAATGTTCACTTTATTTGTAGAAATATGCTAGAGTTATCTCCGGCGAGTTATTGCATGTATGATGTCGTGCAGTACATCATTTTGCAGTATTGACTTTCTGTCGTAATAACTACTTGCTGATTATGTCGTGGATATGTCTGTGGATCTCTGGAGACAAGAGATGTACCGTGGTACAGCTATCATAATAATATAATACTTTTATTACCTCCAATGTTGGAGAGCTCATGTAAATGTGCAACAATATACAAAGAAAGCATATATACATGTAAATATAATACAAATACACAAAGAAAACCCTCACCTCAATTACCCCCAAAAATGGGTGTTTTTTCGAGCAGCGTCACATACCACTGCCACTGAAATCAAACAAATAGTGGTCCTTCATTTAATGAGACCCCCGACTAATAATATGTCCATACTTTCTTTAAGAAGTAAAAACCAACCCTGTATATATCATTCTGATATTATTACCTGCGAGCTTGAGCGAGCAGGTATATTGGATAGCCTTAAGTAAAAAGTCCATGGAGGGGCACGTGACCTGTTCTCGATGGTTTACGATTTCAAAAAAAAATTCCAAAAAAATATGCATTTTGTAAGAATGTCGTGAACCAGACTAATCAAACCGGTCGTTACAAGATTTCAAATTTTCTTGAACGAAAATAGGTTATCTTACGCAAAAAGATGGCTGACGTACTATGTCGGCCCGGGCAAGTCGAAATTCTTAAAAAGAACTACAAAATTATCCTTAAAACCCGTCCCTACGATAAAAATATACACGCAACTCGACTTAAAAGAGTATAAAACACGAGTTTAGATCGTTTTATCGTTGGATAAATTCTTCGCTAACGTTTCATACTCTCGTACGACTTCCCAACGTTCGCCCTGAATTTTTTTTTCGTACTCAACACAATTCGTACCCGGCACTTCGCTCTGTAAATTATTTTTCGGATTGTTTTAGGATCAGCGGGTAAAATAAGTGCTGGTTATGTTTCCTTGTATGCCGTATAGGTTGTATGTGTTGATATGCTGATTCAGACTGCTCTCTTTGCATTGCAACCACGACGCCTTGTATTGCAACCACGACGCTTTGTATTGCAACCACGACGCTGTGTATTGCAACCACGACGCCTTGTATTGCAACCACGAAGCTTTGTATTGCAACCACGACGCTGTGTATTGCAACCACGACGCTTTGTATTGCAACCACGACGCTGTGTATTGCAACCACGACGCTTTGTATTGCAACCACGACGCTGTGTATTGCAACCACGACGCTTTGTATTGCAACCACGATGCTTTGTATTGCAACCACGACGCTGTGTATTGCAACCACGACGCTTTGTATTGCAACCACGACGCTTTGTATTGCAACCACGACGCTTTGTATTGCAACCACGACGCTTTGTATTGCAATCACGATGCTTTGTATTGCAACCACGACGCTGTGTATTGCAACCACGACGCTTTGTATTGCAACCACGACGCTTTGTATTGCAACCACGACGCTTTGTATTGCAACCACGACGCTTTGTATTGCAACCACGACGCTTTGTATTGCAACCACGACGCTTTGTATTGCAACCACGACGTATTAGCATCCGTTCGTATGTCGTTATTCAGCTGCTCCGTGATTGATAATCACTGACAAACGCTGTATTTACAGATTTTTATTATTTGCTTTCAATGGATTGTAAACATAAAATGTGTTGATTTTTGGTGTTAGATAAATTTTATTTCACTCATGATCACAGAAAATTATACGCCACTCGTGAAAATATTGATTTCTGTGATCACTCGGTGAAATAAAATTCGATCTTACACCGAAATCAACAAATATCTCTGTATCTTATTTGTATCATAGTTACGACGGAAAAGAGTGCAATTATGTAGTACTGAATCTTGAAATCGTGTAAGCTATCAGTAATACAAATTACATACAGATCGAACACTAAGCTGTCGATTTAATCTCGGGTTTCGCTCTCGTTTTCGTTTTTTTATCTTATCATTGTCTCTGAATATTATTATTAATATCGATTAGACTGAACCCACAACTTTGCGAAAGTTTACGCAATTCTAGATCACCCTTCATAATTAATTTCAGCCTAACAGTTTTTTTCAATTACATGTAGGTACCAAGTCCATGTAATTCTGGACCACCCCTCGTGTTTAGATTGCTGCATCTGCTTAAAGTATATTACTGTTTCCTATATTCAAATACAATGGACACTTAAAAACCACTCATTACGCTGACTTAGAATAAGAAGGTCGTAAGTACATGTACTACTTAGGCCCTTATAAGACCCATGCATATTTGCAATCTGCATCACAAGGCGCTTCTAATGCGCCTATTTTCATGAAAATCGTGGTCATGTTGACCAAACTAAAGTTGAAAAAGCTTGTTCCATGAGTAAAGAGTAGTTTTCAGACAGTTTTTCTTGTTTACTCAAAATATCGATTTGTACTAACGACCTTCTAATTCTAAGCCAGATAATTAATTAATATGGGAACGAGTATAATATATCAGTCTTAATAACGACAAATTACACTGTTTGGTGTTTACGTTCACCCTCATAATTAATTATGTGACACCGACCAACCAGTCACGTGTGTTTGTATCATGGAAATTTATCCGTTTTGCACTTTTCCCTCTTCCTTTTAGAAATACACCTGAAAAATACCTGCTATCTGTTGGGATCGGTTTGGGATGTCGTATGAAATATGGTACCAATGTATACCGGATACTTCTTAACCCACATCACATAAACACACGTCATTTCATTGTATTATCACGGGTAATAAAATGATTACGCGGGTATTGGTAAAATTGTAATTTGGCGTTTTCTTAGAAAAGTAGATTCAAAATACTGAAAGAAAAATTTCTTTGTGTCGTAGGCCTATTTATGAGCTCATTTATTCGATGGGATTTAATTTCCTTATTTAGTATATTTGCGAAATTTATGAAAATTAATCCGACGTGAATATTGATAATTTTAAAGAAGCTGCTTTATTTAGGCACTTAGGTGCTAGCCTGATACCGAATATGAGTTGACATGATACGACTTATTTATATCAAGATGCCCTTAATATCTGATTAATTCAAGTAGCTCCCTAGTAACTGTACATCATGGTATTGTTTTATCAAAGCACTTACGGAAATCATAAACTAACGACCAAATTTAAATTCTTTATAATTTGATTACAATTATAATGTGTAATGAATGGAGCTGTAATACTGATAATGATTAAGTTTATGAACTCATACATATCATTGGCGTCACCAATTTGTAGTTGTTAAAGAATTTATAAGAACTTAAAATTGAGCGTAACTTTACGGGTTCCGTAAGTGCTTTGATAAAGCTGTACCCTGATGACCACAAGCATATTGTACAGTTTACAGTTTATTCAAGTAATTAAGGCATAATGCCCATGGATCATGTTTACAATTATTATTATAAATATATATATATTCATGTATAACTACGCATGCAAAGCACACACACTCACATGCAATACCACACACCCCACATACACACGCACGCACGCACGCACGCACGCACGCACGCACGCACGCACGCACGCACGCACGCACGCACGCACGCACGCACGCACGCACGCACGCACGCACGCACGCACGCACGCACGCACGCACGCACGCACGCACGCACGCACGCACGCACGCACGCACGCACGCACGCACGCACGCACGCACGCACGCACGCACGCACGCACACACACGCATACACATATGCTATAAATGCACAATTCAACACTTTACAGTAGAATAATACAAAATATTCGCGGTGAGAGAGTATGTTACAACATATTTATTTAAATAACTTAATAAGAATGCCTGAGGTTAGGTTATATATGGAAAAACTACATACAGAACACACACAACGCATTAGTTAAATCATGGTAATATGTACATGTGTTATGTTCATCAATGGATGTATAACCGGATTTGTTTTATCAGAATTCAATTTAATAAAAAATCGCACGTGCACGTGCATACGTCAGTTTCTTATCTAGAAATGTATTAGTCATTTAGGGAAAATAAAATACTTTAGGGATTGCCAGTTAACTTTCTTATAAAAGGCGATACTAGTACAAAATTTGATACATTAGACAGTTATTTCTGAAGTTTGCGGGCACTACAAACAAGTTATAAGCATATAAGGTAAGTACGTTATATTTCACCGTCGCAGGATCGGTGACACTATTGTTCAATAATCATGCAATAATGTTAAATATAACATGAATTATGTCATCTAAATTTAGATTAGAGTTTGGTGTTTTGGTATTTTCATTACGTAAAAATCACCTCAATACTAGTGTAAAACTAGATTCTCAAGTTTAAAGCTGCTGTAACCGTATTTTTACAAATATCAAAAGTGCGAATTAATCTTATAGCATTTACTAGTTTATATCCTTATGCAAAAATGCAGAGGAACCTTCCAATAAATTCGGCATTTTAAGACAGGAAAAGATTAGGACACATTTCGTTTAATGACAGAATTGTGCTTTTATGGTTTTTCGTTTGTTTTTACGCTGACTGCGCTCGATTTTTCATGTATCCCAATCGTTTTCCATCAATTGGTTGGGCGCCTGGATGGCTCCAGAGAGAATTATGTTCTGACAATTTGATGTATATGACCATATAACAGTGCCAACTATCACATATTAAATAGAATTGTTCGGGTTAGAAGATGAATGTAATGGAAGATAGTGCCGCCAGTACTCAGACAGTACACAACTCCATGCAAGCTTAAATTGTCTCAATGCTGAAAGGCCTTAAGTGGAAAATTTCAATATTTAAACTTAAGTTAAAAAAATCTGTGAGGCGCATATTTTCTACAAAAAAAATGGAACCGTAGACCATGTTTTCAGAGTAGCCATTGTAGCTCCTGATCTTATGTTTGTGAACTATGTAAATAAAGCAATCTTAATGTTGTTGTTTAGCTCAGAAACACTGAGGAAATTTTTAGAATTTAAGGAAAATCTTAAGTCTCCTACTAATATACTTTATAAATACCAGCGCCGCATTGGAACGCACGGATGAACGTCTATACTGATACAGAAATAGTTCGTGAATATCGTTATATTTGTCGTCAGAATTTCAAAGAAAGACAACTCGTGTTTGACTGTAAATGTTTTTTATACATGAGATAGTGTCACATGATATTTGTTCGGAAACGGTAAGGTTTTTACAAGCAAACTTATTTGACAACACAATAAATTTAACAATCGTTTATAAGATACTAAACAATGACGTATTAAACAGAAAGAAAACGACTTCTCACTACTAGTAATATAATTTGATATTTTCATGAGAAATAGTTCCAGTGAAATGATAATGCATGTCAAACTTTATATTCAGCATTACTGCTATGAAATAATCCCGTTCTATTCCTCACATTTATCATAAAAGTCAATTAATCAACCTGACATGATCTTTTTTACGAGTGTTTAACTTCTCACGTCTATTTGGTTTATCGACAGAAACAATTCTCACTTGGAATATTTACACTCATCCCGTGTCCTCGATAATATCGCAGTACCACGTGTTCCAGAAAATCTCAGCTATATTTGTTGATTCTATGTGACGTATAATAGACAAACACACTCTGTGTCCGTCCCTGTTAGATGCGTATCGATTTGGCTGTGAAGCAAGTAAAGTGGGGGCGTTTAGCAGTGCTATATTTATGGAACTGTGTTGTTTTCGGGTGATGAATGGTGTTTGTGGAATAATGTCGGTGATAGTGTTACATCAAATAATGTTGTTTTACTGTGAACTCTCTCCGGTTTTATAGCCCCAATGGTCGTTGTTGTTGTGGCTCTAGATATGTAAACATTTGGTACACGAAGCCTTGAGTTCATTGAAGAGAGGTGGCTTTTCTGAGAGGTAGACAGACAACTATTGTGTGAAACGTTTTTCTACGAGCCGTGTACTTGTATTAGAACCGTTCCCCAGGAAAACAGGACTTAATGAAAGTATGTAGTACCTATGTAATAATTGATTTTTTTTAAATTACTATGAAAGTGTTTTAATTAAGACCAGTTTTTTGTACAGACTGGCCTATGATAATGTTCGGGATACGTTAACTTTGTGTATGTTCAATAGTCGGATAGACGTGTGGCTATATAATATTGTGTATGTTTAAACTTAATTCAAATAAATTGTTTGCGTTAATGCAAGTTAATGGACTAGTCGTGTTCTCCTAAACAAAATTTGAAAGTCAAACTCTGAGATGATCCTGTTGAACGAATGTTCATGAATGCTGAAACCGAGACATAGTTATTTCTCAAATCCTCATATGAATACCTTTATATATTGCATATCCTTTAATAGTTGATATTTGATATGTATGACGTGCATAGTCAATCTCGTACTCACGATAACGTCCTAGTTGTTAATCTAAAGACGGCATTATTTCTGAGAAATGTTTTAATAATATACATGTATAGTAATGCACCTATCAATATTATGCCCGCCCGGGGGGGGGGGGGGCGGCGGGCATACACGGGACTTTAGACAGAAGACCATTCCCAACAGGCGTGAATTTGACAAACTTATTGACTCCAGGTCCCGGGTAATAGACTTTGGCCGGTTTTTACATCCCGGGACTGGGAAATTTCGACACCGCAAAATAAAAAGGGGAGTAACCGCGAAAGACGACGGTGATAATATTTTTGAATATGAATTCGTGTTTTTTTCAATTGCCCGGATGTTGAGCAGACGGCATGTCTTTCCAAGAATTTTCGGTCGATAAGATCGTCAGCTGGGGCGACAAGATCGCCCCAGATTTGGGGACAATATTTAAAGGTATACAGTGATATTATTCTCCATTTATTTTCACCCATACAGTATTATATAGTTTACATTGATTCTAGCAGTTTTCATGTGTGTCATATGTTTCCGCGATTTAGACACGTTTTCTTTCAGAGCAAGTCGCATATACCAAAGGAACCTGATATTTCAATATATATGACCCAAAACACTATCCAGGCCCGTTTATACTAACAATCACCAATAGAGAAAATAGACAGGAGTGAAACGGATCGTATCCCACCCACCGCTAATACAAGGAACTCCTTTGCAACAAGGTGACAACTAGAAACTCCCACTCAGACAGCCACCGGAGATGGAAATCAAACATATGCAAAGCTTACCATTCACATATTACAGCGTACACACTCGATAATTTACATATTTCAAGAGGTTTCATATCTCCGTAATACCATTGCGTGACAAAAAAAACCCTCTTGAAATATGTGAATTATCGAGTGTGTACGCTGTAATATGTTAATGGTAAGCATTTTTTTTAAATATTGTTTTAAGTCCCACTGGTCAACAGTATTTCAGTCATATGGAGACTACCCCGTCACATTTAATGTGCTGACACCATGCCAACCAGCAGTTTCTTGGAACTAACTATGCTGTCGGAGCGTCAAGCAGGGAGATATACCAGTACCATTTTTAACGACTTGGGTATGTCGCGGCCTGGGATCGAACCCGGGACCTCTCGCACTTGAAGCGGACGGCTCTACCACTAGTGACTAGGCTATCAAGCTGGATAGCAGCTTTTTCTATAACGTATACACTTACTCACACTCCCAACGCAACACCTACATTTTTCATAATTTCTCATTTATTTTTCCATGGATATTGTTCAAACTTGGCATGTTAATTGATACATCTTCTTTGCATGTCTCCTAGAATTTATATGAAAATTAGTTCATTGAAAGATAAAAATTAAACAAAAAAAATGAGCATCACTGCAAAACTGAAAGTCACAAAAATTACACCATGTAAAAATACGGCATGACGTAGCTCTAGCTCACATAGCACGTGTACATCAAGCATTTCTGCATAATCACAACCTACAACAGTTGCCAATATCATCAAAGTGTTCGGATTTCAATATTATTTGGAATTTGCCGGGACCAGCTGTGTAAGCGACAAACGAGAAGACCACCAACCCCACAAAAACGACAGAAACGGGCCGTTTTCAGGAAATGGGGACCATTCCCCAGATATTGATATTGTGCTTTCGATGGGACAGAAGAAAAAATATATCATAACATACATGGATGGACATACTAGATCCTAATTAACAAGGAACACAACGTTTTTCCTTTATTTAGTTATTGTTATAAAATGTTTAGTAAAATTTACATCCATTTTTGTAATAGTTTTCATGGTGTATTTTTGTGACTTTTCAATTTGCAGTGATGGTCGTCACTTGAAATTATTTTCATCTTACAATCAATCGATTTTGATAAAATCATCATATAAACATCAGTTAAATATATATCTATAAATATGCCAAATTTTAATCAAATCACATTATAAATAGTTGAGAAATGATGAAAAGTGTAGGTGTTGCGTTGGAAGTGTGCGTAAGTGTATGCATATACGTGTATAGGAATCCAAGGTGTGCTTGATTATTAACGTTAAAGTACAGTTGATTGATCATTGATGACGTCACGTTTTGACATCATCTACAAAGCCAAATAACGTTAAGTTCTGAGGAAAGAATGTAGGTCGAAGACAACCATGTTTGATGGGCTATAAAATGCAGAACATTGGCTATATATATATATTAGAATCAATATTTATAATAAATATGTAGCTGTGTTTATAACGCTGTTATATCTATGATAAAATATGCTGCTTGCTTGGATGTGCACATTAAATCCTCGTGCTACGCACTCGTGATTTAATTAATTCAAGATCGAGCTCATGACCACATTTTATCATATGATTAAACACAAAACATATTTATTATTTCTTAATTGAAGATCTGCTTGCATTCAAAGCTTAGGGTGGCGCAGTGTGGTTACCACAGGATACATAAAAAACACAACCCCACCCACTAATATGTTTTAGGTTGATTATGAAACAAGTTCCTACAACTTAGATTAATCACTCTTGACACCTCATTCCTGATGATACCTATCGCCACAGGGTTTGAGCCAGATTTCCCTATGACGAGCATCTAGTAAGGCCGGAATTTTCTAAAAAAATACAATGCTGTTTCTAATGTCAATGGCGGCTACTCAAAGTCATATCAGTTATGCATACTCTCAAGAAAATACTTTCTATTAAACAAAATAAATTGACTAGAATGTTCACATCAACACCTGAATTTGACAGATTATCAATGGCTGCAATACCATATCACGTGGTCTCCATGTCACATGTTCCCAACCATGATTGCAAGATTTGTTTATTAGACTACTCTAGCAGTTTCATGTGTTTTCAACAAAAAAAATCATTCAGTACCATTTTTGTTCCAATAAAATTAAAAACAAGTTTTATCGATCAAAATATGTCGGAAATTGTCAAGTTGTGCTACCAAAGTTATTTTTTTTTATATTAAACACCAGGCTCAAAAGGCTCAAGTTCATATCCAGGCTCCAGCTCCTATACAGGCTCCAGCTCCTATCCAGGCTCCAGCTCCTATACAGGCTCAAGCTCCTATCCAGGCTCTAGAGGAGAGTGCACCAGATTGTGAGTACATAATGCTACCCAACTTACGGAAATTTTGTCATTCTTGTTCATGGTGATCTATGATTGCTGTCTGTCCGCATGTGCATCGTCAAATCTTAGGTTGTGAACACACACATTTTTAGTCCAATCTTCATGAAACTTGATCACAATATATATCTGAAATCTCGGCAAAGTTCAAAACTGGGTCATGTGGTGTCAGAAATTAGGTCGCAAGGTCAAATCTTAAATATAATGTGGAACAAATTAGTGGCCACATGTTTGGCCCATTCTTTATGAAACTTAGTCCGAATGTTTGTCTCTATGAAATATATGTCATGTTCGAAATTGGGTCATGTGGAGTCAAAAACTAAGTTACTGGGTCAAATCTTAGAAAAAGCTTGTGCACATATTAGAGGCGACCTTTTTTATCCAATTTAAATGATACTTAGTCAAGTTCGAGACCTAAAAATAATAAATTGCCCTCTTTTTCAGGTTTCGATGTGGAAGTATCTAGGTTTGGGCGCAGGAGGAGGAAGAATGTTCTTTTTAGTGATTTTTTATGTTAATTGACAATGTTACTGGAAATAAAATAAGAAATATTATCAAGTGTTGTAACTCTTTAGCTCACCTGAGCATGACGCTATTGTGATCAGTCTATGTCTGTCGTTGTGAGTTGTATGACGTCCTCAACATTTAGAGTGTTTACAAACACTCTAGAGGCCACAAATAATTGTTCAATCATAATTAAACTTGGACAGCATGGTGTTTGTCTGAATGATCATACCAAACCTTTAGAAACTAAGTTACCCCCGGGACATTTGATGCACCTAGCAGGCTCTAGGGTGGGGATTTAGACAAAAATGGTTGTCTTTAGGGTTGGGATTTAGACATCGAACAATTTTAAATGTCAATTTCCCCTGGGTCAGCCCGCCGCCCCCCCGGGCGGGCAAAATATTGATAGGTGCATAACGTCAAGTTAATATTTGTATTAAAATTATGCTGTTCTATCATTTTGTATTGTTACGTTGCGTTCGATATCATCTATAGAATAAGGAATACAGTGTTGGGCTATTACGTCATATTCAAACTGAATGCAACAGTTTAAGCTTAGGTCGCACTGAGGAATTCCACATAGGCGATGTTCTTTCGATTTTTTCTGATACCACCCGATTCATCACAAATCCTTTCGTTATTACATACTGTCTCATGACTTCCCCGAAGCGTCACCTAGACCACGAGGAACCTGTTCCCGATGTCCTGAATGCTCATTAATTTCAGCCGGGCGTACATCGTCGATGCAAAAAAATGCTCAGTGGGACCTAGACTTTAGTTCATGTTATACTGGTAGTAAGTGATTCCCACATCTATCGTAATGCAAATATGAGCCGTCTGTCATTCTTATTTACAGCAAATCGTCTGCTGTTCTGTTCCACTCTCAAGTAAAGGTTCGTATTAATACACCGAACTGTCATGCCAAACATCACTCTGAATCTCTAATTTTGTCAGAGTTTAGCTTGAACAATTGTTGAATTTTGGAGTGCTTTTTTACTTTTTGGCGGCGGATGACAAAATATACAAAAATGTTTCTTCAAAAATCAACCAAATGTGAGTTAAAGATATCACTACTCTTTATTTCAATAGGCGTAAATCGACCGATAACGGCTAATCGAGTGTCTCGATAACGTCTTAATTACCCAATAAGCCAGCAAAATGGCTTAGATTCAGGGTATGACTACATCTTATTGGTTAGTCCAAGAGCGGGGGGGGGGGCATTTATTTAAAATTCTTCTCCAAATCTACTATTGGTATAAAATGGAAAGCAAAAAGTGTCCATTTTACGAAAATCAATTTCTTACAATAATCTGCTTATACAATACTGTTTTAACCAATCCAATATGCTTCAAAAGCCTAAAATATTTTGTCTGAAAATGAAGATTCACGGGCGCGTAAAATTGAAATAATCTGTCAAATTCACGTTGGTTGTCATAGTTTCCTTTTATAATCTATTAAACACCTTCTAAAATGAAACATTGTTCAAATTCAGTTAAAGTGTTCTCTCCGAAATTTGTTTCAAATCAATACCAAAAACGCGGGAAATGGTTTGACGACGTCATAATTTTGTTAATTTGGCTGTTAGACAAACGTTTCTCAGCGGTTTTCGATCGATATAGAGCTTTCAGACGTGCACATTTTATGTGGATAGCATGTACAACGCACGGAGTAATGGAAGCTTAATGACCCCTAATTGATTAAATTTCCAAGAAACTTTCTGGGCTAATTTTACACATGCAAGATAATTTCATTTTGAACATAACGTTGGTCTCGAGGCTAGATTTTGCGTTCGGTTACATTTTAAGTTAACAGAATATTCCTGTCGTACAATGTACTTCAAATATTTTAAAACACATCATCACGTCTACTAGACTCAACCGCAAACTCTAAGTATGATGTTAAATATGCAATGGGGTCATTATCAATGTGACGTTAAAGCGTATTACCTCAAACGTGATTATGAATGTGTTTTGGAATTTCTTTACTATCCATTGTAGCAGAAAATTTGATCTTTGTTGTCAGTTGTGGTTTCACAAAGCATGTTAAGGGAAAACTTAGCATTTTCTAAAAATCTTAAAATGTCCTTAAGTGTGTCAGCTTAACAGGACAATCAAGATCATAGTTTAGAAGCATTATGTAAAGAGTTACAATAATCACAAAGAAAACATGCGTTATGCACAAAAAATACTTTCCTCCAATTATTACAAATACATTGGATCGGATGATAAGATAACTGAATACATCACTGCAGGCACATGGTACTGACAACAGAACAAATCTTCATTACAATAGTTTTAATCAAGCTTTGGTTTAGGAAAATAGACAATATAGACTATCAGCAAATAATTGTACATGCATGTACATTGTAGTATTTGCCTGAAATCTGAGCACATCTTGGTTGATATTGGTATAAAATATTTTGTGTGTATCTACCTTGTAGTGTTTGGCTACCATCTGAGCACACCTTGGTTAAAACTATGAAACTTTGACATTGGCATATCTGATTGTATAACTAGTAGTATAATAGTGACCGATTCAATGTTAATATCATATTGGTTAAATTGTGTTGCTGAAGTCGCCCGTATGTTATGTTGATTATGACGGTGTAATCCTCGATAATGTCGTGACTTTGTGATGCTGAAATTGTGACTTTTGGATTGTCTGTCACTGTGGGTGTATGATTATATAATTGTGAATGTGTAATGTTACATTATGAAGGTATGATGTTGATATTGAGAATGTATCGATTCATAAGAGTAGCAGTTTTCTCAGTAACTACCGTAGGAATATGAATAGCAAATATCACAGTATTTTCTATCATTTATAACCTATAATTGGCGTAAAGATATTGACCACAATTCATACGTACTACTGTTCCTTTAGATCAATTTACTTCAACCAATGTATGGGTTTCAAACATCGTGTGATGTCCGTATGATTTAATGCACTAGTGCGATTTTACCGATTTAACAGTCTAACGGTCTAAGTACAAACGTGCCATTAGGTAGGTGTGAGCTCCCACCGACCACGTTTGGTCTTCAAAGGATAAAATCGTTATCCCTATGGACATACCGTAGCCGCATAGTGTCCGTATGAGATCAAACACTGCTACCGCGAGTCTTGCGAGTATCGGCAACCCTCGCACAACTTTCAAAATTCGCTCCGACATCGTACGATGCTTGTACAAGCTCTTTTGAGAGCTCATGAGGTGTCCGAGCGGGCATAATCGAAATACCTTCGTGGTAGTAGGCAACAATTACTCGGCAGCTCGTTGCAACTTGTTGGGAGCGGTGGCCTAGAGGTACGGCGCGCGCTTTGGGATCGAGAGGTCCAGGGTTCAACCCCCGTCTGGACCACTGCTTACATTCGCTGAGCAAGAATAACCTCATGCTCCATTTGACCAAGGAGTGAATTGGTACATGTGAGGGCTGTGTCTGAACATGTTCGATAGTCCTGGGCGCCGCAGGTCGATATTGGCTGCACACCCGCCAGGAGAAAAATAGTCTCCACATGGAGACTCGAACGCGGGTTAACATAGTCCAATGACCAGAGGAAGTTAAAATGTCAAAGGGTGGTTGAACGTAATATTACTATCTCACAGGCAAGCTATATTATATATTTGCCATTTAAGGTTGATAACAAATAACTATTGTTCAAGTTTTAAAGGTTGTTAAACATGTTACTAGTATAGTAAACTGAACTGTGATAAACTTACTGAATGAACTTCACAGGACGGTGTGTGTGTGTGTGTGTGTGCACGGACTGGGGAAACGATAAATCGTGTAGATTACATTATACCGTGTTAAATTATCATAAGATGATATAACGTTATAATACTAATGACGAATGTTAAAACGCGAATGGATCTACTTAAAAGTATAATAATTTAAAGGGATATTTACCCGACGATACACGACAATACGGGGTCCTATTAATAGCCTCACATTCACCCCCGAACTGCATCGAATAAGTCGTTACGCATATAAGTACCCATTGTTTTTGTAAGAAGGGCTATTGTGTCATTCACAAGAAGGCTTAATGTATATACCAAGGACTAATTAAATACATTGTATATGTTCGGTAATGACAAACTCCTTCGGTAGCAGCGTACATCAAAAACGACGATCTCTTTATGATAGAAAAACATGCACTTCGACAGCAAATCTTATTTTGAAGAATATCATACGTATGTTAGAAAATGTCCCTGTATAAGGTAACTGTAGACAACTATCATTCGAAAGACATTTCGTCGAATACGACATTTCCACGAATAAGATATTTGATCTCTGACTACGATATTTCGCCGAATTATTTGATGCGACAATTGATCGAATTGAATATCTTATCATGCGAATTATATGGTTTTGTTGCATATTCAACCAAGATACTAAATATTCAAGGAACAAATTACGTTACTTTACGTTACTAATGATTTTGTTTCACTATATTAAGTCAGTGACATTAACTTGACAGATCTGTTTGGTCAACTACGTTAACAGTCTACGGTCGGATGTAAACTAGTTGACCGCTGACAGGAGAAACAATAACAACACTTTGTCTTGAAGTGTGGACACTAATTGGTCAAAAAGCTCAAGTACGTGGTGTTTAATGAATACTCACGCGGCAAGTTTAAGACCATAAGTGTCTGATTAAGTGACCACATGCTGTCTGATTTAATGCTGTAATACTAGACGCTCATCATACTGAGTAATACCGAGAGTGGATTAGGAAACATTTTGTAGATGACTATCTTTTCCTATCACTAATTAATAGAATAAAGCCACGCCTTTATGAATATTTATGAGTGCGATCACTAATTAATTGAATTAAGCCAAAACCACGCCTTGATGAATATTTATGAGTGTGAATACATTACTTATCGAACCATTTTTGTACTTATGCAAGAATGTCACTATACCTACACTATTTTAGCTATTTGAAGTTTGCACAACTTTCCCTTTTAATTGCGACATTGAAACAACTTAAGTTGAATATCCAATTCGACATTTTTTTCGAAATTAAAAAAAAGTTGAATATCAAATTCGACATTCAACTTAATTCGACATTCAACTTATTGTTTTAATGTCGAAATGAATCTTGAATATCGTGCAAACTGCACACAGTTTGTTATTTTTACATCTTTTTTGTAAATACAATGAACACTTAAACCCCAATAAAGTACAATAGGTTTTTAATGCGCAACTTCAAAACGTATACAGGCAGAAACAAAACATAACTTGTATAAATTTCCTGCATACATTCATTGCAACTTTTCTATATGTAACACAATACCATTCAGAGGTATTAATTCAAGTTTTTCTTGCAACTTGTTTTCCATAAGTTCGTTATAAAAGCATTGTAAGATACATATTATAGGGCATCGTTATCTTCACCGTGTATGTGATTCTCAGGGTGGATTCCCCTTCACGACAGGTCATATTCTTAGATGAAAAATTGCCAACTCTGTCGATTTTACTCCACATGTGGAGAAGTTGCTGGTTCCTTGTGGAACGGTAAGTAAGTACTGCTTTGGATGCAGTTCATAAAAACTGGTTAGGTGAATAAACCGCCGTATATGCCTTGAACTGAACATTTGTTAAACCCGAATGAAAAGAAACGCATGTTTCTTTTTCCCAGATAGCCCTATCGTTTAATGGGGACATTAAGCAATGAGCATAGTTAGCATAGCCCTAGCTTAAATAGAAATCGAAAACGCATGACAAGTAAATTAATACATAGTTATCTATTTGTTATCATTTTATACCAATTAAACATTCTGTTGCATAATCTTTTATCAGAAGATATAAAATTAAACATGTATGTGCTAGTATTTCTTGTGGGAATATCCCTTTAAACCTGCTGGCCTATTATTACTGTAATGACTCTTTACTGGGTCAACAAGCGACGTTTTCATTCGACTTAACAACGTTAAAAGTGGTAGTCTGGTTTATGGATTAAAGGTTAAGGTTTGAACGAGTGGCATTTTTATTGACAGACGTTTTGTTCATAGTTTACAGTCGCTTAAGTCGGGCGTATTCGCGAGATAATGAATTGTAGAATGTTGGGGTGACACCGTGTGACATATCGTTATATAGTATAAGGTTATATGGTTTAATATAGCTATAGACAAGTCCTGGATTTACTATCATACTGTGTTTGTGTGGAAATTATGTGGTCTTAAATATAATAATACAAAATGTGTTCATTGGAATATGATTTATTTACGTTATTAAAAAATCTGTTTTGACAAAAGAATTGTGGAGGCGTGTATCAGTACGTCAATGAAGAGCGTTGGTATGGATTTAAAACAAAACGGCGTGTCTGGTGATAGCCATAATGAGGTAACGGTCTTGAATTGCTTTATCTTACTTTATCCAACCTTCCCTTATTTTACAATTCGAGTTGAAAGCGTTGTTGTATTGTTTGAACATACTAGTACAAGTATAGCTCTAAAGTTCCTCGTTTTCAATTTAACCGTCCCTATTCATAGCGTATAAACTAAATCAATGTATGCCTTATTTGGATACTAAAAATTCAACTTGAATGACTTATTGTGAGTGAAGCATCATGTGCTTTCCTATCACTGTATGCCTTATTGGAAGATTATATACAATTTAACGTGTATGCCGTATTGCGACAACCGGAAGTTTACTCTTTAATACACTGTGATACTAGTATAGCACTAAAGTTGCTCGTTTTCAATTTAACCAATGTGTACACCGACATGCTAAGTTCCATAGGGCAAATACACTTTAGCTACTATACCGTCAACTAAAGTTTATAAATCATGCACAAAACATACAGTATTATATTAATGATATTATAATTTACCTATGCGTTGTTAGGATCGGATTGTAAACGTGATCACGACACATGGGTTCGAAGGTGTACTAGATATTGTAATGTTTTAATTACATCATGAATATTACTCAAAATAAGGCAACTATGAAGATGGTCGATTCTATAGAATACGTTCAATAGTTCCTCAGCTAATGAGCTAACGTGTGTCTTTTCTTTGGTTAACCGTGGCTACTGAATTCCTTTTTGGACGGATTGCGTTGCACTCCTGTCTCATATAATGTTACATTGCGATTTTTAATGGACCCACTGCTATGATATATAATGGAAAGCATATCAAATTGCTTTGACTTAATCTACTCGTGTACTTGAAGATGCTACGCCCCAGCTACCCTTCATGTCCTTTAAAAGAAAATTGAAGATCTATACGCTACTACCTCTCATACCTTAGAATATAACCTACACTATGAGCCAATGAAAACGCCGCATTTTCGCGGTTAAATGAAAATTTAATCATTAAAATTTTCTCTTAACAGACAGGCTTAACAGGCGCTAATTTCTATCGGCCAATCAGAATGCAGAATGTTATATTCTAAGTTAGTTAGAACATATTAAGTAAATTTTAATGACTAAAAAGGCCTCGCTTCGCTTCGCTCGCTCCGCCCTTTTTAATCATTAAAATTTACTTAATATGTTCTAAATATAACTTAAACAACTGAATTAATATATTGTGTACAGTCTTATTCGCCGACGCTCGCTTTAGCTGTACATATAAATTATATTTGACGTTTACTGTCGAAATGCTAACTCCATATATTGGCTCTACGCCTATCTTAATTAAAATATATCTTAAAAGCGTTACATTAATTCACTCTGGGCACTGTGTGTGCTTGGCACTTCTTGCAGATTATCGATCCGTATTTGTTTATTATCATTTACTGATTTGAAATGCATTACATTTCGCGGATTTTGTAATAATGTGATTTCTTGGGATCGTAAATACGTAGATTGTAAAACATTGAATAACAATTATAAACCCCTTTTCTAAATTGTGGAGGTCGATTAATCGTAGGGATTTCATTTGTTTTGTGGTTGAGTTTTACGACAAATTCAAAGACAATTTACCCCCCCCCCCCCCCACGAAAAATACAGAATTTACAGTATTCCATCATAACTTAACATTCGAATATAACCGACATTATGAGCCAATGAAAATGCCGCATTTTCGCGGTTAAATGAAAATTTAATCATTAAAATTTTCTCTTAACATAACATAAGTTTATTGCATAAACTATTTACAGTTTATCGCCATTTACAAAGTTCTTTCTTACAAGATGGCGATAACAAGGAGAAAAGCATGTATACAATTCATAAATATAAATTATTTCGAAAAAAAACAAAAACAAATAACCTTTACAGACTTGACGTCATGCGTTGGCGCTAATTTCTATCGGCCAATCAGAATGCAGAATGTTATATTCTAAGTAAGTTAGAACATATTAAGCAAATTTTAATCGCTTCGCTTCGCTCGCTCCGCCCTTTTTAATCATTGAAATTTACTTAATATGTTCTAACTATAACGTGGAGTACGCCCCGCGGTTAAATATAATTACCAAACAGTTCACATTTAACGAATACCATGTACACATATAATTAATTAAACATGTTTGTTAACATATTGAATATTTTAAACACATCCATTGCTTTCTGCAAAGATGATGGACTCCAGAATGACTTTAAAACTATGAACATTGATTGTGTTTAGATAATAAATTTATTGTTTCTATTGTAAATATACGTACTAGTATATATTTAGAATTATGTTTCTACTTTACCTGTTCAGCTTGTCTATAGAAATAAGCGGCTTTTTTGTCTTTCTATTGCATATGCGCAAGATCTGAATAAAATACTATAAGCATTGCACAAACAACTCTTAAAAACATTTATTTTACAGATAAGTTTCTAAATTTCTTAACATTGAGTTTTCATGATGTAATGTATATGATATACCATCTAGTACACGCCCATGTACACGATTTGGCACAGCTACAATGTACAACAATACATTTACTGGCAGCATTCAACGTTTTGTATGAAAACATTTTTCGGTTTACAAAAATAAGAAATGGGCAATGGTAGTAATGAGAGGCTTAAACGCCTCCCAAAAACCGTAATACACTTGTGAAAAAACTAACGTTATACAAAATTACGTAAAATATTATATTTCGACAAATATGTTCATCACAATTATCAAATAACATACGACGTCCATCTTACCGTCAGACGTAACCAGTTATAATTCCTGAGACGCAACTCTTGCTGAAACTACCCGTACTTTATTATTCAGATTTTTAACAGGGTGATATTGTTTTGTGATTGTAAATTATACATACTTTTTTCGATTGGAAACATAATAATGTAAGACCACGCTCACATCATTATACGGTGACATATAAGACACTACCTACAATTCGTTCACCACCCAAATACTGCCTGGTCCAACGTATCAGTTTTGTATATTTCGTTGTCTAATCGTGTTCTGCGTACGACACACAGAAAGACATTTATCTTCCTGTAAGAATATCCGGATTTCTCTTCCTTACCATTTCTCATACTGGGTAAAGTCTGAACTCAGAAAGGTTGGCCGAAACCTGTAATTATTTGACCGAAATGGAAGACCAAAGAAACCTAAACTGACTATCAAAATGAACACAATCTATACCACAAATATGGGACAAATCACTATATTCGATAAGCTATAGTCCAGGAGACAGAGAATGTAAACTGGTTATTATATGAACACAATTAATCACACAAATATGGGACAAATCACTATATATAAGCTATAGTCCAGAGACAGGGAATGTAAACTGATTATTATATGAACATAATTAATCACACAAAAATTAGTCAAATCG
Source organism: Spisula solida (assembly GCA_947247005.1). NCBI lineage: Eukaryota > Metazoa > Mollusca > Bivalvia > Venerida > Mactridae > Spisula > Spisula solida. The sequence continues at coordinate 5,547,979 of OX365960.1, read as the reverse complement.
CTGTTATAAGCTATAGTCCAGAGGTAAGGAATGAAAGAGTTGGAATTTAGTAATATAAGACGTCTGTTTGTTGTGAATACATAGTACATGCATTGTTTGAGCGAGGGGAGAAATTGTCAACACTGCAATACGATCCGGGCAATTAGTGGCGGTCTAAGCACGCTTTATATCGCGTGTTTTGTTTTACGTCTAAATGCGTACATTTGTTTAAACGATATTAGACTTTGATTTCAATCGTAATAAGTGGACAACTCATCATTCATATTGCGTAAAATATGTTTTTATTTGCTTGAGACGGACTTATTAGCCAATTAAAACAGGGTGTACACACTATTGTCTTACACACTATTGACAAATAGACGAAACTTATCTATCTTCTAGCATTAGGAAATCTGGGTCGTTGGCGACATATTGCATACTAGTATAGTCCAGTCAGGGTAAGAATCCAGTGACGCAGCGGTCGAATCCATCCACTAATACGGTGTAAAACCATTTATAAAGGCTAATACAAACAGCTACAATTCCAATGCTAAACCAACATACTATATTCGCTCTACCTGTTAAAGCAATGGTTGTAATATTTTGTGTAGACATAAACTGCAACGTCACTCTCACAATATCCCAACTGTACTGTTCATCCTTGTTTGCTGCCACCTTGCAGTTTCGAGAACGTGAAGTTTTAAATTGGCTATGCATACTTATAATAATGTCACGACTCTGAATAGGACCCACTTATAAGCCATCGTCTTGACGTACATGTATAATTATTACCCGGTAGAAGGTACTAAGATTACTATACTGTGTGTGCCGTTACATTTATTTTAGGTCTTTTTCGACTGAACTATTTCGTGAATCAGGATATAGTCTTAGTTCCCGTCCCAATGTTACAAATAGTGTAAGTTGTAATATTGTGATTGGGAACCAGATTTAAACCTGCGCCACGAAACAACCCAGTCGTAAAAGCCCTACTGTCTACTGACATAGTTATTCTTTCTTGCCGCGTGGTTAGGAAACTAACATGGGATAAAACCAGACCTTATTTGAACTGCGTACATCAGCCGGTGTCTAATTGACAGTTACATTGATGTGTATTGATGTACCCAACACTTACAGCCGGTGTACTGTCACTTTGTTTTCGCCTTCTCTCACCAGAAGACGCTAAATACGACACATGCTGACATTTAATACTCGGTTTCTATTCACCATGGGAAAAAGTGAATGTTAGTTCGAAAATAGCCTGGATACACGTTGCTGTCTTACATCTTAATGTGGTACCATTAATCAATCTTGAATTCTGCACCACACGTTCACAGCGATTAACTTCACAGTATACCTGATTATAATACAATGTAGGATGTTCACTATATTTTCTACACTCCACACTTGCTACAATTCGCATACAATGAAGTACACTATATTTGCAACAATGCACTAAAAAGTACAGTATGCTTGCTACAATCCCAACACACAAATACTTACAATCCCACACACTAATACAATGTGCTGGCTACCTTAAAATTTCCATACACAATGGCGTACAACTACGCTTGCTATAATCCACACAGAAAAATACGGTTTCGTGTACGCCCATTATTTCTTTAAATTTGTCAACATTTTTCTACTTAGGTCATTAATCCATGTTTTTCAGGCTTTGTTTCGTCTGCAGCTTGATCCCTAGCCATCATATTGATCTTATATATTGCAGGTACCGAAGTTACACAGACGACGTAGCGGTCCCGCCAGTGACGACGAGCTGGTTCCCCTGGCTTTGTCCAGTGATTCAGATATCATGGATGATTATCCACACGATCGTCACCACGACTCATTCCAGACACCACCAACATCACCACCATGTCTTAATGGATTCCCTGATTGTGACGTCATGTATAAGGAGAAGGTAGGATGTCTTCTTCATTGTTTCAAGTGTAGGCCATGAATATAACATTGGGAAAATAGAAATTACAAAATGGCAGTTATACTAGTAATTATGTTTGAATTGGTATCAATAATCATACTAACCTTGAGCTCATTGTACATAGTTGTCAGAACACGCATGTACTTACATAGCCACATGTAACTCGCCATAACAATATTGTTTTCAATGGACATTTGATATTGGTTACACTCACAGGGCCAACCTATGCAACACGAAAAGTGGACGTCTCTCAGGTGTACATGGGAGTCACGTATAAGCGTGGATGCATGTTGATTTAAAGACAACTGGTATCTAATGTTTCGTAGGACTCCCATAGACACTCTTGACGAGGCATCCGATTCTTCGTGTGACATAGATTGTACAACGCGACAATACGACAATGGAAAAGCAGTTTCGTATCGTTGTATTGTGACCTTTCAGTACTGGATTTATTGGAGTTTTTGCATTTAAGAAATCGGATGAAAGTAATAATAACGTTAACTGAGCACCGTATTTACCACACTGCGATTGCACGTTGTGGCGTAAAGGTTTATCTTTATCAAATACTTATGTTCCAAATGTTTAACACTTCATGCTATGAACAGTGACGGGTCATATGATATGATTAACTAAAGTCCACATGATTGTGGTATGTGCTTACATGGTATCTTGGTGTAATAAGTTTAAACAAATTGAATGGCCAGATAGATTCAAACACTATTATAGGCTTATCAGGAAAGGTACTTACAACTTAGTTTCGGGTATTTCCTGTTGAAATATAATTATACACTAATAAGATCTATGTCAAACATGAAATTCGGCAGGCAATAAAGCATTGCTACAATAATTGTCCAATCGTGTTCAGTATGTTGATATATTATGTGCATGCACTATTTTGTTTGAATGTACATTTTGTACGAGGTCCTCATATATCAAATAGAACTGTAACAGTCTAAGAAGTGCAACAACTACATATATATGTACAATTTTTACATAACATGCATATGCTTTTAACACAATGTTTCTCCATAACTGTGTCCACTATCCGACCGGTCTTCAAAAAGCCACAAACCGTTCTACATTAACATTGCTAGGTCCAAAACATACTATTCGTACACTCGTCATACTGTGCGATTATATTTATAGAAACTTCATACGATGTGAGTCAATTTATATGTGCGTAATACGGCATGTCATACTGTACAGTTCTATTTCTATTTATAGACACGACACACCGTGTAATGTCATATATACACATGTCATACTGTGCGATTCTATTTATAGAAACGCCATACTATATGCGAGTATGTTTTTAGAAACGTCATACTGTGAGTTTCTATTATAGAAACGTCAAACTGTGCGATTCTATTTATAGAAACGCCATACTATATGCGAGTATGTTTTTAGAAACGTCATACTGTGAGTTTCTATTATAGAAACGTCAAACTGTGCGATTCTATTTATGGAAACGTCATAATGTGCGATTCTATTTATGGAAACGTCATACTGTGCGATTCTATTTATGGAAACGTCATACTGTGTGATTATATTTATACATGCGTCATTCGGTGTGATTCTATTTAAAGACACACCATTCTGTACGGTTCGTTCTACATGTTTTCATAGACTCGTCATATTGTATGATTCTATTTTACATACACGTCAGACCTTGTGATTTCTTTTATAGACTGGTCATACTGTGAAATTCTATTTCTAGAAGCCTCATGTATTGTGATTCTATTTGATAGACATGCAATTGTGCGATTATGTTCACAGTCATGACATTCTGTGGTGATATATTTATAGAAACGTCATTTTGTGTTACTCTATTGATAGAAACGTCATTTTGTGTTATTCTATGTAAAGACACGTCATATTGTGTTATTCTATTTATAGAAACGTCATTTTGTTTTATTATATGTACAGACACGACATTTTGTGTGCATTGTGTATGATTATATTTATAGACGAGCCATTTTGTGTGATTCTATTTATAGAAACGTCATTTTGTGTAATTCTATTTATAGACACGTCATGTTGTAGACGAACCGGAAACGCGGTGTGGATATTGGTCATGTCGTCCTAAGATGTTACAACATTGCAACAATCCAAGATGTTTACTCTTGTTTCTATGTTTCTTCTCGATGGCTCAAGGTGAATAAAGGATCGGTCATGAGTTGCATCTGGCGATCTACATTTCTTAGACGTTTCGTGCTGAAGATTTTAAGAAATGTTGATATTATAGATAACGAGAGACGGTTTTTTATTATCACTTTACTATAGTTACCGGGTCAAAGCCAAGTCAAAAATAACGAATTTAAGCCGGCGAACGTTTGCACCGAAACGGATTTGTTATCACACACTGTTTCGTCATTAAAATTTTGTTCTCACATGGAAGATCACGGTATTTATGTGATAAAACACATGTTGTGATAGCAAATAATAGGCTATTACTTTCACATTTCGCATTGTTAGGTGATTTGACCTTACAGTAAGTGATCAGATCTCACTGTATGTGCAATCCAATTAAACGCAACGAGTCTTAAAAGTGATATGCTAATATATTCATATTGTGGTTCAATCCATGTTCAAAAATAATTTATCTGTCTGTCGGTTAACCATTCGACTCCTAAAATATATATAGAGAGTACGAGTTTGAAACGTGATTGAGCCGTGCAACTTGTTTGTTTTCCATTCGAGCCAATTTGTCTGGAAATATTTCATCCAAAGGCATCTGTATCTCATGGTTCGTGCCAATACGATTTTGTTGAATGCGAAAGGTTCAATTCTATAGAAGCATGCACATATTTAACTTTGTAAGAACTTATAGATCTTGCCTTAGTATCTGCTGCATATCTATAACTACATGCTAACTTTTTCAAGTCTCATTTCCCCAAATACCACGGTCCTATCGACATAAAGCCTAGGTCTCACTGAGCGGTTTTTGAATCAGGACACGAGGAACAGTTTCCTCGTGGTCTACGGGAAGCTTTTGGGAAGTCACGTGACAGCTTGTGATATCGGAATGAATTGTGATGAATCGGGTGGTATTGGAAGAAATCGGGAAAACATCGCCGATGTGGAATTCCTCAGTGGGACCTAGGCTTTAATAACCATTGCATGTATTGCAACCATCTAATTATGTTATTGTTACTTCTTGATTTATTCAAACAAGTAATGGACCGCTCAATTATTATTTAATACCACGTTCGTCGTTTTGTTTTATCGTTTTGAAGCCACTCACCCATCTACATTGTATTTTCTTTCTCGCACTAAAACCCAATGTATGCCTTGTCCAAACTACTCATGAAAGATGTGAGACCGGAGGAAAAGATAGACAGATATTTAGTGACTCCATATTAAAGCACACACCTATTGTGAGACTGTAATATTCCTTTTTGTATGACTTATTGCGAGCAAAGGCATCTTTAATTTCCGGTCACTGCATGACGCATTGTTGTAATATTCAAATTGTATGACTTATTGCGAGAAAACTCATATATAATGCCCGGTCACTTTATGACTCATGGGAGGCGTATACAACGTGTATGACTTATTGCGATAACCGGAAGTTGACTCATTTATACACTGTGTAAAAAATACATTTTCGTCTGCAGGTTTTGTTGTGAACGGTATCAACAATGTCAACACATCATCAGTGGAAAGACGCTTTCAGTTACCTAGCAGCCGTGTTGGCTTGATCTCTAGTGCTTATGATTTGTCAGCCGCCATTTTAGGAATATTTATCAGTTTTATGGGGTCTGGGAGACAGAAGGCGAAATGGGTGTCATTCGCGTGTGTTACCATGGCCGTAGGATCTTTTATTATGGCGTTACCACATTTTACATCAGGAAAATACGAATGGGGCCAAAACATAGCAATGTCGTGTTCAAAGGAAGGTAAAGTATAATTGTAATTACCGTAATTTGTACAGAAATATACTACATGGACTTGACTTAGTTATAAACAGAGATATACTACATGGACATGACTTAGGTATAAACAGAGATATACTACATGGACATGACTTAGTTATAGACAAAGATATACTACATGGACATGACTTAGTTATAAACAGAGATATACTACACGGACATGACTTAGTTATAAACATAGATATTCTACATGGACATGACTTAGTTATAAACAGAGATATACTACACGGACATGACTTAGTTATAAACAGAGATATACTACATGGACATGACTTAGGTATAAACAGAGATATACTACATGGACATGACTTAGGTATAAACAGAGATATACTACACCGACATGACTTAGTTATAAACAGAGATATACTACATGGACATGACTTAGTTATAAACAGAGATATACTACACGGACATGACTTAGGTATAAACAGAGATATACTACATGGACATGACTTAGGTATAAACAGAGATATACTACGTGGACATGACTTAGGTATAAACAGAGATATACTACACGGACATGACTTAGGTATAAACAGAGATATACTACATGGACATGACTTAGGTATAAACAGAGATATACTACACGGACATGACTTAGTTATAAACAGAGATACTACACGGACATGACTTAGTTATAAACAGAGATATACTACACGGACATGACTTAGGTATAAACAGAGATATACTACATGGACATGACTTAGGTATAAACAGAGATATACTACACGGACATGACTTAGTTATAAACAGAGATACTACACGGACATGACTTAGTTATAAACAGAGATACTACACGGACATGACTTAGTTATAAACAGAGATATACTACACGGACATGACTTAGTTAAAAACAGATATATACTACATGGACTTGACTTAGGTATAAACAGAGATATACTACATTGACCCCAGCCTCGGTTTCGGGAGGTGTATACATATTAAAAGAATATACACCTCTCGTGCAGGCCATCTAAGCCAATCAGAATCCTTGTTACATAATAGGTATACAATATTTGCTAATATTGCCTTTGATTCTGTGTGTGAATGAGATGGATAACTTTGTTACGACAGATGTAGTGTAATCTTGTATTCATAGTGCGTGCTACCACAGGTAACTGTATCATTAATAAAGAGTAAACACACAATTTGTATTTCATAAAATTTATAATAATGATCTTAGATAACATAAAATATTTTTTATTACCCTTTATCAATGATACAGTTGCCTGTGCGTGCTACTAAAAAAAATTAATGTCAACTATAACACGCGTTGAAATTGATTAACTTGTATTATCAACTAACACTATATTATCAACTTGTATTATCAACTAACACTGTTCAATATTCGAGTGGAATATTGAACAGTGTTATTTGTGAAATATTTGTCCCTAAATTGGACTTTATTCTTGTATTATCAACGTTTCGACATTTTGCCTTCATCAGGAAATACAATCATATTTCTTTAAGAGTGCTACTTAATATGAACTAAGGCATTGCCTAAAGGGGATTCAATCATCCATTGATAATAGATCAAAATAACTCATTACAGTTATTAGTGAGGGGCATCTTCACAGTATGGTTGTTCATACATTTTGTATTTATTTTACATTTCATGAAATTCAGATAGAGTTTTAATAACTCGAGGGCAAAAACTCAAGGAAAATTGACTAATACAACAAGAGGACCATTGGCTCTAAAGTGCTCACCATATGACCAGCAGTTTAGGCAGAATCAGTAACCTGGTGACCTAGTTTTAGACCCCAGATGACCCAGTTACGAACTAGACCTAGATTTCATAAAGCTACACATTGTGGCCAAGTGTCATTAATATAACATCAAAAATGTGACCTCTAGAGCGTAAACAAGGTTTTAATTTGATGTGACCTAGTTTTTGACCCCAGATGACCCAGTTACGCACTTTGCCTAGTTTGCAAAGCGACAAACATTGTGACCAAGTTTCATATAGATTAGGTAAAACGAGTGCTCGGGTGAGCTAAAAACTTGACGGACATCATCACAGTATGAGCGTTCCTGGTCATTTTAAGTTTCATGAAATCCTACCAGCTATTTACAAAGAAATGAATGTGAATGGACGGGCGGGGTGAATTCTTCATTAAATCAAGGGCAATAACTCTTAAGAAAATTGTCCAATAACAAAACTTGACTGGCATCATCTTAGTGTGAGCATTCATATTCGTTTTAAGTTTCATGTAATTTTACCGGCTAGTTCCAAAGAAATGACTAAGAAAGGACGGGCGGAGGTAATTCTTCAATAAATCAAGGGCAACAACTCAAGAAAATTGACACACAGAATGTGTGTTCATATTCATTTTAAGTTACATGAAATTCTACCAGCTAATTACAAAGAACTGAATGCAAATGGACTGGCAGATGAAATTTTTCAACAAATCAAGGGCAATAACTCTAAGGAAATTTGACCAATAATGAAACTTGACAGTCATCATCACAGTAATTGGGTGCTCATATTCATTTTATGTTTCATGAAATTCTTAGTTACAAAGAAAGGAATGCAAATGGACGGTCATAGTGCATTATACTATAAATCAAGGGTAATAACTCTTAAGGAAAATTGACCAACTTAAACAAACTTGACAGGCATCATGACTTTTTTATTTAAGTTGCTTAAAAATGTAGCAGTTAGTAGAAAAATGGCTGCAGTCGGAAGGACAGACAGAAATATTTAATAAATCAAGGTAAATGACTGTCACAGGAAAAACACCTGACAGGCATCATCAAAGTACTGTATAGTTGTTCATATTCATTTTGATTAAGTTCCATGTAATTCTACATGCAAGTTACAGAGAAATGGCTGTTGATGGCGATGCGTCTTTGCAAGCCGTATGGCCAGTCCACATGCACATTACCCCAAGTGCCGGAGTAAAAGTTAAGCATTACATAAGTTCAGTGAGTCACAATGTAACTATATAGTTTTCACATAATCTTCCTTTTGGCAAAAATAATCGCGATTATTGTACCTAGTTGCTCTATTGGCTTAATGCAGCCACCCCCCTGTCAAAAAATATTTGATTCAGAATTTCACGCACATTGCTGTTAAATTAATTCTGTTATACCGGAAAACGGGTTTTATCCTATAATGTTGATATGGTCAGTGACAAACCCTATCTGCAGTTATAACTGAACTACCTTTTAGGAGACCCCTAAGGAATCAAAATGATAATCAGCCAGAATATGGTTTTAAGAACCGTGTGTTTTAGCGTTTTCTTGAATGACGACTAGAGCTGTCATTGATACGACCCAAGGCATATCGATGATTCCAATATAGAGGAAGACAAGCATCGGCGATACATCGTTATACAGTTACACATATAGACGAACAAGAAACAGGCTTTTCAGTCAATGATCCCTTTTTAGCCATTCTACACCGTACATGTTGGGTATATATTCAGCTTTGAGATAGCACGTTTCTTTAGAGTTTAGACATGACACATTTTTACAATTTGTGAGCTTACATTTAACAGACGGACTGTTTTGTGCAGGAAAAGGAGGATTTTCGGTGGTTCCATTCATTTACTCAGGTATCGGTTCTCGATATCGACATTACTCAGTAAAACCCAATTTTCCGGAACCGGAATTTCACGGTCAGGGTGTTAGCAAGCAATAAGCGGTATAGCGGGAGTGAATATTTTTTCTTTTTTCAACGTTTAAACATGAAAAACATATAAAACAATTGTTACACATTATCATTAAACATCTTAATTTTTAAACTTTAGCAAGAATTATCTGAAAAAATGTTCAATATTTGAAATATTGCATTTTATTCTACACTGTCGCTTTCGAAGCTCGATACCGATGGTGAGAAAATATACTCATTTTTCAAGTTAAACATATTATTGTGGCAAAAAATTGTCAGCGAAGTCGTAAAATAATGTTGTCAATGTGTTCAAGTAAGACTTTATTCAAATTCTTATCTTTTGGCTAAAATAATCGCGATTTTTGTACCTAGTTGCTCTATACGCTATATCAGTTTCCCCCCTGACGTACATTCGGAATATCTCGCACATTGTCGCTGAATTAATTCCGTAATCCCAGACAACAGGTTTTAACCAGTAATGTCGATATGGGGAATATTCTAAAATGTGAATCGATAATCGACTGGTTAAAAATATTGTTGATACCGCTTAGGTCAATGACAGCTCTTATGATTGCATCACACCGGAGGTCACATGGCAGCTACATACTGTAATGGACAGTCACAGCAGAGCGACAGATGAATACTGATCAACACGACAGAAACTTTGTTAAACACGGGTTAACCAACACAGGCCTTAACTGGATCTGAGGGTTCTTTGAACTTGAAGGGTCTTGGGACAACTGTCACTTCCTCGGTCTTGTTATGTTCATACTATCCACAGACAAAAAGCACCGAGGAATTCATGTTCTTTGTTAACTTATATTTTGAGCTTTTTTTCCAAAAAACTTTCTTATAAATGATCATAAAAGCACTCATGAAAAGTTACATTGTTTTGGTCAATTCTCATATGTTTTCACGGAGATCTGTATTGACAAACCAGCAGTAGACAGTTGTCCTACATTATAAGATCAATTAACATGGTCATCTAACACAGAATGATTGTTGATAATTAATTCACAATAAATGGTTGGGTTGATTGTTTGTTGTTGACAATTTGGGTACGAACAAATTTGGATACGCTTCGTTTATCAAACTTTGTGATGCAAATTAGCATCGAAAGTTGATTCCTTTGTTTACCTACGCTAATTATGTGTATAGAAGACAGTTTTCCTTGTTTGAAACAAGTACTTTAATCGTATAAGCAGTTATTTTAACGATTGTAGGGCTGTACTTACTTGACCGAAGCGAGGATGGCAGACTTCCGTTTGCGAGGGACAGTCTAAAATCCTAACCGACCGCCTTTATCTCGCGCGCTAGCATTCTTACCTCCCCTTTTGTAAGCTAGGGCCTTCGGTTATCTCAAGGAACATTTTTAAACATCATTAAAAAATAAAAGATAATTTATTAACAACAATAATATTTTTTAAATGAGTTTGCCAATTCCATTCACGTCTTCAGAGTACCCCGAAAAAACCACTTCCTGTACACACAAATTTCACTCTGACAGGGGTGACCACATTCGGAGCACCTCGTACAATTCTGCTGTAGAATCATATTTTATCTGGCGACGTCAGGAAGCGATAAATGCCGAACGGACCGTTCCGATTGGGGTGACCAAATTTTGGATGGGCTAAAAACTCGCAACACGTACAATGCCGTCTGGCGATTCTAAATCGCGATGCCTTCGGCATCGCGATTCTAGAATCCCTATTAATTGTGAAAATTGGTACCGATGAACGCAATTAGACACTACTCAGCCATTAATGGTCGATGTTCTAGACATCTGCTCTGCTAGACACAATGTTCCTAATATCGACACGCCAGCATACTCTGAACTGACACTCACTCGTGGAACTGACTTGCCTTATTCGGTGAATTGATGACATAATCCGCTAACCAGGACACCATATGCGGCGCGGTATTCTCCTGTGAGTTGTCTAGAGTTAGGATGGTGATTATACGCCCATCTTAACGTACTAGCTATTAATATTTGATGTCGCTTTAACACCATATTTGGTAAAGATGACATAATGTCGCCGGCTCATTATTATTTGAAATGTTTCTTGCTGGGAAATCGTTAGAATATTCTGCACTTTGAACGGTCAGTGCTGTGTTGCGTATGAATTTGAAAATAAGACGCTATATTAAGTATAACGATGCTAGTTCCACCAGGGAATGTGGTACATTGTTCCTGTTTGAATTTAATTGTCAATTAGTAGGCGTGGTAAGCAAAAACAGACAACAGCCTTCGCCGCCCCGAAGGCAAACTGCTTTCTGCGCCCCTGTGCCGTCAACGTACTTAGTGGTTAGAACTTTAGCACGTTGTACATACATGTTTATGCAGCTGCAGTGTTTTAAGAGCTATCGTACAATGTACAGTGATACTTTAACGTTTTATGGGCTTTTTGGACCGCTGAAATTAGGACTTGCTTGTGGCTTGTGTTTTTTGTATGGTACGTGTTCTGATTGTGTCTATCATGCTTGGCTGTTTCTATGTGTGGTCTTCCCTGTCCGAGTTGTCATTATCTGCTTGATTTCAATCGTTTAGCTATGGTTATTTCCAACAAACTCTATGTCACGTGGAATTGTCAGCAGCTGTGGTACACATATTTATATAATTAAAACTGTGATTTCCTTTATTACAAAGTGTCAGTTGTGACTTCTGTACATTGTAGTATATTCTAGACAAGTTAAAGGATTGATCGATGTTTCTTCTCATTGGTTTTCAGATAGAACATCAAACTGTGATGGGGAGTCAGAATTACAGCATTATTTATATGTTCTCATACTGGGTCAACTGCTGCACGGTATAGGAGGTACTACGCTGTATACGGTCGGTGTGAGCCTTATCGATGACAGTGTACCAGCTAGTAGTTCTCCTATGTATTTAGGTAAGCGGATAGTACTAGTAATTCGGATAATAACTGTTTTTGACTAATATCACACTATAGGAGAGATCATGTTTGTATACAAAGGGATTAGTACCACCAGCTAGCTATTGGTGGATAGCAAGTTTTTATTGTTCATTCATCCAATAGATTGATTGTGGGCATTTTGCATATGAATACGGTGATTACTCCTATTTAGTTATTTTCTTGTACCTTAATAATTCAGCATGCAATGTCAACGCTGATATCAACGCATGATGCCTACTTCATTTATGTATTTGCCAAACAGAGTTATTGTGGCCGTTATAAAATTCATAAGAACTCAAAAAACTTATGATCGCTAAAACAAAACACCAATAACTTTGCAACCGTTATAGCATCATAGAGAGTTATCTCCGGAATGCAACTTCGTTCTTTAGCTCGTTCATGCTATCCTGAATGATTTCCTTGTAGTCAGTAATTAATAGTTTAAGCCTAAGTCCCACTGAGGAATTCTACATCGGCGATGTTCTCCAGATTTCTTCCGATACCACCCGATTCATCACAATTCCTTCCGATATCACAAACTGTCTCATGACTTCCCAGAAGCTTCCCCTAGACCACGAGGAACCTGTTCCCGGTGTCCTGATAGCTCAATAATTTCCACCGGGAATACATTACCGAGGCGAAAGAATGCTCAGTGGGACTTAGCCCTCAGCAAAGCACTTAGTCATTTGAAACACTTTCAAGCATAATGTCCATGTAGTGTCAAATTCACGCACCAATGAAATTCCAAGATTCCTGTCACATAATGTTAATCATACAATATCATTCAATTTGGTGCATTAAGGAATTTTCTATTGTAGTGTTTTCAACGACTAAGGGGTTTGTGAAAACGTAGTTTACTCTAGTGATACATGACCCTTAAAGTTATCACGATTTAGAACTATTTATTTATTTTTTATGAATTAAAGGGTAAAACAAATAGTCCTTTTTTGTTATCAGATACATTACTTTTCGTAATAATACATTAAATAAAATAATGATGAAAACTAAATGGAAATAGTCTGGTTCACAGAATACTTCATTTTTTGTTTGTTTTTTACCACTGAGAACAGGTCATATGCCCTACCATAGACTATTCACTAGAGGCGTTCAAAGGACAACAATTAGAATATTATGAAAGAGCACCTCAAGGCGAAACTATTAAAATCTCCAAACTGACTACAGTGACATAGTGTGTTGAGGAATTGAAGCGACAAATTGTGTCTATTATGTCTTATAGTCATTTAATCATTCATTTGATGCAGACAATTCCAATAGATTTATTTGCGCTATAGGAATGCCTGCTGTGTTATTCCATTTTCCCGATCGCCGTTGTTTATGTTTGATATCATCGTGCTTTACTGTTGATCACAAGAAGATTTCGCTGTCCGTATTTTAAATAGGTAGTTTGTGTGAAAGCGCATCCTGTTTTTGCTGAAAACTTAAGTTAGGAATGAGCCATTGTGGTGTTAATCTTAAATCTGGGCTGATGAGACAAATTGATTTTGAAAATGGAAATCAGTTACTAACAAAGACAACGCGCCGTAGTCGAACATGGCACCCGTCTTGTGGTGCTTTTGTTATGATAGTATTCTATCATTACCCTAATAATGCTAAATTAAGTAAATTACCCAAATATTTTCTGTAAATTATGCATATCAGCAATACATTTTTCACATGTGACATTGTCGTAATATACTTAATATGACCCATTTATGGTATCTAATTAACATAACTTGACCTCTAAGCAGAATGTTTGTCTTAAAGGCAACACACTTCCTTTTATATTTGTTCCATGTCTGACTCTTGGGTGGCTGAGCGCTGCCGCCGTCTCTGGGTGGCTTTGGATTGTCTGTGTGCTACAGTATTTACCATTAATGTTCAATTGTCAGTTGTTACAACTCTTACAAGTCATGTGTGGACACGAGGCAACAATTAGATTATATGTTCGATACAAGGTCGGCCTGGTCAAGTATTTGTACCTGTAGGTCAATACCGGTGTTTGTCCGTTCTATTTTCTTATACATTATCGCCACGGTTTGGTTATGTATAATTCACATTGTTCATTTGCGTAAACCTTTCATGAAATCGACCATCATATTTCCTGTTGTCATGTATGAAGTAATCATTAGAATAACATTGATTTATTCCTTTCCTAAATTGTTATACGCTGTATTGAATTTCACTTATTTTGTCTCCCATCTGTGTATCTAGGATAATAAGCAAGCATAATATGTATGGCATAGTATATCAAAGGTTGTTTACCCTTCGAAAACACTGTTGAACCATATGTAAATTGTACAAATATTACTACTCCATGACTAGACTGGTACTCGTTCGAATATTAAAAATGTACGTATATTGCGACGTCAGAATGCAATCGGACCGAGGCACCAGTCTACTCCATGACTTACTTCAGTAACCATTTTTTCGGATGAAACTAAAACTGATGGCCGTGTAGGATGCTTTACATCTACACTTAAAAGGAAACAGGAATGATTCTCAAACTTGGCCATCTTCTGTACCATACACTTTCATCCAAAAAAATAAAACTGACTAATATTCCATTGTGGGGGTAGCCCTTATGAAACTATCGGCGGCGAAGAGAAAGGTGGTGAAAATCGACCCGGAGATCATAAAATGTATTTAGAACTTTGACGTAATGTTGTTATTGCTATATTGTTATTATTTAGTTGTGGTTCCCCTTTTCAGGTGTAATGTATGCTTGTGCCGCTCTTGGACCATCGATTGGATATATAGTCGGGGGCCAATTCCTGGAATTATATGTTGATTTTAATAGTGTTCCATTGTCAGAGTAAGTATTGTGTTTGTCAGGTATCGTAGTGTTGTATGGCGGTTATTGTAATGTTCTGTTGTCAGAGTAAATACTCGATAGTCTAGCGACGAGTTCGGTATGTCCCGGGTTCGATTCCAGGCCGCGTCATACCAAAGTCGAAATAAAAATGTTACCAGTATTTACCTTGTTAGACGCTCATCCTAAAAGGAAAAGTGGCTTCTTTTCTCTCAACGAGGTGTCGAAGTGATCAATATATAAGGTGAAAAAACTTGTTTCACAATCCACCTAATATAAATTAGTATAAACTTAATACTAAGTATTGCACTTGTCGGATATTGCGTCACTGTATTATAGCGATACTCTGAACAACGTAATTGGAATATGTCTCGTTTGATGAAAAATCAATGCATATTTTGGCGGGATTTAAGACTTTTGTTTGTCGAATTTTATCTTGTATTTACAATGAAACAGTCTGTCTGGTTTGGCGCATACGATGAGATTGGCGTTATATTAAAGCTATATATATATATATATATGTAAGTGAACGTCTTGTTAAGACAATCATGGATATACTAGATAATTGTCTTGGTTGAACCAGCCATTTACTAGTAACTAACGTAGGTAAAAATATCAGGTATCATATTGGACAGGGAAGTCAGCTCTCAACAGAAACGTCAGAGTAAGAATAAAATGCACAAAAACTTACCAACTTACTAACTGTTTAACTACACGTCTCACTAACGAGAGGTGTACATGTAAGTACTACTTACGACCTTATAAGACCCATGCATATTTATAATGTGCATCACAAGGCGCTTCTTATGAGCCTATTTTCATGAAAATCGGGACAGAACGTGTTGACCAAACTAAAGTTAAAAAAGCTTGTTTTTCCATAAGCAAAGAGTAGTTTTCTGACAATTGTTTTTTCAAAATAGCGTTTTTGTTCTTACGACCTTCTAGTTATAAGCTAGCGATGTATATATTGTTGTTTTATTTCCAGAGTGGATATAACGTCAGAAGATCCCAGATGGGTGGGTGCGTGGTGGGTCGGCTTTGTTCTAGCCTCAATGTTTTTTGTGTTAGCTGCAATACCTATATCTTTGTTCGGTGCTGAATTACCAAGTAAGTTTTCCAGATATTTTTGGTATGTGTATTTGTAAGTGCGTGTTTCCCTGTGTAGAGAACATAGTGACATTTTCATTTGAGTTAAATTGTATACATGTCCTCAGTAGCTAACTTTACGTTCTTTGGAAACATACTTGGCTGGTTAATGACCCATATAACCATATCAAACTCATAAACATACCAGTAGACCGTCGACCGAGCTGTGTTTATATTTTCAATGTTTGTTAATTGATAAGGCTAGAGTTATCTCCGGCGAGCTACATCTCAATCAGTATAGGACAGCGAAAGCACATGTCCTGAACATACACAACGCGTAATTTTGTCAAATGTTTCTGCCAAAACTCGAACTGACATTGCTAGGGGTATTTAATTTTGAACATAGTTCATGTCTTGAAATCTCTATTTAATTGACACACCAGTTGTACAAATGGTATGAGCGAGTATTGAGATATATGAATATGACGCTGGAAGAAATGTGCAGTGATACCAGCGTTATGATTGCCATCTAGTTATACCGTACTTCATTCACTGACTGGCAATTATGTCTCTGACTCGAGTGAGAGAAACGATTAGAGCTCGCATCGGTTGTCTAGAAACGTGTAGTACATGGAATAATGTAAATGTCAGCTGTCTGTCATGTGACCATCTGTCTGTCACGTGACGTCATCTTGCTGATTTACTCCGTGAGCCGATGACAGGAAATCAGTGCCTTCAGCTGTAGAAATGTTGCTAAATGTAATCAATTTCGCGAGGTTTTTATCAAAGAGTAATCAATACTTTGACGACATTTTGAAGTTAGAATGACTGGAAAACGTAATTGAATTTACGTGATGTAAATATTTAATAAACTCTCCAAATCAGTGTGTTATACAATTTAGTACATACAAGAATGACATTCATAGATCTTCTGTGTGTAGTTAACTGGCACAACCATCCAAATTATATAATTTAAGAATCTTTGTTGGTTTATGACAACATAGTTATGTGATTTTGAGATGTGTATATATTTTATTGATTCAGCATACGTGTTTAAATATCATGAGCTTACTCACACCAACAAAATCACAACATACACTACAGTTCAGTCAGGATAAAAATCCAGTGACGCAGTGGTCGAGTCCACTTTAACGGTGTAAAACCAATTATAAAGGCTTATACTGTACAAACAACTATAATTTCAGTGCTAAACTAACATAATAATAAATTATATTTCGCTCTACCTGTTTCGACCATGGTTGTGATTTTGCGTACACATAAACTGCAACGTCACTGTCACAATATCCTAACTGGACTATAAATATACACAAGTGTACAAAAGTAAACTAAAGTGCTTAGCCATGCAGTCATGAGCCAATTTTGAGACCTCTCGTTTCTGGTCATAATTATTATAAACCTACGCCCTGACCCCCTTGCCTTCCAATGCCGGACACATACCACGTATACACTATGGTACAATTATTCAACTAGCTTTCAGCTTCCCAATCAATCATACCGGAATGACACTTAACGGGATTCGAACAATCGACACCCCGCTACCTTAATATAGTTAGTAATAAAACCAACTATGTAGCATCTATGTATAGTATAGGTACAAACTTGGACAGGGAAGGCAGCACTCGACTAAAACAGCCGAGCACATACAAAATATAAACATTATATATCACAATACATTCTCATATGACAATACCGTTTACTAGAATAACCTGCTACAATCGCGAATTTATGTGACAATTCAACTTGAGATTAAATTCAATCTTTCTTTCAGCGGCGAAACACATACGGGAAACAAGAGTTTCCGAGATGCACGGTGATGATGGGACCAAACATAGCGCTGTCCCGACAGAAAACCGGAAACTCAAGGATTTAAAATATCTCCCTAAACAACTATGGCTATTAATTAAAACCCCACCTTTCCTATTTATAACGTTGGCTGGTGCAACTGAAGGTATGTACATGTACTCCGCTGGATTAGAATGAGAAGGTCGTAAGTACTATTTAGATCTACGACCGTATATGACTCAGGCGCTTCTTATGAGCATATTCTTATGAAAATCTGAACAGATCATGTTGACCAAACTGAAGTTTAAAAAACTTGTTTTCCATATTAAGTAAAGAGAAGTTTTCAGACATTTTTTTCTTGTTTTCGCAAAATATCGATTTTGTTCTCACTATCTTCTCATTCTAACCCAGCGATATGTTTACGAACCTATGAAATAAGCTACATAATGTATTAGGTACCTAAACTATGAAATTATCTATATAACTATAGTTATACGGGTGTGTCTATTAAACTATCCAATGAATTATATATAGATATGCGTGTTATTTTTCTAATGCAGTTTACTATAATATGTTATAATATCCAAGACTCATTCTTCATTAACGATAGATAGGTTTTGTCCAAGCATTCTTCTATTGCCTTCTGGCATATTGATTTGATGGTTCAATAATACGTGTATCGTACAATACAGCCCACGGACGATGAAATGGTTTTCTATCCTTGTGTTTAGGGGTGACCGGGACAAGTCGGAACAAACATGTTTTTTAACAAATGGTTCTCACAAATTATGCATTTTTACAAATGAAGTACGTATAGTTTATCAGCATTTAATATATTCACAGAATATCGACTCACTTCATATATTGAGTGAACGATTATCAAAATGTGAGCGTCCAAAGTAATGAGGTGCAATGTTCCGATTTGCCCGTCGATGGTGCAAATTAGAACATGGTTGAGGGTTAAATGGAACCGATACTAATCCATACTCTGCCAATACACCCCGGTCTCCCCTACTTATACTTGTTATTTCCGTTTGGTTTTAGATTTAGCACCAAACGTAACAAACTTATGCAATCACTGATGTTTATATTTAGGTTTAACAACATCAGGGTTTGCTACGTTTTTGCCGAAACTAATACAGAATCAGTTTGGTGTTACTGCGGGATGGGCTGCCATGCTTACAGGTAAATACAGAATCAGTTTGGTGTTACTGTGGGATGGGCTGCCATGATTACAGGTAAATACAGAATCAGTTTGGTGTTACTGCGGGATGGGCTGCCATGCTTACAGGTAAATACAGAATCAGTTTGGTGTTACTGTGGGATGGGCTGCCATGATTACAGGTAAATACAGAATCAGTTTGGTGTTACTGTGGGATGGGCTGCGATGCTTACAGGTAAATACAGAATCAGTTTGGTGTTACTGCGGGATGGGCTGCCATGCGTACAGGTAAATATAGAATCAGTTTGGTGTTACTGCGTGATGGGCTGCCATGCTGACAGGTAAATACAGAATTAGTTTGGTGTTACTGCGGGATGGGCTGCCATGCTTACAGGTAAATACAGAATCAGTTTGGTGTTACTGCGGGATGGGCTGCCATGCTTACAGGTAAATATAGAATCAGTTTGGTGTTACTGCGGGATGGGCTGCCATGCTGACAGGTAAATACAGAATCAGTTTGATGTTACTGCGGGATGGGCTGCCATGCTTACAGGTTAATACAGAATCAGTTTGGTGTTACTGCGGGATGGGCTGCCATGCTTACAGGTAAATATAGAATCAGTTTGGTGTTACTGCAGGATGGGCTGCCATGATTACAGGTAAATACAGAATCAGTTTGGTGTTACTGTGGGATGGGCTGCCATGATTACAGGTAAATGCAGAATCAGTTTGGTGTTACTGTGGGATGGGCTGCCATGCTTACAGGTAAATACAGAATCAGTTTGGTGTTACTGCGGGATGGGCTGCCATGCTTACAGGTAAATACAGAATCAGTTTGGTGTTACTGTGCAATGGGCTGCCATGCTTACAGGTAAATACAGAATCAGTTTGGTGTTACTGCGGGATGGGCTGCCATGCTTACAGGTAAATACAGAATCAGTTTGGTGTTACTGTGCAATGGGCTGCCATGCTTACAGGTAAATACAGAATCAGTTTGGTGTTACTGTGCGATGGGCTGCCATGCTTACAGGTAAATACAGAATCAGTTTGGTGTTACTGTGCGATGGGCTGCCATGCTTACAGGTAAATACAGAATCCGTTTGGTGTTACTGCGGGATGGGCTGCCATGATTACAGGTAAAACATCTTAGTTTTAAGACTTAAGTATCATCATCATCAGACACCAGGTTTAAAACTTGATTGTGCACATGTCGTTAACATTGTCGCACCCCACATTTGCTGCGAGACTCCGTGCGTTTATATTGTAGTAGAATCAGAATATATTACCGTAGGTCCTGACGACGGCTCGTTAAAGGTGGTATAAAGTAGCCTAGTGCATCATTAAGGTCATCATACATAGCAAGTGTACTCTGCCATTATAAATTCTTTAAAAAACGGTTCTTGATTGAACTGCATAAAACATCCGCATGCATATTCGCAATGCGTCGGGCTGAAGCAGACTACATAATGGTTACTTATTTAAAGTCTTAGTACACTACCAGTCTTGATAGAAAAAGAAGTATTATCAAACATAGTGCATTTTGGGTAAGATACTCAATAACTTGGTTAAGATTGATTCGATCATTCAGATTTCAATAGATCATTTTATCGTGGTGGTCTTAATTTTAACTTTTTTACCGAATTAAAGAGTTTTCTATGTTCAGCCTAGGTCCCATTGAGTATTTTTTGCCTCAGCGATGTACTCCCGGTGGAACTTAATGACGATCAGGACATCGGGAACAGGTTCCGCGTGGTCTAGAGGAAGCTTTGGGGAAGTTATGAGTTTGTGATATCGCAAGGAATTGTAATGAATTGGGTGGTATAGGAAGAAATTGGGAGAACATCGCCGATGTGGAATTCCTCAGTTGGGTCTAGGCTTTAATTTTAACTTTTTTGCTGAAGTGTTTTCTATGTTGAACTAGTATGTTTGTGATATATGTTATGTTTGTACATACAGGTTTTATGGCGGTACCAGGAGCAGCAGGCGGTCAATTGTTTGGTGGATATCTATGTAAACGGTTAAACCTGAAGGTGCGGGGATGTATCCGACTGGCGATCATCAGTTCAGGGTTTGCATTGTTGATGTCCGGAGGACTGTGGGCTAGGTGTAATTATCATAATATTGCTGGCATCTCCACTGACTACGTCAACACGTAAGTATACATAGTGTGTGGGCTAGAGTGGACATTGTGCCTTGTATATGTTGTATGTTTTTTCTGTGCTCGGCTGGTTCAGTTGGGCATTGTGCCTTGTATATTTTGTATGTTTTTCTGTCCTCGGCTGGTTCAGTTGGTCATTGTGCATTGTATGTTTTTTTATGTTTTCTATGCTCGGTTGATTAAGTTGAGTGTTACCTTCACTGTCTGACTTAATATTATCTTTTTAGAGGTGCGCGGTATTACCGATATACTGACAACCATGGTATCATTTTCTTGGCGGTACCCAGCCCTTGTGTTCGTCTTGTCAGTTGTAGCTGTTCTCTTGTTGTTTTTTTCTTGGTCATTCTGCATATTGGTCATTGTGACTTGTATACAGATGTACGTGTTTTTTATCTTATTTTGTGTGTTTCTGTGGATTTGTGTTGTTTTTACGTTTCTGTTGAGTACTGCCTTCCCTGTCTGATTTGTCGTTATTAAGATGCGCTTCAACATTGTATGTTATATAGTCGTGTTTGACATCTGTTGACTTGTTGAAATACATTTATAGCTGCTGATATCAATTAGTATAGATAACTTTTCCATACCATGGACGACATGCCGGACACCAATGTATTGGATGCAGATAATCTTTTCAATCAACTACACCTGCCTGATTCAATTGTTAGGTCAAAAGGTTCAGGCCAATCAATTGTTGGAGACGAATGTATATAACATGAATGGTTGTGTTTCTTACTTAATGGTGATGATTAAGAAATGCGAGTACTGTATAGTATTATATTTACATACTAGTATAGCTCAGAGAATTTGACTTGATCCTGATCTTTATGCATGCATATCATGACAAGGTTCTTGCGTTGAATATATAAATTTCCGTGCAGTATAGGTCCTTTAGATTTGTGTTTTTATCATACCTCGAGAATCTTCGTGATACTTTCCGCTAATTAAAACATACAACCGGAATTATAAAAGTAGACAGTATATCTGCTGTTTAATTATGCAAATAGAGGGTCGAGAGTCGTATGAAATCTCCACACTACTAGTATATCGGTAAACAAAAGTAGGCAGCACTAATACTATTAAGAGAGATTTTATTTTGCGCACACATCGTAACGACCAGAAACTAAACAAAGCGTATGGTTTGACTGGAAACTGTTGACAACGGTCTTTAAACAGCTGCTTCTTTAAACATTATTTCTGTCTTCTCACATTGATACTTTCTTTGGCTCTGTGCTAGTTAAGTTTACACGACCTTGTTGTTTTGTCCATCTGCGTGTAATGTTGTTAAAATATATGTTGTCTGTTGTTACAAATATAACCTTGCCAAATAAAGAATACTGCATTGTGTCGGAAACAACGTCTACACATGTGGATAACTATCGACATTGTTGTCAAAAGGATAATATTAAGTCAGACAGGGAAGGCAGCACTCTGCTTAACGAACCAAGTACAGAAACCATAAAAATCACACAATGTGCAACTGAACAAGAAATGACCCGCCCATGTCCAAGCTTTTGAAAAACTAAATTAACTAGTTTCAGCAATAAAAAAAACTGAATGCCCATGATAAATGACCTAGTTCCAACAGTTAAATGGCTGAAAGGCCTAGTTTTAATTGTAAGTAGTCCGAAAAAGTAGGAAACAGTAGAAAAAAGCTGAATATCAACTTTTCACTTCAGATCGAACATAGCGCTACCAGAGCTTATAACCTCATGTAATCAGGATTGTAATTGTCACACAGAGTTATATGAACCTGTGTGTGATGCTCAGGGTCTACAGTATTTCTCACCTTGTCATGCGGGATGTACTACAAGATCTGAAGATAAAAAGGTAATTTTATGTCCGTCCGTCTGTCCGTACGCACCCACTTGACGTTGTGGGGTGTGGAACAATATGCTATATTTAGATTCTATTCATTCCGTTGCTTACGGGGTGCAAAATGTTGCTTATGGGGTTTTACAAACAAAAGAAAGAACAAAAGAAAACCCCACAACGTCAAGTAAGGTAGAACGTCCGTCCGCCTGTCCGTCCGTCCGGGCATACGAATGACCACTTGTTGAGTATGAGAGAACAAAAGAAATCTCCAATAAGAAACTGCTTTTACAAAGACTCATCGATTGACATTTCAACCAATGTAGAAAAAACGCTCCGCCTAATTGTTTGTCCGAGGTTTGGTTGTCGAAGGTTATCAAACAAAAACATTGGATAATGCAAACATGGCAGTGTCATATTTCCAATGTTTTTACAACCACAATTAAATACTTCCATTGACCAACTATGGTGCTCCCAGGATAATGTGAAAGGCGGGCAAATTTGGTATAGTCCACAAAGGTGGATTACAATTATGTACACCAATTATCAATGATGTTTAGAGTATAATACTGCCCTTATCTGTTTATTTAAGTGATTTGTAAAACCAATTTTGCCACAGTTGACCAAACCAATTCATGTTTGTAAATATCACATTATCCTGGGCGGACTATAATTTCTCGTTTTACATTTGTAATCATAATGTGTCTGGTATTTAGATGATTTGTCAGACTGATGCGCGTAATACAATATCCCGATCATTCAGTACCATTAATGACATTTCTCCCATTGTTGTCGTTGCCCTGGTTGCGTTTGGTACGGTCACATACGACGTGTCTGTGTTAATTTGTAATTACAAATTATATTTAGGAAATAGATCGCTGTTTAGCATGATATACACCGGTGAATAGATTACGGTTTAGAGTTCATATGCGTAGGAATTAATCACTCAGGCCTACGGCCTTCGTGATTAATAACTATGCATATGACCGACAAACCGTGATCTATTCACCAGTATAGCACGCAAAACTGCGATCTATTTGCATTCTAACACGTGTAATTTGTACAAATTTAAATGGAATATTTTGTTTGCGATTTCTTCTGTTACCTCCCGATTCATCGTAATTCCTTTCGATACCACAAACTGTCTCATGACTTTCCCGCAATTTCCCCTAGACCACGAGCAACCTGTTCCCTATGTCCTGAATGCTCATTAATTTCAATCGGGAGTACGTCGCCGAGGCAAAAAATGCTCAGTAGGCTTAAAAATATAGGCTACATCATTCCATTTTGATAGTATAGACTGGACAAATACTGGCTAAGATAGATGTCAATGTCCACCAGTTCACTGGTCACAATGTATTTTGGTACAGACGTTTTCATTATACGAGTAAATCAGTGAGCAGGATTAATGCCAATCTCTCCCACATTGTTCGCTATCAATTATTGATGACAGAGAACGCTACAAACTGCCCTGGGATATGTCTATATATGTTGGTGACAAATGCCAATGTACTGTCACAGTGCATCATCCTTATAGCAGGAACATTTAGGAGACGCAATTACTGTAAGGTTGCATGAAACTGGTGCCATTATGCAACTGTGGTCAAGTAGAGAACAAAGAGTGACGTCATAATGTCTCATATATGACGTCACAGTGTAAATATAATTACAGTTTGTCACGTGACTACTATTATTAATCGGTTATTATGAGTTAAACAGTAACTATGTACACGTGTTATGTTCTAAATAAAACAGGGAAATGCAAATGTACTTGAAATTGCGAAACTGGGACGGAATTACGGTAACAGTTGACAAATGCTCAGATACAGTCTAATTGAACATGAAAAAAGAAAATATCAGGCAAGATAAACACTTTTGGTTTATGTGAATGTATTTTAGCTCATATATGTATTCAACTAGTTCTACAACTTATACGTATCACTCTTAACACCTCACTCCTGATAGTTTCCTTCGCCAAACACAGTCTAACTCAACCAGTAGGCCATATATGGGTCGTTTATACATATCTGTCAATCACACACTTACTCTTTTTTATTGTCTTTTAGACATACACGAACTGCGCATGCGTGTCACCAACACCGGGAATGAATGAAACCACAGTAACAGTGGGTAAATGTGAGGACAACTGTTCGATGATGTATGTGTTCCTACCTATAACCTTTCTCTACATATGTTTACAATTCATACCATCACCAGCAGCTACGGCAGCCACCTTGAGGTAAGATTTATGATAGGCACATGGTTTCAAATTTTCTGAGTGTACCCTGAGTGTATAGAGACGGTTGTACAACGGCCATGTTTAGCCGCAACGGATATGACGTTTCGACAGCTGTTACCCAGTTGTTTAGCTCACCTGCCACAAAGTGGCAAGGTGAGCTTTTGTGATCGTTTGTGTCCGTCGTCCGTCCGTCCATTAGACATTTCGCCGTTAACACTCTAGCTCTTTCAATTTTGCTTTGATCTTCATCAAACTTGGTCAGTAATTGTATGTCATTGGAATCTAGGTCAAGAATAACATTGGGTCATTTTGGGTAAGAAAACTAGGTCAAAGGGTCAAATAATAGGAACACCTTGTTAACACTATGGTGGCAACATTCTTACTTTGATCTTCATGAAGTTTGGTGAAAATGTGTATCTTGGTGACCTTAAGGTCAAGTTAGAAGTTGGGTCATGGGGGTCAAAAACTTGGTCAAAAGGTCAAATAATAGATAAGCCTTGTTAACACCTTGGAGGTCCTATTTTTGCTTTGATCTTCACCAAACTTGGTCAGTAGTTGTATCCAAATAACATCTAGGTCAATGTTGAAGTTGGGTCATGTGAGGTCGAAAACTAGGTCCAAAAGTCAAATGATATGAAAACCTTGTTAACACTCTGGTGGCCACATTTTTGCTTTACTCTTCATGACGTTTGGTCAAACTGTTTATCTTGATGACCTAAATGTCAAGTTCGAAGTTGGGTCATGTGGGGTAAGAAACTAGGTCGATAGGTCAAATAATAGGAAAACCTTGTTAACACTCTGGAAGCCACATTTTGCTCCAATCTTCATGAAGTTTGGTCAAACTGTTTGTCTTGGTGACCTTAATGTCAAGTTCGAAGTTTGTTAACACTCTGGAGGACAGATTTTTTATTCAATCTACAAGACGTTTGGTCAAAATGTGTATCTTGATGACCAAGGCTGGTATTCACAAAGCATCTTAGTTGAAAACTTAAATATTTTGACTTAAGTTAAAAATTAGTATTGCATATTATCGTGCACAAATTGAAGATTAACCCATGTTTTCTTAGTGATTATAGTAGCTCTTTACATAATAATTTAAATCTATGCAAAAAATCAATAATCGTGATTGTCATGTTAGGCTGACATACTTTAGAAATTTTGGTGTTTTTAAGAAAAAGTTTTCTACTAAGATGCTTTGTGAATACCAGCCCTGAAGGTCAATTTTGAAGTTGGGTTATGTGGAGTCTTAAACAAGGTTGATAGGTCAAACAATATGAACACCTTATTAAAGCTTTATCTTTGCTTTAATCTTCATCAACTTTGGTCAAAATGGTTTATCTTGATGATCTTAAGGTCACGGTCGAAGTTGGGTCATGTGGGGTCAAAAACTAGGTCAATATGTCAAATGATAGCAAAACCTTGTTAACACTCTGGAGGCCACAGTTTTGTCTTAACCTTCATCAAGTTTAGTCAAAATGTTTAGCAGGTGAGTGCCACAGGATGTACGATCCTCTTGTCTAAAGTTGTCAACGCACACACAGATACCAGTTCCTGTGACGTCATATCCGTTGCGGCTAAACATGGCCATTGCACAATTTTCTCTATGCATACGGTACACTCAGATACTTTGATATACAAACAGTACACGCAGAAAATTTCCTATGAGATTTATTATAGAAACTATGCTCCCATCTTAATAGGTGGTATATCTATTTGCACATGTCGGTCGGTAGACCAAATGGTTTCCGTTAAATAACCCAAGAAATTTACATGGTGGTTTGACAGCAACTGTAGATGACCCCTATTGATTTTGACCTTTAACATTAATGACTATTTGGCTGTAATGGTGGCATACATGTTTCACAAACATCTCTAGTTTAAATTGTGTTTGTTCCCGAACATTTATTTTTGAATAGTGAATGGTTTCGAATAATTCGTTTCAATGCTATGCATTTAACAAAGAAGCATAATTGCCCGAGCGTAAATGATGCATGTCATAATATATGATGTAATTTGACTTGTGATTTTCAAAGTTTGCCCTTAGTTACACTATTACCCCCCCCCCCCCCGCCCCGTCCCCTCTCTTGAAGGTCGACACCACACCTCCCATAGAGGTGAAATACATTGATTTACTTATGTGTGCATATTATTTTATAGATGTGTTCACGATAGCCAGAGAACATTGGGTCTTGGACTTAAGTGGTTCGTGGTGCGAATGCTAGGTAAGTTTAACTAGAGTTTAAACACTTTCAACGTCATTATCAAAGTAATAAAATGTATTTTAGATGCATCAAACATTCCACTCTGTGTGTCCACATGAAGTTTTGCTAGCATAGTGCAAATATGTTTCAGTCAGACTTGAGTTTAGTAGAACCAAAATACTCAGCAATGCAATAGTTTAAAATAAGTTTTTATGAAGACAATTAAAGGTGCAATATTGCCAAAATTATTTCTTACATTAATATGATAGGAAGATAGACTACCTACATTTAATCAAACATGTGGTTCTCGTATTTAATTATTCAAGCGTGTCTTAAAGCCACCCAATCGACCATTTACTTGTATTGAATGCTCACGCATTACGTAGTCCCGATCTCACGAAGCATCTCATTACGAATCTTGGCTAACATTTGAATACTGAATACTCAAACTAGAGTCAGGGTTTGAGAAAAATCTTAAGTTCTTGAAAGTGTATTATTAAACATGTTGAGATATCAATTTCGTTTCTTGTCTCTCTTTGAAATAAGTTTAAAAAATTGTGATTTTTGAGCGAAGCTTTAGCTCATATTGAGGTGCACAGGTTTGGGGGATTAGGGCCTGGACTATGTAGCTGTTTAAGCACATGCTTTGAGCTGCCTTATTTAGTGGATCCGTCGACAGGCTGCTGTAGACACAGTCTAGTCTAGTAGACCGACCATAATGTATACATATTAAGTACTCGTGTCTATATCATTGATTCACCTTAATAAACAGTTTACAGTTTATTTGCAATACATTAGGCAATATGCCAATGAGTATACAAAGATACAAAATGTACATGAAAACATAATTACATATAAATACATGGTCAATAATAAGCTTAATTACAATGTATATAATACTTTAATATTCTATCTTCATACTTCAGGTACAGTACCAGGACCAGTGTTGTGTGGTCTTATTGTTGATAGCACGTGCATATTATGGCGGGAAAGATGCGGAGAGCACGCATCATGCTGGATATATAACAATGCTCAACTCAGCAGAAATTTCTTCATTTTAACGGTTGGATTTAAAAGTTTAGCTGTGATATTGTTTATATTAGCTCACCAGTTATACAAGCCTCCACCTGAATCCGCTGTGACGTATCAAGTCCGTACCGAGGCCGTTACGGCGGAAAGTCCACCTGAACATGACTATTGAAGACGGAAAACATGTTTCCAAACGCGCTCAAAGTTAATCCACGGTGACGTGTCAAGTCCGTGCTGAGGCCGGTACAGCGGGAAACCTACCAGAACGTGACTTTTCATGACAGGAAACTTTTTTTCCAAATGAGCTCAAAGCCAATCTAGTGGTTACGTAGTAAAATATTAGTATATGTATGAACTATTTTCGCATTTCCGTAAACTTCAAAATCACAAATTGCATTACTTTTGTTCAGCATTAAGTGTCCAACATATTTATCAGATGTGTGAATTGTTCATTTTTCTCTAATGCGCATGCGTTAATATCCATTCCGTAAGACGCCGTGCTCAATTTAATGTTGTTATGACGCGCATAAAATGCGTATGTCTCATGTACATCTATTAGTTACATGTTTTATATAATACAACAGACCATTACGCAAGCCATACATTCCATGTTCAATAGAAAGCACATTCAAACACTAGAAGTTTACATTGATGGTTTAATGATTACGCAGGTACAGTCAATATCCAGTGTCTAACAGTGAGACACATGAACAGATTTACTTGGCACTGTTTTATCAAAGCACTCATGGAAACCTTAAACGTACGTTCAAATTAAATAAAAATAAACGACTCCAAAGTGTGGAAAATGGATTTGCAATACTAATAATAATTCATTTAGGAACTCATACAAAAAGATAATATTAAGTTAGACATATGTGTCTCCAAATGTGCATAGTGCTGAAGAATTATAAAGAATTAAAATTTGAACGTAAGTTTACGATTTCACATAGTGCTTTGATAAAATAGTTCCCAGGTGCAATCAGCCTTATTCATTCATTTCTATCAAATACACACCAGTTTGCTCAAAGTCAACATCTCAATAACTTTATACATTTGGAAAACATTCGTATATCATTAAATTCATAGCTCGTATTACCAGTGTGTTTAGCTCACCTTGAGGGCACACGGTCCTTTATTACACCCAGGGACTTGAAAACGCACATTTTATGAAATGGTTAACAGACTATGTTATATTCAATTGGATTTGTTCATAGTTTGAACAATAGTAAATAATAAGATACGGATCTGACTTAGTTGTGCAACTAACTTTGTGGATGAGCCCGTCTCCAGGAAAACCTGCTATCTTGACAACACATATGATTTTGAGATTTTCGTTAATTTAATTGAAACATATTAATGAAGCAGACTGCAAAACAAATTATGTTCATATTTTGATTTTTAAGGAAGTTGCATTTGTTTTTGAAGAGACCTTGTTCAGAGCCTTTTAAATTTTTAAATTTCAAAATGGTATCTTATTTTAGAATTATGTTTTAATTAAAAAATAAATAAATCGAAATTGTAAATGTTCACATTTAGAGAAAGACTAAGAACTAACTCGTCGTTTTTCTCATTCAAAGTACCTTTCCGTACCCCTCTGACATATGTGTGCGCTTATAAAGTCCTTGGGTGTATAGAAAAATGTTTCCTTTCTATACATATACTCGTCTCAAAATATACATTTCTTTGTTTTGTTATTGTAATTGTGGACCTTCAGGATGGCTGAATGGTCGGCGTCTGTCGTGCGTCATCCGCCAACTGTTTCTTTAAATTCAAAGATATTCCCTCCTTAACCACTGAAGGTATTTTGACAAAACTGTATTGGAATAATCCATAGGTCGTCCTCTTCAAAGTTTAATGTTTGTACCAACAGTTCCGGTCCGCAAAAGTATGATACGGGATGAAAAGATAGGTTTTTGAAAGGCACCTCATCCTAAACCATTTAACTATTTTTTACCTAACTTTATAAGAATGGTCCCTCGATGGTCCTCTTCAATCGATAGTATCAACTGTTCGGATCAAATGCGTGTGTAGATCATTATGTAAAACATTGGATTATGACTGAGCAGTCCTTAAATGACATATCCTCTCCTGTCCAGATTTCGATGAAACACAAGAATGCTCAATCGGTTGATCATGAAGCTCAAAGCAGCTTAACGTATCCTAAACTATTGAAATTACCAATGTACTCAGATAAGCGATTTAGATTTAGGACCATCCTTGTTCACTCGTTTTATAATCGAAAACATCATAAGAACATAATTATTGTTTTCAAATTTGACCATCTATTCATTTATCACCATCTGTAACAGATATTAACGGGGTAAATGGAAACAATCCCAATGTCAGAATTATACTTAATAAGGATCGATAATAAGGGAAGGAACTTTTCAAAACAGGGTCTAATTTCTGGACATGTATAGGCTGATTAGGAATTAAGAACCATAGAGAGTTACTTCACATTGTTACTTTCTAAACGCGCATAGGTCTTTACTAGTTAGATGTTTATGTTTGTTGATGAGTGTGGGATATAAACAGTTCAATTTACAACTGGAATGGTCAGATTGAGTAATGGTTTTGGCGACGTGTTCTATAATTTTCTCCTCATATTTTGAAGTATGCCAGCCATAACAGTTTAGTTATAAGTGAAGTTAAACTATTTACAAGTTAGAACGGAGAAGTATGACTAAAGCAAGGATAAAGTTAGAGGATCTCAACTATTTAGAAACTAATGTACTTTTATGTAGTATATATGCCTTGTGCTTTTTCTAACAAGGAAGATAATTTATATTCCACATGAGATATATTATTGATTCTATGTATGATCATGTACTTTTATTGTCACCAGTTCGATACATTTGCTACCAGATGTGTTTAGTACAGCATTCATGACATCATCTTTAAATCACAACGTCATTTATGGTACATATTGTCAATTCCATTTTCTAAGGTTCTATAGGCACGAGCCTCACATACATTACGTAGTTTTCATAATCAAGCTATGCCCCTTGTTTTGAGCGGCCATTTTGATTGACGAATCTTATAAGCAATTAAGTAGATATTTATAAAGAATAGCACTAGTATATAGCAAGGGTATACAAGCGTTACTGGAATATCAAGGTGATGCTTTGACTTCCATCAAGATGCCATAAGATATTAGAAAATCGGACAGGGAAGGCAGCACTCAACTTAACCAGTCCAGCACATAAACTTAAAAAAACATCACATACAACAATTACACGACACATGCCCAACACATAATTGAATGAGAAAATGAACTAAACCGCTTAAAGCCCAAGTTTCAGCTGTCAAAACATCGAAAGCTGTCACAAAGCGGAATGACCTAGTTTCAGCTATAAAAATGTCATGACATGTTTTAGAGAAGGGACTTTATAAAACCAATTGTGGTTATAGTAATCTTTTATTCAAGACTAGATTACGTTGACTTCAATTTAGTTAAATCAACATATTTATAAGCGAGTTACTAAACTAAATGGCTGGCAATTCACAACAAGTGAAGGTTGAATATCTTTATTATGAAAATAACGTGTAAATATACACGCGTGTTTACTGTGACACACGAAGTATTTATTCTTCCAGAATCTACTGTGATATTAATCGATTATTGAGGTCAGTCACTTGTTTACGTAATATTGTGTACATAAACATTGAAATTTCTATTATCAATGTCATCATTTAATAGATATTTTGTGTACAAGTATGTGATTTTATGAATAAGGTGTTGGTTTGCACTGCCACATTCTCCAACTAAAATGTTTAAAACAATAAAAAGTCCATGTTATGATATTGCAATGTTTGTATACAATTGACCGACCTGATTAAACGGACTTTACTTATTGTATAACTCGTTCATTTAGGTTAGTCATCTGTAAGCATAATAATGTCGTCATCAACATTGTATGTTTTCTTACTTTTTCTTACTTTTTTCTTAATTACACAAATAATGAAAATACGGTGCTTGAGTACATTGCCTAAAGATAGAGTATTGGTTTTCTCGGACATTTTACCCGATTTAAGTCACAGGTAACTGAATCATATAGATAAAGGGTAAAAATTATGTTTTTTCTTTTATAAAATTTATGTTATCTTAGATATATATATATATATGATATACTCTATTAATGATACAATTACCTGTGATTAAAGTTTTGTACATAAACAATGTTAAAAGCTATGTTTTGATATTACATTGTTTGTATACAAGTGACTGACCTCAATAAACGAACTGTACTATTTGTTACTTCAATATGTGATGCATGGTGCATATTGTAAACAAACTTGTTATTATTATATACGAGATTTTATTTTTTCAATTATATTGTATATAGATTTGTAAAATTATGAGTATTGATTTTGTGTCTATTTTCTTCAAATGTGCAAATAAAAGACATGACAATAGTGCTTGTGGATTATTTCTTTCACATGTGTTCAACTTAAAGGACAGATCACAGAAAACCTGAAGAACAACACCGACAACAATACACAGCACACAACTAAACGACAAGTCTTAGACAAAGCTCAAGTTGGAGCTCGCATACCTTGTAAATCACTTCACATAACATTGCCGTATTATTATACCCATTCTGAGACTAAACTATGACAAGAAATCAGAGGAGAAAACGTTGACTGACTTATATTATATGTAACAGTTGCAAAGCATATATACTCAAGTTTAAACTTGATAATTATGACTTAACTTATTGTGCATTTTATTTACAACCAGAATAACATAGATCTGAATAGAATCAACACCGAAATGCACGCTATAAAAGGTACCATTAAAAAATTATATACATGTACTTAAATACTGTAGCGCACAGACAATTCAAAGCCACACAGAAACGACAAAAGCGCCTAGCCATCCACGCAAGAGTCAGACATAGAACGAACCATACATATCCAAAAACAACTGATATTTCAAACAAGCCTATATACTAATACTCACCCCGCAGTGAATGACACACTGTGGACTTCGAATTCCGTGCATAATTAACCATAGAGAAGATAAGTATGAATGTTATTTACAATGAAGTCAGATTGTATTGACATTTATATATTTTATTAGTTTGAGGCCAGTCATTGTCGGTTTCCTCTTGTCAGTTTTGAAATACTTCAATAAACTTTTTCTGTTGCAATCAGTGTAAGACTGAGCCGCCTAGTTCAGTTTAACTGATTGGCATATTCTGCATTATAAATAAAAAAAACATTACCGATTTTTTTTTAAATATTTAATGTTAACAATTTATGATATGTTTTCATACATTCTATTTCATATTATAGAAAACCGTGTTAAACTTCAGATGTATAATTATACAAATATATAATACTACATTCAAACAATGAGTCAAATATAGACGATAACATCACTCACAAACATAACAAATGATCAACCAAATTATATCACAGACATATGAATCAATACTGAAAAATAATTAAGTGAAAAAGATGCAAACAATAAAGGTAGCAATTCCTTTTCATACAGTGCGGTTTAGTATCGGACCATTTTCTACCACGACATTTTGTTGCCAACTTGACAGTGAGCAGCATATCAGACGGAAATTCTTCCCAAACAGAATTTGGTACGGTCATAGTGCTTACAATGGGCGGAACAAACAAACGATGTTGGTGTAAAGTCGGAGGTTGACACAGAATGTTACAAACAATAGTTTACAGGTACACATATACAGGTTTTGTGAATATGATATTTCAAAAGGAGAACCGATTCCGTGTGTTTTAAATGGCCGTGTTTAAAAACAAAACTTGAAACCGTTATGCAATGTTAAGATATGAAAACAACACACAAGTTGAGCGGATACGCGCTTTCTGATATTTGTGCTTCGCCAACTGCTAGAATGTCTTAATATGTACAACGTTTCGTATTTTCAAAAGGTACATGCAACTCAGCTCTCTATGTATATTTAAACAGATGTTAATAATGCCAAAACATACAGATCCAGTGTTTGAAGAAACCAGTTTGGTGTAGCACAGTAATACCATAGCGTGTACGGAAACAGGAATATAAATACAAAGACCTCACAATAAACATTTCGGAAATTACGTGCTAGCTAACAATGCCTTGTCGTTTTATTGTGTTTAAGTATACTTCATGTGACATTTTTGACATAATCAGTTCAATATAATAAATGATACATAATAGGGACAATATAATTAAAATCCATGGTCAGCAAATACAGTACAGTCTCAATAAAAATACCATCTCAATGATCAGACTTCTAAATTAAAACTTACATTTTCAAATCCATTTTTAGTGTCATTATCAGCTTTTTCAGTTTCCTTACATACTACACCGATGTCAAGTACAACTCAATTAAAAGACACGTTTACATGTATAGTAATATTCACAAAGGTGGTCAGAATATTGAGGTATTACTGTACAAATTTATAGACTTTGTCGAATTTTAGTTTTTTATCACACATTATGCAACAGCTTGAGCGGTAGGTTCCTCCTTCTTCTTCGGGCTGTCCATTTCCTTCATGCAATCATAAATAGCTTTCCTTGATCCTGGAGTGTTTTGTAGGTAGGCAAAGTATGCCTTTCGCATGTTTGGTCGTGACGTGTGATGATATTCAGCTAATCTGTAAATAGGTAAACAAGAACATTGAGTACGTGTTATTATCAGGAAGTTTGAGAGAAAATAGCAAGAAAGAGAAAAGTGGAAGAGGTCAACATGATCATTGAAATTTATGAATTAGAAGTTGGAAAGGAAAGCAAAAGACAGAAAAGTGGAACAGGTCAATATGATCATTGAAAATTAAGACTTAAAAGTTGGAGAGGAAAACACAAGACAGTGAAAAGTGGAACAGGGCAACACGATCATTGAAAATTATGACTTGAAAGTTGGAGAAGAAAGCACAAAACCTGGAAGAGTGCAAAGTTCCAGTCATGGCCCTATGTATATTCTGGCATAACAAGCACCAGATAGGGTAGGTAGGTAGGTAGGTAGGTAGGTATGAACTTCAAATTATTTAACTTAAAACGTATCGAGTGGACAAGTTAATTGAATAACACTGTTTAACTTTAAAATAAGCTGCACTCAACGGTCAAAACATTAAACAAAATACAATAAGCTTACGTGTATCACACATGTTCGCTTGCGGAAGAGAAAATTAGTACTTGTCTTAAACAATTAAAGGGACAATAAGTCAACTGTTTAAAGTATTGGACTGAAATTCGGTTGACAAATGACACAAAGTCACAAGCTACTTGGAGGCGAATTATTCAGCAAGAGGCGAACTATTCAGCAAGAACAGAAGAGTCGATGTCTAGCAATGGCGACGGAGCCTCACGTTGCTGCAAACCGACACAGATGGCGATGCTCAACAATCGTCTCAAGCAACAGACAGCACCTGGAGGAGTGAATAAATGTAATTAACGTGACTTACCTGTCTAACTCCATTCTATAGAAATCTTGTCGTGTTCGCTTGTAATCTGAATTCTTCCTATTTTCTCCAAAGTGACTAAATGACCTGACAAGTTCATCCCTACAGAAAACAATAAAACATGTATTGCTTTATTTATTGATGACGTTAGTGGTGGTGGTGGCCGTGGTGGTGGAAGAGACTTGCCTTACTGGGAATGATACTATATAGACAAGATTTTAAGCTCAAAAACCATCAACAATCAAACGTCATAAAACACAGTATTCGCCCTTTTGACATATAAATGCAGTGCTAGCGATTTGTATACTGTTCTGTTTTCTTTATGCCTTACGTGCTCTGCTGGCTGTTTTTGTTGAGTGCTGGCTTCCCAGTCTGATTTTTAATCTTCTTTTTGTTTGCTAAATAAGTGATGTCAGTGGTTGACAGTGTCATGTATGATATTTACTGTGTGTTGGGTATTGCTTGGTGAGTTGGTTGTCCATGAGATATATTCTCATTCTTATGATTCATTCGTGTATACTGGCTCCTACTTAAGTCATGTTTTACTGATTTATGTTGCAGGTTGTTTGAGTGGGGTGTCGTATTTTTGTAGTTGATAAGTTTTTATGTTTTTTTTGTTTTTTTTGTCCTTGTGTCTTGCATATGATATCTGTGATTTCTCTTCTAATGAGTTCTTTTTCTCGGCAGTTCGTGCTATGTTGCTTCTGATGAGTTTTGCCTTGTTATTATCTTAATGCTATGTGTGATATTTTTCAAATTGTATATAAATCTTAAAGAGCAAACAAACGTAAATGAAGCGAATTACGTTACTCACCTTAGCATAGGTACATCACCATAATGTAATTCTTTGGTTGATAGATCAGAATTTGGCGGGACTATCACGGGGAACTTAGGAAGTCTTGTACTGCCTTGTTTGGCTTCTGGTCTCTTCTGTTTACTGTAAATATAATCATACACAATAATCATACAGTTAACGGCTTTAAATAATCAGGTCATTATGTCGATATACCAAATAAATTTATGTTTATGCAAACGGTGGCGTCGTATTTGTTTATTAGTACAATTACCAAATGAAAAGACAAACATACTGATTTGCCGTAACTAAAAAAATGATTGTTACTACACTTATATGATATAAAATAATGAAAACGTCTTATTTGCATTCTTTACACAGTCAATTAAGGAATAAATATTAACAAAATACGTTGATGGACGATTATAAAAAGTGTAGTTGTACTTCAACGTATCTTTATTTATTGGTACACATTGGTACACATTGGTAACATAATTTTACTAGCTGACTATCCAAAATTATTTGGTCAAAAATGTTCTCTAGCCAATAAAATGGACAATAAAGAAAATTGCTTTCGTAAATGACACAAAAACATAAATGTAACCTACTAGGAGGGGTTTTTATATGTACAGTATTTGCAAAACAATGTTTAAGGTCACTGGGAAACATTTATAGCGGGTATATGCATGCTTTATACAAAAGGACGTTTTTTTTCAAATAAAATGTATTGAATACAATAAGCATAGCATTATGAAGCACTATTTTTATAACTGAGGAAAAAAAATACAACAAATTTCACGACGCATGACGGCACTTACATAGCTATGGTTAATTAATTATGAAAATATGAGTCAAAGTTTGTAGATGAGAGCATTATCAATAGTTTAATGGACAAACTTTTATAAAGAACGAACTGTCAAACTTGTTAATAAACTTGTATCATGTACAACAACAATCAAAATACAAAACGAAACTAGAGAAATGGCAATGTTTTGCTGATATATTAGATATAGGTGAGAATATATTGCATTTCGTGAGTTTATAATGATATTAAAATCAGACTACATTTACTGATAACTACGAAATAGTGTATGTAAAGTATCCCTTATCATGCTTTAAATGAACTCATTATATAAGTTTATTTTGATACACATACTGAATCTTTAATGGCAAGCACAAACACAGCTACATCTATCACATGACAAAATAAACCAATGAAAACAGACTACATCCACGTCATATTAAAACAACATAACATATAATTGTTATTGATGTTACAAACAACATTTTCTGCGCAAACTTACTTCGATTCTTGTTCAGTGTCCGTACTACGACGTCCTCTGAATTATAAAATTTTACAAACATGGAGATAGAAGTCACGTGACAAACTGTAATAGTAGTTACACTGTGACGTCATATATGAGACATTATGACGCCACTCTTTGTTCTCTACTTGAACATAACATAACACTCGCTAGTTGTGTATGAATTTAAAATCTTTAAATAAACCACATTAGATTGTTTGTTGCCTATACAACAATCGGTGACTATAAAGTGTAAGTCAATGCATATTTAAAGCGAATTGAGGCAATGTGTTTTTAAGTTATGAAGTGTATAATGACGAAATGTGATACGAACATGATATAATATATGTTTTATGAAGGTCACACTTGGGGTCACACTTCAAACAACACGTGTAACAATCGTCGTACGAGTATAATACAATAACAATAGTACCAACGCGAGAAAGACAAACTCTACTTCACAATAATAAACTACTGGTCATTGAAAATTTAAAAAAAAAATTAAATCAGTATTTAATGGTTAAACAGTTACTGTATTAGACAAAACGTTTTATTAAAAAAAGAAGAGATACAGAAATTAGAACATTTTCTATGTACATTGAATTATGTGTGAGGTTGTAGGGTTGGTTGTTAAAGTGTGGGTGTTGCCGCCGGAAGGGTTGTTAAAATGGCGATGTGTTACCGTCTGGAAGGTTATTAAAATAACAATGCGACGCCGTCGGTGAGGTTAGTTAATATCGTTGTGAAATCGTCAGAGTGGTGAAAATTTGGACGAACATTATGAAGGTAAATCATATATCAGTCACTTCCACTTAGTTCAGGTGTTTCTCACGGAAACTACCGATGGAGGTATGTTTTACGAGAGCCATTCTGTAGATGAGGTGTAAGTTAGGAAAGCCGCAACCTCTAGTTCATGTGTAACTTAGGAGAGCCACAACCTCTAGTTCATATATAACTTAGGAGAGCCACAACATCTAGTTCATATGTAACTTAAGAGAGCCACAACCTCTAGTTCATATGTAACTTAGGAGAGCCACAACCTCTAGTTCATGTGAAACTTAGGAAAGCCGCAACCTCTAGTTCATATGTAACTTAGGAGAGCCACAACCTCTAGTTGATTGATGTGTTACTTAGGAACCCACAACCACTAGTGGATGTGTAACTTAGGAAAGCCACAACCTCTAGTTGATGGGTAACTTAGGAAAGCCACAACCTCTAGTTGATGCGTAACTTAGGAAAGCCACAACATCGAGTTGATGTGTAACTTAGGAAAGCCACAACCCCAATTTAGGTGTAACTTAGGAAAGCCCCATTCCCTAGTTGAGGTGTAACTTAGGAAAGTCGCATTCCCTAGTTGAGGTATGACTTAGGAAAGTCAAACCCTCAAGTTGTGATGTAAGCCACACACCAAATTTGTGAAGTGAACTGTTTGTTGTATGTATAACTTACGACTGAGATTGGGAGTTCCTGTCTGTATTAGATGACGCTCTGGCTCTGAATAAACAAATACAATGTTCCTATTGTTACGGTCACACTACATAAAACCAACGTTAGATTGGTTATAATGTTAAAACATGAAATACAATGATGATAACAATGATGATAACAAAGACATTCCGAAACCGTTACCTGGGTGATACTCCGTCGCTGGAAGGTGGAAATAATGTGTAATTTTCGATAACAAAATCCCATTGTTTCAATATCAAGGGTAGGCTACCTTTGTTTGTCCGTCAATATTTCAGACAGTTGTTGGTTATTGACTCCTATAATGTTTCTACATTGAAACTATGTAAAGGAGCATGGAAATGATAAATTAATATATAACAGCAGATGGTACAAAGCATTCCGCTATGGAGTAAAAGGATAAGGTTATATAAATATAAGCCAAAGAAATGTGCAACTTATTTTATCGATTTCACTGCTTTCTGACTGGGTTAATCTATACGACACTATAATATTTGCACCATACAAGAAGCAGGATGTATGTAAAGCATTGCTATCTAGAAGGGCCATAAATATAAACAGATACAGGGGTCAGTACTAATATAGGGACCAGGGTTGACCATGGGGATGCGGTAATATTGGTATATTGTGTGCACCTATACGCAAAATATTTCTGTATATTAACCAAAAAACATGATTCATTAAACCAAAACTAATACAAATATAGCTATAGGTTGCATACAGTATACTAATGCTACATGTATAGTGATCGACAATGCATACTTTTCTTTGTTTTTATTTGAAGGTTTCAGTTTATTAAAACATAATTTAAAACAAGAACTTTTTTTTCTAAACTCGAATATATTTAAGTTACTAGAGTAATCATTAAGCATTGTCACTGCGCCTTATTGACATAATGCCATAAAATCAAAATATACGAACACGCCACTTAGCTTAAATGTAAAAGGAAATACAATGAGCCAGAGCTTTTAGAAACATAGCATTGTTGACCAGTATGTAATAATGCAGATATACAGTACAGAAGAAAGTACTCACGATTTCGGTTTGTTTGTGTCGGATGCATGCATTTGTTCAATCCTCTTTTTTCTTATCTCGGCTGTCTCTAATTTTGGCAATACACTTTTATCCATGTTTAGACTGTCCCATGGATCACATAGACCGATAGCCGTACATCGTGTATAATACAGTTTGTCATTCTGTAATAGGGTAGTAGTAGTAGCATTATTTAAGTTTCATCAACATGTAACAGGGGTGTCCCGGTAGATCGTGAACGGTGCTAATAATTTACTAGGACAACTCTCATATATGCATGAATAATGAATTAACTAGGATCTACTCCCATCGGAACGTTTTTTTAAATCAACGAATTTTTGTGATTACATTGAACAACTACAATTAGAACTATTGTGATACAATTGCTGCTGAATATATATGAGCCAGTCTCCAGGAAAATCTGCTATTTTGACATCATGTAATTACTACATGTACCAAGGTTTTAAAAAAGCTTTAAAATAAGCAAAAATGACATATTTATAGATTCAATTTTAAGTGATTTATCCATATATCACTATATCTTAGCTTTAAAATTTCTTATGAATTATGTCGAAATCACTTACTTTGTTGTTATGGTGACCAATTTCAGAAAAGTACTCCGATTGAGAAAAACGATGAGTTATTTGTTTAAAACAGTAGTAACCTTTCTCTAAATGTGAATATTTACAATTTGGATATATATTGTAAAATTTAAAACATCATTCTAAAACGTGATACCATTTTGAACAGTTTATGTCAAGAATTGATCAAATGCTGTATTCATAGAATGTGTTACAGCGACGTTGAATAACGTTTGAATGACGTTTGCGACGTCCCAGCAAAAAGGTTCTGAATAGGGCCTCAACAAAACAGCTGTAACTAACCTAAAAATCAAGATACTAACCAAATTTCTCTTGCATTTTGCTTCATTAAGATTACTCTTTTAAATAATAAAAAATCTCAAAATCAAATATTTTGTCAAAATAGCAGGTTTTTCTGGAGACTGGCTCATATTTTTACGTGACAAAACTAACAAAACAATTGCTAAAACATATCGATGTTTATTTAATTTAGGCCCTATTGATGCCTCGTCGCGTAATAATGCGACATTGAAGGATAGTTTCTGCTTCATATCCATAATAACGACTCTACTTACGGAATATTTTGCAAATATGTTCACATAAAGTGATTAAACAAACTTATAAATAACTATTACAATTGTTCATGTGGGCAGAGTATATCGTCAACAGTTTAATTTTATACATTCAATTCAACACATATTATCACTCCATATTGAAATTACAAGTGACTGTAACAATTTCATAAAACTCATGTACTAAGTATTTAAATAATACGAACACTTGTTCTATAGAAAAAACCATTAATATGACAAATGAATAGTAACTCCCTTGATAGGTAAAGCCCACATTATTTAAAAAGGAGGAAACTATTTTGTTCTTCTATCGTACCCTCCTGGCAATTTATATCATTAGGAAAGAGGTATCTATAGTAACAGATATAATGTGTAGAAGACAGTTTAACAATCGACATAATATAATCTAAAACCTGATCTCAGACGTTATATAGTATCTCACCTCTTCCTCCTCTGCCTTCTTCACCTCTGCTGGTTGTTTCTCCTTATATCCCAGATCAGGCTGTAAAATAGTGTTTTAAATAAAAATATTAAATATCTTTTATATACCAAGCATAATGATGTACCAAAGGCACACAATCGAATAGCATTTTATCCACTGAGTGAAGATACACGGCCTTTTTCATGTACTATATAATCGAATAGCATTCTGCACACATGTGAAGAAATGCAACTTTCATCTAATAATCATATAAATGTCTAATATTGAAGAAACGTGATGTTATATACAATATAATAATTGTATAATATTGAAGACACAGGATGCTCTATATAATCGAATAGCATTAAATACTAAGAATGAAGATACCCAATATATGCGATGTAACAATCGAAAACAAATTTACCTACAGAGTAAAGATATGCAACGTTTTTTGATAATCGAACAGCATTCTATACTCGAAGACAAGATATGTGACA
Source organism: Spisula solida (assembly GCA_947247005.1). NCBI lineage: Eukaryota > Metazoa > Mollusca > Bivalvia > Venerida > Mactridae > Spisula > Spisula solida. The sequence goes on along the minus strand of OX365960.1, from coordinate 5,505,219 downwards.
TTCCGTATGTACGTATATAGTCAAGTCTTATTTTAAGAGACAATATATATAAATTCAAACGCACGTACCATCTTTATAAGATAATTGGCCGTGTAAGTATTGTAATATGGAGCCAAACTAGTAAACACATCCGGATAATGGTCGCGTCTGAAATCACAGAGAAAATATTTCATATACATGAATTGACAATACAATATGAAAGTATACCTACGCTCGTCTGAAAGAACAGTTACAAAACATGGATTTTTCCACATTTTATTGCACTTATGAAAGTAAACATGGCTACTTGTTATACTGACGTTTTTGTTTCTGAATTAGTTTTAATGACTAACGTTTATCGATATGTTAATAATAATTATTGTGTTCACACTGCTTTAGTAATTGTTGGAATGTTAATTAAATGATAGATTCAGATAATTCAAAATAACCCCCATCTTGACTTAATGCTTTGAAAACAATATTGTTTCGGAGACATCTTTAGGCCATGACTGACATTTACAAAACCGCGTTGATGGTCGAGTCGAAGTGGTACATACAGCAGCATAGTACAATATCATATTTCATATTTATACACATAATTATACAAGATACATTTCTTTACTCAGAATAGCATAACATCGCTAAGTACACACATATATGCATCTTTTACAGCTTTAATTTAGGAAGGTATTTTGAGGTAATATGTATCAAAGTATAGATCAATAATTCGTACATCCATTCCAGAGGCATTGTAACTTTTAACATACATATGAAACCAAAGCAATATACAAAACTTACACTTTCGGCTTCTTGATACTTTTTGATTCTTTCCTCAAACTGTCCTTCAATCTCTGTAACTCTTTGTGAAAGAAATCGTTTTCCCGTCGTCTCTCTGTGTAACGAAAATCATAAGGTATTCAACAGAAAATAAGAAAGATGTATTTATTTAACAGAAAACGAAACAGAAAATATGTACGCAGTTTTTGTAATTTTGTTAAAAGAAAACACTAAGTTCTAACCAGTACTTGTACTGTTTTTAAGCAGAGTTCAAATTGAATGAAGCAATATACCATTTACTTAATTACATATTTGTAAACTTTACGATGTATTTTCGGAAACAACTAATTCAGAGACAGAATTTGTAGTTGCAATTTCAATGGAACAAACTGACGTAATTCGGGAGAAGTTAAAACTCTTTTTGAATAAGTGAGTTATTATGTTTGTGACATTAAGTGACTGTAAGCATATCAGTTACACATTGGGTCAAGACATGTCAATTTTATTTTCCCTATTTTCTCTATTGTTTCATTTTTGTAGTACCTATGTATTTCACTGGAACGTAAAGCAATGTTATTTCTAAACAGCCTGACGTATTTTATTGTAAACACTGTTAAGATTATTCTTAAAACTTATAATACTATTGATGGATTTCTTTGTAGTGAGGTAACTAATAACAGAGGATTGGGAGAATTTTCAAAGACATCGGGAAGCATGAAACAACCCTGTTATAATTCATATAACTTGTTTTATACCATGTAAACCAGAAATATTTGAACAGAGTAGGTATCCATACAACAATCTCAGAGGGAATAAACACCCTGTCGGAGTTCAAGATGACTATAGCACACGAACATTTTGAGAACCACTTGTACATATACGTGACTGACACTAATCAAACCTAGAGAAAGCAACAAGAATAAAAACATCGATCTTGACCCGGAAGTTTATATGCGGATATAGCTACATAGTGACGAGTCTTACTACAGTAACTATGGACAAACACACGGGGAGTGAAGAATACACAATTAATACAGTGAACTATCATGTACGGGTAATTGAAAAATTTGAGTTATTAAAATAATTTTAGACAGATGGTTGTTTAGTTTTAGATTTTTGTTTAGGATTAAACTTATTTGTTTTATATTAAATGTGTTTTTTTCATTGGTACACCTAAATCTCAACTTTCATCTAGTGTACCTTTCCAGAACCTTACGCTAACATTAATGTTGTCTCACATTCGTGGTCGATAGTGTTTTCATCTGTTCTAATAAATCTACTGATCGCTTTGTTTGTGTCTTTACTGATTTGTTTCTTTGGTGAATTAGGTACATATAGTTTGCGTTGTTTTAGTGATTTGCGTGTACAATGTATATCTTTTTTGTTCCGATTTGTTGCGTCCATAAAGTGGTTGCCTCTTTTGCTTATTCAAAGTTTGCCTTTGTGTTTGGATTATTTGGTGGTGTTCCTCTTAACGTACATAACGAGTTCTTATCGTTGGTAAGTCGCGTTAATTGAATAAATGTTTTGAGCGCGTAGCCCGTTCATATCATTAGTGATTTGCTACATAAATAATTTGCTTTTTTGGTGATCTGCGAACATAACGTTCAAGTGTCTTTGGTAATTTGCGAATCTAACGAGCAAGTTTCGTTCGTGATTTGCATGCACAAACTATATTCTTCTGTTGTGATTGTAGTTCTTAAGGTGTTTGTGTGTTGTGATTTGAGTACACATCGTGATTGCCCCTTTGGTGATTATAATTATGTTTTATCGTTCTGGTGACTTGTGCTTGTAATTCACGTGTTCTTTATTGTGTCTTTCGTGATCAGCTGGTTCAGTTGGGCATTGTGCCTTGTATGTGTTTTATGTTTTCTGTGCTCGGTTGGTTCAGTTGGGCATTGTGCCTTGTATGTGTTTTATGTTTTCTGTGCTCGGTTGGTTCAGTTGGGCATTGTGCCTTGTATGTGTTTTATGTTTCCTGTGCTCGGTTGGTTCAGTTGGGCATTGTGCCTTGTATGTGTTTTATGTTTTCTGTGCTCGGTTGGTTCAGTTGGGCTATGTGCCTTGTATGTGTTTTATGTTTCCTGTGCTCGGTTGGTTCAGTTGGGCATTGTGCCTTGAATGTTTTTTTTGTTTTCTGTGCTCAGTTGGTTCAGTTGGGCATTGTGCCTTGTATGTGTTTTATGTTTTCTGTGCTCGGTTGGTTCAGTTGGGCATTGTGCCTTGTATGTGTTTTATGTTTTCTGTGCTCGGTTGGTTCAGTTGGGCATTGTGCCTTGTATGTGTTTTATGTTTCCTGTGCTCGTTTGATTCAGTTGGGCATTGTGCCTTGTATGTGTTTTATGTTTCCTGTGCTAGGTTGGTTCAGTTGGGCATTGTGCTTTGTGTGTTTTTAATGTTTTCTGTGCTCGGCTGGTGAAGTTGAGTGCTGCCTTCCCTGTCTGACTTAATATAACATTTTTGATTACATACAGTGTGTATGTCTTTGGTGATTTGCGTACATTTAATAAGTGCCTCTTTGAGTACATATGTGCATAAAGTACTTGCTTTTTTCAGTGACTTGCCTTTGAACTCTCTGGACATCAGTGTTGTGTACGAGAGGTGTTCAACTTATATTTGAACAAAACTGAACATCGGATCTTGCCATAATAACCCAACAAGATCGATTTATTTCTATTGAGCCATGTAAGCAAATGTGTTAAGTAGTAAATACACTCATTTTGTTTCATATCTGCCTTATTTTTCTAACTAAAATCTACCATTTGTAGAGGGCATCGAGATTTGGCTTTTTGAGACAAATTGCCGCTATAGAAGCATAAAAACGTGTTGGTTTGTTATGAATTACTCATGTCAGTGAAGACAATCAGTAATATTTGTCATATGAAGGGTGATATACGTTCACCTTCTTGTTTTGGCGAAATAGCACTAAATCTAAAAATCAGCCAAAATGGTCGAAACCTGCAATCGCCATGTCAATTGGTTCTGTGATATCTAGGACAAATTCAATAACCCAAAGTTGGATGGCAGCGAAGATGTAAGTATCAGTAGCAACTTCCAATCGAATTGTTTCGAAAATGGTACATGCAAAATATCAGAAAAATGCGATGTTCATTAGCTCAATGCCAAGCAAAACAATGAGCGCAGACAATTGTCTTGGAGGCTGTATATGCGACTACTGAACAGTGATTGGAACAAATGTGTCGTTTCCGGGGAGTTAATGTTTTATTTTAGAGGAAATTATTACATAGACAGAGTCTGCTATTTTAGAAAGGGTCATAATAATAGACATAAGGTTTAGTTAATTAAGCTTGGTGTATTCGCGCCCGCTTTCATGACATGGTCTTGTGTTTGATATTTTGGAAAATCGGAACTCAAAATGATTGAAAAGGGGACAAAAGTAAACGCATATTTTATTCATTGCCAAAAGACAGGATGAATCCCCAAAACTTAATTTCCTGTCACCCTATTAAATATGTCATTAAATACCTTCTGAATTAGACTGGGAAGTATATTATACCCTAACAGTGGATATCGAATTCTCCTGATGAAGTATCAATAAATTTTAAATTTGGAGAATATTGATACATCGATTACAGAAGCGAATTGTAAGCATCAGCACTTGAAGGTATTTGACCTTAAACAATGGAAAATCAACAAGTTCGATACAATAGTTGGTTCTGTTCTAAAGAGATTACATACACATTCTACAATGGTTGTTTTTATGTCTAGATACATTACTTTACACTATTGAATAGACACAATCCTATTTCGATGTGAAATTTATGAAAATACTGGATGTTCAATTCTGTTCAAATATAAGTTGAACACCTCTCATTCAAACATTTATGCTCGTTATTGTTTTTGTTAAATATTCATTATAAACGCTACTCATGCAAATTAAGATAGTTAACAAGGATGTGTTCAGCCATGGTAATTGTAATGACAGGAAGGTATTTAGATTTCATAATTAATATCAATCAATGGAAATACTTAGGAAATAACCTGGGCGTTGTATTAGTTATCAGTGAGTGTGATTCGTTTGTTACGGTCAGAATATTACATTCAAATGTATTATAGTTATAGCGAAGGGTTTAATCGTTATTTTGGTACTTTCAGAAGGAAGTATTCTACAGAAAGCAAGTAAGTGAAGACACACACGAGAATTTGGATATGTAAGAGCAAGACAGTGTACTACATAACCTAACCAAGCATGAATTGAACGGAGTAAGAAAAGCAAATTTAAGGACATAAATAACTAAAACATAATCGTGTTTAACTATGCATGTACAGTGATATCACTGACGTAGTTGTACAAATAATAGAGCTGTGGCTTATCAGTTCATTTATATAGTTTCCAATGCGCACTATTAAACGTAGCATATTTAAACACCAACATATGCTGCCTATGAGATATTGACATTTCAGTTTATTTCTACTAGAAATACAAATATGCTTTTTTTGTGACAATAAAACAAGACATATTTTACAGATTATATTAACGAATCACATGTTAATATTGTGATTCAAACATGCGGGGTTGGAACCAACACCAGTTATTAAAACAAAGATTTTATGTGCACTCATATTTTGTTAGACTTGTGAGGTTAGTAGTATTAGTTGATTGTGCAAACAAGCAATGCAGTAAGCGTGCAAAGACTGTAAGCTTTAATCATGCATGCCTAATTGTTCCCATGTTCCCCTGGTCATAACAAACGTTTTACAAAATTTTCCCAAAAACCAACATTAACCATCAGTTTATCCATTGACATAACAACCTATGAACAAATTCAAGCTCTTATTTTCCTTATTCCATAAAATGGTCCTAATTGTTCACCTGGGTCAAATCCTAACGTGGTCCTAGGGCGGCTTGGTAGTCGGTAACTTCTAAGGGTTGACGCTCTAGATGATGCCCTGGTGCTTGCTGGTGGTCCACGATTTGCATATTTATGAGATAATGGATAGCTGGCGCTCTTAGACACCTGTCGTCTGTTGTATACATTATTTTTCTGTTCCTGTGGACCTGTTTGGGTTTCAGACTGGCGTTTCGTAACAAGTGTAACTGTATTAATTGCGTGTGGGGACTCTTGTCTCTTTGAAGTATTAGAAGGTTTTTGCGTTTCCTTTGTGTCACTATCTTCCGTCTGTTTTTGATGGTCCTGCTTCATATCCTTATCGTCCTTTGTGACTTTGTTTGATTCCTTATTTTCACTTCCCTTCCCTTCCATCTTCTTTTCATCATCAGTTTGATACACCTCCTCTTTTAGAGATACATCTTCGCTTTGATTATCTTCCTCTATCATATATCTAGCACTATTATTGCTTTTTGTTGAACGGGCTGGTGATGTAACACTCTGTTTCGAAACTTTATCGTCATCAGTTTCGAAGTGAGCGTTGTCTTGTGTTTCTGCTACTTGTTCCGTATTAGAACTTTCCGAATCACGGGTTTCCTTTTTTCTACTGTTTAATGAGTAGCTTGCTCGTCTTTGATTTATATTGCTATTGTCGTCAGTGTGTCCTTGTGAAACAGTTTCATCTTTTTGGCTAACGTCATGAGAATCATCCTCTTTAGTGTCCTCATTGTGTGTAGTACTTAGTTTGTCTTCATCTGTTTGATCAAAACCAGTTTTTGTTTGTTCATGTCGTTGAACTGGTTTGACATCCGTGTCTTTATCAACGTTTCCATGATCATTATCCTGCCTTGGTTTCTTGCCGAATTTGTAAGAGCTTTCACTCGTATCGTCTCCTTCCTTCTCTAGTTTCTGCTCATCAGATATTGCCATATTTCTATCTGTGTATTACAAATATCATATTTCAGGGTCAAATTTGAAACCATTAAGATAGTGTTGTTCTACGCGATACTTCATATCATCAACAAACCATCAAATACTGTCAAGCATATTTCTTTAATTTATTAGAAATATCATAAAAATGGACTTACACCTACAAATATCATTATAAAGTCATCTATTTTGAAATGTACTATCAATCAATAATGTAACAGTTATTCAGAAGTATCTACATTAAAACATGTACTATAATAACACATTTAGTATTTCAGAATTGATTCTATTTGAAATGATGACCCTGACAATATGGTAGACGGTTGTATTGAATTGGGCAATTATGTCACTCGTCTGAGACTTGTACACAATCAATCTGAAGTCTTCATGTGTTTTAAGACGTCATTCCTGTAGAAAATGTATGACGCAATAGCTTGTGTCTCTAGAAACAATTGCATGACTAATTTGCAGACGTGCATATAAAAAGACTATACTACCCAATATCCGAGGTAAAAGTTTAACCAGTCACCCTACATATGTGTTTGAAGGTGCTTATATGCAAATATTGATATAGGATTATACATGAGTAATACTAGTATATATTTGTGACTATTACATGGGTTTTAATATATTTTTACAGGCGTTATGCATGTGTTATTTGAATTAATAACAATGTAAGCATAGTTCACAGTACAATCTGAAATTTAAAAAAAGAACGGTTACAGCAAATGAAGACTAGTTATAGTTGAGTTAAACACTCTAATAGGGCTAAACGTTTTATAAAATCAACCGACGCGTTTCACTTAAAAGAAAAGTATGATAAAAACTATTCATGTAATTAATTAGATAAATATATTTTAAACGGCAAGTGTAAATCTGAAGTTAATAGAACGTAAATAGAATGTTTCAAAAATTAGAAATGTGAATTTACTCATTTGATACCACATAGTCAATATGAAAAATAAATTTAATATGAAAAGTGCAAATATGTTTAATAACAATACATTCTACAGCCAAACCAATCTTCATACGTCTATGAGCAAAACATCAAAATCTGTTTTCTACTTTATCAAAACACTGAGCAATGTCTAACCCACAAAACACCTGATGCGCGAGTCAGTATAACAATCATTTTAAAGAAGCGAAATGCAAAGCCCAATCTTGTTAATGATGAGTAAACCAAATTGCGCGTCACACAGTGTTAGTGCTTGTTACAGTTACATACACCCAGCTAATATAAACATATTATCTTATAATTAGAACGATTAGAGTAACATACGTTGTGTTTGAATACTAATTGTAACCCCACCATCAGCTTCGCTTACATACACATATAGGAAATGAAGGTTTGCTTGAATTAACGTTAACAGACAGCTATGTCAAATAACGTTACAGAGTTTTGACAAAGAAAAGGTGCAACGGCTACCGTGTCATGCTGTTATGTCAAATACAAATATTGATTATGTCAGAATCGAAATAATAAATATGTACCTGTGTTGTATCTATAATAAAGCATAAAACATGCTCACTTGTTCGGCTGCGTATCCGTACTCGAGACCATACTTATTATACAATATAACACAGGTACTTACCTATTCATTATGTTTTAATTAATATAATTATTATGTATTGTCAAATATAGCGTAATGAATTTACAACAAATACGTACGTATACAATTTATATCTTGATGTTTAATATCACTTGTAAGTTAGTCGTAATTAAACGAACAATTGAACTGTATTGCATGTGCATTTTAATGCTATTATATTCTTACTCAATGTAGACAGCAGGCCCAGCTCTATTGGTATATTAAACACATTTGAAAACCAAGTTTGATTTCTAGTTGTAACATAACGAGTGAGCATTTACACTGCTTGTTCTACAGAATACTTGTGCCGTATTCTACATGTATACTACTAACACTCAATTGTAAAGGGAAAACTATTCTTGACCAACATACAAACTATGTGAGACAAAACGTAATAACATGTGTGAACAAAAACGGGACAATTTAACTTGTAACCACACAAAAAACAGTGGGGCCTACTGAAGCACAAAACATTGAGAAAAAACTAATTGAGGAAATATTATTCGAGTAAATCATGTAACTTATGTCTGTTTTAGGTTATCCAATATATGTACCACATTACTAGTAACATCTCAATGAAGCATTTAGAAACTCGTCGTCATTACTAAGTGAAAACTATCCGTTAAAACAAAGCATCTTTACAATTGACATAAAAACGGTATTGCTAGTTAACTATCACGTTACAAAGTTTTGTTACAACGGGGACGGCGTCTCCACGACATGTCACAGGATGTTACAACAAGAGTTGCGTATCTATGGTGACACTATGGCATCACTATGACTGATGCCGTAATACAGACTCTAGTTGTGTCATCCTATAGAGATGTCGTCGAGACGAAATTCGTCGTCGAGAAACAACTCGTACTGAAACAAAAAATTACTGAAATGACGTTTTACCGAAAGTGAGCGTTTCCTGTTTATTAAGTCTACTAGTGGTCATTAGTACGTGTTTGCTATAGTAGTCAATTTGAATTTTTAAGTGTTATATAACTATGTGTTATGGTTTGATCATAGAAAGACGTCTGGTTCTAACATTCTAATAATAAACTACTTATTGTACATGAAACAACACTAAATAGGTTCAGAAACAAGCAAGATCTAAGCTATATAGCTTTATAAGCTAGCAAAAATACTACAACACGTTATGTGTGATTTATTGTCTGGTTCCTGATCTAACTTGGAACCGAAGATCGGGAACCAGGCAACAATGACGTCATCCTACCCGCCGCACTGCTGGCTCGGCTTGATCTGCTTGCTCGTGAAGCTCTTCCTAAATGTTATCAAGCCAAAAGTAATGCAAATTAAAATGTAAACTACGACAGCCTAACAATCAATTGATAAATATTTCGTTGACGTTTACTTTTAATTGACGATAAGCTTCGGATCGGTAAACAGTAACATTAATAAGGAGAATTCAATTTTGAAAATTGTATTTTTCTATCACATAAGAATATGACCTCGTTTGGTGGAGAATGAATTGATGGACATGTATATTCTATTTCACGGATTATACTCTGATAAAATAAACCAAGCGGTACATTTCTAGATCGTTTTAGAATAAATAGATGATACAAATTTTGAAATAGATATATACACATGATCGACGTCTAAAGTATATAATATTGTCTGATGCCATTTTGTAAAATCCCAATCCGAATCATTCGCCATTAAGCAAGTTATATTACTTAAAGTGCTAAAAGTTAACTATTATGCTAATAATTATCTTCGATACTGTTGTCTACAAGTTATAACAAAGCTTACTGTACACATGCATTAGTACTCGTGTAGAATTTACAATTGGGAATAAAATAATAAAATGGATAATGAACCAAAAACTGTTTTCCGAATATAAAAGCTAATATTAAACAACTGCAAAAGTAAATAAAGATATATAAGCACCTTTGTCTAACTACTCGTGTAAGTTATTTGCTAGATAAAAGCTTGATCAATGAAAATGATAATAAACTGATTAGTTACGAAGTAGAATCGTCCGAGTAATACACTTGAGTTGGGAAATACTGGAGAATACAGATTGACTACATTTATTTAAGCAAAGAAATTTCGCATTAAATTGAATCAATACCAATGCCGACAAACTAAATTACGAACTGAGATATGAGTATAAAGTGTTTGCATATCTAATAGCATGTTTTGGACTATTAGTATGATTCATTGTGTCAAATACACATCGTAAGTTTCAATAAAACCGTACATATAGGAAGTGTTATTGGTAACTAATACGTTGTGCTAGTTTCATATCCTCCTAACAATCAAAGTTCATGTTCAATCTTCATTGGCAAATCAACAATATTACATTTGGCCATTTTTAAAAGACGTACTAATCATTATAACAATGGCATGTTCACCAAATAATCCATGTAAAGAGTTGATGTACGTTTATACCTAATAATTCGACATGTACAAGAATCCGATATAACGGAACTTTGTTTAAATCATATGAAGTCCGATGATGGTATATCTATAAAAGAGACAACTGTGTTATTTAAATCAATGGCTTGTATAGGAATTGAATGTACGAATGCTGATCTTGGTTACACGAACATTAATACAGTTACCATTAAATGTCATGCAGCTACGTGCATTATGTTAACCACTAACACGAAACATTCGACTTGGACAATGTGGTAGATGTATACACTGTAGTTGTTTTGTGGTCAGTGGTGTGTTTTTCTATCATAGTGAAACTTCTATGTTAAAGGTCTGCCATTTTAGCTCCTGAGACACTGACTTTTTTAGCATATTCACTGCACGTGTCCCTTATAAATACTTTAGTATCAGACACAATTTCTACAGGTGAGCATAACGTTATTCTAAAACATTTTGTGGCGATTTGTCATTAGTCTACCGATCGTGATAACCACTTGGATTGTACTGTCTCTTGTATGCACAATGTGGCATTCTATGAAGTGGTAACTCTCGAATGGCCACATTAAAACATAGACTATAGGAGAGATCATGTTAGTATACAAAGGGATTAGAACCACCAGCTAGCCATTGGTGCATGGCAGGTTTTCATTGTTAATTCATCCAATAGATAGCTGGTGGGCATTTTGCATATGAATACGGTGATCTCTCCTATAGTGAACGAATTTATCTGACAAACGACCCAATCATGCGGAAGCTTATTGAAGGCGCCGAGAGTTTCTTATCTTTGTGATATTCGAAACATATTAACCGTCTTTGATGCTTTGCTTGAAAAGTAAGTATTGTGTTATAATGTTATGTGTAATAAATGAACGGAAGGCACGATAGGCGGAAGGCTCGTTGAACGGGAAAGCACACTGGATGTGCGAGGTATGGTGGGTGTGGGTAATCTGAATGTCGTGATGATTAGAGTAAGGAAACATGTTGTGTTTTGTTTTAAAGTTGTGATTTAGTCATTCGTAAAGCACATACCTTCGTCATCTTCGTCATCACGCTCTTTGTTTTCACGTTTGTTATCTCTGTCCTCATTGGCTGGTTTGCCTTTGTCCGGACTGGCTCGTTTCTGTTCAGATTCTTCGTCAAACTTGACCTTCTTTTGTTGGTCTGTCTCGTCGGAGCCCTGGAAAATTAATTACAAGTATTAAGGTTAAGTTGAGTGCTGCTATACTGCCTGACTTAATATGATCTTTTTACACCTTTATAATAGTATGGTATACTGTTCGTTTCTAAATTATCACTAGCATGACACATGGATGAAATTGGTTTGGTGAAGTGTAACGACAAAGAGCATAGGCATATGGTTTCAACTCGCTGTAAATTAGTGATTTGCCCTTGTCACTGATACCATCGGGTACTTTTTTCAGCAACCGGGGCTATCAGTGACTAAGGTAAATCACTATTATACGACGAGGCGAAGCCGTATGCCAATGATATAGAGAAGTCAATAATCCCAAACTCGTCCTTATATCTGTTATAGTAACAATCAGGTATGCATGTGTTAGTTTCAATCATTTATTCTAATCAAAACCCTACACCGTACATAGCACCATGTCTCCAACACCGTACATAGCACCATGTCTTCAACACCTTACATAGCACCATGCCTTCAACACTTTACATAGCACCATGTCTCCAACACCTTACATAGCACCATGCCTTCAACACCGTACATAGCACCATGCCTTCAACACTTTACATAGCACCATGTCTCCAACACCTTACATAGCACCATGTCTCCAACACCTTACATATCACCATGTCTTCAACACTTTACATAGCACCATGTCTTCAACACCTTACATAGCACCATGTCTTCAACACCTTACATAACACCATGTATTCAACACCTTACATATCACCATGTCTTCAACACTTTACATAGCACCATGTCTTCAACACCTTACATAGCACCATGTCTTCAACACCTTACATAGCACCATGTCTTCAACACCTTACATAATACCATGTATTCAACACCTTACATATCACCATGTCTTCAACACTTTACATAGCACCATGTCTTCAACACCTTACATATCACCATGTCTTCAACACCTTACATAGCACCATGTCTTCAACACCTTACATAGCACCATGTATTCAACACCTTACATAGCACCATGTCTTCAACACTTTACATAGCACCATGTCTTCAACACCTTACATAGCACCATGTCTTCAACACCTTACATAACACCATGTATTCAACACCTTACATATCACCATGTCTTCAACACCTTACATAGCACCATGTCTTCAACACCTTACATAGCACCATGTCTTCAACACCTCACATATCACCATGTCTTCAACACCGTACATATCACCATGTCTTCAACACCTTACATAGCACCATGTCTTCAACACCTTACATAGCACCATGTCTTCAACACCTTACATAGCACCATGTCTTCAACACTTTACATAACACCATGTCTTCAACACACTACTCTGCACCACGTCTTCAAAATGCTGCATGGCACCATGTCTTCAACCCTTTGCATGGCAACATGTCTTCAAAACTCTACATGGTGCTATATGACGCCATCATGTCTTCAAATGTCTGTTTGACGTCATGTTATGTGATAAGGTACCGTGGAAGGAATGACATACGTATTAGGTATACTAGTCCACCCTAACAAAGTTTCAAAGAGAGTCTATATAGTGTACTTCTACCTTAAACCTGTTTAATGTTTTATTGCCTTACTGAATGCTAGATATGCTTCACATATAAAGCCGAGGAAACAAAGGACTAAGTGTAAATCATGATACATATAGATCACAATGTCTGTGTACACAATATTTATATTACTGCCAATATTATGAACCAGATGTATTGAATTGAGACGACAACGATGAGTTGGCACAATTATTCGTTTATGGCGCATAGTAAGTATTATATCGTATGTTTTATTTTAACATAATGATATCTGTAAAGATCAACATAGGTTAAACCGTATTGTACACTTGGATAGGACACGCACATTGAAAACTCAATGTGTCAATTTTAATGACGTAATTTAACCGATTTTAAAATAAAATAGATATATTTCGCTATACAAGTTTACAAATATTAATTACCAAAACCTACATAACAATAAATGGTGCTAAATTGATACTCATATTGTATGTAGGTCGAAATTGTACGCTTTGATGAATTGCATGTTTTATATACGAGTATGTCAAACTTTCCAGCTACGATAAATTTGACATCCTTAAGCCTAGGTCCCACTGAGCATTTTTGCCTCGGCGACATCGGGAACAGATCCATCGTGTTATATGGGAAGCTTTATGGAAGGCATGAGACAATTATGATATTGGAAGGAATCGTGAATCGGAAGATATCGGGATAACAGTGCCGGTGGGTAATTCCTCGGTAGAACTTAGGCTTAAGTAGTTCAGTAATTAAGGCTCTGTGGTGAGAAGTGTGATTGGCAATACATTTAATTGCAAGAACTAATATACACATGTACCTATAAAAGCAAACCAAATCACCATATGTATGATTTGGAACGGGAAAAATCTGATGTTTCGTTACAGGTGCTTCTTAGAAGTTTAATAAAAATTATCATATGAAAATGCAAGTTTAAAGCTTTAGAGTTCACAGCACTGATGTAACCATATAAAGTGCCCGGATGGTAATTCGATGGCACCTGTACATAGACTGGTTCCGAGTTCCAATTTGACTATCGCAAATATTCGAATGGGTACCAATCTACTTCGTTCATATTCATACTCGTTTCTTCTATTTTTGACAGCGGCGTCATTGACAGCACTTGAGTGATGTACGTATGATACCGTATGTTTGTATTTTAAAATAATCGAATGTTTGCAGTGATAAGATATGAAGCGTACTGGTGAATTAATACATGGAGGGAAGGCGGCCAACGTTTTTATTCTTAGGTTTACGAGCTTTTATTTTAATTTTCGCTGTTATGAGGAGAGAATGAAAATATAATAAGAGGACATGAAGGGTCCTGGGTGCTGTTTAATCAAAGCACTTACATAAATCTTAAACATACGTTCAAATTTAAATTCTTTATACGGTAATTATTTAACAACTGTGAATTGGGGACAGCTATGTAAGACTTATAGGAGACATTTCATTTAGTTAATCATTAGTATTTCAGATCAATACACTACAATTTGTAGTTGTACAAGATTTACAATAAATATAATTTTGATCGTAAGTTTAAAATGTTTGCAAGTGGCTCGATAAAACGGTACCCTGGGTTACTGACACAATGACATAAGTGGGACCTAGGACCATTTAGGCACTCGTGTTATAATTCCCATTCAATCATCCGACAGCAAAAATGTTTTAAAAAATGTCACGTAAACCAAAGATTGGAAAATACAAGGCATACACAAAAAAGGTTTAAGAAGGACTCCACGAGGACAGACAAAAATAGAAAGACTGAAAGGAACATGGCGAAGAACAGTATAGACAAAGATCAAAGTAATGAGAACAACCTGGATGACACCAGAGAGGAAGGTCCAGCACAAATGTAGGTGAAGTGCAGCTGTGGAAGCCTTATGCAATTAGAGTGCGAAGAGGACTAAGTAAAGTATGTAGGTAAACAAATAAAATATTTAGCCTTACCATGTCCTTAATACTGACAGGCTATACTTTATATACAACAACATGAGATAATCAGGCACTTAAGGTAGGAGAACTATATCTGCCTATCAAATATGTTTGGACATACACCCGATAAGCACACATGTTATATTAAGTTCATATTAAATTGTTCACGTCAATGTTTACATTATTGATTTTAAATGTAAATTTTAAAACAAAAATGAAGCGGCAATTTATTTAAGAGATTGTGTCAAGACTAGTAGGTAAATATATCTACTGTAATTTGAAGACACTTTAAGTAATTTGAAATAAAGTTGAAGTGTGCTTATTGCACTGGGCCTGGTAGAAGTGGTCTATTTTTCAGGCAAATGCATATTGATATGGGATAATATTTGAGTATTCACTGGTTTTAAAATTGCACTTGGTTTTGGTGAAATAGACTACCTGTATGTTTTGAATTCAAGTACTTACAAACAGTTTATCGTGCATTCAATCATACAATGTGAGCCTTTCCCAAACACCAAACAGCGGGGCCACCAATTGGAACATCAAACGTGATATTAAGTGACAAGTTAAATATCACTGAAAATGAACTAAAAAGGAGGTAAAATTTGTGACTTCCTTGTTGACAGGCTTTGTCATAGTGGTCTCTATTTGCAGGTGATATTGAACACACGTTAGAGTGTAGTTAAACACGTGGACCACGGGGTAATTGTAACATTGATTAAGAGTAAAAAAATAACTAAAAAAATATGAATTTATAAATTTTACAAAAACATTTTTTTTGTTTAATCTTGTTTTACTCTTAATCAATGATACAGTTAGCTGTGACGTAAACTGCACATATTTCCAAATCTACTTCATGAAATCCAGAGTCAGTCCTTTATAGATAACAAGGAAATAAATGTGTGTTTAGGAGTAGTTATCGATATAGTAAGTAGTGGCAACGTATTCATACCAGACAACTGGTTAAGTATTGCGTATTTAGCAGTGAATGACATGTTTTAATGATCGTTAATCTCTGTATGACATACAAATTTATCACCCTGTACGCAGAAAACACGTGCTAAAACATACTGATTAGTATATGATATGCGTAGTTTGTCCTGGTTCAACAAAGTTCAATGAATTTGTTTAACTTTTTAATTACAGTTGACTCTTTTTTTTGATCACCTGAATTAAGCAACCAACGTTTTTAAAACTCAACCGGTCAAGTTTATATCAATTACACGCGTAATAAACAGCCCTATTTATTAAATTGTCATTCAAGTTGAAGTACCATTTCACTGACTGCTGAAACCATGTTAAACTGTACGAGGTATACTTTAAGTACTGTTGTTTATATGATGGTAACTTTTAATAGTTCTCCCCTACATATAGTATCAAATTTTATTTCCCTTTAAGTCGGAGGACATTTTGTGAGAGGAAAATCGAATGACCACGTACTTACGACTGTTTCAGTCGATTGCAAACAACATTTAACATTATTTAGTATGTTGTTCTCGCTACATTAAACCGTGTTTACACATCCTGACCAAACCTGAATAGTAACGTTTGGTTACAATTAGCATTCTCTGTACGACTCAATGAAACCAGCAACATGTATAACGCCTGATTACATTGGCCTTTGAAGTTTCCGCTGAGTAAAATTTATTCATAGACTTGGTGGCTTAGTTTTTTGTATATAAATAACGTTTGATACTCTACTTGCAGATTAAGTTAATAGATTGTTCACATTATTAAACACCGTGTTTAACAGATTAATACACGAACTTTAATACCCAGATTTATCAGCATTGAAACATATAACATAAGGCGATTATTTTAATATGATTCATAGGAAATCGATAAAAACTGTAAACCTGTGTTATGTTAGAATATTTCTATTAGTTGGCACATGTATTACCTTATGTATGTAATAACTATGTTAAAATATAATATCAAGTCAGACAGGGAAGGCAGTACTCAACTTAACCAGCGGGTGCACAGAAAACATTAAAAACACACAAGGCATAATTTCCAACTGAACAAACCGAGCACAGAAAACGGAAAACAAATACAAGGCACAATGTCCAACAAAACAAGTAAAAGATTCGCCCAAGTCCAAGCTGTCGAAAAGTAGAATGAATTAGTTTCAGCAATCATAAACCTGAATGTCCTAGCCGAATGACCAAGTTCCAACAGTAAAACGGTTTCCATACCTAGTTTTACCTGTCAGAAATCCTAAAAGGTAGACAATTAACCAAGCTGTTGAGAGGTAGAATTAATTAGTTTCAACAATCAAAAAGCTTAATGTCCTAGCTGAATGACCCAGTTCCAACAATTCCAACCGTAAAACGGCTTCAATACATAGTTTTAGCTGTCAGAAATCCTAAAAAGTAGACAATTAACCAAACTGTGGAAAAGTAGAATTAATTTCAGCAAAATCGATAAGCGGTAGCATGTATACGATTCAGTAAATTGCATTATATTGCTTAGATGCAAATGTACCCATACCAGGTAAAAGTAAAATGGTAACAAGTCAGAGTCTACTTCCAGTTCATTAGACTTTTGACCCTCTCAGGTACCGATTTATACACCTACGTAGAGAGAAGAATTGTGAATTATATGGATACTTGTCAACAAGACGACCACATATTGTTGAGACTAATATTTGCTGAGAACGTCTCTTGTTGAGACCGTCCCTTGTTAAAAAAAGCCCATTATTGAGACAATCCCTCATTGAGACCGCCCCTGGTCGAGAACGCCTCTTATTGCGACCATATTTTGTTGTGACCACACATTGTTGAAACCGCCCCTTATTGGGTCTATCCCTCGTTGAGACCATCCCTCGTTTAGACCGCCCCTTGTTGAAACCGCCCCTTATTGAGACCATCCCTCGTTGAGACCATCCCTTGTTTAGACCGCCCCTTGTTGAAACCGCCCCTTATTGAGACCATCCCTCGTTGAGACCGCCCCTTATTGAGACCATCCCTTGTTGAGACCGCCCCTTATTGAGACCATCCCTTGTTGAGACCATCCCTGGTTGAGACCGCCCCTTGTTGAGACCATCCCTTGTTGAGACCATCCCTGGTTGAGACCGCCCCTTGTTGAGACCATCCCTTGTTGAGACCATCCTTTATTGATACCATCCCTTGTTAAGACCACCCCTTATTTATACCATCCTTTATTGATACCATCCCTTGTTAAGACCACCCCTTATTTATACCATCCCTGTTGAGACCGCCCTTGTTGAGACAACAACTTGAAATTTGTGTTCCTTCAATAAGGCTTTGCTGTAAATATAATAGAAAATTTCTAACTATTTAAGCATTTCACGTTATTAAATTGACTTGATTTGAGAATTTGTATTTTCTTCATTACCCTTGTTTTGGTAATATCTGGCCAATCTCGTATTTTAGGTACAGGTAAATGGCAATTGCAAGGCCGAATATGCCTATACACATTATTACACTAAAACATGTATATCAAATAATAACACAGATCCATTACAACTTTTAAATTTAATAAAAACCATAGAAATCCACAGCCCAAGATAACGGTATTTTATAATAATCAATTTCAGTTTAATATCTAAAATCAATATACATTTAATGCCCACTGCTTCTGGCACAAAAGATAATAAACAAAACGGCTCGATGAAATTTTCACAAGTTATTGAATTTCTGAACAATCCAATTTTCATTCTGTTATGCGGGAATTTTGTCTCTACTAAAACACGTAAAGTGTCGCCAGAGAGCTCGACATGTATTTCAATAGGGGTGTTTTCGTTATGC
Organism: Spisula solida; assembly: GCA_947247005.1. NCBI lineage: Eukaryota > Metazoa > Mollusca > Bivalvia > Venerida > Mactridae > Spisula > Spisula solida. The sequence goes on along the minus strand of OX365960.1, from coordinate 5,486,291 downwards.
TAGCAATCTCAATGAATATAGAAAAAGATCAGCAGCAATACGAGGTAATCAATATAGCTTTTAATTTAGAAAGTGTCAATATTTTATAACTTATAACTTTACTGGGACGTGACTACAATACTTTTACAGTTCCCAATACCTGATCGTAAATTCGATGGAAATTTAATATTAGATAGTTGGGTAAATACCCCCGGACAAGACGTTGTAAGACACGATAATGTGTTGAATATAAGGTAGTTAACAAGGTCGCCGACTTTAAACAAGGTTTTGTCAATACCAGGTTTTATTCAACACCCAGGATAAGTGTAATAGTAGGTTTTAGTAAACCCCACTTTTATAATTGGCTAATATTGACTTTATAATAAAATGTACATATTGATCAATGTTAAATGTGGTTAAGCAAATGAAAAAATAAATGATTTCGTGTATGCTGTGGCTAATTGAGTAGGCATATGTTGTATGGCATTGCAGGTACGTGTAATTTAATCGCCTTTAACATGTCTTGATTAAAGATTGCATTCATTACGTATTTTTGAATGTACGTACATTAAACAACACGCACAAAGAAAGTAGACAATTATGTAAGTAATTTTCAGACCCTTGACTATTAAGGACCATATTCCTATAATTTTATAACACCTGTGAGTTTTGTATATTAATAGGTGATTCATGACGTCATTGTCTATCTACGATCCTCGCAAGCATTTTGAAGACTCCATCGAGTATCTATTGTACGTACGGGCCATTTAACGACCCTATGGAATGCTTTCTATCCGTAAAATTCATTTTAAGCGCCATGAAGTAACTAATATCCTTACAGGTCATTAAACGACGCCATGGAGTAACCACTATTTATACAATCAATTAAATGACGCCATTGAGTAACTACTATCCATACTGGTTATTATACAACATAGTCTAACAACATGAAGTAACTACCCGTACTGGTCATTAAAACGACGTCATTGAGTATCTTCTATCCGTACACGTCATTAAACGACGTCATTGGGTAACCGTTATTCGTACAGGCAAATAAACGACGCCATGGAATAACTTCTATTTGTACAGGCCATTAGACGATGCCATAGAGTACATTATATCCGTAAATGTCATTAAACGAGACGCCATTGAGTAACTACTATCCGTAAATGTCATTAAACGACGCCATGGAGTAACTACTATCCGTAAATGTCATTAAACGACGTCATGGAGTAACTACTATCCGTAAATGTCATTAAACGACGCCATGGAGTAACTACTATCCGTAAATGTCATTAAACGACGTCATGGAGTAACTACTATCCGTAAATGTCATTCAACGACGCCATGGAGTAACTACTATCCACACAGGCCATTAAACGACGAGATAAAGGAACTTTCATTCGTAAAAGCCATAAAACGACACTCTTGATTAAACGACGCCATGGGGTACTTACAATCGGCAAATGGTATTTAAACGACGCCATAGAGTAACTACTATCTGCATACATCACGTTAAATAGACGACTAGATGCCGATGGGTATCTACTATCCGGGGCAAGCAATTTAAAGACAACATTAAGTATCTACTATATCTATAGGCCATGAAATAAGGTCAATTTTAACGAGAAACGAAATCAAGTTATGACATATCAATACAATTGTTTAACCCATGCTGACGAATGTATAAACCTAGATCTATATCAATAACATTTAAACCACTGAGCAAGTCATTGTTTAATATCTAAAATCGAACTCTATACTATTTGTATTCGACTGTAGGTTTTTGTACAGTTTCTACCCTACTATATATTTATGTATTTAAAATAAATGAAGTTATTAACGATCACTGTTCAATTTGAAAACATACAACCGGGGTAGTAAATATAGACACGATATCAGCTGATACATTATGTTTAAAACAAGGTCGAGGATCAAGTTAAAATCTCTGCACTATACATAGTCATCCTGATGGGAATCTGATATGACGTTTACAAAAAGTCAGACAGGGGAGGCAGCACTCAACTTAACCAGCCGAGCACAGAAAACTTAAAAACACATACAAGACACAATGCCCAACTGAACAATTAAATAATTCGCCCAAGTCCAAGCTGTCGAAAGGCAAAGCATAATTATGTATACAGTACAATCAAATCATCATTGTGAGTTGTGAGTCTCTAAGTTCCAACATACGAAACAAAACACTGGCTTAGAATTAAAGGTCGTAAGTACAGATAAATATTTGGAGAAAACAAGAAAAAAAGCTTTTTAAACTTAGTTTTGGTCAACATGACCAGTTCTGATTTTCATAAAAATAGGCTCATCAGAAGCGACTCATGAAGCAAAATTCAAATATGCACGAGTCGTTAAAAAAGGTCATAAGAAGCACTTACGACCTTCTCAATGTAAGCCAGCGAAATGTAATGACTAATGTTGATTCGACTCTATATACTGTACTGTAACATCAACATTATACATGTAAGTCCACCATTCGGTCATTGAAACTTCATCCAAGTTTGGGTCTGCTTATTGGCCTCATTTAATTGATTTTAAACGGATTTTGGTGTTAAGGGGGCGATGACGTCGATGTACGAAGCTCGGTAAAACAAAACCACAGTGCATTGCGCATGCACACAACACAATGTTATCTAACGCACTTGAACGTTATTATGGGTGTTTGGCCGCATTGTGTTCCATGAATTATACAACGAGATCTGATTGCTTAAAAGCCAAACACCAAAATGCGGACTGATGCAACAATAACGCGTAACAATGCAGTGCACTAAGTTGTTGGAATAATAATAATAATAAAGACTTTATTTCACGAGGAAACTTATTTGACAATATAAATGACAATCTACCATCACCGACAATGAAGCTTTTTGCGTTCGACGTTCGTCGTTATGCCTGGCCATTTGGTTTTATCTCTGACTGACTGGCCAATGACACCCGCCTTCGAGAAAGAGACAGCAACTTTGTGTGATACAAGAAATCCGGGCGCGTTGGCACAGCTCTTTTCGAATAGACTCCTTGATTCTTTAACATGTTCGGTGTATAGCACCCAAACGCGCGAGACTATTTCTGTGTTTCCATCCAGTTCACCTCTATTGGATTGGAAACAATGTTCAAAACGCGTCCTGAAATATCCAGTGCCCCGACACAAAAACACTACGAACGTAGTTCAAGTCTAATGCTGAAGATAAACACACCAACCGGTACTGCCAGTGGGTATAGGTCATCAGTATTATTCTTTGTTTCCTGGTTAAATGTACTAATTAAGATACAAGAAAGGTCCATGTGTCCTTACAAGTACCAGCTGGAAGAATAATAGGTGCTCCTTCAGTTTCACCTGATCGGTCACATTGTGCACCTTATAGACATACATATCCTATGAGCTCCTTCAATATTAACCGATCGGTCAAATTTTGAACATGATAGACATACTGATTGCATTAGTAAAACAACCGACACATGGGTATACCGGGTAGTATCCTTACAAAAAAATTGTCACTGAGAATTGAACCTGTACTGCAATGATACTAAACCAATGACCACATTCACTGGTCCATCTTGGTACAGGACACACCATGCTCAATACCCATAATGTACAAAACACTGAAGCTGTCTAAAACACCAAAATGCTCATGTGATGTGACAGACCAGACAACAGAGCACATACTCCAGCAGTGCAACCTGAATGAACAAACAAGAGGACTGCTTCCTTTATCGCTATGACCTATGGCGTACCATTTGGGTCAACAGTCTGTTCATGCTTACGGTAAACTATAATATGTACGTGCACGTACAATAAAATAATGACCGGGGGCGGTCTGAATGTAGACAGTGAACGAAAAGAGGAAGATTGGTCCATCTAGTTCCCAGCAAATTATGAGTGGCAAGATAAGCCAACATTGGTTGTCATTGAGAATAAAGTGTATACCACAACGTGACCACAATTCATAACAAGTGTGTGCTCGTAAAAAGGTCTATTTCTGCGCAACAAATAGTTGAATGATATATTCTGTAAATGGTTCAACATTCGTCATCTGTTGTTGTGTAAGACGGATATACGTGAAGTGACCTTAATACAAACGCCACGAAATACAGTAGAAACGAATGTTGAAATGAATGAGAACAAATGAACATCCCTAGTACGGAAAAGTAAAACGAAATTGTGAGTTCATTGTAAAATCGAAATTAGCATTCAATTTGTATGTTAGAAAACAGTAGATTGATAGCAAATGAATTTACGTATTTAAGGGCATGCATATATCAGTAAATTTTCCCGTCACATATTTAAGGGCATGCATATATCAGTAAATTTTCCTGTCACATATTTAAGGGCATGCATATATCAGTAAATTTTCCTGTCACATATTTAAGGGCATGTGTATATCAGTAGATTTCCTACATGTATATTAAGTATGCATATAAATGGATATCTAGATGTTTAATGGTTGTGCTAATACTACTGTGATAGATTGAGTGTTGTCACATGTACGTTTATCCATAGATTTAATATATATACGGCTAGAATTATCTATAACTTGTAACACAATACACTACGTATTTATATTATCTCGCTATGGAATCTATTGACGGTTATAAATGGAGATTTAAATCTCAATACTTTAAACTTAGTATCAAATGTCCCCACTACTATCTCATAGAGATAGATATACAGGGCCGTATGACAGAAGCACTGTCGCGTAGCTTTCCTGAAACTTGTACATGATACTATCAACAGAGCTATTCAAAAAGCACATGCTTTACATAATCAATTAAAATTCAATTATAATAAAAATCGAACTAATTAAGTTACTTACCCTTTGTTCTTCCATTTTTAAATTTGTATCACCTCTATTTAAACCGTTGTGGTAAACACTAGGAAATACAATATACGCGATATAGCGTACACAGTTCGTTAATCCACACTGCCCGATCAACGTAGTCTTAGCGACGAACCGGTGTACAGGTAGAATACTACTCGGACTATTCTTCCGTTAATCCGGTATGTGGATTAACGCATATCCGTTGTAAAGCAAGTGTTTGTAGCTTTATACTTTCACTTAAATGTGCAAACTGTCAATAAACTAGTTCTTACAGCTAGTTTAGTTTTAGTTTATTGATGACTTAAATAGCATGGTCACTACTTGTATTTTTTTAAACTGTCATGAGGATATTTACTTATTGTCCGATTATTGTCCGGTATTATTCCATTTTTTCCAAATGAATTTAAAAATTCCATCCTTAAAATATCATAGCAGTCTATCAATCCAAAATTGATCCAAATGATCGGCTAAGAACGCAAGAAAATATCTGACAACACGAAAGTTAAAACAACCAGTACCGATTTCAACGAGACATCGCTGGCTAAGAATTAGAAGATCGTAAGTACAAAATCAATATTTTGAGAAAACAAGAAAAAAACGGCCTGAAAACTACTCTTTACTTATGGAAAAACAAGCTATTTTAACTTCAGTTATGTCAACATGACCTCTTCCGATTTTCATGAAAATAGCCTCATTTAAGGAGCACCTTGAGATGCAGATGTCTGTCATGTATGAGTCTTATAATTCTTAGCCAGCGACATCATCGACGCTCAAGCCGAGTATGAGTACTTTTCAGTTTCCACTACATTATTCAATACCGGGTCACAGTGTTTGCCCGAAATGCGTATGGATAGCAGTTAAGGCTGTTTCAGTGTACAGCACCGTTAATAAAATCATAATACACGCCAGACATCTGGGTTACCAACCAGTTCATCTCTACCTGGTCGGGAAACGCTGAAAAGCGTTTTAGAAATGATCACGTGCCACGACTGGGATTCCAATCAGGACCTTTCGATCTGTAGTCATTATAGGCACTCGACGCTATTGACGTCCAAATTTAATTTGTTTCCCACGTTAAATTAAATAGCTTATAAAGTATGGAATGATATAAGTAGTTTTAAAGTGTTTATAAGCATAATTATGTATGGATTTAAAAGTTTCATCCATTTGTGATAACCTTAAAATTTATGAGTATTACAGTTGCTTTGGTTAACAGTTGCTAGGCGACGGAATAACCTATCACATAAGTACTGTTTTGCTTCTAGCCAAGTAAACATGTGACTGTGTTTTGGTTATTAATACTCTTTCTAAATTACTGTTATAAACTCATCTATTGCATAATTTTATGGTTGTTCATTGTAGAATATATACTTCGAAACGGTGAAATTAAAACAATAATATATATTGTAGAAAGAAAATAATCAAACACAAGTCCCCCTGTTTACTTGGCTATAAACGAGAATGTAATTTTGTGTTAGGTTCTTTTGTTACCTAGCAACTGGTATCCAAAGCAACTGTAACATTTAAAATATTGTCGATTGTTGCATACATATGAAACTTTCGATTTGATATATTTGAAGTTGAAGTTGATATAATATTTTGTTTAATAACGCTATCGAACTGGTTACATTGTGCAATACTTTACAAGCTAAATAATTGAACTCTTCCAAATGTTAGCTTTTCATTGGTTTTTGAAAACATCAGATGAGATTAAGCATGTTCTCATGGCATTCGGTTGTAATGGGGTCAGATAAATTGGGGTATCTTCGAACTTTTTAGACACACCTCGTATATGAATATTAGACTGCTCTCTGTGCAAAATGAGAAAACGGACCCTGTGTGTGCTGGCAAGTACCTCGGATGTAAAGCCGTTTATCTCATCTAACCCTAAAAGCATTTTATGAAAAGCGTTTCTGAAATATTCAGTGCCCGAACCAGCGACCTATGGATAGGTAGTTGACAGCCTTATCTACTAGGTCAAATTAACAGAAGAAATTTACTCGATATCAGAAGAAGGAACTCATCTCAAATATTTTAAGGCGTTAATTAAAAAATGATGTCCCAAAAACAAGGGAGATAACTAATTTCAGGTAAGTAAGAGTGACTTCCCCTGAAAGTCAGGTGAGGCTACTCTGTTTGACTAAATTTAAGTTGGTAAGAGTAGCTACCCATGAAAATCAGGGAAGGAAACTCCGTTGTACAATAATTACTTCCATTGATATTAGAAGAAGAAACTCTATTTGACTAATTTTATGTCGGTAAGAGTAACTTCTCCTAAAAATCAGGGGAGTGATCGATAAATTGGGGTTATTCACCCCAAGTGGAATAGTGGCTTCCCTTTGTTAACCCTATAATTTCATATACACTTATATACCCTGCCTAAATAACTAGAAAACGACTTTATGTATGAGTTTCCTCGTAAAATAAAGTCTTTATTATATTATTATTATTATTATTGTTATTATTATTATTAGTATTATTATTATGTTCATATACATATCTATGCACATGGATGTTTTTCTTCTTCAATAAATCTCACAAAACATAAATTGCAATGAGATTTAAAGGAAAGCTTAAATATGTATTATAAATAATGTTTTTGATTAATTTGTGTAAAACAACCGAATACTGAAAGCGATATTAGTGAATATATTAAATCTGTCGTCAGAATTGAACAGTTCGTATTGAATACGTTTATCCCCGGACACAAACACCTACACACCTTATCAATACCTCCCAAATATATGTACACTATAAAATAACAATACCTGTCTAATTCATGATTTCTATACAGTTCAGTTATGTATTTCCCTTGTATGCATGTTGTCTATAATACAGATGTTGTTGATACTAAAAAAAGTCTTCATATTATCTGGTTTTTAAGTTTTGTTCAGTGTTTATTCGGGCTTAACACCGTTTCTCAACCAGCTCGATATTCAACTTGGGCTTGTTGTTTGAACAGTTTTTGAATGTCGATTACCAAGTTAGCTCGATTGTCAGATTCGGGTCGAATATAGATTGCCGAACTTGCTCGATATTCGACCCAGCTCGATATGCGACCCAGCTCGATATTCGACCCAGCTCGATATTCAACTTTGGCTTGCTGTGCGAATTTTCTTTCGAATGTCGATTACCGAGCTAGCTTTGGTCGTGTATCGATTGTCGAGCTGGCTCGATATTCAACCCAGCTCGATATTCAACTTAGGTTTGCTGTACAAACTTTTTCGAATATCGATTACCGAGCTAGCTCGATATTCAGATTCTGGTCGAATATCGATTACCGATATTCAGATTCTGGTCGAATATGGATTGCCAAGCTGGCTCGATATTAGATCTAGCTCGATAATCAAATGAGCTATGGTGCTTTAACTTTCGCTAATATCGAATACCGAGCTGGTTCGGTATTGAACCAAGCTCGATATTCAATATCGATGTTCGATTGTCGATTGCCGTGCCAACTTGACCCTACTAAGTACTTTTTATTGACAAAGTGCCTTTATGTTTTGAATGACAAACACTGGTTTTGAGATCATTTGTCATTGACCTGTCATCAGAGCGAGTCATACTTGATTTTAGTCTTCAAACTGCCAAGAACACTTGCGATAGTACATAACTTTTTTTCGGACCACCTAAAATAGGCCTAAGTGTATCGACACTGTCTTTTCGACCGAAGAATGTCCCAGTCGCATTCATACATCAGACATGTACGTAATATTCCACGACAGTAAAATCGTTCTGAAATCAGGGGAGATTACAAGCGGCATACGTACCAAATTTTCCCTCAGACGTTACTTCCCTTGACTAGTTGGAAAAGGGTTTAGAAACTCTACACAGCGATTACTTTCCTTACAGATATTCACGTTTTTGCAGTCAATGCACGTAGTCACGTGATTTTGCTAAATAGCAAAAGATGTCCCGACATGTTGCTTCATAATTATACAAAAGTAGTTACAAATTAGATGAGAATTACAGTTCATATTAAGCATATGACGCTGTAAATCATGTAGTAGTTATTGTCATAGATGGGGCCCACTAAAATGTGCATACGTAAAAATGGACACCAGTAGCGTGTAAATCATCATGTTTACGCATACCATGCCATGGTTTTCGTCCCGCGTTAACGTAGGCGAAACAACCAGGGTTTGGTGCTAACACCGTACCCTGTTTGTCCAACCCTCTTAATAGACCACACGCAAGATGTTTATATATGTAAATCATACACCGCCACATCAACTGGAAAATATGGTCCTACGTCTGTTTCATCTATTGTCTTTCTAAGTATGTGTTCATAGAGCTACATTACATACTTCTTAGTTCTTTCACCCTGGGATAATCATGGCTTCATTATCTCACCAATTGAATAGCGAGTTAGCTAGGTTCATGTGGTACACATATCGAAAAGAGTATTCTATTTGTAGAATATATCGCATTTTTATTGAACAATGAACCTAGTGGCCAAAAGCTATTTAAGTTATGAACTCGGGTATAATATAAAAATGCATGAGTTACAAATAACCCGTGTGTCAGACAATGCCCTTGTTTCCGACGTGTACCCGATGCCAACGTATCGTGTACATATCAGGAGCATCTTGATGATTGGCCTTTGGGACTTTGGATATACAGGACAACAACTCGTTATCGTATGGTCAACGACAAATCATTTTGTTGCTAAACTACCCATCGGATGTGTCCGACAATCCTGTTGATCATCCTGTTGAAATATACCGGTCAATCATCGAACGGCAATAGGTTTGCATTCGTCAAATATTTTGATTAAGAGCCTACCTCTGCAATAGTGACGCATTTCGAAAATCACAAAATGCTATCCGTAGACTAAGGTTTCTGGTGACATCAGATTCTGACTATGTTTGCTTTGGACAATAATTATGTTATCAGTGCCAGTATGTGTACAGCACCGATAAACACAATACCACCTTTGGGTTATAATCTCCATTGGGTTGAAAACACCATTCACTATGATAATCTAAGTTACTTCTCAGGTATATATATATGTTGCATGCCACTTGAATCCAACTCACTCTCTGTTAAGAAATCACTGAATAAACATAGTTAAAGCACAACTGTCTTTGTAGTTCTACGAACCCAAATGGTAATATAAAACATGGTGTCAGAAGTGGGATGTAAAATCGAACGGACTATAACAAAATTATAAGCATTTTCTCGTTATATATGGATCATCCCTCGTATATACATGGGAAGTAACTTAGATTATCATAGTGAATGGTAATACAAGAGTTGTCCATATTATAAAAGAAGCAGAATGTATTGCGTGAAAATAAGCATAATAAATGGTTTATGACTTGAGATACAATTCACTGGCTTAAAATGAGAAGGTCTAAGTACAAAATCAATATTTTGAAAGAACAAGAAAACACTGTCTGAAATATGGAAAAACAAGCTTTTTAAACTTAAGTTTGGTCAACATGACCACTTCCGACTTTCACGGAAATAGACTCATAAGAAGCGCCTTGAGATAAAGATTTTTTTAAATGTGCAAGTAGTACTTACGACATTCTAAAAAGCGAATTGTATGTTCGATTGTCATTGATGTAAATGTTAAGATTGTCGGTATAACAGTAATATGGAGAATATTTTGGTTAATATATCGGTATCAACTGCTGTGCTTCCTCTGGAGGATGGAACATAGGAATATGGTATCTGTAACAAATAGTGTTCTCTACAAAATCACTTTTTCTTTTATTGTTTATTATTTATGTGAATTTACAACAAATTTAGTAAGTTGTTATTGAATTTATATTCTTTCAGTGTACATGTACATAAATGCGCTTGCAGTGTACTAGTCTAATATACTAGATGCAGAGTAGAATATTTTAGATTGTTATCGACCCATCAAAAAGCAATTAATTATGTAAATAAAACACATATTGAAATACACTTCCGTCGGGTCTTAGAGTTTTCCCGTCAACTTCCTAAACAAATTCGTCAATATTTGACAATATTATTAAACACTCCACTGTTTAAGTGTTAAAGTACAATATAAAACATAGTTTTCAAGTATGAATTGAAATAATATTAAAAGTGAATTAAATGAAACAACTTAACCACAATGAAATCGACATTAATTTAACAGTACTTAATAAATCATTCTGTTGATTATCAATGTACTATAAAAGTGCTTTATTGGACAGTGAGCACGCTGTGATCTATTGACAACAAATACATTTGTAAGTTATCAATAGAGAATTGAAACTGTGTTAGCTTATTTATTCTAGGAAATAGCTTGAGATTAAATGAGATATCCATGAGTTTGTGGTATATCTGTCTTTAGGCTGGGCATCGTGAAGAGAAAGATACCTGGGTATACCGCGTTTATTCCTCAAATACCACGATATATAGTCCAGTCAGAATAAAAATCCAGTGACGCAGCGGTCGAGTCCACTATAACGGTGTAAAACCAATTATAAAGGCTTATACTGTACAAACAACTACAATTCCAATGCTAAACTAACATACTAAACTTCGCTCTACCTGTTAAGACAATGATTGGGATTTTTTGCGTACACATAAACTGCAACGTCACTGTCACACTATCCTAACTGGACTTATACCACGGTATACCACCAACAGTATCATAAGACGTACAACTATGGTATAGTAGTCAAAATATAATGGAAAACTTTGATCCAGACTATAATCATTCAGGGAGATGACAACGATTTAGAACTTGACTAGTTTTATAGAAATGGTAAGACTAAGTAAAATAATAAAATGAAAAAATAAACTTGAATTGAAAAAGCATACTTGATGCTGGACTGCACAGCAAACAATTACGAGAACCATCTGGCTTTCACAGCAGGTCCTGCAGTGTTTTGCCTTCAAATTCCAAACATCACACCCTCTAAAACATTGTTGATTTTCGTTTTAACTATATTGCAAACAAACCAAACAGGGGGTATATTATGTTAGTTCGGTCCGGTGATTTCTCTTAAAGGGACTGCCTCACGTATTGGTGTATTGCAAAAATAAAATGAAATTGTCAAATATTCATGTAATTTTGGTATAGGTTTTGTATATGCCATAAACAACCACATTGACATAAAAAAATAACTTGGGAAACATAGGCATTTTGTAGTAATTTAGCATTTTTACACCCAAAATTCTATAGGATATTAATACCCTATAGAATTAGCACTACTATCACTTAAATTGCCTGAAATGTGTTTGCATTCGATGAAAACGAATTGCGAAACGAACCGAATACCTCACAGATGTTTAGGATTTAGTTTGTTGAAGTTATAGTTTGATCATGTCTGAATTACATAATTCATAGAAAATTTTGGAAGAAAACTCTGCGATAATTTCAAACAGAAAAATACTGAGTGCCAAATATCAAGAGTGATTTAAATTGCTTATATGCCATAAATCTTTCATAAAGCAACCACCAGTGACTTTCTATTATATAAATACTTGGTTAGGTAGGAAAATTACGTCATACAAAAATTTTAGCCCGATCTGTGAGGCAGCACCTTTAGGACAACGCATGCGTGACCAGTACATTCGCCTGCTCTAAGTCTGTTGGACTTCTTCCTATGGAGTTCCTTAAAGAGTTTGATCTCACACCGACCACTTTACTTGATCTGAAAGAATCAGTTAGCAGACAAATGGGTTGATCATTCAACGAGCGTGTACAGTGACGTCATTCAAAACATTCGACGTCGTCTTACGTGGGTTGGTTGTGGAAAAAAGTGATGGTCACTTCGCGCGTCTCTTGTCAAGTTGTATGTTAATCGGTGAAAGGTAGAGCAAACAGGGGTATTATCGACACCTTAAGTCATAATATTCTCATATATTGAAAGATGACACAAGGCGTTGATTTCTATCGGCGTAGAAGTTATATTGTTATATCGCTCTTCTATTCCGATAGGCAAATCTAATTTACTCCCCGAAATGTTATACATTTGTACTAAAGACATCAGAAGAATGCACAGTATGTCCTCCCCTGGCTATTATCGACACCCTTAGATATATTTTTTTTAATCATGTATTTATAGACATATAGAACAAAAAAGAATAGAATATAGTTTATTTTCCAAATTATTGACCCTCTCGGGTATTCAATTTTGATATTTACATAAAACACAATCCAAAGTTTAAAAAAACCATTCAAAGTAAAAGAGAAAACATGATAAACAAACATGTAAATGATACTGATCAGAAAATAACAAAAAAAAATAAAATAACAAAACAATATTGCTTTCATTGACTAGAGCACACAGTTATTGGAATATCGAGCACATAAGTATAAGTGTAATATTAAAAATAATTCAAACAAGGTCAAATAACAGCACCGTAGTATGATATACATATTATAAGACATTATTTTTCAAGTACATTGTATATTTCTAAGCATACATTGATGTATAAATTTTCCTGCCTATGTCTATGAAAAATGTACGAGCCGTAACATACAGCCTCAATAAAATAAACGTAACTAAGAGTACTTGCTCTCTATCACCATAGTTACACATATCCAAAATCAACATGCATGGTTACCATCAACTTAAAAATAGTTCACCGGGACATATTCGTGAAAGGAACTGCACGTGATTGCGTCATTCTGCTTCAGTTCGAAAATGTTCACCTACGTTCAACGAGCCGCTATGTTTTTAATGGTCAATTAGATCTAAGTAAGGAGAATTATCAGGTGTGGGCGTCTTCAGAAATGTTTGTCAGATGGTAGGCCTAAGTATACTATAGTATGTACGCGAATTTCGCAGCATCAATTAAGTAACTAATTGATCACTTGCAGTAAGATCACGGCAACAAATAAACTAGGTAAATTCCCTTTTTAAACATAAAACATAAAAACATGACCTTCAGAATGCATGTATGGACCCACCTTAATTAACCTGGTGATAAGGACGGAAACGTCATTATTTTGTTATTATTGAAAAAAATGCGCTAAATATCCGAGCCTCGATTTCAAGTTTTCACAGGATTTCACGAATGATATCATAGATGACGTCAGCAACGACATTTTCACTGTCTGATTGATATTTAATTAGTTATTGCAACTTATACTTTAAAGGTGTCGATAATAGGCGGGTTTCGCAATTAGACCGGTTTGTTCTATGTGCTTTCAATCCGTAAGGTTTTAAAGAGGTTGATAACAATACAGAATCCATCCGCACCTCAACCGATCGGTACCGACAATCATCTAATATCGGTTTTAAAGCCAATATTTATGGAGTTTCATTTTTTTTAAATTACATGTATGCAAGTTCCTGTGATATAAGCCACAGTGAAGGTGAAATAAAAACAGGAGTGGCATTTTATGTTTGTATATAAAGTAACCCAGGTGCCAACATGTGATCTTTATAAATTGTCTACTTGAATATCAAAACGTTATGATCTGTCGGAGGGTAAATATGTTTAACATTAAATATTAATCAGCTATATTAATCACATTTTAAAATACAAATCGAAATGCAATGTCATAACGCAATATTCATTCTAAATTCAGAATATATCTATTGCAGTTGTATAGTGGAACAGCTGTCGATATCCCATTATTAACTTGTTTTTAAAAAGTCGGCCGTTGATTTAATAATGCCTAACCCTGACTGAATTGTTGAACAACTTATACAAAGGTTACAAATTCTATCCTATCGCAGTTCGATCATCGGGCGACATGTTTTGGTCTAATTTGGCCAGTGGCCGGACACATATCGGTTTGTGGAGTGAAATTTTAGCGGTTATGCTACGGTCAAAAAGCTCGTACGATATCCGTACCTATTTATCAACTCGTACGAGTAAATTTTTGAAATCCTAACGGTTTTTGTATGTTCCTAGCGTCTGGTCAAAGATCGTACGGACCACGAACGATCTATAGTGATGCACATCGTACGAGTAAAGAAAATCCGTACTATGCTCGTACGAATTTGCGGTGTCCGTTCGGGCTCCGTACGGACGCCGTGTGAGTATGCTAAAATCAACTCCTATGTAGCTGTAAGGAGCTAGTAGGGCAAATGTGACCTTAGCATTAAAGTAATTTTTCGTCCAGTTGTGCGTTGGGCATTGTGCCGTGTTATTGTGCTCTGTGTTGTTTTTATATTTCTATGCTCGGCTGTTTCAGTTAAGTGCTGCCTTCCCTGTCCAATTTTTTACTATATTGTCATTGGGCGCGGGACCCGAAGTAATATACATTGCTATTCATCGATGTCTAGACACCGTTCACATCGGAGACATATACATCGTCCTGCATCAAGGTGTTTTGTGACCTAAATATAAGACAGTGCTCTTGTTCGTATATCCCTTTCGTCCTCTCCATTTGCCGGCGTCCGCACGAAGCCTTGACATCGAGTACACATCAAATACACATGTACAATTGTGCCATGCATCCGGATGTTTTGTGACCTAGGTATAAGACAATGCTCTCTTTTGTATATACCTTTTGAATGCTGTTACGCAAAACTGCCAGGAAGTTTGTGGCGAAAGACCTGTAGTACAATATTATAAATGCAAATAACACATGCCATTCCAGTAAAACAGTCACGTGGTGTCAATGCTGTCTGCCATTGATTTAAAGTTTCTGCCTCACAGAATTTTATTGTGATTGAACTGTAACATCAACAAACTCCAGCCTGAACATCAGTGAGGTATTCGGTTCGTTTTGCAATTCTTTCTCACCGAATGCGAACAAAATTCAAGCAAATTAAGTGATATTGATTGTTAATCATATAGGGTATTAATACCCTATAGAATTTAGGATGTAAAATACTAAAGCACTACAAAATGCCGATGTTTCGCAAGTTATTTTAGATGTAAGTGTGGTTGTTTGTGGGATATACAAGTAACCAAATCAATATTTTTGCAATACACTCATTCGTGAGGCTGCACCTTTAATTGTACTGTATTCTGAGAATTATTGAGTGGGGGCGTTCCTGTGCGCTCCCGGGGCGTGACTTTAAACCATATGTAATTACATGTGTGGTGCAGACAAGCCTCAAGTAAGCCATGTAATACAAGTACATTGTTTGCATTTAACCAATACATCGCCGTTTATAATGCCGTTTGTTCATGGTTCATTTTTTACCTAAACAGTATTTTTGCGATTTATGTTGAATTTATTCTGAATAAACTTCTTAACTAGCATACCGTGATATATTGCGATATATATATTATAATTATGGAACCTTATTCCAGAGACAGCCGCGCGGATATGCTGTGCTTGTATATTGTACTATTTGGTAGGTACCAACTTATATCATTAATACTTTTGTACCAATGACTTTATCAACCAATGTAGGTTACCACACGTATCGCTGGCTTAGAATTAGAAGGTCGTAAGTTCAAAATCAATATTTTGAGAAAACAAGAAAACTGTCTGAAAATTACTCTATATTCATGGAAAAACAAGCCTTTTAAACATCAGTTTGGTCAATATGACTTATTTCGATTTTAATGAAAATAGGCTCATAACAAGCGCATTGAGATGCAGATTTCAAATATGCATGAGTCTTATAAGGTCGTATGTAGTACGTTCAATTTTTTTTAACTTTTTTTTTCAAATTATAAATGCAAGTTCATGTGGTACGACATTCTAATTCTAAGCCAGCGATAAGTATCATACAGTCAGACACCACAATTTATCAATGTTTCTGTTACACGCAATTCACTCAAGTATTTCTATTTTGAACTGTTCATTGGATATGAAATCATAAATACTTCTATCAAAATATAAATTCGTATATCTGCTTGATTTCTAAAACTCACCTCACTTCACTTAACTTAACTTCTTTGCTTGTTGTCCGTTATGCCCGATGGCATGCAGGGCAACAACAAAGGACCTCCACCGGAGTCTGTTTTGCGCGGTCTTCTCACGTGTTCCCAGGATGGATTATTTTTGTGCAATATGTCACAGTTTTTACCCGAAACCGACTCAATTGCTATCCAGGCGGTTTCGGGTAAAAACTATGGCTTTTTGTTGCAATAGTGAGTTGCATAGAACGTTCTCTCATTCTCGGCTTGAGCGTGGAGGATGTCTCGTTTATTGTTTTTATTTTTTGTTGGTGTATGTTTACTTACATTCTTAGCCAAATATTGCGCCACATACCACGTTGTATGTCCAAACAGGAACTTCTAAAAACAGAAGTGGCCCAAATGTAAGTAAGAGCGTGACAAAACTTTTTACCGAAACCAATTTAGGTTACAAAAACTGGATATGATTCTTGTACGTCAAGAAACTCTGGTTAGGCAAACCGTTCATAGGCACATTGTTTCAAATTATCTGAGTGTCTATATATAGAGAAGATTGTTTAGCCGCAACGGTTATGACATCACAGGAACTGATGTCTGTGTTTGCTGTGACAACTCTAGAAAAACTTGGTTCCACCGTCCGTAACGTCATATCCGTTACGGCTAAATAATTATGGCCGCTGCACAACCTTCTATATATACAGAATACACTCAGATAATACATTCAGATGCCTTAGTATGAAACGTTCCGTCGTATGAGACCAATATAGTGTTGAGACATTTTATAGAATGAAATACTATCTATCTATCTTCTTGATAATGTCAACACCAATTTCTGGTATTTTAGACATGGAACAATTTAAGAGGCAATTTATGTGCGCCGATTCAAGAAAAGAAATTGATTAGAGTATTGATTGATAGACCATAACTGAGGAAAGAAAACAGCATAATTAACAGTCACTATAACTTCAGTAAGAAGAAGAGGAAAAAAACATAAAGATAAAACAAACCAAAAATAAACTAACAACATTGCTAAACGGTTGATTAGTAGTGTATGTCAGCCACAGCTACCCTGAAAGCATCGAGAGTAGTTGTGGTTGCCACATGGCTTGGTAAACTATTCCATAGCACAATTGATTGAGGAAAGAAGGAAAATTTCTGGTAATCAGATTTGACTGGTATTTGTCTAAAACTGCATGGATGCATATTTCTTATTAATTTACTTGGTTTTTAAATGTTTGGTGGGAAATCAATGGCTTCTTGGTGGCGATAAATTTTGAAGAACATTATAAGGCGGGCATCAAGTCGCCTGTCATGGAGTGAGCGCCAACCCAGTCTATCTTGCATGGCTGTGACACTAGAAAGAGGAGATTAATCATTGCAAACCCATCTCAGGGCACGTCGTTGTACCATTTCAATTTTATTGTTGTTAATTTTGGTATGAGGATGCCATATTGAAGAAGCATATTCAACTGGAGACGAACAAGTGTCTTATAGGCCAAGGTTTTTACATTAGCATTTGAAGTATTCATGATTCTCCTTTTATTTGCATTTGTTGTAATTCTTTTGATGTGCGTATTACAATTTAAGTCAGATGTGATGTCAAGCCCCATATATTTGACACTTTCAACAGATTGCAGAACTTGTCCAAGGAGAAAGTATTGAAATTTAACCACTTTTTTACTTTTAGAAAAATGAATAACTTGACACTTGCTTGGATTAAATTCCATGTCCCAATTACTTTACTATTGTTCAAATTGATTAAGGTCATTTTGTAAGGTATTGTTGCCATTTGGGGAGTTGAAAGTGAGATACACAACAGTATCATCAGCAAATAGACGTACTTGTGATTTTAAGGATGTTGGTAGATCATTTATGTAAATTAGTAATAACAGCGGACCAAGGGCAGACCCCTGAGGGACGCCTGAAGTTACCGGAACTTCTTCAGATTTTTTCACCTTCCAGTATGACAGTTTGAGATCTATTTAAAAGAAATGCTTCTGACCATTTCAGAACTTGAATTGATATACCATAGTCCTGAAGTTTTAGTAAAAGTTTGGAGTGATTTACTTTATCAAATGCCTAACTGAAATCTAATAATATTAAGTCTGTCTGTTTACGATTAACAGCATTATTTATCAATTCATCAGTTAATTGTATGAGTTGGGTTTCACATGATCTCTTTTCCCGGAATCAATGCTGGAGGTCATATAGTATGTTATTTTCAGTAAGATAAGAGAAAATATTGGAGGCTACAATATGTTCAAGTGTTTTACATAGTATGCATGTTAAAGATATCGGGCGATAATTTGCCGGGTTGCTTGTATCCCCTTTTTGAAGATTGGGCAGACAAATGCCTTTTTCCAGTCGTCTGGGATGGTCCCTGAGGAAATGGATTTTCAAACAGATAAACAATGATTTCATGAATTTCGTAGCGGAGCTCCTTAAGGACAATAGGTTTACATAATCTGGACCTGCTGCTTTTCCTGGCTTTAACTGTGCCAATAGTTTTAATACTCCATTTGAGCTGATTGATACATCCTCCATTATGGGGTAATTACAATATTGCGAAGGCATGATACCTTTGAGTGTTTGAACACAGTTTTGATAGAGACAGAGATAGAAGTGACCTGTCAGAAAATACTGACTGAAAATGTTTGTTTAATATATTTGCTGTCTCACAGTTGTCAGTTTTTAAGCTACATGTCACTTGGTCTTTGACAGGTGAGACATTTTGAGAATCCTGTTTTGAATTTTTCAACAGTGAGTAAAGTTTCTTTGTCGCAAATTACTAAAACAACTACAAGTCATTTTCGTAAATACATGTAATGATTGTAAATAAATTACAGCGTGTGGTGTGGGCGTCACTGAATCAACAATCACAGAGAATAAGATGGAAGTATATGCTTTCCTCGAGAACTACTGGCCAACGTCTGGTTACGTCACAGAGTTTGTCGTCCGGTCAAGTACAGTGTGCGGCATGAGATGTAACATGGATACAGGATGTCTATCACTGTTTTACGACCTTACATCAGGAATCTGTCAACTACATAAGTATGTATATGATACAAGGACTTTCTTTGATCTCCTGTCCACTCCGGTCAAATACTACAGAAGGACAAATGGTAAATACATGTAGATTGCTTTCTCAAAACTTAAAAAATAAAATCACAAAACAACCTTCTAGAGTGATCCTGATTTAGCAATATGTTTCTGGTGTGTGCTGCCTTCCATTGTTTCCTTTTGAAAGATAAATTTTCCATGGGAACGATAATGCACACTTTGCTGGTGAATGTCCGTACATTCTGCGTAAAAGAACGTGCTTTTAAAACATAATGCTCTTATTGGCAGGCATTTTAAACAGGAATAACACTGCAATAATTAAAGTTGAATTTTTTAAACACTTTCTGTTACTTTACTTATAACATATATTGGCGTGTTCATTATGCCAATTTTTAAAACACAATTGCTGCAAAAACACAATAAAACAACAGTTGCTCCACCTCACACGATGATTATCAATTAGAAATGTTTGATAAGAATAGCTAAAATCGTTCCGAAGATACGTATGAGAGAGATACTGCGGTCGCCGTGATTGCCTATTATAGGAACAACATTTTCTTTGTTGGAAATTATGAGTAATTGTTGTTCAACTCGTGTAATCGTCCATTATCTACATTGTATTTCAACAAAGCGGTAAACTGACTCGAGTGATTAAAACTGCCGCATGTTATAATACATATAACTCGTATGTCGGAAAATCCCTACAATTACTGACTTCACAATTAGCAGGTATCATAGTTTCGCTGTATTATGTGGTGGAAATCGGAATACCGTGAATGGTGCCATGTAAATATAATAATATGTAACTTAATATTTCACTGTGAATCACAATATGAACATTTGATACAAGTTATGAATGCACGTTTTGAAGTTATAAATTGGGGCGTGATCCCCTTACATTGATCAATTAACAATGACGTCGGGGTCACAACTTATTGGTGAAGACACGAGGCTGTTTTATACAACAACAACTTTTATTTCAGTCGCACGATTAAGCAATTATACATGTTTCTAGCCTGCTAGACCTGGTGGTAGACAACTGGAACATTCTATTGCATATTTTTAAATTTTGCTTTTTATTATGTCAACATAATACAATGGAGGCCCTTTCTGTGGTACAAATGTGTGATATGTATTCTTTACTTGATTAATTTAGGATTGTCAATTTTTAGTTATTATGCTAATCGGTTATCCATTATATATCCATTCTATATCATTTAGCTTTTTTATAGCTGAAAATTGGGCTTGGCGGTTAAGTTCATTTTCTCGTTCAGTTCCATGTATATTATAAATGTGTTGGGCATTGTCTGTGTAATGTGTGTTTTCTGTGCTCGGCTGGTTAAGTTAAGTGCAGTCTTCCCTATCAGATTTTCTATTATCTTTTTGCTAATATACTTTTAAGTGTCCTTGGCGTCTAATACATCGTGTACGGACGCCCCGCCGAGTCTAGATTACCAAACAGCAGTACTACAAGATGGGACGTTGTTAAGATACAGGTGCGTATATACAGGGTTAATTATGCTCATTTTTTACAGTCACCGGAAATATTAGGTTATTTGAATTGTAGGACAGATTCATAGAAACATGCATTAAAATGAATTTTATTTTTTGAAAAATCACAAGGCCAAATTAAGCCATTTGTGAAAATGTGTGCATCTTGAACGGGCTACGAGCCTTTTTACAATGTTTTGCTTTAATTAAGCCCAATGTCAGGGGCGTATTCAGGATTTGGTGTAAGGTGGGGGCAAAATATTGAAATGTCTCTTTTCTGTCTAGGAAAATTGAGCGAGCTAGAAAAATTGATTGCTTATTCGAACAATATGCGGCAGAAGTTAATTTGCATGCAAAGCGATCACGAAAAATGCGTATTTATAGTTTTTCAAAAGACAAATGTTCCATATACATGCTTGGGCAATTTTAGGGGGTGTACGCCATCGTCCGCCATCGTCCACCCCCTTCAATTTCCTTGAATTTCGTAATATCTATTTCATGACTGTGTAGATATGTTGGTGCTGTTTCAGGATCGGTATGGAAAGTCTAATGACGCAGACAGACGCACAATCTATATGTCTGGGTGAAGGAGGTCGACTGATGCGGATACTTACTGAAATAAAGATGCTCGCAATGGCATCCATCTTAACATCATGTGCCGGTAATTAGATTTTGTATTTGATATAGCACGGAGAATCTGGCCTGATCCTGACATTTATGCATGAATATTAGAGATGGCAACGAGTACTAAAATCGGTACTCAGGTACTCGGTCATTCTTTCGATCGAGAACTCGGGTACTCGGAAAACTATAAATGTGCATGGTACATGTACACTCGGCAAAACTTATAAGTACGCACGTCGTTTTTTCGCTATAACTTTTGTATGTTTTATTATTTTTGCATAAAATTTTGTGTACATGGTATTGACTATCAAAGGACTGGATAAATACATTTTTTTCTTCAAAATTAAAAACAGCGGTTCATTGAACCATGAAACGTCAAAAACCGTAAAATGACCGTGAA
This sequence comes from Spisula solida, assembly GCA_947247005.1. Classification (NCBI taxonomy): domain Eukaryota; kingdom Metazoa; phylum Mollusca; class Bivalvia; order Venerida; family Mactridae; genus Spisula; species Spisula solida. Next base: position 5,464,163 of record OX365960.1, on the reverse strand, counting down.
ATTGACGCGTATGTGCAAATTATTTTTATGTAAGGTAAATTTGAATTTTAGATTTATTGTCAAAATAAAAAAACACAAAATAATTCGATTTTTCAAACAACAACATGGTGTTTTTTTACTTTAAAAAATATTTTTTATTGTTATGGTCAAGGGGAGTTAACCATGTTTCAAATTGCATTTTTTATCAGAAGTCGATATTTCTAAACCTAAATTGGGCTTGTTCCTATCATTGTTTTCTTTATTACAGTGTCCATGATCGAAACATAGACTTAAAACCGTACTGTATCAGCGCAGCGGGGCCATATGTGCATTAGCAACCTGACAATCGCCCGATGAATACACGGCATTATTGTGTTTTTTTTAGATTCTGCTGTTGGCATTATTAATTTATTCTGTTTGTGACAATTTAAATCAGATGTTAAAAACATCGATTGTATTGTAATTCTACATATCCAATCAACATATGTTGAAATTTTCAGCACGATCAAACACGCATTGGCCGAGCTATGGGCAAATAAACAAGTGTGTACTTATAAGTTTTGCCGAGTGTATTTAGGACACAGAAATGTTGTACTGCGTGTTCAAGTTATAGTTAGAACATATTAAGTCAATTTTAATGATTAAAAAGGCCAGAGCGAGCGAAGCCTTTTTAGTCATTAAAATTTACTTAATATGTTCTAACTAACTTAGAATATAACATTCTGCATTCTGATTGGCCGATATAAATTAGCGCCAACGCATGACGTCAAGTGAAAATGCGGCGTTTTCATTGGCTCATAATGTAGGTTATATTCTAACTTCAAATAGAACATCGTGTGTATGTCTGTCCGTTCTGTTCAGTTGATGGTCAAATCTAGACCGGAAACAATAAAAACTAACCGAAAGAACAACAATATATAATGGCATCCATATATATTTCGCGAGCAATATCGGTCCTTTAAAAGTTATAGTGTAATGTCCGTGACATTTGATGTTAAGTTCATATTTATTACATTTTTGTACCTGGAACTACCTGTCCGTCATTAGCATCATTATACAGACTGTACTTATTCCTTTTACCTTGACCTTCCAGTGTTTACATACTGTCTATCAAGTATGCAGCCAATAAATAAATTCAGGCTTCTTTATTGGATCTAGAAATTCATGTTAAGCTTATCCGTTATGCAAATTCTCCATTCGTTCTCATTCGTTATTGGTCCGCAATTTTGTAAATATTCGTCGGCTCACATTTTTAAACTGAATATTATATCACTTATAAGTCAATGTAGTGTGTAGGGTTTCTTCAACTATCCCCCCCCCCAGCATGATATCGTTAACATTATAACATACAGTGGATAAAATATTATGTAACTGAGTGACGTATTCAGATTTCACCATTTTTCTACTTAAAAGACAAGTACATGAAATAGCTAGAACCACATGTTTCAACCAGCATCTTTTTTGATAGCATTAGTTTGCATCTGAAGTATGATTCGAACCTTTACAGAAGGGCACCTAAGCTAGGCAATGCGATTACAAACGTATTAGACCACTCGGCTATCGCAACAACCCACACTAAAGGTTGTGCAAATAACCAGAATCTATGGGACTAAATCACACCACACCAGTAACATGTGGATATAGACAATAAGTTCATAACACTGACTATAGGCTACCACGTACGCAGCAACTTTTTACGACCGCCAAACGACACAAATAGCGCTGTTGAGAAATAATTCGTTTGCTCCTACAGTGGGATTCCTACCCGGTATACTAAACAGTACCATCGCCCTTGACAGGTTTCCTAAGTCCACTGTCATGACGACAGTCACTATCCGCTGTGAGTACAGGTATATTGTAACAGTTTTATATTTCATTTTATGAAGGATACGAGGAGGAGTTTTGGGTTGATGGTAGTAATTTGGATGCAGCAGATCAGAATGACCCAACACAATGGATCACTAGTCTCGGTGAACCTCTACCATATTCGCCAGTCTTTTGGAGTCCAGATACCCCGGTCGTTCCAACAGAACAAAATTGTGTCACCATATATGGTGGTACTGACTTTTCTAACCAATGGTGGAACTATGCATGTGATTCATCGGAGGCGTATTATATATGCGAGAAATAGATCACCATGACACTAGTGAGTAAGGTCTTACTGTCAGACGAAACAGAAAGACGGCAAAAAAATTATATTATGTCAGACTGGGAAGGCAGCTATCAACTCGAATAAACACGAATATTCATTAATCTAACAGGCCTATGACAAGTAGGAGCTATGGTGTTCCAGTAAATTGTGTACAATACCCAGAAAAAATCTAAGTCATTTTGCTGATTTATTTGCGAAATTGTCTCCCTTATAAACACCGTATCGAGACACTCGATTAGCCGTCATCAGTGACTTTACACCTGAACGAAATGGATAATCTTTAGCCTATCAAAAGTTATCAAAAGCATCACTCAAAGGTCTGTATTTTTAGATCTTTGCATCACTTAACAACATTTATCCAGTTATTGAAGTAATCTGCAATCTTTGCACTTCAAAATATTGTTTAATAAAAAATTGAATATGATCCTTCCCTAAGCGTTTGAAATAATTAATTAATTTTGAGCTCGAGTATCATAGTGTTCTGTACAAATAATACCTATTTCAAGCGTTAAATTATCTTTTTAAATGATATTTCCTCCTATATATGATCGTGAATGATTTACCTTTCTGATGGCACATCATCATGATTGTTTTTTTATATTTTTTCTATCTGTATTTGTTCTACTTTCTAGAAACCATAGATGGAAATTAATGCATATGTTCCATATGAGAAACAGCCTAAAAGCATAGGTCCCACTGATCAATTCCACATTGGCGATGTTCTCTCGATATCTTAAGATACCACCCGATTCATCATGATTCCTTCCTATATCACAAATTGTCTCATGACTTGCCCGAAGCTACCCCTGAACAATTTTGTTCGCTAGAACGTCTCTGGTGCGTTCTAGGGTGTTTTTTGCATCATCTGTAACATTATTTTTACTGATAAAACCAGGTTTTTTGTGTATAGAGCTTTTTAAAGTGTTTTTAAGAAATGCTGAAATACTAAAGGATTACCCGCCTAAGGGCGTACGCATCAGTTTTTATTTCATTTTTCGATCATTTAATTTTTCATGTTTTGAGAAGCATGTTAACGCAGCTGCGTATTCTGCGTACAGGTAGCTACGCGCCTGCAAACTGTCTCATAACTTCCCCGAAGCATCCCCTATACTACAAGGAACCTGTTCCAGATTAATTTCAATCGGGAGTACATCGCCGAGGCAAAAAATGCTCAGTGGGATCTAGGCTGAAACACATAAACATCACATGGTACAACTGAAGTTGAAGGTTAATTGGCCATTTTGGAATGAAAAAACGAACGAATGCGCACTTACTGCAGGGTATTATTCATAGGACTACACTTAGATCAGCTTCTTACTGTGTCCCCAACGTTTACCAGATATATATAGAGAGCGATAGATATAATTTGAAGAGCTGAACAAACAGTGACAATAATATAGATATACATACAATCAAACAACGAGAGTGTACAAATTTACAGAAGATGGTCATACAAAAGTTCTTGTTGTGTGCCTGATGCTTAAAATAATCTCCTTAACAGGAAAATGCGCCTAGACGAAAAAGAAATTCTAGACACTTTTAGTGACCGATAATGGCTGATTATTGTCTTGGTCCACTTAAAAGTATGTACATAAAGTAGGTTGAAATAAAAACTGTGTATTCAGATAGAAAAAACATCCAAGATATTTGAATTGCATAACCGATATCTGAATATTGATTATTCAAATTTGAAAAGTAGGGCAATGCACAGAGAAGTTCTATTCGGACTGCTTTTCTCGTATTATGTCTCACTGCTGTATGGAGCACAGGTGACTTTACCATTAATTAATAAAGAGTAAACAAACTTTTATTTATAAAATTATAATATCTTAGAAAGGTTCATAACACAGGAAATTGACCACATAGTCACTGAGGTGCAGTTTGTTTTTAATAAACATTTCATTAATACTGGCGTTATTTTAGGTATTAATACTCGTACATAATCAGAAACTAGAGAGCTTCGTCTTTATTTTGATATAAGTATTGTAAAAGTCCGTCCATAAATAAGAAAATAAACCCATAGGGCATGAAATTAATTACAAGTTATCTTTTTCCTTGTTCAGAATAGCATGGATCACGAAGTTTAATCAAATAGTGATTTTTGTCACGATGCGGGACTATTTTTTTCGCTAGCTGTATTGAACTTGCGGAACTTGCCGAATGTTATTTTTAAAATGGCGATTATTTACAATATAATCTGCTATTAAATGCATTTTGTGAGGTATTGGTTGCATTCAATTACGAACCAAGATGCTAGCTTTTGAAAAAATCGCCTCAAAAGAGACCAATGGTCGGCGTAGTTTTACATCACACATTATTATCAATACGTCCATTCTGTTTTATTTCGTTGGCGGTCGACAACTCGCAAATGTTTTAAAAATAAGTTTTACATTTTATAAATCCTTAAAGTACAGTGAAGTTCCGCTAATAAGGCCAGTCAAAAAGGTGGTCTAAATAGCGAATCGGTCTTATTAGCGGACCTTTTTTGTTCTAAATTTAATACTTTAGGACCTTAAACTGGTAAAAATCTGCATGATTTCAAAATAATCAAAGTGGTCTTATGTATACTACATCACGATGTATGATCAAGTCTACATTGTTGGTACAAAAGTAGCGTTTTCAACTCACTTGTTCGTACAAGCACCTAACTTGTCCTATTGGTCTTGAATAAACAGCATCATTTGGCGGTGCAGTACCCTTATTTGACATTCAATTGCTCACATAGTTGGTTTTAATTCATTACTGGAATGGTTGTACGGAACCACTCGAAGATGTAAAGATATGATCGGCTCAAAATTAAGTCGAATTTTGTATCCGAAGTATAAAAATAATGAATCTTCTGTTTCGTGTCACCGTAGAAAAAGTTGACGTGTGTGTTGAAAATGTATTTAAAAACGAATCCTGTTATTTTTGGTATTGTTCTGATGTTCAATTTATACTGTGATTAATACTTTGCTGTTTGGATAATCACAAAAAGCGGAAAAAACCTTCGAACATAAAAAATATATTGAACTAATTAACGTATATTATCACATGTTTGACGTCGCGGTAAAAAAGCCATTATTTATTTTTGATAATACACTAGTGTAATAAAGCAATCACGCGACGTCATTCAAAGGATAGGCGACGTCGTCCAAGTTGCGCGTTTATAATACTGAAAAATAAGTAGCGTTTTTATGTTTCGGCCGGAAAAGGCTAACATGTGATAAAAAGAACATTACATTTGTGACTTTCCACATTGAATTTATTAAACTCGATGAAAAAATCGATAAAATGCTCGGCTAAGCCTCGCATTTTATTATTTTATTCAACTCGTTTAATAAATTCAATATGAAAATACACTCATGTAATATCCTCTATGTAAGTCACCTACATTGTTTGTATTATAAGGGCAAAAGTTGCGACCCATAAGCGAGTCACAATACGCGTAACGTCAAAATTTTGCGAAATTCTATCGTTTGTACACGGTAAAAGGGGTCACCTAAATGCTATAATTTTACATCAGGCATATTTTTTTCATGTTATATTTTTAATACATAACATATTAACATTAAATCATATTTGAAATGTAATACAAACACTATAAAAGTGCATATTATTCGCTTTAATAACACCTAAATAAAAGTGTGTGTTTTTCTTTCAAATGACGTCAATTTTTTTAAGGTCACCAGGGAAATTTTAAGTATCACTCATCTGTATATAGAAATGTCATTATTGCAGGTATTTCAAAGACAAGACCCTTATTTTACACAGGAAAATAAGCGAAATTGATAAAACAAATTAAAATACAAAAAGCAAATATTGAAAAGTGTCTATTTTTGTATATTATTTTGTTAAAGTGGGACAATTTTAAGTACTCGTATTCCGGTCACAACAAACAAAGCAAAGCTTATATTTCGTTTATTATTACTTATACAGATTCTGTGAAGAAAGCGAACGAACTTTATCTAACAATCGTTAAATTTTATGAGTAAATAATTTTTTGTCATCATTTTAAAGCTCAACATGTCTTATTTTTTAGCTATTTTAAGGGAAAATGACGCAACACACTAGCTCCGGAAAACACATCCAACTCGTTTATTAACGTATGCACAACCGTCAAAATTCGGTACCCTCTCAGTGCAAAATGATATATCGGTACCCTCTCAGTGCTGGCACCGGTCTCTCTCAGTGCAATACAATGAATCCGATTGACGCAGATCCGCAGGAGAGGTAAGATAATCTTTTTTTTGTCCAAAAATACCGGTTTATGCATAAAAATCGATAGCCCACGGAACCCCCCGATGATTAACCATTGTCTTCCTGTTGTTAAATTTGTTCTATCATTTTTTACAAGTTCTGGCGTGGCTAGAATGTTGACCGAGGGTCTTTGTGCGAATGAACATCAAGCCATGTTTATGAAGCTTAAATGCGACTTTTCTTCAATATAGCAAATATTTAGTACCTCAGACGTAAAGCCGTTGATCATATCTTGCCCCTAAAAGCCTTTTATTCGGTAACTCCCATCACATTTCTTAAAAAACACCCTACTTTCGGTTTAGACGCGGCACCGGTACCCTCCCAGTTCTGGCACCGGTACCCTCTCTGCTCGTTGCAGCTGACTGGCACCGGTACCCTCTCTGTACTTGCAATGAGCAGAGAGGGTACCGGTGCCAGAACTGAGAGGGTACCGGTGCCGCATCTAAACCGAAAGTAGGGTGTTTTTTAAGAAATGTGATGGAAGTTACCAAAAAAAGGCTTTTAGGGGCAAGATATGATCAACGGCTTTTCGTCTTTTAATAATTTATTGAAGCCTTATTATTTGTGTATTTTGATACTTTTTTGAAGAAAATAGGATGAATAGTAATTAAATACTTCACATTTTTAATTATCACACCAACAAATTTTAGCATGGGTCGCAACTTTTGACGTTACGTCTTGGTACTTTTTCATCAAATAACTTGTATTTTCTCCGGTAAACTTCATTCTTTCTACTGCAGCAACCGGACTGGAAGGACCACTGGTTATAATGATTAAATTTTAATGAGATTGCAGAATGCGCATGATGATCTAGATATTCCTCGATAAAACACCAAGACATACAATTGAATGTGCAATAGTTTATTGATCAATATGAAAAACAAGCAATACAAAATCTTGATGAAAAAAAAATCATAACAAAAGGTATCAAAATTAATTAAATAATATTAGCAAAAAATAATATTACATGAAGCTCTAATCATTATACAAATTATGACAAGCCATAAGTATGGTCCAACTAGGAACATGATATAAATTGGTCAATCGCATTTGAACACATATAAACCATAAAACATATGCATACATATGCATGTTTTCATGTTTGTATCTTACAACTGAAACTTGCTCTCATGAAAAATCTCAAGTTTAAACATGAAACATTCAAGACATACATCCAATACTATTATGATATCAGAAATGCAACAAAAGGTCGGACTAGAACAATATTTAATTATATTTACCTTGAAATGAAAAATACCTCAACACTAACCTTTATTAAACATTCAAGTCCTTCGAAGCCGGAAGTCATTGGCCAATTAGGCAGGGAGTCGAATGCAAGAAAAACTAAACATTGAAGATTTTAATTTTGAAAATGCACAAGGAACTCAGACAAGTACCAAGTTGAAATACTTACATTAACACAGTTTTCTGACTATACAGATATAGCCCAGAGAATTTGACACGACACTCGACCTTCTATTAGCATTCTTTCACAGCTAATTTATTGTTTTTATTTATATTCCCCTGCTGTATGTTGTCATAAGCGGGGAGTATCACAAAGACACTCAAGGTATAATATCAATACAAATCTAAAGGACCAATGTTGCACGATTTGCTAGCGGAAATTGATATATTCAACGCAAGAACCTTGTAATATATTCATGAATAAAGGTCAGGACCATATCAAATTCTCCGTGCTATAGCATCTTACAGTACATTAACTAAAACAAACAAGGATTTATTAGTCAAACAATTCTACAATACAAGTGTTCTGTGTATGTAATCTCAGAAATCTCAAAATCAGATCCTAACATTTGCTACATTCCTTTACGCTGTTCGAGATCTGACTACACTCCGTAAGAAGTCATGTTCAAATGACCTCTATGGCGCACAATGACGTCACATAGTTTGTCCAATGAAATTATATCTAGTTGCCTCAGCTGACTTTCACCGCACTTTCAGATTTGTGAAAGAAGCGATTTGATTGGATGACATTAAGTTCACATCAACATGACTCCATATTGAGTGTTGTCAGATCCTATATCAGCATAAAAGTAGTGAAGCGTTATAAGGGTCTGATATTTATGAGATTGCCGTGTATGTGGTACAACAATATTTACCCTGGGCAATTCTAGGAATGAATGTTTGCATGGCAAGATGGACATACAATTCAGATTACAATACCATAAAGCTAGATATTTCTGTGAGAGCAATATTTTGTGAATTTGTCCCAAAAATGAGTGAACTTTTGGGTGCACTTTTTTCTATTTTTTCTGGGTTTTATTTTACAAAATGGCAAGAATATATTTCTGCTGATATCAACATTTTGTTTTGATTAAACTCCAAAAAAAGTAGAACTTCTCAAACTTTCATTGAATTCCGCAACTTAATGAAAAGATTTCCCAGTAATCTAAACACGAAGGTGTTGCATTCTTGGCAAACTCAATCAGCAACTTATTTGAGTTTAAAAGAAATGCTCGTTTGGGCTTTCTTAAAATGACATAATGACAACTTAGTCTACATATTTATAAGCTTTGATTAAATGCAAATATACATAAAATTTCAACAGTCAGATACTAAATGCAGGCAATAGAGCCAGACATGATTTAACTCGATTCTGACAGGAACAAAACTTCACTCATTATTACTTTTCACTTGCATACTAAATGTAGCAATACCACTTGACTTTTGGCTACAGTCCCAAGTAGAAATTTGTAAACCTTGAAAATGTTTTTGCTTTCCATGAAATATAAGATCCTTTTCAGCAGATGTGCCGTCTTGTCAAACACTTGGTGAAACCAAGGAGAATACAGGTTTCACATGGTACTTGAAAATACGTTTAAGCTGCTGAAAAAGATCCTGTATTGCATGGAAAGCAAATAATTTTCCCCTTAGTGTGGCGTATATTTGATAAAAATCGATGAAGAAATAAAATATCTATGGTTATATTTGCGTTCCAATGTTTACAAATTTCTACTTGGAACTGTAGTCAAAAGTCATGTGGTATTGCTAGCCTGATACTGTTATGAACTATAGTATAAGAAACACCTTAGGTGTCAATTAAATCCTTACATGTGTGCATAGGTTGGCAACAATAATATTATACCCAACTACTCTTTGAGGCAATAAATGCAACAATCATACTTAACAATGTACTAATCATATCAATAAACATTACACAACAAATCACGCCAATATATTTAGATTTAAGGAAAATCTAGGAATTTTTAAGATTACAGGAAAATCTAAGTTTTTTACTAAAATGCTTTTAAAATGACCCCTGTACATAATTCTCTGCCTCTTATAGAGGTCTAACATATTACATAAAGATTCATACTTATACATCCCACAAATCTAGCATTCTATAACAAGTCTTACAGACTATACTACTCTTTTGCACTGGGCATTAACATTAATTTTCAGACCTACTGCCAAGTACTTTCATTGTTATGCCTCTGGAACGGAATAATTTCTTTTAAAAGACAATATCAATTCAACTACAACTACTTAACAGGCCTACTAATTAGCAATCATTTTCGAGCCTGAAAATCCAGGTTTCAAAGCCTGAAATTCCGCTTTTCAATATGAACAAAGGAGGAAAATTTAGGATTTAGAAACCTGAAATCAGGCACAAGTCTGAAAAATACCTGGCCTACTACTACTACTCAGATTAAAATCAATGCAAAATTTGTCGTTCTAGATCAACTAAAATAATTTATTTAACAAAACAAACCAGTTGGCATGATGCCAGAAAGCTAATACAGTTTTGATCTACATACAACAATGCTCTTTGTTCCCAAGAAATATAGGTGTTGTAACAAATATGTCAGTACACTGAATTTCAGTTAGAAAAGATAAAATTCAACAAGAGCACCGCCTACGAGTGCTGGATGCTGGACTTTCTCATACATGGTAGTACTCTTTTCTAAGAGTAACAAGGGCAGATAACTCAAAAATATAGATCACAGGGTTACCAGCCTTGTCAGTATGGACTCCCCTTGTGATGGTGAATAATTATGTTGAGTTTCAAGTGGACACCTTTGATAAAGGGAAATAACTCTTATTGAATGCAGAATAGATTTGTTTCTTCTTGTCAGTGGACGTAGGCCATCACATTCCACTGGTGTATTGACTTTCAAGTTGAAAGCTTAGGTAGCATTAAATTTTGAGAAAATTCAGTTTATGTGTAACATTTGCCACTATTTCTATGTACAAAGTCAACACAAGGGTAGATAACTAAAAAATTATAGGTCACAGGGTAACCAGTCTTGTCAGTATTGACTCCCCTTATGATAGTGAATAACTATCTTGAGTTTCAAGTGGATTCCTTTGATAGCCTTTGAGAAAATGACTCTGACAATAAAGTTAACCAACGCACACACAGATGATCCCGTCACAACAATAGCTCAACTTTTTTTCTTCGAAAAGTTGAGCTAAAAATGATATCAGTCACAACTTTCGAAATTATTTTATATTACATCGGTAACATGTTTCCGGAAACCCCTTTCCTTCTTCATTTTTTTAATTGAAGCTAACATGTATATGACATCACTATAGCAATAGATACATATAGCATTGTAGAGCATTTGTCCAAAAAAGCTGATGTTACTATTATGAATGTCAGTATATCAAGTGACAAGTAAGGAGACCTTGTTGTAATGAGGAAGAAGATATGCCAGCAATATTATAAATCAAAGGACCTAAGCCTGGAATATGAGGCCCGTGCAAAATGGAAGTGATGGCAACAGCTTATAGAAGCGTTTTTCACTAATAATATAATAAATATCAAAAAAACTTAACAATTTATAAATTCAGATTACCCAATATATCATATATCAGACAAACAAAATAACAAATCATATAAATTCATGTGCATGAAAGTTAATAGATTATAGAAAAATGGCAAGTCTATAAAAATTTAAATCATGGGATTCATTGAACTATTATAGTAACAAAATTATCATCAATATCAAAACTGGTCCCTAGGGACTCAAAAAGTAATGGATTTCTGCAGATTCCACTTATCCAGGTGATTTATATATTCAGGGGTGTCAACAGGGTCAAATTACAAATCCTGAAAATCAAATGTGGCTGACCATTTTTGTCAAACAAGAGGCATTCAATCGCATTTTTTCCATATTTAACTCAGTTTGTATTGAATAAAATCCTTCTGTGAAGATTAAATTGGCCATAACTTTGCAATTTCTTGAGATATTTTCATCAAATAACTTTTATTTTGGTCAGATATCATAGCTCTTTCAGGATGGCTAAATCCCGAATTCCGGATTCATCCGGAATATTGACACCCCTGTAATATTACAGTATAACCTGGTTTATCCAGCATCCCATAGGACCGGATAAGTGTGCCGGATTAAGCAGAGTTTTATAGAAATACATGTCACTGTAAAATTGCTTATAAAAAGACGGTGTTATAACTAATAATGAACAAATATCAAAGGTATCCAATGGCATTTGTGTTTACATGTCATTGTACTAATGGTTTAAGTTAGTCATAAAATAGTTGTTAATTGTTGTTTGTTTGATTTTCTTAAAGAATCTGTAGGTTTTTTTCTGATGTCAGAAGAATGTATAATTTTCAGGTTGATATCCAGAGGGTTTTACCATTGTTCTAATCTTTCTGGCATTAAATGAAGCTATTAGAGCAAGAAATTGAAATTGTACACTGCATATATAGCTGAGGTTAAATTATTATTAATTTAAATTTTGAGAACAATCTTTTTAACACCCTGGGTTACCCCTATCACAGAATCATCATTTATACCATGATCTTCCATGTGAGAACAAATGACAGATCAATGTTCTGCAACACGTGTCGTCGGCTTAAATTCATTAATTCTGATGTTGTTTTGACTCGGTAACTATCGTAAAGTGATAAAAAAAATCCACCACTCATTGTCTTTGGGATCAACATTTTTTAAACTTATCATGAAAACAAATTATTAAGCTTGCCAAAGGCTTGCTTAATAATCTGTGCCTTCTAGACGCGTTTAAGAAATGTTGATATCCAAAGACAACTCATGACGGATCGTATATATGTCTAAATCTGATTAATAACTAGCAACACTGCTTTATCACAAAAGGGGCAATAACTCTGTAGTACCAAAACAGATGAAAATTTCATCACAAACTTGTACACTCATTGGTTTTACAAATTCCTTAAGTAAACAGATAAGGTTAGTATTGTACTCAAAACATCACGGATAAATCATGCACATCTGATTAATCCATCTTTGTGGAATATACTAAATTATCCCGCCTTTCTCATTATCCTGGGCGCACAATAACACAAGTTTTCTGCCATGGACAGACAGCATGTTAGACAGACCAACCATCAGATGGTTCAAGTAATTGCAGAGTATTTATCACATTGTACCCTTCTTGTGAGTCAACATATGTATGAAAATACTAAATAGTAACAAGAGTGAAAGGATGAAAAGCATACATTAAACATATATACATTTGTACATTGTAATTCAAAATGGTAGTAGGAAAAAACTACACGCAGTCTTGTTGATTTTGTAAAAAATATACAGCTGCACAAAGGCGTAAGTATGCTAGTGTTATTAGCAGACACACAAAAAAATAAAAATTCTATGAATAACAAGTTATTGATTGTTCTATGTCTGATTCTTGCGTGTGGGTGGCAAGGCACTTCCTCTTTTTCTGTGTGGTTTAGGTAGTCTGTGCGCTACAGAATTCTATTAATAGCATGATTAATATATTGTTTATAATTTACTTTAAGCCTTGGTTTGATAAGATGAGAGTATTATGAATATGTAGTATAAATACTTATCTGAATAACCAGGCCATATATATAGTATCAGTCATGAGTTGTCTTTGGAGATCAACATTTCTTATACGAGTCTAGAAAACATGTGAAAAACATGTGATAAATCAATTTCCGTGAGAAGCTTGTAATATATTCATGCATAAAGATCAAAGACCGGGTTCAATATTTTGCACATATTATAATTATGTATAATTCCTACCAAATTTACCAATTTTTGTACCATTGGAAAATTTTTTGACGAAAATAAACCCATTCAATCTTCACAATTTGACAATCATGATTTTCGATAATCATTCGAGCACACATGTAGAGTAATCTCACTTGGTGTATAATTTGTTCAGTCAACATAATTCAAAGGGAAGTAACTCTATAAAGAGGAATATTCTAATGTCAAAAATTTTGAATTCGGAGCAGTTATCTCCCTTTTTGCAATTTGTTTACCAGTACTATTGGATCATTCTAACAACCCAAGTATTTATTGAAAGAATGATCAAAAATGATCTTAAAGTTAAGAAGTCTGAAAGTTACTGAACTCTATAAAAGCATGACGTGAATATTTGACCTAGAATGCAACAGCAAAACATTTCATAAAACTGCAGACTTGAAAATTTTTTTACAAAAACATACAAAGAAACACATACTAAATGCTTTTATAGTTCATAAAGAAATTAAGCAATCAGTCAGAACCAATTCCCGTGGAAACAGAGTAGCAACAATGACCAATGAATACAACTGCATCTTATCAAATTCCCAGTTTTGTTCAGACATTTTCATGATTCTACAATTACAAAATTCTACGCCATTTCTCATCTTACTAAAAGTGTTTATGAACAGTTTCAAATCATTACCAAGATTTTAGTGACATTAGCTTGAACTAACAGCAGTATGTCACAACATGCTTTGTTACGTGTACATGTATGTGGAACTGTCTTGTATCAGTGTTATATATGTGAAATAAAGTGGTTTTTGAAGCTAGTATGTGAAATAGACTGGAATATAAGAGAGTGTGAGATAGACTAGTAATAGAATAAACTGACCGATATGTGAAAAATACTGTAAACCAAGAAATTATTTGCACAATTTAGTTTCGCGGAGTTCACGAGTGGAAGAATTTCGTGAAATTAAATCGCTGAGGAAGTGCGAAAAATATTAATATGGACATTGCAGGAAGCGTGAAAACGATCAGTAAAATGCGAAAGTCAGTATCCTCGAAAGTAAATTGGTTTACAGTAGTCATAAATTCACAAAAATCTTATATAGTACAGTCTCACAAAATTCAAACACATGCAGACTAGATCATCCCATTTGCTAGAAGCAATGTATGAACTGTCTTCTGTGAAGCAACGTGGTTTGATGTGCATAATTGTATAAGTTAGAGCAACTCAGTATACCTGAACGTCTATATAATACATTGGTCATAAGAACTGTCAAGTTCAGAGACTGAAGTTATAACTGAGTTCCAGGCCCGATTTCGATGTTGCTGACATTGTTGCAAGTTCTCACTTCAAGGGAATATTTCATTACCGGCATTTTATTATTCGGTTTTTGTTATTTTTGGTCCATGTTTGAATACACCGTCGACAAACTGGGAGAACATACGATACATATAACCTGGTTTCTTTGGCAACAGACCATCCATGAATCCAATATGGCCGCCGTGAGATGTCACCAGTATGGCAATGTTGTCATTTTGCTTGGCTTCGTCAACAGGAATTGCTGAAAATAAATAGGGAATATTTGTTGATTTTGGAGTATGAATTTTATTTTCACTGTTTATTTCCATTGTTATTTTCACCAATAAATCTCTATAATCCATTGATAAGCATAAATAAATAAGGTTATTTTCAGATATATGTTGATAGTTATCAAAAATTTGTCATGAATTTTTGAACAACTGTTAAATGTATAATGCACATACACTGTTTATAAAATACAATTCTACAAATCTTTGACAATAAGTATTCTGTACTGTCTGGGGCATGTGCTTGGAGCTTGATGCAAGCTCAATACAATCCTGTACTCTAACAACCTGGAGGCAATCCTACACTTCTTATGGCCATTCTAGTGTTACAAAAACTTATGTCATCCAGCTATTAACATTTCCCATTCAAACACTTTAAAAACATTAAACATGTAAGAAGCATAAAACCATACGTACGAATGACATTAAAATTATGACACAGTTTTATATTAAATCCCTTTAAAAACATTTAACACGTATGCAGAATACTAGTAAAACTATACGTATTATATTATAAATATGACACAGTTTAATACTAATTCAAATCCCTTTAAAAACATAAACATGTCTGTAGTATAAACCATACATATGATATAATAATTATACACAATTTTATACATTTGTACTCAATCCCTTAAAAACATCACAGTCACATCAGGCCTTAAAAAGCAATAACTTGGTAACCTATTTGAAGAGCAATGGATTTTGAGCACTTTAATTGAGTCCAAAAGGTAGAAAACACAATAACATGAAAGAAAACGAAATACAACTCCAGTTGGTTTGTTTACAAAACAATAAATTGTAAAGAAAAATGCACAATTTATAATCTAAGGGAAGCAACTCTTGCAAAATTAGTATTTTGTCAACCATACATTTTACTTAAATGTGATTTTTGGCATACTATTTCGACAGATACATTTAACATTCTGTCATCAATTATTGGTCATTAATGAATATATCCTTATTCATTGTAATTAGTATATTTATTGGATGATCGAAAAAAAGGTCTTTGGAGAGATAATGTATGCAGTATAAAGCCATACGTATGATATTATAATTATGACACAGTTTTATACAATTATTACTGTAAACCAATTTACTACGAATACTAACTTTCGTGTTTTGCTAAACGTTGTCATATTCATGACTACAAATGTTTGCGTTTTTAAGTTTCCCATAATGTCCATATTAATGTTTTTAGCACTTTCGGGGCGACCTAATTTTTCGAAATTCTACCACTCACGAACTCCGCGAAATTAAATTGTGTGAACAAATTTCTTGGTTTACAGTAAATCCCTAAAATGATGTTACAAAGACAAACATACCATGATGTGGGGAGAAAGGATCATCGGCTGCGTTCAAACACAGGACAGGAACCTCCAAGCCGTGCACCTTATCATGAATACAAGCATCACGGTAATAATCCTGCCATGTATCGTACCCAAACATTGGAGCAGTAAATCTATCATCAAACTCACGTATAGTTGTACTCTGAATCATACAAGATGTAATTATACACGGTTGTTGTACTCTGAATCATACAAGATGTAATTATACATGGTTGTTGTACTCTGAATCATACAAGATGTAATTATACATGGTTGTTGTACTCTGAATCATACAAGATGTAATTATACATGGTTGTTGTACTCTGAATCATACAAGATGTAATTATACATGGTTGTTGTACTCTGAATCATACAAGATGTAATTATACATGGTTGTTGTACTCTGAATCATACAAGATGTAATTATACATGGTTGTTGTACTCTGAATCATACAAGATGTAATTATACATGGTTGTTGTACTCTGAATCATACAAGATGTAATTATACATGGTTGTTGTACTCTGAATCATACAAGATGTAATTATACATGGTTGTTGTACTCTGAATCATACAAGATGTAACTATACATGGTTGTTGTACTCTGAATCATACAAGATGTAATTATACATGGTTGATGTACTCTGAATCATACAAGATGTAATTATACATGGTTGATGTACTCTGAATCATACAAGATGTAATTATACACGGTTGTTGTACTCTGAATCATACAAGATGTAATTATACATGGTTGTTGTACTCTGAATCATACAAGATGTAATTATACACGGTTGTTGTACTCTGAATCATACAAGATGTAATTATACACGGTTGTTGTACTCTGAATCATACAACATGTAATTATACACGGTTGTTGTACTCTGAATCATACAACATGTAATTATACACGGTTGTTGTACTCTGAATCATACAAGATGTAATTATACACGGTTGTTGTACTCTGAATCATACAAGATGTAATTATACACGGTTGTTGTACTCTGAATCATACAAGATGTAATTATACATGGTTGTTGTACTCTGAATCATACAAGATGTAATTATACGTGGTTGTTGTACTCTGAATCATACAAGATGTAATTATACATGGTTGATGTACTCTGAATCATACAAGATGTAATTATACACGGTTGTTGTACTCTGAATCATACAAGATGTAATTATACGTGGTTGTTGTACTCTGAATCATACAAGATGTAATTATACATGGTTGATGTACTCTGAATCATACAAGATGTAATTATACACGGTTGTTGTACTCTGAATCATACAAGATGTAATTATACACGGTTGCTGTACTCTGAATCATACAAGATGTAATTATACGTGGTTGTTGTACTCTGAATCAAACAAGATGTAATTATACATGGTTGATGTACTCTGAATCATACAAGATGTAATTATACACGGTTGTTGTACTCTGAATCATACAAGATGTAATTATACACGGTTGTTGTACTCTGAATCATACAAGATGTAATTATACACGGTTGTTGTACTCTGAATCATACAACATGTAATTATACACGGTTGTTGTACTCTGAATCATACAAGATGTAATTATACACGGTTGTTGTACTCTGAATCATACAAGATGTAATTATACACGGTTGTTGTACTCTGAATCATACAAGATGTAATTATACATGGTTGATGTACTCTGAATCATACAAGATGTAATTATACATGGTTGTTGTACTCTGAATCATACAAGATGTAATTATACGTGGTTGTTGTACTCTGAATCATACAAGATGTAATTATACATGGTTGTTGTACTCTGAATCATACAAGATGTAATTATACATGGTTGTTGTACTCTGAATCATACAAGATGTAATTATACGTGGTTGTTGTACTCTGAATCATACAAGATGTAATTATACATGGTTGTTGTACTCTGAATCATACAAGATGTAATTATACATGGTTGTTGTACTCTGAATCATACAAGATGTAATTAAACATTTAATTAATCAATATCCTAAATCAATCCATCTATAAGTAGTAGCCTGTTTTCCTATGGTGTCAGGAATGTAATGCTTATTTTAAAGTCATGGCCAGTTATTTGCTGACAAGAAAATATATTTTTATGATGAACAATTACCTGAACCCTTCTTTACATATCGTCCCTTTGATGCAACAAGGTTGTATCTCTTTATACACTATATAGGGTGATACAACCTTGTTGCGCCAAAGGGACGATATGATATAAAATGCAAAACATGAAGAGTAATCATCGTACATTCCATGTAGCAGCCATTTTACGAAGTGACCTTCACTCCTATCATCAGTGGCAATGTTTCCTATTGATTTGGGAATTCTGATTTGCTGGTCTATAAAAAGCATTCTGGAAATCCCTGTTTCTAATGGTTCACAGTGGAATTGCATCGGATGTTCCAATATTATGTGTATACATAAAAAATGGTGGAAGTGTGTTGTGTTCTGATGCACGTAAATAACAAAATGATAGACCACGTTTCATTAACTTTCAGTCAAGTTGGATTATATGGGTATTTAATCAATTTTACATTAGTTTGTTTTTAAGAAATATTTGCTAAAAAAACTGACAGTAATTTGTGTTTTTTTTACTTTCCCAATCAGTCGTCATTAATTTTGGACCTGCACATTAAGTGGAACTAGCTCATAAGGCTGTTCCCGAAACCATAGGAATTCCCGAAATCACTGAAAAGAAGGATAACTAAAGTACCATTTTTTAGTAACAAACCTAATCTTGTTTCAGTGTAAAGATATTGTATATGTAGATGAATAAGTTTAAAACTCAAATTCTTAACTAATTTTTTTATGAAGTGAATTAATCAATAGTTTAAAATCCCAAATTAGTTGTGATGTTTTAACTTCGATGTTTTACAAATTTTGTAAATGAAAGAGATTTAAGGGACACATCATAACTTTAAAATGCTTTTTTTGTGCACACAAAGCTGAAAACAATCAGTGCTTAATTCCCCTTTTGATATAAAGGCTTTAGCTATTGTAAATTTGAGAATCTATTTGGAATGTGGCAGCTTTATAACAACATAAGACGCCCCTCCTCCCCCAATATAAAACAACATCATCCACTTACTTTCAACACATGGTGTACATCATCTATATGGTTCTCAAAAAGATGCATATTTCTGAAAATATATTATACATGTGTTATACTGTAATACTCAATACATGTGTTATACTGTAATACTCAATACATGTGTTATACTGTAATACTCAATACATGTGTTATACTGTAATACTCAATACATGTGTTATACTGTAATACTCAATACATGTGTTATACTGTAATACTCAATACATGTGTTATACTGTAATACTCAATACATGTGGAGGATAATCACCATTGTTGTCAAATTTTCACGGAAAGGTATGACCTGTCGCAACAGTGGTACCTCTCTTGAGGGACATTTGTGGGAGACAGACAGAGTGTGTGAAGCCGTTGTGAAGAGGGATTGTACTTCTAACTGACTGGTACATTAATAGCATGATTTAACCTCCAAAATATGTACATTATGTACACAAGCAGCATGTCATAATTAGTAAAGATGAATAAAGGTGTCGTTTCTCGGTTGGAAATTAAAGTTGAAATTACACGGGATGAATTTTGAATGTCGTTTAAAGGAGGGAGTCGTTTGAGAGAGGTGACGTTACGAGAGGGAACACTGTACTGGGAATCAAATTCAGATCGTTCAGAGACACGACTTTGGGCACTGATGGGCAAGGACATTTTGACCCCAAGCTGAGTGACAACGACCATGGACCCATGTTTACCTAAATCTTAGACACAAATAACACACTCCATATGATATAAAGACATTTTATATGATATCGCCTGAATTCAGGTAATGTTCCTTGTTATAAATCAAAATGAAGTCGACATAAATATTCATGAAACTACGTCAAGTACAGGAAACAACACTTGATAGCCACTTGAATAATAAGGTCACCACTAAATTAAGGAAACACTTTCAAATCCATTTTCACAGTTGTCCTTTTTATTCAACACCATATTTAAATGTATTGGGGTTGAACAGTGGCAGCGTTGTTAGCGCTCTAGACTAAGACTACCAATCTGGAGGTCCCTCGTTCGAATCTTGTCGGGCACTGGAAATTTCAGAAACGCTTTTCAATGTTTCCCACCCAACTAGAGATGAACTGGTTGGTAAACCGGAGGTAGTCTCCTGTGTATCAGTGCTATAACCCGAGCATGTTAACCAAGGAGTCTTTTCAGAACAAACTAGGTCAGCATGCCCTGATATCTTCTATCAAAATACAAAGACTTCACGGGTCCAAAAACCATGCAGGTTTTACTATTATAGGTTTAAGTAATTATGATCATTCCAAATTGACTTTTGAAATGATCCAAAAATGATCAAATGAAATACAAGCTGCAAACAATGTAGCAATCAGTTTCACAGAAACATAAGATATGATATACATACTGTTTAAAGTTATCTACCAGCCCTTTAGCTAGGACCCTATTTAACACATGTTTGTTGATTCCCGGTTTCTCTAGAGATCCCACAGATTCGAACACGTCCCATGCCATAGATACACACATTCCAGCTAACATACCACAATCCTTACCCAACTTGGCCAGGTAACTAAATAAGATCATCCTACAAAAACAAGAAGCAGACATTTCATATTTTATTATACCACAATTCTTTTCCCCAACTTTGCCAGAGGTGGTATTCAATATTGAACTTACTTGACTTAAGGATAAGGACAACCTATCATATCACACCATATTAATGTATTCCTAGATACTTTCGCGGATACAATATTTCGCGTTTTTCATACCGTCGCCATATTCGCGGCTACAAATTTTCACGGAATCATAAGGCCCGCGAATTCCGCGAAACTAAAGCCGCTACGGCATAAAAGTATGTTTGACACATCTCGCAATTTTAAATGGACTGTTTGTCATCACCATCCTTGTATACACGATCAATTCAATTGATTGTGACGTTAACTGACCTGATAACAATTACGATGATCAATTAATCTCTTCATAACAAAGGATTTCATAAAGTGTTTTCACTAGGTGTTATCAACATAAACCAGTAAATAGTTATTATTATAAATTAACCACCAAACATATGTTAAACAAATAAATGTGAAATGGTTATTGTAAATACCTGTACAGGAATACATTGACTTTAATCATGACAAAAACAAACTTTCGTATGTAGAAGTAAACTGAATGTTAACACCCCACCCATGTACCCCCGTGCTTGTTTACATTGAGCACATTACACGCTACGTCATCAGTGTTTATGTCTATGTTTCTTACCGGATCGAAATTGATGTTTAAATTGAGATAATTAACGCAGTTAATCTTAGATTTTATAAAGATGGATTTATTGACAGTTCTAAGTTCCCACGTCATGTATGCGCAAGTACAATTATCCTTCGTCGAATGATTTTGCGATTTTAGTATGAAGAAGCTAGAAACGTTCGTGGATTCGTTGGAGGTAACATTTTCGCGGCTATTAAACTTCGCGAAATGATACCTCCCGCGAAAGTCGCTAACTTAAAATGCGCGAAACCATTTCTAGGAATACAGTAAACTATTGGTCAGTAACAGGCAATATGATTGGCTATCCTTATTCTCCAATTAAATAAGATAAATATCGAATACCACCCTAGGTAACTAAATAGAATCATCCTACAAAAACAAGAAGCAGACATTTGATATTTCATTATTATAGCAGGGAGAATTTGACACGATCCTGACCTTTATGCATGAATATATTACATATTATACATATTTCCGCAAGCAAATCGTGCAAAATTGGTCCTTTAGATTAGTGCTGGTATTACACACCTCGAGCGTCTTCATGATACTTCCCGCTTATGAAAACACGCAGCCGTGATTATAGACAATAAATCAGCTGTGAAATTATGCTAATAGAAGTTCCAGAGTCTTGTCAAATTCACTGGACTATACAATTCCTAATTGTAACTCGTATTTTGGCGTGTTTTGACATCGTCTATTTTGGGGTTTTAAAAGTCACACCAATTTGGCTTTTGTGATGTCATAACATCACTATAGCGGCGGCATATAAATGTTAGGGTATATAAATCACACTCAAATAATATTTAAAGTATACAAATGCAAGGTTCAAACCTTTAACCTTAAACTGTGACCTTGACCCGGCACAATTGGAATATGGGTTCTGCACGTCATTGTTTTTAGTTACACATTTGCTATGAGTTTCATGCAATTTGGCCCATGCATTAATAAGTTATGGAGCGGACATGATATTGTAACGGACGGACGCACAGGCCACACGTACGGATGGAGACCATTCCTATAAACCCCTCCCACTTCGTGGCGGGGGATTAATTAGAAACACAAAATTCAAAGATATTTCATCAAAGAACTTACCCTCCAAGTGATACACCAGTACCAACTAATGGAGCATCTGGATAAAGGCCTTTAACATGACTCACCACAACCATCAAATCTTCTGTGTTAGCTGCACAGTATGTGCGAGCAGTCTGTCAATATATGTAAGCATGAATCAACCTAAGATACTCACAAACCAGTATATAATGCTAAAGAATATAATTGGTCGAGCATTAATTGTAAACCAGACCATGGCAAACTATTCTGTAAGAGCACAGTGATAAATGAGTCAACTTCCGGTTATCGCAATAAGTCATACACGTTGAATTGTATAGTCTCCCAATAAGTCATACAGTGATCAGAAATCACAGATGGTTTTGCTCGCAAACAGTCATACAAGTTGAATGGTATAATCTCCCAAAAAGTCATACAGTTTTTAGGTTTAAATGCTGTGAGAATGTAAAAGGAAGTTTAATACAGAGTCCCATTATAAAATTGAACAATAGCAGAGCAGACTGGTCCCTCATTCTTTTTCTTTCTTCTTTAAATACAGCAATCTCATAGGTCACTACATCATTCCAAGAAAACTTTCTAAATAGTTTGTCTATCCGATTAAGTACAGGTGTTCTACTAACTTCTGAATCTGAATGGTCATTTTGATACTTTTGACTAAATTTAACTATTTCATCTATAGGCAAAATACCCAAGATTTTTAAGAGAAAATGACCTTACAAACCGTAATCTTGAGGGTCCTAATATGGCTTTTAGGAAATTTCAAGGGTCAAAACCCCTATTCCCAAGTCAAATGGAACCCCTTCAATATCAATAAAATTAAGTCATGGGAGGCAAATATGTCAATTTGATTGGTCTAAATTTGCATAAAACTTGAAAGAAATGCAAGGAAACCAGCCACTTACAGGGGTGTAGAAATGAGCCGGAAAGCAGCCAAATCCACTTGCAATTTGAACATGCTCGCCAGCTACTTTTTGTCATTTCTTCTTTGTTTCTTTAAGTGAGATTTTTTCAACCCAACCACCTACTATAGAACATTAACTTGCCATGTGAAAACATTTCTACACCCCTGCTCTTAACACGAGGTTGACTATTGGAGTTCAAATGTAAAAGTCAATGACATTTAAAGGTGAGAAGCAACATTGAACTTACCAATAATTTAGATCCATTTCCTCTGTTATTAAACACAACGACCCTGAAAGTAGTAGAACATTTGTTGTAACATGGTAACCATGGAATCATAGTACATTGTTTGTAGAGTCTGCCAGAACAGTCTGCCTGCATTATATATCGGCTAACAACTATTATACCTTTATATTTTCTAGCCTTCACTTTTTACTAGTCACATTTTTTGTAAAAAAATCGATAAAGTTGGATCATAAAAAGTGCAGACCCAGACATCTTTCTTAGGGGCTGAGCCAACCAGGTATTTATTCTCAGGAAGGGGTCCAACTAGCAATTTTGCTCAGAGGGGATACAACAGCTATGTTTCTTAAAGGGTTGTTCTGATCAGACTCTAAACCAAGAGAAACCAAGTACAAATGTATAAGCATATATATATAAGAAAACCATATTTTTGCCACTAGTATACAGGGGTCCGGACCCCCAATTCCCCCCTTGAAATCAATGCATGTGGTTAACTTCCATGACTGTTTTGTACAACTGTAAGCTTGTATTTTCAGGTTCATTGATATACATGTAGGTACCTGGTATAACATCACTAAAAATATCCCCCAAATTTTCCTAAATATTTTTTCAAGCATAAAACAAGGTACAACTATTTTTGGCTTTTAATATAGCTATGTGGTAATGCAGTTTGCAGACTTGCTTCTAAGTAATAAGCAATAGGTAATTATTAAGATACAGTAGAACCTATGTTAAGAGACCACCTGCAAACAAAGACCACTATAATAAAACCTGTCTGCAAAGACCACCTAATTGAATGTTATCAGCTATCAGACCATTAACTATTACATTTAACTTGTTAGGAGAACCCACCTCTCAATAAAGATCATAATGTTTTGTTGTTCCCAAGGGTGGTCTTCACAAAGCTGTGTGAAAATTGTTTTCACATTAACTCTATGCCCCAATAGTTATCATAATCAGATCAAGGGGGTGACCAGTCTGAAACCCCCTAGAATTTTTGCAAAAATTTGATACTTTTGACTACATTATTACCATTTTATAGGCAAAATACCCAAGAGAAAACCAAAGTCTTGAGGGTCAAAATGTGACAAGCACCAAAACCCAACTCCCAAGTCGAATTGGACCCCAGACTGATCAGAACATCCCTCGAATAAAAAATGGTTGGACCACACAGAGCAGAATAGCCAAGTACACCCCTTAAAGTCATTTAAAGTGAGAAAAAGGTTGGATCCCCCTTCTGAATTTGCATATAATTATGACAGAAAAATATGCTTAAACATGGTTTAAATCTCTTAATAACATAAAGCAAGACTGCGTTCCTGAACGCTTATGCCTTATCCATAATAACTACCTAAGTCAATCAGGGGCCATAATTCTGTAGAAATGTTGGATAGTGATACATGGCATTGACAATGTAAGGTATTTATGATAGTAAACAAGTATGCCAAATTTGAAAGCAATGCCAAGTTGGACTTTAAAAATATTTGAGTTTCAAGAACTTGAAAGTTTTGGTTAACATTTTCAATGGATTGAACAAACAAACAAACCAATAGACAGACAGAACAATCACTACATCTACAGATGCGAGAGGCATAAAGACAGGACATAACTGACATGTGTTGTACATGAATGTATGTTGCTTACCTATAACTGACAGGTGTTGTACATGAATGTATGTTACTTACCTATAACCATGTTTGGTAGCCTCTGTAACAAGATTTAACACATACGTCTCCTCACTGGTACCTGTAACAAACAAAGACCAAATAAAGTATATTTGGAAAGAGCTAGGGTATCCCACCAGGATTACTTGTATCACACCACTCTTCTACTCAGTGTCCCTTCAACAAAAACAGGACTACAGTGGAAATAAATGCTCACACTTTTATGCGTTATCCTTGACCGAAAGGTCTGAATAATTACACAGTCACACAGAACTTAGAATACACTGGGATACAGGAAACAAACAGGGCCAAAAATAAAACATTGTTTCCACTTCCAGAACCTGGGGTGATATTCAATATTAATCTTATTTAATTAGAGATTATCATATCGCCTGTTACTGACCAAGAGTTTAATATGATGTGATCGGATTGGTTGTCCTTATCCTTAAGTCAAGTAAGATCAATATTGAATACCAGCCCTGGCCAAGTAGGGTTGGGTAGGTACATATGTAGATAAAAAAACATCAAATTATTTTTTTTGGGGGGGTCAAAATATATTTTGGGTGGGACACTTTTTGCTTGGGTATAGGTAGGGAAGCAAAACAATCCACATTTAATTTTTGGCCCAGGAAACAAACAATTTTAAGCCTTGTTTGAACCTACCAGTAAGTCCGGGAAGAAGAACAACAGTTGGGCGGGTTAGAGGATCTGGATGAATTCTACTTTCATTGTTGTGTACCCAATCCAGTCTGACCTGACCCCCATCTGGCATACTTAACATCTCCCTGTTATAATAGAAACAATCAACCATACAAATATATATTAATTGAGCAGTAAGTATTTGTCTATTTTTAGTGCTGAATACAGGCACATTCCCCGAGCAAAATAGCCTCCATTTTTCCAAAAAAAGTCATCATTTTTTCCCAAAAAGAATGTATACATTCCCCCTTTGGTTCCTGCTGGTATAAAAGCAACTATTGGTATAGCTGAATATACACAAGCTTGAACAAAAATGAACATCGAAAATGCATTTAATTTTCATTTTTATTTGTAAACAAAGGCTAGTGTTATCCACGGCAAACTATATAATCTTCCAAAACGTCATACAGTGATCGGAAATCAGATTAGTTTATTTGACCCAGTTACTGGTAAGTACAATTTAATGTAAACAACATGTTGTCATCAGTGTCCTACTCAAATGTATTGATAATTTTTCCATGATGTTTAACAGTTTAAATAGACTTGTTTACAAAGAAACGAGCAACAACATGACACGTACAATCATTACAATAATTGCGATGTTAAATGTGATACATTACAATCTATATCAAGGTCGTGTAAGGTAACCTAAATTATGATTAAAATGAAAATCGCTAGCTAGGCTAGAAATCCGTTTTAGATGATTAGGTGACTTATCAGCCATTGTTTGAGCAGGGCTCGACACTAACACTAGTCCTTTGGTCCGAGACCAGTGGTTTTTATGGAGGACAACTAACTCTTGGAATGCAGGGGGTCCTGTTGACCACAGAACATTTCCAAACGCTCTTTAAAAAGCATATAAAGTTATTTTTTGATTGCTATTTAGTCAGTCAGACCACCTGGATTTCTGTCAGACCAGCATATTTCACAAGCTGCAGGTCCTTCTGGCCACTACGAAAAAAAAGTTAGTGTCAATCCCTGTTGAGTGGCCTAGGACCTATAATGTACATTTTATATCTTTCCATTCCAACCTCAGGACAGCAAAACGTTAAAAAATTCCTGTAAACTTAAAAATAACCATCTGTGACCTTTTAGCCAGGGATTGTTTTGACTAGGGGGTAGGGGTTTGACCGTTGAAATTCCTAAAAAGCACCATTTTCATCCTCTAGATTTTAGCTTGAAGGGCCATTTTCTCTTAAAATCAAAATGCTAAAATTCAGTCCAAAGTATCCATATGACCCTTTAGATTCAGAAGCTTCCCTGCAGTAAGCTACTACTTACACATCATAGTGAACTGTCGGGGCTGTCTCCAAAATACTGCGCATGATTGTCATTGCACGACTCTCGAAACACCAAACTGTCGGCCAGAATTTCTCATGAATGATAGGAACATGGCTACTGAGGAACTTCTGAAACCTGTTGTCGGAACACGTCAGAATGGGTTTCTGAAATAAAATAATACAAAATGTAACATGTGCAGAAGATACTTGAAATAATTAATTGCGAAATAATAAGGGTGAACTTATTTCTCGATCTCAGACTAGCAACCTCAGTCAATTTTTGTATGTTCACTAAATATAAGTGCATATTAAAGAGCTCAGCAGAACAGCTTGAATTCACTATAATGTAGGTATGTCATCTCAATCAAAAAAGCGGTCAATTTTAAGAATGATTGCCTTTTAACTTGGTCAATTAAGCTCTCCCTGCTGGTGACCATACAATGTAGATCTATGCATTAGGAGAAATACTTCATACATTCAGCCAATTACCATCATTGGCAGAATGCATCTATATAGGATTTTAATGAATATATAAATTCTAAAGTGTTTATTTCTTTAGATTTGTGCTATTCAGAGCACATCCTCAAAAAATATTTATACAATCCATGTTGCATACAGTTTGTGTTCAGCTGGGTACATGTTATATATGCTGGTGAAAAAGTGGCAAAATTGACCATGTAGCCTGGTTGTTCAGTGGAGGAGTGCCAGTACAGTAAACAGGAGCACCAGTCCTGGCCTTCGCTATGCATGACCTAGTCCTTCGAGGAAGACTAAATTTATACATTTTCTAATTTCAACTTATTACTTTTATTTGGTGATTTTTATCTGTTTTTTTATTTTCTAGAAAATGCTTAATTTACTGTGTCAAAGGTAGACACCCTGATCTGAAATTTACAGTGACACGTAGCCGAGATTTGAACCAGGGACCTCCTGATTGGTAGTCGAGTGCGCTAACCTGTAGTAACCACTTGGCAACTGTTCAACCCTACAGCTGAGATTAGAACCATGGACCTCTCGATCCGAAGTCAAGAGCAATACCCACTCAACTACCGTGCCAACATGGTTATAACAGTCACTGGGTTATGTTATAGGAAGTGACTATTCTTACGGCTCTCCCGTAAGAATAGCGATACCGCCCGCAAATTACTATTCTTACTGGCAGGACAGAAATGACTGATGTCTTTGAAATATAATGTGATAATTAATCTTCTTTGATGTAGTCATTATCATTGTACTGTAACTTTGAGTAAAGAAATTACAGGTAATTTTCGACCTGTACGTAACAAAAGAATGTTAATTAACATTAGGTGTTAAATTTCTAGTCTGTTCCACGGAGCTGAATAGCAAACAGTATATAAATTCGTCGTATAACACGTGGAAGAGTAAATTAAAATCCTAGATTTTGAGCAACTTTGTAGTTGGTGCATATATGCTAAACGAAAAATATACGCTTTATTATTATAATAACCACAATGGCTTCCTCCTTAATTTCGTGATTCAGAAAAATCCTCGTCTTCCGAAGACTTAGAAAGTCTTACAGTTGTATTGGAGGCAGAGATCGAGTTCCGGTACATTCAAAGCAAGTCACTGTTTTTATTATACATCGCTATTCTACGGGAGAGCCGTAAGAATAGCCTGAGAGGCTATTCTTACGAGCCCGTAAGAATAGTCACTTCCTATGTTATAACTATTTCTATATATCCAATCTACCTAATAGCTATACCTTCCCCTCCTCCCAAAAACCACTTCTTAAAAATTAGTCTGCAGATCTCCAAAGCATACAGTAGTGAATAATCTAACGAGAGAATGTATACCTACATAACACAATATCATATAAATGCGACATTAGATTAAGATCTTTGGTAAAATGCATGATTGTGCACATGAACCGACCGCGCCCAAATCAATTAATTTATGCACGATGAGCGGCCTCATTAAATCAGTTAATTTCGGGCTAAAATAGACCATAAAAATTATCAATTTAACATACCTTAACGACATAAGTCAAATAGTATACTAAATACCCAATACAAAACGCTAACAAGATGAGCGCTGATTGGAAATCCTTGATATAATCCATAGCGCAATTTGACGATGCGTTCTCACCAGCCATTTTGACAGATCCCGGCAAATTCGTTATAGATCGTGACCTTTAGATGGACGCTTCAATTTTCCAATCACGCGACGAATGGCTGGTACATAAAATACCGATATATTATGGTTAAATGGAAAACTTTTGCAAGTTTAAAGATTTTTAAGGCAAGCAAGGTGCCAAAAGTATATGTAGCAGAGCAAACTGACCGAGAATATAGCGTTCTATGTAACTGATTGCGACCTAACATCCCTATAAGCATTTAATGAATTACTCCCACAAAAAAAACTCGCTGCGGTTAGTTCCCTTACTTGATCTGAAAACTGGTAGTAGGCCTACATACACGTGGGGTCACTTATATCTACTCACTTAAACAAAGTTGATCTCAATATCTCAGTATTTAGACTTAGTGATCGATTTTGTTAAACTTTGCAGTAAGACTTTAGTGTAGTTGCATGCAAATGCGCAATGTGTACATAGTTTTTGCTTGCTTAAATATACTTGACCAGTGTTTTATAATTTGCATTGTTGCTTTATTTATTTATTTTATTTATTTATCGTACCACTTGCATGACACGACGTGACATATAATGCTTACTCTTTATTTGCAATAATGTTATTCCTTATTGTTACATGTGCATTACTAACATGATTGACTATGCTCTACTGCTTTTAATTCTTTTTGTTAATCTTGTAATGATGTAGATTGTGTTATGGGTTATGCTAATTTCTTATACATGTATGTGCATTCAACTTCAACTTCACATTAAATTTATAAGTGCATCCAAGTGTACTAGATATGGATCCGGTAATCGGGTGAGCGATATGAAGTGTACACGTAGGCCTAGTCAACACCTCTTGCACTTAAAAGTTTTAATTGCACTTAATTAAACACCAGAATCTTGTCTTTATATTGTTAGTTCCAATGAAAATACAAAAGGCGAGAGAATGACATAAACATATTCACGGCAGAGTATGAAAAATATGGTTGACGTTCACGGCTGAGGAAACATTTATTAAAATTGCCATTTTGCGCAGTTTCAATCGTTTTTTACCCGGTAAAGCATGGAATATTTGGATGAGTGCCAATGTGCATATGTTATACCAAAAAGTGTTGAATGTGATTGCCTTACACGTATATTATATATATATATTCAATATCAAATGTCATTCTAGTTAGTGTAGTCACTCGGAGAATCTATGACATTTACCAGACAAGTCTTTATCAAAGTAGATATTAAAATCCTGAAACCTAGTCATATAGTCATATTGACTAGTTCTGTTCCGACATTACACACATAGAACCTACGCAGCCTACTATCCATTGTAATGATGGTAAGGGAAGCTTATCTAGACTAACTGTCATTTAACAGTGGAGGAACTTGCCCGATCGTGCAAGTCGGTTATTCTTACCTGCCCGATCGGGCAATTTTGCTGCGAAACTTGCCCGATCGGCCAATAGAAACGCCAACTTTTGAAAAAGCAATCTGTGCATAAGGCTTTTTGACGAAACGATAATCTAATCACATGTTTCATATCACAAAGGGTATATCCAAAATCCTACCGTTCAAGTTTCCTTTGAATTGTCTAGATTCTGAGATATTAAGTGTATTATGTTCACTTTTCCGTTCGGGCAAGTTAAATTTCCCAAAATATCGGGTAGGAAAATATAATTTGAATAGTAGAAAGTTGCCCGAACGGGCAAGTGAACACAAGGAATTTAGCTGACTGATCAAAATGGTTCTTTTTAAGGCTAATTATCTCAGAATCTAGACTTTTGTAATCTGTTTAACATCAATGCCGATCATAACAAAACGTGAGTTTGTATAGAAGCAAAGGCTGATATCGAATCACCCGTTATTGGTTCAAGTTTATCTTTACATATTATTGGTAAAGAAGGTATGGCAAAGTTGATTTGAGCTTTTTCAGATGCACGTGCTCCTTCATCCTGACTACCTTCAACAACTTGCCCGTAAGTTTTATGGCGGCATGCAACGCAATAATTTTCCCTTGAACAGCCTCTGACCGACCTCCCAGAATCAGGCTTCTACACTCGGCAAAACCTATAAGTACACACTTGTTTATTTGCCCATACCTCGGTCAATGCGTGTTTGATCGTGCTGAAAATTTCAACATATGTAGATTGGATATGTGGAATTACAATACAATCGATGTTTTTAACATCTGATTTAAATTGTCACAAACAGAATAAATTAATGATGCCAACAGCAGAATCTAAAAAAAACACAATAATGCCGTGTGTTCATCGGGCGGTTGTCAGGTTGCTAATGCACATATGGCCCCGCTGCGCTGATATAGTACGGTTTCAAGTCTATGTTTCTATCATGGACACAGTAATAAAGAAAACAATGATAGGAACAAGCCCAATTTAGGTTTAGAAATATCGACTTCTGATAAAAAATGCAATTTGAAACAATAAAAAATATTTTTTAAAGTAAAAAAACACCATGTTGTTGTTTGAAAAATCGAATTATTTTGTGTTTTTTTAATTTGACA
Organism: Spisula solida; assembly: GCA_947247005.1. NCBI lineage: Eukaryota > Metazoa > Mollusca > Bivalvia > Venerida > Mactridae > Spisula > Spisula solida. The sequence continues at coordinate 5,432,113 of OX365960.1, read as the reverse complement.
ATAAATCTAAAATTCAAATTTACCTTACATAGAAATAATTTGCACATACGCGTCAATTTCACGGCCATTTTACGGTTTTTGACGTTTCATGATTCAATGAACCGCTGTATTTAATTTTGAAGAAAAATATGTATTTTTATACAGTCCTTTGATAGTCAATACCATGTACACAAAATTTCATGCAAAAATAATAAAAAATAAAAAAGTTATAGCGAAAAAACGACGTGTGTACTTATAAGTTTTGCCGAGTGTAGTTTCAGGCCTACAGTGCCGTATATTGATGTATTTTCATTTGAAAACCATTCAAGAATATCAAGAAACAATTTAAAGCAAATAGTTTGCAATGGAAATTTCCTCTCGGCCACACCAGCCTTTGTATGATTCGAGATGACCATTATCTAAGATTTTCAATTCAGCAGGTAGGCAATACATTAATTCATTGATATTGAGTCATCTATAGTCGAACCTATTTCCATTTCTGATATCAAATTACATATATCCTTTTTAACAACTCTTTCACGAACTTCGAAATCGCGAGGCTGTGACATGTGTGTAAAGTTTGATGGTGTATTAAGTTATTATTATGCATTGCCACTTATTGGGTCAAGTTACAACTCTTTGTATTTGAAACACTGATCTGAATGTCGTTTCACCAGGTGATATATAACTTCACCATAAAGATTGAGGTCATATTCGCCGCATACCTGCAAACATGGGCTGCACTGTGTTACATGTATATGTGAATAAAAACTTATTTTTAAGTATTGTCGTGCTTATTGGCATGTACTCTACCAAATATATTATGCTTTACCGGGTAAAAAACTATTGAAACTGCGCTAAATGGCAACGTCAGCCATATGTTTCATACTCTGCCGTTAATGTCACCACCACAAAATCTCCTCAGCCGTAAACATCAACATTTTTGCGCATACCAGGGTCTCTTTGGAAGGGTCAAACATCGGTTTAAGAGCATGGACAGAGTTGCAACTTGGCAAACTTGTTCATAGGTGATATTTCGTTAGATCTGTGAGGTTAAATAGTTCAATACTATTGCAAACTGGTTAATTTCGAACAATGAACGTGATATTGGAACATTATTTTCTGAATGTCGTGTATAAACAGGCGCTATCAGCTTTATTGCTTTATTACGCAAAGATAACATGCGAGACTCTTTGAATAGTACATTTCAACCCCCCTGGTCATTCACAAATCCTTAGATCCAAAAGAAATCTCGAATTCGAGATTTGCTGGTGAGAAATATAACATCACTACTCGCCCGTCATCAGTGTTTACCTCTGTCGTGTATTCGTCACTCGGTGGCGTATTCGTCGGGTTATACCGTGTGATATTGTTCAAGAGGTATGCTCGGTGAGTAAAGAATTTGTCTATTCACGCCATACCACTAGTAGATTTGAATTACAGCTTGTGACGTGATCAATAATTAATATCTATAGGCTACACTTCGCACAATGCATTATGTTTGCATGTGTGTTCTCAGGTTACAGAAATTCTATACTCATTATATATTCATAATCGTAACAGTATTGACATGCCTGGATAGATATTTTGTAATCAGGTCCTCCCTGATAAGGACATAAGGTAGCCGTGTAAACGTGAAAGTATACAGTTATATCGAGGAAATACAGTATTTATGCCTATAAAATTGCAGAATTTTCCCAACCACCCATCGAAAACGGTTTCGTCATGGAAAATATCATCCATTGGTCCGATAACTCACATTGACTTTTGTGTGGAAATATTTATAATGCACATGTGTTATGATTATATACATACTACAAACTAGTAGCCTGGTAAGTGAAACCGCTTATTACAATTTTCATAAAAAATTATAACTATTTGGGCGATTGTTGGTTAAGCCTTGGACTCGACCAATGCGTCTACATTTTGTATTATTATCTTTACTAGACAGTACATGTGTATTAAATAAGGTAAAAGATGGCTTATATTGCCCACATAATTATAAAATTTGAACACCAACCAGACATCGATATAATTTCATAAAATTAAAATACTATATTTGCTTCATTTAAACCCGTTTTACATGTTGAAACAATGACTATAAACTTGTGTGTACACATAAAAGGAAACGTTACTCTTACGCAATGCTAACTTACGTATACATGTACAGGATTCTGCTACTTTTCTCGATCATCATGTAACGATATTTTTGTAGAGAGATTTTTGTAGAATGATTTTTGTAGAAAGATTTTTGTGAAAGATTTTTGTAGAAAGATTTTTGTATAGAGATTTTTGTATAGAGATTGTTATAGTAGACCATTTCATTTCATTCCTGAATAGATCTAATATAAGTCTAGTAAACAGGAAATATCAACGAAGACACATGTTTCTGTCTAGGCGACATTAAATAATTTCTCTAATTAGTAATTACACTGAGTACATATAGAAACTCGCATTGTACATTTTCCCACAGACATACGGGTATGAAAAAATTCCGAGTACCTTCTTAAATACCAGTCGTATTAAGAAGGCACACGGAATTTTTTATTGGGTTGTTAAAATCGACGAAACCGTAAGCCTGTTATTTTCTCCATTCTGTCATTTTCTTCCTGCAATACGCATATCAGTCATTTTTGTGTCTTCCTGTTCCCAGGTATCTTTGCTTTCATTTTTAAACTGTATTCACATGTGACTCGGATTTGAAGGTTTCCAACTGCAAGTTGTTAAAAGGGCATTTTGTGGGAATAACGCATTCAGCAATTTCTTCCTGGAATTGTTAGATGAAAAAGGTAAATTTTTGAAACAGACTACGGACACAACTTTACTGGGTTAACCATCAAAACACAAGAACCTCATTGCCAAACCCTATGGAGAACATGTAACATGTGAGTTTCTTTATGTAGACTTAACCATGTATTTTAGTACTGACTGTTCTTAAGTAGAAATAAGACATGTTATAATGTATGTACTTTTTTACCAGACACATGCCACATCATCACAACCATGGCAACAGAAGGGAATAAACGATATCTGCAGTACATACTGCTGTTAGGGGAAGGCTCTTCTATTGTTCTGAAAGGGTTACTCGATAGAGAAGTTCGAAGGAAAGAAACAACTCTAGAAAGTTTGCTTAACAATAACAAGCATTCTCTTGGGAGGAAATTACATAACCCTAAACAGTTGGATCATATATTTCCACCAGACGGCCCAACCAACACGGATTTAGATACATGGGATATAGCTTTATTAGCTAAGATCGTAATATCATTAACTCCTTCTTCATTGTCATGGCATGAAAAAGCTGCAGTTCGTTTAATCCAAGACATGAGGAACGAATTATTTGCGCATGCGCCAATGATGTCGTTTGACGATGAAGATTTCGACACTCATTGGGGAGATTTGCGCGCGACGCTGACGCAACTGATGACGTCATTAGAGAGTACGATACAAGAAAGATGTGAAGGTGTTATCAGGAAATTAGAGAACGGTATTGACAATGTAGACGAGGTTACACGCGAAGCTCACGAATGTAGAAAACATGACGATCAATTAAACAAGCTGGTGGATACAGTTATTCAAAGGATTAAATCTGAAGTTAAACCCCTCTCGGAAACGCTTGAAGAAGGCATTGTTCTAGTAACAGAAGCAATGGGACAAGACAAAGCTACTATTAAAAACGAAATTCAAAGTACAAGTAAAGAAACCCAGGAACAAGTAGAACAACATGCGCGTGCCATTCAAGAAAGTATTGAACAAAAAGCTGATGAGTTAGAACATTTCATCACAGCTACAGCGGGGACAGCATCTGAACATTTGGATAACATAGAAGGGGGTATTTCAAAGACACATGTGCAATTAGAAAATGTTTCTAACGAAGCAAGATCACTGCATTCTCTTAACGAAGATACTCATCATAAGGTTGAGCAGGTTTACGAAACTACTAAACAAACTACGGAAAGACTACAAGGTAAGTTATTAGATTTTGCATTAGTGACCATGTAGTCCATGGGCCACCAATAGAATACCCCCCCCCCCCCCCCCCTAGGGAATTTTGGTCACTATATTTTTCTGAAAGCATATGGTCCCTGGAGTATTTTCCTGAAGTCTGTACTTTGGCCATTGGGGCGTTAAGATTTTTTTGGGGTAAAACGTCAAAAAATATAAATGAAAAGTACAAATTTTTGGAATCGGTTAACTACAATCTTATAAATTATGTTATTTTAAAATAGACCCCTGTAACAGGTAGATATCAACCTGTCCTATCTAGATTAAAAAAAATCCGAGTGCTGCTATTGTGCAAAATGACTTATTTTTGGGGTAAAACACTTGAATTATAAATGAAAAGTGCGAATTTTTGGAATCTGTGAACTACATTGTCATTTAATTTTTTTTTATAAACAAATACTCTAATAGGAAGGTATTATTTTGCAGTTTTAGACTGCAGAAAATTAAAGCCATGTTATAATGCAAATCGTGATATTTTTGGGGTAAAACATGAAAAAATATAAACCGAAAAGTGCGAATATTAGGAATCGGTAAATTACATTAATACCATTCCTATGATAATTATTTTGTAAATAAATAATATTAATGGGATAAATTTGTAGTAACATGCAGTTTAATATTTCAAATATAAATTGCCAAATGAGATATTTTGGGAGAAATTACCGAAAAAGGTGTGAATTTTGGGAATTTGTATCCTAGTTGTTACTTACCAACATCGGGTGCGGACATGCCTAGTCTTAATGGATATTCAAAAATAAAAAAATCTAACCATATATAGGCAGTTCTGGTCCTGTTGGGTACATTATTATTAAACCACTAGGTACATCCATACCTTGTCCTAATTGGTACCTATGACCACCCTTCACTTACAATATTGGTTCTTTTTAGTACTCAAAAACTACCCTATATAGACATCAGTGGTCCTATCGGGTACTAACTATGCACAGACAGTCCAGGGGTGGCATTCAATATTGATCTTATTTAATTGGAGAATAAGGATAGCCAATCATATCGCCTGTTACTGTCTAAGAGTTTAATAAGGTGCAATCTGATTGGTTGTCCTTATCCTTAAGTCAAGTAAGATCAATATTGAAAACCACCGCTGGTCTAATTCGATATGCATAGTCAATACGATTCCTAGTTCTATTTGCTATTCAAAACCACCATACTTATACAGATATTACTGGTCCGACATGGTGTACTCATAACCACTAGTAGGTACATTAATTTCTTGTCTCAATTGGTAGTCACAATTACCATGTTGTAATTGGGTAATTGTATCTGCTTATTGAAGTACATACATGCCCAGTCCTAGTGGGGACTTAAACATCCATGTACAGACATTCCTGGTCCTATTATGTACTCAAAACCACCATGTACAGCCGTTATAGGTGCAATTTGGTACTCATTTCCACCATGTACTACATTGCTGGTCGTTTAGGATACTCAAAACCACTAGGTTCAGACATTCTTGTAGGATACTGTCGACCATCAGTTGACAATTCAGGCGCGCCATGACCTTCATTACAAAATAAGTTGTCGGGTTAGGAACTAACAACTACTAGGTGCGACCATTTGTTGTACTATTAGGTAATCACTACCCCGTGTACATACTATCATGTTCTTATTGGATACTCATTCATACATTCCTAGTCATAGTGGGTACCCTAACTACCTTGTACATGTATTCCTGGTGATATTGAAAACTCAAACTCACAATGTACAGATGTTTGGGGTCTGTTTGGGTACTAACAACCACTAGGCGTGGTCATATGTTGTTCTATTTGGTCACTGCTACCATCATGCACAGGAATGCATAACACTAGATGCATACATTCGTATTTCTAGTGGGTACTCACAACCACTATGTACATGCATAAGTGGTATGATCGAGTCCTCACAGCCACTATACACAGCCATTGTTGGTCCTTGTGGGTACTGACTACCATGTATATACATTCATTCCTAGTCGTATTGGGTACCGATAACCACTATTAACAGACATTCCTGTTCCGGCTAGATACTGAAAATCATCATGTGAAGACATTCTTGATCAAATTAAGCACTCTCAACCACTAGTTACATACATTACTGGTCTTATTGAGTGCAGACAACTATTGGGATCACACATTCCTCGTCCTATTGGCAAAATGGAGAGACATTCCTGGTCTTATTGAGCAGTGAGCATGCCCAACCCCCAGCTAGAACCATTTGTTTTCACTAATCCCATGTACATGAAGCATGGTCTAATTAAATTCTCATTTCGACTAGGTACATAAATCTCAAGTCCTAGTGGGTACCTGTAATTCTTATGTAAATATATTCCTGGTCATATTGACTACTTAGTGCCTAAGTAGAACATTCCTGGTCTTGTTAGGCAATCATAAACACTGGGTAAATTATTCCTAGTCCATATATGTATTCACGACCACCTTGCACATAAACTCCTAGTCTTATTAGGTACTCATAACCATTAGGTACATCGATTCCTAGTCCTAATGAGTACCCACAACCACCATGTTCATGCATACTTGGTCGTATTTGGAAGTCATTACCACTAGGTGCTGTAGGGTACTTACACACACCATGCGCAGACAGTACTATACTGGATACTCACAATCACTAGGTACACACATCCATGGTCTTATAGGCTATGCACTATCATGTGGTATCTCATTTATTGCACTCTGTGTACTGGCAACTACAAAGTACAGATATAACTGGTCCTATTTGGATACTCACAACAACCAAGGACAGCCATTCATGACACAACCATGATGCGCAGCTATTGTGTCATAACGAATACCTGTACACTACAATAACATTAAATTTAGTCAAATTTGAATGTATATTTACCCCACCCACTCTTGTAAAATAGATATAATTAAACACATTCTATACAAATATAACTGATGCCAATTATAACATACATTGCAAACAAAGTGAAAAAGGGGAAAATATTTCAAAATCATATTGCGAGTACTTGTAAATAAGTAGAGCTGCTGATTCAATATTTATTGATTTTGCTGGCTATTTTGGCGGCCATTTTGATGGCCATTTTACATAATAGACCCACTTATTGTGCATTTAAATGTTGAAATACATTTTGGGAATATGCCTTTATTAGTATTCACAATTGCAATTAAAATACAGTAAGGCACGATGTGTTATTAGCCATGGATGACATTTCTCGTTTAAAGTGTCCATATTACCATATCTTGTTTCAGGAATGGACGAAACTATAAAAAGACTTTGTGCACAAATGGAACAAATGCAGAAACAAGGAAAGGACTTCAAAACTCCTCAAGGTTAGATTACATTGCATGACTGAATTATAAAATTGGCTGGCTTAGAATGAGGAGGTCTAGTACAAAAACGGTTTTGAGAAAATCAAAATGTCTGAAAAGTACGTTTTACTTATGGAAAAACAAGCTTTTTCAACTTCAGTTTGGTCAACATGACCTGTTCTAATTTTCATGAAAATAGGTTCATAGGAAGCGCCTTGTGATGAAAACTTCAAATATGTATGGGTCGTATAAGGTCGTACGTAGCATTAAAGATGGTCTCATTCTAAGCCAGTGAATTATGGTAAAATGCATTTTCCATGACCATGTACACACGTTCTTCCACTCTGTAGTGTCCAGCGTATTCTCTTATCAAACGGGAATGTACGCGTAACTTTTCATGCCTGAATATTGCGATTTAGATACACATGTATACTATAATAATTAAGTATTAAATTTTGGTTTATATTCTTATGACAAAATGCAGACGAATATTCTGTTACACAACAAAAACTTGCTAACTTATGTAAAATGCAATATTATTCGTCAAAATTAGTCAAAGTATTAAAGCATTAATTAATTTTATTTTATGTGTTTTTTTAAACCAGTTGCAAGAAACGACCTGTACATTTTGAGAGGAATCGTAAGGTTACTCCGCACTTCTTTAATAAGAACAAATGATTGTTGTATTTCCATATTTGTATTGATATGAAATGTAACAATTATTTATTTTTTCTACTGGTAACGAAAGTCCGATTTATATTTTACACACGCTATATTATATTACCACACTTCCAAAATGTGTCTGAAATGAATATACAATGTAGAAACCAGTGACGTCACAATAGGCAATTGGAATTTCAAAGCTGCTTAGCTGAAATGGCTAAATTCTGTTAATATTAAAGTATTTAACCCGAATAAATACCATCAAGTCTATACATGTTTCATAATTACTTATTCAGACCTCGAGATAGAGATAGAAATCGAAGGCGCTAATGAAGAAACCACGAGACAAGCTGATGAACAACTTGTTAAAGCATTTGAAAATGCAATGAGTAAAGTAAAACGAATTCGACTTGAGGGTGATGCGAAACAGAATACAGACTTGGACAAGGTATACACCATTTGGTATTGTTGTCACGTCGTATTCTATTATGTCGCAACATGCTCATTAACATTTACTGAAACTATTTCGATTAAGTTTATCGAAAAAAATTTGTAAAAGCGTAAGCCAATTACTGCAATATATAGTTGAACAGGCTTTTGGATAAACTGCGTTATGCATACTGACCATTTGAACCAAAAATCATGTAAGTTCACCTTTTGTATAGTACTACCTACCTACCTATCTTTGTACCGGCTGGCACATAAGGTTGCTACTAGAGTTCTCCATTGCTTTCTGTCTTTCGCAATCTTTTCAATCTCCCCAAGTGTCTTCCCCATAATCTTGATCTCGTTATGATGGTCCTTCTCCAAGTATCTTTCGGTCTTCCTCGGTTTCTTTTTCCACCTGATGGTGTCCATTTTAATGATGTTTTTGTGATGTTGTTTTGGTCTTTCCTAATGACATGGCCGAGTCATCATAATCGTCGTTGTTTGACTACGGTTCTGATGTTCTTTTGTCCAGTCGTTTCTGTGTAGCTTTGAATTGTCTGTGCACTACAGTATTTACTTATCACTACAGCAGGTGTTAATTAAGTGCCGAGTGGCGGCTGTAAAAAGTCTCCCCGTACTTCACGTCAGTGTAGTTATCATTTATAATTACCCCCCCCCCTTAATGGCTAATTATGCACATAATTCGAAGTCCACAGTATGTCATTCATTGCGGAGTGAGTATATAGGCTTGCTTGAAATATCCATTTTTGGGGATGTGGGTGGTTCGTTCTATGTCTGACTCTTGCGTGGATGGCTAGGCGCTGCCGTCGTTTCTGTGTGACTTTGGATTGTCTGTGCGCTACAGTTTTTCTGTATAGATTATCGTTTGAGATTTTCTTGCCAGTAGCTCATACAGCTAAATCGTCTGTTTTCTTGTGGAGATGTTCAGTATTACTTGCAATTAGGGCGATATCGTCTGCAAATTCAATATCTTCAAGCATTAAAGTGAGAGTCCCTCTAATTCCTCTATTTTTGTTCCCAATAGTTTTCCTCATAATCCAGTCGATAGCAACAAGGAAAAGCATAAGTGACATTATGCATTCTTGTCGTACCCCGATGGTGCTGTTGAACCAGTTGCTCAGCTTGTTGTTGTGGATTTCGCTAAATGTGAAATTAATCATAGAAGCTCTAAATAATTTTAATGATTTTTTAGGACATCCATATGCCTTTAGGATTTTCCATAAATTTTCCCTATGGACAATATCAAAAGCCTTTTCGAAATATATGCAGTTGATAAGCACTTTAAATACTTTTCCATTTTATGCTTTGTTCCATTATGTTTCTTAGGGTGAAGGTGTGGTCAATACACCCAACTCCTGGTATGAACCCTGCTTGTTTCTTTCTTAGGCTTTTATTAATTGAGTCATTAAGTCTCATACAAATAATCTTGCTTAGCGCTTAGCTGGCCACAGAGAGAAGTGGGATGCCACGCCAGTTTGAGCATTCTGTCTTGTCGCCTTTCTTTGATAGCTTGTCTATAAGGCCTTTGCACCAGTCTTCAGGAAAATCTTTCTGTGGTCCAAATCTGGATGAATAGTGTACGTAGATGTTCAGAAGCTAGTTTTGAGTCTACTTTTAGCATTTCTCTCTCAATGTTGTCTATTCCTGGTGATTTATTATTTTTCAGTTTGTTTATGGCCATAAGTATTTAGATCTCTGGTTTGTGGATCTGAGTCTATATCAAATGGTTCTCCAAGAGGTGTATCAATGATTGCTGTTTCAACTGGTTCTGGTCTATTTAAGACTTCTTTAAAATGTTCCGCCTAACGGTTTAGCTGTTCATGTTCCAAAGTGATCTTTTCGCCTCTTTTATCTTTCACAGGTCCAGTTCCAGAGTTAAAAGTTCCTGTTAGTTCTCGTGTGATTCGATAAACTTCACTCCTTTCTCCCCTATTGGCTGATGTTTCTACTTTAGATGGTGTTTTTCTAATATGTAACTTGATTTTGGCGAGCAGTAGGTGATGGTCACTTCCTACATCTGCTCCACGTCGAATTCTAAAGAGTGCCTCCATCGGCCGTTAATAATAATATGGTCAATTTGTTTTTTGTCTCTTCCATTTGGTGAGATCCATGTTTTCTTGTGATTTCCACCAATCACAAGGTTATGCAGCCCACAGATGTCAGCTTATTTCTCTCTATTGTCATTCATGTCTCCACACCCATGTATCCCAATACTTCTTTCTCTTCTTTTGTTTGACTTTCCTACTTTGGCGTTTAGGTCTCCAATCACCAGTAGAAGATCATGTGTTGGTGTTTCATCGATGGCCTTTTGTAATTGCTGATGAAAAGTATCTTTCTGGTCCTCATCTGAATCGTTTGTTGGCGCATAACACTGTATTATTGTTGTCTTTGTATATTATCTACCATTAAACCGAGCTGTTATTAATCTTTGGCTGATAGGCTTCCGTTCTATGAGGCTTTTCTTAGCTGTTAGTGTCATGATGATTGCTGCACCTTCTCTATGCTGGTTATCTTCTCTACTTTTTTGTATGTTGTTGTAAGAGACCCATTTCCTGTCCATCTACTTTCACTTACTCCTAAAATATCGATCTCATAGTTGGCTAGTTCTCTTTCTACTTGCGCCGTTTTTCCGGTCTCGTACATCGTCCGCACGTTCCATGCTCCAATGTAACAAGATTGCTTTGGATGCAATAGCGGTGATCTAGTCGTGCTTTCAGCAGTCAATTGCCCATATTGAGTGTTATCCGGATGTTCAGTTTGTTTCTGGTTAGCAGTTTCAGTAACAGTGTTCTTTTTACAGGGTGGAGTTGTTAACAGCACGCCAAACCGCTACTCTGGTGGTCCGGGTTTTCTCTCTGGGTTTCTTTCCCGTAATGACTACTGTTAACGAGTTGCATCTACCCAGATTTTCTGTCTGGATTTACTTCCATAGCCCTTGACTCTCCCGAGCCATCCACAAGGCAGTGGAGCTATTTAACCCATAGCTGGGGACTAGGTTTGTTGACAGCAGAGCATATCCACACACCAGTGTGTCATGTATATTGTTAGATTTGGCCAATGGATTCCATATAAAGTGACATAAATTTATTCCCAAGACTGAGTATTTTTTACTTCAGCCCGGGTTAATTCAATGCATTTACAATTAAAAACAGTAACAATACAACAAATCATCAACTATAAGTGGCCTAAATTTAACTAAGTACTAACCTTCATAATTAAATGAGTTTCTGTTCAATTAAAAGTTCAACTGTTTCGATCTAACTCTTTCATATAACTGGCGACGTCAATTTAAAATTCGGGCTATTTATACTTGTAATTGTTTACAAAATGACGTCATGACTCATAACGTTGGAAAATCCGTACTATAAATAAGAAAAAGCTGTCCCGCAGTGAATACTACTAAAACTGGCGGTAACAGAATTAATGTAAACAGTGCGTTTATAAAGTTAATAAAGTGGAGTAAATACGATCAGATAAGGATAAATGGGCATGGAATAATGTTAATTGATACTGGATAAAGCTAATGAAGGTTAGTACTGTAATGAAAATTAGTTAACTTGCTGAGAATGGTAAATGTACGAAACTGTAATAAGTGGGTGGGGTACGCTAAATTACAAATAAATAAGGATGATATGACACGGAGTGGCATACCAATATCATACACCTAGGGGCCGATATCTTGTGCTCCTGTCTGTGGCCGCAGGGTACCCAGTTAACCGTCTACCACCTCCAGGAGGATCCCATTGCTGGGTCAGGTAGGTCTTCTTGTATGATAGGCTATAACTGACAGGGAAGGCCTACGCACTCGGGTTTCTTTTCGCGCGGTTTCTATCCAGCGATGAGGCTGAAAGCGAGAGTGACAAGCACAGACACTATGACACACATACTGTATGCGTCATAAACTCATTTTGGCAGACTTTGTATAGTACAGAGTGTCCAAAAAGAAAGTCTGCAGTTTCAGAGTCTATTTCTCAAACATCTTCATTCTGATATCGCAAAGATTTTTACATGTGTAGACAAAAGATGTAAGCTTTTCTGGTACCTTTTTTTAAGATTTTTACTTTTTTTATTTTGCCCGTGACGTCTATTCGGTAAGTTTTGGCGTTTTCAAGATGTCTAGCCTTTTGACTTTTCCCTTCTTGCACTCATTCTTTGAAACTATTGATTACATTTGCTCATGTGTCTAAACTGATCCTACCTTCTACTTTGATGTTCCTCGGGAGCATCGACGTGTCTGTTGGCTTCTATTTTATGTCTTATTATAAGTTGTAGTTTAATGCGGACAGCGGCTTAATTCAGGTGACCACTGACACAGGTCAACGATATACATGTGCATACCGTATACTGTATAAAAAACTGTACATTTTTCAGCTGGTGCAGCAGTTTAAAGATAACATTGAAAAAATAGAAGGAGTAGAAATACAGGAAGTGAAGCAAAGCTGTGTTCTACTGGCTGTGAAATGCTCCCATGCGGAGGATATGGTGGGTTGTGTGTATTATACCTTCACTGGTCAATGTTTGGACCTGTTTGAACAGATGACCAAAGTTCTAACAAATCAGTTTGACCAAAATATCGAAATGAAGGTCAATGTGAGTGCTGCAAGTCTCCAAAAGGCATTGATGGATATGGGTAAATTGTTGTTTCAAATAAATATCAATTAATTTATTCAAAAGTTTTAATTTATGCGACTGTTCCATATTTAAAATAATGTGTACAACCATATGGGCGATTTTCTCTGCCCTTTTGTTTCGTTTTGGCAGTAATATTGTTTGAATTACAAACCGTCACAATTAAAATTGCGAACGTTCTCAGTCACATTTTATAATATTTTGTTATATCACTCATATTTATGTACATGCACATGTATTTGTCTTCGAACAGTCGAGATAAAATAATTTCAGTCAAACCAAAACATTTGATTCCAATGCCGCCAGTGTTACAACATAACACAAGTTACTGTTAACTGATCAGGGTTGGTATTCACTAATTATCTTAAGGGAAAACTTAAATATTTTGACTTAAGTTTAAAAAATTGCCATGCACATATTTCACAACGAACAAAGAACAACCCATATTTTCTTTGTGATTATTGTAGCATTTTACATAATGCTTCTAAATATGTAAAAATGTGATAATCTTGATTTTCCTGATAAGCTTATACACTTAAGGAAATCTTAAGATTTTAAGAAAATTCTAAGATTTCCCGTAGTATGAATTGTGAATACCAGCCCTTTACTAAGAAGGACGAATGTTACAGAAGAATATGCTTGTACAGGAGTGTTTGAGACTTCTTTAAAATGATTTCTGTATTTTTTCTAACAAAGGTCTAACCGTGTATGTTTCAGAATACATCAAGCCAGTAAAACAATTATTAAGGATACCAGTACGTTGTAGTAGCCTGGGGAGAATGCAGCAGCTATGTGGCGTGATGTCCGGGGAGCAGGTACATGAGACATTCGGGAACATTTCCAGCTGCTTGACCAATCATTGTGGACGAAAGATAATCGTGAAAGGACGATTGAGCGTTCCACAAATATGTAATGCGTTGAAAGATGCCTGTAAGTAGGCACACGAGTGTGTAATGTCGTATTGTTAACGTCAGACATCTGGTTCCAATCTTCCAAAGCATCTCAAGTAGAAATCTCACCTCAAATTGTGAATTGCTCAAATCAGAGTCTTATTTAGAGATGAACCTGAAGCTTTCGGATTGTGAGTGAAACAAGCTCAGAATGATGTTAATGTTTTGTAATGCCAATTCTGAGTCCAGTATCCCATGCAAATTAGTCTAAGGACACATGACAATTTTAAGTTGAGATTCATTTCAGATTTAGATGCTTCGGGCGATCGGGACCTTTTATTGCTTTTTTACTAAGGGACATTGTAAACGCCTTTGTAACTATGAAATATTCTATAAAATACATGTATATATACTATATAGTTGACTTTAATAATACTACAACACAGTCGAAACTCTATAAAACCAATCAAATGTGCTTACTGCCATGGGGTACGTCTGTCCGATATCATGGTGAGCCAACATACACTATTTTGACATATATACGCGATAAAAACTTAGATGTCTTCTGTGTTTCAATCAGAATGTATCAATATACCGCTAGATACCAGTTATATGGGGTCTATATTGGAGCCATGCTAGTCTGTTGGTTGGTTGAAAACAAGCCTTATCAACTTCAGTTACAACATGACCACTTCCGATTTTCATAAAAACAGGTTCATAAGATGTGCTTTGTGATGCAGATTAGTCTTGCGACCTTATCCTTCTAAGACAGCAGCGAGATGGTTATTTGGAGTTATTTTAACGTTAACCCATTACAGTCTGTCTAGTTCGGGTATGTGGTGTAATTGTGGTACATGTATGTAATTTTTGTTTCTGTGCTCGGCTGGTTAAATTGAGTGCTGCCTTCCCTGTCCGACTTTCTATGTTTTCTTCATTGGTTTAAACATTACCCTTACACTAAACGCTAGTCTGGCTACCCGACTAGATAATATATTTCTTTCAATAAACTATCATAACTTCATTTTCAATTTTAGCTAGATTTTATTTTGGGCTTGATTATCTCCTGTGTTTGAGGGAGCAAAGGAAAATAATTTGAGGAAAAAAGAGTAGACTGATGAGTTGTCTCCTTAAATTAAACATAGGGTATGTATAGACAGACTGACTCAAAGCTATCAAACTACATTATGGTATCCTGTGCTTGAGACTTACATGGCTAGTTTCTTATATAAATTCCATGTTTATTTCTGCAGCTGATGTTCCAAATGACAACATTCCATTAAGGTACTAGTATATAATTATTTGGCACTCAGATCTAAACAGCTCTTTCTGGCTTTGTGTTAGGTTGGCTTTAGGTGGCTAGGCGCTGTCGTCGTATGTGTGTGACTTTGTATATGCGCTATATAATAATTATGTTAAATACAATTATTACACGATATTTATTTAGTATTCAATTTTGCTTTAGGTATTAAAACATTTACTAATAGTGGAGTGTTGTTGGTTGCCAATAGCATTTATATTGTACAACCCTTTGGGATTGTCCCGATAGCTACACATGTCTGGTGAACTTATGCAGGATACTAATGATTTAGAAACGCCTTAAATGTTATACTAAAGTTGGGACACCAGAAACTAACTGCTAACAGGTATCGTTGTAGACTATTTAAGGGATACAACACGCTTGTATGTGGAAATGTTACACCACCATGCACTGTTGTAAGTGTAGTGGAAGGAATTGATGATAGCATGCATTTGAAATACTTTATCAAGACAGTTTTCGGTTAACTTTATGTATCATCTCTTGTTGAAGTCCTGGCATGGTGCGAATTAACAATAATCCGAGAAAAGAACATGGCGAAAATAATAGAAAGGTATTGCTGATGGTTTGGTCAAGCACTGTTACCAATGACCATGGTTTTGTATGATTCTAGATGGATTGATGACAGTTTGCTAACGCGCTCTAATCAACGTGCAGGTAATTCCCTGACTCTAGAGTCAAATTGGTCGGTAACTAGTCGTTAAAGTGGTCTAACCAATGAGCAAAGTTTACTCTAATTTCAGATTGATTGTTGATTGTTTATTAACCGTTCTAACCAATAAGCGGAGCTTTATCTTCAAGTTGTATTGAGTCGTTACTTGAAATGAAACTGAAATTATTTTGATATATTTCAAGGACTGAACAGACCGTGATAGCGGAAGCTGCTGAAGGATTTACACCTAGAGACAAGCTTTATAAAATAAAGAATATCCGCAAGGTCGACATTAGGCTGGAAGATGATCTGTCAGTGTGTAGCGTGTACAGGCTCTGTCAGACCTCTGACGGTAGCATACTTATCGCAGATTATAATAACCAGAGATTGAAACGAATGAACACATCGTACGAATTGACTGACTTCTGCAATCTTCCTGGAAAACCGTGGGGTGTTTGTGACTTGCTTACCAATGAAGCGGTAGTAGCTTTAAACAATAACACATTGCAGTTCGTTAGCCTTGGAGAAAACATCACCCTGTTAAAATCTATCCGTTTTACACATCCTTGCTGGAGTTTGTCATATTATCGCGAAAGACTCTTCATTAAAGGGGACAAGTATGTGTATAGTTATAATACTTCCGGTGGTGATAAAAGAGAGTTATATACGGACCCGACAGACGACGCAGCGTATCAGAATATCAAATTGAGCGATGACGGAGAACGAATGTACATTGCAAACGACCAAAATGGATTCGTTGCGATTGACATGAATGGGGAAACTGTCGGAACGTACGAAGATCTGGATATAGAACGAGTTGATGATATTTGCACTGACGGGGATGGAAATGTGTATATCTGTGATAGATCGTCTTCTATAATATCGCAAATTGACGAAGGTAGTCTTGTTAAAGTGGGGAACATACCAGACAGTTCAAATACTAGTTCTAGTACCATCCAGGGGCCATGGGTTATGTGTTTTAATCGACTACAACCGACTTTAATCATTGGACATTCCAGAAGTGACTTCATCACTATTGCAAAGTTAACGACATGACATTTGGAAATCTGATCAGCGTACTGCACATTTTCTACTAGAAACAATGATCCATGTACAGCATGATCACGCGTATAGCTTATACATGTTTGCGGATGAAACCACTCTCACAGCTGTTGGTGAATCGTATGAAATCGTTCAAACCCACCTACAGGACAACATTAATATGATCTTTTCATGGTGTCAAATCAACTCAATGGCTCTAAATGCTAGAAAAACAAAGGCAATGAAATCAGTGCAACAAATAAACCCACTACAAATCAAAACATGTCTCTACATCTTGGACAAAAATTGACTGGTCCGACACAGAACGGCTTTTAGGAGTTCAAGTTGATAGAACTGAATAAATCAAATTAATGCAGTCATTAAAAGTGTAATTCTAGGCTCTACCTTTTGAAAAGAATAATTATTATTATCATTATTACACTGTGGGGAGCCCACGTGACCAGATGCTAATGTTCGGAGCCAATTTTGTCAACAAACCGCCTCGATTCAGGTAACATTTGTGCTTGTAACTTTCTTAATAATTGATCGATCTGGATGAAATATAGACGAGCGCCGTCTCATTTCAAAAGCAAATCATCGACACTCTAACCTTAGTGACAATATTGTGTACTTTTTGTTATTTGGGCAACGGCGCATTTCGTAAACCGCAAAATGCTATGCTACGGTTCGGAGCAATTCACTAAAACATGTCCTTAATCAATTACAGCTTCATTAAAAGTTACAGTTTAATAGCGATAATGTGGGTCGCAAAAAAGACCGACAAGCAAAATATTTCTGATAAATATGAGCAACAGGCAAAATGAGACAACATTAACAAAAATTCTACAGTTCGGAGCTGAAATGAAAATGCTACAGTCCGGAGCTATTTTGAGAAAATGCTACGGTTCGGAGCTATTTTCAGAAAATGCTACGTCTAAGACCTAAGACTAGGTGTTATATATGCGTTTTTGAATATCAATTCTATCAAGATAATAGACCAAGTATGAACATTCAAATTTTTAACAGTTTCGCGGAACACAACAATAATAACACACACATGTCGATGCCGTTTCTTGGAGTTTGAACTATGATCAGTACATCTAGAAACACAACGTTTTTACTCTCGATTTTTTTCTTATATTGCAAAGTCCGTGTTCCAGAGGCGTCTAATCATTTGTAAAGTTGTAAAAATTCCACATTCCACAAAGGTTGTTTAAACAGATACCCTCAAAAAAAATTAGTTAGTAAAATGTTATTACTTATTTCAAGTAATGTTCAGTAATACTTACAGTAATTAATTACTAAGTATTACTTACTTTTTAAGCTATAGTAATATAATACTACTTGAAGTAATTATGCTTCTTTAAGTAATTTAATCTGAGGGGAACTTCTACATTTAAGTATTTATATTACTTAAAATTTGTATGAACAATAATGTTGTACAGTATAGAATTTGCAATCAGAGTATACAGCCCAGTAAAATAAGTTAGGGCAATTTTATCACAATATCTCAGACCCCTAACTAAAATTTAAATGTTGAGCGGAAAATAATTTTCCATTTTAGTAATAGCAACCTTAATTGACTACATCACCGCCACTTTCAATCGCAGACGTACAGCATCTTTACACAAGCCGTGTGTATACCAATTTACTTTATTTTTATTGGTGTACCTTGAACAGAACTTAGAGTAGCTTCCCATAGACTGTATGTTGAAACTGGTAGATGGGCTAACCCAAATATCGTTCCATTTGATGAGAGAAAATGTATCAGATGTAATTCTTTAGAAGATGAAATGCATTTTGTTTTACAGTGTCCGCTATATAACGAATTTCGTAATAGATATATACCTACTTATTATAGAGTACGACCAAACATGTTTAAATTTATTGAATTGTTAAACACAAACAATAAAACATTGTTAAAGAATTTAGGTTTGTTTGTATATAAAGCATTCAATAAACGCAACACTGTATACTATAATGATTAACTAGGCTATTATTTATCTATACGAAACATTTGCATTGTTTTTGTTGTCTTGTATTATGTTCCATATTTATAATTCAGTAGTCATATATCATCATTTTCATTAGCAGTGTAAAAATGGTGTGTTAGAAGTATTTATGCGTGTGGGCATTCGTGTGAGTGTGTGTGCGTGAGTGTGTGCGTGTAAGGGTACATTTATGCATGTATATATGTTTTGTATTGATAACTGTACATTTGCCACTATGATCGTAGTATGTAAATATGTTGTCCTCATGGGTCTACGACCTTCTGGATTTGGAAATAAACTATATAATATATATCTGAGATATTATATTAATGCTATTTTATTATTATTAAAGGGAGGTAAATCTTGGACCAGAGCCTTAATTTTGTACAAATTTTGAAAATTCATTTGTTGTCAAAAATGTGTGAATGTTATTAAAGATTCAAAACGTGCATAGGTTCGTTTGAATAGTATGTTTTGTACATCTGAACTAAAGAAAAAATTCTGATGAAAAAATAGTGATTTTTATTAAAAAACTCAAATATTTGAAAATTCATGATTTTTGTCATTTTCTAGAAATGTGATGTTGCAAAATCTCATTTTCTGATGAAAAATAGTGATTTTTATTAAAAAAACTTAAATATTTGAAAATTCCTGATTTTTGTCATTTTATAGAAATGTGAGTTCGGTGACCCCTGTTTTTCTTTAGCTTATTGTTTTCAGAATAAAATTTCCCATAAAATAAAGTGAGTTAAAAAAAATCTTGGAAGAAAAAAAACTATAGAAAATGTCCTTAATTGTCATGGTTTGGCAACGTTGCGTCTTGAGTCACGCTTTACTAGCACACTGACAGGGCCTTTCGCGAACGTCCCTGTTCAGGTCATCCACGTTTAAAAACTGCCCGACAGTAACCCCGCGTGAACTTCCTCCGGAACAGGTTCACAACTGCTTAAGACATTGCGAAACAACATGTTGGTCGTCATGGGAAAGTAATCATTCCATCATTCCATCCATCGATACTTTGCATATTCACTTAGATTTGCTTGAAGTTAAAGTTGTTAGTAGACTCAGTGTTGCGTTTCTAGATGCACTCAGTATATTTTTTTGTGGAGCATACGCGTATGTACATGTTTCACGTCACACGATTCACAAACTTTAACGTGTGAGACTATTGGTCACACACAGCCTGTTTAAAACGAACAGTGCTAGTTGTCTTGGTAAAACATTTCTTTTAGTATTTCAAATATAAAATTATAATCAATTCAATGTTTCTGAAAATATTTATAACCTTTAACATGTACATCATGGTGTATATTATGCATATCGGACCCCTCTGTGCTGGCACCGGGCACTTTTGTGCAAAACGATAGTTTAACATAGCTGTATTGATCACGAGTTGATGCAGGGTTTTGGTTTTTCTGTTAAATTTGTTTCATTGGCTGACACACATTGAATTAAGATTGAATGTAGGCCGTGCTTCTTGCTCGGATGAACATCGGGTCGTGTTTACGAAGCTTGGAGATTGGTCGTTGTGTATACATGGTTCTGTTAAAATGTGTTCGGCTGTCATGTTATATTCCTTCTCATTCATTCCCATACCTTGATATAACAGCATATTATATGCTATATAGCATGTGACACTTGTCAGACTGCATAGATCCCTGCTTCTTTTCCTACATATGGTATACTTTGCAACTTAGCTCCGAACCGTAGCATTTTCTCAAAATAGCTCCGGACTGTAGCATTTTCATTTCAGCTCCGAACTGTAGAATTTTGTTTATGTCGTCTTATTTTGCCTGTTGCTCATATATATCAGAAATATTTTGCTTGTCAGTCTTAAATTTTGCGACCCATATTATCGCTATTAAATTGTAACTTTTAATGAAGCTGTAATTGATTAAGGACATGTTTTAGTGAATTGCTCCGAACCGTAGCATAGCATTTTGCGGTTTACGAAATGCGCCGTTGCCCAAATAACAAAAAGTACACAATATTGTCACTTAGGTAAAAATGTCGATGATTTGCTTTTGAAATGAGACGGCGCTCGTCTATATTTCATCCAGATCGATCAATTATTAAGAAAGTTACAAGCACAAATGTTACCTGAATCGAGGCGGTTTGTTGACAAAATTGGCTCCGAACATTAACATCTGGTCACGTGGGTTCCCCACAGTGTATTAGACATTTCTGAATGCGTTCATTCCGTCCTTATTGCGTCAGCAGCTCAACCATTCGCAACTAGTTCTTTTCCGTTTTTAGTATGACTGGATACGTGCCAACCAGTTCGTAACTCGACCACCTCGTTTACAGACAGTTTAACTCAACGTCCTTATCCCCTAATCCAGTTCTCAGTCCAACCGGAGCTCACTGAGATCAACTTCAAGCTCCGGATTCTCCTGAGAATGTCACTAAGTGTGAAAGTCGCAAGTATCGGAGTAATTCCTTCTCTAGTAAACAAGCCGACGTGCACAGATACTGCAAACTGAGATGTATATACATACAACAAACTCAGAAACTGACATCCGATCAAACCACGGCATAACACGCCGTAAGTACGATCAAAGTACGACAGTTCCGTTTGAACCGTTTGTAGTACGTTAACATCGTTTTCAGTACGTTCAACTCATTTATAGTACATTGTTTCTCCGTCTAATTGCAGAACGGGTTTCATCCGAAAAATTGAAACATGTCACCATTCCTGCTCAAACTTGCTCGAGTTCATGCAGTTCGTGCTCGTAAATAGTTGCTAAAACGTCATATTTGTTTACATATATACAGTGTACGCCCGTTTTTTATAACGTAGATCTACTAGAGTCCTTTTACAATTTTCGCATTACGGACGTGCGATGGGTCTACGGTGCAAATTTTGGGACTATCGCGCGTCCGTTGTGCGACGGAAAATATCATCGTGGACTCTTGTCGTAAAATTTTGGACATATTCAAAATTGTATACGTCAGGTTGTAGCAACGTCAAATGTCGCATCGACGCTAAATGTCGCATCTGACGTTAAATGTCGCAAGGCTGACGCTAAATGTCGCAACCGACGCTAAATGTCGCAATCCCCCTGACGCTAAATCAATCGGAACGGTCCGTACGGCATTTTTACGGGATAAAATACCTCGGACACTTAGCGTCGATGCGACATTTAACGTTGCTAAACATGTGAATGTCGTAAGTACCTCGTGCGATCCCCTACTCACGATTTGTTTACAATACGTACGACGAACGCGCGATAGCGACCGCTTCACGTATATACTTTCTGGCGTAGACTCGCGAAGAAGGAATTTCGAAGACAATTGTGAAAGGAGTTTAATGGGGATATAAGGGAGACAAATGATCAATTACAATTAGTGATATGTTTGTATTTACCACTTATCTCCCTTGCTGAAAGTTTATGGTTTTGCCAGTTCCGCTCAAACGACCGACTAGCAACGAAAGCAACTGACAATTTAACATATCATAATACATGTATGTGGTGGGCACCATATCCTAACTATGGATCAGCCAGCCAGTCTGGACCTACACCTACGCACCGAATGCCAAACCCTGGAACTATAGTATCATCCTGACAACTTCGATAAACAAGCAACTAAACGCTCCAATGCGGACTTTGAGGTCGGTACTTGGTTACTAAAATTATGTAAATACTGTAGAAACGGTGGCCGCGCCAAGCCATCCACGCAAGAGTCAGACGTATCACCCATGCCCCTAAAAAATGGACACTAAACACTTCGATCTTAGCCAAAAGGCCGAGAAACGATAGGTTTGGTTTATTTGCTTTTATTTATCCTCGCTACCGGAAATCCATATGGGCGAGGCCTCCAGAAGAGGCAAGTCATTGATTTTGAGAGATAGTGCATGATGCAGAAGATGCCCCAGTTCCAGAATCACCCCTGGTTCTTTTACGTACCGATGAAAATCATCATACATGTACACGGGACCTCGCTTAACGTCTCGTCTAAAGACTGTTAGTAGTTTTAGTTATTTTAGGTGGGAAACACTGAAAAGCCTTTCTGTTTTTGACCGTCTGGAGTAAGAACCGATAGTCATTTCAAGCAAGCATATAAACCCCGCTATGAATGGCATACTGTGGACTTTGAATTTCGTGCATAATTAACCATAAAGGGAGGTAATTAGGAATGATATCTACATATCTATATAACCTTTACATTTTATGTTCGTCAATGTGAGTTTCGGTCTCATGGCGTCCGGATTCCGAGTCAAGCACTTAAGAAACGCCACGATCATCGTGCATACAGGCTGTTGAACAGGTTAGATTTTTTTTGTTTTTCGAATTGACTTGAAACTGACCTTTTGTACGTTTATACGTTTGAACCACAGGTAGCTAGATAGAGAGTAAAAAAATATTTTATAAAATTTATATTATAGATTTATCAAAAAAAATGTTGTTGTTTACTCTTAATTAATGTTACAGTTACCTGTGAATTGAACCGGCTATTATTCAATTACGTGCCAAGTCCATGAGATGCTGTCAAAGATTGAGGACAAAAACCGTCTGGCGTATATTTAGCTGGCATTGAATTCTATTTTTAGAACAAAAACAAAAGAATGATATGATTGTTTGACACCTCTCTCAATGTTAAGACAACATCTATATATGGTGTAACGGTAATTTTTTCTATGTTCGATTCCACACCAATAATTTACCAACGATACGCTAGTACGCCAAATAATACACTGTAGGAATAATCTTGCAGAACATACATGTAGATGGACAAGTGGTCCAGTGGTGAGAGCTACTGACTGCTGGTCCGAATGTTGTTGGTTAAATCTTGCCTCCAGTTGGATAATTACAGAAATGCTTTTCAGTGTTTCCCACCTTACACTAACTTCAACAACAGTCCTTACATTAGACACGTAAAAGAATCAGTGATGCTTCTGAAACTAGGTCATCTTCTGTATCATGCACTATCCCTCAAAAACTAAAAGGACTACTCTCCTCTGGTGGCCTCAGCAATATGGATGGCCTGATGACGAGTATATAAATAGAAGCAAACGCACATTGCTGAACCTAACACGAGCTATTCAGGGTTAGAGCATGTGTAGTGCGGTGAGTTTCACTTGATCTTAGACCTTCTAAATGTATCAATACTTTACCAATAGCGTATCCTAACACATGAAATTACCAGCCTTATTATATACATGTACTGGCATTCCCAAACAGCCGGGCGATGTTGACCAAGAGCATGAAGCCTACAGCAAACACTTTGTCTGTCTATTTCCAAAGTTAAACATAACAAAGTACAAATAAGAGGAAATCTTAAAGGAATATTTGAAGCTAATTACCAATTTACTGAGCACAACTTTGGACCCGTCCGGGAATGTCCTTGGTGCTACGGGATGCAACCATGTCAGTGATTGGTATGTTCAGAACCGGGATGGTCCGTGAAGATGGCAACAGTCGGGCAGGTCTATGTAGCTGCTGTGTAGGATCCATGGATCTTGATCATCCTGGCACATTGGTATCTCTTTCTTGATGGTGCACGTCGTTGACAGTTCATATTTCGGACCACCAAGAACCATGACAAAAGAAGTACAGTTTTCCCCGGATCATTGAAACCCACATGTACAGTCCGTGTAGACCCCGTCTACATCTGATTAAGACTGTTTAACGTAGTGGCATGCTATAGTGGCAGGCCAACACTTTTATCACTAACCAGACCATTTACAATATTAAAGGCCGGAAATAGGGTTCCCTAATATACCGACCGGCAGGCAATTAAGCATATTTGTAGATAACGCTTGGAGTGTGTTACAGTTATCTGCTCATTTTTATACTTAAGGTACGACGTTTTTACACCAGTGTATGACTCCTATTCCCGTCTTAAACCTTCTAAGAGAGACCACCTTTCAACAAAGACCATTGTTTAATTTTCTTATGGTCTTTACAAGTAGGTTTAACTGTAGACATATCATGTTACTTGAATCAGTTGAATCATGTCTGCTCGGGGAATTTCTTTCCATAGTGTTTCAGCTGTTATATAATCAGTTTTCATTGTTTATGTTTCAGAAAGGGAATGTTTTTAATATCGATGGCATTATAAGCGTTTAAAACTAAAAAACGTTAGTCAAATGTCACAATTATCAAGCAGAGACATGAGACTGTTAAATGATCCTGTTTTTGTACGATAAATCACCGGCCAGTAAATACGGCATACAGTACCAAACCAACCTTTATCAATAATTTATTGCAGTATTTTATCTTGATCAAATTGAATTGAATTTCAATAACACAAGGCTCAATAGCATATTTCGTAATGCACGGACGTAGAGGTTGGGGGATGTGTTTATTATTTGATTGTACGAGCGTCATTCAATATATTTGGTCTTGAAGTCAGAACGACATTATTTCAAGTTCCGTTAATAAGACATCGTCACTTATTTCAAACTGATGGTGGGTATGTGCAAATGCAAAGACCTAGCACCGTGCATTTATAACAAACACGACCCCAGCAACACTACCGATTCGCTATTAAGGCTATCAGTATTTGTCGGATGGTTTAAGCGGAATTTTACTTTATTGTGGAGTGTATGGGTGAATTATTGTACGTTAAGGTATATAGGGTTGAATTTCTCCGTTTTAGGACCAATGCAAATTATACAAGGGGGATAGGGGGGGGGGGGGGGGGGGGGGGTAGAGAATAATATGACTGTGTAGTCTCCATAACTATTATGACTGAAATGACTTAAATAACCTACAACATAATAACCACCAACGTTCGTTCAACACCAAATTACGTTCAACACCAACGTTCGTTCAACACCAAATTACGTTCAACACCAACGTTCGTTCAACACCAAATTACGTTCAACACCAACGTTCGTTCAACACCAAATTACGTTCAACATCCAATATTCGTTCAACACCAAAGTACGTTCAACACCCAACTGCGTTTAACATCATAGTACGTTCAACACCAAACTGTGTTCATGACCAAAGTACGTTCTACGTCAAAGTACGTTCAACACCCAACTGCGTTTAACATCACAGTACGTTCAACACCAAACTGTGTTCATGACCAAAGTGCGTTCAACGTTAAAGTACGTTCTACGTCAAAGTATGTTCAACACCAACGTGCTTTAACATCAAAGTACGTTCAACGTCAAAGTGCGTTCTACGTCAAAGTACGTTCTACGTCAAAGTACGCTCTACGTCAAAGTACGTTCTATGTCAAAGTACGCTCTATGTCAAAGTAGTTCTACGTCAAAGTACGTTATACGTCAAAGTACGTTCTACGTCAAAGTACGTTCAACACCAAACTTTACTTACCCGGTTTGTGTTATCCAGCACTAAAGGCATTCACCAAATTCTACCAATACAGCCTGTCACTAGCCCATTACTAATAGTGTGAATGGGGAGGAGTTCTAGATTGGTCAAAGTGCTGAAAACGTTCCTCTGGCCATGGAAAGTCAGGCCTTTACTTCATCAACACCTAAGTACGCCAAAATACATGTATGTTCTTGATAAAATAGGAAAATGTCGATCGTTTTTTCTCATACGTTCGTGGCGATAGATGCCATCAGAAATGATGTGTTGAGAAAACGTTCTATAACAGAAAACATTTACGTTAAATTTTACCTAAAGCGAAAAACTATCAAGTTTAACCGTGCTTTCATGTAGTGGGGCTTATAAACCAAAATATATATGTTTTAATTCTCAAACACCCCCTCTGTTCTAACCCCTCTGGTGAATTCTGAAAGTTTCCTACATGTACGCCATAGCAAATGTTATTATTTAAATCGTTCGAATAGAGTTTATAAGATAATTATGTAGCGTTTGTGTTTGAACAATAAGAAGTTTATATTTATCATCAATATATCCCAAGCCTTGGTATTACAAAAGATGTTTGCAAATCAAATAGTTTGGGTTTATCTGTTTTGCATTTAAACAGTTTAAACACTGACGTATACGTGATTGAACATAACCTATTATATTATAGTTAGATACGGACTTTATACGTTCAATTTGTGTTGAAATTGGATATTTTAAGATTTTAAAGGGACTAATAATAATAATCAATAAATTTATATTTTCTTCAAAGAACATGATCAAGTTTTTTTATCGGCACAAGTTTTGGTGTAAAGAACTTTATCAGGAGAAAAAACCACGCATGTTTAAAAAAATAAAAGGAAACTATTGAAATCATAAATAAGAAATTAACGCATACTTATCTGTGTTGATAATAAATACGGAATATATAAGCACTGAATACTGAAGTATTGTACTAAAACAATACAAGTGGGTTATCCAGAGAAAGTGTCGACTAAAAGCGAAAAAGGACAATATAATACAGTACTTTAAAATGAAATTCGATTCGCGATTCACACAAAGCGACGGCGTAACGTCAAGCGCCGTGTTTTATGTTGAAAATCGGAAACTCTTCGCCTCTAAAGAAGTGTTAGCACTGTGCTCTCCAGTATTCAGGCGCATGTTCGAATCCGACTTCCGGGAGAGGTCGGCGGATTTTATTCCACTTCCGGGAAAGGGTTACAAGGAATTTGTCGAGTTTCTGTTGTGTATGTACCCAGATACCTTAAAACCTTTAACAGGTAGGCAAACTAACGCTTTCGACCAGTTTTCAGTATAATAAGTCTATGGTGGTCCGTTGGCTTTACTAGTACTTGTTGTTATTTCTTTACAACTGAGAGCTTCCACACACTAATCCAGGGCTTTAACCCGGGTCGCCCGTGTAACACATAAGTGTTCTAACGTATATATGTTCGTATACTAATATGATCGCATTATCAATCCGATTCTATTATTGGTCATTCTGTTGAAATATGTGTGTTACTTTAAGCATATAGGTTCATATGAAATGACTTATACGTCATAGAACAAAGCAAATGACATAGACATTATATATTGAAAGCCTCTCATAGTTCTAGAAAACAAGACAGGTCAATATGGTAAAATATAAACAATATTTCTGCCGTGGAAACTCTTTTCCGCCTATATATACAAAATAGCATGTAATTCGATATAACATTAACATTTTAGTAGAGTTAAGAGCTAAAAAGCAAACATTATCTTTATTTCGAGGAGGTCTAATTATCGAGGTTGTATTTAGGCGACAAGTTGAATTTGTCATTGTATTTGCTATGTCATTGTATTTTGTTTGTCATTGTATTGAATAAATAGAGGATATTTGTTGTCGTCGTCGTATTGAATATGTCGTTTTATCGAATATGTCTATTTATCGCATATGTCGTTCTTTTGAAGAGGTCATTGTATTTAATTTGTCGTTGTATTGAATTTGTCGTTTTATCGAATAGGTCGTTCTTTTGAAATGGTCATTGTATTGGATAGGTGCTTGTATTGAATAGGTCGATGCCTTGGATACGTCAAAGTATTGGAGAGGTTGATGTATTGGACAGGTCGTTGAATTGGATAGGTCGATGTATTGGATAGGTCGTTGAATTGGATAGGTCTTGTATTGGATATGTCCTTGTATTAAATAGGTCGATGCATTGGATAAGTCGTATTAAATAGGTCGATGTATTGGATAGGTCCTTGTATTAAATAGGTCGATGCACTGGATAAGTCGTATTAAATAGGTCGATATATTGGATAGGTCGATGTACTGCATAGGTCGATGTTTTAAATAGGTCTATGCATTAGATAGGTCGATGTATTGGATAAGTCGATGTATCAGATAAGTTTATGTATTGGATAAGTCGATGTATTGTATTGGTCGATGTATTTGCTAGGTCGATGTATTGGATAGGTCGATGTATTTGATATGTCTTGTATTGGATATGTCGATTTATTTGATAGGTTGATGTATTGGATAGGTCGATGTATTGGACAAGTCGATGTATTGAATATGTCTTGTATTATATAGGTCGATGTATAGATGTATTGGATAGGTCGATGTTTTTGATAGGTCGTTGAATTGATTGTTCTATTAAATAATTATATCTTCAGTTTGTACATTGTATTAAAAATGTCGTTGTTATAAGTATGTCCTAGTATTGGATATGTCACTATATTGAATAAGTCGTTTTTATTGACCATATTAATTCAACTGAACTACTACATCAATGACTCTGCACTGTATGTAGATACAGTCATTAAGTGGACAAATAAATGAGGGAAATATATTTGGCAGTAAGCTTATCACTACTACTAAAATTTGAAACATCTGTAGCCTGTTTGTGTAAAAACATAGTGATACATGTGTACACCGTAGCCTATTAATAAATTCCATGTACAAATATCAAGCAATTCGTATAGCCAATTACGGATTAGCTATTTTAATTGAGATCCTTTCACATCCAATGAAAACGGCTGTTACATTTGTACGTTGTAAATCATTGGTCGATAGTTTGATTCATTCATATACATTAATTCATCTGATTTGAAACGATGTTTTGTTTATATATCACTGAAATTTGGATAGTATCCAGTCCAAATTCTGGCAGCTGAATGTACAATATGTCACGTATGTTTACAATTAACTAAATTAATAGCTTTGTGGTAAATACATGACTCCTCACAAAAGGGGTGTGACCAATTGTATCAAAGTCATAATTTATACCGGGTAAACACCTTACATACAGCACTGAGTGACCACTATTCAATGTATTAAAGTCAATATATGGCTTACTATTTTTACACTACTCAATATTTGATAAGGGTCAACAAATGTTCCATGTGAATATTTTGCGAATGGAATACTTGGACCGATGGCATGTTCATAATACATGCTGTTACATCAGCAATATTGAAAAAGAATTAATATTGCTTCAAAATTTGACGTCTAAGTGCTGATAAGCCCAACTTCAATGTTTACGTTGCATCAATACCGATGTGATAACAAAATAAGGTCCGTATTTGGCATTTTGGGTCTTACACATAATGAAAAAAATAAGGGACACAGATGAACATGTTATTCTTGCAATTTTGTGTAAGGTACTACGAATGTCTCAGTCGAATGCAATAAACGTTTAGTTCTTTATAATAACGTTATAAGCATAATTATCGTAAATGTCCGATACGATTTGAATTTATTTTAATTTTATTTTCAGATGATACTGTATTTTCGGTGTTCAGTCTCGCGGATGAATATCAAGTGGACGTTTTACTCAGGAAGTGTGAGGACTATTTGTTGTCAAAATGCAATGAGATGAACACTTCAATTACTGCGTTGGTCAACATCCTACTATGCGCGGAGAGATATAACTTAAAAAACTTGTTCAATGCCTCGTTCGATAAAGTTTCCAAACTTCATCCAGATGATGTCAAAACTGTGCCAGAATATCCTAAACTCCATGACGACACAAAGTCAAAGTTCAAGAGACTTCGAGAAACAGCTCTAGACGTGAAGCTTACTGGTAAATTATCAGACTAAGTTGCCTTTTCCTTGAATATTCTAGTACCCGTCGAATAGGTTATTTTAGCAATATAATGCTTGTTTTGATTATGTTACTGCTTATTCTGTTGAGTGCTATCTGTTATCAAATTTATTTATATTAATCCCTCAAAACAGCACATTCCTCATTGAGTCTATCACCAATCTAAGGCAAGTGCTGGTGCCGTTTCATTTCTTATTTAGCATGACATATCGACGGAGCGAACATCTGAATTAAGTCTACAACTATTATTGCGCGAAATAATAGCCCAGAACTGCTATTTGCATGAGTCGTTGGCAAGCATTCGTGTACATGGTTCGATCAGAGTTGGGCATTTAAGTCAATTACATGATTTTGAACCTATGCTCAACACCACCTTCGAACAAATACCAATTCTATAAAACCTGGGCTGGTATTCACAAAGCGTCTTAAGGGAAAATCTAAATAGTTTGACTTAAGTTAAAAATTGAGCTGCACATATTTCCTAAGAAACAGAGAATTGCCCATGTTTTCTTTTTGATTATTATAGCTCTTTACATAATGCTACTAAAGCATGTTAAACAAATGATGGTCTTGACTTTCTTGTTAGGCTGATAGACTTAAGGAAATTTCAAGATTTTAAGAAAAATCTAAGTTTTTCCTTAAGATGCTTTGTGAATATCATTCCTGTATGCAAAGAACACGAATTTCAACTTCCATCACACATTTTGCAGTAGATGAAACATAACGAAAGTTTAATCTTATCTATTTTCAGACGGGAACGTCCATGATGTGCTGAAAATTGCTGCTGATTACAATGAAACTGAACTCCTTAAAAAATGCGAAACTCATATGATTCAAAGATGTAAGAAAAATGAGAAACCATTGATACATGGACTGGTCAGCATGCTGTGTGCGGCCGATAAACATAAACTAACAAAACTCAAGGAGGAGGTTGTAGAATTGGCAATAAAGCGGAAGTCACACGAGCTAGAAGCGTCGCCATTGTTTAAGACGTTGACACCGGAAACGCGGTGCAAAGTGTTGTGCAAGAGATTGCGGATTTTTGAAGGATTGTTTACGAAATTATGTAAATTACGATGCCATTGTTGTAGAAAGCATTCAGATTATAATTGTAAGATATGTTACATTTACACGACTAAGGAATGCTTTGAGTCTGCGGGATTGACTTTTTGATAACAGTGGTAGATAGTCAAATTTGTCTTAAATTTGAAATTTGGCGTGAAATGAGGCCGGATGTAGAGTCCGAATAGAATCAGCGCGGAGTAATCTAAAATAGGCACGGATGTAAAACAATCAGCGTTGAGTAATCCTATTACTTTTCAGCACTATTAATATAAATATAAAGAGTATTAATATAAATAGTACCGTCAGACAATGTGAGTGGGTTGTGAAGTTTGTCTTTAATCAAGTTATTACGGTTACCAATTTCGTCGAATATTTCAATCAGCAACAACATTTATTTATCTGTGTTGAGAATCCGAGACATGTGCATGAAACCATTGTACAACTTCTGACACATTCCAACGTGCTTGTGCCTATAATTGTGGGGCGAATGAATACAACTGTTGTGCCAAAATGCGGGTGCCTTAAACAGGTGTTTTAGAAATTAATAAGTTATTTTAAAATAAAAAATGTGCCATTTTAAAAAAAAAATTGGCAAACGTCTCGTGTAAGGTGCTTGTTTTGTGTTAAGTGTATCGGATATACGATCTGTCTATTGTTATTATAAATAAACATGCACGTATATAATTGTTACTATTGTATCAACTATTTCAATCTTATAGTTTATGTAATTTAAATTTAAATCATATGAGCATGTTTAATAAAAGTCACATAGTTCTGATTTGTGTTATTCGCCATGGGTGGTAGAAAACTCTCCAACAAGATTTGAAGTTTTCTGAGTATACTTATTTTACAAATTTAGACTCATATCTACTATTTATGGTACACTATACAATATACAGTCATACTTGTGTTGGTTGTTTCCTGAAACAAGTATTCCAAGCAGTCACTTTTCTGAAATGCCACTAGTACCAAATCCACTTATATGACACTCATGGTTGATGTTTCCCATTGGCTGGCTATAGTTATTATACATGGTCAAATGTTCGCAATACATCGTACCATGATAAATGTTATAACCCTTACAAAATCATCTGGGTACTGTTTTATCAAAGCGCTCACGAAACTATTAAAGTTACGCTCAAATTTAGATTCTTTATAATTCATTAACAACTGCAAAATGGTGACGGATATGGTTTGTATGAGTTCATTAACTGAATCAGTATTAAGTATTGCAGCTCCATTCACCAAACTATATAATTGTAAACAAAGTATTTAAACATTAAATTTGATCGTACGGTTACTACTTCCGTAAGTACTTTGATAAAACGTTATCCTGGGCTGGTATTTATAAAGCATCTTAGTGGAAAACTTAAATATTTTGACTTAAGTCAAAAATTTACAATGCACATATTTCCCACAAATTGAAGAATAGCTCATGTTTTCTTAGTGATTATAGTAGCTCTCAACATAATGCATACAATCTATGAAAATAATTAATAATCTGAATTGTATTATTAGTTTTCTACTAAGATGCTTTATAAATACCAGCCCTGTTCTTTAATCAACTGGTCCCATGTTCGCAACGAATCAGTTTTCAGAGTCAGACTGAATCTCATTTTTGTTTTTGCTTTTTTTTTAAAGTAGTTGTTACAAAATACTAAAACATCTTCTCGATAACAGGTTACAAACCTCCAATCTTCTCGATAACAGGTTACAAACCTCCAAAACATGTATTTCCTTATAAAAAGGGATTTGTATTGTACTTGAGACTGAAACTGATCTCAAACATCCAGGATCAATCTCGAAAACACAAATTCAATTTATTAAGCACAAGAGTTCTATAACTATGCATTAAAACTTTATTTGTCTTTGAAATAAAGGAGATATCAAAAATGATTTCACTGTGTAAACCAAATATTCTTTTGAATTAACTTTTTACTGTATTTGAAATAAAAGTAAAAATTCAGCTTGAGTCTGATCCTAAAAACGGATTCTTTGTGCACACATGGCCTGTATATATCAATACTGTTTATAATAATGATAGCAGTGACATTAGCTATTTCAAATAAAAATCTCAAATCTAAATTCATAATGTTAGTTGGAAACAACACTCAAGTTGAAACTGTTTTAATTTTGCTGTAATAAACTCCACATAAGTTTTTTTGTGAAATTCATTCTTATTTTGAGTCCAGCATCGCACGGAAACGACAAACGCTTTATGTTATTCTCGTCATAGCTGTAAACAGTTTATGTGCAGATGTCCATTTAATAATGTGTTTTTTTGTGAGTTTGTTGTTTATTCTGAAAACTAGTGATCACCGTTGAAGCAAGAATTTATAAACCCATATAAGTTACATTTTGCCACTTCAGGTGCATAGTTAAATTGTGTGTGACTTGGTCTTCCTTTGTGGGTATTTTGGAGCCCAGCTTCTT
The DNA here is from genome assembly GCA_947247005.1 of Spisula solida. Taxonomy (NCBI): domain Eukaryota; kingdom Metazoa; phylum Mollusca; class Bivalvia; order Venerida; family Mactridae; genus Spisula; species Spisula solida. Next base: position 5,398,339 of record OX365960.1, on the reverse strand, counting down.
TATCTTCATTGTTCCATGCTATTACTATTGTATAGATCCCTCTAGGTAAGATGGGTGATGTTGTACAAGAGGACACGTTTCGTGGTATTTTGAGAAAAAGTCAATACGTGATATAATTTGCGTTTATTATGCGTGACATCTACTGACAGAACATATCAAATTGACAAAATGTAATAATATGTAAAATCAGTCATATTGCAGCACGGTTAAAATTTCAAATGGTGTTTACGAGAAAGCACGTCCTCCCAAAACAAATATTTCACCATGTTAAAGCCAGCACACACAATATCAAACTCCTACTGGGAATTCTCGTTAAACACTGCACTCTCTGATTATCCAACTCATGTGCATTGGAATAGGACAAGGGAGATCACTGCGCTGTAGTTTGACAACATAAATACTAGAATACTAGAAGCTATATGAGTTATCTTCCATAACAATAGTAATTGTTCATGTCAATACATTCTCTATAAAAGCGTGAAAGTAAAGAAGTTCTCTTTCTATAAATCACTTATTGAAATCATTTTCAGTTTGACAATTTGTGTTGCTGAACAAACATAGATAGTTATATCTGGCAAACTGCTGCATGAAACATCAATTTTATAGGGTGTTCGAGAAGTTCGTTCCAGTTTGTGAAAATATGTTGTACATAAAAAATGGATAGATGTGGACCCATTTTGCTATCAGTCTCCTCGTACATTGACATCAAAATATATAAAAGTTTCGTTATTCGTTCCGAATTTCATAATATCTTATTTCGCTTGTAAGAATAAAAAAATACGCCATACTTTTTCAGTGACCGGAACGAACTTTCTTCACACCCTCTACGACAAAAGGAATATCAATTTTAGTAAACATGGTTAGTTAACTTAAGCAAACTAAACTGAATTGTCACACAGAAATTCGCTAAAAATGAATTGAAAAATGGAAAGATATATGTAAAATGTGTCATTAATTTTGGCAATGCAATATTAAAAGGTATCACAAAATAGAAATATAATTATATATAACACAAACATTCCATCTATACATTAAACGCATACAGGAGAAGTGTCTACTAAACATGTATATATCTATGGCTTTATATAGAAATAGGTTCTACAATAAAACTCACATAATAACATAATAAGGTCACCTTAATAAAACAGTAAATGGTAAGACCATCTTAAAATGGATGCCAAGTCTTTTAACCGTGTTCTTCTTAACACACCTTCAATATTAAGATCACATCGTTAAAAATATGTGACCGTATGTATCTTAAATCATAATATGCTATTTTGGTAATGAAAACCATAAATATTTCAAACATAAACATTAATGTAGATTCCTCTCTTTTTTATTTCTACACGTATGTCATTTTTGTTTACTACATGTACATGTATAAATATTCCAAAATACTTTAAAAGTCGTACACCCGGTGTCACTGTGACAGCTATTGCTATTGTGAAATTATTATGCACATGTTGCCTGTATACAGGACTTTGCACGTATAAAAATAAACTGAGTTGAACTAAAATGGTACAAACTGCGGTCTTAGTATTGATATATTATACTACGTGTACTTCACAATAATAACATCATTACACATTGTTCACATTAAGGAACAAATCCAGTTGAAATGTATCGCTATTACAATAACTTCAAACAAACGTTAACGTTAACGTAAAGCAGATGTTCGTGGAGGACATAATTACTGTAGTAATATATACACATCATTGTAACTTGTTGAAGTAAAACAAAACACTTAACACACGTGGTAATCCCCAGTGCTTCTTTTACTTCACTGTGTGCCAGATCAGATGGAGTCTACCTATCTAATATTAAGATGAAGTTCGCGTCCATTTCACGTATACACAGCCTAAATAGTTTATTCCAACCCGTCCAATGCTCTTGGACGTGGTTGCATAGCAATCGTTAGTCAATAATGTCTACCCTCGTATTAACCAATCAAATTGAGTATCACAATTCTTTACACCAATAGAATGATCTCTAAAACAATGACGTCATCTCTTGACCAATCATATCAATCGTCACTTCTGTCAAGCAGTCCTAATTCTTCAATGGCGTGATATTGGTCGGGTATTTCCATAAGAGCATGAAGCGCGAACGCTGTCTGGCGGTTTCTTGCGTGACTTACAACGTTATGAAAGTTCAAAAATTGAAAATTGTCAAAATTCCTTTTTGGAATTCTGTCATCGAACTCTTTCATCATTCCCCAAGGGCCATCACCGACCCCTACACATATAATGGATAGTGGATAATGGGAAGCTTCCACTATGGCGTTTATTGTCTCCTCTTCCGCATTAACCTGTCCATCTGCTGCTATCACCAAAATGTGGTACTGAAATGTGATTGGTTAATGGATTTTAAATACAGAATTTTGATTGGCTAATAAATCGTACAACACAACTATTGAAATGTGATTGGATAATGTAATTTAAATATAGAATTATGATTGGTTGACTACAGTACTGCAAATTCAAATTATAATTCACGGAGTAGTAAGTTAAAAAAATACATAAATACTGATTGAGGAAATCGGTTTACGCATTGTACTTCATTAGTTAAGCTTAATAAAGAGTTTTCACCACGAAATGATAGACTTGTCTTTATTGCAACGCTTACTGATAAGTTGCTCATAATATTGTGTAGGCTAATATCGCTTCAGAACAAAACAGAACCCTTAATTTACACCATCGTTATGTCAATTCCTATTTCTAAGATTTTCCCGGTCCGTCGTCACTGAAGTTGGGAGGGGAGACAATCCAAATACAGAAATGGACTTTACAAGACAATTTATCAAGAGTGATTGTTCTTGATATTAGTTATAAAAAGCTGTACATAATTGAATTCTTTTATTGTTGAAACTAGGTCATTTAGCTGACACCTTGACATTGAGACTACTTTTTTGGACTTCAGACAGCTAAAACTAGGTATTTCAGCCATTTTACTGTTGAAACTAGGTCATTCAGCTTGGACATTCATCTTTTTGATTGCTGAAACTTGTTCATTTAGTATTTCGACAGCTTGGACATGGGAGGATCAAAACTTGTTTAGTTTCGCATTGTACCTTGTATGTTTTTATATTTTCTGTGCATGGCTGGTTAAGCTGAGTGCTGCCTTCCCTGTCTAACTTAATATTATCTTTATGCACACATTCTAGTTCATCTTTTAGCAGAACAACGTAGAATGTTTGGAGTAAAGGACATAATCCTGAAAACTTGTTGTACACTCGGCAAAACTTATAAGTACACACTTGTTTATTTGCCCATAGCTCGGTCAATGCGTGTTTGATCGTGCTGAAAATTTCAACATATGTAGATTGGATATGTAGCATTACAATACAATCGATGTTTTTAACATCTGGTTTAAATTGTCACAAACAGAATAAATTAATGATGCCAACAGCAGAATCTAAAAAAACACAATAATGCCGTGTGTTCATCGGGCGATTGTCAGGTTGCTAATGCACATATGGCCCCGCTGCGCTGATACAGTACGGTTTCAAGTCTATGTTTCTATCATGGACACAGTAATAAAGAAAACAATGATAGGAACAAGCCCAATTTAGGTTTAGAAATATCGACTTCTGATAAAAAATGCAATTTGAAACATTGTTAACTCCCCTTGACCATAACAATAAAACTATTTTTAAAAGTAAAAAAACACCATGTTGTTGTTTGAAAAATCGAATTATTTTGTGTTTTTTTTAATTTGACAATAAATCTAAAATTCAAATTTACCTTACATAAAAATAATTTGCACATACGCGTCAATTTCACGGCCATTTTACGGTTTTTGACGTTTCATGGTTCAATGAACCGCTGTATTTAATTTTGAAGAAAAAAATGTATTTATCCAGTCCTTTGATAGTCAATACCATGTACACAAAATTTCATGCAAAAATAATAAAAAATAAAAAAAGTTATAGCGAAAAAACGACGTGTGTACTTATAAGTTTTGCCGAGTGTATAACCTGCCTGTCTGATATCACTGATGTGTTGCAAAAGGTTCAATCGGTACCTGTCGAAAACTAATAGACCACACAAAAGATAACACACTGTACTGCACAGACAATTCAAAGCCATACAGAAACGGTGACTGCGCCTTGCCATACACGCAATAAAGAGACGCATGAAAGGTTACTTCAAGCAAGCCAACGCATACATTATACTGGACCCCTAATGAATGGCACGCAGCATAGCTTTTAAAATTGGTATTTTAATAAGTAATTGTGATACAAATAAACTGGTACAAGTAACATTACCTTTTTGGTTGCTTTTACAATTTCAATAGCTTTATAGATGAGTGGTGCAAAGTTTGTGGGTCGGTGAAGTTTTATATTTGGTGTAATTCTGTTATACGTCTCCAGGACTTCTCTGAAACCCACACATGAACCCTAGAATAAAACAACGACCTTACTATACTTAAACAATCTAACTTCAAATATAATAGAGTAGGAACAACTCAATGTTTTACCAAATTTCCTTTTAAGTTAATGTTTCGCGAAAGAGGCGACTTTATGAGCTTTTGGTTTCTTTCGAGCATTTCAGTTTATTCTAATCATACCGCATTGCACTGTTGGGAAAAAATTGCGAAACGCAAAACAATACACTATTGCTATTACTGTTAATGTCATCTAATTTATATTTTACTCATAATATCTAATTTGTTTTGGCTATGAGGTGAATACTAAGATAAAACTCCTTTTTTTAATAGATTCGAGGGAAAAACCAAAATTACAACTTAAATTATATTGATTGACTGGACGTCTGCATAAACCATTTGCAAATGTTTCAGCTGATTCACGTTATTGTCTGCGATTATTTTAAATGTGCATGATATAAGTTGATACATGTATAATGATGCATAAATGTCAATTATTTACAAGACGAGAAGCAATCACCATTATTAACTAGTTATACATTATTCATAAATCATAAACATTGTCATTTGTTTGGTATGCATAATTGATACATTATGACCAATATTACGTACTACTTCTTTGAGCGGAAAGATTCCGTCTCCCTTGGACCGAATATCACCAAATCCAAACGCCGGAATCAGACCGTCCAAGTCCAATGGCTGTAGCGTCTCCCCTAATATACAGATAACCTGAAATATATAATTATACATAGATCTATATTGTCCTGTGGCCAATTCTATTATCTTAGCTAAAATTTACCATTTTATAATCATGATATTGTAAGCCAATTAAGACAGCTAGTAAAATCAAGCAAAGTTGTTAATATGTTTTTATTTATCCTCGCGCCGGAAATCCATATGGGCGAGGCCCCAAGAAGAGGTTAGTCACTTTAGTTTTGGGGGGATAGTTCATGATACAGAAGATGCCCCAGTCCCAGAAGCATCACTGGTTTGTTTACTCGCCTATTGTAAAGCATCATATATGTACAAGGAACCTCGCTAAACTTATCATCCGAAAGAATGTTAGTAATTTTAGTTTTGTAAGGTGGGAAACACTGAAACGTATTTCTGTTTTTGATCCGGGTGGATTAAGGATTGAACACACAACCTTCAGACCAGCAGTCAGTAGCCTTTACCACTGGACCACTTGTCTACTCATCTTGGTTAATATAAGTCTATAAAACGGGCCCCTGTAATATAAAGGCGAACACAATAAAACCAGGCGACCCCTACAAACGAACTCAAACCGCCAAACCGCTCAATAAGTTAAAATATATAATTATAGGATACAAAATAAATTTCGCTGAATATCATTTTGTAAACATACTTCTCTCATATATTGGCTTCTCTATATATAAAGCCCATTTTTGCAGTGACAAGAGAACTAAACAATGTGAAATAATTAAGATATTACAAGAGGAACTAAATCTTTTAACTGGAGTATATGCAAAACGCAAAATACCATACGCATTTTTTAAAACAATTCCTTAAGCAACTTAACTCATGTATGCATGCAAACACCAACAACTAACTACTGTGTATTGTTTGTGGTATCTATATACATGCATCGTAATTCTTTATATCTGTGATATATGTATATGCTGTTATTGTTCACGTTAACTGAAAAATAAACGGGCTGGCGTAGGTCAGTTCCAAAAAAAAACGAACTCTACGAAAGACAGGTGCCCCTTCCTAGTCGACAAACAAAAAATATCAATGAATGTGATGATCAAAACCCTCAGATACTTCTTGTCCCAGTTACGAAAGCATCAGTGGTCCGAATTATGATGATGTGCAACAACCTAATTTGTGTTTGGCACAGATGAATCCTGCAACTTTTCATTTCAAGGAGCACAACCGGCCATTGTGTGTTGACGATATCTACTACTAGACTTGTTTATGATAATTTATTTAATGTTTCGTTGAAATCGGACCAGTAATAACGGTAGCAAAGAAAAAGCACAGGACAAATTGTAAATAGAAAATAATAAAGGGCAATAACTCGCTTAAAATTTATCCGAAACACTTGTGCTGAATATATGCACAACTAGACTTGGCACAGCTAAGTCAACAAAGCTGCGTTGAAATCCTACAAATGGTTACATAGATATAGTGCAAGGACCAACAAACACACCAACCAACCGACCGACTTCAAGTATGACTGCAATATAGTCCTCAAGTACTTCGTATCTGGGGGTATTATAAGACAAGAATACGGGCAGCAATATATCATTGCCAATGTAAGAAAACCGAACAACGAAGCCCCCATGAAAACAAGTAAACTAATAAACAAAACACACAATGCATTATTTTTGCTCAGATTAGACATATTTCTACTTCCATCCCGGCGTTAAGTTTTCCAGATGTTGTCACGTGACTAAAAGCAATTTCTTCCGAGAATCATCTTGCGTCATATTTACATAATTGTTGGCATATTGTCTGATATAGTTATAGCTAATAAAAGTAATAATGAGATTTGGCCGATTCATTCGGGACAATATATGATCATTAACATTGACCGTTGCGACTGCTTGTTCTGCCAAATGATTCACACACAAAAACGTAGTTATGTAATAACTAGCACATACTTATAATCTTACGTGTATAAATTTGACGATTACAGTGTAATATGTTTGCACATGAAGTGAATCAGTTTAGTATTTCAGTCATGTAGACCAGACACTTTAATCTAATCATCCAGACATCAGGCGTCAAGCAGCGGAGCTAAAAGAGTATTAATTGAAGTCTTGGACCACAGTCATATACATGTAGAGGTATCGACAGAACCGTTCATAATGAGGGAACCGTTTGGTTTGTATACTATTAATTGTCCCCGCCACCGGGGGACCAACGAAGGCGACGATCCCCAGCACTTTATGTTTTGGGTGATAGTTCATTCTAAGGAAGATACACCAGTTCCAGAAGCATGCATGGTTCATTAACGTGCATGATATAAAATATCATACAAGGGACGCGAAAAAGTGTTCGTAAAGTAAGTTATGTTAGGTTGAAACACATTTATTTTAGCATTTCTACTTTTACCCGACTAGAGGTAGGATCGAACCCTCAACCTTCGGATCAGCAGTCAGTAGCTCTTACCAGGGGACCAGTTGTCCACCGAAAGTTTCCGATTTAATTTGATATGAGTTTATAAGCTCGACCAATACCTTCCGGAAATCTGCGTTTTTCAATAGGAGCCCCGAAAGAGTCGGTGAAAAGATGGGTACTGCACACAGGAGTTACGTCCCTGATCACGTGACTCTATGATGCTTGTCGAGGTTATTATGTCCAGTACATTATTTTCCTCTATTGAAACGATTATCAATGACCCGTATATGTAATAGCACATGAAACATTGATTGCACCGTTCCTCTATTGTTTATAAATCAAGTGTTTTGGATCAATAGTAACTATTTCCGGATACCGGGGAGGGAAAAATAGCTTTACCTCCTTTATAACAAAGCAATCTCTATCATTGAAATTACACTGGGAAAATAATTGATAAAACATTACTGCGGAATACCTGGACTGATTCCTCTATTCAACCGTTGGCATCATATAACGTGTGTGAATTCGTACCATTCATATTTTCATTACAGGATGATATCATTATTAACAGGCAGCAATGGTCTCCTGGGCTTCATTCATGGATATGTTGCTTATCATTCAATTTATCTAACGTTTTCATGACATCTTCAGATAATCCTTTTTTATTTATTTTATTTTAGTTTTACTCCGGCGACTACAAAGTTGTGGTCAGATGTGAAATGGACATTACACAATCAAGAGTTCGTGGTCAATTTCTTCCAATTAGGATAAACTGAACCTCCGACAAAGAAATGGGTGGAGCGTTCTCTACATTGGGCGTATGATCAATTCCAGCTGTACTCACCTCTTGGTACGGATTGAGACATTCATCAGAGATATCATGAAGATTTCGTCCATTAAATGTTTTCTCTCCTTGTACCTTGTTACTCATAGTGTAATCAATACCTACAACAGTAAGGAGTTATCTTTAAAATAGATAAACTAGCCCAGGGGTGGTATTCAATTTTGATCTTATTTAATTAGAGAATAAGGATAGCCAATCATTTCGCCTGTTACTGACCAAGAGTTTAATATGGTGTGGTCTGATTGGTTGTTCGTATCCTTAAGTCAAATAAGATCAATACTGAATATCACTCCAGATCAATCTCAGCTATTCCATGGGAGGCTAGACTCTAAAATTCGCATAAAAAAACCGAAAACATTATTCTTAGTTTTTTACAGTAAAATTTAAAGAGCTCGAACTTCAGATTCTAATTTGAGCAATATGTCAATTTGAGATTATATTTCTGCTTGAAGGGGTCATTGTGATCTATTTATATAGGAACAAAACTAGCTCTAATTTGGCAAATAGATACTTATCGTATAATGACGAAATGACCCTTTATTTCGTGCCATGAATGTCATATTGTGGATTTTTTTGGAAATTACAGGATCACAAGAAACTTCTGAATGAAATCACCAAAATAATAAAAAAATATAATTCATAAACTCAAATTGGACCTCTCGATAATAGACCTCTCATACCCTCGTGGCGATGGATAACTTTAGGACTGAGACTGTTGAGACTGATTAATATAAGTTGGAAAAACTTGTTTCACGATCGACCTTAAATATATTAGTATAAACTAAATCAGACCAAATAAATGTATTCGAATTCGCAATATTCGATTTCGTATTATCGATACTTTGTATTGAGGAACGTGATTTTGACTTGTGATTTGTTTCGAATCATACCAAGAATTCGGATCGAAGAGGTCTGAGATTGCCTACAATCCTTAAAAGCAAGTTTTGTTTCCAAATAAATAATCTAGATTTAAGCACATAATCTCTACGGTATAATAAAATAAACGGAATATAGAATTCCAAAATATTACTAATTAATACAAGTATTTAACATGCATGCACCTATTAAATTACATATACACGTGCATTAGTCTGGCTACTCGGCTAGATAATATTTTGTCAATCAGTTATCATAACTTTATTTTCAATTTTAGCTTGATTTTATTTTAGGCTTGATTATCTATGTTTGAGGGTGAAAGGGAAATAATTACATGAAAAAAGAGTACACTGATGAGTTGTCTCCTTCATTTTAACATAGGGTCTGTATAGACAGACCAGACTAAACGTACATGTACATACTTATTGTAAATTAGAGGCTACTCGATTACCTACTCAATGCTTGATATTGTTCTTATGCTTATTAGATACAATTCATCTACATAATTAGATTATAAATGATATAAGTCTCTAATAGAGTATTTAGTACGGCCCTCGTACACCATATTAGTTAAATGCAGTGTTTATACATTGAATGTCAACATAAATAAATGACTATAGGCCTACGTCACGGTGGAGAAATATTCATCTTTTAGACTTTCTCTATTTTCTCCAATTCCTGATACCCGTATAAAATCACAATAGATAATTTGTGACCTATAGTTCATAACATCATCATTTTGAAATTTCAACTTCATTATTTCCACGTAGCTAAAGCTGGGTTCACACTCTAGCGTTTGGACCGGCGTTTACCGGCGTTTGGGCAAACGTTCAGCTCCGCTAGTAAAAGTTACTAAACGTTTTGAAAAGTTGACGATCGTTGGTAAACGCTGAAGAACGTTGTATTCGATGAACATTTTTAACATGCAAAAACTTTGCCGACGTTTGGAAATAAACGCTGATGTAAGTTGTGCTCCGTTTATAAACGTTCCTGGACGCTGAATTAAGTTGATCAAAGTTTGCTTAAGTTAAACTCCGTTGGCAAACGTCTGCTGAAACGCTGGTGGTGATAATGAATTTAGTCGAACGTTTATCTAGCGGAGGCCAACGGGTATCCAGCGCAATGAACGCGGTAATAACGCAAAGGCTGGCGTAAGCCAACTTCCCCCCAGCGCAAAAGAACGTTTGTCCAACGTAGGCCAACACAAGTGGTTAGCGCAGACGAACTTTCAATAACGTTTCAGTAACTTAAGTAAACTTTTTTCAACGGATTCTGGCGTTTGGCACCTCGTTCGCCTAAGTCGGACTAAGTTAGAGACCGCTACACATACGCTAACCTACGGTGGCAAAAGTTCACCTACGCCGATAAAAAAAGCTACAACGCAGGCAAACGTTGTTAAGCGCTTGTTACCGCTGTCAAACGCAGTTGAGCGATGAGAAACGTTCCCAAAACGTTAGCGCGCGTTAGATACACGACGTTCGCAGTGTGAACCAAATTATTCCTACTCACGAGCGTAATTTCACCGACGTTTGGGCTCATTTTTCCGACTTTTGAAACGCTGATCAACGGTGGTACAAACGTTCATAGTGTGAACCCAGCTTAAAAATCGTGAATTATGTGAAGATGGAAAATCTTTCCTACATAACAGCACGAGGACGTTAAATAATGTACAAATAACAACAATAACAACAATTAAGGAACAACACAGTTAATACAGTATTATTTTTAAGTGTGAGTACTAAACGGAGTTTTATTAAACATGTTTCTATAAAATGAACTTAAACAATTCAAAATAATTTATAGTGCACAACTGTCAAACAAACTTCACCGTGCAACAAAATTGTACGCCATAGTATACAGCGTGAAAAACATCCTGAGACTAACCCTGGTCAAATAACATCCCTACCAGAAACTTCAACTTTAGAGGTTATCCTCAAATCAGTTTGAGTCAAATATTATCAAGGTGAAGCTCTTAGAATGCTGCATACTTCACTTTTGACGAGTCAACTTAGGGTTAGCGAGACATAGTCGCCACTTTTGGTTTATGTGCGTGCTTTGACAAGTATTGACCAATCTTGCTTATATTAGACACAAATGTTAACCTCCATGAGATGGAATGGCACGCATGTACCCCAGGTTCCTATCTCAAAGGTCAATGCCACAGTTGGAGATCAAATGTCAAATTGAAGTTTGTCTTAACCCTAACTTTGTCATGCATAGACCAATCTTGATCATATTAGGCATAAATGTTAACCTCCATGAGACGGAGTGTCATGCGCAGGTTTCTATCCCAAAGGTCAATGTCACAGTAGAAGTCAAAGGTCAAATTGAAATTTGTATTGACCATTTCTTCTTATGCATGGTTGGATTAGATGTAACTTGGCACATTTAACCGTGTGCTTTTGTCAAAATGCGCAGGCTAGACACAATCTGTCGAGGGCATGCTCAGACTTGCATTGAAATAATCACAACACTTAACGGCGATATATAGTATAGGTAAATTTTCAACTCAGGTAGCTAAACGGGGGGGGGGGGGGGTTACTGTACTAACTCTACTAACTCTATGATAAATGTACATAAACATGCATTAACCTAAATATACACTTATTGTTCTCAAATACATGCTTAAATACGAGTACGTTGATTTTGATTTCGTAAATATAAATAAGTACATGTTGAATTTGATGGATATAAATGTGTACATGTTTCTAACAAACAGTTGAAGCCGACTCACCAAATATAAGACTACATCTAGTGACACCGTTCTCAGACAATGCATCAGCAAGTTGTGAAAGGTTGTTAAATCTGTCAGGGTTTGTTCCGAGTATACTCCCCGCCATAGTGCTTGTTTTACAGAAATGTTTTGACTTTGTCTTTTGAAAGTTTGGATTTTAGAGTTGCGTTTTGTGGCTTGGAATATCAACACATAACGAATTCTGAAATAATATTGAATTACACTTAACCATATCCCTAAAAGGTAAGACATTCGGCTTCCTACTCCCTGTTTGTTGCATCTACGATCCGAGAAGAGGCATCCCGAACTCATTTAAATCAGACCCTAGTATTTGCTTTATTCCTTTGCGGATGCTACGTTACGTCATTGTGCGCCAGAGAGGTCATACATTGTGCGCCACCAGAGAGGGCATACATTGTGCACCACCAGAGAGGGCATACATTGTGCGCCACAAAAGAGGGCATACATTGTGCGCCGCCAGAGAGGTCATACATTGTGCGCCGCCAGAGAGGGCATACATTGTGCGCCGCCAGAGAGGGCATACATTGCGCGCCAGAGAGGTGATACATTGTGCGCCGCCAGAGAGGTCATACATTGTGCGCCGCCAGAGAGGTCATACATTGTGCGCCAGATAGGTCATACATTGTGCGCCAAAGAGGTCATACATTGTGCGCCAGAGGGGGCATACATTGTGCGCCAGAGGTACTACATTGTGCACCAGAGAGGTCCTACATTTTGCGCCGGAGAGGTCATATATTTTGCGCCGGAGAGGTCATACATTGTGTGCCGGAGGTCCTGTATTTTGCGCCGGAGAGGTCATACGTTGTGCACTAGAGAGGTCATACATTGTGCGCCAGAGAGGGCATATATTTTGCGCCGGAGAGGTCATACATTGTGTGCCGGAGGTCCTGTATTTTGCGCCGGAGAGGTCATACATTGTGCACTAGAGAGGTCATACATTGTGCGCCAGAGAGGGCATACAGTGTGCGCCAGAGAGGGCATACATTGTGCGCCGCCAGAGAGGGCATACATTGTGCGCCTGAGAGGTCATACATTGTGCGCCGCCAGAGAGGGCATACATTGTGCGCTAGAGAGGTCATACATTGTGCGCCAGAGAGGTCATACATTGTGCGCCGCCAGAGAGGTCATACATTGCGCGCCAGAGAGGGCATACATTGTGCGCCAGAGGCACTACATTGTGCGCCAGAGAGGTCATACATTGTGCGCCGGAAAGGTCATACATTTTGTGCCAGAGGTCCTGTATTTTGCGCCGCCGGAGAGGTCATACATTGTGCACTAGAGAGGTCATACATTGTGCACCGCCAGAGAGGGCATACATTGTGCGCCGCCAGAGAGGTCATACATTGTGCGCCGCCAGAGAGGGCATACATTGTGCGCCGCCAGAGAGGGCATACATTGAGCGCCAGAGAGGTCATACATTGTGCGCCGCCAGAGAGGTCATACATTGTGCGCCGCCAGAGAGGTCATACATTGTGCGCCAGAGAGGGCATACATTGTGCGCCAGAGAGGGCATACATTGTGCACCAGAGGTACTACATTGTGCGCCAGAGGGGTCCTACATTTTGCGCCGGAGAAGTCCTATATTTTGCGCCGGAGAGGTCATACATTGTGTGCAAGAGGTCCTGTATTTTGCGCCGGAGAGGTCATACATTGTGCACCAGAGAGGTCATACATTGTGCGCCGGAGAGGTCATACATTGTGCGCCAGAGAGGTCATATATTTTGCGCCAGATAGGGCATACATTGTGCGCTAGAGAGGTCATAAATTGTGCACCAGAGAGTTCATACATTGTGCGCCAGAGAGGGCATACATTGTGCGCCAGAGAGGTCATACATTGTGCGCCACAAAAGAGGGCATACATTGTGCGCGGCCAGAGAGGGCATACATTGTGCGCGGCCAGAGAGGGCATACATTGTTCGCCAGAGAGGTACTACATTGTGCGCCGCCAGAGAGGTCCTACATTTTGCACCGGAGAGGTCATACATTGTGCGCCGGAGAGGTCATACATTGTGCGCCGGAGAGGTCATACATTGTGCACCAGAGAGGTCATACATTTTGCGCCAGAGGGGCCATCATTGTGCGCCAGAGAGGTCATACATTGTGCGCCGGAGAGGTCATACATTGTGCGCCAGAGATACTACATTGTGTGCCGCCAGAGAGGTCCTACATTTTGCGCTAGAGAGGTCCTACATTTTGCGCCGGAGAGGTCATACATTGTGCGCCAGAGGTCCTGTGTTTTGCGCCGGAGAGGTCATACATTGTGCACCAGAGAGGTCATGCATTGTGCGCCGGAGAGGTTATACATTGTGCGCCGTAGAGGTCATACATTGTGCGCCAGAGAGGTCATACATTTTGCGCCGCCAGAGGTCATACATTGTGCACCAAAGAGGTCCTACATTTTGCGCTAGAGAGGTCATACATTGTGCGCCAGAGGTCCTGTAGTTTGCGCCAGAGAGGTCATACATTGTGCACCAGAGAGGTCATACATTGTGCGCCGTAGAGGTCATACATTGTGCGCCAGAGAGGTCATACATTTTGCGCCGGAGAGGTCATACATTGTGCACCAAAGAGGTCATACATTGTGCGCCGCCAGAGAGGTCATACATTGTGCGCCAGAGAGGTCATACATTTAGCGCCGGAGAGGTCATACATTGTGCGCCAAAGAGGGCATACATTGTGCGCCGGAGAGGTCATACATTGTGCGCCAGAGGTCCTGTACCGGAGATGTCATACATTGTGAACCAGAGAGGTCCTACATTTTGCGCCGGAGAGGTCATACATTGTGCACCAGAGAGGTCATACATTTTGCGCCAGAGGGGGCATACATTGTGCGCCAGAGAGGTCATACATTGTGCGCCGGCGAGGTCATACATTGTGCGCCAGAGGTACTACATTGTGCGCCGCCAGAGAGGTCCTACATTTTGCGCTAGAGAGTTCCTACATTTTGCGCCGGAGATGTCATACATTGTGTGCCAGAGGTCCTGTATTATGCGCCGGAGAGGTCATACATTGTGCGCCAGAGAGGTCATACATTTTGCACCAAAGAGGTCATACATTGTGCGCCGGAGAGGTCATACATTGTGCGCCAGAAAGGGCATACATTGTGCGCCGGAGAGGTCATACATTGAGCGCCTGAGGTCCTACATTGTGCGCCAGAGAGGGCATACATTGTGCGCCGGAGAGGTCATACATTGAGCGCCTGAGGTCCTACATTGTGCGCCAGAGAGGGCATACATTGTGCGCCGGAGAGGTCATACATTGTGCGCCAGAGGTCCTACATTTTGCGCCAGAGAGGTCCAACATTTTGCGCCAGACAGATCATACATTCAAATGACCTCTCCGGCGCACACTGTATGACCACTTTAGCGCACAATGACGTTACGTAGCCTCAGCAGAGTTTAATAGCACTTTCAGATTTGTGAAAGAAGCGATTAGATTAGATAGAGTAAAGTTCACATCGACATGACCCCATACGGAGTGTCGTCAGATCCTGTAAAGCGTAATACACGGATACCCACAAACCGTAAAGATTGGAATGGAACAATAACGGTAAAGGACGAACATTCACGAAAAAACATTAAATAACTCAAATCATAAAGGCCTACCAAAACGTAGATTAGATCGGAACTGAACACAAACAAACAATAGTTTGGCATTCAAAATATGGTAGTGCAAAAAAAACAGAACTAAAAAGAAAACTAGAAGTGTTAAAATATTATTTTGAAACACTACAAACAGTAAGATACAAAGTATAATTAACGACTACTTGACATGTGTATACGGTTTAGTGGTTAGAAAGTGCAAGCTTTTGTGTCTTGGAAACATAAGACGTGCACCGAAATAATAATTGTGTGGAGTTCCAAATTAGACACACTGTAGCATGCAACATTAATCTCTATTATGTACAATATTGGTGAGTTGTGACTAGTACAGTGTTAAAATTTTATATCGACATGTTCGCCTGGTTATATAATAAATTCTTACCGAAAATCAGTCCACATTTGGTCATTCCTTCTTCGCTCATTGCCATAGACACATCCTTCAAACATTGGAATCGTTGCTGGTCAATTTTCATTGAGTTTTGTCTTTTTAAAGTTGCCATACCTACAGCAAAAGAAATTCACTTACAGTACGTACAATTGTGAGCAGCGGTGCAGCATATGTCCTTCTAATATCATACCGCTTAAAAACACATTATGGTGTTAATTATTCAGATGGCGAGCTATTGATGAATTGTGAAAGCACGTCAATTTTGAAGTGCTCCATTAGGCGCTATGGAATGTCTAGGCAACCAATATCTTGCAATGTATGATCTAAAACAATTCAGTCCGGAGTATTGTCTATCACAATTGTTATTCGGCAGCGAATGGTTTTGCATACGTATATTGTCCTTACAGAAAAGTCCTGAGTATTGTCTATCACAATTGTTATTCGGCAGCGAATGGTTTTGCATACGTATATTGTCCTTACAGAAAAGTCCGGAGTATTGTCTATCACAATTGTTATTCGGCAGCGAATGGTTTTGCATACGTATATTGTCCTTACAGAAAAGTCCGGAGTATTGTCTATCACAATTGTTATTCGGCAGCGAATGGTTTTGCATACGTATATTGTCCTTACAGAAAAGTCCGGAGTATTGTCTATCACAATTGTTATTCGGCAGCGAATGGTTTTGCATACGTATATTGTCCTTACAGAAAAGTCCGGAGTATTGTCTATCACAATTGTTATTCGGCAGCGAATGGTTTTGCATACGTATATTGTCCTTACAGAAAAGTCCGGAGTATTGTCTATCACAATTGTTATTCGGCTGCGAATGGTTTGGCACATGTATATAATTATATTGTCTTTACAGAAAAGTCATGAATATTTATTGTCTGTCACTATTGCTATTCGACAGTGAATGGAGTTTGCTACTTGGAAAGAATAAAAATATAGATTATACAGAGTGAAGTCTGTTCTGAACAACGCCCCACGAAAAGCACATGCCAGTCTTTGTTACAGAAGTGTGTGCTGCATAGAGGACATGTGTGGTATTGTTGTTGTCTTATAAAGAAGGCTGTAGAACAACAGATGACCGCCTAAGATAGTTTCGGGCATAATAACGTTACAGAGGTGTCAACAAAGGTCAAGTGGTATCACCATGGGTCATGTGCTTTAGCTATTACAACTATAGGTATATATTTCACTTGGGTAGGCCAAATCCAAACACGGACTCATCTTCTGAAAAGGGATGGCATGTTTTCATGTTGGGTATCTATTACAACTGTAAAAATCAATGTGTTTATCTAGACTATACCTCTAATCGGATTAGTCCATAGTTTAAAGTACAAAATCATGCATAACCTAGATATTTACTTAAATTACCAAGAAGAAATCCATTCCTATTACAATTCCTAATACGTATGGAATATGGTCATCAATAATAATATCTATTTATCACATAACCCGCGGTCCAGCAGTGCCGTAAAGCCGTGCCGTAAATATCGTTCGGCACTCCCAGACCGTGCAATAAATATTTAAATTAGTCTGACGCGACGTAAGCCAATCCATGCCTTGATCGGCCCATGACGTCAGGATAATAACAACGTCGCCATGACGTCGCGCTCTTTGTACCGCTTAATTATGTCTGAAACCTATGCAACGTACATCATCATTTTGAATGATAACGAGCGTTCTCTAAGGTTATGTGATAAATAGAATCATACATTCGTACTCATTACATACGAGTTTTATTAAACTCGTCGACAAAAAGAATATGACACTCGGCAAAGCCTCGTGTCATATCATTTTGTCCACTCGTTTAATAAAATTCGTATGTAATGAGCACTCATGCAAGATCCTCTATATAATTATAGGCTATGATTGTATCAGCACGAATCGATGTACAAATTAGTTTGTTATCAAAACGGAATGGCTGACGAGGTTGAGTACTGTCTACACATCTGTGATTGGCTATGTACAGTACAGTCACCCCTTCAAAGAGCGACCCTCTCAAGAACAACAACCCCTCAAATGAGCGGAACGTTCTCCACACGAGCGTTTTGATCAATTATGGAAATGGAGCAAATATTTCAAAATAACTTAAGTGACCTTATAAGTGGTTATACATTGTATTGGCATTTAACGATAAACTAAATATTTAAATATAAACAACTATCACTACGAGGTGAAAGTCGGATTGACAGTATTGACTTTGACAATATACGTAAACCTCATTCAACAGTTACTTACTGATTACCATGCTTTTACCTGAGGTACGTTGTGACAAATAAATATCTGGTCAATTTTTTTTGTTGTTCTTGTTTTCTTTTTTGTTTAGCGTAATTATCTTGAGAGAGTGGAGTGAGCACAAAAGTGGGAGGCTGTGGTAAACAATAATTCATTTTTATTGAGAAAATAAAAGGGCTCAAGCAGACAGACTTGTATAGTATGTATACAATCACTGTAACATAACACCAACATCCCGTTAGAAAAGGGCCATCCTTTTAAAATAGTTTGTTTCAAAGAATGTGCGTGCCTTTCAGTACTCATTCCTAAACACACAAATAGGCAAATGTCACGAGCCAAAACTCATACCATGCTTACATTAAATTACCGCGGTACTGTTTTATCAAAACGGAAATAGTAAACTTACGTTCACATTTAAATTCTTTATAGGGTAATTGTAATTGTAAAATTTCCGTAAGTGCTTTGATAAAACAGTACCATGGTAATCTTGCAATCACTCATCCTGAATCTTACAGCGCCCAATCGATTTGTAAATTGATTCAATTCTAATTTATCTTGGGAACTGATCGTCACCGCCCGTGTAGTTAAACAATGCCTGATGATGGGATATTTCAGGTAAAGTGATACATTGATAATGGAGGAATTTTGTCGCATAGTCAATGTTAAAAGCAGGACAATTATACATAATTTATTGGAAACTAAGAAGTTTTATCCACAGGTATTGGAGCCCTGGTGTTAAGATAACGAGACTGGATAGTGGAAGTCGGCTGCAGAATGCCGTATGATTGAAATACATGTTCTACAGAGTGTTTTGATACACAACGTTACGTGTGCGTGAACGTTGAGGTAGACGGTACATTTCGGGCAGTACGTCACGTGTAGTTTGTACTGGTAATGAATGTATGACAGACGAAATTAGGTGAGCCACGTCACCCAGATATATTTAAGCCCGGAACTACAATATGTATCGTCATTTTACTCTCACACGTTTGGTTTCGCAAGCAAATTAGATAGTAATTCGTACATGTGTCTGTGGATTCATAACCAGATTTCCTGGAATTGAGTACAAACGTGCTCGTCCATAGGCAACTGAATACTGCTCCACATGTGGAAGATATGACCGTAGCCAACGAATGACAACAATGTACTTGAATAACATAAAGCTGCTCATACCTGTAAGTCAAAATAACATGTTGCCGTTAGACCTTGTACAACGCCAAATAGAACTCAATGTTACCCTTAGGTATGTTGTTAAGAAACTACACAGGAGACATTTCCGAAGGGACGCTGGTGTATGAAAAATGGGGACAAAATAAGTTTAGATGTGGCGCTATAGTCTAGTGGGCGTGTGAATGTTCGCTCACCAGTACAAGTAATAGTAGCTGACCCATGTACGTACCTGGGATAAAATAAAGTTATGTTCTGTTCAGTTTGTTATAATGCTCTTCCTCATGTTATTCAATAGACAAATTATGTGTTATTATATATACAAACTGCTGGCTTCTATCCAATATTGTAACGGTACATTTAAGCTCACATATGCTTTAGAATTTACTTCAGAATTCAAATATTCACAGCTTGAACTTTATCAGTACATGCATGGTATTCAAACACTTGATCAGTACCTGATGTAGCCATTCTAGGTGTTTAAAAAATTCCCCATTCAGTTTAGTCGGCCGTAGAGAAATTCGAACCGTTCGTTTAAGGTCATATTGACGTACAATGGCTTATTGCTGACTGATAATATATCTGGTTTAGAATAAGAAGACCCATGCATATTTGTAATCAGCATCACGAGGTCGAAACAGGTCATGTTGACCAAACTGAAGTTGAAAAAGCTGGGTTTTCCATAAGTAAAGAGTAGCTTCAGACAGGTTTTTCTTGTTTTCTCAAAATAACATTTTTGTACTTACGAACTTCTTCTAAGCCAGCGATACATTATTTAAATGACTACACGTTTGTATATATAAATATTTGATTACATTACTATTATTATAAAATTGTAGGTTAAACAATGGTACGCACATAAATATACAAATATTCATGACCAACTCACGAGGACGGATCGACACCAAATCTAGCTTCACGTTGAACCACACTTATAATAAACAGGAAATAAACAGGGAGTACATTTCATTCAAAAACCACCTCCATCATAAGCCTTCCTCAAAATTAAGACCGCAAATTTCTATTTTATTTTTATGGTTTACCCTTGATTAAACTTTAATATTAAGATCAACTTAACAATGAATACATACTGGACCAGCCAACCAAGGGGCCTCGGTTCGATTACTAGCTGAGGCGGCTATTTTGTCACTGTTGGGTGTTGTAGTTTTCAAGGTGGGACTTTATATCATCGGGGTTTTACTGTATTTGGTTGGACAACGTGGTCATTTCACACCACAGATGACCTCGTAGATGAGTATTTATAACCATGCACTAAAGATGAAGTATGTCATATAATTAGCATATACATTTGTATAATACATCGCCGCATGACATGTTAGTTGACAAGAGTCGTATACTGCTATCGCAAGTACTATTAAAGTTGTTTTTTATATTTTAGAACAAAGTGTATTATAAATACAGAATCAGGAGCTGCATAGTTGTATGCTGTAGCATCAGTTCAAGATGTATAATGTACCGGTAAAGATAAAGCACATTGAACATTATCAAAGAATATATGCCGTAACGTCACGAGAGTGTCAGTTGTCTATAAATCCCCTTCTACTCTCGCATCATACTAGTAAGTGATTGCAACATGCTACCGACTGCAACCACATTCACCAATCTGGGTACTTTTTTATCAAAGCACTTACGAAAATTTTATACTTACCCTCCAAATTGAATTTCTGTGTAATGCGACTACAAATAGGGGGCAGGTATAAAGTTCGTTAACTGGATTAATGAAACCATTATCACCATGCTCAGTAGTTAAAGAACTACAAAGAACTGATATTTAGACGTAAGTTTAAGATTTCCGTATAACAAATTATGTGCTTTGACAAAAAGATGTATTTTATGTTCAGTTTTGAAGCTGCTAGCTAGTTTTATATTCCATTCATAGTCACAAAAACACAGTATAAATACGGATTATACCCGTTGGTCGTTGTCTCATTTACCAGTTTATCAGTCTGTTTATAGGTCACAACAACTGTCCGATATAACTGCTGACCTCATCGTCGTGGTCAGACGAATGTCAGTTTTTCTATGTCTACATTAACAATTATATTCATGAAAGAGACTGAATAAGATCGAAACGTTGATTACAACCTTGAGTTTGCTGGAGAACTTCTAGAACACACACAATGGAGTATTATACAAACAACACTTTAGATCATGTATTCTAGTAGGTCCATAAAATTGGACCCATATGCTATAGGTGTATTTCTAGGTTATGCATGTTTATGTTCTTTAACCATACAGTTGGTACAGTAAATCACCCCGCTTGTCTACCCGAGTTGAAACTTTAACTATAACTAGCTGCATGCATATTAATATATTTATAATTATTGTTCCTTTCGACAGACGCTAGTCTAGATATAATCATATACATGTGTGGATAGTTCACAATATATAGGTTGTATATAGGAAACACTCTTACCTGGGTATAGACAGGCTTAATCAAATCCAAGGTTGAACAGTAGTGTAGCAGATAAAGTAAATAGTTCACGTTTAATATCTAGAACAATATGGACACTAGAATACGTTAGTCTCTACAGAAGTTTAGAAGTTTATATTTATCATACAATATATCACACGCAGTACGAAGTTACCTGTGTAATAACGAGTAATATTATCCTGTTTACACAATAATTTATTAACTGATATTTACTCCTCTATTACTTCGATCGATAAGAAGCTATAATATAAATAGATCCCTTAATACATGTATTATATATATATATATATATATACACACAGAACGCTAAAACATGTTTAAGTCTGTATTTCTACCATGTAGCTAACTAACCGAATATCACGTACAATAGCACCTATTGTATTAATGATCAGTATTTACTCTTCCAAAATTGATCGATATTTTCAACACTCTAAGATTTTTTCCTGTTCATGTACTGCTGATTGCGCGGCGTAAAAATATCCAATACCGAAACGCAATGATGTAAGCTATATGTATACGAACCGCTCAAAGGAAAACTTATGCAATTAGAATATTTTTTATGATCTCCTTACTTCTCCATTGAATGGGGATTTGAAATAATTTTGAAAGGTATGGCCTTGTATGTTATTCTATCTATACGATCGTGTCACTAATTAGCTTCTTTCAAAATCGATATTCAGTACTTTATACACGTTCTGAAAAGAAATATTGGCAAAGGGAACTAACTCGTATAAACTATGTACATGTGTATGAACTGTCTTGCGGGGTTGCCTCCCTTATAGTGGAATTTAGTAATATTGCTTTTATTTATGTTATTTTTTCGAGGCATTTACATTAACATGCTTATAAACCATAAATTTAGCCGATATTTAGTGTTTGTTAAGTAAATTATGGCAAAACCAAGAGTTTAGTTCACGGAATGAACACAATGGCGGCCATGACAGGGGAAGAAGACCGGACATTGCCAAAAATATTGAATATTGAACGTAGACCGGGCCACAATAGTAGAGAGTTTGCCATGCGAACGTTTCGTACCTGTAACGTACCAGGTACGAAACGGACACGTGATTTTATTACTACGCATCCGAACGCGTGGCTGTGCTCTGTTCTACGATAAAACACAGGTACTTGTTCATTATTTCTTAATTTTGACCTAGATATCAAAGTAAAAAAACGATAATATCCCTTTTATAGGGAACATTATGACGATTAAGCATTGAATCATTAAAGATAATGCACACAACTAGGCAATATTGAACTGTATTGAAAAAGACGTTCAAATATTCTTTTCGAAATTCCAAAGGACTTCATTATGTATACCGGTAGATGGTTTAACCATTGCTATAACCAAAAATAAAAAAAAAGAATTACATATTATATTAAGTAGATCTATATTCATTAATTTACGACATTTCGTCTAGAAGGCTTCTTCGTGTAATGAAGTTTTTACTTTCTTTGCTAATCTACGTTCAAAGCCTTCTTTCATAGGGGTCATCGGGCCCAAATACCTATGTGCATGGTATATGTTTTAATACACAGCCTAGGTCCAAATGAGGAATTCCATATCGGCGATGTTCTCCTGATTTCTTCCGATACCAACCGACTCATCACAATTCCTTCCGATATCAGAAACCGTCTCATAATTTCCCCGAAGCCTCTCCTAGACCACGAGGAATCTGTTCCCAATGTCCTAATTAAGAAATAAAAATCTTTTTGCGTATTTTGTCGGTGAATAAAACATGGGCAGGAGTTCGGATACGGAAAAATTAAATTTTCCGCATCCGAACGAGTGCCAGTGTTTTATTCACCGACAAAATACGCGAACAGAGTTTTTATTTCGATTCTAAATACGATAATATCCCGCACTATTTCACTGCGCGCATTCTATTTTCACCCATTTGACATTTAACATAATTCCACGCTGAAACTGAGTGGCTTATTAGCTGGTACAATTACCTCCCTCGTTAATGACAACGACCTTCGTAATTTTCTGAAGGAAATCACACATTTAAACATTGAAACAATGTTAATAATACGAGTATAGTGTATCTATTTCAATAAAGATCGTGTTAGAATAGCTCATAAATTTCAATCGGGAGTACATTGCCGAGTGGGACCTAGGCTTAAGGAAGATCAAAGTGATGATGTATTAATACAAACTGTCTAGTGTTTTATTTCGAACTGGCATAATGACACATGGTCAAACATAACTATACTAAGATAATATTGTGCTATAGCAAGGAGAATTCAACGCGACTCTCGACCTTCTATTAGCATTATTTAACAGCTGATATTGTCTATATTTATAATTCCGATTGTATGTTTTCATAAGCGGAAAGTATATCGAGATGTAACACCAACACATATCTAAAGGACCGATATTGCACGATTTGCTGGTGGTAACTTATATATTCAACGTAAGAACCAAGTAATATATTCATGCATAAAGGTCAGGATCTCGTCAAATTATCCGTGCATTACACTGTTATAACTCTGATACAAGAAACCCAGTGAATGTGGTGAATAGAGAGCCTCGCACTATCACATCCGTACCATAGTCCTGGTAACCTTGAACCCAAACTGTATCACCTTTATTACAAACAACCACGGCGGAATTAGAACCTTGTGCTTGGCTTGTGTTCGCATCATGCAAATTGCTTGAAATAACTATTGCTACATACTCCCCATCTTTCACTATTTTAGTTACAACATTGCCTGTTATTGTCGTCACAAGAGTACTAATAAAGTAGTGTATGCCACTAATAGGGCACGTGAACTTATGGGAATGGATATCAAACGCGTGCCCTGTGTTCGTGCTTACGTAATTGAAAGGTAATATTTGTTTGCTCCGAAGACCTTTGCTATCGTGTGTCATTACAGCAGTGAATGCGACCCTTGTGTCCATCTTTGGTGCGCTTAATCCGTTTCTCGATGTCAGATTTTCTATCTGAAAAAAAAACCCGACAGAAGATTACAACCACAATAGTTTATCCATTAAACAATGTTACTTACAACTTCGAATGCAACCTTACATACCTAGGTACTATCAAAGCACTTATGGATATCTGAAACTTACGCTAACCTTTTTCACATGGTGCGAATTATTGAACTTCACCTAATTTTCTGATTTTTAGGACTTCTGACAGCTAAAACTAGGTATTTCAGCCGTTTCATTGTTGGAACTTGGTCATTCAGCTCGGGTATTCAGCTCTTTGATTGCTGAAACTAGTTCAATCAGCTTTTCGACAGCTTGGGCTTGAGCGCTTCATTTACTTGTTCATGTGGGCATTGTGCACTGTATATATGTGTTTTTTTATGTTTTCTGTGTTCGGCTGGTTCAGTTTTCCCGCTGTAAGATACTGTGGTTTCACATAGTCTTGTTATTTCTCTAATTCTAGTCAAATAAAGAGCTTTTATCCTCGTTCTTAATAAATAGCCTGTTTCAGAGTTTCCCTTAATATTCTGATTACTACAAAGTAGCTGTAAATCTTATAGCATAGTTTGTGGTATACCGTGGTACACCTCGGCATCTTTTTCTTCGCGATACCCAGCCCTTTGTTCATGCATGCCGTGTAACGCATGACAAAATTATTTTGAGAAAACAGCGTAAAACTTAAATACTGAAGTATGCAGAATCCAGCTGTGATCAGTATTTGTTACATATTAGTCAGTCACAGTAGTACAAAAGTAACGGCTTGAGTGCGATATATTTTGACATAAGATTGGTTGTATCCCGAAGATAAATGTTTAAGCTTGCTACTAGAGGAAACAGTATGTGATTAATTTCTATTTTGGAAAAGTTACAAGACTGTTTGTAAAATTGTTGGTGTCGCGATTTCGATGCTAGTTGTTACCCTGATGTCTATATCTAGTGTATGAGACACCAGTGAGTCGATACAGACCCCTATGCATTCAAAGCGTAAAGGAATCTCACAGTTTACCTTTACGTTTATGTCCAGTTCTATCTCCGAGATTCTTGTCGTCCTCTTCAGCAGTTCGTTCGTCAGTGCTGTCGTCTCTGGTTCCGATAGTGTCAGGTGTTTCAACAGCTTCAAACCTTTTCAAAAGATCAATACGACTCGCTTCAACGGTCCGTGTCATGTCTGCTAACTGTTCTTCAATGTGTGCTGAGGACTTTACTAGTATTTGTCCGGCGAGGTCTGCGAATTTGGTTTGACACTCATTTACTTGCTGTTCTAGTCGCATTATTTTCCGTTCCGTAGACAATTTGAAATGATTCAGTTCATTGCGAATATCATTCAACATGTTCGCTGTCTCGTCAGTATCTCCAAACACGTTATGGAAATACAATAATCCACTGAGGCATAATACAACAACACCAAATATATTCATATTCATGTCTCTACAATAAAAACACAAGTTTTATCTGAACAAGCAACCGTTTAACATGCCAGCAATGCACTTTTACTCGAAAGGTTAGCAAAATTGATAAGGAATGCACCGGGAGCGTCCACGTTTCAGAATGTTTGAGGTCATGTCGCATGTACCAGTATTTGCCTGGCTGAACAATGCAAGGGGAAACTGGATCCTTATCTGATTTCCCCTAGTGGTTAATGAATAAATACCCACATTTGTGGTAGTAGTTGCATCTTTGACATAAATACTATGAAAACAGAACTCCTTTGTGATACATGTATGTTTGAAAGTATCACAACGACGATGTGTATCACTAACAGGGGAGAACACTGTGAACATTTTGGTTATGTCTTTAATACGATTACATCCCTTTCATAGCGAAAAAAGAATCGAAGGTACCACGTGGTATGTGACTTTATTTACTAAGGGCTAAGACCACAAGAGAAATTTTGTCGGATTACCGCAGTGTTCTACCGCGGTGAAAATATGTCGGATGGCACCGCAGTGTTCTACCGCGGGGAAAATATGTCAGATGGTACCGTACCGCAGTGTTCTACCGCGGGGAAAACATGTCGAATGGTACAGCGGTCCGGTAATACCGCGCACCTCTAAAATAGACCTTAGAACATTTTTTCCTCGATGCTTAGGACTCTCTGGACACGGCCCTGTCACGTAAGGTAATATTTTTGGTATAACGGTCATAGTTTTGACCTTGAAATGACTCAACTGCGAAGACTGATGTACACAAATGGTTGCTTATAGATCACCACGCAGGTGTATGGTGTATGCAGTTATTTTTAAGGGTTTAACTATATCTCAACATTATTGCAAGTCTCCGGAAAAATCGTATTATCATGAGCGTAGCCAGCGATACACTCGTGTGTAACATCAATTTGAAAGGCAAAAACATAAATATGACCAAACATGACAATAAAGCCGTATTACCTCTCGTTGCTTGCACCATAGCGCATCACGGCATTTCACAAGCAACTCGAGGTAATACGGCCCAACGAAGCATCACACTGCTGTGATATTCCGTATGCTCCTACTTCATACGCTGTAAAATGACAATGAATAATGATATAAATAAGAACACTTATATGCCCATTAACAAATATATCCTTCTTGTGTACGCAGAGTTTCATTAATATACATTCATAATTCCTACAGAAATTAGAAGTTTCGTAACCTTGGGTACAGCGAGTCGCCGCACACAAATGACGTCAATTACGTCACGTACGTCAACGGTTTAAAACTATTCAAACGAAACATTACAGTGGCCTCCGTAGCTCAGTGGTTAGCGCGCTTGTCGACTAACTGGCGACCCGGGTTCAATCCGGGTGGAGGTACAATTATGCCTGGCATCATTCGGCTTAAATGAATCGCTCAAGTCACTATACAAATACCATATATTTACCATTTAGTCAGTATTTAGTAAAACTATTAAAAAAATGTTGAATAATTCTCATTCTAAAGACAGCTCCAGTGTATGTCATTCGTCAAGCGAGTGACGTTCAAATTGATAGCTCATATAATGCCTTTCTGGCCTCTGCTTGTACTATGGATAATAAGTTAACTTCTACCAGACTTCCCTCCCGATGCCAGTTTCGTTATTTTAAAAACAAAATTATAATGTTTGTTTAGACATTTTCCCTAGTTTGTGAGATTTAACACGTATTTGTGCAAGCAACGTCGTTCCGTACACAATCTGGACATACCACGTGGTATGTGACGTAATATTTGGCTAAGAACGCAAGTAAAAATATGTCAATTCAAAGTTTAAAAACAACCGTATTAAAGTATTCTATCCTTTGATTGTTTTTAACGAGACATTTTCGACACTCAAGCTGAGAACGAGTACTTTCAGGCATCTTAATATGTTTCAACAGAAGTCAGAATTTTTGACCGAAACCGATTCAGTTTCGGGCAAAAACTGTGGCCTATTGCACAAAATTATTAAGTTGCAGGGATGGTATTAATTCTCCCCTTGAGCGTCAAAGCTGTCGCATGAAATCGGTCAAATGAAATACGGTTGTTTTAACTTTTTGTTGAATATTTTTACTTGCGTTCTTAACCAAATTACCACGTGGCATGTCCACATTGAGTATAGAGAAACATGTGACACTATCAAGTGACACAGCAAAATAGAACATTTAGGCTGGTGTTCTATCAATAAATCTTCATGTGCAGGGTAAAAATAAGAGCTAATAAATTACACACAACACAAAATCAGCTCGTGGAAAACCATTTCCAAAATACCAAAGGTCGGCTGACGACGGCCTCGGCTAATAAATTACTATTGTATCTGTGCGTCGGGACTATAATTTTCCTGACTGCGAACAGCTACAATGTAACGGAGTCTTGTCCGATTTATAGCCTTCCGATCTCGTCTTTAACGAGTACACGGCGAGAAACTACGAGAATAGTTAGGAGAATGTCAAATGCTTCCCAAGTAAGAGCGACATCCAGTTACGTGTGACGAACATAGTTGTTTTTTTCTTGCAAAGTTCATTGTCTTCGTGGAAGAGTACAAAAAGCAATTGCTGTAAGCATGTGGTCTCTGTTTCAATTAATCCTTTATTGTGCACCACTTAAGCCTGGTTCAGTCGCATAGTGTGTTAAGATTTGGAGGTGTTGTTTCATGTAGTGTTTTACAATGCACAATAATTGTAGCTTTGAAGAACTCGGACCTCTGGAGCCGTCGGTCTCTGCTTTTAATCTCACGATAGGTAGATTCTGATTAGTGTATAAGGAGATTATATGCTGCAATATTTCACAAATATTTCACGATCCTCCGAATTTTATCTCCAATACAATTAAACAGTCCACATCCATTTATATAATTATGTAATTATTAATATAGTAAACTGCGCCAATCGGTCTTTCTACAGCAATATATCGACGCCAGATTCGCGTTTAGTGGTCTATGTCATGGACTCCATGTTGGCGTTCTGTTGATGTGTCGCGGGCACCACATTGTCATTCTGTGGTTGTGTCGCGGGCGCCATATTGGCGTTGTAATGTTGTGTCGCGGGCGCTAAATTAGAAGTGTGTCGTTTGTGTCACGGGTGCCATTGTGTCGATGTGTAGCTGGCGCCATATTGGCGTTGTGTCGTTGTGTCACGGGCGCCATATTGGCGTTGTGTCGTTGTGTCACAGGCGCCATATTGGCGTTGTGTCGTTGTGTCACGGGCGCCATATTGGCGATGTATCGATGAGTCGCGGGCGCCAAATTTGCGTTGTGTCGTTGTGTCACGGGCGCCATATTGTCGATGTATCGATGAGTCGCGGG
The DNA here is from genome assembly GCA_947247005.1 of Spisula solida. Lineage (NCBI taxonomy): Eukaryota > Metazoa > Mollusca > Bivalvia > Venerida > Mactridae > Spisula > Spisula solida. Next base: position 5,368,869 of record OX365960.1, on the reverse strand, counting down.
CGCCAAATTGGCGTTGTGTCGATGTGTCACGGGCGCCATATTGGCGATGTATCGATGAGTCGCCGGCGCCAAATTGGCGTTGTGTCGTTGTGTCAAGGGCGCCATATTGGCGATGTATCGATGAGTCGCGGGCGCCAAATTGGCGTTGTGTCATGCGCTCCATAATAGCGTTCTGAGGTTGTGTGAAGGGCGCCAAATTGTAGTTATGTCGATGCATCAAGGGCGCAATATTGGCGTTGTGTCGAGGACACTATATTGGTGTTCTGTCGTTGTGTCGCGACATAAGCGTAAATGGCTTTATATCGTTGTCACGCATGGGACCAAATTGACGTTAAGTTGTTATTGTACTTGCGTCACAAGTTGTAGGAAGTCAGTTACCCTACTTCAAACTTATATTAGCCACTGTCCCCCTGAGGCGGCCTGAAAAGTGTACCACAATTTTGGCTGATTATTCCCGGTTACCAAAACATATTTTGAAAAATAACAACAGGCAACCGTCAATATTCCATCTTTAATAGTGTTGATGTTTAAAGTGATCCAACAAACTCAGTAACTCAGTTTCTGAAATAGAAATAAAAATAGCCACATAAACTGAATGGTTTTCATACAGTAAAACATCGTTATCTCGAGGTGTGATCGGGACAGGTATAAATGCTCGAGATAACCGAGTGCTCGTAATAACCAAACTCTCATTGTATTGATGATACGAGTGTTAGTTATACTGAGGCTCGTCATAAAGGTGTAAAGTTATAATTATACAATACATGTATAGTACAAATTCGACTTCAAAACTTGCTCGACATAGACCTGGGGCTCGTAATATAGATGTTCGTTATGATGTAGCTACTACATGAACTGTATAATATAGCCCTATAAATCTTGCAAATCTTCAGAAACCCTATATCTAAGCCAAGTAATTATTTTGAAGATACATATTTTTAGAGAAAGCAACCTTATTGTTAAATAGCAGGAACATCTTTGTTCTAGTACCTTTTGATTAAGTTTACAAATGTTGCTGAACACTCAAATAGTCATAATCAAATTTACTTAAAAATCCTATTTAGGTTTGAAATTGCAGGAACAATAAACACACAGATATGATCCGGAACGTTCGCCGTATGGTCCAGCGATATTCGTGACAACAACCTGTGTGTATAATGGTTCTGTTTGAACCCGAACATATTGGTTCCAGGTTGTACTACGACCACAAACCCGAACATATTGGTTCCAGGTTGTACTACGACCATAAACCCGAACATATTGGTTCCAGGTTGTACTACGAACACAAACCCGAACATATTGGTTCCAGGTTGTACTACGACCACAAACCCGAACATATTGGTTCCAGGTTGTACTACGACCACAAACCCGAACGTATTGGTTCCAGGTTGTACTGCGACCACAAACCCAAACATATTGGTTCCAGTTTGTACAACGACCATAAACCCGAACATATTGGTTCCATGTTGTACTACGACCACAAACATATTGGTTCAAGGTTGTACTACGACCACAAACCCGATCATATTGGTTCCATGTTGTACTTCGACCACAAACCCAAACATATTGGTTCCATGTTGTACTACGACCACAAACATATTGGTTCCAGGTTGTACTACGACCACAAACATATTGGTTCCAGGTTGTACAATGACCACAAACATATTGGTTCCATGTTGTACAACGACCACAAACATATTGGTTCCAGGTTGTACTACGACCACAAACATATTGGTTCCAGGTTGTACAACGACCACAAACATATTGGTTCCAGGTTGTACAACGACCATAAACCCGATCATATTGGTTCCAGGTTGTACAACGACCATAAACCCGAACATATTGGTTCCATGTTGTACAACGACCATAAACCCGATCATATTGGTTCCAGGTTGTACAACGACCATAAACCCGATCATATTGGTTCCAGGTTGTACTTCGACCACAAACCCAAACATATTGGTTCCAGTTTGTACAACGACCATAAACCCGAACATATTGGTTCCAGGTTGTACTACGACCATAAACCCGAACATATTGGTTCCATGTTGAACTACGACCATAAACATATTAGTTCCATGTTGTACTACGGCCATAAACATATTGGTTCCAGGTTGTACTTCGACCACAAACCCAAACATATTGGTTCCAGGTTGCACTACGACCATAAACCCGAACATATTGGTTCCATGTTGCACTACGACCATAAACCCGAACATATTGGTTCCATGTTGAACTACGACCATAAACATATTGGTTCCAGGTTGTACTACGACCATAAACCCGAACATATTGGTTCCATGTTGAACTACGACCACGAACATATTGGTTCCAGGTTGTACTTCGACCACAAACCCGAACATATTGGTTCCAGGTTGCACTACGACCATAAACCCGAACATATTGGTTCCAGGTTGCACTACGACCAGACACCCGAACAAATTGGTTCCATGTTGAACTACGACCATAAACATATTGGTTCCATGTTGTACTTCGACCACAAACCCGAATATATTGGTTCCATGTTGAACTACGACCATAAACATATTGGTTCCATGTTGTACTACGACCACGAACATATTGGTTCCAGGTTGTACTTCGACCACAAACCCGAACATATTGGTTCCAGGTTGCACTACGACCATAAACCCGAACATATTGGTTCCAGGTTGCACTACGACCAGACACCCGAACATATTGGTTCCATGTTGAACTACGACCATAAACATATTGGTTCCATGTTGTACTACGGCCATAAACATATTGGTTCCAGGTTGTACTTCGACCACAAACCCAAACATATTGGTTCCAGTTTGTACAACGACCATAAACCCGATCATATTGGTTCCAGGTTGTACTTCGACCACAAACCCAAACATATTGGTTCCAGTTTGTACAACGACCATAAACCCGAACATATTGGTTCCAGGTTGTACTACGACCATAAACCCGAACATATTGGTTCCATGTTGTACTACGACTACGAACATATTGGTTCCAGGTTGTACTTCGACCACAAACCCGAACATATTGGTTCCAGGTTGCACTACGACCATAAACCCGAACATATTGGTTCCATGTTGAACTACGACCATAAACATATTGGTTCCATGTTGTACTACGGCCATAAAGATATTGGTTCCAGGTTGTACTACGACCACAAACATATTGGTTCCAGGTTGTACTACGACCACAAACATATTGGTTCCAGGTTGTACAACGACCACAAACATATTGGTTCCAGGTTGTACAACGACCATAAACCCGATCATATTGGTTCCAGGTTGTACTACGGCCATAAACATATTGGTTCCAGGTTGTACTACGACCACAAACATATTGGTTCCAGGTTTAACTACGACTATACACATATTGGTTCCAGGTTGTACTTCGGCCATAAACATATTGGTTCCAGGTTGTACTACGGCCATAAACATATTGGTTCAAGGTTGTACTACGACCACAAACCCGAACATATCGGCTCCAGGTTGTACTACGACCACAGACGGAACATATCGGTCCCAGTTTTAACTACGACCACAGACCGAACATATTTGTCCCAGTTTGTAATTCGACCACGAAACCGAACATTATCATCCTTCTTCAAATTTGTCAAGCAAATTACGACAATTGTAACTAACGGTCGGTATTTTCTCGATAAGCTTTAATGATCCCATAGAGAAAACTTGAATGTTGAATATAGTCACGTGTCACGTGATTTGCAAGTCACGTGGCTCTGTAGACAAGATATCCTCAGACAGTGTAACACTTCAAACACTTTACTCGTTATTGATTTTAAACAATCGACAAGTCTTAATCACGCAATAAAAATTACTTTCTTCTCAAGGATGTTTTGATCAGATGATTCAAGAAATGGTAGCTGAAAAATTCCATTGGTGCTTCTACTTAACTACATGTATATACTATATACTCTACTACATGTATAATGTTATATACGAGGGGTGATCAAGAATTACGTGGACTTTTGCTCAAAAAGTTTATTTAGACCATATCGGTATGAACATTACACAAAAGCGGCTTTTATCTATTTAATTACTGACATAAAACACGACATATATTTAAAAACAATTATTTGCATCAACAGTTATACGCTACCATAGCAACACATTAATGCTTTCGTGAATCAACACATATTTTGTTAGTAAAACGTGTTACGTTATTGCTGATTGTTAATGTGTTTATTCATTTAGAAATTTAGAAATACGGCACCAAATTGTCTAAAATCGTATCTGAGTCACATTTCAAGGGCCAATGTGGAATATTCGCCGTGTTATGAATGTATGTGTAACTGTTGTCATATCATAATAAACGTAGACAATGACGTATAATTAAAAGTGTAGCCGAGTGATTAGCGCTCTAGACTACCAACCAGGTGGTCTCTGGTTCCGGGAAATTTCAGAAGCGCTTTCAGTGTTTCCCACCCAACTAGAGATGGACTGGTTGGTAACACAGAGGTAATCTCGCGTGTATCGGTGCTATACACCGGGCACGTTAAAGAACTAAGGAGTTAATTCGGAGAGAGCCAGGGTATCCCACCGGATTCCTTGTAGCGTATCATTGTCTCTACTACTTGCTGTTCCTTCAGCAAAACACAGTACCCCCATTTGAAACAAGTGCTTGCACATTTATGGGTTACCCTTGACCTAAAGAGAGGTACCCAACTTACATTTGAATATTTGTGAACTGGATATAAATATTATTGCAATCCTCCCACGGTATAATTATGAAATGAAATGCAAGGCAACATATACACCCATTGTTTAGTTTGTTTGAAATATGGTTAAAACCAAATCAACAATTGTGCAGACTGCATGTGCTTTATCAGCGCCAGAATCTCACAAAGAAACACCCAAAAGATAGAGCATGGTCGTACAATGTCATTGGAGATAATTAGTAATTTTCGTTTTAACTGTGATAGGTAAATTTGCGTTATGTTGCTTTTATAATTAGTAAAACGACACAAAGTATTTAAAAGACGCCAACAGAGCAGACGTCTGTGCCTTTTGTTTGTTTGTTATCCAGGACAAATCCAACAATCAAAAGAGAAGTTAGAAGTACTTTCTATTTGAATATATTAGAATCTGAATAGCATTATACCTGACATTACCGCTATTTACTGTACCGTCGTTCCAGAGGTATTCCAATCAATAAGGCATTATTCCTGACCTTACCACTATTTACTGTACCGTCGTTCCAGAGGTATTCCAATCAATAAGGCATAATTCCTGAATCGTGTTGAACGTGATACCGAAAATTTGTATATGAAGGATTTTTATGCCCAAACAAGATTTGTTCATACATCTTCAGATGTCTGCATGGTATACATAATAGTTATATGTGTAAGCACGTGTAGTTAATCAAAGCGCCGAAAGCATTACAGTTATTCGAATGAATGCAGGGAAATATAAATTAAAGATGATGTAGCTGTTTTTTTCTTATGTTTTATTTTTACATTTATTACTAGCGTATACTCTTTAATAATACATGCCTGAATGTCTTTATGTAAACTCCTATCCGTATATACTAGTATTGGACGATATACGTAGATTTCTGGCATGATATAAATATAATTATATTGATCTACAGTTTTAAAGCTTAAACTCATCTAAATATACCACAAATAATAGTAACCTTCACATACAAAGTACCCAGATGAAATGGCTTATCAGTCAATGTTTTGTCGCTAGCAGAGTTAACGATAGGCATGGTCTATAAATAGTAAATAGAAATCGGTCTATTTATTGACCGGGAGGTAGACACATGATGTTCATTCAGAAGTATGGTTTGGTCTTAATTATCTTGTGTTCACCGTGAAATTGGAATGTTCCTGCTTTCTTCGGTAAATAAAATAGTACAATGCGACAAAAACCGATGCGATCCGCATTAAATAAAAACTACTTAACATGACCGGTTTTCATCCGCGTAGGAAGTTACGCAATATTACTGGCTGATCGATTTACTATTGCAAAGGTGGCGCCGACTAGCGACGGCGTAGGAAGACACGTAGTTTCATCAACTAAACTATGAGCGATTGTAGAATCAAAGCACTGAAAGTACTGATGTGTGGCGTACTGATGCCATTAAATCCAATATCGAATCCAGGTTGTATCATAATTTTATGTCACAGTTCTGATAAGCCCATCCTTACTCAAACATTTGTGCTGCTAAAGACACCAAGAGAACCAGCAGTTACCTGGAACTTACTTAAGTAACTGCTGAGCATCAATGAAGGGATATTTACAAATACCATTTTTAACGACTTGGAGAATTCGACCAGTGTCAAGATAACTGACTGTTTATTCTCCGTATGACCACGCATGTTAATTAAATGACACTCTATATTAACGTATGTAAAAGGGGTAAACATGGCGTCGCTCCCACATATCGATCGGCCGATTAATGCTTTAAAAACAAATTTTACATTTTATAAAACCTTTAAGTATTAGCTTTTAAAACAAGCTTTAACGAACAAAATCGATCGAATATTAAATTAATAATTGATGATTTTCGACCGTTTATTTGGTATAAAACGGGATATTTTAAACTTACTTTTACGCGGAACGGATTCTTACTCGTCGCCGTGGATTAACTAATTAGGGTATCGTGTTGAATGTTGTCATAAAGAGAGACATATATCTCTGCTTCATTACAAGCTTTAAATATTCAAAATCGGATAATAGATACGAAAATTATGAGGTCTTATATAAAGCACGGTAGAAATTGACTAGTGCGTTTAACGCTTACCGCGATAACATCTAGAATCGGCCGATCGATATGTACGTAGAACTATTTCAGTTCCCCCCACCAGCTATATATAGCATCAATGTTTGTATACAACATAATTAGGTCGTCGTCTGCAATGTGCAGCGGCGGAGTGATTAACATACGTTACAGTATACGATTGAAAACCGTGGGAACTATTAGATTCCCGCCACCAGTGAGAACATTCGTTGGTAGTAAAAATATAGTCCGTTGCGGAATGATTTGCTATAAAAATCCTCTAAAAATAAAAGTCTGATAAAATTGTTGGTCTTAATATAAGTAAATGTTGGTAATGTAAACAAATCAGGTCCAATGATACGTGTAACCTGTGTTGCATGCTTGTAATATTGTTCAAATCATAGAACTATTTATTTGCCGAGGCCTAATGCGTTAAATTGGTCGTAAGCTGAAAAGTGGTAATATCATTGTGTGGCGTTTACGCCACACAAAAACGTGTATAAATTTAGTTGTTCTATCGAACAACTAAAAACATACACACACAAACTGTAGTTCTTGTAAGTTTTGTACTTGCATTACTTACTTGTATACGAGAGAATGCTTACCAAATGTTAAATAAAAAATCTCTTGATTTGTCTTTCGTTAAATAATTATCTAGCTGACTTGAAAAAGAAACTGGCATTTTTTATTACCATTTATTCATATGAATAAATGTTTCTTTTTAGATGAACACATTTCAACACATCATCGCAGCTTGTCTTATAGGTTGAAAACCACTAAGTTGTGTTCTTTAACTCAATGTAGAGTTACAATAGTCAACACCAGGTTGCAACATGTTAAAGTATATGGCCAGCTGGCAGACATATATTATTGAAAAGAAGAGGCTTCCAGATTTAAGACAATACAAAAACAGAACAAGGGGTCACGTGTTATATAAGAAAAAAAATTAGTCAAACGCGGTGAACAGATTTTCACAGATGCGCGGACTTATTCAATCCCGGTTTTACCCTATCCTACTTTCACTTTTGGTATCTAGGCCAAATTCTCAAAATAGTCAACAGCTTGACATACATGTGTAAAGTGCCTGTTAACTCAATTAGATAATTCCAGTACTACCTTATTAAGGCATACCACCATTTAATAACAACCACAAGCTCCTTTCAGGACTGTTTGGGTAGCCATTTAGTGGTTTATAACCTAATACTCAGAACCTTACAATAATTACATGTATGAAGTATAGAACAATTCATATATAGTTCGTATGTGACATAGCCTTTTAATTTGTTGGGGGCGAAAATGCCATGCCAGCAGGGGTTATAACAATATTATTCCACAATTTTCCACTAAGCAGGCGGAGAGTGGGTGTACATAGTGGGTGTAGCCTATGCACGTCTATCTAACAAGGTTAGATCAGCATGATGAATTAAGCTCGCTTTTATACGCTCTGCTATTTGCAAGAACGTCTGTACTGGCTTGTTTTCGTCAAGAGATTACCTGCACTTTTGCTTGACAGGTCATTGACAGTAAAGCAATGTACGATGTACTTGCTAATAATAAGGTTACTCTGACCATTAAACCGCGTTGTTTTGTAACGGTAGATGTATGGGAAACATAGTACGTGATACATTTTGCTTACGTAAGTTGTACATTTACTGTAGACATAATAGGAAACATTACATGCGTAAGATCGGTGAAGGAGACGTTTGCCTGTGCTAATATGTCTCTGTAGACATATCACTGGCTTAGAATGAGATACTACTTACGACCTTTGAAAACTCATTAACCTGCGGCCTTGAGCCGCAGGTTATATTGGATTGCCAAAAGTAAAATGACCATGGAGGGGCACGTGACATGTTCTCGATGGTTTACGATTTCAAAAAGATATCCAAAAAAAGAAGCATTTTGTAAGAATGTCGTGAACCAGACTAATTCCATTATTCCATGCGGAAAACATTGGTCTTTATCGCATTGCAATAGTTTATTTACCAAAGAAAGCAGAACTATTCCGAAATTTCACTTTGAACCACGAATCTAAACAGTAGGTGTCTGCAGCTGCATACAATTCCCAGTCAGTAATAAATATAGTGGGCAATGCACTACATCCCGTAGAGAACACATCGCTAGATTAACAGAAGCATGGTATTGATACATGATAAAAAAAATTCTAATTCTTTTGAATTTGTTCATTCGTTCGGCACATACATTTAACACAACCAAACAATTGGAGGATAATCGGTGTTGTCCGATTTTACATGTATTGTAATTATTTTGACAGAAACATTTATTTAAACTTACACCGGAATAAATTCGAATTGCATCCAAACTGCAAAAACCACATCCTAAACAAAACAACTCAATTACAAGGCCGCAGGTAATCACCCGCAGGAAACTATTTGACTTGTACATATTTGAAATCTTCACCACAAGGCGCTTCTTATGAACTTATGTTTATGCTAATCGACACAAGTCATGTTGACCAAACTAAAGTTAAAAAAGCTTGTTTTTCCATGAGTATATACATTGTAGTAGTTTTCTGACAGTTTTTTTTTTACTTTCTCAACATAACGTTTATGTACTTACAGTCTTCTCATTCTAAGCCAGCGATATGGGAAACTTGTAAACGCCTTAGACTGGTGTAAGAGACATTTACTCGTGTTGTAAACTTAAGGTGATTCCCAACTCATCAGTTGAGCGGAAGTTTAGAAATCGGTGTAAATAAGACGTATTGAAAGCGTCTGACTACCATGATGAAATAGTACGAAAAACTTAAAATTGATGTGTCAGCATGTTCTCATGTCTTAAAATCGCGGATTTACTGTATAGTTATTACTATATTATACTATAATAAGCTTGCAGAGTAAAGCTATAGCTGAAATTTTATGTGCCATTTATTTCAAACGTTGAAACACCAACACTCGCGAATACTAGCAACAACGTATGTGAAACGTAATATAATGCGCCCACACACAATGTTATCCAAGTTTTAACATTTGTTTAGAAAGCATCCCGTCTGCTTGAGAGGAAGGTTATTTTGCATTTATTTCTTAAGAATACAGACTAGCTAATGCAAAAAAGCAGGGGCTTATCTTTAAATATACACATCTTTCAAAAACACATCATCGCGAAAACTGGATACAACGTATTCAAAACGTTTATTGTATTTTGTAAACTCTCCTCTAAAGTGTCAATTAAAAAAATCTAGCCGAGCAACTGCCATGAACTTTGGCACAAAACTTCTATAATAGTTACTCTACTGGTTGCATGTACGAAAACAGTTTGTTGTTCAACTATTTTTTTCGTATAACTTAAAAATGAAAAATCACATAAAAATTATTTTAAAATATCATTTAAAAATACATATTACATGCATAGTCTAAAACAAACGTTATCGTGTGATTCCGTATAATATTATACGAAATTTCGTGCATGCCAAGTTTCCTGTAATTAAACGTCAAACTTTTTCGGTGCAATGCAAGTATCAGTTTTTAGGGGGGGTCCACAAAATGCAAAAATATCTTGAAAACTAGAGAAGCAAAACTGTTATGGGTTTGAACAATCACTACCATGAGTGTGTTCTTCATAAAAAAACCAGGTGTGTGATACCTCTTGTACAGAAAAATTTAAGAGTTGGGAATCACCTTAAAACAGACAGATATGGCATAGTTTTACTCGTGATGTAAAGTTACGGTAGACTAGTTGCAGAATTTGTACAGTTCAATTACTGGATATTTTTACTTGTAAATGTAGTTAGTATATGCCCGTTGAAGACTTTTTACTTGTGTTATCGGGATTTTAAACTTTTATTTCGATATCAAGAACGGTGTAATTTCATAGCCTTGAGATATGGGTCTTCGGATGAATTACTTTAAAATATCCTGGCATCATTTGCGTCTTTCAGTTGGCTTTACGGTCGATTCAAACCGCTAAATTTGCATTTCACTTGACCCAAAAAAGCATTCGATTAATTTGATATTGACGACTTTCTAAACCAACAGCTAATGGATTGCCAAAATTGGAATTGCTAGACACCTTCTGTCTGTGAATGTCTTTAATTGATTTAAGGAAGTTGGAATTATATTGTTTGGATCCTCAATTGCTCACGTTGACTTAAGAGTTTTGAAGATTTGCAAAATTGAAAATTTTTATCAATACTTTTAAAATTAGAAGACCAAGGGCAGTGTATTGTGGGGTATTATTGAGCTTGAAACTAAATATTATTGAATGTGTACCAATTGTGTGGAACATTTCGTGGACTTTAGTAGAAAATTAAATATGTGGCTTCGAGAGTGCCGTTGCCTAAGAGAAGCACTTCGTTGCGCTTTACGCCTCTAATGAACAGCACATATAATCCTTCTATTCTATGATCAATGGAACGGGGGGGGGGGTAAATCCAACAAAGCCCTTGAACGTAGGACTGGACGACGAAATACCCAAACATAGTATTCACACAGACGTAAACGTTGGCTTTCGCAACTAGTCTCTTAAATATCTTTCACTATATACGTACCTCACACATTTACAGATCTTTTCAAGACTATTAGTATACGCTTCTTGGCAGACTGCATGCGAATGATAGCACCCCTCGGTGCATTCTTTCACATCATAACAGACTGAAACAAAACAACATACATTAATTTTAATGCTCATTTATTATTACTTTATTAAAATTAACGACTTACAATAATAGAAGGAACTATTATATTTCAACGAACCTTGAGTTATCAAACTATTTGAAGTCATAAAAACGGTGGCTAGTTGACCTTGGCAGGTATTTACATCTTAAGTAAAAAACTTAAATATTTTGACTTATAATAAGTTTAAAAAATGAGCTGCACATATTGCCCTCGAACAACGAATGTATCCAAACTATCTAAAAAACGATATTCTTTATTTTTAGTAGTTTACTTGCTTACATTTTTCACAAGTGCATATCCCATTCATCTGAGCAGTACTGTCTCGTATCTTGTGACAAAAAGGGGTGAATTGGTTTGAGACACATGTCATGTTTTTGACGTCACCGCAATGCGTAGATGTTTCGTCATTGGTGACATGACACGAGTTGCCATTGACAACAGCTGAAAATAGAATAGAGCAATAACAAAATTAAACATAATATTACTGAATTAACTTCACTTATGTTTACGGTAATTCTTGTAATCTGTCAGTTTGATATGTATTAATTAAATGGCAAGTAAATGGCTTTGATGGGTGGTTAGGCAGGTACTAGTAGTTAGGCAGGTACTAGTAGTTAGGCAGGTACTAGTAGTAAGGCAGGTACTAGTAGTTAGGCAGGTACTAGTAGTTAGGCAGGTACTAGTAGTTAGGCAGGTACTAGTAGTTAGGCAGGTACTAGTAGTTAGGCAGGTACTAGTAGTTAGGCAGGTACTAGTAGTTAGGCAGGTACTAGTAGTTAGGCAGGTACTAGTAGTTAGGCAGGTACTAGTAGTTAGGCAGGTACTAGTAGTTAGGCAGGTACTAGTAGTTAGGCAGGTACTAGTAGTTAGGCAGGTACTAGTAGTTAGGCAGGTACTAGTAGTTAGGCAGGTACTAGTAGTAAGGCAGGTACTAGTAGTTAGGCAGGTACTAGTAGTTAGGCAGGTACTAGTAGTAAGGCAGGTACTAGTAGTTAGGCAGGTAAATAGGCAGGTGGTTTGATGTCGACGTTTGTTTGTCTCGCACAATGCTTAACTTCTCAAGAAATCCAAATTTCATACTCTGGTTAAAAACTATGGAACATCCCCCCGAAGCCAGTGATGTTCGATGTCACTCTTACCCAGTTTAAAGTTCATTTGTCGAGTGGAAACTTAAGTTACTTGTAGCGTAGTGATGACCCTACAATAAGCCTTTATGCTCAATTGATTAATGTGTAACAGTTATATCACAGGAATTTAAAATTCCATCAATAAAATATTATAGCATTATTATCATATAGTTCGATTTCGAGCATTGAGCCGTGACTGCACTTTTAAGGTTTCAACCATTAATCGATATAGGTTGGTATAGGTTTAATTGGAAAGATAAGTAATAAAATTAAGACCAATTAGTACACGTGTCTGAATGGTCGTGACGGTATAGCGCTTGATACATGGTAAAGTAACTTTTGTCTGACCAGGGCAAGTTCAAATCTCACTAAAATAAAATATATTTTTCTTTTTTTAATTTATATTTTATAAATGCACTTAACTTGCAATATCCGTGTTATAACAGTATGTGACAAGCCATATTTGTTACATATGCTTCAAAATATTTTTATATCTTTGCATGTGTATTGTAGAATGTTATGACGGCTAAATTAATCAACGTAATACAGGTTGTCAGTAAACTCGGAATATGGAAACGATCGCTATAAGTGCAAATGACAAATAAATTGAATCAACACATTTTCATGGATTAATTAAAAAAAGAAACTTTATATACTCTTTAAATAACATAAAATAATGAATTAAAAATATGAGCGAGTGTGTAATTTGAACCACAGAACTTCGGGTTAGAAATCCTGAACGTTGCCGACTGCATTAAACTGTAATTCGATAAGGTATACATGTATTTCAATATCATGTTTGCATACATTTCTTTTTGACAGAAATAGTCTCTTGTTACATAGTTCAATCTATAATTATCTAGTTGTCTTTTAAATGTTGATTACAAGAGACAAGTTGTAAGCAACACTGCGTGGCTATTTGTTTTACGGTATATTTCAATATAATGTTTGCAAGTACACTGCTTTTTGTGAGCCAAAAGTCTCTTGTTACATAGTTTGTTCTGTAATTATCACGTTGTTTTTTAAATGTTGATTACTAGAGATAAGTTGTAAGCAATTTGTAAGCAATTTGTTTTAAGGTAGATTTCAATATCATGTTTACCTAAAGTTGTTGTCAGTGATTGCATTAGTTAATTGATTTTGTTTTATCAAGTTTATCCCTTTGTTTGAAATTAAATGTTAACGTTAACATTACAATAAAGTTAAAGAAATGACTTGCTTTGTTTGTTACGATTATTCGGCAAAGAAATGGTAATATTCATCCATGGTTATAATACAAAATGCCTAACATGCACTCACATTTAAGTAAAAAATCCCGAAGTTACAATTTAAAATGAACTATGAAAGATTGAATGGTGATGAAAGAAAAATATAATAAGCTATGTTGATATGAATAACAATTCAAAATATTGACTTTGAATTCATTGTACATAATTTTTTATATTTTTTTGTGTTTCCTGAAAAAGTACAAAATTGTAGGTTCGGCATTTTTAAACGGTGCCATCGATATGTAAGAATCACATCCTTAAATAATGACCTGCGAACGTAATAAAATATGGTCTACCCGCCAAAATGGACTAGTCCGATAGGTCATGGCTCAGAGTTCAAAATTGAACTATAGTATTATATATACGTATAGAGCGATTTTGATTACATCGACTGCTATGATATTTTATTGATGGAATTTCAAAGTCACGTGGTTATATGTACTGCGACACAAATATTCCGTTTTAATATATGCATTGTAGTTAAGTTGTATATGTGTTAATTAAGAAATAAACTATGAAAAACCGTTGTATACCGGCTCTTATGCAATGGTTTGGAGTTCTGACGCGTAGGAATTAACCGCGTAGGTCTGAGTTGTAATAACAAGCGTCAGAACGACAAACTATTGTATAACAGCCGGTATACAACGGTTGTTCAGAGTTTATTGATATGATTTAAACCCGAAATTATATAGGTGCGTGAAGTTGACAAACCAAACAGCAATCGACATTCAGCAGAACATTCAGATTTGAATGCTCTGCCAGCAGAACAATCTAGCACGACATTCAGCAGAACATTCAAAAATCGAATGCTCTGCTGGCAGAACAATCCAGCACAACATACAGCAGAACATTCAAAAATCGAATGCTGTGCTGGCAGAACAATCCAGCACAACATACAGCAGAACATTCAAAAATCGAATGCTGTGCTGGCACGACAATCCAGCACATCATTCAGCAGAACATTCAAAAACAAACGTTCAAAATCGAATGCTGTGCTGGCACGACAATCCAGCACATCATTCAGCAGAACATTCAAAAACAAACGTTCAAAATCGAATGCTGTGCTGGCACGACAATCAAGCACATCATTCAGCAGATCATTCAAAAATAAACATTCAAAATAGAATGCTCTGCTGGCACGACAATCCAGCACATCATTCAGCAGAACATTCAAAAACAAACGTTCAAAATCGAATGCTGTGCTGGTACGACAATCAAGCACATCATTCAGCAGATCATTCAAAAATAAACATTCAAAATAGAATGCTCTGCTGGCACGACAATCCAGCACATCATTCAGCAGAACATTTAAAAACAAACGTTCAAAATCGAATGCTGTGCTGGCACGACAATCCAGCACATCATTCAGCAGATCATTCAAAAATAAACGTTCAAAATAGAATGCTCTGCTGGCACGACAATCCAGCACATCATTCAGCAGAACATTCAAAAACGAACATTCAAAATCGAATGATGTGCTGGCACGACAATCCAGCACATCATTCAGCAGAACATTCAAAACCAAACGTTCAAATCGAATGCTCTGCTGACACGACAATCCAGCACATCATTCAGCAGAACATTAAAAAACGAACATTCAAAATCGAATGATGTGCTGGCACGACAATCCAGCACATCATTCAGCAGAACATTCAAAACCAAACGTTCAAATCGAATGCTCTGCTGACACGACAATCCAGCACATCATTCAGCAGAACATTCAAAAACAAACGTTCAAAATCGAATGCTCTGCTGGCACGACAATCCAGCACATCATTCAGCAGAACATTTAAAAACAAACGTTCAAAATCGAATGCTGTGCTGGCACGACAATCCAATAGTAGAGGTTTATTTTTACAACTACCTGAACTCAATAACAATTATTTTGCTGATAAATAGAAACATTCTATATTACTAAGCATGACTTCAGTCACAGTATTGATATCATCAATAAATGAAGCATCTAAACGCCGTCAACGGTACTCATGTAACCCATGTTTTGGTCTTAGGCGAGTGATTTTAACTTTTAACCTCAAACTAATTGCAACATATTTTTTTTTATTTTATATTGTGCATCTAGTTAATTTAAACCGTGAAAAGAGTCACCCAAGCAATTTTGAGCGAACTTATTTTGAAATCAAACAACTGGTTCTTAAGATGTTAGTACATCCATAAAAGTTATAGGAGAAATGTGCTCCACACCCTAATATTCATGTTCTTGTAACATCTAACTAAAGTTATTTTCAGATTTTTGGAAGAGGGTAACCCAATGACTATTTGTGCCAAAATAATATTAATTTAGAGCAGTGGTTTTCAAAAAATATGATGTTCAAGCATTTTAATATGTGATTATCTAGTGATGGTTATGTATTTAGTTTAAACGATCACCAAAGAACCATGTGTGCCAAATATTTTTGAAATCGGAACATTAGTTTCTTAAAAGAAGAAAACTATATAACCTTTGACCTTTAATATAGCCTTGACCTTTGAGCTTTGGACCTAGGTCTTGCGCATGGCGCACCGCCTTGATGTCGTGAACATTTGTACCAAGCAATTTAAAAATCTAGTTATAACGACAAAGATACAGACTTGCATGACTATCAAACCTTTGACCTCTTAGTGTGACCTTGACCTTTGAGCAGGGGACCTTAAAATCCAGTAAGAAACGATCAAGTTACAGAGCGAACGCGATTTACATGACTATATAACATTTGACCTCTATGTATGACCTCGGCCATTGAGATAGAGACCTAGGTTTTAAACATGACATGCCGTCATGATGTGGTGAACATTTGTACCAAGGATTTTTAAAATCCAGTAAGAAACGATCAAGTTACATAGCGGACACGACGTGCATGACTATATAACCTTTGACCTCTAAGTGTGACCTTGACCTTTGAGTTAGAGACATGGGTCTTGTGCATGACACACCGTCCTGGAGTGGTTAACATATGTACCAAGCAAATCCAGTTAGAAGCGACAAAGTAACAGATCGGACACGGTTTTGATAACAGAAATATATTCGGTAGTATTTTGCGCACGGCCTAATTTATGCACTTCTTTTGTCATTTATACTGTCTGAACAAGATATTTCTCTAGATACACATGTATATAATACATGATATGTGTGATTTCTAAACAAATCGGATTGAAACTATAGAAATGATTAACACATGATTAACATTTATGTTGCCCCTTCCAAGTGCTAATATGACTCACTTTGTCGACAAATCAATAGGAAATACCCCTACATGTATAATGGCATACAGATGAACATTAAATTCTCCGATGATAATTTCATTATTTGTTTTGGCTTGTGGAAGGTTGTGTCTTTCAGAAAATATGCACTTTTATATACATTTAGTGAATATTTAACTACTTACAGAGGCATTATCAGAACTTAAAATGTCCCTCGTACTATGGATATAAGAAGAAGCTAAACTTGCTATCAGAAGTTGCCTTAAACTTCCCGTTTTTTCTAGAGCGTATAATAGTTGGTAGATGATGAAACTGTAATAAATCTTTGTGTTGTAATTCGTTTGAGGTTGACCCCATGTTTCAGTTTTAATGACTCGCCTATCTGGATTTTGGCCGATTGAGAAGAAAACACAGGAAACATGCATGCGGCTGGTGGCAATTGTGGGCTTCAATAATTATTTACAGTATTTCCATCATTGTTAAATTATTTTCGGTTAGAAAGGATGTTTCTGTTCGTCAGTAAAAATATTGCAAACTAATGCGTAGTTGCAAAATGAACGTTTCGTTTGTTGCCTGATATACATAAATTTGTTTCATTTAGTATTTCCATTGTACTGGCTCGAAGAAACATTTGAAAACTTTTACTAACAGAGAAATCGCTCGATTAGAATGAGAAGGTCGTAAGTACAAAATCAATAGTTTGAGAAAACAAAATAAAAGTGTCTGAAAACTACTCTTTACTTATGGAAAAACTAGCTTTTCAACTTCAGTTTGGTCGACATGACATGAAAATATAAGAAGGGCCTTGAGATGCAGATTTAAAACATGCAAGACCTACTCATTCTAAGCCAGCGAAATGTCAACATCATATGAAATCTGGCATCTTTAACACCGCAATGGTAATATTAACAAGAACAATACTAATAAGTAGACAAATCAATGAAATACAAAGCTGACTCACCGATCCCTGCAACCAAACAAAATACGATTATTTTAATCATGCTTATTTCTTGGTGGTAATTTTCTATATTTTCTATCTAAGTGTCGAATTCGACTTTGGTTTCTGAAATGGGGCGCTTTAAAAGTAGAGCGATTGTTATCGTGTTTTATGATTTTATTCACATTTTAGAAGAGATAAGACATAAACAGACACATGTCGTGAGGACTAATCTATATATAACAACTTTTCTTCACGAACTACATTAAGTGTTAAGGTCACTTTAAGCTTAAGTGCAAAATTTGTTCAAATCATCGGTGGCATTTATTGTCAATATTAACATACATTAGTTAACTTTGCTTAATATTCTAGATTTTTAATTTGTTCTCGTAATAATGTTAAGAATACCAAAAATCATTAAGTGAAGAGCATTGAATTATACATACATAGGGATTACGATGTACTTGTATGTATAACTTATTAGTAATTCCGTTCATTGCATTGTGACTTAATAAACTTCCCTTGTGTTGTGAACAATGCCTGGACAATTTCTTATTTGACATTATTTTAGAGAGGAAGCAAAAGTTACACGTGACCATAGAGATATCCATAGACCAATAAACGAACACTTTGTTAATGAGCTAATAATATCATGACAATGTCATGCATGGGGAAAATAAACCTTATTGGAATTTTAATTGATTTTCACTACATATAACACATTTTGTTATTGTGTTACATTCGCAACGTTAATGCCATCCTCATGCAACCAAGTCATTATATCCCGAAGCATGTTCTTGCAAGTAGAAATCTCAGCTCAAATCGAGATTTAACTCAAATCCGAGTCTGAGTTTGAGACAAATCTAAATTTCTAGCTATTGTCATTTTACAGAAAATCAACTCAAAATAGTGTTTTTGTTTTTTACCAATTTTGAGAACAAGCCTCCCATTGAAATTACTCCAGACATGTGATACTGTTTATGCGATTTTTCTCCAATTTATACACTTCGGGAGATCGGGACAAATAGACTTACGTTCATAACAAGGGTGGCCGTAGTCGGGTATATAAATACTGTATGTAGCGGACCACTTAAACTCACCTTAATGCCTGTAAAGTTAGTTTAATAGACAGAGCACTCATCGATATGGGTTCGATTCCAAGGTCAGACATGTTATGTTAATGAGCTACGTATTGGTACGTACTTATTGGTTCCGTTCATCAATATGTTAGTTAGTCCTATACAACTTGTTAGCTTAAGCGCGTAGTGGAAGTGTATGACTTAAAAAGTGGTGAAAACAACGGCTTAAAAATGACATAATTCTTATGTAGCCACGTGTGAATTATAGAATCCAAATGTTCCCATTTATCAGAATGGATTTGTCAGAACCAATATCCGAATTCTATCGCTATGTCAATTAGTTGCTCTCTACATATAAAGCAGAAGTGTTAGTAATAATTATTGTTTGATATGGTACATTCAATATGTCACAAAACCTATTCCGACTGCAGATAAAATGTAACTGGCTTGTTAAATACACAATAGATGAGTATATTCTAGCAGTCTTGCTATTACATTTCTTTAATTGGATATGGCCGTAGTGTGTTCCTCTGTAATAATTTCTGAATCAGCCATCGCTGAAATATTAGATTTCACGCCATTACAGTAATCCGGCTTCTTTCTTCCGCATATTAGAATGGTATCTTCACATTTGACAGTTTTTACGCCAGATCGATTTTCACCAAATTAACAACAACAACATTTGACAAGAAATGATTACAACGAAACGAGTGTTAAATTGGAGACTATGATTGACGCCATATCAAATACAATTCTCTTCGAATACTGCCCAAGATGTAAGCAACAAATAACCAACATGACGCTTGCTGAATGTAGGATGATGAACAGAATTTGTTTCAGCAGAAATTAGTCAGTAGAATGATTATAACTATTTCATTTTTCATATCCTGAGTCTTATTTTGTTATTTCTACATTCGCACTCAGGTCGCAACGTGACATCAAATATATTGCACGAGTCCGTTCAGCAGAAAGATAAATAAATATAAAATTGGACAGGAAAGACAGCACTGAACAGAAATAGCAGAGCACGACATACGAAAATTGGAAGATACACAAACAAAAAATATAGTTCTGGTGAAAACCATTCCGTATAAACTGTAATAGCTTCGAACTTTTGGACGCACCTCGTATGTTTGTCAAGAATCGGCAAGTTCAGGAGGAAGTTTCAGACTTGGTTTCAACCCTGTTAACTAATTTCACGAGCATTCTAGAATTTTAGGTCATATAAAATCATGATTGAGCTGGGTATTAGATATTAGGAGAGGAATAATTGATTAATTACTATCTCCGTCCACTAATCCGGCGGTCTTCCGATCTGTCAACCAAGACTCCTAATCTGTAACTGGATTATTAATGCCTTTTCGCTTACATCCTAATTTAGACACAAAATAATTCGAAGAGAAAATATGGTAACCGAGAACATGTTAAACATCTGAGATGAAGATTGACACCACGAAGGTTACACACTGATCATGCAATGAGATACTAATGCAACAAAAATGTATTTTTTGTTAAATATCAACGGGATTTCGCTTCTAACCTGTCTCGAGTAGCTTTTTTGTTTTCTCCTTATTTTTTGTGAGAATATTGAAAAGTTAAAACACGTGCTTCAGAAAAATCAAATATAAATTATCATACATGATAAAATTTACCACAATAACCCCGACTGCAGTTTCTTAGTTTCAGTTTGAAATATTGCCAATATCGCAAGGACAATACCGGACAATATGCATACTCTATGAACATGCCTAACCTCAAGCCTTTTCGGACGGAAGGTGTTGATGCTTGTCTGTAACATTATCTTTTCGTGTCCTTAAATGTTTTGCTCTCTTGTTGCTCTGACTTCTGATAGTTAATTTAATGCTTTCTGTCCTACTCGATGAATGATGTTAATATAATGTTTCATGTTTGACATTCTCATATTACCTGTCAATGTGGCGTTTTTGTTAGAGGGCATTAAATGGCGGGAAACTTATTTACACTGTCATATTCTATAGGGTTGTCTCTGTGTTGAATACTTTCTGTGCTACTCGATGAATGTTGTTAATACAATGTTTCATGTTTTACATTTTTTTATTACCTGTCAACGTGGCCTTTTTGTAAGAGGGCAATAAATAGCGGGAAACTTTTATTTACACTGTCGTATTCTATATGGTTGTCTGTGGGTTAAGCGTGAGGTTTGGTTCACTAAAAAACGTTAAAGCTCCCCCCCCCCCAGTGACATCTGTTGCTGTCCGTACCAAGGTGAAAGCCCTTTAGTCAACCTTCCATTATGTATGTATTGTCCACTTTAAAGTATAAATAGAAAATTACATATATATTTGATTTGGCCATTGTGTCTCATATAAAACGATTTGACATTGCTCAGTACGTAACAACAACACATACTAGTAAGACTTTTCACTGGCATCGTATATCATAACGTCGTGATCATGTCTTGTGTTATAATAACAATTTATAGAGAGATGTGATCCGTGTGAAAATGTCCTTGTGGACTATACATATTTGCCAATTTATCCTTAATTTCTCCAGTGGGAGCTGGTTTAAGAATGCAAAGCATACACTTAACAAATCTTATAAGTGTGCATGTATATATTTACCCATAGTTCAGTCAATATGTTTCTGAAATGAAACATATGTATCTTGGATATTTTGAATTACAATTCAATTGATTTTATAACAATCTGAGTACAATTTCCACAAACAATAATCAAAAACGATGACATCAACAAAAGCCTTTATAGCATATTTTCGCCGTGTGTTCATCGGGCGTTTGTCAGGTTGTTAATACAGCTATATGCACGTTTTGATGATACATTGCGTTTTTAAGTGTATGTTCATATCAATTTTGGACTCACAAAGGCAATTGCCGTCGGGTTACAGCTCCTTGAACATAAAATGACCATACTAATATACAAAAAAAGATAACAACCACCGTTATTTTGTCTTTATTCAAATTTGACGATATTTCTAAAATTCCAATTGACTATACATAAAAATAATGTGCACCTACGATTCCAATTCTCGTACATATTATTTTTTTGGTGTTTCATGGTTCAATGAACACCGCTGTATATAATTTGGATTCAAATTTTGTGGTAGTCAATAGCATATAGACCAACTTTGATAAATAAAAACGTTGTACAGTAAAACATGTGTACACTTATATTATTTGTTAAGCGTACTTGCATTGTGGTTGTAAATCACTGCATCCAATGTCCTCCCAAGCTTTAAATGACCGATCTAACAGCATCCCAACACAAGAAGATACAATACAGACTTACTTTACGAAACACTTTATTTCTACACTATCATTACCAGTCAAATACGTATTGCGCCAGTTTTATGTGCTTTACGTATTCATATTTCTACCAATGCGTTCATTAGCAAAACTATTTACCCTCAGTATAATGTCCTGTCAGTGTATAAGTGCATTGTGCCGTTTTTCATTACAAAAAGCATCGTTGTTCAATATACCAGGAAGATGAAGAATTATATATAATTAACTAACGTTGATAACTCCGCATATTCGGTCATAATTGTTGTTTGCAAGACTAAGCCGTGAGATATTTGACCTTCAAGTGATGACGTTATCCTACTGCGAACCCGTCGTCTGCGCAGGCCTAGGATGTTTGCCTTTTATGGAATGAATTTCAGAATGGTGTGTGTTCTATTAGTTTTCCACCTTGGAGATGGAACTGACTCGTGAATATTTTATGAACTTCACACAAAATCTTACATCTTGATCACTTTGGTGACAGTGGCAGTGTCTAGTTTGTTTCATTAGTCATTTTATTGATCAAGCAATGCAGGGAAACGTTTATGAGGCTTAAATAAAGGTACTAGCACGGCTAATGTTGTTTACTTGTTATATTCTATTTTAAGATTGTGCGAGGACCGCTAAACCAATAGGAATAGTGCTGTGACCTAGGCGATGAGCAGCTGGAACCTGATAATTAAGGTAACACAGCAAGCACTAAATATATCAATATCGTGCGCAGACTTTGTTATGTCAGTATATTCTAATAATACATCACAGAAAAAGCCCTTGGGCCCGTATATATTCCCTTTACACATGACATTTGTATTTATGAATGCATCATGCACATTTATTTGACTAGAATAGTTCGCACGTATTGAACATATGAGATAAGGAAGGGGTAGAAGTGGTATATGTACTGTAGGAAAATATAATTATTTAACAAGATTTTAAACTTTTTAAGTCATAGTACGCTCCGCTGATACATAGGTAACCAATCCAACATGATCGCCGTTCGATGCTCGGCTGGCGTACTTTTTGCCTAATCGAGTCGTAGGCCTGATTGACGTCGGTCGGCCATCGGGGCGTTTTCGAACAAAATCACGACGTGGCTTAGTGACAGCGACATGTGTCGGTTACCATCCGGTGATCTGGCAAGTCCGCGTGCCGAATGACTTACTTTGTATGATTATTGACCCATGCCCGATCGTCACATTTGGCACCCAGCATGCACACGATACCTTGACATCGAGTACACATCGGATACACAAACATCGTACGGCTTCCTGGCGATTTTCTATTATACATCATGTAAAATGTTTTATACGTGATCGTCAATGATTATATTCGCAAACACCCGACCCCGATGTGCACACTCTAACTATTACACATACGGCCATCATAAGTTACTCCCATAATGTTTTACTGAGTGAGGTAGATAAGGTTTGTTTGAACATTGTTTAGTCATTGTGTACTTGTGATCTGGGATGTGTGTTTGTGCTTTTCGTGCTAATCTATTTCTGTTGAGTACTGGCTTCCATGTCCGATATTTTATAATATTTTGTAAAAGTGCAAACAGTATTGAGAGTACAAGGTACGAAAAAGGCAAATTTTATTGATAGTGGCACCTGTCGAGCATTCAAAATATATAAATATATACATCAAACAAAGTATTTCAAGAATAAATATACATTACCACAAAGTCATTAGTAGATCTATGCCGAGCGAGCATTTCAAGCATTACTCTACATCGCGTCTTCATTAAAATCGGAACTGTGCTTAGACCTCGCGTTTATTCGTTTTCCAATCCGTACACCATTAGCAGAACTTGTCTTAGTTCTATAAATAGAATTACTAAAGAAAATAATTTGTCTCTCGATACCGTATGAAGATAATTCTATAAATAGTAACAAAGGAGCCTCCGTAGTCTTAATCAGACGGACGCTTATTGATCTTGTAATTCTTCAAGCACTTGCTCGTGCGCTCTCGCTCACTTTCTGTCTCAATAACGCCAAGTTTATTAGTGAACTCTGCTATATAAAGAAATACTTTGTTGATACAAGAAGGGTTGAACGTGTTTGGAACAAATTGATGTCGAAATAAAACATTTGTTTGGACGTATATGACGAGGTACTCTTATTTTTTAACTGAATGATGTTGTATCATTGAGACAAATGTAAATATTGAAAAAAGACAATTATACCATCGATGGATTTCATAAATCTGTTTCGCAAATTGCTTTAGAAAGAAATCAAATGTGTTACAATAGACTATACGTTTAAAAACATTTCTGCAATTGATTAATCGGAAGCCATACAAAACTATTGCTCATTCCTGTTGGGAATTTACGAAACTCATCAGTCTGTATTTAGAAATAATTGACCAAATTGTGCAATGTTTTACGTCAATCACGGGACTCAATTAGATTCCTAACGTGAGTGTGATATACAGTAGGAAAGGTAAATATTATGGAATAAAAATAAATAAACCATTGGAGAGTTTCATTGATTTCTGTAGTGATATAATAGACGGGACAAACACAACAATGGAAAAGTCTTCTTCTAAAGGATCGTTCTTTTCATTCGCTTCACCGCTCAAATCGAATCTCAAGTCATCATCGGCGAAAGCCCGATCTTTGTGTTGGCAGAAATCGGTAAAAGAGGACAATGCAAATTGGACAACAGTTGATAAACAGGAAACAGCCGTTGAAGAATTACGACGTGGACGCCTTACAAAACGAAGATGTTCAGCACCTTGTGCCGTGGCCTTGGACCTTCACTCCCGGAAACCATCACTGAAATCTATACAAATGATGAAACTAGGAAGTTCGGAAGTTCCTTCTGTAAGTTCTCTTTTACAATTATATGGTTCCCGTGTCATACCATGATAGTATACGTATACACACAGTGTTTCTTGTGCAGGTAACTTGACTAGTCTGAAGTTGTCCGTATCAAAATATGTTTTATATTAATTTTGTGATTGTTTTCCAGCCCGTATGATAACATGGAATGTCAAGCTCTGACAAGGTTGATATGGACAAGGAAATTTACGTTCGGCAGAAACGGTTGTACTTATTTAGTTGTTTTTATTTATAACACATTTCTTCTCGTTTGACGCACATGGGTACTGTTTTATCAAAGTACTTACGGAATTAGTCAACTTACGTCCAAATTTAAATTCTTTATTATGCTTTAACTACAACAAATTGTGGATCAATATATGGAGTATGCAATATTAATGATGATTCAACTAATGAGCTCATACAAAAACAGTATAAGCCATATCTATATGTGTTTGTAAAATCGTTATAAGGTACTTACATTTGAGCATAAATTTAACATTTTCGTAAATGCTTCGATAAAACAATATCCTGGCTAATAAGGTAAACTTGGTATAATGCTTGTCAATCGGAAGCTTATGTATTTTAAAACATAAGGACATATAATGTATCAATATATAACGTGACAATAAGTTTCTATTTCGGTAAATAATGAATAAATATAACGCAAAGATTAGACTGATTTAGGTTTTCCTGTCGCAACTTCGTGTATTTCCACCTAGTGATCATACTACATTGACCGATATTTTATTCTCAAACTGGTAACAATCAGTAAATAACACCTTAATCATTAATTAGCAGTTTTGTTACCTGCGACGTAATGGAAACAAACATACTAGGTGTGTATTCACACGATAGTGGACCGATAACTACTTTAACAAACCAGAAATGTGATCAGTTGGACTAAACGTTATTTAACACATGAAAATAGAATGGAGTTACATGTTTTACCTTTTAATCGGTAATGGTAAAATATGATAATCCAGCACGCTATTCACTTATTAGTTAAGTTAAAAATACCTATGTTCGGGGGCTGCTTTCAGCAGTTCAGCCGTTCAGTCAACCTTTGACATCTCCTGGTCAATGGGCTACCTAAGGAAACCTGCGTTCGAGTCTCCCTGTGGAGACTATTGCTCTCCCGGTGGGTATGCAGCCATTATCGATCTGCGTCGCCCAGCAATATCGAAAATTAACAGACACCGCCCTCAAAGGTACCAATGCACACCTAGGTCAACAAGAGCATGTGGGTTATTCTTGCTCAGAGAAATTAAGCAGCGGCGCAGACTGGGATCAAACCGGGACATCTCAATCCCGAAGCGCACGCCCTACCTCTAGGTCACCGCTCCCCATCACCTACAAGTATCTTACACTCACTCAGTTACTTTCTGTTAGAGGTGTCACATATGCACCCACTTATAAATGCAATGCTTTTATATTTCCGTTACAAAGTCATGCTATTCTTAGTTAACACAGTGCATTTAACTACTCGGTAAAGTACGGCTTCATTAATGTTTTGTTATGGCCACTGCAATGTATTTGTCGGATTTGCTTCTCACTGGTGTTTTTTTTCATCAAGCTCTTTTGTCATCGTCGCTAAGGCATTGCCCTCCACTTCACTAAACCAAATTGCCCACAAGGCATACAGAAAGGGTTCCCACGGCCCGGAGAAATTATATTAATTCAAGGTTGTGACAACGAACAAATAAAAAAATATGTATTGCTTACTATTGAATGATGTTTTAACCTTCGAACGGTATGTAATAAATTTATTGAGACCGACACACGTTTTTTTAAAACAACAAACATAAGTCATAGTTGGAATATATAAAGTGAATTTTATATTAATTACGAAGGGCGGTGCGAGTGAAGCGAAGCAAGTCCTTTTTAGTCATTAAAGATAAACGTTATATCAGTGTAGCAATACCACGTGGCTTTTGGCTACAGTTACAAGTAGAAATTTGTAAACATTGGAACACAAATATAGCCATAAGTATTTAACTTCTTCATTGATTTGTATAAAATATACAGCACGCTAAGGGAAAAAGTATTTGCTTTCCGTAAAATATAAGATCTTTTTCAGCAGTTTTACTGATTTTTCCATTACCCTGTGAAACCTACACGTTCCACGGTTTCACAAGGTAATGGACAAAACGGCACAGCCGCTGAAAAAGATTATATACTTCATGGAAAGCAAATAATTGTCCCCCTAGCGTGATGTACATTTCATAGAAATCGATGAAGAAATGAAATACTTACGGCTATTTTATTTTCAAATGTTTACAAATTTCTTCTTGTAACTGTAGTTAAAAGTCACGTGGTATTGCTAGACTATATATGTTCTAACCGAGAACATGACATATAGCATTCTGATTGGCCGATAGCTTTTGGTGCCAACACATGATGTCACATCTGTTGAGAGCAAAACTTGAATGATCAAGTGAAGTATTTAACAAGCACAGATTGGCGTTATTATTGGCTCAAAATTTGGGTGATGAGAGTTTATATGCGATTTTTAAAAACATTATAATGCGTTTTACAATACACGCATTGTATATACCTTTGTGAATTTAGAATATAACTGTTAGTGGAGTGTATTAACAATTGCATTTTAAGATTAAATAAAAAAAACCGTCGCAATAATTATTTATTATTTACCGAAGTAGGAAATTAGCTCTCTGCTAAGTTATAGAATATATACACTTCACGCTGTTTGATTGCACAAACTTCTAACAATATTAGTTGGCAGGATTTATTATATATTTCATAATTTTCAAAATATACTTAAACATAAAGCCCGCGTCATAATCAGAGTGAACTTTACAATATTTGTCTTGAAATAAGCATTTAGTTAACAGTACGCCTATGCTGCATAACATTGTAAACGTCATGTATGTTCATCACAGCCACAGCTTCTGGTCATAAATATTAAATAAACATTAACATCCTACGTTAAATGTTTTCTAGTTCATTAATCCATTATATTGTCCTATTTGCCTAGTATTGCGTTTCAAAAACTGGACTATTCAATTCATGGTTTAATTATTGACTGTTTGGCGGAACTGATATCTGCCTTATTTGAGTTGCAATGACAATTTAGCGTAAGTGCTTCTTGTCAGAAGCAGCCATGCATTATTTATACGGATATTTTCAGCACTGTTTGTTATGGCAGATACCTCTACGCTGTACATAATCCATGCGCCTGAGAATGTTTGTTTCTGGAAGCTCTGCTTACAAAAGCTATTATTTTAGTAATTTAGAAATATTTACGTTTTCCTCTAGGGACCTTATCTGAAAGGATTTAATGATTTGGAAAAGAGCTGCGAACATCGTACAATGCTTATTTCCAATTAAATCACTTTTGTTGATTATCAGATTATTCCACAGAGATATGGCATTCGACTATATATAAAACAATTTTAAATCATTCATAATCGAGTCCAGAAAAATGTCTCGAGTGGCATCCAATAAATGTGCAAACTATTTTTGTATGCCAAAAACAAAAATACGTAATTTGAATGAAATGACATTATTGCCGGCAACATATAATTTTAGTTGTTGAAATCCTTACGAGTTTGAGAAAAAATATTATCCGATAACCACTATCATAGTGGACGTCATGAGGACGTCACGGAAATTCTAAAAATAGATCGGCAATTGTTTTGATATTGAAAAATACCGGTATATTCATTTGAATACAATAAGATGTACTATTAGGGACGTGGAAAGAGTTCAGATATAATTATATCTACATTTGTATTTATAATCATAGGTAGCTGTATTATTGATAAATGTTTAATAAAACAAATGGAAACAAATGTAAAATTTGTATATCCCTTAGATCAAATTCTGTAAAACATTTTTTTTTTCTTTATCATGTAACTATATAATATCACTCAAAATAAATCGTATAATTATTTTAGCGTCGCTATTGGAATATCATTATAACACAGTGGAAACAAATTGTTGAAGTAATGTGAAATAACTGAATGTGGACATCAATTATTTAATGGAATGAAAGTTATTTTTTTAATTCTGAAACAGGATATACATTTTCCGTAATTGTTAATGAAATATCGAAGTAATCGCTCTCATACATTATGAGG
Source organism: Spisula solida (assembly GCA_947247005.1). Lineage (NCBI taxonomy): Eukaryota > Metazoa > Mollusca > Bivalvia > Venerida > Mactridae > Spisula > Spisula solida. Next base: position 5,339,684 of record OX365960.1, on the reverse strand, counting down.
TGTTTGTCGATTATAGCTATTTTACCCCCGGGGTATTAATTTTGTTTGGGAGGTTTTACAAAGTCAATTTAATTGGGTATTGAATAAAATGTTTTTTTTCTGATTGACATTTTTTATAAAGTTAATTCTAATTGGGTGGAGATGAACAATGTTTACAAAATTCATTTTAATTTGGTATTCTATAAAAATAATTTATTTTGGTGATGAACGATTTTCGTAAAATTGATTTTAATTTGGTATTCAATGACATAATTTTATTTTGGAGATAAAAATTAGTTGTTTGGTTCGTTTACTGTAACATCTGATTTTTCTTTTTGGATATGTTTGATTATCTTTGTGTCAAAAAGTTATAAAAAGTTGAATAATTGTTTTAAATCGTATACGAAGATCTAATGGCTGTATTTAAGAAATAATGAATACGCAGCTATGTTTTGTTGCGTAATAAAATATAGGCACGTGTTTGGATGCGCATTCAAACGAGTGCCTATATTTTATAACACAACAAAGCCCAACTCCTATTTATTATTTCGATTCTAACATCGCCAATGCTTTACCATTTATAGCACAACAACACGGGTTGACGTTAAACTACTTTCTTTGCTAGGAACGTTACCGTCACCGTTACGTCATTTGTCATACTATATGACGTCAAACGTGACGTCATCAATCAGCTATATTTTATCGCGGTAATAAAATATGGTAAGCTCAATATACGCAAAGAAGGCGAATCTCACGTGCAATGTTAGAATTATGAATTATAAACGAACTGGATAGGGTACGAATAGCGCAAACAAATCTGAAAGCCTCACACTTACCCCACACAACCACAACAGGTCAGTGTAAATGTTCCCCCCATATCCAAAAGTTCACAGTGACAGGTAATAAACATGATACATTATATTAACAACACCCATTGAGTAGAACAGAAAGTACTCAATGGCCTGATCAGAAGTCAGAGCAACAAGCAAGCAACTCAGTTAAAGGCACGACAAGACAATGTAGCAGACACGCATCAATACCTGCCGTTTGTAAATGCTTCAGGTTAGGCAAATTCATAATATAGTCTTCATATTGTCTAGTTATCGCACAATGAAATAGGAAGCATCATGGCGAATTGTAAATGGACAAACCACTAAGCATTCCATAAAAAAAGATTATATTAAGTCAGACAGGCAAGGCTGCACTCAACTTAACCAGCCGAGCACAGAAAACATTAAAAACACACAAAACACAGTGCCCAACTGAACCAACAGAGCACAGGAAACATAAAACACATAAAGACACAATGCCCAACTAAACAAGCGCAGATCCGCCCGAGTCCAAGCTGTCAAAAATGTTTGCAATATTAAAGGAGCCTATCATCTACACAGAAAACGTTCCACTGTCTTGATAACATATTCAATAAGTGACTATGACCCACAGTTATTCGAAAATATTGTAATTTTCCACCATACAATTCAGGCTGTGGCAAACCCTGTCGCAGAAGATTCTCTTAATTAATACCATATTTAGAAATGAGATTGGTTTGCATAAGTTTTACGTAGTTTATGGCAGTCGTAGCCTTGTTGTAGTCATTATCAGTAATGCAAAGATTTCGAGTGTATCTTCCAAAACATATTAATTGAGAAGCGTAAACACCATATGAAATTTCTCATGAAAAATATACATCCAAGTCACAGGTAACTGTATCATTAATAAACAGTACCTACAGTCACTGGGTGTATTTTGTTTTTTTTATAATTTAAAGCATTTACGACAATAATCATCTATTTAAAGCTGTAGGTGATCAAAAACATCTTTGTGAATCGAAAGCATTCGAAAACATGCTTAAATTTACCTTCGTACGAAATAATTCATTGTTTAAACTTTGATTTGATTTTTCGAGGGCGTATAACGCTGTAGGGACGGCTGTAGTGGTTTTTAGTGTGTCTGACAGGTATTTCGAACGTATTTTATAACGGTCGTTTTCATTGGCGTAGTATACATCGTTTGTACGCTGGTAACCGAGTCCTGGGAAACCCCAATGAAATCTACCAATGAAAATCGTTGTTACAAAAAGGAAATCACGCGCATCATTCGGAACATTCGGACAAACATTGAGTCATTTTGACATTTAAATATGCCAACGATTCGTTTTTCGGCTTACACGTATACATTCACTGAAGTGAACATGTGTCAACCAGGTAAATCTGTTCCAACTTTTTCGTTCTTTAATTTTACGCATTATTATTTTTCTACACAACGGTAAATTCGACATATGTTGGTGATTTCCTCAAATGTCCGTTTTTTTTGTTTTTATTGAGTCCACCCCAGTGACCGGGTGGACACCGTGATACGTATTTATGGCATAACTGTTTAACTACTTGGCCAATTTCGATGGGATTTCGAATGAAAGTAGTTATAGTCATGTCTTTTACGAATATAATTACTTTATGAAGATATCGAAAGCCAATTCTTGTTTTTGATACCTGGTCAATTCATGGAAATACACATTGTATAAGAATTCTAAATTTAACAAAAAAAACTTTTTTTAATTTTTTTTTTTAGGTACTGTTTATTAATGATACAGTTACCTGTGATCCAAGTATAGATAAATTGAGTTCGTTTCCTCGATTTCAGTATTTATTGAATAACGCCACTCATTTACGATGACATTAATAAAGGCTTACAGGTTTATGAGACTCTTTGTGTAACATAACCGTTTTTGACTGACCAAAAACGCAGGCACTTCGTGATTTTTCAAATGGACTAGATAAACATGCAAATGCATCTTTTGTTACGGTCTGGGAGTAGTATTTTTCTCTAAAATATCAATAATAGTATGAGTTTTTAACAAAAAAAGCGTGTCTGCTTTAGGTTTCATGGAAACAATTATTCGGTGCGTAATTGCCGCGTAATATTTAGCACGACAACAAAATCAGCGCCGAAATTATACGCTCCATGGAAACCTGGATTTAGCGCTCTGCCTCAACACAACGCATGACAATCGACTACATAGATAGGCGGATAGGATAGCTCTGGCTTTCTACCTTTAAACCCTTTCAAAGTGTTTGTTGAACTTGTTTCGCTTTAGGAATTTAATAATAGCACATTTAAAATCGATGACATTGTCTCATGCTAATTGGATAAAACACAATCGAATAATTAAACCATCCTCTGCTGTGCCAAATTGATTAATCTAATTCATTCGTTTTGTAGAACTAAAATCAGCATTCCCTTATGTCAGCAAATCCGAATGCTATTTATAGACACACGGAAATGTTTGGTATTTTGCGATATTGTTTTGTAAAAGAACAGCGTATACAGTTGGCGATAAGCGACATCAAACACAGACATCAATCAGTTATCAAGAAAAGCGCAGCATAATTAATGTCCTATTCAAGGCGTAAATAGATTAATACCTCTTCCACCATCTAAGCATAGCTGAATATGATACTATATATTCCAACATAGGACTGGTCACAACAGACCCAATGCACAAACATGTATCAACAGGCTGATAATAAAAAATTATTCAAGCTAAAACGCGATGAAGAAAACCAAACTACTGGACACTTGATCCAGTTTTGTGAATTACTACAAGAACTGAGGTTCAATGTTTAGTCACTGCTAGTTACACGATAGAAACTCTTTGGCACGAGACAGAATCACATGAAAACCATTGTTGTTGTCAAGCGTGCTGGAGAGAAATTGTGGTGAACGAGAAGAAAAAAGAACAATTAAAGAACAATTAAAAGAACAGCAAAATAGTTATTTAATAGAGATTGATAACTGACGAGTAGAAATACACATTGGACAATTTGCTCGAGAAAGAGGCCACAATAGCGCACCTATTCTGCCAATGTCGGCACGTTTTTCTCATTTTAATGAAAATTTTATGTATTTTCAGAACATCGAATGTGTAGATGTACGCTAACATGTGATGCAAAGGTGGCGAAATTCTCCATACCGCGATTTCTAAACATAAATGCCTGATACGATTACAATTTTTTTATGCGGGCATTAATTTTACTAATTGACGTTGTTCTTTAATTGGATAATTAATTAAGAATAATCATAGTAACCCACCAAAGGCACACTCCTTGACAAATGTCTTTTAAACGATTTTATTCTTAACAGCTACTAAAGCTGTCGTTGAGAAACATGATATTTGCTACAGCCTTAAGTCATCGAACTCGGTAAAATGAAGGTTTTTAATAAAACAACAAGCCATATTTCAAGGCAATGCTTTATAGGATGACCCTAGGGAAACTTCACCCAATGAATCATTACGTTACGACAAACACGCGCTGAGATGGGGGATATAGGATTGGTCAATTGTCAAACATAATTATGGATTGTAAGATTTGACAAACTGGGGATATATCGTTGTAATATTGTATAATAATAATAATAATAATAATAACGACTTTATTTAAAGAGGCAACACAGTTGGGCAAGCCCAGTCTTCCCTGTGAGCCTCAGGTAATAGCGTAGTTAATACTTATATACATTGATGAGCGATGCGGATATTTTGATATTGCCCCGTTTTTTCACTAGGTCCTATATATATTATACGGATAAATTGTCAGTTTGTAACATTTGTTTCATACAGTTCTATGAACATGCTCGGAACATTTGGATTAACTGTCAGTCAAAAAAATAGAACATTAGCTTTAAACAAATAAGCTAAGTACATGTACATGGATTACTTGGACATTCCTCGTACTCCTTGGCGTAAGAGATTCAATATGAAAAAATCAAAGGTATACACAAAACCGGTACAATGTGTCTGCTTTATAAGATATAAATGCGCCGTCTAATATACTATAGTCCGCCCAGGATAATGTGATGTTTACAAACATGAATCGGTTTGGTCAACTGTGGCAAATTGGTTTTACAAATCACTTAAATAAACCGATAAGGTCAGTTTTATTCTCAAAACATCACTGATAATTGGTGCACATGATTGTAATCCATCTTTGTGGAATATACCCAATTTTCCCGCCTGTTACATTATCCTGGGCGCACTATGGTATACTGAAATGTTTATCTAAGAGATGACAGAAAAGACAGCTGAATGAAATAAGTGCGATATCAATTATCCTATTAATCCCTTCTGTGCTGTCTATTTACACTGTGCGCGTTACTATGAGTTTCAAAACTTCCAAGTTAACTTCATTTTTGTGAATGACATGTATACATACAATTGAAGTAGACAAAGTATTCGTCAGCGTATTAATTGTTGTTATGTTATTTGATCATTTTTAAAACTACACGTTTTTGTTAAATCATCACTGATCAGGTTTTTAAATAATGAGAAAGGCGGGACAAGGTGGCATATTCCTAAAAGGTAAATTAATCAGACGAGTACGATTTATATAAGTAATGTTTTAAGTATAAAACTGACCATTAAGTAATTTGTAAAACCAATTTTGCGACAGTTGACCTAGCCAATTCATGTTTGTAAACATCACATTATCCTGGGCGTACTACAGATAAACCACAATCACTCGGGTGTAAATGTACTTTTAGCATTGGAGTAATCCAGGTTATAAGGGTGCATTTAACCATAAACCATATTATTGGATCCTGACATATCACAAACAGTTTCCAAGATAGGTTTATGAAACTTGGTATGTGGATAGGGGGCAAAAAGGGAATTATGTACGTCTAAATGTGGTTGCTATGGCGATAGAAAGAGTGAAAATATGCCCAAGTCTGGATCCTGCCATAACTCAAACAGTTTTCGAGCTAGATTTATGAAACTTGATATGTGAATAGGGCGCAATGAGGGAATTATGCACGTCTAAAATATTTTGATTTTGTCAAAAATGTGGTTGCTACGCCAACAGAAACATTGAAAAATGGCTTAAAACCGGTAGGGGACTTTTGTATTGCTTGCAATTCTTAATTACTTGTTTAACGTAACCTGGGGGTTCATATTAAATTATTTACTTTCTGTTAGTGCTAACCTCTTTTTCCATTCGTTTCACTCGCAGCCTCAGCGTTCCTCGGAGCGTTTATTATAATACTTGACTTATTATTAAGCGCAGCTACTCATCCAGGCACTTACATCAGGTTGCATTGCGTAAAGATTGGAACTGTTAGTCTGTCTAGGTTTGAAATAATGATAATGCCGAGAGAAATACATACAAGCCCACGCCATTACAAGCATACGTGGCGAATGGTATTTTTATTGGACTTTATGACGGTTTTAAGTATGCTCATCTGAACTGACATTTGCACATAATTCTACCGACACATAATAAGCTATAATCTTATAGGATTGATGACACGTAATTTGTTCCTGCAAGATCTTGAAATTACATAAGTCTAGAATACGGAATAATAACCGATATAGATCGGGTATGTTCTCAGTTCGTTCAAATGAACAAGGATTTCTGATAAAATGAACCAACGAAGTCAAGCGAAAGGTTAATGAGTAAGGATTAGGACAATGCACTTGCAGTTATAATGTATGTGTTGTTCTGCATAAAACTCGAATAAAATATTTTAGCTATACTCAAAACAATTAGTAAGTAGGAATGCATATGCTAGAGTGTATAATGAAATACGACTTTATCACTGTTTCCGTTTTTTTTTACTTCCTAAATGTAACTACATGTACCAAATAATAATCCCCACAATACACGACTAATCACAAAATATAAACATTACAAAAAACGCAATTCTGAAGCTCCTCATTATCTAGTATGTGTTCAATCATTCTGTACACAACAGTTGTGTAAAAATAAATTGTACACTGAAAAGTCGCACAGGGGAAGCAACACTCCCGAGTACGTAGGGGTGGCGTTATGTTTGACTGTTTTGACGGTAATGAAGAGTACGTAGGGGTGGCGTTATGTTTGACTGTTTTGACGGTAATGAAGAGTACGTAGGGGTGACGTTATGTTTGACTGTTTTGACGGTAATGAAGAGTACGTAGGGGTGACGTTATGTTTGACTGTTTTGACGGTAATGAAGAGTACGTAGGGGTGGCGTTATGTTTGACTGTTTTGACGGTAATGAAGAGTACGTAAGGGTGACGTTATGTTTGACTGTTTTGATGGTAATGATAAATACGTAGGGGTGACGTTATGTTTGGCTGTTTTGATGGTAATGATAAGAACGTAGGGGTGACGTTATGTTTGGCTGTTTTGATGGTAATGATAAGAACGTAGGGGTGACGTTATGTTTGACTGTTTTGATGGTAATGATAAGAACGTAGGGGTGACGTTATGTTTGACTGTTTTGATGGTAATGATAAGTACGTAGGGGTGACGTTATGTTTGGCTGTTTTGATGGTAATGATAAGTACGTAGGGGTGACGTTATGTTTGGCTGTTTTGATGGTAATGATAAGTAAGTAGGGGTGGCGTTATGTTTGACTGTTTTGATGGTAATGATAAGAACGTAGGGGTGACGTTATGTTTGACTGTTTTGATGGTAATGATAAGTACGTAGGGGTGGCGTTATGTTTGGCTGTTTTGATGACGTTTAACTATCATTTAAGCAGTACATACTCCTTACTGTTCTAATTAACTCCCTTGTTCTATTGTTTGTTCTGGTTGGATACTCAAGTATTCAAATCCAGGATTACTGGTTAGGTTGTTTATGCTGCAAACATGTTCATTCGCCCTGTGTACTCGGGCATGAAATAAAAAAGACTTGTCATTTTTATCGTAGCATAGTACGTTAGCAGTCCGCTTAAGACGTCTTATCCGGGTACGCAATGTTTGAAAAAGAACAAAATTAGAATTGATACACATAAAATAAATATACGTTATACGACTTTACCTCAGTGGAAAATCATCTGACTTTCATATTGGGTATACTCATACGTTTGTACTAGTAATCGGACACAAAACAACAAGTAACGTAAACATTTGTCTAGATTTAATAGTGAAACTCCTTGAAATGGAACAACTCGTTTTAATTTCTTTCTGTAAAGCAAGATAAATTTGGAGTATATATTGGTTTAAACTTTTTTCTACGAGTATTTTGGAAGGCATTAATGAAAGAACAGTGTGCGAACAAGTATAAGTATAACAAAATAATACCCAGAGAGGCAAGATACACCTTTAAACATATTCAGATTAAAACAGCAGCGTAAAAGGATTTCACGAAATTGAAGCTTAAGCGGTATCATCCCATTATCCAAACATATTGTCATCCGAATAAGTTCGAGTTAACAAATAGTTTACATTAATAAAGTTCTTTGAATCGTAGCTCAGTTCAGAATTGTAAAAGCTCTTATAGTACTGTATTTGAAACCTGATTGTTAACTTGTACCATATACAGTGATTCTTAAACGTTTTAGGTTTTTTGACACCCGAAATAAGAATTTGTAGCGGTTTAGTTTCATTTCTTGTGTTCCGTTCTGTGCCGTTCGTGCCCGGCTGTTTCTGTTGGGTGATGGTTTCCCTATCCGGTTTTTCATTTTCATCTTTTTTGATAGTACATTCAGTACAATACTCATTTGCTTCACGGGTAGTTACCATACATTGATCAGGGTGTTGCCTTATACTATAAAGTTTGAAACCCGCTAGTCTTTGTTCTGGTTCAAATAGCGCGATTTAGTGAAAAGTAATTACGGACCCACGTAAAAGCTGAGCTTATGTTGTAAATGGTTTATTAGACTATATGACTGTCGGTAAGTATGGTCATGGGACATAATTATTATTAGGACTCTAAGAAGGTATAATTTCCTACGTAATTCGTACCTTTACGGTCGTGAAATAAAATAAGTCTCGGATAGATATTAATCCTGTATGTTCAACAGCTTGTTCTTTTAAATGTCATCGTGTCACCGTGTCGCCAAGTACATATTATTAATGAACCAGAGAGCTTAAACTTAAGTCAATGGGTTACGATTTCGTCAATGTACGAACTTGTGGGTCAACTATGTTGTTTATAAGCTACATGTATCTATTGTTACATACAGTAGTCACGTGAACAACAACATTTGATGATGTCATAAAGTGACGTCCATTTTTGTTCTCGACTTGTTCATCCCACAGTCATGACGTATGAACAATTTCCTCAGGGTAATTTGGGGATGTTGTCTAGTTCGCTGTAAGGAAAGCTTGATGAGTTTATGTGTTCAGTAAAGCTACGTTTAGATGACATAGAGAATGGCTTATTTGAGCCTAGGATCGCGTACGGACATGTATCTATTGTTACATAGGATTATGCTGCTCGTTATAACATGGAAGTGACATGTGTTTAAACTATAATGCACTTATAGCTTAATATTCGTTGATTTCGCGGATGAAATAGATCGCGAAATCAAATCTGATCGAATAACTGAAATGTAAATTACATTCTATTTAGATGTGTTTCTTTTCTTTTTATGCTATGATGTCCATTTTATTCTGACTAACGTATTATGTAAAATATTCCCAGGTCATGGAATACATTGAACAAATGTGTATATACAAATGTATATAATGTCGTCAAATAATACTACTACGATTAAAAATATAGCTAAATGTACCTTTAATGCTATGTTAAGACGTTCTGTAGCCATTGATGCAGTTGCTTCGTAATTCTGTTATTTATCTCTGTTGGATACTATGCCATGTGTTTGTATATTACTTATATGTACTTGTATATATTTGTTGTAAATTGGCCAAAGACATATTATTTGCGGATTTTGCTAATAAAAATTGAATTTTTAAATATACTCATATGATTAATACAGCCGAAAGGAAATCAAATATTTATCAGACAATATGTATTCGGTACACAATTACACTTAATATATTCTTGTGTAAAATAGAATGTTTGGGTCATCTTGTAAACATTTAAATTTATTCTAAATCGAGTTTATATATTATTGGGTGTCACAACTACTTTCTCCGCTTGTTTGTGCATATCTAAGACAGTGTTTTTGAATAGTTATGTTGTTTTATTATATAATACTAATAAGTTCATATATGTGTATTTGTATGATTCTATTAACGCCATTATCCATGTATATCTTTTTTGTATGGTTTCGTGTACTTGCTTTTACTATGTTATATGTACTAAATATTAAGGTTCTGTTCTGTTCTGTTCTGAAGTGGAAATTACTAGTAATATGCACTGTGGGTTTTTTGCAAATAAATGTTTTTTGTTTTTCTTCTAATACTAAGGTATTACAATGGTAATGTTTTCTTGCACAAGTATTCAGAAAATTGTATTACGGCAGAAAATAAAGAAACTAAAATATGTATTTGAACTGCAAGTTACTGCGTTAAAGAATATGATAAAATACTATTAGATGAATCACTTAATATTATAACAGAGCCGACCTTTATATATTTCTATACGAGCGGTGTTGATCGTTTTCTTGTTAAATAAGGCATATTTTATACAATTGTGAACAAATAATATTTTCATTGTTTAAAGTTTCTGTATTTTCATTTAAACATATTTTTGTATTTAAATTGTATGAATAAATGCCAACTGTTTGTGACGACAAACATGTCATGTCAAACATGTTTTATGCCAACACAAATTCTTCAACTATAACACATATAAATATTTTCGTTCATAGAATATTTACAAAAATATAATAGAAGATCGGATTGGGAAGGCAGCACTCAACTTAATCAGTCGGGCACAAAAAACATAAAAATATCACATACCATACTTACTCGGCATAGCTGTCTGAAGTCCAAGGAAATTTAAGAAAAACAGTAATAAAAAAGTTGAATGCCATAGTTTAAGCTAAATGACCCAGTTTCAGCAATAAAAAGCTCAATACCGTAGCCGAGTGATCAAGTCCCAACAAACTGAATGCCCCGCCGAATGATCTAGTTAGTTTCAACAGTAAAAAAGGCTAAAAAAACTATTTTTAGCTGTCTCTTGTCCCAAAATGTCCAAGAACAACCGAAAACGGCAAACCCCCAGCAATCGCACACAAAATTGATCGATGACAGTAAACATAAAGAATGTAAATAACCGGACAGGGCATGAATGGGCGCAAGGAAATGAAAAGAATCTACCAACAAAATGACTTCACACATAACCTCACAGCTGCCAATTGTATTATAGAAGATACTCGGAGCAATAAAATTTTGACTGGAAAAACTATTTTTTTAATGACCGTATAAACTGAAACTTTGTACATATATACATCTATTCCCAGACAATATGATTGTTATAAAAAAACGAACAAGAAACGAATGTAAGCGATCAATATGACCTGCTTATCAATTAATCTACATTGTCTAGGAGGCTGATATCATAGAAATATATCATAAATTTGTCAAGATAATGGTAGATGTATCCTTTAATTAAATTAAAGATAGACAGCAACTTAAGTAGAATGTCACATATAATATTTCGATAAAATCAAATTTCTTCCATTAAAGTCTAGCATGATATTTTCTCTTCCTAGGAATTTTTAGTCGGTAAAAAAAAATTCCGGATAAAGTAGGGATGGAAACATGTTTTTATACCTGCATGATATCATTTTGTTTGATCCCTATATTTCCTTGTCCTTTTTTCGAGCGATACCTTGTCTTCATGTCTCAATATTACTAAAATAAAAATGTTTATGTTCTTGTTAAGATGTTTATAGACCTGATGACAAGAGAACAATAAATATAGATATATATGAGCCGTTCCTAAAGATAGTATATATAGGAATTATGTAATCATGTATAGAAAAGGTTCTCAAATGAGAAAAATGTCATGTTCTTGGATTAAATGTTAAGTAATTGAACACAATAGCACTCTCTTTTAGATTTTTTTCTCTTGAATTATCTTGAAATAACTTCTGTCGTTGCTATGGTGACCGATTTCTGAAAAGTACCCATATTGAGAAAAACCAGGGGTTAGTGGTTATAAACAGTACTTTTCTCTATAAGCTAATATTCATGTTTTTGATACGTTACATAAAAATATATAATTATAAATTGTGATACAATTTTGAAACGTTTACGTCAAGAACTTATCAAATACTCGATTTCTAAAATGTTTGTCAACGTTACGTAAATAACGTTTGAATGAGGTTTGCAACGTCACTCAAAAAGTTGGCGGTAGTGGTAAGTTTTAAAAGTCTGTAATTTGGTAAATAGATGTTGAGTCGTAAATGTTGAATTTTGCTCAGATTGTCAGAAAACTGTTTAAAAAGTCTCGTCTTTCTAACGTTATATTATCATGATTTTCATAATTGTGTCACTAAGCCCGGTTTTCCTGGAGAATGGCTCATATAATTATATACGTTTTATGTTTACCACAAACAATCTATATATACCGACCTTTATGCAACAATGGTTACCAAATTAGAACGGTACTGACACGAATCAGAGCTGTGAATACAGAACAGAACAGAATTTATTTTCGACAACGTGTACAAAGTACTAGTCATATACATATTTACAAACATAGCATACATGCAATTAGATAGAGGAAATCATATAAACATAGTTAGTTAGATAGAATTGATATTTTTAGCTCTTATGAATATTTAATATACAAATATATTTTACGTCGTTGTGTAATTGTACAAATGTAGTATGTGATGTTTTTATGTTCTCTGTGCTCTGCTGGTTACGTTGGGTGCTGCCTTCCATGTCCAACTTTCTAGTATATTTTTGTATGATATTTTCACATTTTAGAAGTTGAATAAATTTAAACATGGAAGGCCTTGTGACATAGTAATTAGGGGTATAATTTCTTCGTAGTTCAGTGACAAATACAAATAAAAGGGAAAATGTCTTCTGGTTCTTGTGTGTGGCAACAATGTAATAGGTCCCTTTCTATTCTTTCTCTTCCATAACGTCCCGTTGTAACACGAAAGAGTAATAGGGAAGGTAAGCTTAGAAAAATACATTTTAGTTTTCATAACCAAACAATGATCTAAAATTACATTACAATTCTTAAAAGAACATATCAATAGGAGAGATACCAGCTAGCTATTGGCGTTGTAAAAGTGGGCCTTACTGCATCTGTAGCACAAGCAATTTTTCAATCGATACCGATATACCGGTATGCCGGAAATGTATCATTTACAACGAACCGGAAGTTTTTACTGCAAAGTTTACGTTAATTCATTCATAAATATGTCAAGTGATATTTATTTTAAGTTGTAACTACTTTTAAATCGCACATGCTGATGCAAGATGTTTTGTGAAGGAACGAAACATATTTTTTGAGTTTGATTTGTTTATTTGCAGAAACAACTGTAACAGTATATTCAATACATGCTTATTATGTATTTTATTGAGTTATTTTGTCATTTTTGAGCGCACAAACAAATATGACCAGTTTGCTGTTTTTGCGGGGCGTCTATAGTACCAGCCATTTTGGCAGGTGTGTTTTGTTGCGGTAATAATGTACAGCTTTGTTTCCTCTATGCGTATATGGATTAAGCCGCGGGTTGTGTAAGAATATTATACTATTCTTGTTTATAAGGTAATACTAGTACTTATTGTTCGAAACTACGTTCTGTCAGTCGAAAACTGTGCTGAACAAGTAATGCCTCGGTCAAAACAATATCGTAAATGAGTACACCAATTTTAGATTGTATGTACATATTGTTATAGTTAAAATAATCTTTAGAAGTTGCATATTGGTATAGACACCGCGGACATGTCGTGCGGAGCCCTCAAAGTTTTGTCATTTTATGCTATGCTGAATTACATGCAATGAAAACAACCGTTACCATTTCGTCACATCTTTGGTATGTCGCGATCGTGGAACAAACAACTGACTTCCCGCACTCGAGGAGAATAATCTACCACTGATATATATATTCACGCCATGTGTCATTATGTTGGGTAATTGTTGAACAATACCCCTGTTACAGTGCATTATGGTCCACCCTGACTTTTACTTTAGCATTATGAACAGTCATTGCATTCTTCATTTCATGTCTTTCCGAATTACCCCCAAACGAGTTAACATTGACATTACCATGTCCAATAAAATACCTTCTTCAAATGACATCCATTGTGGGAATGGGATCTTGAATGAAAATTATGTTTTACGCTTGATTTTTTTTAAAAAGTGGGTCTCGTTTTGGGGAATAATAAAGTGCAATAAAAACTTGTGTTTACGTGATTAAAGTTATGGAATTGCACCGTCTGACACTTGGCTTCAAGAAATCTAATTACACTAAAGAGCCATTGGGTACAAATTATGTCCAAAATGGGAATAATTACTCAAGCTGTGACGTAATTATATGACATTTTTTCGGTTATTTCGGCAATGAGTACAGTTGTCTCGGGAATTTTATCGGAGTGGCTGTATAACCCGGGATTACTATGTTAGGCTTCACCAGGCGGGTTTTCTTTACCTTAAACTACACATCACAAGGACAATCGTCACAGCAGCACACAATAGAACCACGTGTCATCTGAAATAAACGAAGCAGTCTTAAAAGTTCAAAATTATTATTAAAAATCAGACAGGAAAGGCAGCACTCAACTTGAACAGCCGAGCACAGAAAACACACAACTGAAAGAGAAAATGGACTAATCGCTGAAAGTCCAAGTCCCAGCTTAGTTGCAAAATGACACGGACAACAACAAGGTAAGAAGGCTAACGATTGAAAGGAACAGTTAACGAACAGGCACATTGAAAAAAAGGAAATTGTTTAAAATAGCCTACTGTACCAAATGAAATAGACCTCTCACTAACATTTATAGACTGTTTCTGAAAGATTTCCCATTTCAAAGAGTAGACATGATTGAACTTATATATACTTGCTTTTGTGTCTCTAATGGACAACTCCGTCGAGTCAATGTAACATTTTCCCTAATGTTTAGTGCTTTTTGCTCATTATTTTACGATTGTCGCTTTCAATATTTGTTTAAGTGTGGTTCAACGCCTCACATTCATAAAAGTGTTTGAATCAGTTGAATGTTCAGACACAAGCTCAAAACAAAAGCAGTTATGTTATTGATGTTTCTTATTTCAGAAATTGGAGTCTCTGCTCTCGTCCGTAGTGAATTTTCTCGATTTATGTTAACGAACCAATCCTGTTTAAAGACCCAAGGGACGTTATAAAAGCTAATTTAAACACTACTGTTACTTCTAGGCTAAACACAGACACGAAATCTAATAGAAATCCTCACATGCTTATATGTCATGAATTAGAATTCCAATCGTGATTTCTAGCTGACTCAGCGATGGCTTCAGACAATTTTAAGAGTGTGTATTAATATTTAATACAACATTCTCGCTCAAAATCATCGATTTTAAAACATATACTCTTGTTTGCCCTTCCTCTGTGCAGGGTTCTATTATTAGATTCGTGAGCTTCGGAACACCATTGACAATACTGGTTACACTCAAACCTGTCTCCAAATCGGAACCAAATACTACACTTACGTCTCGAACCGTTTCCTATTGACACTGGACGCTTTTAGTTCCTGGTTAGATGACTGGTTTGATTAATTTTCTTACTAACGTGTGAATTGTAGAAAATGTTCCTTCTGGACAATAATTGTAGACTTTGTGCAATACGTAGGTCCATGTACACATAGAGGTGTACGCAAACATCAAATCTACACTCCGCCAGTTGTCAAACAATAATTTAGTTGACCAATGATAAGTTTATCTTTAGTATCAACGTGTGCCTCCGCGCTCGCCGTCTAATCTGGCGACCTGGGTTCATATACGGGTGAAGCACTCAATGCATATGCCTGCCATATTTCAGGAGAATGCTGACTGGAAAATAAAGTTTATGTTCGTTATTTTGTGGACAAAATGCACTTTGGATATAACTTAAAGTATACTATGCCCATTTGAACAATTCGCAAAACAAATATTAATCCTTTTTGGATGATGTCAATGGCTAAAAACATACATAATGGGGAACAGTGTAATAAAAGTGCGGCTGAAAATATCTAAGTCGCATTATTACGTGAGACAACTTCAATAAATTAAATAAATATTTTTAACAAATTCAGTATTTTAATATTTTTGTCATGTAATAAAGTAACATAGCGAAATATATTCATCTGGGTACTTTTTTACTGTCTTCTCATAATAATCAAACATAGACAAGGGATGTACGTATTCATGCAAATTTGTCTAAAACAGTGATTGAAAATACCTAACTTTTTTAAGAGTTCTAAATTATAACCAAACAAAAACAACAGGATAGGTTTCGTATGTCGTTGGTGATAATATCATAAAAAATAAGAACCTTTGACAAACAACATTTATAGGATTAATAGGGAAATGGTTTCAAATTAGTTTCGCCAGGAGATATACACAAGCACGTATTAAAACAACCAATTGATCACACAGCAAGTGGACAGAAAAGCAAACTCAGAAGTATTTCAAATATACCAATTAAATATCGCTTCCGTCGGCTAAGATCGGTTTAACCACAGTGCTGGTCATCCTCCGTCAGTTGCTACTCACCATTTAACAACACTGCTCTCGTCGGCTAAACTCTGGGACAACAGTAGTCCCGTCGGCTGAAATGATATGCATCAAATAACCGCTCCCATCCATTGCAGTCCACCATATCACAACAGCACCCCGTTGGCTGTAGTCAACCATATCACAACAACGCCCCGTCGACTGTGATCCACCATATCACAACAGCACTCCGTCGGCTATAGTTCACCATATCACAACAGCGCTCCGTCGGCTATAGTCCACCATATCACAACAACGCACCGTCGGCTGTAGTCCACCATATCACAACAGCGCTCCGTCGGCTATAGTCCACCATATCACAACAACGCACCGTCGGCTGTGATCCACCATATCACAACAGCACTCCGTCGGCTATAGTTCACCATATCACAACAGCGCTCCGTCGGCTATAGTCCACCATATCACAACAACGCACCGTCGGCTGTAGTCCACCTTATCACAACAGCGCTCCGTCGGCTATAGTCCACCATATCACAACAACGCACCGTCGGCTGTAGTCCACCATATCACAACAGCGCTCCATCGGCTGTAGACCACCATATCACAACAGGGCCCATCGGCTGTAGTCAACCATATCACAACAGCGCATCGTCGGCTGTAGACCACCATATCACAACAGCGCTCCGTCGGCTGTAGTCCACCATATCACAACAGTGCCCCGTCGACTGTAATCCACCATATCACAACAGCACTCCGTCGGCTGTAGTCAACCATATCACAACAGCGCACCGTCGGCTGTAGTCCACCATATCACAACATCGCTCCATCGGCTGTAATCCACCATATCACAACATCGCTCCATCGGCTGTAGACCACCATATCACAACAGCGCCCGTCGGCTGTAGTCCACCATATCATAACAGCAATCCGTCGGCTGTAGTCCACCATATCACAACATCGCTCCGTCGACTGTAGTCCACAATATCACAACAACGCCCCGTCGACTGTAATCCACCATATCACAACAGCACTCCGTCGGCTGTAGTCAACCATATCACAACAGCGCACCGTCGGCTGTAGTCCACCATATCACAACAGCGCTCCATCGGCTGTAGTTCACCATATCACAACAGCGTTCGATCGGCTGTAGTTCACCATATCACAACAGCGCCCCGTCAGCTATATTCTGTCATATTACAACAGCGCCCCGTCGGCTATATTCTGTCATATCACAACACTGCATCTGTGGGCTGCACTTCGACACATCACAGCACAAAGTCGGCAGTAGTAATCCATTGTCAAGTTAGCAAAACGTGCGATTAAACAATTAATCTAAATAACTTCATAGAGCGTTGACTTACCCTCTTCTGTTTCTTTTCCCAAGTGACATTTCCAATAATTTATAGTGACTTTAATCGTGAGAAACACTGAAATTGCTGAAAATTAATCGATCAATTAAATATACTTTCTGAAATCCGATCTATACACAAAGAGAATTTATTTATCAATGAATCGTTGATATCGCTAGCATTATGCTCGATTTCTAAAGAATTTGTTAATTAAGTGTCTTTGGCCAGGGCCGAGGATTACAACTAATACTTACACTCAGCACTCTAATATTGAAAAAGTAAAAATATGAGCCATTATTTGTCCTTGATTGCACATCTAGATGATGAAAATGTACAAACAAATTTATATGAGCTTTAAAATACCGTTTGATACATTTTCTTTGCCATTGTTTACCATTTATGAGGTATAAATGTAATTTGTGAATCTGAGTGCCACTCTCAGCACTCAGACTGGTAAATTACAATTATAGCTTACATAAACACTAAATTACATATGGAAGTAAGCTAAAATAATATTTAGTACAAATTTAACATTATTACAACTTCTTGATCTCAAAAATTGTCGCTATGAACCTCAAAAGAGTACATTTCAATATATAAGTGTTGAGTGCTGGGTGTAAGTATTGGTTGTAATCCTGGGCCCAGAAGTAATACATGTAGTTGACCATGTATTGACAACACCATTCGCTCAGTCTATTATTCGCAAGTACATATTTCACCTTTTATTTTCTACATTTTTTCAAAGTTTGATAGAAAGGAAGGATAAACGTTTTAAAGGAGCGTCACATTCACCAGATCATACCTCCTCTCAAAATAGCATCGAGAACGTGCAGTGTAAAATAGTGGCAAATATCTAGGGGAATTAGTAAAACATCGTCTAGCCAGATATCAAACACACACAATCACTCACAACTAACATAAATAGATAAAATAATGGGGGGGGAAGTAAAATCTGAATACGTAACTGTACGAACGGATACTAATCAGCAGCATTCAATAGAAACACAAAGCAAGCACAACCCGAAGGTATCAATGTAAACGAAAAGTCACAATGCGTACTCGCATAACATACTAACACTACGGCAGTCACAATCGCCAAGGACAACCGTCAAATTGAACAACGGAACATGAAAAGGCACAGTGATAGATAAAGTACAATCCTCCACACGTCTGGAGTAACAAAGCTCCCAGAAACCGACACATCACCAGAAAACATGGTAAAAAAGAACAACATAAAAGACACAGGGACACAAATTATTTTTGTAGTGTTATTTTTAACTCTATATTGGACACAAATACTGCACATAACATGTTAGCCATAAACTACAAGTTGGTATCGTACAAAAATGTTGGAGGAATCACTTTTATTTTATAACGGTAACTTGAACACATAGATAAGGACAGACGAGTGACTTTAGAAACCATGATGATAAATCTTGTACTGGCCGGAAGTTTTATCAAGGTTGAAATACAAATAAAAGATAAAAAACTGAATATCCTTAAAACGAGACAAACTCCGAATTGCTCAGTTTAAAAACGGTCACATAATATATGACACAAATACAAATAGCCAAAAAAGCTCTATCTTACGACACAAAGGAACATGTTTATTTTGGAAGCAACATTTACTTTCGTATTGCAAATGAAACAACTATGATTTGATTAGTCGTCGTAAGTGAGTGATGTTTCTTTGGTTTAAATGCGAAGTTCCATTGGACAATACCGTATTGACCACATGTTTCCGAAAATCACAAGATCTTGACCGAGTGTTCTGAACGTTTGCAATTGTCTTCGTGTTTGAGCAAGTTTATGACTGCCAAGAGAATTCGTTAGCTTTTTTAGTGTTTTCGGCTTATTAGGTTATCCTTTATGTTAACTTTATTATGTCCAAATGTTTTTCGAGCTCTCGAAGTGTAGAATCTATTTCGTGACAATCCGGTTGAACTTATGTATGTGTTAATAAACTGCTTTCATGGAAAATACAAATACTACGAAGCAATCAACTTAAGAAACAGTAATCAAGGGTTATTTGTAGTTATTACAACAGATTAAATGTGGAAGAGATGGCGACGTTTGATATATGATGTCGGCGAGATTCGTTTGGTCAGAGAACGCCAACATTGTTCAACAATTCGTAGTCATACCTAATATTTTTCCACGAAGTACAATTTATTTTCACATAGTTCTCATTGACTAGAAAAACAAGCTATATTTGGTGACTTTGATCTGGTGATCTTCCAAATCAATTTATTGTCAAGCATTAGGTATGTACATAATATAATATAAATGTAATACAAACAAATTTATATAGGGAAGGCTGAGTATAGCACAACAACCAACTTCATTTAAAATTTAACTAATTAACTTCAAAGATCATCCAACATTGTGTAAGGTGTTTTACAAACCATTTCAAGAATACGGTATCGTCATTGGTCAATTTCAAGACAGAACCAACCAACCAAACAATCTGATTCACTTTTAAAGTTAAAATATCAAAGGGTGGCAGAACGGCTGAACTGCTGAAAGCAGCCCTCCAAAATCGGTATCTTAACCCTTTTTTTATCCAGTTCCTTTTTTTTCAAGAATCACCGTATTCAACATAATCATGTTCATTGTATTTCTACTTTCAGCCTTCAAACTCAATATGCGAAGAAAGTGAACTTACGGAAGACCAAAGGCGAGGTACGTTGAGATAAGTTTAGGGGAATACCGACTATATGGCTGATGTATGGTCTAGTTTTATTAAGCGTAATGACACGTTATCATAATATACATTATATATACATGTATAATATAGATATAAAAACAATTGCGATAAATAGTTTGCACATATAGTGGGTTCGAACCTATTATCTACGGCATCATCGTCTAGCAATGTTAGGTTCATACGCCCTGAAATAGGTTGTGCATATAACTGAATATTATCACAACTATCACTATAAAGGGTGCAGTATACCCAAAATGCAGATTTCCCTCTGGCCGACACACACCTTTCTATGTTAAGAACACGGTTTCACTGTCAGTCACACACCTGAGAAAAAATGAACATTTTGTTGAGGTTAAAAATCCTAGAGCCCGCAAAAAACACAAAAATAACAGCTCACAAAGAAACATGTTGACACATTAAGCCACAAAGTAGTCATTTGTTTAGGTCGCGAAAACTTGTGAAAAAGGCGCAAAAATCAACATCTTCGACTCGAAATAAAAATAGTTTAGATAAGAGGTAGCCCTATACAGTAACCATGTTTGACTAACTTAATGCACGACTTAGTTTCGCATTTTTCAACAGTTTTTATTCAAACCATTTCAAAAGTCATGACCCTTGCACATACTTTATTGCAAACTCGTAGTAACCCATTATATCAACACAAAACTTGCGCTTAGATTATTGTTACTAATAATAAAACAGCCCAGATACACAGCCTTTGTCTTATATTTACGATATTGACCATGGCCAATTCAAATATTTGGCTTCTCTGGGTATACTGCTACCTAACCAATATCGATGGGCTACATCATACTACTTTTTATACGATTATATGTTACTCGTGAAGTTCTTGACCCGCATGACCGTGTTGAGCAGTACGGATCAGCAGTGACCTGTCGGACAACCTGTTATTGTCACATGTATACGGGTTTACGAGTTTAGTCTTAATGCATGTACTTTGCCTGTTCCACAATCACCGGTACGTTACATGCGGTTAAATATATCTAACATAGAGCCCCATACTACTGCAATACGATGTATAGCACGGAGAATTTGACGTGATCCTGACCTTTATGCATGAATATATTGCAAGGTTCTTGCGTTGAATATATAATTACCGCGAGCAAATCGTGCAATATAAGTCCTTTAGATTAGTGTTGGTATAACATCTCGAGCGTCTTCGCGATACTTCCCGCAACCGGGAATATAAATAAAGACAATATATCAGCTGTTAAATTATGCTTATAGAAGGTCAAGAGTCGTTTCAAATTCTCCGTACAATACTTGTAGTTAAATTATAACCACGTGTACTATTGTAATGCATTGTGTTTTTTTTCAATCTAGAATTAAGAAAGGCATTTATCATGTTTGAGAAAGGTGGCAAGAACAAGATGTCAATACGAGATTTAGGTGCACTGTTACGATGTCTAGGCTGGAATCCTTCTGAAAGGGAACTAGAAGAAGCTAAACACGAACTGGTTGTTAGTTGTAAGTATATACCTTGACTTGTGTGGATCTTTACTTGTTTAGTTGGACATTGTGCCTTGTATGTGTTTTATGTGCTCGGTCGGTTCATTTTGGCATTGTGCCTTGTATGTTTTTATTGTTTTCTGTGTTCAGCTGGTTCAGTTGGGCATTGTGTCGTGTATCTTTTAACGTTTTCTGTGCTCGGCTGGTTCAATTAAGTGCTGCCCTCCCTGTCTGACTTAATTTTATCTTTTTGATGAAAGTATCAAACAAATATTACAATAATAAGGATAACTTTATTTAGAATGTATGACATGTTTGGTTTTAGACCAATTTTTAATAGGGTTCACATCAGCATGGATTATAGACAATGATTTACATGATTTCATTGTAAATATTAGCAGAAGAAAACATTAACCTATTGAGTCAAAAATAAAGAGTAAAACAAAATGAAACAAAAACACAACATCATGATGTAAAAGTAATGGTAATGGTGTTTGCAATGTCGTTATGAAACATGTACATACGATTACATCATGTGGCAACAGTATACTCACAGTAGACAGGAGTTTTTTAATTGTTTGAATGTATCTGAAGTACGTACTTGTTGGACTTTTATCGTCGCCTAACACCATTTTGAAAACTATTACATGTATTTACTTTGAAACTTTAAAACTCGAAACTTGAAACTTGAACATAAAACTTTTTACACAATTAATGTGATGCAGCTTCCCAGTATGTTTTCTTAGGTCTAATACTTAAAGATCGTACATTGTAGTACTTGCGACCTTTATGATTCTTCTAAAAAACATTTTTTTCTGAAAATGCTGATCATAGCATTTATTTGCAAGTCGGCTTTCTGCTGAAGCATGGTGGGAATATTCGAGTATATAAGAGAGAACATGTTCAATGAAGCTTCTGTGGCTGGATGATTATTGTCACAGACTTCCGCTGGATGATTATTGTCGCAGACTTCCGCTGAATGCTTATTGTCACAGACTTCCGCTTGATGATTATTGTCACAGACTTCCGCTTGATGATTATTGTCACAGACTTCCGCTGGATGATTATTGTCGCAGACTTCCGCTGAATGATTATTGTCACAGACTTCCGCTGAATGATTATTGTCACAGACTACCGCTTGATGATTATTGTCACAGACTTCCGCTTGATGATTATTGTCACAGACTTCCGCTGGATGATTATTGTCACAGACTTCCGCTTGATGATTATTGTCACAGACTTCCGCTTGATGATTATTGTCGCAAACTTCCGCTGAATGATTATTGTCACAGACTTCCGCTTGATGATTATTGTCACAAACTTCCGCTTGATGATTATTGTCACAGACTTCCGCTGAATGATTATTGTCACAGACTTCCGCTTGATGATTATTGTCACAGACTTCCGCTTGATGATTAATGTCGCAGACTTCCGCTGGATGATTATTGTCACAGACTTCCGCTTGATGATTATTGTCACAGACTTCCGCTTGATGATTATTGTCGCAGACTTCCGCTGGATGATTATTGTCGCAGACTTCCGCTGGATGATTATTGTCACAGACTTCCGCTGGATGATTATTGTCGCAGACTTCCGCTGGATGATCATTGTCGCAGACTTCCGCTGGATGATTATTGTCGCAGACTTCCGCTGAATGATTATTGTCGCAGACTTCCGCTGGATGATTATTGTCGCAGACTTCCGCTGGATGATTATTGTCGCAGACTTCCGCTGGATGATTATTGTCGCAGACTTCCGCTGGATGGCTATTGTCGCAGACTTCCGCTGGATGATTATTGTCGCAGACTTCCGCTGGATGATTATTGTCGCAGACTTCCGCTGAATGATTTTTGTCGCAGACTTCCGCTGGATGATTATTGTCGCAGACTTCCGCTGGATGATTATTGTCGCAGACTTCCGCTGAATGATTATTGTCGCAGACCTCCGAATCTCATGTCTATCATATTTATGAGTGCAATCCCCACTTGTGGTGTAGAATGAATTGGATGTAAGGGAGCATGTGTATGTAACGAAGGCCAAAATATAACTATTTACTGTTGTTCCTATAGACGTCACACATTGGGGTTTCGTTTTACGAATTCATATTAAAAATCTCAATGTAGTAACACAACTCTTAAAGAGAAATATTATGAATGTTTTCTCTTTTCGTTCGCCGAAAATACATTCTTCATTCATATGAAATGACGTTCATATTGGTGAAATAAACATTTTGTCGTTGACATTGGTGTATTTGGAGAGAAAGATGTCTCTGATACAAGAACTAGCCTGTGATGACAATTCAAACTGTTGACTTAAACGTTTAAAATCAAAATTACGACCAAAATCAAGCTAACAAAAAACGTTTTGACAGATGTATGATATGAAACCTGAGGCAATGCCATAGGAGAAGACGAATCATTTTATATCTATATCTACATATTGATAAATACAATACAGGTACCTCGCAGCCATACAGAACTGGGTTATCACCTAGTCACCCACCGAAGAGACACACACAGAACGTCCCATAAACATCCCGAAGTACGCCTATTTCTATGAATGACACACTGCAAGGTCTCTTAAATTTGCATACTTACATAAAGGAACTTTCATGTAAGATAACTACACTGCAGTAAATGTACGGGTGACAGTGTACAGCCGCTACAACGGCAAACAAACAAACTTACATGACAAATACTTGCACACATTAAAACAATACACTAAAACAATAAACAAGCATTGCTAGTTCTTCTAATTGGGAATCACTATATAAGGTAATCCTCTTATATCCTGTTCTTAGCGTTTATTACACCTTACTTACGCCCAATGTTTCTATTTTCTCATATAGTATGAGATCTATTTTTAACCATTAGCCGGAAGGCATTCTTTGGTTTCTCGTTCATGACGTTTATCCCACAGTTTAAATATTTATGTTGCCTCATATAACATACGTATATTTAGATACTTTGAAAGAAGCAATGACATCGTTTGTGATTGTGAATGGATCTCCTATCCTTTTGTAAACCCTTGAAATCGGCAATGGTATCATTTGTGAACCGATCACAATTTATAGATTTTTATCGGCAACATACGTAATAGGATATACACGGAGTGTCAATATATCTAGTATCTCCTATCCTTTTATACCTTGTGTACGTGCTAATTTTGTAATGAATGTATTCCTGTAAGCCATGGTATATGCTAGAGAGACGTACTGGACGTATATAAAGACATTCATTGAGACAGTCTTGATTACAAGATATACGCTCACAACAATTACTTGACACTTGGTTACTATAGAGATACAAGCTGAGAAGTTAGAGATTTATTTTTTGATTGGCTGGTGGCACTAAATAGAGTCTTAGTTTTGTTCTAGGAAGGATAATGAACTATCGGACTGGGAAGGGAAGCGCTCAATAGAAACATCCGAACTCGAAATGCACAAACGAGAACACACAAAAAGAAAAGAAAATAGGACATACTAGCACCACAAGCATACGTCATGCACTATGATCATTGTTATGTCGTGTTTATTAAAAAAACTTTAGTTATACTAAACACTTGAAAGATAACTGTTTGATTTGGTGCATAAACGCAATGCTATCAATGTGTGAGTCTAATGTTCGATTTCATGTTAATGTAATTTTAGTGTTGGTCAGTTGATGAACTATATCGTAGTTAGTTTGATGTTTACTCTGTCCCTACCTGCCTGACGCCTTACATAAACAGGTTGGATGAAATTGCATGTTCTCAGACAAAACTTGGCTCATAAGACAAATTGGCTTGTTGCATAAAACGCGAAACTCATTCTTTATTGTGGCAACTTACTCATGAAATCTTTTCCTGAACACGATCTCAAGTATCATCGCAAGTTGTAATCTCAGCTGATCTTGTTTAGGCGATTTTTCTCGTTTATTTTGCCCTTCGTTTTCATTTAAAATCTGGTGTGCGTGCGTGCGTGCGTGCGTGCGTGCGTGCGTGCGTGCGTGCGGGCGGGCGGGCGGGCGGGCGGGCGGGCGGGCTTCCGGCGGGCGGGCATGCGTGCGTGCGGGCGTGCGATTTTTCTTAAACATGTACCATTTGTGCTTTAACCGAACATGTTAAAATTAATTATGTCGGTTCTCTCAAATAAAATCAATGTTTCAAAAACATCATTATTTGTATTGTCTAAAACTGCATTCCCGTTTACAGAGAACTACTTTTAAATTGTTTTAAATCTCAGCTGCAAGGGATTCGCGCAAATGAATTCCCCATTTATTTGAAATAAGTGTTTCGTATTTATCATAGTTGTACAATACAGGTTGAAGACTGAAAGTGTTGGTACTATGTTTTCTTTTATTTATATACATTTAACTGAGTTACGCGCTAAGCCCTTGGAGTCTTGTTGCGTGTTTATGTTTTACACATTTTCTGCAACTCTATTTTTGTTCATTGTCTGAATTATTTGCGTTTTTTATCCCGGAAACACATTTTAATTAGATTTTAAATAATTGAAACTCATTGAACAAGCTAACTAATATCTCAGTACCGTAGCTAGGCGGATTAATCACGACTGTATGATTAGATGAAGAAGCGGGAACTTCTTTTTACAACGACGCTAATATTTTTCCGAAAAAAGACAATTTAGCTCCGTGTTTGAGAATAACCGCTACTTCATCACCAAAAACTTATAAGAACGTTACGTTCACTAATAAATCTATAATACATATACTATTCAATAGTTGGTACTTACAGTTTATAACCGAAGCATTGTCACATTTTTTGAGCTCGTAATAAATATTCGGTGCAAAAACAGAGTCTGTAATTTTTCCGAATTTCAATAAATTATTCCAGCTTTAGCCCAGCTGACTAAGTAGTCAAGGTAGTCGATGTTTTGAATGTGAAGGATTAATGTTGGTAGGGAAACAAACTGTTCCGTTTCTTAAACCTGTCCAGATTGTGCCGGTCCGGTGTTCGTTAATCACGTGTCTGTTCTCCTGAGGTCGAGGTTAAGCATTCAACATGGTTTCCTGTCATGGAATGTAATGTTTTTAGCAGTTACGTTGGGCTTTGTATGTGCCTCTTTGTTTTCAGTTAGTCGTGGTATGTGTCATTTAACGTCTTTTCTGTGCTCGGCTGTTTAGGTGGAGTGCTGCCTTCCCTGTCCGACGATGTCCTATTAACTTTTTCAATGGCATTGACTACGTTCATATCGTCCACTTGTCGAACAGTTATTTGATGTTTGCCAAAGCTGTTCTGTGAAAACATGTTAGCACTAACCCGTTGTCATACGTATGTTGGAAAACGGCACTTAATAACACTACAACAACAAGGCGGGGAAATATCAACACAGCGAACAATGAATGAACAATAAAGGATGAGCATGTTGTTATGATTGTGTGAAGCAACTGCGACCAACGCTTTGCAACGGTATAATCAACAAGTCACTCCTAGTCGCTACATTGACTCGCGATGAAAACAAACAGACTGTAACGTACTTGTTAGTCTTTACCAATCGATATGAAAAACCCACAACAGTTTCGACTAAATTCCGTTGATATGCTTTCTACTTAATTGACTCAGAAGTTGTCTAGCACTACAGGAAATAACAACAGTAAAATAATATAATGAAACAAACATTAAATTCGCATTTGCAACAAGTCGCAATCTTTTATTATACTTAAAACCGTTGCTATGATACGGGGAAGTTTGTTTTATATGTTTCGCACCATCTTTGACTATTGACGTCATCGCTTCTATTTGGAACAATTTACGACAGCGGATATCAGCCGCGGGTCGAAATATCGCAGCCATTTTCTGGGAAAGACATATTCTTCAACTCTCATTTCACAGAACGCAAGTAATTTATCTGGAACGAATAAAAATGCAGACGAGATTCTATTTGTTAAGTAAGAAGACACATAAAAATAGAAAAGTGTTTGCATTGTCCTCCGCAGACTACCTATAGACATCGCTGGCTTAGAATTAGAAGGCCGTAAGTACAACTTACGACCTTATTAGACTCATGCATATTTGAAATCTGCATCACAAGGCGCTTTTATGAGCATATTTTCTTGAAAATCGGAAGTACATGTAGTCAAGTTGAACAAACTTATTTTAAAAAGCTTATTTCTCCATAAATAAAGAGTAGTTTTCAGACCGTTGTTTCTTGTTTTCTCAAAATATTGATTTTGTACGTACGACCTTCTAATTCTAAGCCAGCAACATGTTTATTAATGTACTTTTAAATACTGGTTATAGAGTATCATCGATCCATACAATGTATGATATGTACAATATAGCTATTGCAAGCATTTGCTATTGGTTCGGATCTTCTAATTTTCAAATTCATACAAACAGAATAATGAGTAATGAGTGTAACCTCTGACCAAGCAGTCGTTTGTCAAAGCACGAGGTTTTCCTTACGAGACATAAAATAAATTTAGGAAGAAATTGGACTTTGAAATATGTCACAAACATATAACGCACAAGTTAGCTACTGAACTATTTATAGAAACAAATACTACCGGTATTTGTCGGCTCACCAAATGATGTCAATCTAAACTTAACTACTCGGCCATTGTTTCAGCTATATGCATGTATATGTAATTATTGCGTTAGATCAAGACAAACATGCTACCGTTTTAAATCGAAGAAATTATGATAGTTCTAAAGATCACACTATGTTCCCGGATAAAGCTAACTTAGTTACGTAATCCCAACGCAGTGCAAAGATGGCCGACCGAAATGTGGCATTACTTTGTTATCTACACAATTTTAATACATAAATATATGTCACAGTTGATACATCGCAGAAAATATGATAGTTTTGAAGATGTACTGTATGATTTACACAGGTTATGAGTTAAGGACTGGATGTCTAATGGAATGAACAAGTTTTAAGTTTCACAACACACAATGCACGACCATGGGTAAAGTTTGTACTCATATTCTATAATTAATTGTCAGAGGCTACAACTCCACTGGTTTTAAGAATTCGTTCATAACTAAAGCGACGTAAACTGTTCTCTTCGGTTTTGTTTCACTTTTCTCGTTCAGTTGTGTGTTGGACATTGTGCCATGTAATTATTATTGTCTTTGTTGCTTTTTATGTGTATGTGTTCTGTGCTCTGCTGTTTTAGTCGAGTGCTGCCTTCGACTATTTATTATCTTTTGGGATTGGTATCAATTAAAAACAAACTAATTCATTAAGAACAATCTCAGCATTAATTTGTCTTAACGCTTTCAGAAAATCACGTTGAATATCGAATTTCCATTTACGATCATTGAAGCTTTAATGGTTATACTATCACGTACAAGCAATGAGCTGTTTTAATCTCTTTTAGCTCGAGGTTCTGTCACGTTTTCTGAGATAGAGCGATTCATGGCACGGAGAGGAGGTATATTTTACGGCTGCAAGGATAAAGAAGATATTCAAGAAGCATTTCAGGTACTTAAAGAATATAATTCAAATAGTATTGATAGTGCTATGTTAATGTTCTGTGATACTCGATGTCTGTCGGCCATGTTTTATTGATATTACCCATTGTATATAATATTTACACTTATAGGTATTAGTTCATAATGCAATTTGTAGCACTCGGTTGTTGTATGTGTATCGCATCTGTGTGCTTTTGTTTCAAGTGGGTATTAGTGGTACAGTAGTAGTTGTGCCACTGCTAGTAAGAACACTGCGACCATTGCTTGTCACTGTTTATAACAACACTACGACCGGCGTATGTTAATGCTAGTTATAACACTGTAACCGTTGTTTGTCACTGAAAGTTGCCACACCATGTTCGCTGTCTACCTTGTCTAAGACACAGGCTATATTGCCTGCACTTACAATACTGTCTTTGTAAGCAATTAGGTTAATTAATGTTAAGCTGTACCAACACATAACTGTTTGAATGGTCTAAAATGTGGTAAATCAACAACTTGGGTCCGGAATTTATAGTGTTGAAGTGTTTGCAGCTATTTCACAGTGTTATACGATGCACTTATTGGTTAGATGGTGGTTTCTACTGTTGTGCCTTTGCGTTAAAGCCCACACAAAACAATGACAATCAGACAGGGAGGGGAGCACTTCACAGAAACAGCAGAACACAAAAGATACAAATAGGTACACATAAGAAAGAATACAAACCATAAGCATACGTACGTCACAATGTCCACCACAAAACTGAACATTAAACTAAACCGCTGCAAGTCCCAAACTTTCTACATGTTGTTATACAACCATTCTATCACGTGATGGAGTATGTTGTCATACAACCATTCTATCACGTGATGGAGTATGTTGTCATACAACCATTCTATCACGTGATGGAGTATGTTGTCATACAACCATTCTATCACGTGATGGAGTATGTTGTCATACAACCATTCTATCATGTGATGGAGTATGTTTTCATACAACCATTCTATCACGTGATGGAGTATGTTGTCATACAACCATTCAATCACGTGATGAAGTATGTTGTCATGCAATCATTCTATCACGTGATGGAGTATGTTGTCATACAGCCATTCTATCACATGATGCAGTATGTTGGTATACAACAATTCAATCACGTGATGGAGTATGTTGTCATACAACCATTCTATCACGTGATGGAGTATGTTTTCATACAACCATTCTATCACGTGATGCAGTATGTTGTCAAACAACCATTCTATCACGTGATGCAGTATGTTGTCATACAACCATTCTATCACGTGATGCAGTATGTTGTCATACAACCATTCTATCACGTGATGCAGTATAATGTCATACAACCATTCTATCACGTGATGCAGTATAATGTCATACAACCATTCTATCACGTGATGGAGTATGTTGTCATACAACCATTCTATCACGTGATGGAGTATGTTGTCATACAACCATTCTATCACGTGATGGAGTATGTTGTCTAATAGCTACTTTCGTACACAGAGCATTTCGTACTTGTTTTCATCCTTGTATTTGTACAACAAGCCGGCTTAGTGATCTATATAAAGAACAATTGTCTATCCCAAGAGGGATGGCTTGCATAGCTATAATCTAATTTCAACATTGATTTTAAAAATATCCATGTCGTACAGCACGTTACCGTTTGGAATTCGAGTGTCATGCGATTTGTATTGTTTATATTTTGTGATGTGCCATTACCATATTCGTTTCCGTCTTTAACTCACTTAAACACATAAAATATTCATGTTAATTATTCCCCTGAGATCATGAAAGGATTATACGTCATCATATTTGGATGTTAGACACAATAACTAAAGGAGCAGCTGTATCATACCATTTGGAACAGTACATTCGCATATGTGCAGTTGTGAACACAACTCGTGTTCTCAGCATATCGCTGTATTGTTGATTTGCTTGCAATGATATAATACTAAATCGGACAGGGAAGGCAACATACAACGGAAACAACACAAAGGACACAAAAGGAACACACAAACAAGACAAATCACAGGGATAAATGAAAATCAGTCACGGAAGGCAGCCTTTAACTTAACCAGCCGAGCACAGAAATCATAAAAAACATCACATATTACAATAACAGTGCACGATGCCCAACACATGAGTGAACAAGAAAATGGACTTAACCGCTGAAAGTACAAGTCCAGACACAGTGACAATTATAACAAGAAATATCTTTAATAAAAGATATACAGCGTTAAATGACATACTGAAAATGTTATATGCATATCTTTTTCAATACATTTGCGAAAGATGCCAGGTAGTTTTAGACATGAAAAAGTGAATCTGCCACTCAATATATATCGAAACAGACACCATTCTTAGAGGCGTCCATCTATCATGACAGAGAAATGTCCAGCACAAATGTTATATGTTTCCCCCACAATATGTGGGAAACAGAAGTATGAGAAAGAAAACAGAAGCCAATTGAAACTATTGTATATTGTATTCTGACTGTAATAAAAACGTAAGGTGTAAAAACGGGTTGGATCATTTGAAAATGGAGATATCTGGCAATCATGTAAAGTAATATAAAATGGTGTAAATTTATTATTTGCTGTTACAATGAGACATGAAACCATATGCATATCCACATGTTACACAAAAACGGAAAAAAAATGTTTTTTACACAATCTTTGTTCCATTTACAGAACAAACTGGCAAACTTAAACTGCCGATTTTCAAGATAATTTAGTGTCTCTTGTATATTTTGCTTCATAACTGTTTCACATTCATAGTCACATGTTTCAGTTCTTTTGGTAAAACAGATCCACATACATATTATATATTGTAAGATGAAATAACTTATGTTACTGTTTTTTTACTACGGCTAAATGTACAACCTTTGTTTGATTTAACGGATGTGTGTTGATTTGGGTAATACTAGATCCGTAACTTGGACTACCAAACTTAATTATACCTATAACCTGTACAGCAGACTATACGGATGACTTAGTTCGGAATCCCTCCTAGCCGATATCATCCATTGGTTGCTTTTGATGATGATGAGTCACTGTGGTCATTGAAAGTTAACAGAGTTATATTGCCTGGATAAAGTTAGCGTAAATTTATAAGCCACGCTATAGACCACTGTACATTTTAATACACTACGAATACAAAAACATACGAAATAGCACCTAACTTTATGTGTTAAGATTACCATATTCTGTCCAATCAGTTTCACTTGTAAAGTTGGCGTGGATTTTTTAGAAACATTTGATTGGCTTTTAAAGTAGGTCAATATTCAAGGTAGACAGCTAACGCTGAAAAATGAAGCCATTCTTTAATGTGTTAATTTGGTTGTATAAAATTGTAAGCGAGTGATACGGTGTATACCCAACCTGTTTCAATTTCTACATTTGGTAAGTTGTCTATACGGAGTGGTAACAGCCTGTGCGGCTGATTTTCTATTGCTGAAACTAGGTCATTCAGCTGTACACTTGACTTTGTAATACTGTTAATTTTCTACTTAGGATTTCTGACAGCTTAAACTAGGCTTTGAAGCCGTTTCACTGTTGGAACTGTTGGAACTGGGTCATTCAGCAAGGACATTCAGCTTTTTAATTGCTGAAACTAATTCATTCTACTTTTTGACAGCTTGGTTAAATTTCTACTTTTTTAGAATTTCTGACAGCTTAAACTAGGAATTGAAGCCGTTTTACCGTTGGAACTGGGCCATTCAGCTTTTGATTGCTGAAACTAATTTGTTCTACTTTTCGACAGCTTGGACTTGGGCGGATCTTTTACTTGTTTAGTTGGGCATTTGACTTGTGTATGTTTGATGTTTTCTGTGCTCGGTTGATTCAGTTGGGCATTGTGCCTTGTATGTTTTTAATGTTTTCTGTGCTCGGCTGGTTAAGTTAAGTGCTGTCTTCCCTGTCTGACTTAATATTAGCTTTTTGCAGGGTTATTCCAGTTATAGTGATTCTTAAACATTTTAGGATTTTTTGGCAGCTGGAGTTAGGACTTGCAGCCGTTTAGTTTCATTTTCTCAGTCAGTCTAGTGTAGAACATTGTACCGTGTGCTTGTGATCTGTGGTATGTCATTTTTTGCGCTTAGAAGTGTCTGTCGAGTGCCGCCTTACTTTCTGAGTTTCCATTATCCTTTTATTGTAAATGTTAATATTGTTACTTTCTATCGTAGGTTCTAGATGGTGATGGTGATGGTAAAATCTCTGTGGGAGATTTCAGATACTTTATGACGACGTTAGGTGAGAAAATGTCAGACGAGGAAGTTGAAGAAATGCTTTCGTCAGTCTACAAAAGAAAACACAATAACTTCGACAGTATTGAATACAACGGTGAGTTTACAAATCCAATATTATATAGTCGAACACTTTTGACGTGTCGCTAATTAATCCCAGTGTGTTGTCGTTATTGTACCATAAAAATGTTTTGATTAGTTAAAATAACAACTCTGATTGGACAACGAATAAGCATGGATAGTCATAGATGACATGTTAAAAGTGACAGGCAATACTGCATATACTACATGTACTTCTCTTTTTTAGAAAGTGTTTGAATTTGTTTCTTAGTGGATAAGATATTAGTTTCCACTACCCGATCCGATGTTTAAAACAATACAAAAGTCCCTGTTATATGATTTACATAGTTCGTATACAAGTGCCAGACGTAATTAAACATACTTTCAATACACATAGTGAATCCAACTGTGGTATTTAATGAAAATGTGTCAAATGTACAATTTATTGAGTGAATAATATCTAGATATCTCATCATATCACACTAATGCATTGCTATTTCATTAATGACTTTGATACAATTCCGTGACGTCGACCAGGTGAGGAAATTATGCTTTAAGGGGAAAAGGGTCGAAAGTTTCATAAATAATTTGATAAAAAGAAATACTAGACATTTCTGTTATTTCAATTGCAGATTTGATAGAAGGTTTTGACGAAGCAAGTTTGGGAACATGATAATGACGTCATTGATCATGATGTCACCCTATGACGTCATTGATTCATGATGTCATCCTACGTAAACCTGTACAGCTCACAAATTCCCCATCGACACACCTTAGTATAGGAAACCTATTTTTATACTTGTACAGAGAGTGATTGTTCTGCAAGGTTTCGTTGCAATGGAGATAAAATGGGTGAGTGTCGTCGCACGAATCACAATCACCGAGACGCATGGAATTCTCATCGCTCACCATGATCATGATCCTCCAAACGCTCACACACGATGGACAATCTACATAAAGCAATATTTTATTACTTAAACTATATGTTGTGATTTTAGACGTGGTATCTGCACATGCTATGTAGGCCTACTGTGGATATCGCTCTGAATATGTATGTAGTCTACTCTTAAAGTGTTTATTAACACTGAATAACTAATGCAATACACACAGCACTGGATCGCGTGTTGAAGGCAAATAGGAAGGGTAAAATGGTGAATTGAATGTGATTATAACGTTCATTACATATACCAAAAGAGAATGTTACAGTGCTAGGACACTTGAAATGTAACATGTTTCGATAAAACATTCCATTGTTAATAACTGTATGGATGAAAACTAGACTTCATGTAATCCTCTTCAATAAAAAAGATATAGAAGAA
This sequence comes from Spisula solida, assembly GCA_947247005.1. NCBI lineage: Eukaryota > Metazoa > Mollusca > Bivalvia > Venerida > Mactridae > Spisula > Spisula solida. The sequence goes on along the minus strand of OX365960.1, from coordinate 5,304,812 downwards.
ATGAAACGCCGACAAAGTACGCTGAAGCACGGGAATTTGAGATTCTATCCATATATAATGATATAACATTGCAGTCGATCCATACAAAATCGCTCGAATGAGCTAACTTGATCACTTGTATCTTTTATTCTTTAGCACTGGTTACGGGATTCCATTTTGGAAGGGGGAAATGCACTGCATTCCTTCAGTATAATATATGTATAGAGCGATTTTGAATGGATCGACTGTTATGATATTTTATTGATATAATTTCAAATTCCTGTGGCTGAAGAAAGCGTTTTAATGTGATAAAGTTCGAAGTTCAGTTTGAAAGTTTGATAGTGGTTGTTATGGCTATGATGAACGGTGGATTCTTGTTTAAGCAATACTATGTTTACATGTCGCTCACCCGAGCACACAGGGTACAATGTGAGCATTTAGAATAGATGTTTGCCGTACGTCGTCTTTTGTGCGCCAGGAAGGTTGGGAACGTGTACGACTTATTGTACGTGTAGCTATTCCCGTGAATACGCATACCTGTGTGGCATAAAACAAATATATTTTCGTCCGTTAACATGTACACACTACACATACCTAGATGATAAAATACCCAAAAATAGTACACGTACACGTACACGTTACACGTTGACTTTCGCAACCTCTCTAATATCTTGTATCGACTCATTGGCCACTGAATGCATTTCAACCGACAGCTACATAAATGTTTGTAAAGTTCAGAAATTGAATGAGCGTTTATAATATCAATAAGTTGATTTTTACTAATGTGAATAAATTGAACACTGAGACAAAGCATCTTACTGGGAAACTTAAGATTTTAACTTAAGTACTGCTCATATTTTCCGCAAATTGAAGATTAACCCATGTTTATTAATTATTGTAGCTCTTTACATAATGCATTAAACTTATGCAAATATATAAAGTATTGATTGTCATGTATAGCTGCCATACATAAGGATGTTGTTAAGTTTTTAAGAAATTTCTGCTAAGATGCTTTGTTAATACCAGCATTGAATGTCTAATGTCCACGTGAATCTGTGTAAAAAGTTAAGTTATATACAGGCGCGTAGCTGCCTATACGCGAGTACGCGGCTGAATCCACATGATTGTGACAAAAATATTTTTTCAGGCAAAGTTTATAAATTTATTCCAAATTTATATAGAGTTCGCATTGAAATATCCTCAGAGATAGAGCCTGTTATTTACGCAAGAATGTTTGTGTTACTTTTTTCAGAGAAGTACTATGCCGATTTTAGCGTATATCAGGGACAGTCTGTATTTATTCTTCCCAGCGTATATTTACAAATTAATGTTCCTAAAATTGACGTTTTTAGAAATAATTAAAGCACCTAGAGAACGCTCCAAATGCACAAGATTACACCATTGTTTTCAATTTTTTCCGGGGGAGCATGCCCCCGATCCCCAAGCATAATAGTGAATCCACATGAATAGAGGGCTAGCTACGCGCCTGATATATGACAGTGTATTTAATACGTTTATTGCACTCTGTATGTTTTTCAGAAGTATCCGTAACCCTGTGTTATACTTAGTAGCGACATTTGTACACGAGACAGTAAAAATCCGCTACTAAGACCACTTGAAATTGGTATTTTGAATGCACATAATTGCTTGATATATTTGAAGAACTGAAGTCTTAAATCCAGAACAGAAATGGTCTGCTCTTCAGACCGAATTACTGTTAAGACAAGCTTTTTTGTCTGGTTTTATTAGTGTAAACCTACTGTACTGTACTCACAAACTGGTGCTTCGTCTTTGATCAATTTGCAAAAGTTTGGTATTTTGAATTGACACAAATGTTTGACAGTTTTTAATAGCTAAAGTCTTAAATTCATAATAAAAATGGTCTGCTATTAAACTGAATTACTGTTATGATAAGCTTTTTTGTCTTGTCTTATTAGTGTTACTTTACTGTACACACAAACCGGTGCTTCGTTTTGGCTTATTTGATCAATTTGTAAAATGGCAACTCAAATCAAGTCACAATTAACACATTTGGTCCGTTGGATTAATATGAATGGCAACTTAGGTTAAGTTAATATTACCACTAAAAGGTTCGTTGTCTATGTGCAATATGGAAACTCAAATTTATTCAAGAATAGCGTAAATAGAAACCAACGTTTACGTTTTAACTTTATCTAAGTGGCATGCTTTAAATGTACCTAAATAACCAGCCTTTATTGCAGTGTAAATGTTGAGTTGACTTAATTAGATTTGTCATTTTCAAATGCACAACATAGACCAGGGCCCGGAATTACAACAACTGCTTACACTCAGCATTTAACACTCAAATATTGAAGTTGTAATATAATTAGTTATTATTTGTCCTAGATTGCAAATCTAGAAGAGGCAAATGTGTAAATTTGTTATATTAGTGTTGAAAATAGCATTTGATATAAATTCTTTGCCAACGAGTACCATTTATGTAAAGATGTAATTATTGAATCTGAGTACCACACTCAGCACTCAGATTTATAAATTACCTTTATAGCTTACAAATACACTAAATTACACTGGGAAGTAATTCAAAAATAATATTTAGTTCCAACTTAACATTATTACAACGTCTTGATATATACAAATGTCTCTGTGAACCTCAAAAGAGTGAATTTTATTATTTGAATGTTTTTGAGTGCTGAGTGCAAGTTTTGGTTGTAAACGGGCCAAGGCGATACATTTTTTAAATAGTTGACTTTTTAACTTGCCATTTTGTCAATTGCACATGGAGGCACAACCTTGTTATCTTGAACATCTGTTTAACCTAATGTATATGGTTGTGATGTTTTGTACGTGTTTCCTATTACATTATATACTTTTATCACATCTATTCCTTGAATCCATGGTAGTATAACGAGTATGTATGTTCTTAGTATTACGTTTAAATGACGTCGTTTTATCTCCTTTATATATTTATATCCCGTAAAAGACGTTATCGTTGTCGTCTTTTATGTAACAAAGTCGGCTTATCTACAGAACAAAGCACATTTTCGAGTTATTAGTGCCATATGATAAAATTTATCTAACACTCGTTATCAATTGATTTAAACTTGTATTTTTAAACTCGTTCAGCATATATATGAGCAGTTCTCCAGGAAAACCGTGCTTAGTGACAACATTATGAAAATCATGATATTTATATTATTAGAAAGATAAGACTCCTATGAAAAGTTTTTGAAAATTTGAGCAAATTATAACATCTTCTTACCAAGTTACATACCTTTAAAACTAATCACTCCAGCGTTATTTTTGAGTGACGTCGCAAACGTCGTTCAAGCGTTATTTGGCGTTACAAAAACAAGCATTTCAACAAATATAGTATTCAATAAATTCTTGACGTAAACTTTTCAAAATTACACCACATTTTGTAATTATGTTCTTATTTAATTAAACATATCAAAATCGTGAATGATTTCTTTTAGAAAAAAATACTCAGTGTTTGTACGACTAACCACTCGTTTTTGTCAATTTGGTATTTTTCAGAAATTGGTCACCATAGCAACGACATAAGTCGATTTAACTTAATTATTGAGAAACAATAAATCTTATATATTATAAAATTACTTAAAGTTAAATCAAAGAACATGACTTTTTTCTCATTTCAGAGCCTGTTCTAAATATTATCCTTCAATTGCTATATACGATATCACTAAGCCCGGTGTTTCTGGATAACGGCTCATATATAAGTTTACGCGGAACAAAAAAATGCGATATTTTAGTTGACATGGTCATCCATGTTGTGTAACCAACATGAATGACCTTTTTAATATAAAAATTAACATAATAATAAAACGCAATACTATAAAATGACATAAGGACATGGATAAAACAATTATTAACATAATTATGTACATAACTAACAAAATGTGGGAAAATGTCTAATAGATAGGTATCCTGGTTCATGAAACACATAATAAATTTCCAAACCTTGTTTAATGTAAGCTATATCAATTTACAACTCGAACTAGATAATCTAATTATCTATTTCGTATGAAGCAATATTACATGTATGTGCATTTATAGTATGTTCCTTTGTCTTTGGTACATGTATAAGTGGTCAGTATAAGAGAATGTTATATTGAATATTCCACATATATAAATGCACAAATTCAACATGTACAATTCTTCTTCCAAATTCTTCACCTCGCGGTCACTTAGTTAGTACATAACATTGTACAATTATGTAAAACATAATATGATACGTAATAAATTATGTCTGACATTGTAAATTGATCTGATCGATGTATTACACGGTTGTGTTTTTAATCAATTTTGCACTATTATTTGTTATTTTGTGATAAAACAGTTTAACATTTTATTTATTATATAAATAAAAAAAAGCTATCGCACACTCATTTATTGTTTGTCATTGTGGAGAACATATAATTGAATAGTTTGACCTCCTGTGTCAAGCATATTAACAATGTCATAACACGTAACTTGACCCCCCGTGTAAGCACCAATATTTATGGCAGTTCGGGTCATTTATAAGCTTACTTAAAACATTCACCAAGGACGCTTTCAGCAATGCAGCCGTTTAACCACCCTTTGACATTTATCTTGCACTGGCAATATATTTCTCTCCTGGTTTGTGTGCCGCCAATATCGAGATACGGCGCCCAGGAATATCGAACATGACCATACACCGCCTTTACAGGTACAAATGTCCGTTCAGTACATAAACTGCAGTACTCGCCTAACTGATGATAGTTCTCGTAATTGATTGGTATTGCCATCTACTATCCTAGCTGAGACACGGAAACAGCATGTGTTGCCGCTGGAAAACACAGCAGCAACTACAAAGCAGAGTATGAGGCATTGGTGAAGGATAATCAAACAACAAAGCATGTGCTCCAACACTGTAAACTACACAATCAGGAGAGAGCTGCAACATGACCCACTGTTCATCAGAAACTATATGGTGATATGGAAGACGCCAGGCAGACAACATAGTTCATGTCAATTGTTTGAATCCATAAGCTGGCTAATGTACATTTCTGCAGAGTTCAGAGTGAGTACTGTTGTTTTAGCGAAATACGAGTATTTGGTAACATCATTGGCTTGAGCACAAGCACCAAAATACATTATTAAAAAGATAATAACACAACGGCTGGGACGGTGGTGCAATCTAATTTGGATATGAACCACATGCACGCCATCCAAATATCGCAATACCCTAAAAAATGGCTGGAGAGATCAAATATTGTTTGGATACTGGTGGAACATTTACAATTCGGCAAATAGCTATTTTTATCTTTTTCCTAGACTCTGAAAAATACATTGTGCTAACATATATCAGGCTCGTTAAGATCTCGATTATGCTGTTGTCCAGTGTATGCACAGTTTACATAGGAATGCTAATGAAATCGCATTTTAAAAATGGATTGTCCGATTTAAAGTTCGTACATGTGTAACTGTTGGACGTGAATACTTCGAGGGGTCAGAAAAACCATTAAAATCTATAAAGGATACATTTTTATTGGCTCAGTTGTATTCCAATTTGAACATCCCTCGTATTACTAGTTAGTGCACAGTAAAAGCAAAAGCACGAAGAAAATGAAATTTTATACAATATTCCGGCAGTATTGGTCTCACCTTCTACCAGCATAAAAGTGTCATTATATTCAGCCCGAAAAGATAATATTAAGTCAGACAGGGAAGGTAGCACTCAGCTTAACCAGCCGAGCACAGAAAATATAAAAACACACAAGGCACAATGCCCACCTGAACCAGCCGAGCACAGAAAACTTAAAATCATACAAGGTACAATGCCCAACTAAACAAGTTATGATCCGCCTATGTCCAAGCTGTCGAAATTCTAAATGAACCAGTTTCAGCAAAAAAAAACTGTTTTCCCTAGCTGAATGACCTAGTTTCAACAGTAAAATGGCTGAAATACCATATATGCCAAGCTTAACATACAAGTATACGCGGGTGGAATATACTTATTAACCCATAACTGGTGTGCATGGTGTCATGTAGCTACATTGATACTAGTTATTTGCGTATCCTTCTTTTTCTTTTCTTTGTTTTGATAACCGGGTTTAAATTCCACGAAAAAACTTTAGTTAATGCTAAGCTGAGACTCTGTTATTTTAAAAACATTTTTTTGTGGTTAAATGACTCAAAATAACAAAATATTCAAGTGTATGTTTGAATACATTGTTTTCATTACATTTGGATGTCAATTTAATAGTGTAAAACATAAACAGTCCGAATTTTCAAAAAAGTGCTTGAAAGTTATAAACATCTAAAGTAGAGTCTGTTACCGGTATTACAAGCTCAAGTACGAGGTGCTTTATTGTTCATTACTGTTGGATTTCCATGAGCATTTCATACAAAACTCATCTACTTCATTATTATTTAGCAATAAATACACGGTAGCAATCGACATCATAAGACTATAATTGTAGTACTAAAATAAATTCAAAATAGCAATCTTAGCTGAGCAATAACTTAAGTTTTTTTGTGGAATTGGGACCTGGTGTGATGTTGTTCTTAGCACTGTTGTGCGGTGGCGTCGTACGATTCTCTCATAGGTGCATCTCTTATACAGCTAGTTGAAGCCGATTGATATGATAAATTTATGTTAAAGTAACTGAATTAAAATCAAATTACAAACAGTGGTGTTCCCGATATATCTCGAGGCATCACTAATATCAGGATGATAATCTTATGTTGGAATTATCCCCGACTTCGTAAATGCATGCAGTCTTATTGCTTCCAGTCTCTTCATCTTTAATTCATCCACCAAATCTTCAACCGACAAGGCACACAACACAGAACCATTGATCATATTTTCACGAAATTTTGAAACATATTTGTCAAGTTTTAAAGCTTTTAATTTGTTACATGTCTCATCGATTGATAACATAGAGACATCCGTGTTAAATGACTCCTGTGTTTCATGCTTAGTATCTTCTTCTGTTGTATTGCCTTGCCCCGCTTCTATCTTAGTTTGTTCCTCTTTGACGTGTTTTAATTTATCATATGTTCCATCATCTTCTTCCTCGTTACAAACGTGCCCTTTCACATATTGTGATGGTTGGTTTTGGAGCTTTCGGCTGCTGAAATGTAGATATACACAAGAAATAACCTATAACATAAAGTGCAACATTTTAGCAAGATTCATACTCTTAAATGACTGTATATTTCGTTAAACAATATATTATACCTTTCACAACCGTCTATATAAAAGCTCTCGGAAGGTTGTACATCATACTCATAATCACCAGTCATAAGTATTTAGTATATGCTGGAAGACTGTTTAAATAACTTTAATTTTAACTTTCCTTTCTATTGATCGTGCGAAACCCGTCTAACCTTTAACCAAATGTCGCAATATTACATAACTCGAAACAATAAGATTTACGAAATGCCCATTTCAGTAAGTATGCTATGTCTGAGTTCACGCATTTATACCTTGCTATATATTCCCCCTGAAATGTCCCCTTTTTTATAATAACACACAACTGTTTGCGCTTACCCTTTCTAATTTAAAGGGCTGACTTGCCACATAAATGGGGTGTTTAGGGAAACACAGTCATGATGTAGGGGATTTACTGTAATAACTCAAAACGATACTACAATCTAACACGCAATTCAGCACTCGACTGAAGCAGACGAACACAGAAATCATACAGACCCACCAAACAGCACAATGTCAATTAACAGTAAATGTAACTTAACCGCATTAAGTCCAAGTTTCAGTTGTCAAAAAGCTGACAGAACTAGTTTAGCTGTAAAAATCTAAAATACGTACTTTCAGCTGTAAGAAATCTAAAATACGTACTTTCAGCTGTAAAAATCTAAAATACGTACTTTCAGCTGTAAGAAATCTAAAAGACCTATTTTTTACTAGTCCCAGTGGTAAAACTGTTCAATGACCTAGTTTTGGGCTAGCTTTAGCGGTACAAAAGCTTAAAAATCAAGGTTTAGCTGTCAAAAAATTATAAACAGTTAAGGATTCACAGTAAATGTTAAAATCCTGCAGCCACATATTATTTTTAATGATAGTCAACAATAAGTAAATGAATTGGCGATGGTTTGGCACAAGGAGACAAACACAACTAATTTTAATTCCATAACCCTACAGCTGTATAATTTATGAATTATAAATGAACCGAGTAAGGTACGAATAGCGCGTATCGAATCTTCACATGAAAATACGTAATTAGCTTCAAAAGGATGTGGCCGGGGTCAAACTTTAAGTACCGATTCTTACTTGTCTGTTGCATCAGTTCCATACGAATCTACATATTCACTCGGTTCTGTGTAATAGGAATCTTCTGATTCGTCTTTCTTCGTATCTTTCAATTTAGGATGCTTGTCTTTTGTTTCTACTTGCTGGAAAGGTTTCACGGTGACTCTTCCAACTTTCGTATTTTGATAGTGTCTGTTTTTAAATTCAGCCTGAGCTAAGATTTGGTCATCTTTTCCAGTTTGCACTTTCTTCTTTCTTGGTGGCGGTGAGACTACTTTATGTTTAGTTGGTTTAGCCGGACGTTCGGGTACCTTTTCTCCGCAATCTTCACTTTCTGACAGTTTTGACTTTGATTTCGGCTTTGAATTGTCAACTGCGATCATATCTTTTGTTGGTTTATGCACTGCGTGTTTTAAGTTGAAGAAGAATCCACCTTTACCTTCTTCGTGGTGTGTTTTATGGTCATGTTCTTGTTTGGGCTCGTGTTTATGTTCTTTAACTTTCTTATCTGAATCTTTTTCTTTTTCTGGAGCAGGCTTTTTATCAGTACTTTCGTGACTTTGAGCAGGTCCTCTGGGAGGCACTAGCGGTGCAATCTCTTCGTACTCATCGTCTTCGGTTGGTTCTACCACGTCTTAAAATTAAACAGCAGTTTTATTAAACAAATTTAATTTTAGAAAATTCGATTTGAGTAACATAAGTGCAACGCTTGTTGGATGTCTTATCAACAACGACTGGATTCGAGTCGGTACATGTATACTATGTATGTTTTGAAGCGAAGTTGTCAGTCCTTAATTGCTTGCGAAAGTTGGTTGGTAATATTGTTGTAATAGCATCAACTACCAATCGTAATGATTAAAAAGGGTTGAAAAACGGAAATGATGTTACAGAACGTAATGAAATAAAAACTTCCCGCAATGACGTATCTACAATCTGTTTGACTGAGATAGACGTAAGTGTGTGGTCATTCAGTTTTACCTGTGCCTAATTGGCCAAAGATCCCTGATTTTGAGGGAAGAGATTAAAATGCTCTTTAAGAATAGAGTACATGGTTCTATAAAGTTCCCGGTGTATAACACCGATACATGCGAGACTCCTCTTTCTCTCTCTTTCCTAATGCGTTATTGTTCTAATAGTAATTTAAAGCAGTATTACCTCGCTCAATTATGCCTTCTTTGTCTTCGCAAACGTCAAGTAGATTCAGAAAATCATCTAATGAATGCTCACACCATTCTGGAATTAACGATGTTGGATTTCACCCGATTATAAAAATGTTCGATTCACAATTTCTTATATACCACAATTGTACACATTATACGAAAGGGAAATTAGCTTATTTGTTTGAGTTAAAATGAGACATTCGTGCGTATTCCTTCGGATTCCCCTTCCAAATTGGTCCATGACTTCCGATTTCGAGAGAAAACAAACGTGTTATGCAAGGAATTCGGGTGCGATGCTCTTGCTCTGTCGAATAGACAGTTAATCTCAAGTTTGGTAGGAACACTTTTCGAAACTTCTCAGTGCCCGGTACGAGAATCAACATGGGTAGGTCAATTAATCATTGAAACTGAATTTCATGTTCAATGTCAATTAATCAATGAAACTGAATTTTATGCTTGAGGTCAATTAATCATTGAAACTGAATTTCATGTTCAAGGTCAATTAATCAATGAAACTGAATGTTATGCTTGAGGTCAATTAATCATTGAAACTGAATTTCATGCTCGAGATATATCCTCAAAATACGCAAAAAACGTTTCTATAGTACAGAAATATTTGAACTTGTACTAATTGATCCTCCTGTGATTATGTTATTGTACCGTAAGAATGTTTGATTAGATAAAATAACTCTGATTGGACAACGGATAAACACGGATATTCAAGGATGCCATATTAAATGTTCTGAGGTATAGCACGAAGATGAATTATTTCTTTAGAACTTGTTTACATTGCTTTACCTGGATTTCCATCACTTGTATCATACACCTCTCCGCTATTCGCTACTTGCTGTGACAATTGATGACAATACTTCTCAAATGAAACCCTTGACTTATACTTGAAGCCTGTTATTGGTGAAGCTTCCAGGTCGTCACACAAACACGCCATACAGTGATTTGAATTCATCTTAAGATCTTAAATGAATTGGCAAAATTATTACTTATATTCTATAAATATGTATTACTTACATGTAGTTATTTAACATAACTGAAAACGAGCAAAAGGACATGACAGGCACACCTTTTACAAGATTGAGTGAAAGACTGTCAAACTGGTAGAAACGCTGTTGCAGAAGGCTATGTGGGTACTATGTTATCAAGGCAATTACGGAAATCTTAAACTTACGTTCAAATTTAATGTTTTATAACTCTTAAAAGGATACAATTGAGATAAAAAGAGTTATTCAATATTAACTTTTATTCAATCGAGAAACTCCTACAAACCATATACATGGATGGTCAAAATGTGTAAATTTGAAAGAATAATTAAGGAATTAAATTAGAACGCAAGTTTACGATTTCCGTTGATAGAAGTGTACCCTGTAGATTAAAATCGTCAACTCTGCTGCTGTTCTCACCACTTCCACTGCTGTTGTTGCAGCACAAATCTCTGACGGTTTGCTAGGATGTCCTGTTATGACATCCAGTAAAGTGTGATGGTTCATATTAGGAGAACGCCATAGTTACAATACATTGAAAACATTAATATACAAACTATTGCAATATAGGAGTATGAAACTGGAAGAGACGAAATCAGTCTTAAATATAGAAACTAGGAAAGTAATACGAGCTACGATGTCAACAGTTAGTGTACTATGATTATATTACCAGTTACATAAGTGTAGGTTGGCCTTGTGATTATGACCGTTGCTAGATAGATAGATATTTTATTCATCCTCCAATTTAGGAGAGCATATATAACATAATACATACATCAAACAAAACATGGCATACAGTACAATACAATGCTTAATATGTACACGCAATTCATTTCATACACATCCACTAATATTACACATAGACACGCGTACGTACGTACACATACGCACCCAAACGCACACACACATCCACACACCCCATAAAGACAGCCCATACGCACACAAGCACGCACACATACACTGTCATTGTCATACACAAACACGCACACGCACACACGCGCACGTCAAATATCCGAACCATACAGGATCATTATAAATTATCGTAATACAAACTAAAAGAAATATGTTAATGTAATAGAATAGACAAAGTGTATTTTCAATCACGGCCAAACATACGGAGTCGACTCGTACACTTAAAATGTACCCATAACGTAAATCGAGCTACATAATTATAATACAGTAAACTTGTACATTGTGAAAGTAATTAAATATTACATGTAAACATGTATAGTGCGTTCAAAGTCAAATGATAACGGTTATAAACATAAACTCGCCCGTCAGGTAAACTTTATATATTGGTTCGATATTAAATCGTGTGCAAATTTCATTCCATACATCAGAGGCGCGGTAGTGTAGTGGATAGACCCTCAATTCCTTCAAGTTTCTATTTTATTCTGAGATGTAGGTTCGATCCCCACTTCGGTCAACTTTTTTATTGCATGTAATCGATGTTATAAAGTCTAATATTATAATGCTGTTTTAATGAATCAATACTTCAAAGTGATCAAAGTTTCATGCTGTAGTGAAAATATTAAAACCTATTATATGAGTGTTGTACTGCATATAAAAATAAAATAATTGAATTACGACTTCATAAAGAATTGAAACATCACACCAAAATTAATCTGCGTAATGCATACCTTACTTCATGTACGTTATTATATAAGTTACACGTAAAAAATACTCGTAGGTACTTGTAAAAAGATAAAAAAAACTTTTAAAATTAAAGTAACTTGGATGGGTGTAGAACCAGTAGCGAGATTGAACAAAATTACTTGTATAGTAGCGGCTTACCCACTCGACTAACGAGACGATGTGAAAACTGGTTTCCAAGTATTATACTATTGGTTGAAGGTATCTATTTTATTATATAAAACATATGCCTCCCCTATTCTTTTGAATGGGACAGTTCCCTCATTAGTATTACTTATTGAACCTTTTAGTATATAAGTTGGACGAGTTAAGGCATTGTTTACTGTCCGTAAAATAAATAATGGTGGTAATACGCCGCCGTCGCTTTTGTATGACTTTGAATTGTATGTGGATTAAATATTAGATAAATTACATTCATTTAATAGCTCGCTAAAATCACAATAAACGGTATCTGATCAGAAATGTTCAGTATTAATTATACAAGTATGGGTTGGCCGAGCATGTATAATATAACCTACACAACTAGTAACACTAGCCCACTACAATATAACGCGCAAACGATGTTTATCAAGATATATGCAGTAGCCTGACTTGTACAGTCCCTAACAAATGTGTCTTAATGTGAGGTAGTATCAAATCAAATAGGAGAGGTCATCGTATTCATATGCAAAATGCCCACCGGCAATCTATTGGATGAATGAACAATAAAAACCTACTATTCACCAATAGTTTGCTGCTGGTACAATTACCTTTGTATACAAACATGATCTCTCCTATCTATTAATTTGATTCGGGTGAAAAAGATCATAACAGAAACGGATCATTTGATAAACGCACCTATTCGGTTAGAGTCTAATGGAAACCAAAATAAGAAATAAAATATGAACTTATATATGGGTATTTTCAGCTTAAGCAAACTCGTGTTAATACTAAGGAACTTCTAATTCACAAATTGTTTATATCAATCAAAATGAATGCATAACACAAAGAATCAACTAAAGGACAAGAACCAGACAGTCTATCAAAGTGGAAATGATGAATGGATAAAATTATAACTATTGTGTTCTTTATAAAAATATGCTTTTTAATTAATATTGGTGTATACATGTACATTTGTATTAACAAAATATAAGTAATCCGGAATTCGCAATATGTGGGTTTTTCTCTCATTTACATGCGGTACAAATATTATTTATCATATTCCGTTGCTAATGATATTGTGAATTTAATAACCATCTAGGCCCGTTTCAATTGCCAATGAATAAAACATTTTTGTGCCGCAGAATTAGTGTGGAATAAATATATTGCGAACTGTTAGGGTTACTAGCAGGTGAATACAACATGGAATTTGGTTAAAGTTTATGTCAGTGCTAAAAATCTATGATCAATATGGTGCAACATCAAAACGAGAGATAATCTACAGGGAATAACCAAGGTTTTATATGCCAACCCTTATAAAGCAAAAACTATTAGTGAAGTAATGGGAAAAGTGCATACCCTTCAACAAATTTACGCTCTCGTCGTCTGTAAAAAAATTGTAAATGTACACAAATAAAAGTATAACTAATAATGTGTGTACAGTTACTTGTATTTTTTTTTTAATTTTAGTTACGGTACTTGTAGCGGTTTTAAAGGAACATGTATTCTATACCCATCTGGACAGCTGTTTGAATGTATAAAATAATTTTTGGTGGGTGATCACATTGGTAAAAACGTCGATTACTAGAATCATTGCAACGAAGATGCAACTGAAAAGGTATGCATGTTCCATAATGACTGACAAAACATCAATCAAGTACAAAATTACTTTGATAGTGTTGGCACGACCCTGAGAGATATTTTCAACAGCAATTTCATCTCAATGATTCTAATCACGATAGTTCTATCCAATGTAATCACAATAAATGTTCAGATGAACATAGTAAATATCGCTGGCTTAGAATCAGAAGGTGATTAGTACAAAATCAATGTTTTGATAAAACAATCAAAAAACGGTCTAAAAAATATTCTTTACTTATGGAAAAAACAAGCTTTTTAAACTTCAGTTCGGTCAACATGACCACTTCCGATTTTCATGCAAATAGGCTCATAAGAAGCGCATTGAGATACAAATTTCAAATACACATGAGTCTTAAAATTCTAATTCCTAACCAGCGATAGTACACTCAGCAGAACTTATAAGTACACACGTGTTGTTTTTGTTATAACTTTTTTATTTACCATTATTTTTGCATGAACGTTTGTGTACACGGTATTGGCTATCACAGGATTAATAAAGTTTTTTCTTCGAAATGAAGTACAGCGGTTCATTGAACAATGCAACATGAAAAACCGTAAAATTACCGAGAAATTGACCCGTAGACGGAAATTATTTTTACGTACAGTACATTTGAATTTTAGATATATCGACAAATTCAAAAAAACACAATATAATTCGATTTTTCACTCAACAATACGGTTGATTCACTTTTAAAAATATAATTTTATTGGTCTGGTCAAGGGGGGTAAACCCTGTCAGAAAATTGCATTTTTAATGTCAAGTCTGTATTTCTTAACCTAAACTGGGCTTTGTTCTTAATATCATTATTTTCTTTATTTCTGTCTCCATGACAAGAACATACACTTGAAAATGACCGAAATACCAAAACACGTTTTGACCGAAGTGTGAGTAAATAAACACATGTGTACTTATAAGTTTTGTTGAGTGTATATATCTTGAAATGCTTTTAATTCCCAATTTCCTAAGGAATAAACTCAGTGTGGTAATATGTCTCATTTATAAAGATAGACTAGTCTGTACATACAGTGTAGTTTAAAACTGTGAAGGGGGATATCTTAAAGGAAACTTTACTATTGATTTATCAGGGTGCGCAGGCAAATAAAGGGAAATAACAAATATGGCTCACTTATAGTTACCATTGAAGTTCCCTCGCTTTTAACAGCATGGCTATAATCTTTATTTGAAAAGAGAAAATACTACATACTACAGAGTTACTACATAATTGGCATAAACTACGTACAGAATACCAGTGAGCTTTTGTATATTTATTTGAAGTATAATAAGTTCCGCTTTTGAGCGGATCACTTTCTCGTTCGGTTTTGTGTTGGGTATTGTGACTTGTATGTTTTATGTTTTCTGTGCTCGCCTGATAAAGTTGGGTGATGCCTTCCTTGTTTAACTTAATATTATTTTTAATTACATTATTTGGCAAATCATGCTGATATTTGCAACAATTTGTAAGACCTAAGTTTTAAAATCTTGAACAAAAATGGAATGTTCCACTATTTAGTCAGGCGCGCTATTCGCTATCAACCTTTTAGGGCTCAAATAGTATTCTATGATATCTTACAATATGATTTAGGTCTCGAGGACCGCTTTATGGTATTTTTCAACATGATTTAGGTCTCGGGGACAGCTTTATGGTATGTTACAATATGATTTAGGTCTCGAGGACAGCTTTATGGGATGTTACAACAGGAATTAGGTCTCGAGGACAGCTCTATGGGATGTTACAACATGATTTAGGTCTCGAGGACAGCTCTATGGGATGTTACAACATGATTTAGGTCTCGAGGACAGCTCTATGGGATGTTACAACATGATTTAGGTCTCGAGTACAGCTTTATGGGATGTTACAACAGGATTTAGGTCTCGAGGACAGCTCTATGGGATGTAACAACATGATTTAGGTCTCGGGGACAGCTCTATGGGATGTTACAACATGATTTAGGTCTCGAGTACAGCTTTATGGTATGTTACAACAGGATTTAGGTCTCGAGGACAGCTCTATGGGATGTTACAACATGATTTAGGTCTCGAGGACAGCTCTATGGGATGTTACAAACGAATCTGTCGTCGAGTTACACGAACTCATGTAACTGTTTGATTACAGTGTATTATGACATGTTTGACGTCGCGGCAGCGTAATAAAGCTATAATTTATTTTTGATAATACACTAGTGTAATAAAGCTATCACCCGACGTCATTCAAAGGATAGGCGACGTCGTCAAAATTGCGCGTTTATTATAGTGAAAAATAAGTAGCTATTTAATGTTTCGGCCGGAAAAGGCTAACATGTGATAAAAAGAACATTACATTTGTGACTTTCCACATTGAATTTATTCAACTCGTTTAATAAATTCAATATGGAAAGACACTCATGTAATATCCTCTATGTCAATGGTAGAATACTATTATGCATGACTAACCCCCGCCTTTGTAGACGTTACCACATATCAAACAAACTTAACACCTTGAACTTTGTTATACAAACTACATGAATCATGCACTGTTAGGTCCAAATTATTGGTAGGGTGCCAGTCGGATCATATGAAAGTAAAATATTTAAGATAAAAACAGAAATAGAGGACTTCAAGCTATATATGGTTAAACTGTTAAAATAGTAAAAAATGAAAGGGTTAAAACAACTGCCGGGTATTAAAAAGCTATTTTGGCCACTGACTGCTTGTACGAGTCAATATTAGTCATGGTCGCGATATGGGGGGGTAACCTATTCAACGGATTGATGGTATACGGGAAGAAGAAAACTTGCAAAGATAATATTAAGTCAGACAGTGAAGGCAGCACTCAGCTTAACCAGTCAAGCACAGAAAACATAAAAAATACAAAAGGCACAATGCCCACCTGAACCAGCCGAGCACAGAAACATAAAAAACCTACAAGGTACAATGCCCAACTAAACATGTAAAGATCCACCCAATTTCAAGCTAAGTCTTACCCGTCAAGTCGATGCAGTTCATCATAAAGAAAGGCTCTCTGTAGCGTTCCTTTATCAGCATATATTCGAAATCGTGTGAACTTTGTCGCGATGTACCAACCCTGATTTGGTAGGAATGATCCTTTGGTGTCACAAGATTAACTGGGTACGTCTGCACGTTAGCAAGTATTTCACAAAGAGTTTTCGTCTGACTATCTGAAATATACAAATATAAACGTTTAGAGGTCAGTGGCCGGAATATATAAAAAAACATAATTTTATGTAAGTATGGCTTCTTAATACGAATTTACACACACTATTGTTGAAATTTTCTTAAAAGTTGTCCAAAATTATGATTTTTACGACGTTTGTTTAGTCCGTACCGAGTACGTGCTAGAACATTTTATGCCGTTCCTCAGTACTTTTTCAATATTATTTACTATGTCCATTATACCGTATTTTTAAAAGAAATTAAAGTTCCCTTAAATGTATGTTTTGTCACCTAATAATGCGACTTAAAGAGACAGTTGCAGTTGAATTTTCATTGAGGTGATTCTACTTACGGACTTATACGATAGGTGCCCGACTTATATTTGAACAATGTTAAACATCCGATATTTTTATTATAAGTCAAAATCTGTCTTTTCAGTCGGGTATGTCAATGTGTATTTTGCAACACAGTAAGAACACAAATCAACAGTTTTGTTGCATAATTTTGAGCTTTTTTAAGACTGAGAAATCAAACTGATGATGTAATCAATGATCGAGTGTGACATATGCTGCTTTATGCTTAAGATCCCAAAGTCTGTGGATGCAGGATTGTTAGACTTCGAAATTTACAATTCTGGAGTAATATACGTTGAATTCGTGTTCCTAATGCACCAAATGGTGTGACTATGGTGGCGTATAAAGCTGATTCTTGACAAAAACACCATGTTCCAACATTGTCGCTAGGAAAAGATGTGACATACATTTTGTACAGAAACGTTTTTGAACTATAGGAGCCTAAGCGGATTCAGAGGTCGTGGGTTCAATCCCTGGCATCGGAACTTAACATATTTATAATAGTTTCCGCTTTATATGGCCTAGTGGTCTGCAAAGTATCTGGAAGTACCATGAATCTGTGTATATGTGCTATACACCACTTGAGAGCAACAGAACGTTGAAATTTCTTTTAATTAACGAAATATACTTTTCTTCGCAGAAACGGCATATCAATGTTATACCAACACCTTCTTAGTGCTTCTTTGGGGGTGTATGACCTTCAAAAAGTAAATTGCCAAACCCTCTACAGAATTGCTTATTTCGGCTTGAATCATATTGCAAACACACCATACAGTGAGTGCATGCATACATTACTATACGCAGATCAAAAGAGTTATTTCATTTATATCGGGATAGCATGAACATATCGGATATATAACACTGTTCAAATATAAGTGGGGCACCTCTCGTAGCCGATGTGATCGCAAAAAGAATTCTTACAAAGTTAACTAGAAATGTTCAGACGGGCCTAGTGTATCTTTAAACGAATCGATTGTTGTTTACAATCTTCAAAATATAACTATCCCTCAAGAACATTGTATGCCTTAAAAATGTCACTATTGTAAATATTTAAAGCTGTCAGCTTTTTTATCTTACAAGTTATCATGGTTTACATAATCAGGAAGTTCAGCATATACAATGGATCATCTTGTCAATACAAAAGTATGGTTACGTGACTAAAACATGATTCATACACTTGTCAGGTAAACATGAAAACAATATGTACAATGAAACCACGTAGGCATGCGCTTGTATCGGTATGGTCTGGTACGAAACATGACAAGGTACGTTTTATCCAAGCAATTACGAACATTTTAAACTAACAGTCAAATTTAAGTTTCTTATAATTCCTTAACAACTGCAAAATGGGGACCGATATGGGTTGTATGAGCTCATTAACGGACTCATTAGTACTGCCGTTCCATTTACAACAATTTACAGTTGTAAAAGAATAATAAAGTAGTCAAATGTAACGTTAGTTTACGATTTCCGTAAATGCTTTGATAAAACAGTAGACACATGTACCAGTAAGTGTACAATTACCCTAAATCGTCAGGAATGGAACGGGAAGTTGAGTGTCCAATCCTATTGTGTGACCTATCAATGTCAATATAATTATACCAGTATAACTTCCTTGCTTGACAGTCGGCGTCTATGGCTAGTTGGGGCAATGCCATGATTATTATGGGAATTATCGCCGGTGTTGAAGATTCAAATATACTGTACAACATACTATCACACTTTGAAATATTTAAAAAAATAAATAAAATGCAAACTGTTTGAAAAATGTTTAAATCACAAAATCTGATTTAATTAATACACTTTAAATCTAACTTTTCTTTGTTAAAGTAATGTAAGCCAAAGTACGCGTTGTCGCGGTTATCATAGGTCAATCCTAAAGTTGTCTAGTAGACTTTCCCAATATGCTTTGTTTAATATTGGGTATGGCATATTTATTGCAATTACACAATCTCTACTTGTAACATCTCTGAATTATGGAGCAATAACATTGAGGATTTTAATA
This sequence comes from Spisula solida, assembly GCA_947247005.1. NCBI lineage: Eukaryota > Metazoa > Mollusca > Bivalvia > Venerida > Mactridae > Spisula > Spisula solida. The sequence goes on along the minus strand of OX365960.1, from coordinate 5,285,501 downwards.
ATAGGTTGTTTTAACGAGATTTTTTAAACTCGTTAACTAAAATAATAAAATGGAACTAAGCATGGTAACATAATGGTCTAGTCACACGTTTGTTCAGAGTGTACAAAATAACAAGAATTTATCAAGACTTCCTGATTGCATTAAATCAAAGATCTAAAAACACAAAGATCTAAATGATGTACCAAATCTCGCAATATCTCGCAGCAATCATCTGAAATATCCTTGTATCTCCTGAATACAGGCAAAAACTAATAAATTTATACAATGGATATAGTATTCAGCTTTACAATGATATCCCATTTATTGAAATCAGTCAAGGAATAAAGCAATAGACCTAAAAGAGCCAGACCTAATCTCATTTTAATGAAAATTCAAAGTTTATCAGAAAATACCCGATTTGTCTCATTCAAAGCATAATATTCTGAATTATATAAGAGGTAGACAAAAACAAGTTACCTCATACAATATGAGAAAGTCAGCTCTTCAAAATAAGACATTGGTCATTAAAAATGATGACAAACAAAACTTTTGATGCAAAATAACATAATCTGATGCATGCTATTTTGCATTTTCTCCCAGCTTTCAATTGAGTGTCCAATCTGTGTGTTTAAATCTTTGATAAAAAGTAACTTACATCTTTTTAAATAGTATACTCAGATTGGATAGGGAAAGTAAAATTCCTAATAAATAGAAACTAACAAAGAATTGCATCACAATTGGTAATAAGAAAAATACACCACATACGCACAAACGATCAAAGGACAACCAGTGAAAAAGAAACCCAACAAAATGAATACTGCAAGTCACAGTAACCATACTGTCTCGACTCCCCACTATGACAGTCTGCCATTTCAATCAACCAAACATACACTCATTAAAAGTTATAAGTGCACCAACACAGTAAATAGCGATATATACAAATAGTGTATATCATTTTGCTTCTAGCTTGAAATAGTACACACTATAGAACTATAAAATGTTTGATATTATGTTTATTTTAAAGTTATTATGTTTAAACATCTAAGGAATTATAAGTAGTTAAGATTTTATGTCTCCGTATCGTAGATGTGGGTTTTATGACTTAGCACATGCATGTCCATCGGTCGGTTAATAGACTAAACGTTTTCCGATCAATGACTCCAGAACGGTCCACAAACTTTAAGTGGAGGTTGTTCATCATTAATAGATGACCCCCATTGATTTTGAGGTCGCTATGGTTCAAATGTCAAAATTACCATGACCTTCAAGTACACAACGATTTCGGATCCACAACGTAAGAACGGTGGATCCTAAGATCGTAAAACTTCACAGACAGGTTGCTGATTATCAACAGAAGACTTCTACAAATTTGAAGGTCAATAGGTCAGAGTTCAAGGTCGGGATGGCCTTAAGTATACATGACTATTAGGTTGTCGTGAGACATGCATGTTTTACAAACATCTCTTGTTCTTTCTGTAATCGGAATTCTTCAAATTTTAGTTTTTGGGGGTTTTGGTATTGCTGGACGATGTGCAGTCAATATTTCAATACATTGTACAATACACTGTGTTGTGCACGTGCATTTTTCTGAATTTAGAGTGTACACGGTCCACTGCTTACACCAAGCCAAATACAAATATCCAATAATCGGACATTGTTGATGTACTACTCGCATGTACATGTGCAAAAAAATGAACAAGGTAGTGTATATATAATAAAAAAGATTCAGGCGTAACAAGTTGGTGTACTTATAACTTTTAATGATTGTACGTGCTCAGAGTACAATCAAGCAGACAAAAATGTACCAAGAGGACAACCGCACTTCATACGGAAACTCGATTGTCAAATGTAACCAAATAAACTGAAAGATGCTGTGACAAAACTGATTGAAGTATTAACTCGCTCCAACTATATTCCTTTCATATGTTGACTACCACATCACAGTATCCTGACACTGTATAAACTAGCAAATGTCATAAAACTGACCATATATGCTTAGAGCCAAAAAAGGAAATGTATTAGCACCATATTAAACGACTTTAGTATGCAGCGGTCTCTGAAAGGATCTGTAACCTTAGAATTGTTCCCAAGGCAGACAATCTAAACACTAAAAGGTTATAAACCACTAAATGCATATCAACATCGGATACACTCAAATAGTCCTCACCAAAACTTTTGTTTGACTGGAAATGGCGATATGCCTTGACAAAATGGAACTAGAATCATTTTATGGAGTTTAAAGGCATTGTATACATGTGGGTGAAGTAGTGAATATGTTCTATCTTGAATATTTTGAGATTTTGGCGTATTTTACAAAGCGATAGTAAAGTAAGGTAAACCCAACATTGAATCAGTCCGTGCGTCTGTAAAAAATTGTCTACCGCCTTTGACGAACTAGAATCATTTTATGGAGTTTAAAGGCATTGTATACATGTGGGTGAAGTAGTGAATATGTTTTATCTTGAATATTTTGAGATTTTGGCGTATTTTACAAAGCGATAGTAAAGTAAGGTAAACCCAACATTGAATCAGTCCGTGCGTCTGTAAAAATTTGTCTACCGCCTTTGACGAACAAAAGTTTTCTACAATCTTGGGCTGACTATTGTCACTTTACATTTATCTAAAGAACATTAAACTTACATTTTCCAGGCCCAATTATACTCTGAAACTTGACGTGTGTTTTCTCAGGAAGTGTCACAATACTGTCTTTGAAATCTTGAACCCTCCGAGTATCATCTACTGCAACACGTGCTTGATATGACACGCCGTGTATACGAAGAACCTGAAACGTCAACCAAAGAAAAAAGATGATATTAAGTCAGACAGGGGAGGCAGCGCTTAGCTTAACTAGTCGAGCACAGAAAACATAAAAACACACAAGGCACAATGCCAACCTGAACCAATCGAGCACAGAAAACATTAAAACACACAAGGCACAATGCCAACCTGAACCAATCGAGCACAGAAAACATTAAAACACACAAGGCACAATGCCAACCTGAACCAGTCGAGAACAGAAAACATTAAAACACACAAGGCACAATGCCAACCTGAACCAGTCGAGCACAGAAAACATTAAAACACACAAGGCACAATGCCAACCTGAACCAGTCGAGCACAGAAAACATAAAAACACACAAGGCACAATGTCAACCTGAACCAGTCGAACACAGAAAACATAAAAAAATCATACACGGCACAATGCCAAACTAAACAAGTTATGATCCTCCCATGTCCAAGCTGTCGAAATTCTAAACGAACCAGTTTCAGCAATCAAAAAGCTGAATGCTTAAAGGTCAATAATGATTACTGTGTATCTATTAGGCTTATGTCTGGCATGAAAAACTCATCCTGTTGAGTAATGGTTTATTATTGAATTGTTGAATAAAATAGTATGAAGTGAGCCTTAGTGAGCTTCATATACGTTTTATTATACCAGTTTCATGAATTCAATTAAAAGTCAACAGGATTTTAATATTCTGTTTATCACATCCGCAAAAATATAAGACAAACGAGATTATTTAAGACTTTCATACTTGACTTCGCTTACAACGCTTTATATACGTACGTAACGTCCGTGACTTTATCATAATAAATAAATAACGTCAAAAACGTCATTGTCATATTTTGTTAAAACGTTTTGTCTGTTCATTACGAGTTTTATGTCACTGTAGAAAAGTGCATGTGAGGATACTTGTTGCTTTTGGTGTAAGATCGAATTTTATTTCACCCGAGTGATCATAGAAAATCAAAATCAATTTATTTTTCTGTGATCACGAGTGAAATAATAATCCTCCGCCAAAAATCAACTCATTTTCTGTTTATTAAAATGGTACCGTAATTGGCTTAATTGGAAAAATCACGTTAAAATTGGAACGTCACAACGTGATAATTATGACGTCATGATTACGTAATGCTTATTGTAAACCCCGGCGCCGTAGACGTTACGTTTAATTTTATACATTATACTGGAACGGTGGAACCAGCTCTCAAAACAGTGAAAATAAGAAAATGATAATTTCACTATTTTTTCACTGTTATTTTCACTGAAAATCTCTATAATCCATTGATAGCAAATAATAAATACTATACAGGATTCGTCATGAGTTGTCTAGAAAACACAGGTTATTTAGCGAGCCTTTGGTGAGTTTAATAACTTGTTTTCGTGACGAGTTTAAGAAATGTTGATCCAAAAAACAACGAGTGGTGGATTCTTTTTATCACATTACCATAGTTACCGAGTCAGAAAAACGTCAGAAATAACGCATTTAAGCCCACGACGTTACGTTTTCGCGTTGAAAAGCAGGTGACGTCACGCATTTGTTACCACACGTCTTTGATAACATTGTTCCGTCATTTGTTCTCACATGGAAGATCACGGTATGTATGTGATAAAAAACGTAACGCAACGTCTGTATACGAATTACGACGTTTTACTAATTGTTGCACGTCATCTGATAGATGAGAATTGCAAAAGTAAGAAAATACGTATGTGTCTAAATAACCGTATGGTAAATATATTATTGAAGTTGTAAAGACGTCTAATAATTTATCCTAAGTCGCGCGTGTCGTAAATAACAGCTTATTGGGGAAAATATATCTATATACAAACAGTGGCTATAAATAGTTTTGTTATTGCGTAGATAACATGTACTTTTCTTTATCCACTTTGTTAGCAACATTGTCAACAATAACAAATACTTCCTTGTCTTTAACCCTATCTAATTCTCAAATGTTTTCATTACAATTCCGGTATTGGAGGTGCAATATTATGATTATACGTCTATATTGGATGTTATATAACTGTTAAATTAAACACATATTGTACAGATATGTGATCTGACTTCAATACTTACTTTTGCGATACATAATAAAACAATATAATATTAAAAAAGATTATGGTAAGTCAGACAGGGAAGGCAGCACTCAACTTAACCAGCCGAGCACAGAAAACATTAAAAACACACAAAGCACTGAAAACACGGCATCCCGTCCTAAAAGTCTGCCGCCTCAGTCAGTCAAACTAAAACGGAACGAGAGTCATGTGACGAGAAAACAACAACCGGACACCACACACCACAAGGACAATCTACAACATATATATAGTATACATGCAATTTTGAAAGATACGAAGCAGGCTTGTGCTGGACCACGAAATTGCAGAATGGCACATACAAAATGAACAAAGTTCAACAAAAAGGCACAATGGCGAATATTTTTGTATTTTTACTATAAAGTGGACAATACATACACAGAGGAAGGTTGACCAAAGGGCTTCCGCCTTGATACGGACAGCGACAAATGTCATTGGGGGCTTAAACGTTTTACAGTGCATCAAACCTCACACTTACCCAATGGACAACCTTATAGCACATTACAGTGTAAATAAAAGTTTCCCGCCATGTAATGCCCTCTAACAAAAAGGTCACAGTGACAGGTAATAAAAGAATGTTAAACATGAAACATTATATAAATAATGTCCATCGAGTAGCACAGAAAGTACTCAATAACCTATCAGAAGTCAGAGCAACAAGAGAGCAAAACATTTAAGGACACGATAAGACAATGTAACAGACAGGCATCAATGCCAGCCGTCCACAAAGGCTTGAGGTTAGGCATATCATAGAGTCTGTATATTGTCTGGTCATCGCACAATGAAATAGGAAGCATAATAGCGAGCTGTAAATGGACCCACTACTAAGTATGCAGTCCTTTGCAAAATTAAAGGGGCATATCCTCTACTCAGAAAACGTTTTATAATCTTGATAAACACATCATGAAAGTGACTATGACCCAAAACCTTTCGAAATTTGTAAAGCACATCACCATAAAATTCAGGCTGAGACAGACCTTGTCGCAGAAGTGGCTTTAAATTAATACCATATTTAGAAATGAGATCTGAATTACGCCTGTAAAATTTTGCGATAGCCTTGTTGCAGTAACTTATTAGTAATACAAAGAATTCGAGTATTCAAGTCTTCCACTCGAGAACAAGCTCTAGCAAAACGGATTCATTGAGAAGCGTAAACACCTATGGAGTTGACCGTGGAATATCTGTGGGTAATTTACAGTATCAAGTCAGACAGGGAAGGCAGCACGCAACTTAACCAGCCGAGCACAGAAAACATAAAAAACACATAAGGCACAATGTCCAACTGAACCAGTCGAACATGGAAACATAAAATACATGCAAGACACAATGCCCAACTAAACAAGTAAATAATCAGCCCAAGTCCAAGATGTCGACAAGCTGAATGAATTAGTTTCAGCAATTAAATAGCTGAATGCCCAAGCAGAATGACAAGCAAAAAAAAGTAGCAAACAAACAATATTAAAAAGCGGAATGCCAAGGTTTCAGTTAAATGACCTATTTTCAGCAATAAAAAAGGCCGAACGTCCCAGCCGGAACACTTTCTGTTCAAGGTAATATAGTGGTGTCTCGTGTCTTGACTAGTGTATGTTATTACGACCTTCAAGCAAAAAAAATATTATGGACTTTGTTATCGACTTTGTTTGGCGCTCAGTGTATAAAGTGTGTATTTTTAGTAAATCCTGGCCTTGCCGGCACAGTCTCGGGATATGTGCCCAATCTCGGGGTACTCATTACAAATATTAGCTTATTAGAACCTGTCTGTAATTACCACCTTTTGTAACTGTGGTATTTGCAGACAGATTTTGTAAAAGTAACATTGACAGTAAAATATAAACGATACCTGGAAGTTATCAAAACAGTCAAATCTGTTCGTGCCGTAGTTGCCGCCCTGTATACATATCAGCATAGGCAATTTATCTTTATATTTGGTGAACAACTCTTTAAAACCAAGTCCTTCGCTCTCTTCCCATTGAAAAAGATCCGCAGCCGACCTGGAAATATGCAATTGAAATTACAGGTTTGATTAACGGTTCGAAATAGCAGAAATATTATTTTAGCAAGTCTATGACACAATTTCTATGGTTACATGCTTGCAAGCTTAACAATATCTTTATATATATTTCAGGACACTGGTTGCTGCAACATCTCCATTGGAACAAGTAATTGAGAATTGCAAGCAATACAGAAGTCCCCTACCGGTTTTAAGCCATTTTCAATGTTTCTGTTGCCATAGCAACCACAATTTTTGTCAGAATCAAAATATTTTTAGACGTGCATAATCCCCTTATTGACGGACGGACGGACGGACGGACGGACGACGGACGGACGGACGGACGGACGGACGGAGGGCAAACCTATAGTCCCCTCCGGTCAAAAACCGGTAGGGGACTAATAAAGCAGAGATGGTTAAGGGCATGTGTTTAAACAAAATGAAGATCATTGAAATATACATTTACCCGCAAAATTACCGTAAACTTCACGGTTTGTGACATAAACCCAAAATGCACCTGGTATGATATGCTTTAGAAGCGATATTACATATATTGTCCTACAGAAAATCACTTATAGACACTTGAGAACGATGGCAACGGCTGTGATTGGCGCTAACTATAGTCTAGTCTGGTTCAATGATCAGCGCATATTTGGTGTCTCTACTCGCCAAAATCCATATTACGTTCGAATAGTTTCAAGATGACGCGTACTTAACAAGAACAACAGCGGACTAGCAATAGTTCGACCAACGTTTAACCACTTAAGGTTGTCTCTGTCTCTATTTGAATTATGATAAACACCCAGCCAATGTAACAGAAGAACACAATTATGTATTCAGTATGTCCAATCTGATTATCAAACCAGGACTTCTTGTTACGTAATCAAGCTGTCTACCAAATTTGACTGGGTTTCGGCGCTAACTGTGGCCACCATAGTAAAACTGTTCCAACTAGAAACTGCGAAAACAGTCAATGGTAAAACTCTGGTCGAACAAATGCAAGTTCGCTTTTGTTCTTGTTCAGTCAGTACTAAAAGCAAACAGTGGTTTTGGCGACTGGAGACACCAGGGTACTGTTTTATCAAAGGACTTACGGAAGCCTTAAAGTTACGCTCAGATTTATATTCTTTATACATTGTTGAGTGTGGTAAATGGAGCTGCAGTACAAGTATTGATTCAATTAAGGAACTCCTACAAACTATGTCCGTCCCGAATTTGCAGTCGGTAAAGAATTATAAAGAATTAAATTTGAACGTAAGTTTACCACTTCCGTAAGTACTTTGATAAAACAGTACCCAGGCATACGCAGATAAGCAAATCTCACCAGACTATAGTTAGCGCTAATACACAGCCAGTTTTAACTAGCATATATATTGAAAATAAACTCGTACAGGAAAGGCATCACCAAACAGAAACAGCTGAGCACGACAGGCACGAGAAGGAACGCACAGAAAGGAAAACAAACAGACCGCAAGCATACGTCACAACACCGATACAAAACAGAAAATAAAAATAAACAGACCGCAAGCATAAGTCACAACACCGATACAAAACAGAAAATGAAAAATAAACAGACCGCAAGCATACGTCACAGCGCCATTACAAAGCAGGAAATAAAAATAAACAGACCGGTCTGCAAGCTTACGTCACAACACCGATACAAAACAGAAAATAAAAATAAACAGACTGCAAGCATACGTCACAACACCGATACAAAACAGAAAATAAAAATAAACAGACCGCAAGCATACGTCACAGCGCCAATACAAAGCAGAAAATAAAAATAAACAGAAATGCATAATATTTGGTATACCGTATTGTGACACCCTTGGGTATGTCAAAATCCATGATACAAAGTTCCAATTATATGCCGTGCAAATTATGTATTACTTAACTAGGTACAGCAAGTGCACTAGCGAACAACGTCGACTGATTATTGAAATGAAGAAAAAAGACGGGATATTTATTAGTTTATGTTTAGTTTGTCAAACATTTAACATGTGACAGCGTAACTTATTTTGTTTATTTTATCTATAGATATTATTTCAACTTCCTCTTTCTGGTGTCGAATCCCTAGCGTGTTATTAAAGCTTAAACTTGATACGCGTCCAAGTTTGTTTAAAGAAGATAAAAAGCCCCCCGTGATACGATCATTGAAGATAGGCCGTGCGTTTAAAGTGTACGTGTGTTGGTCGTCATGTCATTAATACATGCATGTTATGACATTTATTTTTTAAACAAAGGTTGATCAATTTCAATGGCGATTCGCTTGGCTGGCAATAGTTTGAGCCATGTTGATTTTGTGATTACAAGGACTTTATAAAAACATCCAACTCCAAAACATTTGAATTGGATACCTTGGAAATCTGGCCACATATGCATATTTTAATGTATAAAATGTTTTTCAAATATGTTTTTATCAATGATACAGTTAACAGAGATAGAAACTGTTTCTGAATAGCCTTGTACGTTGATTATTATTCGCAAGTTTTGCAGGATGGTCATTTGCCGATTTTTATAGCCGTGCCCTATGACTTTGATAAATTATAAAATATGTTAATAAAGGTTATAAAACAAATTCTATTTTATTCTGTACTTTTATTCGTATGCGCTTTCTTTATCAATAATACAGCTACCTGTGGGCTATACAATATTAACCGTGAGTGACAATACATGTGTCGTTATATATTTGTAAAAAAAAACACCATAATATTAAGGACAATTTCTATGTGCCAAATGTCTCTTATAATTTACTGTTGTTTTATCATTATCTACATATATTATTATTTTTTGAATACGTAGAAATATCTTACATACTATAAAATCATTTAACTTCAATGGGACAAAGCTTCGTGGTTTTTATGAATAAGCCTATTTCGCGGTGATGTAATTTCAAGGATATTGGATTTCATGAAAAATGACAAGGTCAAAATTCACACCAATTATTAGAAATCATTCAAAAAACAAACAGACATAATAATTGTTTTATTACATGTTGATATATGCTTCCCAAAAACCCAGTCTTATACCTGACTGAACTTGAAAGCAAGTATGGCAGCAACTGTAAACATGACAAATTTATTAGTATAATTATTGGAGATTTAATTTCGTGGTAAAGGTCATCCAAGAAATCCTCAAAATTAAATGACCACTAAGTTTAATATTAATGATTTTACAGTATGTAACAAAAGAAGACATATTATACACTCGGCAAAACTTATAAGTACACACTTGTTTATTTGCCCATACCTCGGTCAATGCGTGTTTGATCGTGCTGAAAATTATAACATATGTACATTGGATATGTAGAATTACAATACAATCGATGTTTTTAACATCTGATTTAAATTGTCACAAACAGAATAACTTAATGATGCCAACAGCAGAATCTTAAAAAAAACACAATAAAGCCGTGTGTTCATCGGGCGATTGTCAGGTTGCTAATGCACATATGGCCCCGCTGCGCTGATACAGTACAGTTTTAAGTCTATGTTTCTATCATGGACACAGTAATGAAGAAAACAATGATAGGAACAAGCCCAATTTAGGTTTAGAAATATCGACTTCTGATAAAAAATGCAATTTGAAACATGGTTAACTCCCTTTGACCATAACAATAAAAAAAATTTAAAAGTAAAAAAAACCTCATGTTGTTGTTAGAAAAATCGAATTATTTTGTGTTTTTTTTAATTTGACAATAAATCTAAAATTCAAATTTACCTTACATAGAAATAATTTGCACATACGCGTCAATTTCACGGCCATTTTACGGTTTTTGACGTTTCATGGTTCAATGAACCGCTGTATTTAATTTTGAACAAAAAAATGTATTTATCCAGTCCTTTGATAGTCAAGAACATGTACACAAAATTTCATGCAGAAATAATAAAAAATAAAAAAGTTATAGCGAAAAAACGACGTGTGTACTTATAAGTTTTGCCGAGTGTATAAGCAAATCCGTCTTGAAAAATAAAAAGTGGTATAGGTATATTTACAGGTGGTTACTAAGAATTTAACAGGTTAAATATCTTTGAAAATGAGCTGATGGGAGATACAGTTGTTATGAAGGATTGCTAGCGTCGTTTCACAGTCGAATGTTGACTACATGACCATAGTTCCTATGACAAATATTATACAAGAGGCAAACTATGTATAAGGAGATTACAAAAACTTTATTTTTAGATAATTATATTCTTGCTTCGGTCTATTATTAACACGCTAATTAAGATAATTATGTTGACGAACACGCAGTGTAATTATAGTTTTAGATATTGAAATCAAGTATTTTGTTATAGATCTTTTAAAGTTGTACACTTGCTATAAGTTCAATAAACTATACTTAATTTTGTACGCAATACATTTAGAACAAGGATTTTCTCCCGTTTAGATATTGTGACTTTCACGTACTACAAAGGTCACCCTGTTAATCATAGCATAACTTATTTCAAACTCGTTAAGTGATATGAACATTACATAAAACATTGCCCATCGGCTGAAGATTATTTACCTGAAGTCAAAGAACCATAGAACAATGAAATTCATATTTCACAAGTGGTGCGTTTTTAAATCGTTTGAGTGTATTGGTCATTGTTCAGAGGTTTTTGCCCTACAGAGTTTACAAAATTAAACAATAACTTAAAGGAACTTTGAAGGTGTTGTTATACATAGATTGTTGCACTACATAAGGGTCCACTGAAGAGGTTGTACTGTAGTCAGAGACGCTACCACTGCATTCACCTTCTACTGATTATGTTGTCAGCACCCAGCAGAGATGTAGGCAAGACCTTACATAGTTAATAATCTGTCAAAATTGTTGTCTCAGATTATGACTGTAATAATGAACAAATGTAGAAAGGTTTGATATACATGTATTATAATATGACCAATTAGTTACTTTTTTAAATAATGGTGTAATATAGACTTAACTTGCTATCAAAAAAGTTTGGCATCCACATTTTTTGTGCTAAATGCATACATTAGTATACTAGCTATGTTCAATTTTTGCTTGGCCTACTATAGTATATAGCACACACGTTAACTAAATGTATATAGCAATCTATTGTAAACAGTAAAGTGTTGTGTAACCGTGTAACATGTATTAGAATATAACCTACATTATGAGCCAATGAAAACGCCGCATTTTCGCGGTTAAATGAAAATTTAATCATTAAAATTTTCTCTTCACAGACTTGACGTCATGCGTTGGCGCTAATTTCTATCGGCCAATCAGAATGCAAAATGTTATATTCTAAGTTAGTTAGAACATATTAAGTAAATTTTAATGACTAAAAAGGCCTCGCTTCGCTTCGCTCGCTCCGACCTTTTTAATCATTAAAATTTACTTAATATGTTCTAACTATAACTAAGTGATTGTAAGCATTCAGAGGTTATTAGTATACAAATTACTCATCAACACACCAGGTAATAATTGGTATCACGTGACCAGTATATAGTATATTAGGTGAGTTGATTTGTTAAAGGTCACCTGTTGTCCGGCATGGATTATGATTCGTTGCGGCACGAGCAAGAATCTAATATGTGGATCTGAAATCTGGAGTTCAAGCAGTTAGTACCAGATGTCCATAATGCTAAGACGTAACTGAATAGTATATCGTTACAATATTGTATGGACTTATTTTATATATTATGTGTGTATGATTTTTGGACTATGGAAAAGATTGTGAAATTAAACATGATGAACAGGATGTATTGATTTTGTTAAATCAGTGGACTCTTGTCTATAATATATATATATATATATATAATTAAAATATATAAATATATTATAAATAATTCGACATACATACATTTAAGATCCCGAGGCAATTAGCTCAACTTATCATGGACATGCATCAGAAATGGTAACCCTTAGGTTACACGAATGGGGACAACAGAACCCATATACACGAAGGCGCAACCCGCAACTTCTAGCGGCTACAGTTGTATACGGGATTTATTCAACACTTTTTTCCATGCTGATTGGCTAGCTACTGAGATCTATGGTCTAAGATACTTTAAATACCTAGAATGGTCCTTCTATATTTTTGTACCAGAACTGTATAAAAGGAACCGCATGATATCAGGTAGAGATCACTATCAGTGTGTATCTATTCCCTATTGCGTCATCTGCTCACTCGATGAAATAACATTCGATCTTACACCGAAAAACACAGATATCCTCTATTTCATCCTATAAATTTAATTATTCATTATATTTTTAACAAGCTTTTTTCAGAGAGAACCATGTAAGATGTTTTGTGAATATATCAACGACTCCTAATCACAATAGTGTTGAGCTATTTTAACTAATATGAAGTATAGTTATTTACGATCAAATGAATCCTATATTATGAACACTCCTCATTATACATTGTTGATTAATGATAAAAAGGCAAAGGTTGACCGGTTCAAAACCTATTGGAACTGTGCCAAATGGCTCTTTTGCGACATTTTGTCCTCAGCTGTAAGCGTCATCCATTAGTTTGTGACCTCTGTCGTTCACATCATCATCATAAACTCTTCTCCGCGGTAAATTTCATCTATTTGGCGGACAGCAGGGTATCTTTGGAAGGGTCAAACAGTCATTTAAGAGTTAGGACAAAGTTGCAAATATGTTCATAGATGATACTTCGTTTGATCTTTGTGGCAAAAGAGTTGAATGCTATTGTTATTCCGAGCAATGAAGATGACATTTGAACATTGTTTACTGTGATTCGTGTGGAAACGTGCGCCATCAGCATTATTCCAGAACGATAGCTCGTGGTATTGTTTGAAAAAAAAAGTAAATTCAATCATTTGTCGTCATTCACAAACATTTAGATCGGGAAATCTCGAAATCAAGGATGCGGGTAAGAAATGTAACACCACTTCGCATCAATGGCTACAACGGCGTGTTATTCCTTACTCGGTGGGATGTTCGTCAAGTTTCACAATGTGAGTGCCTTACCGAGGAATACACTAAGAGCGACTTCTTTTGCTTTTGTCGAAGTTAGAAGTATGGTATAATATACCGTCGAGTCACCGGTTTTCGTTAGGGTAAGGATATAACGGGCGATAAATGATCAATTCCACATTAATTTGAGATTATAAAGTTGTCAGAATGAAGGCAAAATATTAAGAAAACAGTAGTTTCAGCAACAATTTTTCAACCATTATCGCGAATGCAGCCCATTTAATGACGTCACTAGAATTTGCATAAAATAACACTCGTATACCTGAAATCGTGACCTTTGAACTTAGTGTCGTAAAATCACGTATGGTCGAGTTTTCACCTTGGACGTAGCATAATTCTAAACTTAAAAGATTCAGTATGCCATTAAAAGTGCAATCTGTTACAAATTGCCAATTTAAACGAATAATAAAGAAACTAAATAAGACAGCACTAGAAATGTGTATCACTACGCGCTTTCACAACATAGATTCGTAGTAGGCTAGGTAAATCAGGAATCTACGAACAATTTAGCAAAAAAATATTAATTTTGAATGACGAATGACGTTCGAAAATATCTGATATACAACTGAAATCATCAACAAATATTTCTATGATACAAAGATTTTCCAAGGAAAAATAATCGTGATTCAAATGAACTGTTCTTGGTCCGCATGGCATAAGATTACGTCCTCATTTGTTTCCCTTAATTTAATTTGCATATTGAGGAACCAGTCCATTTCGACCATGACCTTTAGTGGAAAAGCGTAAACAAACAGACGATGGCTAAAAAATTGATGTAAAATCGATCATTCGGCATGATTTGAATGTAAATCGATTGGAACTATTTGGCATTACAAAATTTGACACATTTTGAGTCGGATCGGTATTTATCTTATTTCTTACGTTACTGAAATGCCATTTGATTCTTTTATGGATAAGAAGGTCAACTTTGACATTCCTTCATTCGGTTTTCCCGCTAATGACGTCATAAATAAACTATCAATAAAGATATTGAAATTACTCGACGGTATATGACTGCAAATATAACTTCCTGTTTCTTTTACAAGCAGGTTTATTTTAATCCTGAATTTAAATGTTAGACGGTATCATAAGTAAGATTCTATTACAAGAGCGTTTTGCATTATATAAACTTGCTGTCTATAGCATGTATTGAATTAAATTTGCATAAGTTTTAAGTTTTACTACTAAAATTGACAAATTCAAAATCTAATCTTATCCGGTTGAACATATTGAATTGAGTTGAAATGAGGAAGGTTGGTGAGTGCGTTGAAATAAACAAGCATTATGAAAACTTGCAGATGCTTTAATACAGTGGTAGAAAACGATTAACAAATGTATTCGACGAATTTGTGTGCTTACACCGTCTAACAAATAGGAGCACAGTAACAGTAATGTCACGCATAGCCTGTATTGAAAATCCCACACTTTTGCCTTGGGTGAGTGCGCTTGCAGGATTCCCAGAAAATAACGAGACAACATTTCATAACAAACTAAACTGATTGACACGGAGGAAAGATTAATTAAAAATAGAGGATATTACATAAGTGTCTTTCCATATCGAATTTATTAAACGAGTTGAATAAAATAATAAAATGCTCGGCTCAGCATTTTATCGATTTTTCTCATCGAGTTTAATAAATTCAATGTGGAAAGTCACAAATGTAATGTTCTTTTTATCACATGTAAGCCTTTTCCGGCCGAAACATAAAAAATCTACTTAATTTTCACTATAATAAACGCGCAACTTTGACTGGGTTAAGTAGAGCCCCCCCTCTACTTGGTTTAGTAGAGCCCCCGCGTACTGGATTAAGTAGAGCACCCGCCTACTTGGTTAAGTAGGGCACCCCGCCCACTGGGTTAAGTAGTATTTTACCCGTTTGCATAAGTGAGTGGTAGATATGGTTTATATGTGATTTATAAGTTGTCCATATTTGTATATTTTATGTACAATGTACATGTATATTGTTTTAACCATTCTTATTCGTGATTGTACAGCACTTTTGAACGTGTGTATACATGAAAAAGGGGCCATTCCTTACATAAGATATTTAATCAAGTTTGCTTTGTAACATATTAGTCAATATTTTGTTTACCTTTTTTTGAAAGATACAGTCGCAATATATCATGTTATTTTCCTGTTTACATTTCAAAGACCAATTGCATATTATTGGTTGGTTTGA
Organism: Spisula solida; assembly: GCA_947247005.1. NCBI lineage: Eukaryota > Metazoa > Mollusca > Bivalvia > Venerida > Mactridae > Spisula > Spisula solida. Next base: position 5,269,527 of record OX365960.1, on the reverse strand, counting down.
ATGACATTTTATAAATAAGATCGTGTGTAAAATCTTATTTTTTAAATAGATGGTTGCAGTAAAAACACTATTGATATTTGATACACAAAAAGTAAGCTTACAGTACGAAATGTGATCATAACTTCCTGGTTTTTTTTTGTCCTGCACATTTCATAACTTTTTTGTCCGAACACGAGACTGTTCGAGTTAAAAAAGGCATTTTTGTACAGGTATATTACTATATTTACAAGTAGTAGTAAGTTTACAAAATACAGGTATCAGACACGATTTAGTGCATTCTGTGTTATTTTTTTAATAAAAACAATGAATTGTTTGGAATAAATGTTAGTGAAACGTTTTTATATTTTATATTGAAGTGTACAAGGGAAACTGCCGTAAGTAAATAATTATGATAATCATAGTAATGATTTTATCTAAACTCACAATTGAAAACCATAAATTTCGTAAATATTATTTGGTATTAATTGATCGTTCTACAAAATGCTGTATTTCACATTTTGTGACATATTGATTTTGAAGGTTTTCATTTACCGTGTATGTACATAGTATATTTGTATACTGAACATTTGCTAGCGAAATATTTACGTATTGTATATAAGATCGTACGGAATATAGATATATAATGACTTTGAAATACGAGGGTAAATACTTATATACATCATATTAAACAAACACGATGTCAGCGTACAATTTATCACACGACTTTCCTTGTACCTGGGTTAGTAGAACGAGTACGTATATTCTTTTATTATATAACTAACACTGTATTGTCACGAATACAGGCCAAATCGCACAGTGAAATACATCACGCTCGACTTAACGGTCTCGCGAGATACGGCATTACACAAGCAACTCAAGGTAATACGGCCCAGCGGATCAATACACTGTAGTGATATTCCGTATATATACTACACTAGACGCGTTCATACGACGTCACTTTATCTCTTACTGACGTCATTTATTCCATAAATGACGTTTTTTTACTTCGTTTATATAACTGGTTACGTTTTACAACCGAATGATGTGTATGTTCATGTGATAAAAAGAATCTAACTCACTTTGTCAAGTGAAACAAACTAGAACTATTTATATATTATATTAACCTCGTTCAGACAATATTATTAAAAACATTGATAAAAATGTCTGAGTTAGTTCAATATTATAATTATATAAATCTACAAACATTTCTAGTCTCTCAATAGGAAAACTACAGTAATGCTTAGGTCACATTTGCCTCACGAGCTTCGTTCGAGTTGATTTTTTACAAACTCGAACGAGCATCGTACGGATTTTCTTAACTCGTACGAGCATCGTACGAATATCGTACTAGTGTATCTCTATAGATCGTGCATGGTCCGTACGAGCTGAGACCAGACGCTACGAACATACATACACCGTTAGGATTACAAAAATTGTGACTGACTCGTACGAGTTGATAAATTCGTACGGATATCGTACGAGCTTTGTGACCCTAGCATTACTACTTAATTTCATAATATGACAACTCGTTATAGGCCTTTGTAGATTCTATATCAACTTGTTGTTTCCTTTTAGACATCAGTAATCCATTGCTCTCTCACCACAAATTATAGACCAGCTATTACAAACACATCCTTGCCATTATTAAACGTTTACCAATGACAGTAAAATAATCCTGATGCCACTTATTAAGAACATGAAAACACCGATTATTACTAATTCTAACATAGCACGTGAGATTGGTCTTCTTTGCGTATATTGAGCTTACCATATTTTATTACCGCGATAAAATATAGCTGATTGATGACATCACGTTTGACGTCATATACTATGACAAATGACGTAATGGTGACGGTAACGTTCCTAGGAAAGAAAGTAGTTTGACGTCAACCTGTCTTGTTGTGCTATAAATGGCAGAGTATAGGCGATGTTAGAATCGAAATAATAAATAGGAAGCTGTGCTTTGTTGTGTTATAAAATATAGGCATTCGCTTGAATGCGTACATTAAATCACTCGTGCTACGCATTCGTGATTTAATTACTACGCATTCAAACACGTGCCTATATTTTATTACGCAACAAAACATAGCTACGTATTCATTATTTCTTAAGTATGACTATGATATGCATGTAATAACTACATTTGACTTACATTTGAATTATTTCACAGATATCAAAACAGTCTTTGATATTCAGTAATGGAGTTTATCTCAGACAAGAAGGACTACAATGTTGCCGAGTTTTACGAGCAGTTCAGTGAGACATTGCCTAAGGTTGTCAGAGTTAACCAAGGTTACTTTGGAGAAATTGCTAGTGACGTATTCGATAAAGATCAGGTAAATGTTGATACAGTTAAACTAGGACATTACTAATTTTGCATTATCCTAACTAGTATTAAAGGTGCTGCCTCACAGATCGGACTAAAACATTTGTATGACGTAATTTTCCAACCTAACCAAGTATTTATGTAATAGAAAGCCACTGACGGTTGCTTTATGATATATTTGGTGCATGTAAGCTATTTCAACCACTCTCGATATTGCGCACTCAGTATGTTAAAATAGTGAAGAGTTTCCTTCCAACATACGTTGTCAATTAAGTAATTCACACGTTAACGTACTGTTACATCAACAAACATCAGAGAGGTATTCGGTTCGTTTTGCAACTCGTTTCATCGAATGTGATCAAATTTCAGGCAATTTAAGTCATACATTTGTATAATGTAAATTCTATATCTAGTATAAATACCCTATAGAATGTTGGAGTTAAACATACTAAATAACTACAAAACGCCGATGTTTCGCAAGTTATTTTAGATGTCAGTGTGTTTTTTATGGGATATACAGGCACCTATACCAAAATAACGCGAATATTTAACAATTTTATTTTATTTTTGCAATACATCAATTCGTGAGGCATCACCTTTAAGATAATGAAGTATCGGATAGAGAAAGCAGGACCTAATCAGGCGAGGACAAAAAATAGCAACAAACCACAATTATCACGGCACAATGCCTTACACACAGCTGAAAGAGATAATAAAACTAAACCGCTAAACGTTTCAGCTGCCAAAAATCCCCAATATACAGTTTGAGCTGTCAACAGTGTTAGGTTTCAGTATGTCAACCATTGTCACAGAACTCGGTGTTACACATAATGGCTTAACGAACGTGTAACTTGAAACAGCTCTAAATTCGGCAATAATAAGTGCGTTTCATTAGTACTGAAACCAAAAACCTAAAAAGAAGTCGGTCAAACTAATCTCTTTAACATCTTATTCTGTGTGTATGATGTTATATGATTGTAATAGATGAATCTTTGTTCATTGTAAACTTTGTACAATCAGTCGGTCAATCAATATTATTTTGTCTCGCTCGATATAAACATAGTGTATATTATACTACATTGAATTTTTACAAATACATAACAACGACAGGTTCGTTCGTTAAAAGAAGAAGACGATTACTTCAAAAAGATAATATTAAGTCAAACAGACAAAGCAGCACTCAACTTAATCAGCCAAGGACAGAAAACATACAAAAACATCCAAGTTAACCACAAATATACGATGACAATTGACAATTGCATAGAGTTGTAAACCATAAGTCAAACGACAGAATATAGTTAACTCATAGCATCTACTCACTTATTAAATATACTCAGTATGCAGATTGTGTTCAAATCAGAGTCAACGGTTTTTGAATACCTGAACATTTCATAAGAAACTAGACTATTTATTGTGTGCTGTTAGTGATCAATAAATAGATACCTAGATGAGAAAAAAGACGAAAAACAAACGGAAAAATAACATTGAAAAACAAACATAGCCATTGGTATTTTATTTCTTCATCGAGACACTAAGGGGAAAATTATTCGCTTTCCATGAAATATAAGATCTGTATAACTTTAGCGCGATAAATTGCAATACAAAAACAAACACAACCTTCTCTATATATATCGTTTCTGAATATTTAGGAGCGAGCAAACTTTATACTATTAAAATATGTTTTTATATTATAGTATGTTGTTCCAAATGTTTGAATGCTTTCATAGGCAAATGTTACGGTCCTTGAGTTTAATCCATAACAAAAATATATGCAATCTTGTGTTTGTTTTTGTAATGCATTTTATCACGTTAGAATTATAATCCTTATCTATCATGTGTCTTTGACAGATAATCTGGTTAAAAACCGTATCCAAGCAACAGAGGGTAATTGCTAAATTCCAACTTCCTAATCATTCGATGCGTCTGTTGAGTATTCCAGTTACATACGAAGAAAAGTTGTGTGTTGTTAAACATACTAAACGTGAGTGTCTTTTACCTTCATATTCACACCACGTGTTGACAATTTATGCCGGCAGTTCCATACAGTACATACATAGGCGAACATTTTGGTATATAACATTGCTTGTTCTACTTTAGCTGTCACCTAGCTACCACCAAAAAACCACCAATTGTCACCCCTACTATATGTGTTATACCGAAATTTTAACTGAAATGTTGTTGAAAAAATCCATATTTTTGAAAGGTAACGTAATTTACATGGCATTTCATATCAATTAACTATTTGTGTAGTTGTACTATAGCTATATACATTATTGAGCTGCATGCTAATCAGTATCATCATTTGTTAACTTAAAAATGTCATATACGTTGACTGTTTTTTTTAATATTCTAGTAATTTCATGCAAAGTAACGTAAATTACGTATGTTATATCAACTTTTTGCCTATAATAATTTGTACAACTGATAGTTTCAATTTTAAATACATTTAACATACATAAATGTCTTATTCACATGATTTATTGAACAATTGACATGTTTATAATATCAAATAAGCAAAATTAGTGATTCCTGTAGAAAATCGCATAGTTACGTATTTCAAATCTCCGTAACTCCTTAAAGCCCCAACAGAAACTTGCAAACTGTGTCTGTGAATGCCACCTACCATAAGGTTTAAGAAACTCATAGTGTTGAAAATTCCCCCTGGGAGAGGGGAGCAGGGTCAATTGTCAGCTCAAGGTCTATATGTCGTGTTTCAATACAGTCATATAATCATTAAGGTTTTTATATCGTTTGATATTATAAGATTCAACCGTAAAAAGCTCTTTGTCTGATTGTCTATCAAGAATTACCAGCGTTGTATAAACTAGATGAGCAACACATGAACTGTCTTATTTCATTAAACACGGCCTACATTTTGAGCAAATGAAAACGCCGATCTGCGTTGGTTAAATGCTGCCGAACAGAACAGAACGTTATATCATTAAACTATTTATTTTAACAGCCATGGCGTAATTTGTTTTGGCCATGTTCTATCAGCCAATCAAAATGCATGATGTTGCAGTATACGTTAGTTAGAACATATTACGTAAATGTGCAATGACTAAAAAGGTCTCCCCCTTTCCTTATTAATCATTAAAATTACCTAATGGTTTTAACTATTACATAGATACAGGTAATTAGTAGACAGCATATAATGAATCTGATATTATCATTCAGAATTACATACCTACGGGGATGCTCCAAAATAGCATATACTTTTGATATTTCGATATAATTGAAGACAAGTTCGTTGACCTGGTGTGTTTTCATTATATTCGTTGTTAGAATAGTTTTCTTTTCGTCCTAGCAAACTTTTAACAAAATCTTTATGTGGGAACCAAACCGCCCCATCATTCTTAAAGACTAAAAAGAATTTAATGTCGAACAGAAGTTTAAGATTTCCGTAATTGATATGATAAAACAATTACCGGGTGTGCCTAACTGATTTGCCTCTGTAAAGTCTGTATTATTAACAATAACTTGTATATATACAAGCTTCTATCTTCTTGGTATACTTCACAGTTGGAAAACCCAAATTGCTGAAGAGCATCTTGGAGAAAGGACATTTCCCACTGACAGTTCAATTTCCCAAAGACCATCACATAACGGTGGGAAGCCATAGTGTCAGCACCAACCATATTCCAAAGTTAGAGCTAACTGAGACATTTGAGGAGATGTATTTCCTAGGCAATTACGTAAATGAAGGTAATTACAGGAAAAGTACACTTAGTAGATCTACACTCATTGTAACTTTATGTCTAACTATTTATTGCACCTAATTATTATTGTGATGTACTCCCGCTCTGATATCTAGTATATATAAATTCGTACAAGGCTGCTTTCCCTCTGTATTGAAATAAGTCCATATGTGTGTAAAATATTTACTTCACTGTGCCGTGTGCTTGTAGTCTGTGTTGTTTTTACGATTTTAGTACTCAGCTGTACCTTCCTAGTCCGATTTTTTTGTCATCTTCCTTTTAATCGGCAAAGCTGTTTATAAAAATAATGTTAATCATACTAGACTGTTTACCGTTTGTTGCATGTCTTAATGAGTAGTTCAGCGTTTCGAGTTCTTCTGTTTCTGTTGGATGTTGCCTTCCTTGTTCGACTAATTATCATTTTTTGTTAATCATACTAATATGATAATCATACTAGAATATTGCCGTGTGTTGCAGGTACAATGTGTGATGATGTGATTGATATTCCGCTCTATCTCTCCCAGCTGCGGTTTTCATTGGTTACTGGTATCAAAGATCAGACAGATGAACAGTGGGTAACCTTTCTGCAAAACCTTGTTGCTACAAGCTCCGCCATCGTGTATGATCATACATTTGGCAATCCAGGTAAGCAATATAGCGTAGATGTCAATAAAGCAAACTGTTTATTTTATAATGGCGTCATATCTAATTTATGGGCCAGTCAATTTGGCTTAGTTGTTTGACAGCTGTGACTTTGGACTTTCGGCTTTTTACAGCTGAGACTTGGGACTTTTGGCTTTTTGACTGCTGAGTGGTGTCTTTCCTGTGCGAATTTGTTTATCTGTAAGCGACATCTACCCTCTCGGTACATTGACTTCCCGAAAAACACCTTCTGGTGCTATCATTTAACTAGTTGATAGTTAGCCAATCGTCTGTATCATAATTGGCACTTACCGAGCTACGAACCTTCGACCTTTTGCTCTTACGAAGGATGCTTTAAACACCCGATTTCGAGGATAAAAATTAAAAAACGTAGTTCGAATACAAATGGAGGTTGACCATTTTAAGTTCAGTGCGACACAATTTAACAATAACTACGTACCTATGACTGCTGCTGTCCTCAAACGTAGAATACAATAGTACGAGTATTCCTAAGTGTGTACACAACGGAATTTTTCAACGAAGCCTTCAAGACGATATTTTCGCATTGATCATATAAAACTTTGATCATTTTCTATCTGCATTAAAATTGTGTAAAATAATATTACGTAGGTACAACTTCAATTTACATAAAAAAATAAATTATAATATTTTCAGATATTGCCGAGTATGATCCGAGTGTCATCCATTCATGTGACACATACTCCTACTTGGAACCGACACTATACTCAAACATCGTCAGTCTTGTTAACAAACCACATCTTACACCAACACCAGCCTATAAGGTGTTAGAAAAGGAACACTCAACATTTGCTCCATTAAACGAAAATACAGAGGAGGATATGTCAGTCTACGACCAGGTTGAATTAACTTCTTATAAAGAAACTAAAAACAATATGGCAGATTCATCGGGTGTTCAAAATGGTTCCAATTCTATCCCGTCTGTTGCTTCTACTAGCAGCTCACAGAACATCAAGACCACGTTGCCGCCGGAACAACAATCTTTTCAAACAGAAAGTAACACCACAACAAATCCAAGTACCAAAGCACCTACCCATAATTCTGAACATCATGGTCCACCACCACCACTGATGCCCAAACCTCGTCATCATACGTATGTAGCTCAACTACCAACTGTACGCAACGCTGGTGATGTAGCTAAGCTATCTATTGATGAAGTCGGAGAGTACTTGAAGCGATTGAAGCTAGATAAGCATGTCGATCAATTCAAAGAATGCATGATTGACGGCACACTTCTTGTCGACGTATCTAGGGATATGCTTTTTGGTGAGTTTGGATTTAAGCACTCTGAAGTACTGCGTTTGATGACGTTTGTACAAAGAGGGCATGTTCCCAACTGAACGAAAATTAACGTTTGCTACTTCAGTGTACTGCTAGAGACAACTTAAATTAAACACCCATCTAACTTAAGCAGCGAATATGAGTATATTCCTAATTGTACAGTTTTACATCGATAATACAACAATTACTATATACATGTATCTATTGAAATGTTGCTTAAGACATGGTTGAAGTAACTGAAATTAATTAACAAAATATAAAATCCTAACTAATAGATGTGTTTGACGTACACTTATATGGTGGTACATTCAACAAATAGTATGTATACATTTCAAGGCCTATCAACATAAAGTACACATATCATTGGTTTCGTTTTGATGTGTTATTCATGTCGATACTGTACCGTAACCATTCCAACATCTTGAGACAAGAATTGGTCATACACATTTAGTGCAAACAGCATGGGCAAATAGACAGTCAGTAATATACTTAAGGACAAAAGGTTCTGTATGGTATTCAGAAAACGACAAGGGCAAGACATAAGCATGCATCTTAACTTGTACTGAACGCAATCATTTTTACCTTCATTTTATCCATAAAATAAAGATTCAATACTATTTGAAGCAGTAATATCGAATTCACTTAGCACCAAATTAAAACTAAAACGGTTATAACTAAGTGTTTAACATTGACGTCTTAGGCGTACTACAACTTCACAAAACCGACGCAAAATGGTGCGGGCATGTACACAAAATCGTTATTGAGCACGCCTGTTCCAGACAATATGCTGTGTAACTTTGAAACACCTCCGTAAAATAAACAGAACAAGTTTTCCATCCACGTATGGATACACGTGGACGTCATGTTCTTGTATACTAGAGGACGTGTGGTTGTTGCACCATTACATCGACTTATACGTCCGATGGTTTATAGTCAGACCCCTATTCATTCAACATTCAACATTAACCCTTAGTCGCGGTGGTTCGTACTTTTAACAAATAAAAAAAGTGAAATGCCTTTCTCATTTAACGTATGTACAATACTGACGTCAACATCAACCCGCAACGAAAGCCCGCAAATGTGCAGAAGGCTGGTTAGCACTTATCCAAAGAAAAGATAACGTACATTGCACATATACATGTACACGTTTAATTATTCGTGTGAATTTCGTGACGACATGGTTAGCCAACCAATATGATGTCACAAAGCTTTGAGATTATACTGGTTACATGTCTTATAGGCCCAAATGCGAAATAAAATCCATTTTGGGAAAATTGGTCGAATATTGAAAACTATGAATATTCAAACACCCGTGCAAAACTTTTATCCTTAAGTATATTTATCTATCCGGCGTGTCACCAAGCCAATATGAAACTAGAGGTGAATGACGATGTATACATTTCTGTATAAGAAAACAATAAACTGTCTCTAATGTCGCTTTTCATCAGACTAATATTCCCCTCAATGCCAAGGGACGTAATTCTGACAGAAAGCATCGGAGCGCAAATTATACCCCTCATTCATACACGTATCTATGTGCTGTGGCTGATCATTCTTGAAAGTCTAAATGACGTACTGGCCGAACGATAGGACAAGTTCCATGTACAAGAGTACGTCTGTAAACAGAGTGGCGGACGGACAGACATGATGAATCCAGTACACGTTCTTTCCACTCATTTTGTGAGGGTATAACTCTTCCTTGGAAGTCATTATCTAGCATACAAAGCCCCATGTGATCCCTTTATCTACACTTGTATGAGTATGGCTTATGTTTTAGTACATAAGTATGTGGTTGTGTTCAGTTTTGTGCATTGGTAGCCAGACCTATACATATAGTCTTTGCGGACTTCATCATAAGGCTGCTTCGTATCTTTCAAAATTGCATGTACACTGTATATGTCGTGGGTTGTCGTTGTGGTGTGTTGTCGTCTATTTGTTATATTCTCGGCTGGTTAAGTTGAGGGCTACATTCCTTGTCTGACTTTCTATTATCTTCCTGCATTTTATACATCCTTAAAAAGTTAAAAAGTCATACTGGCATATATTATTAACATTTATGTAACACCATGTTATCAATTTATACAGTCGTATGTGGAAGTATGAATGAATGTTTTGTATGTGTCTTAAGAAAATAAAAACATTCCAAAAACGCTATTATTATTATGTTGTTGTTGTCGGCGTATAGCCCGTGACACTGATTTGTATTGTATATTATTACTATTATATCGTAGCTTTCTCTGCTCGGTTGTTTCAGTTGAGTGCTGACTTGGATTTTCGATTGTTATGCACCTCGAAGGCTGAACATATAGTCGCCGCTTTGTCCGTCCTTCCGTCCGTCCGTCACACTTTTGTCCGGCCCCAAAGACATTTTCCATCTATCACGAAGACGATACCGACAACCGACGCAGGACTAATCAGGCGGGGGATGTTTCATAATATTTTTAACAAGGTCAAATACAAATAATGTTGATTTACAATTGTATTTTTCAAATGCATTGTACTACATAATAGATCGATATTCAACTAGGTAGTTGTTTGCCTATCAAAGTAATAGTTGAATTTCACTACCTTTTTGTCTGTTTATTTCTTTATTTTTCGTTCACGAGACTTTATTCACTTTGATACCACCTCTCTATCCCCTCACGAAATTTGTTGTAATCCGTATTTGGTATCGTCTTCGCGATAGATGACACATTTCTAACATGAACAATATTAGAGATATCAACTTGAATGTGAACATAACTTATTGAGGGGATGTGCAGTACCCATGAGCCATAACACGTTATTCCATTTCTCTGTTTTCATACTCAATTCTTGGCCGGCCATACCTCAAATAGTATTAGAGATATCAATTTGAAACATCACAGGTGAATATATCTCTTTGAGGGGATGAGCAGTGCCCAGAAACCGTAACTCTTAACTTAGTTTTTGAATTGTACCCCTTTTTCATAAATATTTATGTTTGTCCGGCCCATAACTTGAACAGTATTGATGACATTTGGTTGACCTTTCACAAAATGATAGAGAACATCTATTCATACATTCTTCCTCACTTAGACTACTGCTGTACTATTTGGGGAAACTGTAACACTAAGCTTTATAATGATATATACAAATTCCAGAAACGGGCTGCTCGAATTATTTTAAATAAAGATTTTGATACACCAACCGCTTGTTATTTTTGCAACTAAATTGGATGAAATTTTCGGGTAGAGTTAAATACAAAAAAGCTATACTAGTTAACAAATCTCTAAATAACCTTCTTCCGAATTATATGGAGTATCTATTTACATATCACGAAAACAGCTCATTGAGATCATTTGATCAGCGTCTCCTTTCAGTCCCAAAACTTCGACTTGAATTCTGTAGAAAATCGTTGGCGTACTCTGGAGCTCACTTGCTTACGATGTAAGTGCCAGTGCAAATATATTTAATATATTTAAAACCAACTACTTAAAGTGGTGGTTCTCTGGTGGTCACAAAACTTCTCTCAAAGAAGAGATACCTTAGTAACAAGGAATCTTTAGTTAATTTGTGCTATCAACTGTATATTATGTGTATATATTTTCTGCTCTATATTTACTGTAAAGTGATGTATTTTCGCGATGTCAATATTTCGCGAATTTAATTTTTGGGAGTTAGTTCGCAGAGGAGAATATTCGCGATTTTTAAACATCAAAGAGAAATATGTTCTGCGTTTACTGCCTTAATTTATGTTCACCAGCATTAAGTTTGCGAAAACAAATTCCTCACAAAACTTTCTGACTTTGCAGTACTACAGGTATGATTATTTTCTTTCAGCTGTGTATATAAACGTATGTTGTTTTGTTTTTACGTAAACTAATTCAACTAATCAAATATACCATAATCATTAAATAAAAACACTATTTGCAAGAATAGTTGGTTCTACCATCTAAAATTTTATGGAAGGTTTTTTTACAGGTTTTTATCAATGTATGATTTGTAAAGACACATTTCAATTTCGTCTAATCTGTAAACTTACAAAATTCTTATAAAATTCTGGATTGAGGGATATGTCATTCCGTACAAGTGGTGAAGTAATATTATTGTATAAACTGTAAGTTGCAATAAAAGACATGTATTTTGGTCCTACTTCTACTACATAGGGACTTTTACAATCAGCAATATTCATATATTCATACCTGCCTGTTTCTATCCTGACCGGTGTAACATCAAATCTAAGTTTATTCAATGCCGAACTATGCATAGAATAGCGTTTATTTGTCAGTCAGCTTTCTGCTGAAATATCGCAGGCATACAAGTGCATTCAGCCTTATTGGAACCCGGGTCGCCAGATTAGACGACAATCGTGCTAACCATTGAGCTACGGAGGCAGAATAAACTTACAATAAGGTTCATCTTATAATTACGTCCCTTTATGGTTAATTATATACGGAGTTCGAAGTTCAAGGTGTGTCATTCATTGCGGGTAGAGTATATAGGCTTGCTTGAAATATCCATTTTTGAGATATGAATGGTTCGTTCTATGTCTGACTCTTGTGTGGATGGCTAGGCGCTGTCGTCGTTTCTGTGTGGCTTTGGATTGTCTGTGTGCTGCAAGATTTATTCAATCTTCAAATATGTCATCTAAAAGCGGACAAAATAGCACTCAAATGATACAGCCGATCAGTGAAAACAGAAATAACACAGACCACAATCACACGGAACAATGTCCAACACCAAACCGAATGAGAAATTAAAATTAAATAGCTGAAGGTCCAAGTTTCAGCTTTCAAAAAGCTAAAGTCCAAGTTTCAAAATAAGCTTTTATAAGTAACGAACTATAATTTCTTAATTCATTACGACCCAACCTGACATACTCGCAATCCTAGACATTAATAGTATCCGATCAACAGCAAAGCATGACATAAAATGTCCTACAATACTATCATAGATAAATCGTTTTCGGACAGACTTTCAGCTTTTTGACAGTTTTAAAAAACTTGGACTGTCAATGGTTTAGTGTCATTTTCTCGTTCAGTTGTGTGTTGGGCATTGTGTCGTGTGAAAGTGGTCTTTGTTATTTCTGTTTTATACGCTCAGCTGTTTTAGTTGAGTGCTGCATTCTCCATCCGAGTTTTCATTATTAATTCGGTCTAAATAAATGTAATCTGACGATTTATAACTACGCAATTTACAATTTACAGCCTAAAACCAATTTCTATAGCCATTACTAAGTACGAGGGCGTTGAAACTGGACACCAAACGAGTAAATGTGCGGATTTATATAATTTATTTCATAGCGACCCCCTATCAATAGAAGGTAAAAACAAAGTAAATACACAGATTTGAAATTACTTATAAACAGAATCTAATAAATCATTTTTACCTAACAAATATAAATTATGACGTGAAAAGAATCTAGACATTAAATATTGAAGTGTAACACAAAGCAAAGATAAATCTAAATAAAAAGTGAAGCGTTTTCAGTTTCAAAATGATAGATGTTTACTGCTCTCACGTTAAACTACCATTGACAACCAGCAAAACAATTTACGTCATATGACGTGATCATGGCGGCAAGTGGACAGGTTTTAAATCGGGACCGAAAAGTTTAATAAAACGTTAGAATATACATAAATTCCTGCAATATTGTGCCAGTGTGTGGTAATAAGCTACGTGTGTTCATCGGAAGTGTTTTCAGACGATTTAATTGTGGAATTTGGACGTTATTTGACTTTTTCTGTGAACAACGGAATGTGTTAACGGATTACAGGGCGTGCCCGTGCAAAACAGGTTTGAAATTTTAGATCGAGAAAGCAATACTTACAATACGCAAATGTTATAAACGAATGATGGTCAAAATATATCAAGAGGTGACTTTGAGAAATGTACCATGGATATGAAGCTAATTCATTTGTTTGATGAATTCAGAGTTATCAGGGATGAACAAGTTAATTGCAGTCGAGGTATTGCTGCCGTGTATAAAGAAATGAATGTTTTGAATTCAAAAGTGGGTCAAGTCATTGAGGTGACCAATTCAAGCACCGATCTTATGAAAACACTGACCTACTTCAAATCGATAGATCTTGAAGCACGCTCACGAAGAAACAATTTAATATTCAGGTGGTTTGTGGAGAACTATGGCGAAAACTGCAATTCTTCAAGAGTTTCTCCATAACAGGTTAGACATTGCTCCAGGAAATGTATATATAGCCAGAGTACACAGGCTTGGACAAAGAGACCCTAATAAACGAAATTGGTCACGTCCAATTATTGCCAACTTCAGGGATTTTGGTGCTGTTGATTTCATCATGAGTAGAGTCAATCGTCTAAGAGGGTCACCTTTTTCCGTCGACCACGACTATCCACAAGAGATCCAGGCAGCTAGATCCCGTTTATGGCCTCATTACAAAGCGATTAAAAAACAAAATCCTCATGCGAAGGCTTGTATTGTCTATCCAGCTAAGCTTATACGTAATGGTAAGCTTATTTTCGATGAATTTCCAGAGTGGACTAAATACATACACGCTAGTCGAGTTAGCCAGTTGACACAAGTCAGTGATCTACAATCTGGCTTAAACAATAACTTTCCTTCAAATAGTACTTCCAATTCGGCTGAAGCACAGCAACATGTGCATGAAAATGTTCCTCTTTCGTTTGGTAATATCCCCCAGCATCACGTGTTATCGGCCATATTACCGACGTCAACGACTGCTCTATTGAGCTCCACCCCACCCAGTGTAGAAAAAACAGCCCCGACACTGGCGCCCAACGGGGGACAGTGACTGTATTTTCTCCGAGGTCATGTTTACCTTGTTCTCTAGACCTGTCAGAAATTTGGGACGAATTTCATTATGACGGGGGAGTATGTCACGGTCTGAACCTGTTCACAGTATTGTTGAGGGAGTGTGTAGGCAGCTGGCTACCTCAGTCGGTAGCATTTCCGGGTTCGAGCCCCGGTCTGGTTGCTTATTGTTCTCACCCTGTGAAACTTTCTGCTAGTTGCATCCACTGGTTTTGTGTACATGATGTAGTGCTTAGGACCAAGAACAGAACCCTGCGATATACTATGGTACATCAGTGCTGGTTTTGACAGTTCTCTATCTATACAAACAACCTGTTAAAGGTCACACAGATAGGATTTCCGCCTCTCTAATTGATTGCCTGTTATACCGAAATGATTTTCAAGTCTGCGTGGGAGAGTGGTGTAATCATTGGTGTCATATGCTGCTGATATATCAAACATTACCAGGACAGTGGCTTTATTCTGATCTAGAGAACAAAAAATGTCGTTTTGCACACAAAGCAGAGCAGTTTCAGTAGAGTATGCTGATTGACGTTCTTCGTGGAGAATATGTTCTTCTACTTGAGCATCGACAATGTTCTCAATGACTTTGTAAATGAAAAGTATGTTTGCCACAGTGCTATAATGTTTCAGTACATTTTGATGTAAATTTTCGTGCCAAAACCTTTTGTGAAATAGTCCTTTATTTCTGACAGATGTATTTTTGTAGCAGCACAATTATTTGCTGTTACACGGATATTATATCAGATCATTTCAAAAAGATAATATTCGGTCGGACAGGGAAGGCAGCACAGAACTTGACAAGGCGAACACAGAAAACTTACAAGGCAAAATGTCAAACATTCAACCGAACGAGAAAATGATCCGCCCAAGTCATATCTGTCGAAAGCTGAATGAACTATGAACTAGCTTCAACATTCAAGATTACTCATCAATATACATGAAAATATCAAAAATATAACAATGAGCATACTATATATTTTCAATGATGCCTTCTTCAAAAAGTTATTAACAACATAATTAACAAATGTACCAAAAGTCAAATATTTTCATATTGGGTTCGTGTGCTTGTGTTTGTGATCATTCACCGTTTGCCAAACCGTCTGTTCGTCCGCCTGTATGTCCGCTTATGGTATTTTAAATAACCTTTTTAGCTAAAGCTCACCGTGGAATTGAAAGCTACTTCTTATGAATGATTCTTGAGTGGGTGTTTTTCACAATTATTCGAATTGTCGATAAACTTGTTTAAGCAAAAATCAACTAATATAATTGTACTGTATAAGCAAATGTCTAAATCAAGGATGTCCTCTTACATTTAATGTCGGTCCTGATTGATTTCAATACATTCCTATAAACGTATTTGCAGTAAACAGTAACCTTAAAGTATTAAAAATTATACTGTAGTACTGTACTGTAGTTTATAGTGTACTGCTACTGTGTAATTATGTTTATTTTGACAGGTTTAAAATCTCCACAATATTTTCAAACGCTGCATTTGTATGCACAGTCGGGGTATGCTGTATTTTATGTTCTTAATCAGAACCCAATCTCCATCTAATGTTAAAGCTCAGTTTAAATGTCTTCGCTTAGCATTCAGATTTAATACATGACCCCGCCCCCGAGGCGCTTAATTTGTAAAACCTTAACGTCCGGGGCGCAAGAAATTGGTATTCCACCTTTACATGTATTCCAAATCGAGGCAAGGCTAAAACCGACATTACAAACTGTAAAGCCTGTCCAGAGATCGTGATTTGTGTCAGCTGTCAATGTAGGATTATAGTCTGATCAAAATTTCAATCTGAGATTTGTAATTAAAATGTTTTTGGAGATTTGGTCAAATATTCAGTCGCTGTGTGTACCATTCTGACTATTGTTTCATTTCCACATGGAAGCTGCGTACATAAACACATTACCGTCTCTAAACTAATCGTCTAGAATGACAATGAGTATAGATGCCGGCTCAAAGCCGATCCTCTATAATGATAATGAGTAAAGATGCCATCTCAAAACCGATCCTCAAGAATCACGTTGACATAATTGTTCTTCTCTAAACATTCAGCAACAGCTTGAAGTATTTTTACAACACGACGATCTAATGCTGTCAGGTGTCCCTTAATTAACACAGGAGCCACTGGGTCTTTGCTTAATGCTTTCTCCATCAAGTCACTGAGCTTTTCTGGCCCCGAATAAACCTTCACATACTTTAAGAATGTACTTTTACGTATTATGCAGCACTGTTTGAGTGGAGCTAATATCGACATAGCATCGTAAGTTTTTCGCCCAAACCTGAAAAAATACACGTAGATCTAGTAAGCTCATAACTATAATAATTGAGTGGTAACTGTACTTTTAATGTTAAGTCCATTCTTCGAGAAAGGTTTGTGAGGGTTTGACTGTCCAGATATTTATTACAAGAAAGAGTTATAAAATATGTTCTGTTCTATGAGTAATTTAAAAACGAAATTGTAATATGACACTGTCCAATTACATTTATATTGAAATGATTCAGACCGAAGTCATGGAGTCAAGTGGAGCGATTTGCTGCAGATAGGAAACAGGCGTTCTTTAGTGATGACCTTAGGGGCAAACCAGCCCGAAGAGGATAAGGTAGGTGAGGTAGTGGTTCAGACCAAACTATATGGCAAATAGCGAATATTCGAACTGGTTAATACTTAATTATTTTAGGTGGAATGTGAAACAAGTTCTTCCAACTTATATTACTAGTAATCATTCTCGACGCCTCATTCCTGATGTTATCCATCGCCACGAGGATATGAGAGGAGAAAAGCCAGTTTCCCTTTTGTGCTGAGCGTCTAGCAAGGAAAATACTTGTCCCATGTTCGTAATTGGTATGACGCGGCATGGGATCGAACGCGGGAACTCGAAGCGGACGCTCTACCACAAGGCTATAGAGGTGGCGGTATTAGAACTTGGTGTCAAACAGGATTGATCGTGTTATCGTGTATAAAAAAGCTTACCCTCTTCCATTGTCGTACATTATAGGAAATGTATAATTTCCAAACTCTCTGAATGTTGAAAAACTGTGTCTATCTTTATTGCCTGCAAAAAGAACAATGCAGTATGATTGTTTCAACGGTAGGCTGCTTAAAACATTACATTTCATGAAACAGTGACTGTCCCCGGGATACATAGGTTACTATAAGTAGTAACATATTTAGGATGTCTTCCTCTGATTATATATTTTGTCGGGCCATTATAACGCAAATGGCCCTTACGTGAGGGCAGATTTATTGATAACGGTCCGCAGTACAGAATTACGTGACGTAAACTGGCGCACAGACGTATTGATCCTTGACAAGAGGATAGTGAGAATTCAATAGAACATGTGTGTATGAAAGTTAGGAATTGAAAACTCAAAATCAGTATTTATACAGTTCACAAGTATGTAATACCACTGAGGTGCCTTTTCGACCTGTTGATATGCATTACGTGTATATCCAGAAAAATGCGTTCATCGATACAAATAAGACATGTTTTATGTGTACATGGTATTTTATTTTTAAACTACATATAGACTACTAGTAGTCTGAGTGGAATAAGTGTCACCAGTCGGCAATAAAATAACTACAAGGGACATAACTCTTCCAAGAATAATGTGAACTAGACCAAATTCGAACTTTCTGAGTTCTAAATGATTTGGACTTAATAATACTGGTTGCATAATTAAGTTGACCACTTGCACAGGGATAAATGTTAAGTTGTATTTTAAAAACACTGGTATGATACTGCTTGACTACTAGGCTATCGAGACGGATGTAAAAAGAAAGTACTAAACGTTTGGGAGTTGTGGCCCCTTTCAGATAATATACTGTATGTAGGAAAAGACATGCACATGGTGTATATAATCAAACATTTCTATCTTGTTATAGCACGGATAATTTGATACGGTTCTCGACATTCTATTAGCATGCATAATTTAACAGCTGATATATTGTCTATAGCTACAACCCCGATTGTATGCGGGGAGTATCACGAAGATACTCGGGGTGTTATACCAACACAAATCTAAAGGACCGATATTGCAAGATTTGCTCGCGGAAATTTATATATTCAACGCAAAAACCTTGTAATTATATTCATGCATACAGGTCAGAATTAAGTGAAATTCTCCAAGCTACTAGTATCAGTGTAGCAATACCACGTGGTTTTTTACTACAGTTCCAAGTAGAAATGTGTAAACATTGGAACACAAATAGCGCAATAAGTATTTTATTTCTTAGCAACAAATAAAGAAATAAAAAGTTATGGTTATTTTATGTTCCAATGTTTACAAATTTCTTCTTGGAACTGTAGCCAAAAGTCACGTGGTATTGCTACACTGAGTATAGCACTAAAACGTTCTCAATTCTACAACGAATACAGACTGGCATAAGAGTTGTGTGTATGAGCATTTCTTTGCTATCGAGGCGGACTCGTGTAAAAGTAACATCCAACTTACCAGTGAGAAAATCAAACGTGTGAGCATCAATCATATCTAGAAGTAGTTTGCCATTATCGTAAGGTTCCTCTTGTCTGACACTATCACAAAGGTCATCATTCTCCTCCCAGTAAGCTTTATCATGTCGGCTGTAATACACATCAACAAATTGTAACTTAAAAATGTGTGATACTTACGGAATATCACTGCAGTGTGTTGATCCGTTGGGCCGTATTACCTCAAGTTGCTTGTGTAATGCCGTATCTAACGAGACCGCTAGGTCGAGTGAGATGCGGTATGGCGCAAGCAACGAGAGGTAATACGGCTTAACGGATCAACACCCCTGCAGTAATATTCCTTTTATTATATACCTTTAAAAGTGTAAAAAACGCTTTTACGCGCGAAAATGCGTTTGATGTGTATTCATTGACGTCATGAACGTCGGCATATTTTCGGCATATAACGCGACGCCTATTCATAAAAAGACAATTATTTACGTCAAGACGTCATTGACGTTGGCATATGTTCGGCATATAACACGTCAGACATGCATGATACGGATTCGGAAAACCAGACATGTATGATACGGAAAATGCAATCTGTCGCGTTGTATTCCACTGCGCGATTTGGCCTGTATTCGTGACAATATAATGCTAGGTATTTAATAAATGTATATTTCAGAGATTATTTTTGTACAGCGAACACATTGATCAGTCCTTATGGTTGTCGCTTCATGCAGGTTATTCAGTTCATCTCATGGGAATCAACTGATCAAACAGAATGCGGTTCTTCGTCTTTTGTTATTTTGGGTCTTACACAATATGAGAATAGAACAGGGATAACAATTCAATGTTATTCATGGCTCTTTGGCCCATGTCAATAGGGCTTGTTAGTCATCTGAAAGAAGACAGCATTATGACAATGAATGACATGAATGTCAGGTTAGATATTTAATATTTGTACAACGTTTCCTTAATCATTTTTAGCTAACGTAAGACAGGCATGAATATTGATTTATTGACCATTATCAAAGTTGGAGAACATGTAGTATACTAGTAATAGTTCGACATACACCACTTCGTGACTGTCTTTGATGCGTCGTTTTTAAACGGTCTATTTTTAGGAACCTGTACCTATCATTGCGAATACACAATACATGTACAAATTTTACAGAAAAGTTTGCGCTTTATTGTGTTACCTATAAGACCGTCTCCAAGGCTGGTACCAGGATTTACGGCTGGCAATGTTACGTGAAGGAAGATAACTCATTACAGACACTTCTATCATATCCGGGTGACCACAGAACGCATGCGCACTGTTACAGTAATAATCACACACTCCATAAAAACATATGTTCCCGGCTATACAATGAAAACAAGAAAGTTTACATAAAAGTTAAATGAATTGAAAACAGCTGTAACATAATAATCATGTAGACATCATGCACTCAACGGATTCATTGGAAATAGAAATTATTTAGTTATTTATTTCAAATTCGAAAGGTAACACGGGTCATGAGAACATATAAGTATTATGTGTAATTTGATATAGATCTAACATGACTGATTTAACCGATAAAGATATGCTTTGATCCTAATACAATGACAATTTCATTGTTAAACCATTATTTAACTTACTTGTGGCTAACCATTATATTGCAACCGCTCCTGACATGCCAGAACAAACTTTCGACCGACGGATGCCTTTAACATTAAGC
The DNA here is from genome assembly GCA_947247005.1 of Spisula solida. Classification (NCBI taxonomy): domain Eukaryota; kingdom Metazoa; phylum Mollusca; class Bivalvia; order Venerida; family Mactridae; genus Spisula; species Spisula solida. The sequence goes on along the minus strand of OX365960.1, from coordinate 5,248,638 downwards.
AGTTGACACCTGTATACAAAACATCATGTGACTGATCTCAGTGGTTCTTGAAATAGATTTAAAAAACTAAAACGCCACCTACCTGGAGAAGTGAACATCGTTTTGTGTATAGCCTTTGGAACGATTGGTTTAAGTTCTGATGTTATGTTAACTATACGCCCAACTGTTGGTGGAACTCGATAAAATCCAAGAACTCTAAAATTTTAATGCACGGTATATGTTTAATAGAAATTTTACTCTCGACATCCAATGTATGTACGAATATGTTATGTGCAATATATGTTGTAAATTAGATGAGACTCAAATAAATAATTAAATATACATATTTGTTGAACTCCGTTTGTCAAATAACTAATTCTTAACATGTGTGACAAAGACATGCTCTTTTTGTATATACATGTATACAACTTATAATGCAGACAAGAACGACACTAGGTCTTTCAGCATTTTGACAGTTGGAACAGGTATGCAATATTGACTTTCTGTGCTTAAGTTCATTTTCTCGTTCGGTTGTGTTTTAGGTTTTATGCCGTTTAGTTGTGGTCTGTGTTGTGTTTATGTTTTCTGTGCTCGGCTGTTTCAGTTGAGTGCTGCCTTCCCTGTCCGATTTTTTACTATTTTTGTTTGCCTCGAATTGTCCGTACAGGTGGAGTATTTAATAACTAAAAAGTATTTTCAAGTCTTCACTTCAGTGTAGTCGTTGTTTACGATTGGTAATGCTAATTTAAGAACTTATGAAGCGTGTAATTCATTTTTAGAGGCATTGCATTGGCTTTATACTGGAAATACCATGTTCTGGGGCTACGGATGGTGCGTTAGATCTGTGTCTGACTCTAGTGTAGGTGGCTACGTTCTGTGGCTGTTTCTGCATGGCTTCGAATTGTATGTGCATGTTAAGTATTTAATTTGTAACACGCAAGACATTTAGCTGTTCCGTTGACCTAAGTTTAAAAAATAAAGAAACGTAACTATCGTATACCTGTCTAGTTGAAATGCAGCTATTTCGGAAATATGTCTTTCGATGTCATCAAATATATAATGGTTCTCGTTCGCTTCAACCTCTCGACTATATCTGTTTGTATAAATACACAAATTAGTTAGGTAGTATTCAGACCCAACGACAACGGTGCCTAGCTCTGAAGCATCAGAGAGGCAATTCAAATGATGCGCATGATGGAAGCAATACAGCCGTAACACTTACTTAGGTGTTTCTTATTTTAACAAATGCATTATACAACTTTATTATATCACTCTCGACACCTTATATTTTATGTAAGCCACGATGGTATGAGAGCAGATAAGCCAGTTTCTTTTTTAGTGTTAAGCGACAAACGGGGAAATACTCTTTGGGTTGCCGCGGTAATTGAATGACCTCCCATACTCGGAGTGGACAGTCTGTATTAGAATATTTAAACAGACTTGGTTACGCTGACGATCTGCCTCTGATTAGGACATCAATTCTGGTCGGCATGTTACCGTCTCAATTCCACAACACGGCATACCGAAGAAGTTAAACATAGTACACAATGTATCGGTAGTGTTCCAACTTTGGTACTCAGTTTGTATACTTATTATTTGACAATGACGCTTTAGTCTTGGGTATGATTCAGTCGAGAAAACTGGTTCTGTAAATCAGCCGTCGTAATATATATATATAACTGAATAATTGTTGAAAAACGGCGTTAAATAAGAAGAAAAAGTGACTGTACATTGATTGACACTGTTGGGACTCAATAATCTGCATATAATTTGAATAAATGGACTTCGTTACATGCAGAACAATCGATGGACGTCAAACGAAAAATAAAATAATTGTTAGAAGGATGGACCAATATTATGATGAAAAATGGGCGAGGTTAGACAATACCTCATTGGTTTTAAGACGGCTCTGCCCCCATCACTCAGTCGTACATTAATTTTCAGCTGTGTTCCACCGTCATTTTCATCTGCAAGCATAATAAGATACACTCGTCATAATACGAGGTAAATATACTAAAAAAACTTCTCAAGCAACAAAATCGCTTTTGATGCAAACGTTGTACAATTTTTCTTTAACTTGAGGAACAAATGTTTTAAAGTCGAATTTGACAATCGTGTACAGTGAGGTTTCGATATCTGTACTCATTTCTAGAGGAACGGTTTTGTGGTTGATAGAAAAATGGCATGTATGAAAACCTGGTCAAGATCTGTGAAATACTAGTTATGAGCATGAAGTGCATTTTTACACTATACTAATGACCGATATCTGTGTAGGTTGACGGTCAGCGTGACAACCTGAAACATTTTATCTTTTCGGCGGAACTGTTTCGTGGAGCAGGTTATAGTCTAGTCCCCGACCCCGATATTACAAAAGTAGTACTGTAGTGTAGTATAATATTGGGGGACGGGGACCAGATTATAACCTGCTCCACGAAACATACATATTGCCTTTGGAAAATATTCGATTCGTCTAGATTCCAGTAACAAAGCAAGACTGTAATAAAGAAATACCTTATTAACTGAAACAATAACAAGTTATAAATGCAACAATAGATATAGATTTGCTATCAGATCTTTTTTGTACTCAGTTCCACACTAAATTTCAACACTTATCAACTCCAGGGGTTCTAAAGTGAAATATCAATTAAAACAAGACTGCGTTCAATAAACGCTTATGCCCCCTGTGGAAGCCTTGTCTATAAATAAGTCCAAAATTAGGTCAAGGTGGAAGTCAAAATGGGGTTAGGTGATACAGGTGTGTGGGGAGTGTTCATATACAACATCCATGCAAGTATGAAAGCTTTGTAGCAAGCCATATTAATACTAGAAGAAACGGTCAATTTGGGTTAACCAGGGCGGACGGACGAATGGACGAACGAACGGACAGGTGAATCACTATATGCCTCCCGATCTATCGATACGGGGGCATAAAAACGGACAGGGAGGTAAGGCAGCACTCAACTAAAACAGCCGAGCACACAAAACATAAAAACAGCACATTCCACAATTACACGGCACAATGCCCTACAGACATAACTGGATGAGTAAACGAAACTTAATCGCTGAAAGTCTAAGTTTCAGCTGTCAAAAAACTGAAAGACATAGTTCAACTACAGGGTAGCAATACCACGTGACTTTTGGCTACAGAGGTCAAAGACGAAATTTGTCAACATTGGAGAAAAAATGGCCATATATTACACATTTGTATGTATGCACGCACGTACGAATACTGTAAAATGAATAAATAATGTAATACACAAATACGGCAGTCCGTATGGTGTTCGTTTTTTTTTCAGATTCCAATGTGCTTACGAGAAATTAGTCACTTGATTACCTGCATGAACATTCAAGAAAAGGCACATATGATATATGGCCGGAACTAACAATACAATGAAGAAGTGCTACGGGAAAAGGAGGACCTCCAGAAGACAGCTTCCTCTATTGCTCTGACCGGGACGACTTGATAGACGTAAACGAAAATAATAATAAGAAGAATTACCTGCTTCAGTGATTGGTAAGGTTGAGAGATCATGTAGAAGTTTGTCAATATTCGGATCATCCGGTGAGTAGAGAGAGAACTGTCGTATATTTCTATGTACCAACTTCCACGGTGGTAGAGGACCACGGCTGTAAGATAATATAATACAGTACTACAGTACGGATAATGTGTCTGATCTTTATGCATGGAACTAATACAAGGTTCTTGCGTTGAATATATCGATTTCCGCGAGCAATATCGGTCCATTACATATATATTTTTAACTTTGGTAATCCGAACATGGACTCGTCTTCTGAAAAGGTTAGGCATGCTTTCATGATGTTTATCTAGAATACCTCTAAAAGGATTAATTAGTTCATAGTTTACAGCACAACAACATGCATAACCTAGAAATTTACTTATATACTTCGAGCGTCTTCGTGATACTCTTATGATAACATACATTAATGGGGTTATAAATATAGAAATAAATCAGCTGTAAAAAATGTGCTAATAGAAGGTCGAGAGTTAGATCAAATTCTCCGTATCGTTCAAGTGTTATGTATTCATCTTTTTAATCAAGCGAACATCTGCCATGGTTCGTTCGTCCGTTCGTTCGTATGTTCGTACGTTCGGTCGTTCGGGTTTAACGCCGTGTCTCGACAATGTTTTGAGTCATATACGGCGGTCGATTAACCTAACCAGTTTTCATGGACTGTATCCTAACCATTACTTAACTTAACCTACCACAAGGAACCAGTAACTTCTCGGCCACATTTGGAGGAAAACAGACGCTGGTTATAATGTTACAATACTTCCAAAACTCTGTTAGCGGTCACGGTAATTAATCAACGACCGGTCACTATGTTATTTAATTGTTAGGGTTATCGAGTTTTATTTAAAAAAGGTGAAGGGGAGAAAAACTCCTGATTTATATTGACACTCAATGGTAACAAAAGTTGCCCACATGGCCAATCATGAAAATCGACTGATGCACCATATTTGTCAACGAAATATACGTTTATCAAAAATCCATCTTAATTTTTTTGTATATTTTTCACATTTGTTTTAAACCAGCAACATTGTAGTTCAAACGCGTATGTATATCTAACTGTTTTAATAAGTTTATTGAAACTAGTCGCTATATGCCAAAGGCGACGATGTTATGGTCGAGATACAGCAATCGATCAAATGCTGAATCAAAGATACAAAATAATTGGGCATTAAGAGAACGTGTATTTGATGATATTGTACATACATTTACATTGATAACGTCTTCATTTCACAAGATTGGTACATGTAAAGTAAAGACAACATACGTTTTAATGTCCGCATAACCTTCCAATGTTGGAGCCTTCGATCTGGGAACATATCCAAGTTGCCGGGCCAATTTATCCATCGTTACATTCCAGAAATAGGAAGGAAAAATCGGCCTGCCTTTCATTTTTCTCTTGTCTTTTAAATGTTCAATCATTTGATCAACCAGACTGTCAGTATAAATGACTGGCAGGTCACGTTCGGTTTGTGGAGTTTCCTTAACCGGTGATCGCCCTCCTTCACTTCCGGTAAGATGTTCTGACTTCCGGTGGATCGGATTCGTTTCTTGTGACAGATCTCCGCCACTATGTTTGTCTCTCTGTTGTTCCAAGTTAGGCTTAATTAATCCAGAGCTGGAGTCACTGTGTTTATTATAGACCTTCTCTGACAATATAACCGTCGTTTCTCCATTGTGATTATGCATGTACATTAACAGATAAATGTTTATCAAAGCTAGGGCGACGACTACCGGTAGTGTCAATGCCAGTGGACTTATGGTAGGTTTTCTTGCCATTCTCGCAATTCTCAACAATATCCAAACCTGGAAAAAGGTGTACTTATGATGAAATGTTATAATCATTGCATGCATGTATGTATTTATTGTTATATGGCGCTATAGTTCGATTTCGAGCATTGAGCCGTGACTGCACTTTTAATGTTTTAACCCCTAATCGATATAGGTTGGTATATGTTTGAACAGTACGATAAGTAATACAATTAAGGCCAAATATTTCAAGTGTCTGGTTGGTCGTGACGGCAAAGCGCTTGATACTTTGTAAAATAACTTTTGTGCGATCAGGGCGAGTTCGAATCCAACCAAAATAGTTTTTCATTTTTATTATATTTTTTTAATGCACACAACTTGTAAAATCCGTGTAATACTAGTATATGTGACAAACCACATTTGTTACATGTATATTGTAGAACGTTTTGAAGGCTAATCAACTGAATATAGGCTGTCAGTATGCTCGAAATACACCAACGATCGAAATGAGTGAAAATGATAAATATGTTGAATCGACACCAGGTCCTTTCAATGGATAAATTAAAAATATAAACAAAATCTTTAACTAACAATCTCTTCACATAACATAAAACAACGAATTAAAAAAAATGAGCGAATCAGGGAATCGAACCACCGACTTCTGGGTTAGAAATTCTGAACCTTGCCGACTGCACTAAACTGTAATCTGGTTATAACTAGATGTCTGTAAGAATTATATCATTAAAAAATGCGCTCCGAGCGTAATAAATGATAGTCTACCCGCCAAAATGGACTAGTCGGATAGGTCATGGCTCAGAGTTCAAAATTGAACTATATGATCGTTTATTGTCAGTTCAGTTAACACGATGTCCATTCACCCTTACACGACTTCGTGCTTTACGCTATCGTGTTGGCAATCAGACGAACACTGGACGAGCAAGGCAATTAAACAGAACTGTACAGATATGGTGTATTGATAAAAGTACATCGACGTAACGTCAAAAGGTGAGGCACACTCGAAAACGGTAAAAATCGCAAACGATTTTCTACGATTACTTTAGCAAAACTTGGCCTAGATAAATGAATATTATATCACTAAACGCAGAAACAAATTGCGCATTTTGCAATGTACACATGTTCACGGTAATAATAAAGGTGCACTGTAAATTGCGTCGTATTGAGCGATCATATCATTACCGTTCGTTTCCGTCGAGAAAAATCAAAATGGAGCTAGGAAAAGACAAAGTTAAAAAAGCCAGACTTTAATTTCAATTTTCATTTGTTTTAGGTCAACTTACTAAATTATGTGTGTGCGTATGTGAGTCATTTTTTAATAAAAAAATACGTTTTTTCCAAAGATTTGTTAGCACAAAAATTGTTTCAGGATCATAAAAAATTACTGTTTTCTCGGAGATTAGGTTGCATGTATAAAAATGTCCAAAAATCCAGAAATAAAGTGATTTTTTAAAAAATACCATTTTTGAACGTATAAAAAATTATTCAATGTGAAGTTATGTAACTGAAAAAAATATATGAAAATACTGTTTTATCGAAGAACAAGCATAGCGAATTTCATGTAGATTGAAAAATAAATAAAAAATATATTAACTTTTTTCTTGCATGTACATACGTGTCCCGTAACCGCAAATTATGACGTCGACGGTTATTCCGGCCATAGTTTTATTATAAATTTACTCGTATAATTTCTTGAGTAAGAAAATAAACCTAGGTAAAAAAACCGCATAACATATTGTATGTCTGTATTTATCTATAACAAATCACCACTTAATATTTTACTTTCATGTGGACCTTTATCCATCGCATTTAGTACTGACGCTGACGCTTATTAACAAAACACTGTTTGACGTCAAAAGCGTTACACTTGTGTCCCTCACCTTTTGACGTTACGTCAGTGTCGACATGCCACGTTGTATATGGCGTATTGTTTGGTTAAGAACGCAAGTAAAAATCTGTCAACATAAAGTAAAAAAACAACCGAAAGTATTTTAATTTTTGACCGATTGTAATCAGATATCCTCGAACGAGTACTTTTCATGCATCTTAATATGTTTAAACAAAAGGTCACAGCTTTCGCTGGAAACCGACTTTACTGGTGGGATAACATTTGATTCGATTTCGGACAAAAACTGTGACCCATTGATCAAAAATAATAAGTTGCATGCGTAGTATCCATTCCCGGCTTAAGCGTTAAATTTGTCCCGTTAAATATGTTAAGGAATAAAATACTTACGACTGTTTTAACTTTTTGTTGACAGAGTTTAATCTGTGTTCTAAGCCAAATATTACGTCACATTACCGTCATCACTGTACTAAATTTATAAAATCGAGTTGTTTTCTTTCGATTGCTAAACAGGTTATACTAACGTTTTCTCACATACGGCACCTAATACCAAAATGCTACCCACAGTTAAGATGTTATGATGACAGACAAACCAGTTAAGCCAGTTTTCCCTTTTTTAAGCACAAGAAATACAGGTACCAATTTATGTCCCGTCTGTAGACACATTAGAACAATGTTAAGTACCGCGGTATAGAAAACATGTATTAATTCACAATGGTATACAGGTACATTATTGCCTATCCTACACACAGGACCACAAGCTGTTGCAGTTCACGCAAATACAATTTCTTCTGCTCATTAGACAGAACAATTGCCTGTATTGTTGTGGTGTATCGTATTGGGAGTAACATTCGATTTCTAGGTTCAAAGCTTAATACAATGGACACATGCTACCTTTATCTTAGTGACGCCGATCTAGATATCGTCCCAATCGTGAAAGCTCGGCCATTTCCGTTTGTCTACGGTAAATAATGCAATGCATAAAGGTGATTAGAATGGATGTCGTCCCTTTGATAGATATCAGCTACACTGAGGCACATCGATTGTCACGCTTGTACTTCCGTTATGTTTAAAATAGAGAGATTGTTTGCCTTTGTTTAGCAAAGTAGTATAAGCATGCCGCGTCTAACATTGATTCTATGTTCCAACTAAAAGCAATACACAGGGTGCAATTTATAATGAATTCCGATAAATTTTATAATATATTTTTATACATGTATAACATTTACTCGATAGATATCGATTTAAATATACAGTCAAATAGGTCTTTAAAGTCCACCCATGTGGCAAACAACATGTTCTCTATTAACAGGTGGTCTCCTTTAACAGGTTAAATATTAAAACATTAATTTAAATTGAAAATGCGGGTCTGACGAGAGATATCTGTTAGTCTTTATAGAGAGGTTTTGTTATAGTGGTGGCTATTTGTAGGTGATCTTTGAGTAGTCTTGGGTTGGAAAGGTTTCAATTTTCTGTGAGCTTACGGAAGAGCGAGAAAGTACTGGTGATCATATCTAGGCGACAGGTGTGAGTTGCACACCGTATAGCACTTGGATCGCAAACAAATGATCGGGCGGTGTACTTTGGTCTAATCGGACCATAGGTAGGAAGGACATCAGACGGCGGCCCAAGTTATTTGAAGTCTCTTTTGAAATAATAGAAATATAGTAGTTTATTTAGTGTGCATTGCTGCTGATCGGTCGGTGTCCGCACGATGCTTAGAGAGATACACATCGGATACGCTGACATCGTCCTGCGTCCGGGTGATTTGTGACCGAGGTATATACAAACTTTTGATTATCAGAATATGGTCGGTTATGCACCAGTAAATAGAAACCACGCCCCCAACCCAGGGGAAAAGCGGGGATTTTTACAAACCACAGGTAAAATCGTTGCCCCCCCCCCCCCCCTCACCCTGGGTCATACAAATAATAGAATCACCAAATTGCCCCGCCCATTCCTTACAGCTGTATTTCTCCGCTATTTAGGCACGAAACAAAAGCCCCGCACTCCCGCGACAGTTCGGTGACATCAGAAAGGTAAAAACGTGGGTCTGTTCCCCCGCTATCCCCCGCCCTTCTCCGGGGTTGGGGCCGTGATTTCAGATGATTGGTGCATTATATCGTAGGTTCTTCCATATAACATTTTTAGATCCAAACATGCAGTACATTTCTCACTACATTTAACGCGGGTATTATACAATATCATCACATTATACTTCATATACAAGTGTGCTGAATGGTTCAAGTTAACAGTTATAAGACACATTTCTATTCACTGTATTGGAATTGACTGTCGTTACTCCACCCGAGTTATCTAGTTACACGCCTACGTAAACTTAATTCGTTGTAATTGGTTAAATACGCATGATGTTTAATGTTCTAGTCAATGAGCGTGAGATATTAAAGTAGTTTGCAATAATTGTAGTTATGATATTTGTAGTCATAACTTTAAATAAAAAATACAATCTAACCTATCTAAAGCACCACCCAATTGAGAGATACACAATCTAACCTATCTAAAGCACCACCCAATCGAGGTATACACAGTCTAACCTACTAGTATCTAAAGCACCACCCAATTGAGAGATACACAATCTAACCTATCTAAAGCACCACCCAATCGAGGTATACACAGTCTAACCTACTAGTATCTAAAGCACCACCCAATCGAGTGATACACAGTCTAAACTATCTAAAGCACCACCCAATCGAGTGATACACAGTCTAACCTATCTAAAGCACCACCCAATTGAGAGATACACAGTCTAACCTACTAGTATCTAAAGCACCACCCAATCGAGTTTACACGGTCTAAACTATCTAAAGCACCACCCAATCGAGTGATACACAGTCTAACCTACTAGTATCTAAAGCACCACCCAATCGAGTGATACACAGTCTAAACTATCTAAAGCACCACCCAATCGAGTGATACACAGTCTAACCTATCTAAAGCAACACCCAATCGAGTGATACACAGTCTAACCTATCTAAAGCACCACCCAATTGAGAGATACACAGTCTAACCTACTAGTATCTAAAGCACCACCCAATCGAGTTTACACGGTCTAAACTATCTAAAGCACCACCCAATCGAGTGATACACAGTCTAACCTACTAGTATCTAAAGCACCACCCAATCGAGTGATACACAGTCTAAACTATCTAAAGCACCACCCAATCGAGTGATACACAGTCTAACCTATCTAAAGCAACACCCAATCGAGTGATACACAGTCTAACCTATCTAAAGCAACAACCAATCGAGTGATACACAGTCTAACCTATCTAAAGCAACACACAATCGAGTGATACACAGTCTAACCTATCTAAAGCAACACCCAATCGAGTGATACACAGTCTAACCTATCTAAAGCACCACCCAATCGAGTGATACACAGTCTAACCTATCTAAAGCAACAACCAATCGAGTGATACACAGTCTAACCTATCTAAAGCACCACCCAATCGAGTGATACACAGTCTAACCTATCTAAAGAAACAACCAATCGAGGGATACACAGTCTAACCTATCTAAAGCAACAACCAATCGAGTGATACACAGTCTAAACTATCTAAAGCACCACCCAATCGAGAGATACACAGTCTAACCTATCTAAAGCAACACCCACTCGAGAGATACACAGTCTAAACTATCTAAAGCACCACCCAATCGAGTGATACACAGTCTAAACTATCTAAAGCACCACCCAATCGAGAGATACACAGTCGAACCTATCTAAAGCAACACCCAAATCAAGTGATATAACCTATACGGAAATAAAAACGACACCAGTGTTTAATTCACGCTTAATTTATACGATCATTAATTCTCTGGCCACAAAAGACCCGGACACCGGACCGTCAGTGTATCCGATGTCTACGACGTCATGTACACGCCGGAACGTAACGATGCCGGTCGATAAGTGACAGTGTATTCTGAACAAAATGATGAAGGACAGACATCTGCCAATGATCACTTAAATAACCTATTAAACTATATACCGTCTGTGTATCGTCCGATTGCCGCTAGGGTGCTGGACGCTTTATATGATGATTGCACGATCGTGTCCTGACCATGATTGGAGGGTGGTCGGTTGGTCGGTCGCCTGCCGGGCTCTGCCAGATATAGGCTATTGTTGTCGCTAAGCCACATCTTTATTTTGTCCGGCACATGTACGATTTGCCAGATACAAATTTATCATAATAGTTTTAAATTAGTTTCTTTGTCATAGAACATGCTTCATTGAATAAATATGCCGGGTCCACGACTCAATATTACTGTTTGTGCCGTTCAAGCGAAACTTGACGTCCTTGTCAGAATAAACATAGCACGCGACGTAATTATATCAAGTGGAATTTGCATTGCGCTTTTTTCTCAATAAACTGACCTGTAAACACTGTACGGATTACCTTTACGGTCGTCACGGATCTTAATTGATAAAATATCTGGTTCGAATCCCGACTGTGGCATGCGGGGTTGGTTCTGATTTGGATATAAAGCTGACTCGTGCTTGGTATTGAGGGTGCGAAACGAGAATTCTGTTCTGTTCTGTGATCAGAAAGGTGTCTCATAAAGCACATGTAATAGGGTTGACACTATAATTAACAAACACTAATAACTATTGGCAAACACAATTTAACTCTGTGAATATAGTGAACGTGTTTGTCCAGCGACCTGGGGAAAAGCGGAAACCAAAGCAAAGAACAGGGTTGAATGGAGAAATTTTTTGGCGACCTTACGGCCCGAACCGGATCAAAGTGGGTAAGATCACATCCGTAGGTGACCGTATAGTGTATAATATTCTAAAGTTACCTACGTCACGATACGGTCACACGTGATCACATCCCTAGGTGACCGTATAGTGTATGATATTCTAAAGTAACCTACGTCACGATACGGTCACACGTGATCACATCCATAGGTGACCGTATAGTGTATGATATTCTAAAGTAACCTACGTCACGATACGGTCACACGTGATCACATCCTAGGTGACCTTATAGTGTATGAGATTCTAAAGTAACCTACGTCACGATACGGTCACACGTGATCACATCCCTAGGTGACCGTATCGTGTATAATATTCTAAAGTAACCTACGTCACGATCATACGGTCACACGTGATCACATCCCTAGGTGACCGTATCGTGTATAATATTCTAAAGTAACCTACGTCACGATCATACGGTCACACGTGATCACATCCCTAGGTGACCGTATCGTGTATAATATTCTAAAGTAACCTACGTCACGATACGGTTAAACGTGATCACATCCATAGGTGACCGTATCGTGTATGATATGTTAAAGTAGCCTACGTCATGGTAAGGTCACATGTACTATATGTCAAACTATAAAATACACCAAAAACTTTGGATAATAATTATACATGTATAACGTTTTAAATAAGCACTGACATGTTTTTTCACGGTGGCTGAAAATGAAAATAAAGTAAATAGTAAACAATATGATATTTACCTCGATCTAGAAGACACACGGAATGAATTGATCGCTGGAGCTGATTGGATGAGCTGGATTCGTATGGTTTTATGATCCTCGCCGCGAATTATCAGATCATTGAGGAATATCCCACAAACGTTCCTTGCTCAAGACAATAATAAATCGAACCATACGTACATGTATTATTAGTGATCAATAGTGTAATACGCGCCTTGTTTAAATCTCTTAACGATGTATTAATGTAAATTGCCAAGTTCAGAGCTAACAGTTGGTTAAGTGATTTAGCATATAGTGATCCCATTGATTTACTACAGCTACTTAATTAAGGCAAATCCCTGTATAAGATTAACTTTGATTGTAAGTCCAACGTTTATGAATATCGCTATATATATATACTTGTACCCGAACACATGTATAAAGTTAAAACGTTGTATAAAGAAAAGCGATGAATAAAATTGTAAATAGAATAAAATAGTGAAAACCCACTGGGCTGTGTCATGTAGCCCGATATTTGTACAGTAACATGAACGGTTTCTATTGAACGGGTGTATTATAAGTGTGGATTTCCATTTCAATGTTTAACTTACGAACAAGTTGTAAATGGTGATAAGTTATGACGTCTATGTTAATAGGTGTATTTTTTTTAATGTTTATTCAAGCAGGCGGGGAAATTCCTATTTTTTAATAAATAAAAAATGGACCAGAAATGATATTTAATTGAACAAATTCGGTTTCATATTCCAAGCAATTATTGCATTGATCTCTCAATAAAAGCGTTACATAATGCCTGCTCTGTACATTTAAAAAAACCAGCTCTGTACTTTCACTGTGTCTTCTTTATGTGTCAATAAACAATTCTAAGTTCTAACGAACCTCACCCTATATACAATGTTCATACATATCAGTATTATTTACATGTTTGTTTATATGTTTTCTCTATTACTTTGAAATTGTTTTAAACTTTGGATTGCCTTTTATGTAAATATCAAAATTTGTATACCCGAGAGGGTCCAGAATTTGGAAAATAAACTATATTCTATTCTATTCTACATATATTTTGTAAGTACATAAACTATTTGAAAACTATATTGTTTGCGATCGACTTTAGTAACGTAAGAGTGTGGTCATTAAATTTTTCACTGCCAGATTGGCCAATGACCTCCTACTTAGAGGGAAGAGACGGTTGTGTGATACAAGGAATCCGGGTGCGATACACTAGCTCATTTCGAGTAGAATCCGTGTTTTTTGTAACGTGCCCGTAGTATGGCAGCGATACACACGAGAATACCACTGGTTTATCAATCATTTCATCTCTAGTTGAGAGGGAAACATTGTCGAAACAAGTGACCAAGTACCCCCGACCGAGAATGGAACCCTCTCAATACGGAGTCAAGAGTGCCATCCTTTGAACCATGGTGATACCCCTATTAGATTATTAGATAATAACGAAATTCGCGACATTGATACATTGATACACCGAAGGAAGCTTGTTATGTTCCCTTGTACCCATTCTAGTTGTGTTTTTAAAAGCACTGTCGCAGTTTCTTACAAGTATGAGAGATGATATCTTCGAATTTGCATATTAAAGGGCTGATAACTTATGAAGAAGCACGCGACAGTTTCAAGTTGTCTGAGGGTTGTGACAAAAATTACCAATTACATGCACAGCTCACACTCAGTATCCGGTTGAATTCAGAAAAAGAATGCATTCAAAGGGCACCATTCCTGTCTAGGGGTTATCTGCCCTTTAAAATTTCATCAATTTCGAATTTGCATATACAAGGGCATGCAATTTTTTAACATAAACGCTGGCATATGATTGGTTTTGCATTTGTCTGTTTTTTATATTTGAACGCAGTTTCTCAACAAGTTTTCAGTTATTAACTATGTAATGGTTAATTCACCGGTTTTCCTAGACGTTTTCTTAACCAGTGACTAACTTAACTTCCACATGAAACGACAACATCACATGTTGAATGAAAATCGACATTGTTGTCAATTTTTCATGGAAGGGTATGATGGTCTGCTTCGATAGTGAAAATGATCCTTAAAAATCCAGTTTCTGTTCTCTCACATGATTATGTGATCATATACAAAGAACAAATTATATTATTTGGAAATCTTTACCCGAAAAACTAGGGCATACGCCCTTAAGATTATAATGTGAATTCAAAGAGAAAATGTTGACATTATAAACTATAGGCAATTCATTGATAAAAGTCAAGTAATCAAAATTATATTGACAGTTGAATACAACTTTACAATTAAGACAACGTGTCTTCAAGGCGTATCCTCTGCGTTGGTATAATACAAAAAAATGTAAATTTATCGGGCGTGTATGCAGTTTGTGTATTAAAGTCATTTTCTCCTTTGAAATGTCATAACTGATTCTATGATTATGGAGACAATACGGTTGTTTTGTCACCAAACAGCATAATTATTGTGTTTATATAAAATAATACCAGTACTGCATTATGTAGACAAAATAATTGATATTTCATTCAGGTTACTGAAGTGTCCCATTCCAAAAATACATGACAGCTTGTGTGTATCCTATCCACACCCAAATGTCTGGTAATTCCTGTTAGTCAATACAAGATCAATTCAATATACACTCACGGACTTTAAAACCGCGCCGCTTTTTTGTGCAATTATTTTAACTTTTCGGACAAGGATAACCCATGAAAGTGCAAACACTTATTTCCAATTGGGTCCTGTGATTTGTTGAAGGAACGGCAATGAGAAGAGACAGTAGTGTGATACAAGGAACCCGGGTGGGAGACCCTACCGGACAGACTCTTTAGTTATTTAATGTTCCCGATATACGCGAGACTAGTCCATCTCTAGTTGGTTGGGAAACATTTAAGTGTTTCTGTAATTTGCAGTGCCCCTGTCAAGATTCGAACCATGGACCTCCGGATTGGTAGTCGAGAGCGTTAACCTCCCGGCCACCGTGCTGCACCAGGTAAATTATCTTATATTTCGAGTATAGATCAATTTGGCTCTACTTGTTTGTACAACGTGGTCCAATCCTTTTTTCGAGTGTGGATCAACGATAGTAGCATCCGTATTTTCACCGGTTTGACATAATAATAATACATGTAATATTAATAACGTCTTTATTTTCTGTGGATAACATAATTGGCAAACCAATTTTCATTATGGTCCACAATAACAATAGAGATATATGTACAAGTTTATGCAATTACAACATTTACAACAATACGTAATTTATCTATCTATGGATACGGGAGCGTAAAACATAGTTACGAGCGTAAATCATAGATACGACATTCGTAAACCATAGTTTACGGGCGTGAACATATGTTTACGGTCGAAAACATGGGTTGTAGTTCGTAAACATAGGTTTACGCTCGTAAACATAGGTTTACGCTCGTAAACTATGGTTCACGTTCGTAAACTATAGTTCACGCTCGTAAACATGGGATAACGGCCGAAATATATTTTTTAATCGAGAACCTAGTTTTTCGACCGTAGATATGGGTTTACGTTCGTATACTATGGTTTACGCTAGTTATCCTATGTTTTCTATCGAAAAACCTAGTTTTTCGAACGTGAACATGGGTTTACGTAATAATTGGACAATTTACTTGCAATAACCATATTTTACGAACAACAACCTATGGTTTACGCTCGTGAACCGGGGTTCTGTACAAAAAGATATGTCAGTCTCCTTTCTGTGCAAAAAGATATGTCGGTTTCCTCTCTGTGCAAAAAGATATGTCGGTCTCCTCTCTGCGCAAAAAGATGTGTCGGTCTCCTCTCTGTGCAAAAAGATATGTCGGTCTCCTCTCAGTGCTGGCACAGGTCACTCTCGGTGCAAAACAATGTATTTGAAGGACGACGGTGGGCATAAAGGTAAGAAAATCGTTTTTTTTGTTAAAAGATACAGATTTATGCATAAAATATATCCATATATAACCCACGGTGTTATATTTGATTGTTCGGTCATCAGGTTGACCGAGTAGGGTTCGAGACCCTGTATAGAAACAACACTATAATAGCTTAAATATGTTTATTGTATGATCGACTCCTACGAACTAACTTGATTATTGAATCAACATGCAGTATATAAACTCATTACAAAAAGAAACGTAAGTTGTAATGTAATGTGCGTTTTCTACATACAGTCGGGATATAGATAACAAAGCAGATACTCATCTTAACGTTTATTATTCCATAATGACACAGCACAAGTGAGTTCTTGGAACGAATTAATATCAACGAAAATATTGTTAAACCGTCATGTGACGTCAGTTTTATTGACGCCAGCACTGAGGAGACAATCCGGTTTTAGACATCATCAGACAGCCGTGCCATAGTTCCAAGTGACTATATTTGAAGGATGAACCTTTATTTAACTGTGGCCGTCCACTATCTACAGGGATATAATGAGTTCTGCAAATAAATTATTCATGCAGAATGGTAGCACATGAATATCTTGTTTTTACAAGTAAGGACAATAGCGGGCCATCAAATGCAAAAAAATACGTGTTGTTGTATTCACAATGTGTAGAAACAACTTTTGATCGGTTATGCAAAATATTATGTCGATAGGTACTGAACTTTTCCCACAACATCAAAAATACTGCCCTAAAACCACTTACGCTTCTTTTTGTACTGAGTTTATATAACAGTAACATTAACTCTGGGTTACAGGTATTAGTTAGGACTTCACTAGTGGTGTCCCTTTATACATTGTACTCGTATGAATACACCCCAAATAATTAACCACTGTCTTCATATTGTTCCTTTTGTTTTACGAGTTGCCAGAAGTTCAGATGTAGCTGGAATGTTGACCGGAGGTACTTGTTCGAATGAACATTGCGCCATGTTGATGTGCAGTAAGCACGTATCCCAGTCAACCCCCCTCTTATCTTTGTTTGGATGGAGGAGTGTTTGGTCCTAGTAGGGTACGTGCTTACTGCCCAGTGTAGCATTACCATCATTAAAGGCTACTATTATAATATACGATCTTTTTCAACAGCCGGGCCGTTTTTTCAAGCACCATGTGAAACCTTCAAAGTTTCAAGCCATCTTCTTTTCAAAGGTTTCACACGGTGTTGAAAAAACCGGCCCAGTTGCAGATAGGGATGGAAAGCTTACACCTCACCCCCTTTAGACTGGGGTATGTTTCATAGAAATCGATCGGTATAGAAATTAAATACATGTGTAACGTACCTGACGGACAGACACCAACAAATCCCGTCAGTGAAAGCTAGCTCACCACTAGGCTGATTTGTTGGACTTGCATACTGTCATTCTACTCTATTGACAATCTACAAGGTTTACAAATTGCGCGTATTAATCCAATTACATGTACCTCCCTCTATTTACACATGTTCTTATGGCTATTTTTATTTTCGAATCGAGGCACATTTTGTTTTGGATTCGTAGCCTTTAGTGAAGTCAAATGCACGCATTATTGCAACACTATGATATTATAGGAATAGGTGAGTATGTAACATAGAGGGAGACTGTACGATGACAAGTACACAGAGCAAAATCTGGCTCTTATATAAAAGGGGAGACAGTAATACTACCCAAATATAGCATGAGCATCTATGCCTGTATCAGCTACATGAGCTAGTGCACAGCTGAATATGTAACAAAGAGGGAGGAGACTGTACGGTGACAAGTACACAGAGCAACATCTGGCTCTTATATAAAAGGGGAGACAGTAATATTAGCCAAATATAGCATGAGCATCTATGACTGAATTAATACACGTCCATCAATCAATCAGTTGGTAAGCAACCATTGTAAATATAATATGCTTTGTTATTGTGACGTACATTGTGTAGAAATGTATGTTACGACTTGACCTTTGTATGTTCTCCAAATGTGGCACCATTTCTTCGTGAAAATTGTCCGAAAAAAGTAACCATGGTCACCATCCACGAGTCATATGGCATTGCCAACTCTCCAGGATCAGCTAGTGCACGGTTTTATCGTGTGACATCCACCAGTAACACAAGTCAGACTCGCCTCTATCAGCTAGTGCACGATTTTATCGTGAGACTTCCACCATATACACGAGTCAGGCTGGCTTAGATATCAGCTAGTGCACGGTTTTATCGTTTGACTTCCACCATATACCCGAGTCCGATGACATTCCTCAACTATAACATCTAAAAGCGGCTAGTGCACGACTTCTTCGTGCGATGGTCATTATGGAAAGTAAACGTCTTCCTTATGCTAGAAGGATTTTACAATCAATGATTTTATTATATGTTTTTTCTTCTCCCGTATAATGAACTTGGATCAAGGTAGATCGTAGAAAATATGCATGGTGACATTGAATAGGTGTTTTGTTAAATGGTTGGTGTCAAAGATTATCAAATATACGCGGGGCGGGGCGGGGCGGGGCGGGGCAGGGCAGGGCAGGGCAGGGCAGGGCAGGAAATTTTAATATACAAAGTACATGTAATACTTCAACATCATAAATTATTCGATTCAAAATCCTGATATTTACTGAGTCTATTTGGTGTCATTGATAGATGTAGATAAAGGTTGAAGGTAACAGAAATTTCATAATATAGTCAGAATAATCCTTACTCGGTATATACACTCGAGGACTTTAAAAACGACTCACCTTATCCAAAGCCCAATATCGCTCAAAGTTCCCACACTAAACTTATTTACACATAGGAAAGATCAATTAATACACATGTAAAATTATATTGCAATAACATAAATACTTTGAGCGATATTGGACTTTCTTTTAGGTGAGGCGTTTTTAAAGTCCTTGAGTGTAAATAAAAGGACTTAAGTAAAAATAAATTACTGATGAGAACCTAAAAAGTAACAAAACACTGGTAAATATATAACTAGAACATACAAAAGTAACATAAGGCAATAAATAAGGACAAAAAAATAACCAAGTATTTAGATTATTGGCAGTTACTTGACTGGTCGTTCTATACATGGTTGTGCTGTATACTTAGTTTTACAGGTATATTTCATGGTTACTGAAATATTTAAGTCATGTACTGAGCACGTGAAACACGAAGGTCTGTAGTATAGAGTGTAGCCGGTTATGGCCTAATGAGTTTACAATCATTCTGGATGAATGGAATAGAATATTTTGGTAAAAATGACTTTTTGTGGTTTTTTTTCGGAAGTTTAGTTAAGGCTCTTTTTATGTGGTAAAACTTCCGTGATTAATTTCAGTTTACATACGGATAAATCATAACACCGCAAGATGCAAGCAGCATCGCAAACACAATTCTCAACATTTTTGCGTTTGAATGCGATTTGTGCCTTGTGTGTTTTTATGTTTTCTGGGCTTAATATTATCTTTTTGTTGTAAGTATTTTCCACCATGCCCATGCAACACACGGGACGCCCGAACGGGTATTGTAGTACAGTCTTGTGGTGTCTGCGATCTGTTCGGGTATATCAGCGATTGTGTCTGCGGCGTGGTTGTAATTTTGTTTCAGGTGTACGAAATTGTGCGGCTTATGTGACATAGGGTATGCGGAACGAATTCTGAGCGCAGAGGAGTAGAAACACACATGATGGACACCTATGATAGTTAATGCCAACGACGAGATCTATAATGTTTTGAAGTAAATTGCATTTCAACGAAGCCCCAAGTCGTTTCCACAGTGTCACATTTTAAGCATTCCACGTGGTGTGGATATTGCAATATCATTGGTGCTTGAAATGTTACCCTGTAGAAATTATTCCCTTTTTTCAACTCTAGTACGGAGAATTTGACACTATTCAGGCTCGACCTTCTATTAGTATAATTCAACAGCTGATATCTCGTCTATATTTGGAATCCCGGGTGAATGGTTTCATTAGCGGGACGTGTCACGAAGATACTGGAGGTGTCAATACCAACACAAATCTAAAGGACCGATATTTCACGATTTTCTTGCAACCAACCGATGATAATGGATAAACGTCGTTTTACACGTGCACGAGTATAGCTAAAGCCTAGGTACCACTGAGGAATTCCATCGAAAGGAATTGTGATGAATTGGGTGTTATCGGAAGAAATCGGGAGAACATTGCCGATGTGGATTTCCTCAGTGGGGCCTAGGCTTAAACGTCATTTTACATGTGTACGAGTATAGCTTAATGACTAGGGCGAGATCTTATCCAAACTCTCAAATCATTGTGTATTTCCTCCAACCTTCAAATTGATAGCCCAGTCACTGAGCGACTAGTGTCAGGTATACAATGATGCTAGTCAGTATTTCAACTTCCAGACGAAACTATCCGGAATGTTTCTATAATACAGGTAAATACGTAAACGCTGTAGACTTTGTATCGTAATTCACCAAAACTAAATTACCATAAATGGACTGGTTCTGTGCACGCTACAATAACGTACCATGTTTCCCATAAAATGCTCTCGCTATTTGTCTCTTTGTTTATTGATATTCGTTTTATTGTGTTTAAGCAAGCTGAATAGATAGGTACATACGATATTTACCTCCACTTGAGAGCTATCGTCATGTTTGGTATTGCGTTGTCATAATGGTCACTTTCTTTCAAGACAGAACAAATCGCTGGCTCATAAGTGCAACTAACGACCTTATAAGACTATCTGCAAATTAACGTGCGTGATGCTTCAGTATAATATGTGGTAGGGCGTTTTATTAAGATTATTTTTAGGATTTTTTTGACAGCTAAAACTAGATCTATCAGCATTTTTACAAGAATTTCCAGTGCTCCTGGTCCGGGCACACATTCTGGGACAAGGCCGCATACCGTTGAAGAGTTGCCATGGCTCCTGGCCCGGACTGATGATCCATGATCACCAACAACAAGTTTTCAGAATCAGGCTTAAGCTTAATTTTGTTTTTGCATTTAAAAATAATATTTGTCAAGTTATGCTACTATAGTATAGGCCTACTATCTTCTTGGTTTGTACAGAATACCTAAATGTAGCTAGATAACTGATTGAAAGCCTTCAAAACCTTTATTTTCTAATAAAACTAATTGTAATAGAAACTGCGACTGATTTGTTCAGGAACAACATTTGAAACACAAAACTCAATTCATCATATTAAACCCAACATTTCGATAATTATGCGTAAACACTTATTTATTTGTCTAATTCAAGGATACGTCAATTTCGCTTCTTCTGCGTAAAATGTTTTTTCTGTATTTGGATTAAAACCATATCGAACTTCAGTCTGTCATTAAACCTCTGTAATGCCGTTGAAATTAGCGTCGATATACAGTTTGGGAATTTAGCTCAAGTTTGTTGCGTTGATGATGAGTTCCGATTGTTGTTAGACCAACAGTGTTATGTCTGTTGTTTTGGGAATTAGCTCGTATGTAACAGCGTTGTGTGTGAGCTGTCAGTTTAGCTCTGCTAACGTCGTAAGTCCAATGCGTTTTTCCAGTATAATTTCAAATCTGATAACAAAGTCTCAACTAAATAAGTGATGACAAATCCACCGTCAGTTTTACTATTTTTATTTTGTAGTTTCTCCAAATAGTTTAACAATGACAAATATGTTTTAACACACAGAGTTAGTAAGTACATTGTATCTTAATGAAGCGTAGTGGAACTCCACTTGTCCTAACTTTTTAAAACCTACATCATAACTCTCTTAGTCCTAATTCATCACTATGTGCCTTTTTTCTAATTCAAATCTTACTTAATATACATTATTTTCAAATCATAGAAAATCAATCTTAAAAGCTTTTGACCAATCAAATTACACGTTACAAAATACTTAAAACGTTCTTAGCCAATCAAATGTCATGTTATAATATTATACTTTGTAAGCCAATTAAAACGTGGCTACAACATTATTGCATAATTACTTCAAAAACAAAGGGTTTACCAATATTGAAAATATGACAACATGAGGTTGACTTTAATGTATCGGATAACAATCAGTTGAGATGCTATCTCACGCATCCTGCTTTAACGTAGACATTTTAATGCGAATTATATACGAATAATATCTAATAGCCCATCGCTAGTAAATGAGTTTAAAGGGGAGAGCCGTAACTAAGTTGTAGAACTTGTGGCTCGACCCTTTTACCCATGTATGTATATATATATGTATTTATATATCTATTTGTATGTCATTGTTTGGGTAATAAAATATGTTTAAACTAAAGACTCACATTCAGAACGCGTTACTAAAATGGTTAGATAACATTGACAATTTAAAACAAATGAGGTGGCCAAATATTACCGCATAAAACCTCACACGGGCCGTGCCGCCTTTCGGCACCAATGTCTGTACTCTCCATGGGTTGGTTTCATTGGCAACGTCATACACAAAACTGGACGATAGAATGAAATCAACCCATCGAGAGTACAGACATTGGTGCCGAAAGGCGACACGGCCCGTGTGAGGTTTAATGACCAGACTGAAGTTCGATATGGTTTTAATCTGGACGATGCAAACATCAACATGTCGATTTGTTTGGTTTGTGCTATTTTATGTTCCTTTTTAAATGTGCATTTCGTGCTCGATTGTTTCTCACGAATCCATCCCAACAGGAACAATATAATTAATATTTTGATCCACAAAAAGTGATCACTGATTGGCAAGTTTTCATATCTTCCAGTTTCGAGTCGGATGGGGGCTACACCACATCTAAATTTACTAAATGCTGACCTATGACAAAAAAATAAAGTCATGGTAAATGTGTTTTTAAATAAACAGTTAAAGATTCAACATACTCTCTTCATGTTTGCCCTGAGTGCTATGCGTTTATTAAGCCTAGAGACGTCCACATTACCCAATCTACACCAGAATTTAGAAATACAACTCCACTGTCGGACAGACGAGGCTCTCCATGCCGTTTCACCAATGACAGCTGCGTTGGGGGTATATTTACCAACACCAAGAGAATACCTCATCGCTCTATTTTGTACGGCATCTACACACGAAAAGTTGTTATGACCCTATATAGCGGCGCCATAACCTATAACTGGCCAAACTATTGAGTCGTCGAGCTTAGAAAATACATACATTGTATGGAACACCACCTAGGAGCCTACATGTACATTTAGCAATGACAAGGTCTAACGATCGATTGGCACTCTGTGCAACAGCCTTAGCCGTAATTTCAAAGTCCATGTACTCGTTAAATAATATACCAAGATACGTATATTTATCAACAACATTTAACAAATTATCACCGCATTTAAAAATCATATCAGTTTTTGCAAGAGACTTCGGTCGGAATGGACTAAAGGGAAACAATCCAATTGTAGGTATCGGGGTTACTTACACAAGGGACTGAACTTTTGAACACAGTGAAGTGGTTACCTTCCCTTGACCATGATAGTCAAATTCTCGTGTATTTACGTTTTTTGGTGTTTCATGGTTCAATGAACCTCTTTATTACATTTTGAAGAAAAAACTGCATTAATAAAATAATGGTGGTAGTAAACAGCAGATACACAACATTTCATGCAGAAATATAAATAAAGAAAGGATTTTTCATTGTTTTGACGCTTTAACATTTGTGTTAATATATAGATTTATTTTTCAAGTATGTTGACCAGTGAAATGTCACCAAAAAAAAGCACCGAAATACCTTGATTTAATTTCATGAATAGCCAGTGTGGATGGTTTGAGTTTAGAGTGTGTACTATGTATTAATCACAATATACTGCGCAAATATATCTGATAAACTTACAATATTAGCTTTGGTCTAAGTCAGAAAGATCTCTCGTAGGTGTGGTATATGAATACCAAAATCATAATAAGTATTATAGGTTGTCCTTCAATTAACTTTATAATGTAAATAAACTTCTATATATGTTTGTATATGTCAGATGCAAAGTGTAAGATGGCACACATTTAATATGAAAAACTAACAGCTGACTTACATACCCGATCTAAGGATGGTAATGATGTGTATGCGAAGAGCAGTTCGACCGGGGGATATAACGGCGTCAAATTAGCTCTTTGAGTGCATCCATGGCCACAAGTGAATCTTGCTGCATAATTGAATAGTCGGCATTTAGGCGCTGTGCAAAGATGAACATGGCACACATTTGAAATGCTCGCTGGCTTGCATACCCGATCTAACGATGATAGCGGCAATTAAGGGCCAGTGCCTTTCGTGTCCTTCCCATGTCTAACGCTCCCAACAGCGCTTTGATTTTCACTTGACCGTAAAGCCGGGTTTCCATGGAGCGTATTTTTTCGCGTAATTACGCGCCGATTATTTACGCGCTGATTACGCGCTGAAAAACTGATTCCATGAAGCTGAAAACAGACGCGGTTTTTTTTCGATAAAAACACGTATCTTTCATCAATATTTTAAAGAAAATGGGACTTTCAGGCCATAACAAAAGATGCAATTGCATGTTTTCTGACCCATTCGAAAGAAGATGAGGTGGAGAAGATGGTGGTTGCGTTTTTTGGTCAGACAAATTTTTTGATGTTTTTCAAAAAGACAGGGATAGTTCTACGAGCTTGTTGTCAACCTGTAAAACAAAATCCATGCAATTTAAGATGAATGACGTCAATAAAACATTACTAGAGTCGAGGAAACTACATCAATTTATACCCCAAAAGTCATTTTATGCGTCAGAATAGAAACGTCATCATGCAACATAGACTGAAGCGAATTATATTTATTATAATAAATACGCGCTGAAAACGCGTAGGTTTTACGCTTCATGGAAACGGGGCTTTACAATTCACACTACTTGAGTACTTGAGGCATAGGCGAAAATGATCGATGCTAATTCGGCACTTAGGCAACAACGTTATGTATGCAGTATAGTGGGGTGACAATTGGTGATTTTTTGGGGTGAGGTGACAACTCAAGTAGAACAAGCAATCTTATATACCAAAATGTTCGCCTATGTCTGTACTATATGGAACTGCCGGCATAAATTGTCAACGCGTGGTGCGGACACGGAAATCCAAGATGGCGTCCAAGATGGCCGCCATAATTTACACATACACTTAAAATTCTATGTTCTCATGCAATTTTTTTATTTATGTATGTAGTCACAAATATTTACTTGGATATTATTCATTTGATAATGTACATCAAATGGACATACAAGATGACCACTTTGAGGTCAAGGTCACGGTCATTTCAAGGTCAAATTACGAAAAAAAGCTGAAAAAATGATGTTTCCTCACTTGTTTTCTTGTTTTAGCATATGTTTTATATTCAAGTTGGTATTAAAAGTGATAAAAGTGTTGGTAAGCACATATTCTCTTATTATTAGTTGAATTTTCAGTTCAAAATATTGAAACTTTGTCAAAACTGACATTATTATGCATGTACATGTTGGACGAGATGGCATTCTTAGATTGCTGCTTCCCTATTTAAAATTTTAGTATTCAACTATTGACACTATTATTTCTAATGGTATGATTAAATGTTTGTCTAAACAAAATAACTTTGTATTGTACTCCAAATGGACTTGAAAAATTACCAATCAAGGTCAAGGTCAATGTCATTTCAAGGTCAAACTACCAAAAATACAATTTATGCCGGCAGTTCCATATAGTACAGACATAGGTGAACATTTTGGTATATAACATTGCTTGTTCTACTTTAGTTGTCACCTACTCCTTAAATAAGCCACTTTTGAGCTGATTGTCACCCCACTAGTAACCTCACCACAAAATGCGAACACGGGCCAAAACCAGATACATTCAAGTAGTCCTTATAACAATTATGGATTAACTGGAAATGGGGTTATGTCTTGACAACATTGAACTGGAATTAGCTAACTGAGTTTAAAGGTCATGTATACTGCTATTTCGACTTTTTTGATAACTTGGTATATATATGAAAGTGAAAGTAGAGGTGGGGAAAACCCGCTTTGGATAAGTTTGCGGCCGTGTGAAATTTACGCTCGCTCCCAGATTATGTGAAGATATGCTACCCGTAATTGAGGAACCCAATTGTTCTTTTATCGATGGAAAGAAATATAGCTTCAAACTTCAAGGAATTCACTCTGCAATTCACCTCTGTACAGCAACCACTTTTGTTCAAGGTCCAATATTTGCAGACCCAAGGGTGTTGAGCACCCTACACTGACTGTACTGTATTTACAATCATAACATACATGTACACTGTACAAGACCAACCACGCACTCTGAACCGCGAAAATTAAAAGTCGTCGCGAAACGCTAAAACCATTATTCAAACGACAAACTATCTACCACAACACCTTCACAGTTTCCCATATATAATAGGAATTCACTGTGCAATTCACCTCTGTACAGCAACCACTTTTGTTCAAGGTCCATTATTTGCAGACGCAAGGATGTTGAGCACCCTACACTGACTGTACTGTATTTACAATCATAACATACATGTACACTGTACAAGACCAACCACGCACTCTGAACCGTGAAATTTAAAAGTCGTCGCGAAACGCTAAAAACATTATTCATACGATAAACTATCTACCAGAACAACTTCACAGTTTCCCATATATAATAGGAATTCACTGTGCCATTCACCAATGTACAGCAACCACTTTTGTTCAAGGTCCAATATTTGCAGACCCAAGGGTGTTGAGCACCCTACACTGACTGTACTGTATTTACAATCATAACATACATGTACACTATACAAGACCAACCACGCACTCTCAACCGCGAAATTTAAAAGTCGTCGCGAAATACTAAAAACATTATTCATACGACAAACTCTCTACCACAACACCTTCACAGTTTTCCATATATCATAGGAATTCACTGTGCAATTCACCTCTGAACAGCAACCACTTTTGTTCAAGGTCCAATATTTGCAGTCCCAAGGGTGTTGAGCACCCTACACTGACTGTACTGTATTTACAATCATAACATACATGTACACTGTACACTGTACAAGACCAACCACGCACTCTGAACTTCGAAATTTAAAAGTCCTCGCGAAACGCTAAAAACATTATTCATATGACAAACTATCTACCACACCACCTTCACAGTTTCCCATATATAATAGGAATTCACTGTGCAATTCACCTATATACAGCAACCACTTTTGTTCAAGGTCCAATATTTGCAGTCCCAAGGGTGTTGAGCACCCTACACTGACTGTATTCTATTTACAATCATAACATACATGTACACTGTACAAGACCAACCACGCACTCTGAACCGCGAAATTTAAAAGTCGTCGCGAAACGCTAAAAACATTATTCATACGATAAACTATCTACCAGAACACCTTCACAGTTTCCCATATATAATAGGAATTCACTGTGCCATTCACCAATGTACAGCAACCACTTTTGTTCAAGGTCCAATATTTGCAGACCCAAGGGTGTTGAGCACCCTACACTGACTGTACTGTTTTTACAATCATAACATACATGTACACTATACAAGACCAACCACGCACTCTCAACCGCGAAATTTAAAAGTCGTCGCGAAATACTAAAAACATTATTCATATGACAAACTCTCTACCACAACACCATCACAGTTTTCCATATATAATAGGAATTCACTGTGCAATTGACCTCTGAACAGCAACCACTTTTGTTCAAGGTTCAATATTTGCAGACCCAAGGGTGTTGAGCACCCTACACCATGGGCGTAGGAGCGTCTTCAACATTGGGGGGGCCAAACATTTGGGGGGGGGTTGGAGATACATGTATCGGGAGGGGGTCACATTAAGTGTTAATAGCTTATGGTGTATGTTTGTGTATATCATTACTAAGGTAAGGTACATGTGTATATCTACTAAGATGTTTTGGTTGTCAAAATAGCAGGTAAAAGATTAACCTTATCATAAACTGGTATTGCAAGTAGGGGGGTCCTGGGGCATTTTCCCCCGGGAAATTTTTTAAAACAATGGATCAATCTGGTGCATTCTGTGGGTTCTGAGATAAATATTTGGTATTTTA
Organism: Spisula solida; assembly: GCA_947247005.1. Classification (NCBI taxonomy): domain Eukaryota; kingdom Metazoa; phylum Mollusca; class Bivalvia; order Venerida; family Mactridae; genus Spisula; species Spisula solida. Next base: position 5,220,203 of record OX365960.1, on the reverse strand, counting down.
CAAGACATGTTTTGTTGCAAGATCCAGCAAAATTAAGTCCTTATTTTGTAAATGTTTTTACTAATTATTGCACAGGTGCCCGAATTCTGAGAGTTAAGGGGTTTAGTAAGGGATAATTTAACATAGAAATGACAAAGTTTAAAAGCAATATAGGAGCTGGGGGCAATTTTTTAAAGTTTATCTTACAATGTCTTTCTATAGTTCGTGTAGCTCTTTCAACAGCTACATGATAACATATTTCATATATTAAAATCAATTCGAGCATAGCGAGCACGAAAATTCTCATTTTATACTTTTTAACCAAGAATAAAAGGTACATTACCTATTACAAGACTATTTTAGACGGAAAAGTATGAAAATTGTCTGAATTATTGGGGGGGCCAAACGATATGTTGGCCCCCCTTGTCCTAACATTGGGGGGCCTGGCCCCCCTGGCCCCCCCTTCTCCTACGCCCATGTACACTGACTGTACTGTATTTACAATCATAACATACATGTACACTGTACAAGACCAACCACGCACTCTCAACCGCGAAATTTAAAAGTCGTCGCGAAATGCTAAAAACATTATTCATACGACAAACTCTCTACCACAACACCTTCACAGTTTCCCATATATAATAGGAATTCACTCTGCAATTCACCTCTGTACAGCAACCACTTTTGTTCAAAATTCAATATTTGCAGACCCAAGGGTGTTGAGCACCCTACACTGATTGTACTGTATTTACAATCATAACATACATGTATACTGTACAAGACCAACCACGCACTCTGAACCGCGAAATTTAAAAGAAGTCGAGAAACGCTAAAAACATTATTCAAACGTTAAACTATCTACCAGAACACCTTCACAGTTTCCCATATATAATAGGAATTCACTGTGCAATTCACCAATGTACAGCAACCACTTTTGTTCAAGGTCCAATATTTGCAGACCCGAGGGTGTTGAGCACCCTACACTGACTGTACTGTATTTACAATCATAACATACATGTACACTGTACAAGACCAACCACGCACTCTGAACAGCGAAATTTAAAAGTCGTCGCGAAACGCTAAAAACATTATTCATACGACAAACTATCTACCACAACACCTTCACAGTTTCCCATATATAATAGGAATTCACTGTGCCATTCACCTCTGCACAGCGACCACTTTTGTTCAAGGTCCAATATTTGCAGACCCAAGGGTGTTGAGCACCCTACACTGACTGTACTGTATTTACATTCATAACATACATGTACACTGTACAAGACCAACCATGCACTATGAACCGCGAAACGCTAAAAACATTATTCATACGACAAACTATCTACCACAACACCTTCACAGTTTCCCATACATAAAAGGAATTCACTGTGCAATTCACCTCTGTACAGTAACCACTTTTGTTCAAGGTTCAATATTTACAGACCCAAGGGTGGTGAGCACCCAACACTGACTGTACTGTATTTACAATCATAACATACATGTACACTGTACAAGACCAACCATGCACTCTGAACCGCGAAACGCTAAAAACATTATTCATACGACAAACTATCTACCACAACACCTTCACAGTTTCCCATATATAATAGGAATTCTCTGTGCAATTCACCTCTGTACAGCAACCACTTTTGTTCAAGGTCCAATATTTGCAGACCCAAGGGTGTTGAGCACCCTACACTGACTGTACTGTATTTACAATCATAACATACATGTGCACTGTACAAGTCCAACCACGCACTCTGTACCGCGAAATTTAAAAGTCGTCCCGAAACGCTAAAAACATTATTCATAAGACAAACTATCTACCACAACACCTTCACAGTTTCCCATACATAATAGGAATTCACTGTGCAATTCACCTCTGTACAGGAACCACTTTTGTTCAAGGTTCAATATTTACAGACCCAAGGGTGGTGAGCACCCTACACTGACTGTACTGTATTTACAATCATAACATACCTGTACACTGTACAAGACCAACCACGCACTCTGAACCGCGAAATTTAAAAGTCGTCGGGAAACGCTAAAAACATTATTCATACGACAAACTATCTACCACAACACCTTCACAGTTTCCCATATATAATAGGAATTCACTGTGCATTTCACCTCTCTACAGCAACCACTTTTATTCAAGGTCCAATATTTGCAGACGCAAGGGTGTTGAGAACCCTACACTGACTGTACTGTATTTACAATCATAACATACATGTACACTGTACAAGACCAACAACACACTCTGAACCACCAAATTTAAAAGAAGTCGCGAAACGCTAAAAGCATTATTCATACGATAAACTATCTACCAGAACACCTTCACAGTTTCCCATATATAATAGGAATTCACTGTGCAATTCACCAAAGTACAGCAACCACTTTTGTTCAAGGTCCAATATTTGCAGACCCAAGGGTGTTGAGCACCCTACACTGACTGTACTGTATTTACAATCATAACATACATGTACACTGTACAAGACCAACCACGCACTCTGAACCGCGAAATTTAAAAGTCGTCGCGAAACGCTAAAAACAGTATTCATACGACAAACTATCTACCACAACACCTTCACAGTTTCCCATATATAATAGGAATTGACTGTGCATTTCACCTCTGTACAGCAACCACTTTTGTTCAAGGTCAAATATTTGCAGACCCAAGGGTGTTGAGCACCCTACACTGACTGTACTGTATTTACAATCATAACATACATGTACACTGTACAAGACCAACCACGCACTCTGAACAGCGAAATTTAAAAGTCGTCGCGAAACGCTAAAAACATTATTCATACGACAAACTATCTACCACAACACCTTCACAGTTTCCCATATATAATAGGAATTCACTGTGCCATTCACCTCTGTACAGCGACCACTTTTGTTCAAAGTCCAATATTTGCAGACCCAAGGGTGTTGAGCACCCTACACTGACTGTACTGTATTTACAATCATAACATACATGTACACTGTACAAGACCAACCATGCACTCTGAACCGCGAAACGCTAAAAACATTATTCATACGACAAACTATCTACCACAACACCTTCACAGTTTCCCATATATAATAGGAATTCTCTGTGCAATTCACCTCTGTACAGCAACCACTTTTGTTCAAGGTCCAATATTTGCAGACCCAAGGGTGTTGAGCTCCCTACACTGACTGTACTGTATTTACAATCATAACATACATGTACACAGTACAAGACCATCCACGCACTCTGAACCGCGAAATTTAAAAGTCGTCGCGAAACGCTAAAAACAGTATTCATACGACAAACTATCTACCACAACACCTTCACAGTTTCCCATACATAAAAGGAATTCACTGTGCAATTCACCTCTGTACAGCAACCACTTTTGTTCAAGGTTCAATATTTACAGACCCAAGGGTGGTGAGCACCCTACACTGACTGTACTGTATTTACAATCATAACATACATGTACACTGTACAAGACCAACCACACACTCTGAACTACGAAATTTAAAAGTCGTCGCGAAACGCTAAAAACAGTATTCATACGACAAACTATCTACCACAACACCTTCACAGTTTCCCATATATAATAATAATTCACTGTGCAATTCACCTCTGTACAGCAACCACTTTTGTTCAAGGTCCAATATTTGCAGACCCAAGGGTGTTGAGCACCCTACACTGACTGTACTGTATTTACAATCATAACATACATGTACACTGTACAAGACCAACCACGCACTTTGAACCGCGAAATTTAAAAGTCGTCGCGAAACGCTAAAAACATTATTCATACGACAAACTATCTACCACAACACCTTCACAGTTTCCCATATATAATAAGAATTCACTGTGCAATTCACCTCTGTACAGCAACCACTTTTGTTCAAGGTCCAATATTTACAGACCCAAGGGTGGTGAGCACCCTACACTGCCTGTACTGTATTTACAACCATAACATACATGTACACTGTACAAGACCAACCACGCACTCTGAACCGCGAAATTTAAAAGTCGTCGCGAAACGCTAAAAACATTATTCATACGACAAACTATCTACCACAACACCTTCACAGTTTCCTATATATAATAGGAATTCACTGTGCATTTCACCTCTCTACAGCAACCACTTTTATTCAAGGTCCAATATTTGCAGACGCAAGGGTGTTGAGAACCCTACACTGACTGTACTGTATTTACAATCATAACATACATGTACACTGTACAAGACCAACAACACACTCTGAACCACCAAATTTAAAAGAAGTCGCGAAACGCTAAAAGCATTATTCATACGATAAACTATCTACCAGAACACCTTCACAGTTTCCCATATATAATAGGAATTCACTGTGCAATTCACCAAAGTACAGCAACCACTTTTGTTCAAGGTCCAATATTTGCAGACCCAAGGGTGTTGAGCACCCTACACTGACTGTACTGTATTTACAATCATAACATACATGTACACTGTACAAGACCAACCACGCACTCTGAACCGCGAAATTTAAAAGTCGTCGCGAAACGCTAAAAACAGTATTCATACGACAAACTATCTACCACAACACCTTCACAGTTTCCCATATATAATAGGAATTGACTGTGCATTTCACCTCTGTACAGCAACCACTTTTGATCAAGGTCAAATATTTGCAGACCCAAGGGTGTTGAGCACCCTACACTGACTGTACTGTATTTACAATCATAACATACATGTACACTGTACAAGACCAACCACGCACTCTGAACCGCGTAATTTAAAAGTCCTCGCGAAACGCTAAAAACAGTATTCATACGACAAACTATCTACCACAACACCTTCACAGTTTCCCATACATAAAAGGAATTCACTGTGCAATTCACCTCTGTACAGCAACCACTTTTGTTCAAGGTTCAATATTTACAGACCCAAGGGTGGTGAGCACCCTACACTGACTGTACTGTATTAACAATCATAACATTCATGTACACTGTACAAGACCAACCACACACTCTGAACTACGAAATTTAAAAGTCGTCGCGAAACGCTAAAAACATTATTCATACGACAAACTATCTACCACAACACCTTCACAGTTTCCCATATATAATAGGAATTCACTGTGCAATTCACCTCTGTACAGCAACCACTTTTGTTCAAGGTCCAATATTTGCAGACCCAAGGGTGTTGAGCACCCTACACTGACTGTACTGTATTTACAATCATAACATACATGTACACTGTACAAGACCAACCACGCACTCTGAACCGCGAAATTTAAAAGTCATCGCGAAACGCTAAAAACAGTATTCATACGACAAACTATCTACCACAACACCTTCACAGTTTCCCATATATAATAGGAATTCACTGTGCAATTCACCTCTGTACAGCAACCACTTTTGTTCAAGGTCCAATATTTGCAGACCCAAGGGTGTTGAGCACCCTACACTGACTGTACTGTATTTACAATCATAACATACATGTACACTGTACAAGACCAACCACGCACTCTGAACCGCGTAATTTAAAAGTCCTCGCGAAACGCTAAAAACATTATTCATACGACAAACTATCTACCACAACACCTTCACAGTTTTCCAAATATAATAGGAATTCACTGTGCATTTCACCTCTGTACAGCAACCACTTTAGTTCAAGGTCCAATATTTGCAGACCCAAGGGTGTTGAGCACCCTACACTGACTGTACTGTATTTACAATCATAACATACATGTACACTGTACAAGACCAACCACGCACTCTGAACCGCGTAATTTAAAAGTCGTCGCGAAACGCTAAAAACATTATTCATACGACAAACTATCTACCACAACACCTTCACAGTTTCCCATATATAACAGGAATTCACTGTGCAATTCACCTCTGTACAGCAACCACTTTTGTTAAAGGTCCAATATTTGCAGACCCAAGGGTGTTGAGCACCCTACACTGACTGTACTGTATTTACAATCATAACATACATGTACACTGTACAAGACCAACCACGCACTCTGAACCGCGAAATTTAAAAGTCGTCGCGAAACGCTAAAAACAGTATTCATACGACAAACTATCTACCACATCACCTTCACAGTTTCCCATAAATAAAAGGAATTCACTGTGCAATTCACCTCTGTACAGTAGCCACTTTTGTTCAAGGTTCAATATTTACAGACCCAAGGGTGGTGAGCACCCTACACTGACTGTACTGTATTTACAATCATAACATACATGTACACTGTACAAGACCAACCACGCACTCTGAACCACAAAATTTAAAAATCGTCGCGAAACGCTCAAAACATTATTCATACGACAAACTATCTCCCACAACACCTTCACAGTTTCCCATATATAATAGGAATTCACTGTGCAATTCACCTCTGTACAGGAAACACTTTTGTTCAAGGTCCAAAATTTGCAGACCCAAGGATGTTGAGCACCCTACACTGACTGTACTGTATTTACAATCATAACATACATGTACACGTACAAGACCAACCACGCACTCTGAACCGCGAAATTTAAAAGTCGTCGCGAAACACTAAAAACAGTATTCATACGACAAACTATCTACCACAACACCTTCACAGTTTCCCATACATAAAAGGAATTCACTGTGCAATTCACCTCTGTACAGTAACCACTTTTGTTCAAGGTTCAATATTTACAGACCCAAGGATGGTGAGCACCCTACACTGACTGTACTGTATTTACAATCATAACATACATGTACACTGTACAAGACCAACCACGCACTCTGAACCATGAAATTTAAAAGTCGTCGCGAAACGCTAAAAACATTATTCATACGACAAACTATCTACCACAACACCTTCACAGTTTTCCAAATATAATAGGAATTCACTGTGCATTTCACCTCTGTACAGCAACCACTTTTGTTCAAGGTCCTATATTTGCAGACCCAAGGGTGTTGAGCACCCTACACAGACTGTACTGTATTTACAATCATAACATACATGTACACTGTACAAGACCAACCACGCACTCTGAACCGCGAAATTTAACAGTCGTCGCGAAACGCTAAAAACATTATTCATACGACAAACTATCTACCACAACACCTTCACAGTTTTCCAAATATAATAGGAATTCACTGTGCATTTCACCTCTGTACAGGAAACACTTTTGTTCAAGGTCCAATATTTGCAGACCCAAGGGTGTTGAGCACCCTACACTGACTGTACTGTATTTACAATCATAACATACATGTACACTGTACAAGACCAACCACGCACTCTGAACCGCGAAATTTAAAAGTCGCCGCGAAACGCTAAAAACATTATTCATACGACAAACTATCTACCACAACACCTTCACAGTTTTCCAAATATAATATGAATTCACTGTGCATTTCACCTCTGTTCAGCAACCACTTTTGTTCAAGGTCCAATATTTGCAGACCCAAGGGTGTTGAGCACCCTACACTGACTGTACTGTATTTACAATCATAACATACATGTACACTGTACAAGACCAACCACGCACTCTGAACCGCGTAATTTAAAAGTCGTCGCAAAACGCTAAAAACATTATTCATACGACAAACTATCTACCACAACACCTTCACAGTTTTCCAAATATAATAGGAATTCACTGTGCATTTCAACTCTGTACAGCAACCACTTTTGTTCAAGGTCCTATATTTGCAGACCCAAGGGTGTTGAGCACCCTACACTGACTGTACTGTATTTACAATCATAACATACATGTACACTGTACAAGACCAACAACGCACTCTGAACCGCGGAATTTAAAAGTCGTCGCGAAACGCTGAAAACAGTATTCATACGACAAACTATCTACCACAACACCTTCACAGTTTCCCATACATAAAAGGAATTCACTGTGCAATTCACCTCTGTACAGTAACCATTTTTGTTCAAGGTTCAATATTTATAGACCCAAGGGTGGTGAGCACCCTACACTGACTGTACTGTATTTACAATCATAACATACATGTACACTGTACAAGACCAACCACGCACTCTGAACCGCGAAATTTAAAAGTCGTCGCGAAACGCTAAAAACAGTATTCATACGACAAACTATCTACCACAACACCTTCACAGTTTCCCATATATAATAGGAATTCACTGTGCAATTCACCTCTGTACAGGAAACACTTTTGTTCAAGGTCCAATATTTGCAGACCCAAGGGTGTTGAGCACCCTACACTGACTGTACTGTATTTACAATCATAACATACATGTACACTGTACAAGACCAACCACGCACTCTGAACCGCGTAATTTAAAAGTCGTCGCGAAACGCTAAAAACATTATTCATACGACAAACTATCTACCACAACACCTTCACAGTTTCCCATATATAACAGGAATTCACTGTGCAATTCACCTCTGTACAGCAACCACTTTTGTTAAAGGTCCAATATTTGCAGACCCAAGGGTGTTGAGCACCCTACACTGACTGTACTGTATTTACAATCATAACATACATGTACACTGTACAAGACCAACCACGCACTCTGAACCGCGAAATTTAAAAGTCGTCGCGAAACGCTAAAAACAGTATTCATACGACAAACTATCTACCACATCACCTTCACAGTTTCCCATAAATAAAAGGAATTCACTGTGCAATTCACCTCTGTACAGTAGCCACTTTTGTTCAAGGTTCAATATTTACAGACCCAAGGGTGGTGAGCACCCTACACTGACTGTACTGTATTTACAATCATAACATACATGTACACTGTACAAGACCAACCACGCACTCTGAACCACAAAATTTAAAAATCGTCGCGAAACGCTCAAAACATTATTCATACGACAAACTATCTCCCACAACACCTTCACAGTTTCCCATATATAATAGGAATTCACTGTGCAATTCACCTCTGTACAGGAAACACTTTTGTTCAAGGTCCAAAATTTGCAGACCCAAGGATGTTGAGCACCCTACACTGACTGTACTGTATTTACAATCATAACATACATGTACACGTACAAGACCAACCACGCACTCTGAACCGCGAAATTTAAAAGTCGTCGCGAAACACTAAAAACAGTATTCATACGACAAACTATCTACCACAACACCTTCACAGTTTCCCATACATAAAAGGAATTCACTGTGCAATTCACCTCTGTACAGTAACCACTTTTGTTCAAGGTTCAATATTTACAGACCCAAGGATGGTGAGCACCCTACACTGACTGTACTGTATTTACAATCATAACATACATGTACACTGTACAAGACCAACCACGCACTCTGAACCATGAAATTTAAAAGTCGTCGCGAAACGCTAAAAACATTATTCATACGACAAACTATCTACCACAACACCTTCACAGTTTTCCAAATATAATAGGAATTCACTGTGCATTTCACCTCTGTACAGCAACCACTTTTGTTCAAGGTCCTATATTTGCAGACCCAAGGGTGTTGAGCACCCTACACAGACTGTACTGTATTTACAATCATAACATACATGTACACTGTACAAGACCAACCACGCACTCTGAACCGCGAAATTTAACAGTCGTCGCGAAACGCTAAAAACATTATTCATACGACAAACTATCTACCACAACACCTTCACAGTTTTCCAAATATAATAGGAATTCACTGTGCATTTCACCTCTGTACAGGAAACACTTTTGTTCAAGGTCCAATATTTGCAGACCCAAGGGTGTTGAGCACCCTACACTGACTGTACTGTATTTACAATCATAACATACATGTACACTGTACAAGACCAACCACGCACTCTGAACCGCGAAATTTAAAAGTCGCCGCGAAACGCTAAAAACATTATTCATACGACAAACTATCTACCACAACACCTTCACAGTTTTCCAAATATAATATGAATTCACTGTGCATTTCACCTCTGTTCAGCAACCACTTTTGTTCAAGGTCCAATATTTGCAGACCCAAGGGTGTTGAGCACCCTACACTGACTGTACTGTATTTACAATCATAACATACATGTACACTGTACAAGACCAACCACGCACTCTGAACCGCGTAATTTAAAAGTCGTCGCAAAACGCTAAAAACATTATTCATACGACAAACTATCTACCACAACACCTTCACAGTTTTCCAAATATAATAGGAATTCACTGTGCATTTCAACTCTGTACAGCAACCACTTTTGTTCAAGGTCCTATATTTGCAGACCCAAGGGTGTTGAGCACCCTACACTGACTGTACTGTATTTACAATCATAACATACATGTACACTGTACAAGACCAACAACGCACTCTGAACCGCGGAATTTAAAAGTCGTCGCGAAACGCTGAAAACAGTATTCATACGACAAACTATCTACCACAACACCTTCACAGTTTCCCATACATAAAAGGAATTCACTGTGCAATTCACCTCTGTACAGTAACCATTTTTGTTCAAGGTTCAATATTTATAGACCCAAGGGTGGTGAGCACCCTACACTGACTGTACTGTATTTACAATCATAACATACATGTACACTGTACAAGACCAACCACGCACTCTGAACCGCGAAATTTAAAAGTCGTCGCGAAACGCTAAAAACAGCATTCATACGACAAACTATCTACCACAACACCTTCACAGTTTCCCATATATAATAGGAATTCACTGTGCAATTCACCTCTGTACAGGAAACACTTTTGTTCAAGGTCCAATATTTGCAGACCCAAGGGTGTTGAGCAACCTACACTGACTGTACTGTATTTACAATCATAACATACATGTACACTGTACAAGACCAACCACGCACTCTGAACCGCGAAATTTAAAAGTCGTCGCGAAACGCTAAAAACATTATTCATACGACAAACTATCTACCACAACACCTTCACAGTTTCCCATATATAATAGGTATTCACTGTGCAATTCACCTCTGTACAGGAAACACTTTTGTTCAAGGTCAAATATTTGCAGACCCAAGGGTGTTGAGCACCCTACACTGCCTGTACTGTATTTACAATCATAACATACATGTACACTGTACAAGACCAACCACGCACTCTGAACCGCGAAATTTAAAAGTCGTCGCGAAACGCTAAAAACAGTATTCATACGACAAACTATCTACCACAACACCTTCACAGTTTCCCATACATAAAAGGAATTCATTGTGCAATTCACCTCTGTAAAGTAACCACTTTTGTTCAAGGTTCAATATTTACAGACCCAAGGGTGGTGAGCACCCTACACTGACTGTACTGTATTTACAATCATAACATACATGTACACTGTACAAGACCAACCACGCACTCTGAACCACGAAATTTAAAAGTCGTCGCGAAACGCTAAAAACATTATTCATACGACAAACTATTTACCACAACACCTTCACAGTTTCACATATAAAATAGGAATTCACTGTGCATTTCACCTCTGTACAGCAACCACTTTTGTTCAAGGTCCAATATTTGCAGACCCAAGGGTGTTGAGCACCCTACACAGACTGTACTGTATTTACAATCATAACATACATGTACACTGTACAAGACCAACCACGCACTCTGAACCGCGAAATTTAACAGTCGTCGCGAAACGCTAAAAACATTATTCATACGACAAACTATCTACCACAACACCTTCACAGTTTTCCAAATATAATAGGAATTCACTGTGCATTTCACCTCTGTACAGGAAACACTTTTGTTCAAGGTCCAATATTTGCAGACCCAAGGGTGTTGAGCACCCTACACTGACTGTACTGTATTTACAATCATAACATACATGTACACTGTACAAGACCAACCACGCACTCTGAACCGCGAAATTTAAAAGTCGCCGCGAAACGCTAAAAACATTATTCATACGACAAACTATCTACCACAACACCTTCACAGTTTTCCAAATATAATATGAATTCACTGTGCATTTCACCTCTGTTCAGCAACCACTTTTGTTCAAGGTCCAATATTTGCAGACCCAAGGGTGTTGAGCACCCTACACTGACTGTACTGTATTTACAATCATAACATACATGTACACTGTACAAGACCAACCACGCACTCTGAACCGCGTAATTTAAAAGTCGTCGCAAAACGCTAAAAACATTATTCATACGACAAACTATCTACCACAACACCTTCACAGTTTTCCAAATATAATAGGAATTCACTGTGCATTTCAACTCTGTACAGCAACCACTTTTGTTCAAGGTCCTATATTTGCAGACCCAAGGGTGTTGAGCACCCTACACTGACTGTACTGTATTTACAATCATAACATACATGTACACTGTACAAGACCAACAACGCACTCTGAACCGCGGAATTTAAAAGTCGTCGCGAAACGCTGAAAACAGTATTCATACGACAAACTATCTACCACAACACCTTCACAGTTTCCCATACATAAAAGGAATTCACTGTGCAATTCACCTCTGTACAGTAACCATTTTTGTTCAAGGTTCAATATTTATAGACCCAAGGGTGGTGAGCACCCTACACTGACTGTACTGTATTTACAATCATAACATACATGTACACTGTACAAGACCAACCACGCACTCTGAACCGCGAAATTTAAAAGTCGTCGCGAAACGCTAAAAACAGTATTCATACGACAAACTATCTACCACAACACCTTCACAGTTTCCCATATATAATAGGAATTCACTGTGCAATTCACCTCTGTACAGGAAACACTTTTGTTCAAGGTCCAATATTTGCAGACCCAAGGGTGTTGAGCAACCTACACTGACTGTACTGTATTTACAATCATAACATACATGTACACTGTACAAGACCAACCACGCACTCTGAACCGCGAAATTTAAAAGTCGTCGCGAAACGCTAAAAACATTATTCATACGACAAACTATCTACCACAACACCTTCACAGTTTCCCATATATAATAGGTATTCACTGTGCAATTCACCTCTGTACAGGAAACACTTTTGTTCAAGGTCAAATATTTGCAGACCCAAGGGTGTTGAGCACCCTACACTGCCTGTACTGTATTTACAATCATAACATACATGTACACTGTACAAGACCAACCACGCACTCTGAACCGCGAAATTTAAAAGTCGTCGCGAAACGCTAAAAACAGTATTCATACGACAAACTATCTACCACAACACCTTCACAGTTTCCCATACATAAAAGGAATTCATTGTGCAATTCACCTCTGTAAAGTAACCACTTTTGTTCAAGGTTCAATATTTACAGACCCAAGGGTGGTGAGCACCCTACACTGACTGTACTGTATTTACAATCATAACATACATGTACACTGTACAAGACCAACCACGCACTCTGAACCACGAAATTTAAAAGTCGTCGCGAAACGCTAAAAACATTATTCATACGACAAACTATTTACCACAACACCTTCACAGTTTCACATATAAAATAGGAATTCACTGTGCAATTCACCTCTGTACAGCAACCACTTTTGTTCAAGGTCCAATATTTGCAGACCCAAGGGTGTTGAGCACCCTACACTGCCTGTACTGTATTTACAATCATAACATACATGTACACTGTACAAGACCAACCACGCACTCTGAACCACGAAATTTAAAAGTTGTCGCGAAACGCTAAAAACATTATTCATACGACAAACTATCTACCACAACACCTTCACAGTTTCCCAAATATAATAGGAATTCACTGTGCATTTCACCTCTGTACAGCAACCACTTTTGTTCAAGGTCCAATATTTGCAGACCCAAGGGTGTTGAGCACCCTACACTGACTGTACTGTATTTACAATCATAACATACATGTACACTGTACAAGACCAACCACGCACTCTGAACCGCGAAATTTAAAAGTCGTCGCGAAACGCTAAAAACAGTATTCATACGACAAACTATCTACCACAACACCTTCACAATTTCCAATACATAAAAGGAATTCACTGTGCAATTCACCTCTGTACAGTAACCACTTTTGTTCAAGGTTCAATATTTACAGACCCAAGGGTGGTGAGCACCCTACACTGACTGTACGGTATTTACAAACATAATATACATGTACACTGTACAAGACCAACCACGCACTCGGAACCGCGAAATTTAAATGTCGTGGCGAAACGCTAAAAACAATATTCATACGACAAACTATCTACCACAACACCTTCACAGTTTTCCAAATATAATAGGAATTCACTGTGCATTTCACCTCTGTACAGCAACCACTTTTGTTCAAGGTCCAATATTTGCAGACCCAAGGGTGTTGAGCACCCTACACTGACTGTACTGTATTTACAATCATAACATACATGTACACTGTACAAGACCAACCACGCACTCTGAACCGCGAAATTTAAAAGTCTTCGCGAAACGCTAAAAACAGTATTCATACGACAAACTATCTACCACAACACCTTCACAGTTTCCCATACATAAAAGGAATTCACTGTGCAATTCACCTCTGTACAGTAACCACTTTTGTTCAAGGTTCAATATTTACAGACCCAAGGGTGGTGAGCACCCTACACTGACTGTACTGTATTTACAATCATAACATACATGTACACTGTACAAGACCAACCACGCACTCAGAACCACGAAATTTAAAAGTCGTCGCGAAACGCTAAAAACATTATTCATACGACAAACTATCTACCACAACACCTTCACAGTTTCCCATATATAATAGGAATTCACTGTGCAATTCACCTCTGTACAGCAACCACTTTTGTTCAAGGTCCAATATTTGCAGACCCAAGGGTGTTGAGCACCCTACACTGACTGTACTGTATTTACAATCATAACATGCATGTACACTGTACAAGACCAACCACGCACTTCAGCCAAATTTAAAAAGCTCCCTTTGAATTTGACTCATTCGCTCATTAAACAATGAAACTATTTAGATCAACTCAATCATTGAATAAGCTTTTTACCGATTTGCAAATTATACAAACTCGCTATTATTACCCAGTGAATAATTATACCGAGTTGAAAAGGTGGCCTTTTTATTTAGGGCTCACTGCTAGCATACTCTCCCATTTAGTTGCCTCTTACAACATGCAAGGGAGTAAGACAGAGGTCCAATTCTTCTACCCGGGAACCACACGGGGAAAACATCACATAAAGGCAACCTTGCTTAAAGCTCCTTAAATACGGTTACTGTAAACCTAGAAATTATTCTGCAAGATTAATTCTCACGGAGTTTGCGAGTGGTAAAAGTTTGCGATATTAAGTCGCTGAGAAAGTGCTACAAATATAAATATGTCAGATGCATTTGTAAGATATGGCACACATTTGATATAAAAAAATTAAGAGCTGACTTACATAATCTGATCTGAAGATGGTTGTGGCCATGTGGATGCGATGAGCAGTTCAACCGGAGATATAAACGCATCGGATTGGCTGGTTTGAGTGCATCCATGGCCACAAATGAATCTTGCTGCATATTGGAATAGTCGGCATTTCGGCGCTGTGCAAGGATTAAGATGGCACACATTTGATATGCTTCGCTGACTTGCATACCCGATCTAACGATGATAGCGGCAATTAAGGGTCAGTGCCTTTCGTATAGACGGTGTCACTCCTTCTTCCCATGTCTTCAACGCTTCATGATGACCTGTGACCAGTTGGACCGGCGCTTTGAATGCATCACATAGATCTGCTGGTTTTAGTAGACTTTTTGAATTGCAAATTCGGCACTTTGGCAAAGACGTTATGTATGTAGTTACCTAACCACAAAGTGCCTACGCGGGCCAAAATCAGATACACTCAAATAGTCCTTAAAAAAGTTATGGATTGAGGGGAAATGGTGGTTTGTCTGGACAACATTGAACTGGAATGAGTTAAAGGAGTTTAAAGGCCTTGTATACATGAAGATGATATACTGAATCTGTTTTATCTTGACATTTTTAAATTTAAAAGTCGTCGCGAAACGCTAAAAACATTATTCATATGACAAACTCTCTGCAACAACACCTTCACAGTTTCCCATATATAATAGGAATTCACTCTACAATGAACCTCTGTACAGCAACCGCTTCTGTTCAAGGTCCAATATTTGCAGACCCAAGGGTGTTGAGCACCCTACACTGACTGTACTGTATTTACAATCATAACATACATGTACACTGTACAAGACCAACCACGCACTCTGAACCGCGAAATTTAAAAGTCGTCGCGAAACGCTCAAAACATTATTCATACGACAAACTATCTACCACAACACCTTCACAGTTTCCCATATATCGATAATAGGAATTCACTGTGCAATTCACCACTCTACAGCAAACACTTTTGTTCAAGGTCCAATATTTGCAGACCCAAGGGTGTTGAGCACCCTACACTGCCTGTACTGTATTTACAATGTCATGTACACTGTACAAGACCAACCACGCACTCTGAACCGCGAAATTTAAAAGTCGTCGCGAAACGCTAAAAACATTATTCATACGACAAACTATCTACCACAACACCTTCACAGTTTTCCATATATAATAGGAATTCACTGTGCAATTCACCTCTGTACAGCAACCACTTTTGTTCAAGGTCCAATATTTGCAGACCCAAGGGTGTTGAGCACCCTACACTGACTGTACTGTATTTACAATCATAACATACATGTACACTGTACAAGACCAACCACGCATTCTGAACCCCGAAATTTAAAGTCGTCGCGAAACGCTAAAAACATTATTCATACGACAAACTATCTACCACAACACCTTCACAGTTTCTATTATATTGATAATAGGAATTCACTGTGCAATTCACCTCTGTACAGCAACCACTTTTGTTCAAGGTCCAATATTTGCAGACCCAAGGGTGTTGAGCATCCTACACTGACTGTACTGTATTTACAATCATAACATACATGTACACTGTACAAGACCAACCACGCACTCTGAACTGCGAAATTTAAAAGTCGTCGCGAAATGTTAAAAACATTATTCATACGACAAACTATCTACCACAACACCTTCACAGTTTCCCATATATCGATAATAGGAATTCACTGTGCAATTCACCTCTCTACAGCAACCACTTTTGTTCAAGGTCCAATATTTGCAGACCCAAGGGTGTTGAGCACCGTACACTGACTGTACTGTATTTACAATCATAACATCCATGTACACTGTACAAGACCAACCACGCACTGTGAAATGCGAAATTTAAAAGTCGTCGCGAAACGCTAAAAACATTATTCATACGACAAACTATCTACCACAACACCTTCACAGTTTCCCATATATAATAGGAATTCACTGTGCAATTCACCTCTGTACAGCAACCACTTTTGTTCAAGGTCCAATATTTGCAGACCCAAGGGTGTTGAGCACCCTACACTGACTGTACTGTATTTACAATCATAACATGCATGTACACTGTACAAGACCAACCACGCACTTCAGCCAAATTTAAAAAGCTCCCTTTGAATTTGACTCATTCGCTCATTAAACAATGAAACTATTTAGATCAACTCAATCATTGAATAAGCTTTTTACCGATTTGCAAATTATACAAACTCGCTATTATTACCCAGTGAATAATTATACCGAGTTGAAAAGGTGGCCTTTTTATTTAGGGCTCACTGCTAGCATACTCTCCCATTTAGTTGCTTCTTACAACATGCAAGGGAGTAAGACAGAGGTCCAATTCTTCTACCCGGGAACCACACGGGGAAAACATCACATAAAGGCAACCTTGCTTAAAGCTCCTTAAATACGGTTACTGTAAACCTAGAAATTATTCTGCAAGATTAATTCTCACGGAGTTTGCGAGTGGTAAAAGTTTGCGATATTAAGTCGCTGAGAAAGTGCTACAAATATAAATATGTCAGATGCATTTGTAAGATATGGCACACATTTGATATAAAAAAATTAAGAGCTGACTTACATAATCTGATCTGAAGATGGTTGTGGCCATGTGGATGCGATGAGCAGTTCAACCGGAGATATAAACGCATCGGATTGGCTGGTTTGAGTGCATCCATGGCCACAAATGAATCTTGCTGCATATTGGAATAGTCGGCATTTCGGCGCTGTGCAAGGATTAAGATGGCACACATTTGATATGCTTCGCTGACTTGCATACCCGATCTAACGATGATAGCGGCAATTAAGGGTCAGTGCCTTTCGTATAGACGGTGTCACTCCTTCTTCCCATGTCTTCAACGCTTCATGATGACCTGTGACCAGTTGGACCGGCGCTTTGAATGCATCACATAGATCTGCTGGTTTTAGTAGACTTTTTGAATTGCAAATTCGGCACTTTGGCAAAGACGTTATGTATGTAGTTACCTAACCACAAAGTGCCTACGCGGGCCAAAATCAGATACACTCAAATAGTCCTTAAAAAAGTTATGGATTGAGGGGAAATGGTGGTTTGTCTGGACAACATTGAACTGGAATGAGTTAAAGGAGTTTAAAGGCCTTGTATACATGAAGATGATATACTGAATCTGTTTTATCTTGACATTTTTAAATTTAAAAGTCGTCGCGAAACGCTAAAAACATTATTCATATGACAAACTCTCTGCAACAACACCTTCACAGTTTCCCATATATAATAGGAATTCACTCTACAATGAACCTCTGTACAGCAACCGCTTCTGTTCAAGGTCCAATATTTGCAGACCCAAGGGTGTTGAGCACCCTACACTGACTGTACTGTATTTACAATCATAACATACATGTACACTGTACAAGACCAACCACGCACTCTGAACCGCGAAATTTAAAAGTCGTCGCGAAACGCTCAAAACATTATTCATACGACAAACAATCTACCACAACACCTTCACAGTTTCCCATATATCGATATTAGGAATTCACTGTGCAATTCACCACTCTACAGCAAACACTTTTGTTCAAGGTCCAATATTTGCAGACCCAAGGGTGTTGAGCACCCTACACTGCCTGTACTGTATTTACAATGTCATGTACACTGTACAAGACCAACCACGCACTCTGAACCGCGAAATTTAAAAGTCGTCGCGAAACGCTAAAAACATTATTCATACGACAAACTATCTACCACAACACCTTCACAGTTTTCCATATATAATAGGAATTCACTGTGCAATTCACCTCTGTACAGCAACCACTTTTGTTCAAGGTCCAATATTTGCAGACCCAAGGGTGTTGAGCACCCTACACTGACTGTACTGTATTTACAATCATAACATACATGTACACTGTACAAGACCAACCACGCATTCTGAACCCCGAAATTTAAAGTCGTCGCGAAACGCTAAAAACATTATTCATACGACAAACTATCTACCACAACACCTTTACAGTTTCTATTATATTGATAATAGGAATTCACTGTGCAATTCACCTCTGTACAGCAACCACTTTTGTTCAAGGTCCAATATTTGCAGACCCAAGGGTGTTGAGCATCCTACACTGACTGTACTGTATTTACAATCATAACATACATGTACACTGTACAAGACCAACCACGCACTCTGAACTGCGAAATTTAAAAGTCGTCGCGAAATGTTAAAAACATTATTCATACGACAAACTATCTACCACAACACCTTCACAGTTTCCCATATATCGATAATAGGAATTCACTGTGCAATTCACCTCTCTACAGCAACCACTTTTGTTCAAGGTCCAATATTTGCAGACCCAAGGGTGTTGAGCACCCTACACTGACTGTACTGTATTTACAATCATAACATCCATGTACACTGTACAAGACCAACCACGCACTGTGAAATGCGAAATTTAAAAGTCGTCGCGAAACGCTAAAAACATTATTCATACGACAAACTATCTACCACAACACCTTCACAGTTTCCCATATATAATAGGAATTCACTGTGCAATTCACCTCTGTACAGCAACCACTTTTGTTCAAGGTCCAATATTTGCAGACCCAAGGGTGTTGAGCACCCTACACTGACTGTACTGTATTTACAATCATAACATGCATGTACACTGTACAAGACCAACCACGCACTTCAGCCAAATTTAAAAAGCTCCCTTTGAATTTGACTCATTCGCTCATTAAACAATGAAACTATTTAGATCAACTCAATCATTGAATAAGCTTTTTACCGATTTGCAAATTATACAAACTCGCTATTATTACCCAGTGAATAATTATACCGAGTTGAAAAGGTGGCCTTTTTATTTAGGGCTCACTGCTAGCATACTCTCCCATTTAGTTGCCTCTTACAACATGCAAGGGAGTAAGACAGAGGTCCAAGTCTTCTACCCGGGAACCACACGGGGAAAACATCACATAAAGGCAACCTTGCTTAAAGCTCCTTAAATACGGTTACTGTAAACCTAGAAATTGTTCTGCAAGATTAATTCTCACGGAGTTTGCGAGTGGTAAAAGTTTGCGATATTAAGTCGCTGAGAAAGTGCTACAAATATAAATATGTCAGATGCATTTGTAAGATATGGCACACATTTGATATAAAAAAATTAAGAGCTGACTTACATAATCTGATCTGAAGATGGTTGTGGCCATGTGGATGCGATGAGCAGTTCAACCGGAGATATAAGCGCATCGGATTGGCTGGTTTGAGTGCATCCATGGCCACAAATGAATCTTGCTGCATATTGGAATAGTCGGCATTTCGGCGCTGTGCAAGGATTAAGATGGCACACATTTGATATGCTTCGCTGACTTGCATACCCGATCTAACGATGATAGCGGCAATTAAGGGTCAGTGCCTTTCGTATAGACGGTGTCACTCCTTCTTCCCATGTCTTCAACGCTTCATGATGACCTGTGACCAGTTGGACCGGCGCTTTGAATGCATCACATAGATCTGCTGGTTTTAGTAGACTTTTTGAATTGCAAATTCGGCACTTTGGCAAAGACGTTATGTATGTAGTTACCTAACCACAAAGTGCCTACGCGGGCCAAAATCAGATACACTCAAATAGTCCTTAAAAAAGTTATGGATTGAGGGGAAATGGTGGTTTGTCTGGACAACATTGAACTGGAATGAGTTAAAGGAGTTTAAAGGCCTTGTATACATGAAGATGATATACTGAATCTGTTTTATCTTGACATTTTTAAATTTAAAAGTCGTCGCGAAACGCTAAAAACATTATTCATATGACAAACTCTCTGCAACAACACCTTCACAGTTTCCCATATATAATAGGAATTCACTCTACAATGAACCTCTGTATAGCAACCGCTTCTGTTCAAGGTCCAATATTTGCAGACCCAAGGGTGTTGAGCACCCTACACTGACTGTACTGTATTTACAATCATAACATACATGTACACTGTACAAAACCAACCACGCACTCTGAACCGCGAAATTTAAAAGTCGTCGCGAAACGCTCAAAACATTATTCATACGACAAACTATCTACCACAACACCTTCACAGTTTCCCATATATCGATAATAGGAATTCACTGTGCAATTCACCACTCTACAGCAACCACTTTTGTTCAAGGTCCAATATTTGCAGACCCAAGGGTGTTGAGCACCCTACACTGCCTGTACTGTATTTACAATGTCATGTACACTGTACAAGACCAACCACGCACTCTGAACCGCGAAATTTAAAAGTCGTCGCGAAACGCTAAAAACATTATTCATACGACAAACTATCTACCACAACACCTTCACAGTTTTCCATATATAATAGGAATTCACTGTGCAATTCACCTCTGTACAGCAACCACTTTTGTTCAAGGTCCAATATTTGCAGACCCAAGGGTGTTGAGCACCCTACACTGACTGTACTGTATTTACAATCATAACATACATGTACACTGTACAAGACCAACCACGCATTCTGAACCCCGAAATTTAAAGTCGTCGCGAAACGCTAAAAACATTATTCATACGACAAACTATCTACCACAACACCTTTACAGTTTCTATTATATTGATAATAGGAATTCACTGTGCAATTCACCTCTGTACAGCAACCACTTTTGTTCAAGGTCCAATATTTGCAGACCCAAGGGTGTTGAGCATCCTACACTGACTGTACTGTATTTACAATCATAACATACATGTACACTGTACAAGACCAACCACGCACTCTGAACTGCGAAATTTAAAAGTCGTCCCGAAATGTTAAAAACATTATTCATACGACAAACTATCTACCACAACACCTTCACAGTTTCCCATATATAATTGGAATTCACTGTGCAATTCACCACTCTACAGCAACCACTTTTGTTCAAGGTCCAATAGTTGCAGACCCAAGGGTGTTGAGCACCCTACACTGACTGTACTGTATTTACAATCATAACATACATGTACACTGTACAAGACCAACCACGCACTGTGAAATGCGAAATTTAAAAGTCGTCGCGAAACGCTAAAAACATTATTCATACGACAAACTATCTACTACAACACCTTTCTCAGTTTCCCATATATAATAGGAATTCACTGTGCAATTCACCCCTGTACAGCAACCACTTTTGTTCAAGGTCCAATATTTGCAGACCCAAGGGTGTTGAGCACCCTACACTGACTGTACTGTATTTACAATCATAACATACATGTACACTGTACAAGACCAACCACGCACTCAGAACCACGAAATTTAAAAGTCGTCGCGAAACGCTAAAAACATTATTCATACGACAAACTATCTACCACAACACCTTCACAGTTTCCCATATATAATAGGAATTCACTGTGCAATTCACCTCTGTACAGCAACCACTTTTGTTCAAGGTCCAATATTTGCAGACCCAAGGGTGTTGAGCACCCTACACTGACTGTACTGTATTTACAATCATAACATGCATGTACACTGTACAAGACCAACCACGCACTTCAGCCAAATTTAAAAAGCTCCCTTTGAATTTGACTCATTCGCTCATTAAACAATGAAACTATTTAGATCAACTCAATCATTGAATAAGCTTTTTACCGATTTGCAAATTATACAAACTCGCTATTATTACCCAGTGAATAATTATACCGAGTTGAAAAGGTGGCCTTTTTATTTAGGGCTCACTGCTAGCATACTCTCCCATTTAGTTGCCTCTTACAACATGCAAGGGAGTAAGACAGAGGTCCAATTCTTCTACCCGGGAACCACACGGGGAAAACATCACATAAAGGCAACCTTGCTTAAAGCTCCTTAAATACGGTTACTGTAAACCTAGAAATTATTCTGCAAGATTAATTCTCACGGAGTTTGCGAGTGGTAAAAGTTTGCGATATTAAGTCGCTGAGAAAGTGCTACAAATATAAATATGTCAGATGCATTTGTAAGATATGGCACACATTTGATATAAAAAAATTAAGAGCTGACTTACATAATCTGATCTGAAGATGGTTGTGGCCATGTGGATGCGATGAGCAGTTCAACCGGAGATATAAACGCGTCGGATTGGCTGGTTTGAGTGCATCCATGGCCACAAATGAATCTTGCTGCATATTGGAATAGTCGGCATTTCGGCGCTGTGCAAGGATTAAGATGGCACACATTTGATATGCTTCGCTGACTTGCATACCCGATCTAACGATGATAGCGGCAATTAAGGGTCAGTGCCTTTCGTATAGACGGTGTCACTCCTTCTTCCCATGTCTTCAACGCTTCATGATGACCTGTGACCAGTTGGACCGGCGCTTTGAATGCATCACATAGATCTGCTGGTTTTAGTAGACTTTTTGAATTGCAAATTCGGCACTTTGGCAAAGACGTTATGTATGTAGTTACCTAACCACAAAGTGCCTACGCGGGCCAAAATCAGATACACTCAAATAGTCCTTAAAAAAGTTATGGATTGAGGGGAAATGGTGGTTTGTCTGGACAACATTGAACTGGAATGAGTTAATGGAGTTTAAAGGCCTTGTATACATGAAGATGATATACTGAATCTGTTTTATCTTGACATTTTTAAATTTAAAAGTCGTCGCGAAACGCTAAAAACATTATTCATATGACAAACTCTCTGCAACAACACCTTCACAGTTTCCCATATATAATAGGAATTCACTCTACAATGAACCTCTGTACAGCAACCGCTTCTGTTCAAGGTCCAATATTTGCAGACCCAAGGGTGTTGAGCACCCTACACTGACTGTACTGTATTTACAATCATAACATACATGTACACTGTACAAGACCAACCACGCACTCTGAACCGCGAAATTTAAAAGTCGTCGCGAAACGCTCAAAACATTATTCATACGACAAACTATCTACCACAACAGCTTCACAGTTTCCCATATATCGATAATAGGAATTCACTGTGCAATTCACCACTCTACAGCAAACACTTTTGTTCAAGACCAACCACGCACTCTGAACCGCGAAATTTAAAAGTCGTCGCGAAATGCTAAAAACATTATTCATACTACAAACTATCTACCACAACACCTTCACAGTTTCCCATATATAATAGGAATTCACTGTGCAATTCATCTCTGTACAGCAACCACTTTTGTTCAAGGTCCAATATTTGCAGACCCAAGGGTGTTGAGCACCCTACACTGACTGTACTGTATTTACAATCATAACATACATGTACACTGTACACGACCAACCACGCACTCTAAACCGCGTAATTTAAAAGTCGTCCCGAAACGCGAAAAACATTATTCATACGACAAACTATCTACCACAACACCTTCACAGTTTCCCATATATAATAGGTATTCACTGTGCAATTCACCTCTGTACAGCAAACACTTTTGTTCAAGGTCCAATATTTGCAGACCCAAGGGTGTTGAGCACCCTAGCCTACACTGCCTGTACAGTATTTACAATCATAACATACATATACACTGTACAAGACCAACCACGCACACTGAACCGTGAAATTTAAAAGTCTTCGCGAAACGCTAAAAACATTATTCATACGACAAACTATCTACCACAACACCTTCACAGTTTTCCATATATAATAGGAATTCACAGTGCATTTCACCTCTGTACAGCAACCACTTTTGTTCAAGGTCCAATATTTGCAGACCCAAGGGTGTTGAGCACCCTACACTGACTGTACTGTATTTACAATCATAACATACATGTACACTGTACAAGACCAACCACACACTCTGAACCGCGAAATTTAAAGGTCGTCGCGAAACCCTAAAAACATTATTCATACGACAAACTATCTACCACAACACCTTCACAGTTTCCATTATATTGATAATAGGAATTCACTGTGCAATTCACCTCTGTACAGCAACCACTTTTGTTCAAGGTCCAATATTTGCAGACCCAAGGGTGTTGAGCACCCTACACTGACTGTACTGTATTTACAATCATAACATACATGTACACTGTACAAGACCAACCACGCACTCTGAACCGCGAAATTTAAAAGTCGTCGCGAAATGCTAAAAACATTATTCATACGACAAACTATCTACCACAACACCTTCACAGTTTCCATTATATTGATAATAGGAATTCACTGTGCAATTCACCTCTGTACAGCAACCACTTTTGTTCAAGGTCCAATATTTGCAGACCCAAGGGTGTTGAGCATCCTACAATGACTGTACTGTATTTACAATCATAACATACATGTACACTGTACAAGACCAACCACGCACTCTGAACCGCGAAATTTAAAAGTCGTCGCGAAATGCTAAAAACATTATTCATACTACAAACTATCTACCACAACACCTTCACAGTT
Organism: Spisula solida; assembly: GCA_947247005.1. NCBI lineage: Eukaryota > Metazoa > Mollusca > Bivalvia > Venerida > Mactridae > Spisula > Spisula solida. Next base: position 5,194,709 of record OX365960.1, on the reverse strand, counting down.
TCCCATATATAATAGGAATTCACTGTGCAATTCATCTCTGTACAGCAACCACTTTTGTTCAAGGTCCAATATTTGCAGACCCAAGGGTGTTGAGCACCCTACACTGACTGTACAGTATTTACAATCATAACATACATGTACACTGTACAAGACCAACCACGCACTCTAAACCGCGTAATTTAAAAGTCGTCGCGAAACGCGAAAAACATTATTCATACGACAAACTATCTACCACAACACCTTCACAGTTTCCCATATATAATAGGAATTCACTGTGCAATTCACCTCTGTACAGCAACCACTTTTGTTCAAGGTCCAATATTTGCAGACCAAAGGGTGTTGAGCACCCTACACTGACTGTACTGTATTTACAATCATAACATACATGTACACTGTACAAGACCAACCACGCACTCTGAACCGCGAAATTTAAAAGTCGTCGCGAAACGCTAAAAACATTATTCATACGACAAACTATCTACCACAACACCTTCACAGTTTCCCATATATAATAGGTATTCACTGTGCAATTCACCTCTGTACAGCAAACACTTTTGTTCAAGGTCCAATATTTGCAGACCCAAGGGTGTTGAGCACCCTAGCCTACACTGCCTGTACAGTATTTACAATCATAACATACATGTACACTGTACAAGACCAACCACGCACACTGAACCGTGAAATTTAAAAGTCGTCGCGAAACGCTAAAAACATTATTCATACGACAAACTATCTACCACAACACCTTCACAGTTTTCCATATATAATAGGAATTCACAGTGCATTTCACCTCTGTACAGCAACCACTTTTGTTCAAGGTCCAATATTTGCAGACCCAAGGGTGTTGAGCACCCTACACTGACTGTACTGTATTTACAATCATAACATACATGTACACTGTACAAGACCAACCACACACTCTGAACCGCGAAATTTAAAAGTCGTCGCGAAACGCTAAAAACATTATTCATACGACAAACTATCTACCACAACACCTTCACAGTTTCCATTATATTGATAATAGGAATTCACTGTGCAATTCACCTCTGTACAGCAACAACTTTTGTTCAAGGTCCAATATTTGCAGACCCAAGGGTGTTGAGCATCCTACAATGACTGTACTGTATTTACAATCATAACATACATGTACACTGTACAAGACCAACCACGCACTCTGAACCGCGAAATTTAAAAGTCGTCGCAAAACGCTAAAACTATTATTCATACGACAAACTATCTACCATAACACCTTCACAGTTTCCCATATATAATAGGAATTCACTGTGCAATTCACCTCTGTACAGCAACCACTTTTGTTCAAGGTCCAATATTTGCAGACCCAAGGGTGTTGAGCACCCTACACTGACTGTACTGTATTTACAATCATAACATACATGTACACTGTACAAGACCAACCACGCACTGTGAACCGGGAAATTTAAAAGTCGTCGCGAAACGCTAAAAACATAATTCATACGACAAACTATCTACCATAACACCTACAGAGTTTCCCATATATAATAGGAATTCACTGTGCAATTCACCTCTGTACAGCAACCACTTTTGTTCAAGGTCCAATATTTGCAGACCAAAGGGTGTTGAGCACCCTACACTGACTGTACTGTATTTACAATCATAACATACATGTACACTGTACAAGACCAACCACGCACTCTGAACCGTTAAATTTAAAAGTCGTCGCCAAACGCTAAAAACATTATTCATACGACAAACTATCTACCACAACACCATCACAGTTTCCCATATATAATAGGAATTCACTGTGCAATTCACCTCTGTACAGCAACCACTTTTGTTCAAGGTCAAATATTTGCAGACCAAAAGGTGTTGAGCACCCTACACTGACTGTACTGTATTTACAATCATAACATACATGTACACTGTACAAGACCAACCACGCAGTCTGAACCGCGAAATTTAAAAGTCGTCGCGAAACGCTAAAAACATTATTCATACGACAAACTATCTACCACAACACCTTCACAGTTTCCCATATATAATAGGAATTCACTGTGCAATTCACCTCTGTACAGCAACCACTTTTGTTCAAGGTCCAATACTTGCAGACCCAAGGGTGTTGAGCACCCAACACTGACTGTACTGTATTTACAATCATAACATACATGTACACTGTACAAGACCAACCGCGCACTCTGAACCGCGAAATTTAAAAGTCGTCGCGAAATGTTAAAAACATTATTCATACTACAAAATATCTACCACAACACCTTCACAGTTTCCCATATATCGATAATAGGAATTCACTGTGCAATTCACCTCACTACAGCAACCACTTTTGTTCAAGGTCCAATATTTGCAGACCCAAGGGTGTTGAGCACCCTACACTGACTGTACTGTATTTACAATCATAACATACATGTACACTGTACAAGACCAACCACGCACTCTGAACCGCGAAATTTAAAAGTCGTCGCAAAACGCTAAAACTATTATTCATTCGACAAACTATCTACCATAACACCTTCACAGTTTCCCATATATAATAGGAATTCACTGTGCAATTCACCTCTGTACAGCAACCACTTTTGTTCAAGGTCCAATATTTGCAGACCCAAGGGTATTGAGCACCCTACACTGACTGTACTGTATTTACAATCATAACATACATGTACACTGTACAAGACCAACCACGCACTGTGAACCGGGAAATTTAAAAGTCGTCGCGAAACGCTAAAAACATAATTCATACGACAAACTATCTACCATAACACCTACAGAGTTTCCCATATATAATAGGAATTCACTGTGCAATTCACCTCTGTACAGCAACCACTTTTGTTCAAAGTCCAATATTTGCAGACCCAAGGGTGTTGAGCACCCTACACTGACTGTACTGTATTTACAATCATAACATACATGTACACTGTACAAGACCAACCACGCACTCTGAACCGCGAAATTTAAAAGTCATCGCGAAAGGCTAAAAACATTATTCATACAACAAACTATCTACCACAACACCTTCACAGTTTCCCATATATAATAGGTATTCACTGTGCAATTCACCTCTGTACAGCAAACACTTTTGTTCAAGGTCAAATATTTGCAGACCCAAGGGTGTTTAGCATCCTACACTGACTGTACTGTATTTACAATCATAACATACATGTACACTGTACAAGACCAACCACGCACTCTGAACCGCGAAATTTAAAAGTCATCGCGAAAGGCTAAAAACATTATTCATACAACAAACTATCTACCACAACACCTTCACAGTTTCCCATATATAATAGGTATTCACTGTGCAATTCACCTCTGTACAGCAAACACTTTTGTTCAAGGTCAAATATTTGCAGACCCAAGGGTGTTTAGCATCCTACACTGACTGTACTGTATTTACAATCATAACATACATGTACACTGTACAAGACCAACCACGCACTCTGAACCGCGAAATTTAAAAGTCGTCACGACATGTTAAAAACATTATTCATACTACAAACTATCTACCACAACACCTTCACAGTTTCCCATATATCGATAATAGGAATTCACTGTGCAATTCACCTCTCTACAGCAACCACTTTTGTTCAAGGTCCAATATTTGCAGACCCAAGGGTGTTGAGCACCCTACACTGACTGTACTGTATTTACAATCATAACATACATGTACACTGTACAAGACCAACCACGCACTCTGAAATGCGAAATTTAAAAGTCGTCGCGAAACGCTAAAAACACTGTTCATACCACAAACTATCTACCACAACACCTTCACAGTTTCCATTATATTGATAATAGGAATTCACTGTGCAATTCACCTCTGTACAGCAACCACTTTTGTTCAAGGTCCAATATTTGCAGACCCAAGGGTGTTGAGCATCCTACACTGACTGTACTGTATTTACAATCATAACATACATGTACACTGTACAAGACCAACCACGCACTCTGAACCACGAAATTTAAAAGTCGTCGCGAAACGCTAAAAACATTATTCATACGACAAACTATCTACCACAACACCTTCACAGTTTCCCATATATAATAGGAATTCACTGTGCAATTCACCTCTGTACAGCAACCACTTTTGTTCAAGGTCCAATATTTGCAGACCCAAGGGTGTTGAGCACCCTACACTGACTGTACTGTATTTACAATCATAACATGCATGTACACTGTACAAGACCAACCACGCACTTCAGCCAAATTTAAAAAGCTCCCTTTGAATTTGACTCATTCGCTCATTAAACAATGAAACTATTTAGATCAACTCAATCATTGAATAAGCTTTTTACCGATTTGCAAATTATACAAACTCGCTATTATTACCCAGTGAATAATTATACCGAGTTGAAAAGGTGGCCTTTTTATTTAGGGCTCACTGCTAGCATACTCTCCCATTTAGTTGCCTCTTACAACATGCAAGGGAGTAAGACAGAGGTCCAATTCTTCTACCCGGGAACCACACGGGGAAAACATCACATAAAGGCAACCTTGCTTAAAGCTCCTTAAATACGGTTACTGTAAACCTAGAAATTATTCTGCAAGATTAATTCTCACGGAGTTTGCGAGTGGTAAAAGTTTGCGATATTAAGTCGCTGAGAAAGTGCTACAAATATAAATATGTCAGATGCATTTGTAAGATATGGCACACATTTGATATAAAAAAATTAAGAGCTGACTTACATAATCTGATCTGAAGATGGTTGTGGCCATGTGGATGCGATGAGCAGTTCAACCGGAGATATAAACGCATCGGATTGGCTGGTTTGAGTGCATCCATGGCCACAAATGAATCTTGCTGCATATTGGAATAGTCGGCATTTCGGCGCTGTGCAAGGATTAAGATGGCACACATTTGATATGCTTCGCTGACTTGCATACCCGATCTAACGATGATAGCGGCAATTAAGGGTCAGTGCCTTTCGTATAGACGGTGTCACTCCTTCTTCCCATGTCTTCAACGCTTCATGATGACCTGTGACCAGTTGGACCGGCGCTTTGAATGCATCACATAGATCTGCTGGTTTTAGTAGACTTTTTGAATTGCAAATTCGGCACTTTGGCAAAGACGTTATGTATGTAGTTACCTAACCACAAAGTGCCTACGCGGGCCAAAATCAGATACACTCAAATAGTCCTTAAAAAAGTTATGGATTGAGGGGAAATGGTGGTTTGTCTGGACAACATTGAACTGGAATGAGTTAATGGAGTTTAAAGGCCTTGTATACATGAAGATGATATACTGAATCTGTTTTATCTTGACATTTTTAAATTTAAAAGTCGTCGCGAAACGCTAAAAACATTATTCATATGACAAACTCTCTGCAACAACACCTTCACAGTTTCCCATATATAATAGGAATTCACTCTACAATGAACCTCTGTACAGCAACCGCTTCTGTTCAAGGTCCAATATTTGCAGACCCAAGGGTGTTGAGCACCCTACACTGACTGTACTGTATTTACAATCATAACATACATGTACACTGTACAAGACCAACCACGCACTCTGAACCGCGAAATTTAAAAGTCGTCGCGAAACGCTCAAAACATTATTCATACGACAAACTATCTACCACAACACCTTCACAGTTTCCCATATATCGATAATAGGAATTCACTGTGCAATTCACCACTCTACAGCAAACACTTTTGTTCAAGACCAACCACGCACTCTGAACCGCGAAATTTAAAAGTCGTCGCGAAATGCTAAAAACATTATTCATACTACAAACTATCTACCACAACACCTTCACAGTTTCCCATATATAATAGGAATTCACTGTGCAATTCATCTCTGTACAGCAACCACTTTTGTTCAAGGTCCAATATTTGCAGACCCAAGGGTGTTGAGCACCCTACACTGACTGTACTGTATTTACAATCATAACATACATGTACACTGTACAAGACCAACCACGCACTCTAAACTGCGTAATTTAAAAGTCGTCGCGAAACGCGAAAAACATTATTCATACGACAAACTATCTACCACAACACCTTCACAGTTTCCCATATATAATAGGTATTCACTGTGCAATTCACCTCTGTACAGCAAACACTTTTGTTCAAGGTCCAATATTTGCAGACCCAAGGGTGTTGAGCACCCTAGCCTACACTGCCTGTACAGTATTTACAATCATAACATACATGTACACTGTACAAGACCAACCACGCACACTGAACCGTGAAATTTAAAAGTCGTCGCGAAACGCTAAAAACATTATTCATACGACAAACTATCTACCACAACACCTTCACAGTTTTCCATATATAATAGGAATTCACAGTGCATTTCACCTCTGTACAGCAACCACTTTTGTTCAAGGTCCAATATTTGCAGACCCAAGGGTGTTGAGCACCCTACACTGACTGTACTGTATTTACAATCATAACATACATGTACACTGTACAAGACCAACCACACACTCTGAACCGCGAAATTTAAAGGTCGTCGCGAAACCCTAAAAACATTATTCATACGACAAACTATCTACCACAACACCTTCACAGTTTCCATTATATTGATAATAGGAATTCACTGTGCAATTCACCTCTGTACAGCAACCACTTTTGTTCAAGGTCCAATATTTGCAGACCCAAGGGTGTTGAGCACCCTACACTGACTGTACTGTATTTACAATCATAACATACATGTACACTGTACAAGACCAACCACGCACTCTGAACCGCGAAATTTAAAAGTCGTCGCGAAATGCTAAAAACATTATTCATACGACAAACTATCTACCACAACACCTTCACAGTTTCCATTATATTGATAATAGGAATTCACTGTGCAATTCACCTCTGTACAGCAACCACTTTTGTTCAAGGTCCAATATTTGCAGACCCAAGGGTGTTGAGCATCCTACAATGACTGTACTGTATTTACAATCATAACATACATGTACACTGTACAAGACCAACCACGCACTCTGAACCGCGAAATTTAAAAGTCGTCGCGAAATGCTAAAAACATTATTCATACTACAAACTATCTACCACAACACCTTCACAGTTTCCCATATATAATAGGAATTCACTGTGCAATTCATCTCTGTACAGCAACCACTTTTGTTCAAGGTCCAATATTTGCAGACCCAAGGGTGTTGAGCACCCTACACTGACTGTACTGTATTTACAATCATAACATACATGTACACTGTACAAGACCAACCACACACTCTGAACCGCGAAATTTAAAGGTCGTCGCGAAACCCTAAAAACATTATTCATACGACAAACTATCTACCACAACACCTTCACAGTTTCCATTATATTGATAATAGGAATTCACTGTGCAATTCACCTCTGTACAGCAACCACTTTTGTTCAAGGTCCAATATTTGCAGACCCAAGGGTGTTGAGCACCCTACACTGACTGTACTGTATTTACAATCATAACATACATGTACACTGTACAAGACCAACCACGCACTCTGAACCGCGAAATTTAAAAGTCGTCGCGAAATGCTAAAAACATTATTCATACGACAAACTATCTACCACAACACCTTCACAGTTTCCATTATATTGATAATAGGAATTCACTGTGCAATTCACCTCTGTACAGCAACCACTTTTGTTCAAGGTCCAATATTTGCAGACCCAAGGGTGTTGAGCATCCTACAATGACTGTACTGTATTTACAATCATAACATACATGTACACTGTACAAGACCAACCACGCACTCTGAACCGCGAAATTTAAAAGTCGTCGCGAAATGCTAAAAACATTATTCATACTACAAACTATCTACCACAACACCTTCACAGTTTCCCATATATAATAGGAATTCACTGTGCAATTCATCTCTGTACAGCAACCACTTTTGTTCAAGGTCCAATATTTGCAGACCCAAGGGTGTTGAGCACCCTACACTGACTGTACTGTATTTACAATCATAACATACATGTACACTGTACAAGACCAACCACACACTCTGAACCGCGAAATTTAAAGGTCGTCGCGAAACCCTAAAAACATTATTCATACGACAAACTATCTACCACAACACCTTCACAGTTTCCATTATATTGATAATAGGAATTCACTGTGCAATTCACCTCTGTACAGCAACCACTTTTGTTCAAGGTCCAATATTTGCAGACCCAAGGGTGTTGAGCACCCTACACTGACTGTACTGTATTTACAATCATAACATACATGTACACTGTACAAGACCAACCACGCACTCTGAACCGCGAAATTTAAAAGTCGTCGCGAAATGCTAAAAACATTATTCATACGACAAACTATCTACCACAACACCTTCACAGTTTCCATTATATTGATAATAGGAATTCACTGTGCAATTCACCTCTGTACAGCAACCACTTTTGTTCAAGGTCCAATATTTGCAGACCCAAGGGTGTTGAGCATCCTACAATGACTGTACTGTATTTACAATCATAACATACATGTACACTGTACAAGACCAACCACGCACTCTGAACCGCGAAATTTAAAAGTCGTCGCGAAATGCTAAAAACATTATTCATACTACAAACTATCTACCACAACACCTTCACAGTTTCCCATATATAATAGGAATTCACTGTGCAATTCATCTCTGTACAGCAACCACTTTTGTTCAAGGTCCAATATTTGCAGACCCAAGGGTGTTGAGCACCCTACACTGACTGTACAGTATTTACAATCATAACATACATGTACACTGTACAAGACCAACCACGCACTCTAAACCGCGTAATTTAAAAGTCGTCGCGAAACGCGAAAAACATTATTCATACGACAAACTATCTACCACAACACCTTCACAGTTTCCCATATATAATAGGAATTCACTGTGCAATTCACCTCTGTACAGCAACCACTTTTGTTCAAGGTCCAATATTTGCCGACCAAAGGGTGTTGAGCACCCTACACTGACTGTACTGTATTTACAATCATAACATACATGTACACTGTACAAGACCAACCACGCACTCTGAACCGCGAAATTTAAAAGTCGTCGCGAAACGCTAAAAACATTATTCATACGACAAACTATCTACCACAACACCTTCACAGTTTCCCATATATAATAGGTATTCACTGTGCAATTCACCTCTGTACAGCAAACACTTTTGTTCAAGGTCCAATATTTGCAGACCCAAGGGTGTTGAGCACCCTAGCCTACACTGCCTGTACAGTATTTACAATCATAACATACATGTACACTGTACAAGACCAACCACGCACACTGAACCGTGAAATTTAAAAGTCGTCGCGAAACGCTAAAAACATTATTCATACGACAAACTATCTACCACAACACCTTCACAGTTTTCCATATATAATAGGAATTCACAGTGCATTTAACCTCTGTACAGCAACCACTTTTGTTCAAGGTCCAATATTTGCAGACCCAAGGGTGTTGAGCACCCTACACTGACTGTACTGTATTTACAATCATAACATACATGTACACTGTACAAGACCAACCACACACTCTGAACCGCGAAATTTAAAAGTCGTCGCGAAACGCTAAAAACATTATTCATACGACAAACTATCTACCACAACACCTTCACAGTTTCCATTATATTGATAATAGGAATTCACTGTGCAATTCACCTCTGTACAGCAAAAACTTTTGTTCAAGGTCCAATATTTGCAGACCCAAGGGTGTTGAGCATCCTACAATGACTGTACTGTATTTACAATCATAACATACATGTACACTGTACAAGACCAACCACGCACTCTGAACCGCGAAATTTAAAAGTCGTCGCGAAATGCTAAAAACATTATTCATACTACAAACTATCTACCACAACACCTTCACAGTTTCCCATATATAATAGGAATTCACTGTGCAATTCATCTCTGTACAGCAACCACTTTTGTTCAAGGTCCAATATTTGCAGACCCAAGGGTGTTGAGCACCCTACACTGACTGTACTGTATTTACAATCATAACATACATGTACACTGTACAAGACCAACCACGCACTCTAAACAGCGTAATTTAAAAGTCGTCGCGAAACGCGAAAAACATTATTCATACGACAAACTATCTACCACAACACCTTCACAGTTTCCCATATATAATAGGAATTCACTGTGCAATTCACCTCTGTACAGCAACCACTTTTGTTCAAGGTCCAATATTTGCAGACCAAAGGGTGTTGAGCACCCTACACTGACTGTACTGTATTTACAATCATAACATACATGTACACTGTACAAGACCAACCACGCAGTCTGAACCGCGAAATTTAAAAGTCGTCGCGAAACGCTAAAAACATTATTCATACGACAAACTATCTACCACAACACCTTCACAGTTTCCCATATATAATAGGAATTCACTGTGCAATTCACCTCTGTACAGCAACCACTTTTGTTCAAGGTCCAATATTTGCAGACCCAAGGGTGTTGAGCACCCTACACTGACTGTACTGTATTTACAATCATAACATACATGTACACTGTACAAGACCAACCACGCACTCTGAACCGCGAAATTTAAAAGTCATCGCGAAAGGCTAAAAACATTATTCATACAACAAACTATCTACCACAACACCTTCACAGTTTCCCATATATAATAGGTATTCACTGTGCAATTCACCTCTGTACAGCAAACACTTTTGTTCAAGGTCAAATATTTGCAGACCCAAGGGTGTTTAGCATCCTACACTGACTGTACTGTATTTACAATCATAACATACATGTACACTGTACAAGACCAACCACGCACTCTGAACCGCGAAATTTAAAAGTCGTCACGAAATGTTAAAAACATTATTCATACTACAAACTATCTACCACAACACCTTCACAGTTTCCCATATATCGATAATAGGAATTCACTGTGCAATTCACCTCTCTACAGCAACCACTTTTGTTCAAGGTCCAATATTTGCAGACCCAAGGGTGTTGAGCACCCTACACTGACTGTACTGTATTTACAATCATAACATATATGTACACTGTACAAGACCAACCACGCACTCTGAAATGCGAAATTTAAAAGTCGTCGCGAAACGCTAAAAACACTGTTCATACCACAAACTATCTACCACAACACCTTCACAGTTTCCATTATATTGATAATAGGAATTCACTGTGCAATTCACCTCTGTACAGCAACCACTTTTGTTCAAGGTCCAATATTTGCAGACCCAAGGGTGTTGAGCATCCTACACTGACTGTACTGTATTTACAATCATAACATACATGTACACTGTACAAGACCAACCACGCACTTCAGCCAAATTTAAAAAGCTCCCTTTGAATTTGACTCATTCGCTCATTAAACAATGAAACTATTTAGATCAACTCAATCATTGAATAAGCTTTTTACCGATTTGCAAATTATACAAACTCGCTATTATTACCCAGTGAAAAATTATACCGAGTTGAAAAGGTGGCCTTTTTATTTAGGGCTCACTGCTAGCATACTCTCCCATTTAGTTGCCTCTTACAACATGCAAGGGAGTAAGACAGAGGTCCAATTCTTCTACCCGGGAACCACACGGGGAAAACATCACATAAAGGCAACCTTGCTTAAAGCTCCTTAAATACGGTTACTGTAAACCTAGAAATTATTCTGCAAGATTAATTCTCACGGAGTTTGCGAGTGGTAAAAGTTTGCGATATTAAGTCGCTGAGAAAGTGCTACAAATATAAATATGTCAGATGCATTTGTAAGATATGGCACACATTTGATATAAAAAAATTAAGAGCTGACTTACATAATCTGATCTGAAGATGGTTGTGGCCATGTGGATGCGATGAGCAGTTCAACCGGAGATATAAACGCATGGGACTGGCTGGTTTGAGTGCATCCATGGCCACAAATGAATCTTGCTGCATATTGGAATAGTCGGCATTTCGGCGCTGTGCAAGGATTAAGATGGCACACATTTGATATGCTTCGCTGACTTGCATACCCGATCTAACGATGATAGCGGCAATTAAGGGTCAGTGCCTTTCGTATAGACGGTGTCACTCCTTCTTCCCATGTCTTCAACGCTTCATGATGACCTGTGACCAGTTGGACCGGCGCTTTGAATGCATCACATAGATCTGCTGGTTTTAGTAGACTTTTTGAATTGCAAATTCGGCACTTTGGCAAAGACGTTATGTATGTAGTTACCTAACCACAAAGTGCCTACGCGGGCCAAAATCAGATACACTCAAATAGTCCTTAAAAAAGTTATGGATTGAGGGGAAATGGTGGTTTGTCTGGACAACATTGAACTGGAATGAGTTAAAGGAGTTTAAAGGCCTTGTATACATGAAGATGATATACTGAATCTGTTTTATCTTGACATTTTTAAATTTAAAAGTCGTCGCGAAATGCTAAAAACATTATTCATATGACAAACTCTCTGCAACAACACCTTCACAGTTTCCCATATATAATAGGAATTCACTTTACAATGAACCTCTGTACAGCAACCGCTTCTGTTCAAGGTCCAATATTTGCAGACCCAAGGGTGTTGAGCACCCAACACTGACTGTACTGTATTTACAATCATAACATACATGTACACTGAACAAGACCAACCGCGCACTCTGAACCGCGAAATTTAAAAGTCGTCGCGAAACGCTCAAAACATTATTCATACGACAAACTATCTACCACAACACCTTCACAGTTTCCCATATATAATAGGAATTCAGTGTGCAATTCACCTCTGTACAGCAACCACTTTTGTTGAAGGTCCAATATTTGCAGACCCAAGGGTGTTGAGCACCCTACACTGACTGTACTGTATTTACAATCATAACATACATGTACACTGTACAAGACCAACCACGCACTCTGAACCACGAAATTTGAAAGTCGTCGCAAAACGCTAAAACTATTATTCATACGACAAACTATCTACCATAACACCTTCACAGTTTCCCATATATAATAGGAATTCACTGTGCAATTCACCTCTGTACAGCAACCACTTTTGTTCAAGGTCCAATATTTGCAGACCCAAGGGTGTTGAGCACCCTACACTGACTGTACTGTATTTACAATCATAACATACATGTACACTGTACAAGACCAACCACGCACTGTGAACCGGGAAATTTAAAAGTCGTCGCGAAACGCTAAAAACATAATTCATACGACAAACTATCTACCATAACACCTACTGAGTTTCCCATATATAATAGGAATTCACTGTGCAATTCACCTCTGTACAGCAACCACTTTTGTTCAAGGTCCAATATTTGCAGACCAAAGGGTGTTGAGCACCCTACACTGACTGTACTGTATTTACAATCATAACATACATGTACACTGTACAAGACCAACCACGCACTCTGAACCGTTAAATTTAAAAGTCGTCGCCAAACGCTAAAAACATTATTCATACGACAAACTATCTACCACAACACCTTCACAGTTTCCCATATATAATAGGAATTCACTGTGCAATTCACCTCTGTACAGCAACCACTTTTGTTCAAGGTCCAATATTTGCAGACCAAAAGGTGTTGAGCACCCTACACTGACTGTACTGTATTTACAATCATAACATACATGTACACTGTACAAGACCAACCACGCAGTCTGAACCGCGAAATTTAAAAGTCGTCGCGAAACGCTAAAAACATTATTCATACGAGGAATTCACTCTACAATGAACCTCTGTACAGCAACCGCTTCTGTTCAAGGTCCAATATTTGCAGACCCAAGGGTATTGAGCACCCTACACTGACTGTACTGTATTAACAATCATAACATACATGTACACTGTACAAGACCAACCACGCACTCTGAACCGCGAAATTTAAAAGTCGTCGCGAAACACTCAAAACATTATTCATACGACAAACTATCTACCACAACACCTTCACAGTTTCCCATATATAATAGGAATTCACTGTGCAATGCACCACTCTACAGCAAACACTTTTGTTCAAGGTCCAATATTTGCAGACCCAAGGGTGTTGAGCACCCTACACTGCCTGTACTGTATTTACAATGTCATGTACACTGTACAAGACCAACCACGCACTCTGAACCGCGAAATTTAAAAGTCGTCGCGAAACGCTAAAAACATTATTCATACGACAAACTATCTACCACAACACCTTCACAGTTTCCCATATATAATAGGAATTCACTGTGCAATTCACCTCTGTACAGCAACCACTTTTGTTCAAGGTCCAATATTTGCAGACCCAAGGGTGTTGAGCACCCTACACTGACTGTACTGTATTTACAATCATAACATACATGTACACTGTACAAGACCAACCACGCATTCTGAACCCCGAAATTTAAAGTCGTCGCGAAATGCTAAAAACATTATTCATACGACAAACTATCTACCACAACACCTTCACAGTTTCTATTATATTGATAATAGGAATTCACTGTGCAATTCACCTCTGTACAGCAACCACTTTTGTTCAAGGTCCAATATTTGCAGACCCAAGGGTGTTGAGCATCCTACACTGACTGTACTGTATTTTCAATCATAACATACATGTACACTGTACAAGACCAACCACGCACTCTGAACGGCAAAATTTAAAAGTCGTCGCAAAATGTTAAAAATATTATTCATACGACAAACTATCTACCACAACACCTTCACAGTTTCCCATATATCGATAATAGGAATTCACTGTGCAATTCACCACTCTACAGCAACCACTTTTGTTCAAGGTCCAATAGTTGCAGACCCAAGGGTGTTGAGCAGCCTACACTGACTGTACTGTATTTACAATCATAACATACATGTACACTGTACAAGACCAACCACGCACTCTGAACCGCGAAATTTAAAAGTCGTCGCGAAACGCTAAAAACATTATTCATACGACAAACTATCTACTACAACACCTTTCTCAGTTTCCCATATATAATAGGAATTCACTGTGCAATTCACCCCTGTACAGCAACCACTTTTGTTCAAGGTCCAATATTTGCAGACCCAAGGGTGTTGAGCACCCTACACTGACTGTACTGTATTTACAATCATAACATACATGTACACTGTACAAGACCAACCACGCACTCTGAACCACGAAATTTAAAAGTCGTCGCGAAACGCTAAAAACATTATTCATACGACAAACTATCTACCACAACACCTTCACAGTTTCCCATATATCGATAATAGGAATTCACTGTGCAATTCACCACTCTACAGCAACCACTTTTGTTCAAGGTCCAATAGTTGCAGACCCAAGGGTGTTGAGCAGCCTACACTGACTGTACTGTATTTACAATCATAACATACATGTACACTGTACAAGACCAACCACGCACTCTGAACCGCGAAATTTAAAAGTCGTCGCGAAACGCTAAAAACATTATTCATACGACAAACTATCTACTACAACACCTTTCTCAGTTTCCCATATATAATAGGAATTCACTGTGCAATTCACCCCTGTACAGCAACCACTTTTGTTCAAGGTCCAATATTTGCAGACCCAAGGGTGTTGAGCACCCTACACTGACTGTACTGTATTTACAATCATAACATGCATGTACACTGTACAAGACCAACCACGCACTTCAGCCAAATTTAAAAAGCTCCCTTTGAATTTGACTCATTCGCTCATTAAACAATGAAACTATTTAGATCAACTCAATCATTGAATAAGCTTTTTACCGATTTGCAAATTATACAAACTCGCTATTATTACCCAGTGAATAATTATACCGAGTTGAAAAGGTGGCCTTTTTATTTAGGGCTCACTGCTAGCATACTCTCCCATTTAGTTGCCCATTACAACATGCAAGGGAGTAAGACAGAGGTCCAATTCTTCTACCAGGGAACCACACGGGGAAAACATCACATAAAGGCAACCTTGCTTAAAGCTCCTTAAATACGGTTACTGTAAACCTAGAAATTATTCTGCAAGATTAATTCTCACGGAGTTTGCGAGTGGTAAAAGTTTGCGATATTAAGTCGCTGAGAAAGTGCTACAAATATAAATATGTCAGATGCATTTGTAAGATATGGCACACATTTGATATAAAAAAATTAAGAGCTGACTTACATAATCTGATCTGAAGATGGTTGTGGCCATGTGGATGCGATGAGCAGTTCAACCGGAGATATAAACGCATCGGATTGGCTGGTTTGAGTGCATCCATGGCCACAAATGAATCTTGCTGCATATTGGAATAGTCGGCATTTCGGCGCTGTGCAAGGATTAAGATGGCACACATTTGATATGCTTCGCTGACTTGCATACCCGATCTAACGATGATAGCGGCAATTAAGGGTCAGTGCCTTTCGTATAGACGGTGTCACTCCTTCTTCCCATGTCTTCAACGCTTCATGATGACCTGTGACCAGTTGGACCGGCGCTTTGAATGCATCACATAGATCTGCTGGTTTTAGTAGACTTTTTGAATTGCAAATTCGGCACTTTGGCAAAGACGTTATGTATGTAGTTACCTAACCACAAAGTGCCTACGCGGGCCAAAATCAGATACACTCAAATAGTCCTTAAAAAAGTTATGGATTGAGGGGAAATGGTGGTTTGTCTGGACAACATTGAACTGGAATGAGTTAAAGGAGTTTAAAGGCCTTGTATACATGAAGATGATATACTGAATCTGTTTTATCTTGACATTTTTAAATTTAAAAGTCGTCGCGAAACGCTAAAAACATTATTCATATGACAAACTCTCTGCAACAACACCTTCACAGTTTCCCATATATAATAGGAATTCACTCTACAATGAACCTCTGTACAGCAACCGCTTCTGTTCAAGGTCCAATATTTGCAGACCCAAGGGTGTTGAGCACCCTACACTGACTGTACTGTATTTACAATCATAACATACATGTACACTGTACAAGACCAACCACGCACTCTGAACCGCGAAATTTAAAAGTCGTCGCGAAACGCTCAAAACATTATTCATACGACAAACTATCTACCACAACACCTTCACAGTTTCCCATATATCGATAATAGGAATTCACTGTGCAATTCACCACTCTACAGCAAACACTTTTGTTCAAGGTCCAATATTTGCAGACCCAAGGGTGTTGAGCACCCTACACTGCCTGTACTGTATTTACAATGTCATGTACACTGTACAAGACCAACCACGCACTGTGAAATGCGAAATTTAAAAGTCGTCGCGAAACGCTAAAAACATTATTCATACGACAAACTATCTACCACAACACCTTCACAGTTTTCCATATATAATAGGAATTCACTGTGCAATTCACCTCTGTACAGCAACCACTTTTGTTCAAGGTCCAATATTTGCAGACCCAAGGGTGTTGAGCACCCTACACTGACTGTACTGTATTTACAATCATAACATACATGTACACTGTACAAGACCAACCATGCATTCTGAACCCCGAAATTTAAAGTCGTCGCGAAACGCTAAAAACATTATTCATACGACAAACTATCTACCACAACACCTTCACAGTTTCTATTATATTGATAATAGGAATTCACTGTGCAATTCACCTCTGTACAGCAACCACTTTTGTTCAAGGTCCAATATTTGCAGACCCAAGGGTGTTGAGCATCCTACACTGACTGTACTGTATTTACAATCATAACATACATGTACACTGTACAAGACCAACCACGCACTCTGAACTGCGAAATTTAAAAGTCGTCGCGAAATGTTAATAACATTATTCATACGACAAACTATCTACCACAACACCTTCACAGTTTCCCATATATCGATAATAGGAATTCACTGTGCAATTCACCTCTCTACAGCAACCACTTTTGTTCAAGGTCCAATATTTGCAGACCCAAGGGTGTTGAGCATCCTACACTGACTGTACTGTATTTACAATCATAACATACATGTACACTGTACAAGACCAACCAGGCACTCTGAAATGCGAAATTTAAAAGTCGTCGCGAAACGCTAAAAACATTATTCATACGACAAACTATCTACCACAACACCTTCACAGTTTCCATTATATCGATAATAGGAATTCACTGTGCAATTCACCTCTGTACAGCAACCACTTTTGTTCAAGGTCCAATATTTGCAGACCCAAGGGTGTTGAGCATCCTACAATGACTGTACTGTATTTACAATCATAACATACATGTACACTGTACAAGACCAACCACGCACTCTGAACCGCGAAATTTAAAAGTCGTCGCGAAACGCTAAAAACATTATTCATACTACAAACTATCTACCACAACACCTTCAGAGTTTCCCATATATCGATAATAGGAATTCACTGTGCAATTCACCACTCTACAGCAACCACTTTTGTTCAAGGTCCAATATTTGCTGACCCAAGGGTGTTGAGCACCCTACACTGACTGTACTGTATTTATAATCATAACATACATGTACACTGTACAAGACCAACCACGCACTCTGAACCGCGAAATTTAAAAGTCGTCGCGAAACGCTAAAAACATTATTCATACGACAAACTATCTACCACAACACCTTCACAGTTTCCCATATATAATAGGAATTCACTGTGCAATTCACCCCTGTATAGCAACCACTTTTGTTCAAGGTCCAATATTTGCAGACCCAAGGGTGTTGAGCACCCTACACTGACTGTACTGTATTTACAATCATAACATACATGTACACTGTACAAGACCAACCATGCACTCTGAACCACGAAATTTAAGTCGTCGCGAAACGCTAAAAACATTATTCATACGACAAACTATCTACCACAACACCTTCACAGTTTCCCATATATAATAGGAATTCACTGTGCAATTCACCTCTGTACAGCAACCACTTTTGTTCAAGGTCCAATATTTGCAGACATAAGTGTGTGGAGCACCCTACACTGACTGTACTGTATTTACAATCATAACATGCATGTACACTGTACAAGACCAACCACGCACTTTGAACCGCGAAATTTAAAAGTCGTCGCGAAACGCTAAAAACATTATTCATACGACAAACTATCTACCACAACACCTTCACAGTTTCCCATATATAAAAGGTATTCACTGTGCAATTCACCTCTGTACAGCAAACACTTTAGTTCAAGGTCCAATATTTGCAGACCCAAGGGTGTTGAGCACCCTAGCCTACACTGCCTGTACTGTATTTACAATCATAACATACATGTACACTGTACAAGACAAACCACGCACTCTGAACCGTGAAATTTAAAAGTCGTCGCGAAACGCTAAAAACATTATTCATACGACAAACTATCTACCACAACACCTTCACAGTTTTCCATATATAATAGGAATTCACTGTGCAATTCACCTCTGTACAGCAACCACTTTTGTTCAAGGTCCAATATTTGCAGACCCAAGGGTGTTGAGCACCCTACACTGACTGTGCTGTATTTACAATCATAACATACATGTACACTGTACAAGACCAACCACGCACTCTGAACCGCGGAATTTAAAAGTCGTCGCGAAACGCTAAAAACAGTATTCATACGACAAACTATCTACCACAACACCTTCACAGTTTCCCATACATAAAAGGAATTCACTGTGCAATTCACCTCTGTACAGTAACCACTTTTGTTCAAGGTTCAATATTTACAGACCCAAGGGTGGTGAGCACCCTACACTGACTGTACTGTATTTACAATCATAACATGCATGTAAGACCAACCACGCACTTCAGCCAAATTTAAAAAGCTCCCTTTGAATTTGACTCATTCGCTCATTAAACAATGAAACTATTTAGATCAACTCAATCATTGAATAAGCTTTTTACCGATTTGCAAATTATACAAACTCGCTATTATTACCCAGTGAATAATTATACCGAGTTGAAAAGGTGGCCTTTTTATTTAGGGCTCACTGCTAGCATACTCTCCCATTTAGTTGCCTCTTACAACATGCAAGGGAGTAAGACAGAGGTCCAATTCTTCTACCCGGGAACCACACAGGGAAAACATCACATAAAGGCAACCTTGCTTAAAGCTCCTTAAATACGGTTACTGTAAACCTAGAAATTATTCTGCAAGATTAATTCTCACGGAGTTTGCGAATGGTAAAAGTTTGCGATATTAAGTCGCTGAGAAAGTGCTACAAATATAAATATGTCAGATGCATTTGTAAGATATGGCACACATTTGATATAAAAAAATTAAGAGCTGACTTACATAATCTGATCTGAAGATGGTTGTGGCCATGTGGATGCGATGAGCAGTTCAACCGGAGATATAAACGCATCGGATTGGCTTGTTTGAGTGCATCTATGGCCACAAATGAATCTTGCTGCATATTGGAATAGTCGGCATTTCGGCGCTGTGCAAGGATTAAGATGGCACACATTTGATATGCTTCGCTGACTTGCATACCCGATCTAACGATGATAGCGGCAATTAAGGGTCAGTGCCTTTCGTATAGACGGTGTCACTCCTTCTTCCCATGTCTTCAACGCTTCATGATGACCTGTGACCAGTTGGACCGGCGCTTTGAATGCATCACATAGATCTGCTGGTTTTAGTAGACTTTTTGAATTGCAAATTTGGCACTTTGGCAAAGACGTTATGTATGTAGTTACCTAACCACAAAGTGCCTACGCGGGCCAAAATCAGATACACACAAATAGTCCTTAAAAAAGTTATGGATTGAGGGGAAATGGTGGTTTGTCTGGACAACATTGAACTGGAATGAGTTAAAGGAGTTTAAAGGCCTTGTATACATGAAGATGATATACTGAATCTGTTTTATCTTGACATTTTTAAATTTAAAAGTCGTCGCGAAACGCTAAAAACATTATTCATATGACAAACTCTCTGCAACAACACCTTCACAGTTTCCCATATATAATAGGAATTCACTCTACAATGAACCTCTGTACAGCAACTGCTTCTGTTCAAGGTCCAATATTTCCAGACCCAAGGGTGTTGAGCACCCTACACTGACTGTACTGTATTTACAATCATAACATACATGTACACTGTACAAGTCCAACCACACACTCTGAACTGAGAAATTTAAAAGTCGTCGCGAAACGCTAAAAACAGTATTCATACGACAAACTATCTACCACAACACCTTCACAGTTTCCCTATATAATAGGAATTCACTGTGCAATTCACCTATGTACAGCAACCACTTTTGTTCAAGGTCCAATATTTGCAGACCCAAGGGTGTTGAGCACCCTACACTGACTGTACTGTATTTACAATCATAACATACATGTACACTGTACAAGACCAACCACGCACTCTGAACCGCGAAATTTAAAAGTCGTCGCAAAACGCTAAAAACATTATTCATACTACAAACTATCTACCACAACACCTTCACAGTTTCCCATATATCGATAATAGGAATTCACTGTACAATTCACCTCTCTACAGCAACTACTTTTATTCAAGGTCCAATATTTGCAGACCCAAGGGTGTTGAGCACTCTACACTGACTGTACTGTATTTACAATCATAACATACATGTACACTGTACAAGACCAACCAGGCACTCTGAAATGCGAAATTTAAAAGTCGTCGCGAAACGCTAAAAACATTATTCATACGACAAACTATCTACCACAACACCTTCACAGTTTCCATTATATCGATAATAGGAATTCACTGTGCAATTCACCTCTGTACAGCAACCACTTTTGTTCAAGGTCCAATATTTGCAGACCCAAGGGTGTTGAGCATCCTACAATGACTGTACTGTATTTACAATCATAACATACATGTACACTGTACAAGACCAACCACGCACTCTGAACCGCGAAATTTAAAAGTCGTCGCGAAACGCTAAAAACATTATTCATACTACAAACTATCTACCACAACACCTTCAGAGTTTCCCATATATCGATAATAGGAATTCACTGTGCAATTCACCTCTGTACAGCAACCACTTTTGTTCAAGTTCCAATATTTGCAGACCCAAGGGTGTTGAGCACCCTACACTGACTGTACTGTATTTACAATCATAACATACATGTACACTGTACAAGACCAACCACGCACTTTGAACCGCGAAATTTAAAAGTGGTCGCGAAACGCTAAAAACATTATGAAATGAAGTTCTGTCTCAATCTCTAGATTGCATAATTTACATATTCTATTTTCTCTTGGAGTATTATTGTATCTGCCTTTCTCTATTTCAAGGTCATGAGATGACGTTCTTACTTTTGCCAGTGAATGTCTAAATTTCTTGATTTTAACAAAATGTAAATATGGTTCATGGTTTAACTCACTTTTAAATTGGTTATACAAGTAAAGCTTTTTGAGTATATTGATCTTTTAAACGTACTGTGAAATGCTTTAAAATACGTTTTCGTAGTTTACACCTTGGTCAAACCAGACAAACCCGAAACCATTGCTGCATTGTATTTTTCTTATACCAGTCGCCCGGTTAGTTTGACCCCGGTCGTCTTAACATTTCAGCATTAAATAACATTTTTTTACACTGACTGTACTGTCATTATAACATACATGTACACTGTACAAGACCAACCGCGCACTTTGAACCGCGAAATTTAAAAGTCGTCACGAAACGGATGCTCAAAACATTATTCATATGACAAACTCTCTATAACCACACCTTCACAGTTTCCCATATATAATAGGAATTCCCTCTGTAATTCACCTCTGTACAGCAACCACTTTTGTTCAAGGTCCAATATTTGCAGACCCAAGGGTGTTGAGCACCCTACACTGACTGTACTGTATTTACAATCATTACATACATGTACACTGTACAAGACCAACCACGCACTCTGAACCGCGAAATTTAAAAGTCGTCGCGAAACGCTAAAAACATTATTCATACGACAAACTATCTACCACAACACCTTCACAGTTTCCCATATATAATAGGAATTCACTGTGCAATTCATCTCTGTACAGCAACCAACATGGATAAAGCACTACAGCAATTTAAATTGCTGTTAATTCAATTTGTAATACTAGTATGATGATTGATCCCATTTTGCAGTTCACCTTGTCGAAACGAAATACAAGGTTAACTTAATGGAATCTGTATTATGTGTATATGAATATTTGATAATTATAGTAATTATTGATTTTCGTTTTGGAAAGCATGATATGTATACATGGCTAGATTTATTAGTACCTGCTCGGAATTTGAATTCATTAGAATTCTAAACTTGTGAACATTTGTGTTCAAGAAATATTTTTGATGGATATATTTTTCTCTTATACATTGCAATTTCGGGCATACTAATACGAAATGAAGTTCTGTCTCAATCTCTAGATTGCATAATTTACATATTCTATTTTCTCTTGGAGTATTATTGTATCTGCCTTTCTCTATTTCAAGGTCATGAGATGACGTTCTTACTTTTGCCAGTGAATGTCTAAATTTCTTGATTTTAACAAAATGTAAATATGGTTCATGGTTTAACTCACTTTTAAATTGGTTATACAAGTAAAGCTTTGAGCTATCTGAAACCAAACTTTTCCATTCTTGAGTATATTGATCTTTTAAACGTACTGTGAAATGCTTTAAAATACGTTTTCGTAGTTTACACCTTGGTCAAACCAGACAAACCCGAAACCATTGCTGCATAGTATTTTTCTTATACCAGTCGCCCGGTTAGTTTGACCCCGGTCGTCTAAACACTTCAGCATTAAATAACATTTTTTTACACTGACTGTACTGTCATTATAACATACATGTACAAGACCAACTGCGCACTTTGAACCGCGAAATTTAAAAGTCGTTGCGAAACGAACGCTAAAAACATTATTCATATGACAAACTCTCTAAAACAACACCTTCAAAGTTTCCCGTATATAGTATTCACTCTAAAATTAACCTCTGTACAGCAACAACTTCTATTCAAGGGCCTCTATATGCAAACCCAAAGGGTGTTGCTCTACCAACCATTTTGCAGTTTAGAAACAATCAACAAGAAAATTAGGCATTTTGAATATAGAATTTAGCTTCAATATTTTCCAAAGAGCTTAACAGACAAAAATAAGCCCTGTCCCGTGAAGCCACGTTTTGCTATGATTAAAAATGACATTTAGCTATTTAGAAGCTAGTCACCAAAAAACAGTGAAAAATTAGCCCCCTCTACTGGGAATTGAACCCAGGTCACTTGATTGGCTGATCCAGAATGGTACCACTATACTATAGAGACAACATTATTTTACACTGCTAATTGGAATCAACACTTCACCATTAGCCAAAAAAGGATTTGTAGGAAAGCCTGGTTATGTTTCAAAAGGTATGTATAATTATATAAATAATAAATGATTTCAGAATAGTGTTTTAGCAGGGACTAATGCTAAAAGAATTTCAATAATTTCTGGCATTAAAGTGGCAGGGGGTAAAAGGAATGGTCTCTGTCTGCCCTACTATCTGTCATTTCAGTCTGTAACAAATTCTTGTCAGCGCATGCCTTTTGCACCCCTTCACTAATTTCCATGAAACTTATACCAAATGTGTAACAAATTGAAAAAAAACATACAGAAACCATGTTCAAACTGTACAGACTCAAGCCCAAGGTCAAAATTCAAAGGTTAGGGCCTTTGATTTTGTGGCAGTACTGAATGACACGAAAATGGAAATC
This sequence comes from Spisula solida, assembly GCA_947247005.1. Taxonomy (NCBI): domain Eukaryota; kingdom Metazoa; phylum Mollusca; class Bivalvia; order Venerida; family Mactridae; genus Spisula; species Spisula solida. The sequence continues at coordinate 5,170,254 of OX365960.1, read as the reverse complement.
AGTGCATGGTCAGTACTGAAAGCTCCCTCCGACCTAAAACCATATACCATTTAAGGAAAATTTGACCCATTCGCTCATTATACAATTAAACTATTGAGATCAACTCAATCATTAAATAAGCTTTTTACTGATTTGCACAGTATTCACACTTGATATTATTACCCAGTGAATAATTATACCGAGTTGAAAAGTTTGCCTTTTTATTGAGGGCTCACTGCTCGCATACTCTCCCATTTAGTTGCCTCTTACAACATGCAAGGGAGATAGACAGAGGTCCTATTCTACAACCCGGGAACCACACAGGGAAAACATCACATAAAGACAACCTTGCTAAACATGCAGCTCCGGATTGTGCAACACTAATATATACAAACTTTTACATTAAATTAAAGTTGGCAAAACAGCGTGTAGAAGGTAGTTCCAGAAAATGCTGCATCATACTGCTTTAAGGAAAAAGACATAATGATAAATTATATTATTATTACTTTCACTTCATAGCATAATTTTAACCGATGTGACAAAAATACATTTATTAGTTCACATGCGACGCACATTGCCTCATTATATGTACAACATGTGCAAAATGTTGATTCATTTTGTTACCTCCCCTTTTTTAGCATAATTTCTAAAATCAATAAAGTTTTAATTTAAAACAATCAAGCATTTTGCTATGACATTTGGGATGAAACTTCAATAATTGTTTCTCTACTTGATGCATGTATGAAACAGTATGCTGTTTTTTCAAAACTGAAAATAACATTTACATTTACTTTACTCTACAACTCCTTACATGCGAAATTTTGTTAATGCCAAGTTTTTTGTTGCTAAGATTCAAATTATTTCGGTAAATTGCAAATTTGATTTTTTACATTTTCCCCCCAAACATATGAATATTGTAAAAACTAGCAAGTAAAACTGTTAGGAATTTACAAACTTATTGCCATAAATGTATTCTTCAATAAAAAAAGTACAGTAATCCTTGTATAAAGTAGGACAGAGTTAAATGTCTTGCTTTTCAAAATGAGATATATTTGTGGTGAACAAGGTTCAATACACATACTCTATGCGGACAATATGCAGACTCTATGATATGCCCAACCTCAAGCCCTTAAATGTTTTGCTCTCTTGTTGTCGTCATTGAATACTTTCTGTGCTACTTGATGGCGTAATATTGTTTATATAATGTTTCATGTTTTACGTTCTTTTATTACCTGTCACAATGGCATTTTTGTAAGAGGACATTACATGGTGGGAAACATTTATTTACACTGTCCTGTTCTATAAGATTGTCTTTTGGGTAAGTGTGTAAAACGTTTAAGCCCACAATGGCATTTGTCAGAAGCCCCTTAGTCAACCTTCCTCTATGTATGTATTGTTTACTTTATAGCATAAAGAGAAAAAATACAAACATACATGTATATTGCCACTGTGCCTTTTTGTGAAACTGTGTTCATTTTGTATATGGCATTCTGCAAATTTGTTGTCCAGCACAAGGCTGCTTCGTATCTTTCAAAATTGCGTGTACACTATATCTATAGTGGATTGTCCTTGTGGTGTGTGTTGTCTAGTTGTTATTTTCTCACATGTTCTTGTGCTAGTTTTTTTACGTTGGGCATGGTCTGCCCCTTTTCGAGTTACATTATACATTGCCTGTTCCTTTTTGTTTTCATGTGTCCTTTCACATCCCAATGTTTCTGTTGAGTGTTCCTACTGCCCATAGTTTCGTATTATTGTTTAATTCTTAAAATAGGCGTTGGATCTGGATTTTAGCTCCGATTCGGTTTAAAGTGAAGTTTTTCAATCTTAGATAATTAACAATATGTCAATATTTCTCAGTATTGACTGGGCAAGTTCTGTGAAGCTAGGAGTTATTTTATTATTTGTCCCCTATCTGGTTGGTTTGTGCTATTCGTACCATATCTGGTTCGTTCATAAGTAAATATACTGCTGTCGAGTTATGGATGTAGTTTTTTGTTGCTGTTTCTTTCATTTCCTTGCGCCCTTTTGTCCACTGTGGTCAAATAAAGTGGTTGTTCACTTGGGCATACTAATTGTTATTTTATACTAATTTATTTAAGGTTGATTGTGAAATAAGTTTTTCAACTTATACTAATCACTCTCGACACCTCATTCATCGCCACAAGGGTATGAGAGGAGAGAAGACAGTTTCCCGTTAACGCTGAGAGTCTAGCAAGGGAATTTCTGGTACCTTTTTTATTTCGTCTTTGGTATGACGCGGCCAGGGATCAAACCCATGACCTCCCACACTCGAAGCGAACGCTCAACCACTAGGCTATCGAGGAGGCGGTTAAAAGTGGGTCCATCGGCTGGGGCGTTCAGCTCATTGGAGCTAGGTAGTTCTTGGTTATGCTAAATTTTATGGGACTACTTCATTCAACTAAGACATTTTACTTACTGAAACAAGGTCCAATAGCATGAGATGATGGCAGCACTATGTCCCAGCAGGGATAACCAAGGTGATGGCAGGGCTATATATGTTTATTATGTGAGTGAGTGAGTAAATAACCAATTGGAACCATTTAAGTAAATACTAATTTAGTATGCTCCTGAGTTATTTTTGAACAGTTGTTTTGTAAGTTAAACAATAGGAGCAAAATTTGGTAAAATAAGTTAGAAGTATGTTCATGTTTTCAACAAAGAATGAAAGTGAAACAAATTCCTAAAAGAGGCATGAGGCTTACAACTTCTCTGCCTAACCTTGTATAATGGAGCAATGATCATATGACCCTCAAGTCCACCTCATTAGTAATCCTCTATTAACTAAACCTTATGACCCAGAACCTAAAATAATTTAAAACAAGTAATTAGAAAGTTGAAGTGACAAATTTGATGCATAAAAATCTACAATTCAATAGAAAAAATAAATTATCTGCCTAAATACAGTCATGTCCTATTCATTGTAAAAGATGTTTAAAACCAAAATCAAACTGGAAAAAGTTATATCTATGTGTCTGGTGTCTGATGTAGACTATCACCACATACGTTCAAGACCTGTGAGCATCACATTCCCTGAATTGGTGGTACATATATATTGATGGAGTATTTTGCATAATTTAGTATGAGTAATCCAAGGATTGTCATACATGGGAGAAAAACTAGGTTAGTGACTTTGGTGACCAGTACGGATGTGATTTTAGTGACCATTACAGATTGTGACTTTGGTGACCATTTTGGTTTGTGACTCTGATGACCATTTTGGTTTGTGACTTTAGTAATAATTATTATACATCTTTTACATTTACTACAATATTTGACAACCATTGTTGCATGAATGTTGAGGAACTAAACAACCCATGTTGTTTAATTTTCTCATTAAAACAGTTGAGTAGTCAATAGTATAGTAGGCAGATAAATACAATACAATAATAAAAGCATTTTCGCATTGAACATGACCTTATTTAAATGAAATAGTTGAAAGGTTAAATTATGATCCTCAGTAACAAATGCCTACAATTTAGTTACAACCACAATTTAAAGGTTAAACTAAACCTAATTCACATTGTGTCATGCTTTACAGTTAATAGGAAAATATAAAATGATGTATCACATACGAGCCATGATACGGTTTTTTTTAGACTAACTAATGGCTAATTACTGTTTTGCATAGCTAGATCAAAATTCCACCACGATTAACCATTTTATGGATGGAAGAAAACATTAACTCATCACCTTAAATAACAAACTATGCAAATAAAACTATTAATAAATTTTTCGTCGGTTGATTGAGAATGAATGATGATTAAAGTAGTGCGACAGTTAATCTATGAAATAACATATGCTAATTTACATAAAACATATTAACATTTATATTGATCGGTTATCGGAGACCTTGGAAAAGTCCATCAAATTATAGTAGTCATTCCATTGGTTATACCTAAAAAGTAGGTGTACCCAGGCAAGTGCACAGTTCCAAGCTTATAAAATGTCATGCAAGTACTAGATGGATGGAAAATGTAAGAGAAATGTAAGATCAAATTAAGAAAAGTGTAAGATCGAATTTGAAAAGCTTAAAAGAGAACAAAAAGTGTGAAAAGAACTTATTAATCAACATATATCATAAACATCTAAGTTAAAAAAACTGAAAGTTGTTATCTCATTTTGGGAATTGGAGTTTTACTATACGATCACAGCCACCACGTTACTACGTTACGCCTTACGTGAGAAGAACAGCAGAAAAAGGAAAGCAAAACCGTATTCAAGATTTCCAACAACAAACAACGCAGATATGGAGTCAAACAACAGACACCAACCGTATGCTAATGCCAGTAATTCACTCCAACCTGTACAGGTACAGATAGTGTACAGTGCTGGAAGAAATATTTTTTGTAAAGCTCAGGCTCTTTCATCAGGTCAAGAAAGTGAAAAAGAACTCAAATGGCGTTTCAACGTAAACAAGGAACAGTTCAGTTTTAATTCTGAAATTGATGGAACTATTGAAGCAAGCCACATGGGCTATTGAGAGTGGTAAATAAGACCATTTTGCAGTTGAGAACCTTGAAGAATCTCAAGAAAAACTGAAGAACAGAAACAATTTTATTTGCATAGCTGATTCTTCTCAGGGAGGCTGGGAAACGGTTAGGCAATACACAATTCATCCGTTAGCCAGCAATTCAGAGAATGAATCCGGAATTAATCAAGCGGAAGCTCGAGCCATACGTAAGAAGAACAGCGGCAAAATATGGAAAGCAAAACCGTATTCAAGATTTCCAACAACAAGCAACGAATATATGGAGTCGAACAACAGACACCAACCGTATGCTAGTAATTCACTCCGACCATTACAGATAGTATACGGGTATAAGCAGAAATATTTTCAGTGCTACAGACACAGTTACAACAACAAACAACAATGTAGAGCACAGGTGCTTGCTACACCTGTGGAGAATTCACCCAATACAGAAATTTATGTCCCTACACAAAGGGAACCATACAAGAGCCAGTCACAAAAAATAAAGATAAACCATGTGGTGTTGACAGAAAAAATCCTACCATTAAAGATGAGAATTCTCATTCACAACATTTATTTCATGGTGACAATTTACTAATGACTATTACAAATATGAGTCCCGACAAAGAGAAAATATTGTTAAAGATAGACTTAATATATATTAAATATCATTCAATAGTGCTTTAATATAAGTGTGTATTTGCTTTAATATATGTGTGTATTTATTGAGTCATGCAAGACAGACAAATATCGGGAGGGTTCTTGGATCATTTTTCAAGAACAGGAACATTGATATAAGGTACATTTTAGTTTTAATTCTAAAATTGATGAACTATTGAAGCACATGGGCCAAAGAGAATGGTAAATAAGACCATGTAGTTGAGAACCTGAAAGAATCTCAAGAAAAACTGAAGAACAGAAAAACGTTTATACACATAGCTGATTCTTTTGAGGGAGACTGGGATACAGTTAGGCAATACAAAATTCATCCATTAGCCATTGATTCCGAAGATGGATCCAGAATTAATCTAGCGGTATCTCAGACCATACGTAAGAAGAACAGCGGCAAGAAAGGAAAAGCCAAACTGTATTAAAGATTTCCAACAACAAGCAACGCAGATATGGAGTCCAACAACAGACACCAACCGTATGCTAGTAATTCACTCCAACCATTACAGATAATGTACGGGGATAGGAAAAAATATTTTCATGGCTCCGGATACAGTTACAACAACAAACAACAACGTAGAGGTGCTTGCTACACCTGTGGAGAATTCACCTACTACAGAAATTTGTGTCCCTACACAATGGGAACCAAACAAGAGCCAGTCACGAGAATATAAAGATAAACCATGTGGTGTTGACAGAAAGAATTCTACCATTAAAGATGAGTATTCTTATTCACAACATTTATTTCTAGGTGACAATTTACTAATGACTATTACGAATATGAGTCCGGACAAAGAGAAAATATTGTTAAAGATAAACTTAATATATATAATATATCATTCAATAGTGCTTTAATATATGTGTGTATTTATTGAGTCATTTAGCAAGACAGACAAATATCAGGATGGGGCTTGATTATTATTTCAAGAACAGGAACATTGATATCCTTTCCGCTACCACGATTTTTTGGGGGGTTATGAGAAATTCATATGGTCCCTATACCCGTCCCTGAGACACTATTGACTTACAGCACTGATAAAAACTCGATACATCCGGATGCTACACACCCACCTCAAACCGAAAGTAGAAAAAATTGTCAATATTTCGACTAAAGGTCACCAGAAATGACGATGTGACGGTGACCCTTGCACGAAAAACTTCTTTTTTTTTTTTTTTTTTTTTTTTAGATTGACAGGCCTACTTTTTGGCCCCTTTAGGGCATAGGTCCTGACCCCTTTGTCTAGCCTTATATTCCTGCTATAGAAAAATAAAAACTTTTTGGCGCTAAATGTTAATGCAATACCACAGGGAATCGTACCGCAATGGCGGGTAGGACCAGTAATTTCAGTTTTGTAAAATCTACGTTCAAAGCCCCCTTTAAAGGGGTCTAGCGGGCCCAAAAACCTGTGCACGACCCTGGACCCGTAATATCCTGTAGTCTGGGATGCCTGTGTACCCATGACAGCAAAATCCCCAAATTTGGGCATTTAGGTCGAAAACTACGGAGGGCCGAAATGGCCATCCCGGCGAGTCTGCATTAGTACGCTATGGTAGCGGAAAGGATATAAGGTACATTTTAGTTTTAATTCTAAAATTGATGAACTATTGAAGCAAGCCACATGGGCCATAGAGAATGGTAGAATATGCAGTTGAGAACCTGAAAGAATCTCAAGAAAAATTGAAGGACAGAAACAAGTTTATACACTCTTTTGAGGGAGACTGGGATACAGTTAGGCAATACGAAATTCATCCGTAATCCAGAATTAATCAAGCGGAAGCTCGGGCCATACATAAGAGGAACAGTGGCAAGAAAGGGAAAGCAAACCATATTCAAGATGTCCAACAACAAGCAACGCAGATATGGAGTAGAACAACAGACACCAACCCTATGCTAGTAATTCATTCCACTGGTTACAGATAGTGTACGGGGATAGGCAGAAATAATTTCGTGGCTCAGGATACAGTTACAACAACAAACAACAACATAGAGGTGCTTGATACACCTGTGGAGAATTCACCTACTACAAAAATATGTGTCCTAATGGGAACCAAACAAGAGACAGTCACAAGAAATTAAAGATAAACCATGTGGTGTTGACAAAAAGAATTCTACCATAAAAGATGAGAATTTCTATTCACAACAATTATTTCATGGTGACAATTTACTAATGATTATTACGAATATGAGTCCGGACAAAGAGAAAATATTGTTAAAGATAAACTTAATATATATAATATATCATTCAATAGTGCTTTAATATATATATGTGTATTTATTGAGTCATGCAAGACAGACAAATATCGAGATGGGGCTTGGATCATTATTGCAAGAACATGAACATTGATATAAGGTACATTTTAGTTTTAATTCTAAAATTGATGAACTATTGAAGCACATGGGCCAAAGAGAATGGTAAATAAGAACATGCAGTTGAGAACCTGAAAGAATCTCAAGAAAAACTAAAGAACAGAAACACGTTTATACACATAGCTGATTCTTCTGAGGGATGTTGGGAAACGGTTAGGCAATATGAAATTCATCAGTTAGCCATCGATTCCGAAGATGAATCCAGAATTAATTGAGCGGTATCTCAGACCATACTTAAGAAAAACAGCGGCAAAAAAGGGAAAGCTGAACGGTATTCCAAGATTTCCAACAACAAGCAACGCATATATGGAGTCGAAACAACAGACACTAACCGTATGCTAGCAATTCATTCCACTGGTTACAGATAGTGTACGAGGATAAGCAGAAATATTTTCAGTGCTCCAGACACAGTTACAACAACAAGCAACAACAAACAACAACCTAGAGCACAGGTGCTTGCTACACCTGTGGAGAATTCACCTACTACAGATATTTGTGTCACTACACAATGGGAACCAATGACTATTACAAATATAAGTCCGGACAAAGAGAAACTAGAGCTGTCGCCATTCGGCAGACCAATATACCCCGCCGGCAAAGGGCCATAATTCTGCCAAAATTATTTGCAGTGCAAATTCCTTTCTTCATCCACATCTATATGTTGAGGTTGTACATCTGTAAAAGTTTGAGCGAAATCCTGCCAAAAATGTAGGAGGAGTTGCCTCCACAAGAATGCGTCTATGGACAGACAGACAGACAGACAGGCAAGCTGAATCCAGTTTAACCCCCTTACAACTCGTTGTGCGGGGGGGTATAATTATTGTTAAAGATGGACTTAATATATATGATATATCGTTTCAAAAGTGCTTACATGCGTGTATTTATTGAGTCAAGCAAGACGGACAAATATCGAGATGGGGATTGGATCATTATTGCAAGAACAGGAACATTGATATGTCCTGTTCTTAATTTGGAAATATATTTTAGTTGGTTAAATACCAGAGTCAGACTGTTATATATTTAGCCAGTTAAGTGCGACAAAAAATGGCTTCACCTTTAAGCGAGAAGATAAGCATATTTCACATAGTATGTTAAAGTCTTTATTTTCAGAAGCGTTTAAGCCTCATGTTCATGATATTACTCAGTATTGCTTGCACTCATTACGAGCTGGTGGGGCTATGGCCGCTGCAAATAATGAAATAAAAGACAGACTTTTCAAGGGCCACAGGTAGTGGCTTAGTGAATCCGCTAAAGATGGGTATGTGAAAGATTTGATGGATTTATTGCTCCGATAGGTGGTGCTAGACATTCAGCGTTTATACTATCAATCAACAAGACGTTAAAAACCTAATGAATTAAAATTAAATATTTATTGAGTTTAATAATTTGAATATATTTATAATGTCATGTCAGTTGTATATGCATATATTTAATGTTATATATAGCAGAGCTATATTATATAGATGTAACGCAATATGAAATTGTTTAATAGCAGTATAAATAGATGACATGTGTGTATAGTCCAGTTATGATATTGTGACAGTGACGTTGCAGTTTATGTGTTCGCAAAAAATCACAATCATTGTCTAAACAGGTAGAGCGAAGTTTAGTATATTAATTTAGAATTGAAATTATAGTCGTGTGTACAGTATAAGCCTTTATAGTTGGTTTTACGCCGTTATAGTGGACTCGACCGCTGCGTCACTGGATATTTATCCTGACTAGACTATATATGTGGGACTGTGTATAATAATACAACATGGTACGTCGGTCGATGACTCCTAGGACCTACCACTAAATTACATTTGAAGTTTGTTATTATATCAATTCAAAGTCTATTGGAGGTTTGATGTCAAGGAAACTACTGTATCCACATCAAAATTAACCAGAAGTCCAAAGACTTTGAACAAAAATATTTTAATTATTTAATGCTCAAAAGCTAAACTACAGTGTTAAAACTGAAGATAGAAAGATTGACAGCTGAGCTTCAGATCATAACGCCCCTTATGCAAGAAGGTGATATGTTGATAAAAAGTATTTAAAATAATTTTAAAACAATCTTAAAACAAAAATGTGTTTAAAAAGATCCTCATCCTAAACATTAATATGAAATTTCAACTTTATGTGTCCAAAATATTCCACTAAACATACCACCAATAATTGACTTGTTATTGAATAAATCCAGAAAAAATAGATTCTGAAAGTTCAATAAACCTACCTTATTTTATTTATATCCTAAGTAGTGAGGTATCTATTTGTAAAAAACAACAACAATTTGAAGCAAGACTTAAATTTTAAACCTCAACCACATGTCCAATGCATGTTCCCTTAAATTAACTTAACATGAAATTTGAAACAGGGTCAGGTCAAAATGTTGCCATATGAATCATGTCCAGAATACCCTTAAATGACACTTAACACCAGCATAGTAGTGGACCTAACTTCATCCTACATTCAAAAATTTAAAATGTAAAAAGTAGTTTGAAACTAAGAACATACTTTAAGATTATAACTTGCTAAAAAAGAATTGGATTTTTTTAATTCATATTTACTTAAATGGTCCAATTGCATAACATTTCACACACTTGGAAAATACGGAAGATAAGTGAAGAACACATAATGCATCAGTAATAGACTATGAGAATCCTTCATATGGAAGACACTGTCGGGAAGATAGTTATGAAAGTATAGTTGATTTAAGACTGAGTTTAATCCAATATTCGTAGAATAAGGGGAGCTATTGCAGTCACCCGAGCGTTGGCTTCGGCGTTGGCGCAATGCTTATGTTAAAGTTTAGGTACAGGTTTTTAACCTCTTACATTTTCAAAGTCCTTTGAGATATTGCTTTCATACTTTGCATACTAGTTCGCAATCATGACCCCAACCCATATGCAGGGGTAGGTATCAGGCATTTTGTTGAAATTATGCCCCTTTTTCTACTGCAAATAGTGCAAATGTTAAAGTTTAGGTACAGGTTTTTAACCTCTAATATCTTCAAAGTGCATTGACATATTGCTTTGATAATTGGCATACTTGTTCACCATCATGACCCCAATCCATACACAGGGGTAGATAACTATATCAAGCATTTTGTTGAAATTATGCCACCTTTTTCAACTTAATGCGAATGCTAAAGTTTAGGTACAGGTTTTTTCACCTCTAATATTTTCAAAGTGCATTCACTTATTGCTTTGCATACATGTTCACCATCATGACCCCAACACTTACACAGGGGTAGGTAACTCTATCAAGCATTTTGTTGAAATTATGCAGGTTTTTCAACCTCTAATGTCTTCAAAAGGCATTCATATATTGTTTTGATAGTTTGCATACTTGTTCACAATCATGACCCCAAACCCTACACAGGAGTAGGTAACTATTTCTGTTGAAATTATGCTATCTTGTGGACTTAGAAATGGCCTCCATAGCTCAATGGTTAGCGCACTTGCCGTCTAATCTGGCGACCTGGGTTCAAAACCGGATGGACGCACACATATATGCCTTCCATATTTCAGTGGAAAGCTGACTTGCAAATAAAGGCTATGCCCAGCTTATTTGTTCACCTTCATGACCCAGAGGACCTTCACACGAGTAAGTAACTGCACTGCATGTTGTCGAAATCATCTTCCTTTTTCGACTTAGAAGCCCCAACCTCTACACAGCAGAGGGTAATGCTGCCGATATGAATTAGCATTTTGCTTTGAATATATAATGATTATACTATCCTAGCATGGTTGATTAATGAAATTCCATTAAATTGCATTATTTTTAGTTGGATTTTTTTATAGATTTAAAGAGATAGAATTTAAGTCAATTCTGAGATGGCATGAGATGATGGCAGCACTGTGTTCCAGCATGGATAACCAGGTGCAATGGTGTAAGGTGATGGTAGCACTAACTCCCAGCAGGGATAATGCCCAATCATTTAAGGGGCTTCAATGAGAATGACAGGAAGAGTTTTGTGAACAAAGAGAAAATTAAATGAATTGTAACATTGATTTACATTATTTGAAGAGATTTAAGAACAGACTCGAGTAACTGACTTACGACATAGTTAATTATTACTTATTTCCTATGGGGTCCTGTTATTTTGCTGAAAGATAACAGCATGTAGTTGAGACAGTGGTGTGATACAAGGAATCTGGGTATGATACCCAGGTTTGTTCATTTAAATAAACTCCTTGGTTCTTTAACGTACCCAGTGTATAGCACTGATACACGAGATATCTCTATACTGCTAACCAGTTCCTCTGTAGATGGTTGGGATACACCTAACTTTAAGTTACCCAGCTGGTATTGGTAGTTCCATTTTAGTGCTAACCACAAATTAATTAGAAATTTAGAAGTTTGTTCATGATTTCAACAACTATGAAATGAAATTAAGCTCTTAAAAGAGGCCAGAGACCTACAACTTCTCTGCCTAACCTTGTATAATGGACGATGAACATATGACCCTCAAATTCCACCTCAATAGTAATCCTCAATATTAATAAAACCTAATATGACCCTGAACCTAAAATAATTTACAAAGAAAAATATAGATACAACTTGAACTACCTTATGTATTCTTATGCATATAAATTTACAGTTGTTACTGAGGTGTGAAATAGAATTAAAGTGCATCTGCCTAAATACATTTAAATCAATGTGCTACCCAGTATACATTATTACACATTAAGCATAAAAAATGTACATGTGCAAAGATTTTGTGTCCAAAAGGTCACATTTTTATTTGTTTTGATGCAGAATTTTGTTTTATCAGTGTTATGAGTCAAATTCTGCATAATTCAATTAATTTTAGGACCATGTACATGTACTATGATTTAGTTTTGAAATTACACATGCATTATAAGCCAATAATTGTACATGTACAAAGTTTCTTTCGTCCAAAAAGTTCCTTATTGTTTTAATTTGTTTTGATGCAAAATTTTGTTATATCAGTGTTATGAATGCAATTCTGTCAGATTTAATTAATTTTAGGACCATGTACATGTACTATGATTAAGTTTTGGAATTACACATGCATTATAAGCCAATAGTTGTACATGTACGAAGTTTCTTTCGTCCAAAAAAGTTCCTTGTTGTTTTAATTTGTTTTGATGCTGAATTTTGTTATATGAGTGTAATGGGTCAAATTCTGCATAATTCAATTAGTTTTAGGACCATGTACATGTACTATAATTTAGTTTTGAAATTACACATGCATTATAAGCCAATAATTGTACATGTACAAAGTTTCTTTCGTTCAAAAAGTTCCTTATTTTTTTAATTGTTGTGATGCAGGAGTTGGTCATATCAGTGTTATGAATGCATTTCTGTAAGATTTAATTAATTTTAGCACCATGTACATGTACTATGATTTAGTTTTGGAATTACACAAGCATTATAAGCCAATAACTGTACATGTACAAAGTTTCTTTTGTTCAAAACGTTCCTTATTTTTTTCATTTGTTTTTATGCTGAATTTTGTTATATCAGTGTTATGAGTCATATTCTGCATAATTCAATTAATTTTAGGACCATGTACATGTACTATGATTTAGTTTTGAAATTACACATGCATTATAAGCCAATAATTGTACATGTACAAAGTTTCTTTCGTTCAAAAAGTTCCTTATTTTTTTAATTGTTGTGATGCAGGAGTTGGTCATATCAGTGTTATGAATGCATTTCTGTAAGATTTAATTAATTTTAGCACCATGTACATGTACTATGATTTAGTTTTGGAATTACACAAGCATTATAAGCCAATAACTGTACATGTACAAAGTTTCTTTTGTTCAAAACGTTCCTTATTTTTTTCATTTGTTTTTATGCTGAATTTTGTTATATCAGTGTTATGAGTCATATTCTGCATAATTCAATTAATTTTAGGACCATGTACATGTACTATGATTTAGTTTTGAAATTACACATGCATTATAAGCCAATAATTGTACATGTACAAAGTTTCTTCCGTCCAAAAAGTTCCTTATTGTTTTACTTTGTTTTGATGCTGAATTCTGTTATATCAGTGTTATAAATGCATTTCTGTATAAAAATAAGTATTCAGTGCCATACTTGAATTATTGATATCATAAGCAGTGAGGTTGTGATTTGCAAAACCATATGAAACCAATAGTCCTTATATCTTTATCACAAGTCAAATGCATTTTCCTTAAATTAACTTATCTTGAAATTTGAAACAGGATCTGGCCAAAATGTTGCCATATGATTCATGTCCAGAATACCATTAAATGACAATTATTATCATAACACCAGCATAATCATCTAAGTACACCTAATTCATCCCTAATATTCAAAAATTTAAAATAAAGAGATATTGAAAATACAAACTAAGATTTATACAAAGAGAAATTTGAAATCATGAACATATACTTGCTGAACATATGAAAACAGCATTAATAATTCGGTCTAAAACAAAACTTAGAAATCACCCCTATAGTTGTTCTTTGTTTTCCGATTTCATTTTGTGCTTCCGTTTTGACTTAGCAAAGAGTAACCAACATTGCTCAGCTTCACCAAGGTGTATTATGAATGGGTACATGATAGGGTTAAAAGCAAATGTGCAGTGGCTGCCAGTCGCACTTTGTTAATAGCGGAATCACTACCCAATAATCAGGGGTAAGACGTATAGTTAGTTAGACGAGCGCATGTCTGAAAATAGTTCTTCTGAACTTTTAAGACTTCAGGTGGCTAAAACCATGTGTTTCGGCCTTTTTACTGTTGAAACGTTCAACCTGGGAACATTAATTGTTTAAAATAGGTCATCGGCTTGGGGCATTCAGCTGATTAGAGCTAGGTCGTTCTACTGTTGCACTAGGCTTGTTCAGACGGGTCATCTAGCTAAGGCATTTAACTTGTTGAAACTAGGTCATCCAGCTGGGGCATTCAGCTAATTTTATTGCTGAAGCTAAGTCATTCAGCTGTAACATTGACATTCAGCTTTTTAATACTGTTCATTTTCTACTTTTTAGGAATTCTTACAGCTAAAACCAGGTATTGCAGCCGTTTTACTGGTTGAACTGTTGGAACTGGGTCATTCAGCTTTTTGATTACAGAATCTAATTCTTTCTATTTTCGACAACTAGGACTTGGACGGATCACTTACTTGCTCTATAGTTGGACATTGTGCCTTGCATGTTTTTTATGTTTTTTCTGATGTGTTTGGTTGGTTTTGTTGGGCATTGTGCCTTGAATGTTTTTTATGTTTTTTCTGATGTGTTTGGTTGGTTTTGTTGGGCATTGTGCCTTGAATGTTTTTCTGTGCTTGTCTGGTTAAGTTGAGTGCTGCTTTCCCTTTCTGACTTAAAAAATCGTTTTGATATTACTATTTTGAAAAGTGTTTTTCCCTTATTGTTTTGTCATATTGATAATGTGATATTGATAAAAGAGAAAATGTAACAAATGTTTAAACTAAGTCCCCAGGTTTTTGGGGACACCCTGTACTATTCAGCTACCTCAAAATTAAGGTGATTCCCAACTCTTAAAATTTTCTGTAAAAGTAGTATCAAACACCTGATTTTTATGAAGAACACACTCATGATAGTGATTGTGCAAACCCATAACAGTTTTGCTCGGCTAGTTTTCAAGATATTTTTAGATTTTGGGGAACCCCCCTAAAAACTAATATTTGCTTTTCACCAAAAAAGTTTGACACTTAATTACGTGAAACATGGCATGCACAAAAATTCGTACATACGGAATCACACGATAACGTGTGTTTTAGAATATGCATGTTATATGTATTTTTAAATAATATTCTAAAATATATGATTTTTCATTTTTAAGTTATACGAAAAAAATAGTTGAACAACATACTGTTTTCGTACATGCAACCAGTAGAGTAACTATTATAGAAGTTTTGTCCATAATTTCATGACAGTTGCTCGGCTAGATTCTTTTTGATTGACACAACCAGGAGAGTTTACAAAATACATCAACGTTTTGAATATGTTGTATCCATTTTTTGCGATAATTTGTTTTTTAAAATGTGTATATTTAAAGATGAGCCCATGCTCTTTTGGTTTAGCTAGTCTATATTCCAACGAAATAAATGCAAAACAACCTTCCTTTAAATGAGTCAGGATGTTAAAACTTGGTTAAAATTTTGTGTTGGCGCATTATATTACATTTCACATACGATGTAGCTAGTATTCGCGAGTGTTGGTGTTTAACGTTTGGAATAAATGGCACATAAAATTTCAGCTATAGCTTTATTCTGCAAGCTTATTATAGTATAATATAGTAATAACTATACAGTAAATTTGCGATTTTAAGACACGAGAACATGCCAACACATCAACTTTAAATTTTTCGTACTATAACATCATGGTAGTCAGACGCTTTCAATACGTCTTATTTAACACCGATTTCTAAACTTCCGCTCAACTGAAGAGTTTGCATTCACCTTAAAACCAAACGTCATGTCAAGTTGCATGTACAGTTTGCTCATTATACAATAATAATAATAATACAATCATACTATTAAAACCAATTCAATCATTATATAAGCTTTTTCCTTGATTGCAGTAATTTTCCTACCTAACCAAGTATTTATGTAATAGAAAGCCACTGATGGCTGGTTTATGAAAGATGTAAGACAAATAAGCAATTTAAACCAATCTTGATATCGCACACTCAGTATTGTTCCTTTTTATTAAATAGCTTCCAGAATTTCCATCCATCATGCTTTGTGACTAATTTAATTCACACATGATCGAACTGTAACATCAAGAAAATACAGCATAATCACCAGTGAAGTATTCGGTTCATTTTGCAAATCCTTTTCACCGAATGCAAACAAATTTCAGGCAATTTAAGCGATATTTACTTATATGTGTTAATTCTAAAAGTATTAATAGCCTGTAGTAATTTAGATGTAGAAATACTAAATAACTACAAAAGGACGATTTTCAGCAAGTTATTTTTTATATTTTTTCAGTGTGGTTGTTTATGGCATATACAGGCACCTGTATGAAAATTACACAAATATTTGACAATTCAATTTTATTTTTGCAATTCACCAATACCAGTATGTGAGGCAGCACCAAACAAACAATTATACTGAGTAAGAAAGGGGGTCTTTTATTTATGGTTTACTACTGATAAATAGCATACTTTCCCATTTAGTCAGCTCGTACCAACATTCAAGGGAGTTAGTTATACACGGGTCAAATTTTTCTACCCCAAAACCACACAGGAAAACCTAAAAAAAGACAACCTTTTCAACTCCCTTCAAATTCCACCAAAGTTCTTGTCATGTTCTGATAGTAATAAGACTTGTTCATTCTACAACCTAAGCTTCTTATCAAAAGACCAACTACGTAGTATTTTCATTCTATAATCTAAGCTTGTTATCAAAAGACCAACTGCTTAGTATTTTCATTCTATAACCTAAGCTTAGTTTAAACAGTATTTATTCAGAAGATATTTTACAACAACCTAAGCTTGTTATCAAAAGACCAACTACGTAGTATTTTCATTGATTGATTGAAGAGTAGTAGATGAAAATTACATTCTCTTGGTCCTGAATGCTCCAATAGGTGTCCCTGTAAGATTGAACAGGTTCCCAGTGAGTTTATGTGTACACAGTCATTCACCGTCTTGATGGTCGACTGACAGGACACATTTTAAAAACACAGAATTGAAATTAAATTAAACTTATGGTTGAAATGGCAGGTTCAATTATGTCATACCATATCTGGATAATGAAATGCTATAAGTTTGAAAAGTGAATAGGCTTTGTAGTTCGAAGAGCACAACGGAGTGTACCATTTATATAATTACAAAATTAATGTATATTAACCAAATTTAGATTTAGTTTAAAATGAGGAATCATTGTATGTATGTTACACGGCCCTTCAATGGGATTGGAAGCAAAAATCATTCACAAATGGCAAGTCTAAGAAGAGCCGAATTATACCTTGAAGACACATAATGCATTGCACGCGTTTCGGTAATTATCGGCTGTGTCCGTTTTATCAAAGGTTAAAACGCGTTCGGTTAACTCCGTCTCTTTCTATCATTATAGTTTACCGTAGTAGTATATCAAAAAGAAATCCTGTTAACCCAAAAATTACAAAAAATGATAATTTAAAAGAATAACAGCCTAAATAAGTTTCTTGGATGCAATCCAAAACCCGTTGAAAGAAAAATCATCGACCCGGAAAGGTCACAGAAAGATTGGTTTATTTCACAATTCACAGATGAATTGTCAACATTATTCATGCAACAACATTCCAAACACTTAATAGACGAAATAACAACCCACCTTCGCTATATTTGACCAGGGAATGCTTTAAACTAATCCAAATATTTCGGGGGTTAAAAGCTTTAAATATCCAAGATGGCAAAACAATCAGAACGGTCTGTTCGGCATTTATCGCTACTGACGTACGCCGATCGCCTTATTTCTTTTCAAAATGGCGACTCCTATATGCAATTTAGCTACGTATCAGTTCCATTCTCCTGTATTCTTTTTTGGAAGTAAATCAGGCAATTCTTTGAAATGTGTTGTGTAGTCATTAACTTGTATGAATATATACCAGAATTATATGGACACTTAGATGTTATTCATAGTAAGATGCAGAAATCATCGTATTTGAATTTCGAAGAGATGTGCGTGCAAAAATTCTTATTGTTATCCAGAACAATTGTATGTATTGTGATATGCAGTGGTAATTCCGGATATAACGCACCGACTAACATTAGTAGGCGTTAGTATGTTGTCAAAGTGTTGATTTAAAGGTGTAAATAAGCTTCGTAAAGACTATGAATGGAAAACAATGATGAACGTTTTTCTCCCTAAGATGTATAACTCTAACACGATAAATTTCTGTACAAAAACAAACACAAAATAGCCAACGCGGTCTCATTGTTCACGTATTTTATGTGCGCACGTTGTTCATATTCAGGAATACCTCATACTTGGTCAGTAACCATTACAAATCTTATAGTCATCGGTGAAATAATAATTTTTTTTCTCACACCCATTCGCACTATCTATAATTAGTTAATCCCCCGCTTTAGGCATGTTTCAATTATACAACGTAATTAATGTACTGTATACTGTAAACCAATTTACTTTCGCAAATACTAATTATCATGTTTTGCTGATTGTGGGCATATTCGGGACTACAAATTTTCGCATTTGCAGTGTCCCTATAAATGATTTTAGCACTTTCGCAACGACTTACTTTTCGCGAAATTCTACCATTCGCGAACTCCGCAAAACCAAATTGCGCGAAATAATTTCTAGGTTTACAGTACAGGCTTATATATAGCGCGCGATTAACTGTCAATACTAGGACTTTCTATTGATACCGGACGATACCGTCGTTTAGTAGTCGCCATCACTTCGCTTGGTTCGCAATTCACTCGGTAACAGTTATAAGTGGATCAGCATCAAGAATAAGTGCCTATTTATAGTAACGAATAAATAGACTATTCCAGGTGATACTTAACTTTTTTACTGTATGAATTTAAGCAATTTCTTAATAATTGATAAATAAGAAAATTCATAAGAAACCCTATATTATTGTTTTCACGCGAAAACATCAGAATAATTTGTAAACAATTAAAACTAGCGATCAGTTCAATAGTTTTGAAGAAATAAAAAAAATAGACACCTCAGCAGGTCTACGGTCAAAGAGATCAGCAATTATTATTCAAACAGAAATATTTTTATTCTTTTTAATTACGAACATTATCCACTACAAAAAAATGTAAATATGGTGGGATCAATAACCATTGAAATATGTTTATATAGTCATCAATTAATAGCTGCAATATTCAGCAAACAATTAACTAGCAGTAACTGGTCCTTTTACCTCCAGGAGAGAATCTTAGTTTGTATCACATAAGATATCAAGGGTATCTCTTGGTATTCAGAGTTTACTGTTACTCAATAATTGCATACTCTCCCATTTCGCATACCAGTCAAGTCTCACACATTTAAACCCAAACTCACACTCTCACGACAGTCTCTTCAAATCTCACACATTTTAACTAAGTCTAATACACATATTTAAAGTATCAAAAACTTTTCACCGTTAAATTACAAGTTGCAAATACTAATGTCAGATTCTGTATATCAACCAAGAACATTGTCAAAACTAGCACTTTGATCATGAGTACTGCCAGATACTTACTCCAAAATGCACCAGAATGCAGGATGTAAGGTTCCAAAAATCAAAATTTTCTCCACACCCCTTTGGTGGGAGGTAGTCCTGGGACTCAAACTTTAAAATCATGTTCACCCCCCCCCCCCCAGCCCCCATGACCACGGGGCTACCATCCCTTAGAACCCAAGTCTCACTCTGACCATGTTTATGGCCTTGACAGATAAAGATTGAGTCACCATGCACTTATAAACATGCTAGAGAGACAGACAAAGCTCCAATTCTACTACCGAGGAAACCCCACATAAAGACCACCTTACTAATCAGCTCCCACCATATTAAAATCAAAATTCATGTCAATGTTATCAAATTAAATAATTTAAGTAGAACTGTTTCAATATTTTTAAAACCTAGATTAAAAATGTGGATCATCTATGGAACTTCTCGATAACGGAGACACATTGTTTTGCCGAAAGGTGTTAACTTCATAATAAGAAATAGGCATCTGTAAATTTGAGGGGCTATTGATTGCCCCTCAAACAAAAGATGAGCAAGTGTTGTAAGTTTTCTTCTAACACAACAAGTGGTTTCACCTATATAAACATAAGAGGAAACTGAGATGTGCATGATTTCCTGATAAAATACAGCTACAGCCAAGCAACGTATTGTGTTCCAAGGAAGAAAATAGTGCAGCGATTATATGGATCGATATGTTGTCAAATGCGGAATAATGGCTATGTTAGAATCGAAATAATGAAAATGTACTTGTGTTTTAACTTAAATAAAGCAAAGGAGGCAAGGTAGCTCCCCTCTTCAGAAGGGAGTGTTTAAAGGCCTTCAGCATGTGTGAATTAAAAATGATTTGCCATATTGGATACAGAAATTATGATTGACTCAGGAGTAAAGTTGTAATCATGCATTCAGTCCTAATTTGATTGGTCAGGAGGCAAGAGGCGCAACTCTCAGATTCTTCAGCAAATTTTAAGAACCTACCTAAGCCTTAACTTAGTGATTATAAAAGTATGAAATACCAATTTGAAAAAAAACATGTCTGTAGGTTTCGGCACCATGAAAACAGTTTTCCGGTGTGTAACCGACATGTAACTTACTGCCCAATTCAGTATACTTAATGTAAAACCCAGCTAAAGACTGCACCTTCAATTATCGTAGTAATTAGCCTTACATTTTGCTCCTCTTCATTGGTTAGCGTGCATGCCGTCTAATCTGGCGATCCAGGTTCAAATACGGTTCCATGTGGGTATACTTGAAAGTGATGATTCACACTTTTGGTCAACACAAAATCTGAAAATAGTCAAACACATACAAATAAACATTAACCTGCGAAAGTGAATGAAATAAAATATTACAATGTATAACATTTTCACCCTTGTTACCCTGATAAAACAACATTATTGGATATTCCCAACATGATTGAAAAATGGCGGATGTATGTTTACATATTCATCGCATTTTCGGCCAATTCTTCAAACTCTACGGGTTTAACCACCTTCTGATGCTGTATGAAGATAAACTTGTCCATTCCTTCCATGAAACTAAAACTATTTATCCGTATGTTTGTGAATGTGATACACAATATGATAAAAAGTTAGAAAAATCTGTGTTGGATTTATTTGACAGTCTATAAAACATATATATTGTTGTATATTTTGGGTTAAGATCTTTTGTTTATACAGCTCATTCATTTCACTATCAGACTTAGTTTAGAGTAAGTTATTTACATTTGCCGTTTCTACGTGATAACTATTTAAAGTAACCCATGTGTGAAAAATGGATAGAAACCAACATGATTGAGGATAAAGATCAACATGATTTATCTTTTAAAGTGGATACTGACCAACATTGAATTTTCATTGATGCACTGCAGTGCGAATTTAATATGTAGCTTCACTATTGGAAGAATAATGGGATGACCCGAACACGTACGTAGGAGTAGATAACTCTATGAAGTATTTATCGGAAAATATGTCCTTTTTTTCAACTTCGTGCAAATTTGTAAGTTTACGTTCAAGGTATTAACTTATAATACCTAAGTGCATGTTCATATTGCTGTGATACACTGCATACTTGTCAACCGTCTTGACCACAACATCTGCACTCTATCAAGCATGTTGTTGAATGTTATGCCCCATTTGGACTAATGTACTTAGCAATACAAAAGTTTACAGTTGATGTACACAATTTTAACCTCTAAGACATGTATCTTTGATACTTTGCATACTTTATCACCATCATGACGCCATGACCTCCACATGAATAGGCAACTCTATCAAATATATACTGAGTACATCTAGAAACGCAACACTGGGTTCTACAGTCAATATTTGTTCAATCTGATGATGGACAATCAAACTACATTAATTTTACTTGATGCTGTTTTATTCCATCATCAATACATCTGTAACATTTTATCACATAGAGCAACATTTAGGTGCAGAGCAGTGTTTTGGTGTAGAGTGCGGCCGAAAAATAACGGAACATAAATATAGTCCGGCCGAAAAATGACGATTTTTTTTTATAAATTAGCTATTTTTTCGGAATCGTTGTTTTATGTCAATATGTAAAGTATTGATCAAATATTGATTGATTACTTATTCATGATGAGCAACAAGTTGTTGAACACTGTCGGCAGCAGTTGTGAGCCTGATCTGGAGCTGTTTCACGCTGTCTTATTTATCCTGTGGGAGGCTTGTTACGCATGCATGACCTGAACTTAGGCTGTCGCAAATGGTGCCAGTGTGTTGGTAGCGTGTCTCTAGATGAGAAATGTTCGGTGTATGACAATTTAACCGTCGTGCAAACTCCTGTTAAACATCTCTGCCATAGGCATCCGGATGGCCTGATTTTGCTCATATTCGGACAATCATGGCATTTTTATTCCTGAACATATGCCATTTCTTTTGTGATTTTCTTTTTATTAGCAAACTTTACAAAAAGTTCGATTCAATTTATACCAAGATTTATCATGCGTAATTGGTGCACATGGAAATCATGCTTTTTGTGATTATATCGGTGCACGGGATTAACGTAACACGATCGATAAAAGTTGGATGATGGCCAAGTTTCTACAAGATTATACAACATTACTACACAAAATTCAAATATACATGTATAATGCAAGTAAGAAAAAAATGGGGATAAAACCGTTGCGTTTCTAGATGTACTAAGTATATGTTGAAAATATGTCCCCTTTTTTAAATTAGAAATACAATTTGGCACCATTCAAGACATGCTCACAGCGTTTAGCCTGGTCCCAATAATTCACTGTTCGAATTCCCGGTGAATTTTGCACATTTAGATACATGTGTTAAATTTACCTGTCTTGACTTATTATGAATTTTACCAACATATAGCAGAAAAAAGTATTTAACTAGAAATATGTCCACAGGGCACGGATGCCCCCATTAAAAGCTGTCATCAGACATCTAAGTATAAAGCTATGCAAATGGAATAACTTGAAACAAGTTTGTAATTGCTTAAATGTGACATTGAACAGCAGACAAGAGCTGTGTCTGTAAGTGTGACCTTTACATTTGAGTCAGGGTGTAAATGCGAATGTAACCAAGTAATTTTAAAATCCAGAACGAAATAACAAAAAAAACAAAGACCAGAAGCGTATACTTGTGCTTTTTAACTTTTAATCTGTAAGTATGACCTTGACCTTTGCGTTAGGGACCTGGGTTTTGCGCATGTCACCTCGTCTTGATGATGTGAACATTTGTGGCGAGTAATATAAATATAAAATAAGAAATGACATAGTTACAGATCTGACATGAATCACATGCCTATTTGAGAATTTTAACTTTTGATCTCTTAGTGTGACCTTGACCTTTGAGTTAGGGACCTGGGTCTTACGCATGACACCTCGTCTTGATGATGTGAACATTTGTGGCAAGTAATATTAATATAAAATAAGAAATGACATAGTTACAGAGCTGACATGAATCACATGCCTATTTGAGCCTTTTTACCTTCGATCTCTAAGTGTGCCCTTTACCTCAGAGCAAGGGACCTAGGTCTTGCGCATAACACGCCGTCTCGATGTGGTGAACATTTGTACCAAGTGTTATAAATATCCAATAAGAAATGACATAGTTACAGAGCGGACATGAATCACATGCCTATTTGAGAATTTTAACTTTTGATCTTTAAGTGTGACCTTGCCCTTTAAGTTAGGGACCTGGGTACTGTTTTATCAAAGCATTTACGCAAGCGTAACTCTAAGTTTTCCGTAAATATTGCGTACGTCGATAATATTTGCGCAAATGCGTTTTACTAAGATATTTTTTCTCAAGTTTTGTCGTAAGTATTGGCGTAATTCTACGCAAGGTCCGAGTGACCGTAAATAGCAAATATGAACGTAGTGAGGAGTTTTTGCCACGCACTGTTGATTTTTGACCGTCACTTGTTGATATAGACGGTGATTAGTAACATAAACATGTTTAATCATCAAAACTTATCGAGCTTTTCTGTATATCTATTCACCCTGGTTCCCGTTATATTGGTAATATTGTGGCCCGGTCTACGTTCAATATACAATATTTTTACGTAAATGTATGCAACAACTTGCGATCGATTAGTAAAACACACTTAAGGATTTGCGTAAGTGACAAATATATCCGTAAACTTACGCGACATTTACGCATTGTTAGTAAAAAAGTACCCTGGGTCTTGCACATGGCACACCACCTTGATGTGGTGAACATTTGTACCAAATATTATAAAATATCCAATAGGAGATGACAAAATTACAGAGCAGACACGAATCACATGCCTATTTGAACTTTTTAACCTTTGACCTCTAAGTGTGACCTTGACCTTTAAGCTAGGGACCTGGGTTTTGTGCATGACACATCGTCTTGATGCATTTGTACCCATTTTTGGTAGGCGTAAGCCTCTCTATACTACCATTGCCCATTTCTTAATGCAACCTGGACCGCCTTTAGGCTGCTATGTGAATCCGCATTCAAGTAGTTCCAGAAACTGTCAACATTCCCAATAACTATTGTGAAACTGTTCATTGAATCGATATTTTTGCAGATAATCACTCAGCCGGGGAGATATCGAACTTGTTTCGTAATATGAAAATGAAGTGTTCATCAAATGTCCCAGCCGTATAGCTATTTTTAGAAACGTCAGACCAGGGTCACGTGATGGTTGTATCAATTAATCGTATATCGTTATGTTATGCAATCATATGGTGTGGCTATACTAGCCGCTTTCTAGAGATGTCTAACGCTGTGATGGAAGTGATTACAAGGTACTGTAGAATCTGATAAATAGGCGCGCAGTATTATAATAAAGCCACTTTTGATATACGCATCCAATACACGTATTACATATACATCAATATGCCCCTTTTTACAATTATTTAGATACCCTAGATGCCTATTTAGTCACATATGCCTATTTTGACATTCAAGACAAGATCGGCAGTAAGAAAACGAACATTAAACGTGTAAAGTCGTTTAAGCTTTAGTAGCAGCAACCAGATCGCCTCCCATCAGCACTCTTAGTGCTTTGATTATTAAATGTCCTAAAAGCATGTGCTATAGACTGGGTGTGAAATGCCTTACATCGGTTATGCTCATAAACCTGCTACCACAATTCATGAGCACACTTCTTTAATGTACAATTATTTGTACCTTGAGAATCTCATTGGCAAGATTTCAATTTGTAATGTTGGTTTTTATCCACAATCATGTTGGCCAGTATCCTAAAAAATTTAACAATCACGTCGGTCAGTATCCAAAATATACTACACATGTTTGAATTATTGTTGGTGACCGTTAATTTATCTAAGATTTTAAAAAATTGAAACGTCCAAATCATAGTTTATACAACTGCCGATACTTCCCAAATGATATTCATTACATAGAGTCCAATAAATGAGTTTTACAACGTTTTTAAGTACAAAACTCATTCTCAAATGCAAAATCCACACATTCTTTAAGGCTTTACATAGTGAAAAATATTACCTATATGCAAATTGTTTAGTGCAAATAGTACATTTTCTTCATATGTTGATTATGGAATATTGAAATAAACAATCTGGATAGTTTATTTGGAAAATATTGCAAAAACAATGCACTTATCACATTTTTCATGTCGGCCATTTTTCAATCATGTTGGGAATATCCAATCATGTTGTTTTATCAGGGTAACAAGGGTGATTTTAGGCATGATCTAATCAGGGTTCCCTCAAATTTTCTGACACAAAAATCCCTGACTTTGCCCTGACTACTGAGCAGTTTTCCCTTACTTTAAGAGCGATCGCGCACAAAAGCATCATTTTGTTTGGGTAAATTATGACAACAAAAATAGAGAAAAGGAAGTTATATTAGCTTTATATGGAACAAAAAAATTTAAGTTAACAGTTCTAGGGCTGATGATTGACATATAGTTGATACACAGAGCGAGCATAGTGAGCAGAGATTTTTTTCAGTTTTTCTACATAGCAATTGACATTTTTTGACAGCTACAATAAAGAATTCCCTGACTTTTCCCTGAATATGGGAACCCTGCTAATGCTTTGACTAGGCTAATAATGAAATGGTGAATACTTTAACATTGACATTTGGGTAGTAGGATATTGCTGAAGAATTCTGGGGTCAATATCTCGACACTATCATTGTGAGAGGTTCAGCAAAATCAATTTAACACAGCAGTGGTAAAGTCTAATTAAGAGCAATAGAAGAGTACATGCAAACTTTATCTGTCAATTTATTTCTCAAATAGGAATCGCAAAGCTCTTTCCTTTCAACAGGTAAGCCATGACAAGATGTTTTCATGTACATATGAATTAAAGTTATTTTGCGAGCAAAGCAAGCACGAAAATTCACATTTAATACTTGTCACCATGAATAAAAGGCTACTTCCCTATTATGCCGAAAATTATTAATGTGGTCTGAATATTGGTGGGGGAATGACCCCCGGCTCCTACACCAATATGAATGGAAATATAACTTTGTGATTTAATTTTCAGTTTTTCTAAACATGGTTGTTAAGAAGACGACATGCGAAATACAAGCATACATTCTTTCACAAGAGACATTTTGGCATTTCTTTAGTTCCTTCTTTTGTTTGGTTGTACCTCACAAGCGAGTTTTGTACCCAAGTAAGCAATGGACCAAATGAAATCTTAAGCGTCCTATTGTTCCGTATCTCAAACCTGCGTCTGAGCGTGGACAGACGGATAGACAATATTTACTTTTCAGTCATATAGGGGTGTATTCAACCACATATTTAAGTATTAATTACCAGTAAAATATGCATAAAATGATTGTGAAAATAAGAACGACTGCTTCATAGCAAACGTATAGATCTTTTCTCAGTTATTCCTGTATTTGTAAATTAACTGTCACTATTATAGGTGTATACGGATTATGTGTACATGTATAAATGGATTAATCAGGTCTGTCACTTGTATACATAACATTGTGTATATAAACATTGCTGTTTCTCTTATTAATAATTAATGTATTATTTTAATATATATTTTGTGTATTAGTATGTGGCTTTATGAATAAGGTATTGGTTTTCACTGCCCTTTTCTCAAAATAAATTGTTTAAAACTATAAAAATACAATGTTATAATATTGAAATGTTTGTATACAAGTGACAGACCTGATTAAACAGACTATAATATGTGACTTGAATGAGATTCCATGTTATAAATATGTTCATGATATACCCAGTAAATATTCAACTCAGGTAGCTGGTTACAGTACAAACTCTGTTGACTAATGGTAGTACATACTACACTCAGTTGCAAAAGAAAGTATACATTGTATATAAATTAAAATTCTTTCATCTGAGGTTAAAAGACACAAACAAATGGGTTAATACTTACTAAATAGTATGTTTATCCAACATTATAGTATCAACCAATACGATGTCAATACATGCAATACTGCACAAGTGTAGTCAACAGCTTTGACACCTGGAAAATCAAATTAACAAATTTCCACTATGCGACAATAACAACAAAATTATATGTTTATGAGGTACCCTTAAAATAAATGAATAATTTGACAAATTTTTTATCAAAAAGCAGCTGCTGTTTTATTCTTTCAGGGCAATGAGTACTGAAAACGTTAACATAAACTGGTTAAATGACTCAAGTACATTTTTATGTGTTGTATTAATTGTTGAAAGTTGAAGTTGTAGTAACTGTTCTCATAGAAGCAGACTGCTTTATTATTTTTAAATAAACCTTTTCAATATTGAAAATAAAAGCTAGAAAATAAAGGCTATGACAATGTTTTGAAATATTCATTTAGTAATTTTTATGGTTTTGCACAATTTTCCTAAGGGCAGACTTTAATTGGCAAATTTCACAAAACAAACTGATAAGCCGTCTGGCTGAAGCTGTTACCATAAGAAATGAAATTGTACTCTTAATTTTACATGTGCCCATATTGTCTCCAAATCTCAAATGAAATTATTCTATATCTAGATCTTGTTAAAATTTTAAAAGATTGCAGGGTTAATCTAAACTAGTTGACTGACTATACCTTCTAAAGTATAAATCATTTGCTGGAAAAAAGGAAATTCTTTACAGGCGCGTAGCTACCTGTACGCAGAATACGCAGCTGCGTACACATGCTTCTCAAAAAGTGAAAAAATAAATGATCGAAAAATGCAATAAAAACTGACGCCTAAGCCCTAAGGGGGTAAGCCTTTAGTATTTTCAGCATTTCTAAGGAACACTTTTAAAAACCTCTATACAAACAAAAAACCTGGTTTTATCGGTAAAAATAATGTTAAAGATGATGCAAAAAAACACGCCAGAACGCACCAGAGACGTTCTAGCGAACAACTTTTTTAAGGGGCAGCATGCCCCCAGACCCCCTAGCATTCTTGCGTACACATTCAAATCCCTCTAGCTACGCCCCTGCTTTATCAATGATTCAATGATGTGGTTTGTTATCGTTAACAAGTACATGCCAAGTTTGACATCAGTGCCTTGACGTACTCACGGATATACACTACAATGTATTCTTTGGCGTACTTTGAAAATATTGAAGTTTCAAAAAACATGTTTTAAAACATTTTCAAGAACAAGAACATAATTGACTAACAGCAGCATTACCAAAGATCATATAACTTTTATGGCATTACAAATTATTTCCATATCACCATGCGTGATATCACCATACAAGAATAAGACAACTTCGAAAATTCTTGACGCACCACAGCAAAGAATACGTGATAAACGATAAATGTATGATCTTTGGCAACAATAGGAATAGAAATACAACGTGCAAACCTTTTCATTCGCTAGTTCTGGATACCATAACGTACAAAATGTTTAGCATCGTCAAAAACCTTGGACTATATATAATTCAAATCCTAGCAGTCGTTTCTTTAACACACATTGGGATGTGCCTACCTGTGAAAATGACGTCATCAGGTAAACCTCGATATTTTCCGGAGAAATCTCGTGCCTTTCCGTCGCAAGCAGTTGTAAGGACATCACGCCCCAAGCAAATTTAGGCAAAACTTAAAACGAGTGACTAAATCTCACGTTAACAAAAGCATGGATTAAAAAGCAAGATACTCTAGATCGAAGTACTGTATAAACAAGTACACAAGCATGACTTGATAAAATAATTACGCACGGGTTGGTCATTTTACATTCGTTCCCAATAAATCTGTAGGCCTATAATCAGGTGAGAAGATAAATTCTTTACGACAAAAAATTGGCAAATATTTGTTTATAAATTTTAAATTATAGCGTACATTATTCATAAGATGCTGATAAGGCCCTGGCTGGTAATGAGTTCAACAAGGATCCGTGCATAAACTACAACTAAGTTTTAATGTTCACTACTCAACACTTATAATCAGTCACTTCACATATTAAACAAATTCCAGCAACTATTTAAAAGTGTTTGGAATATAACCTACATTATGAGCCAATGGAAACGCCGCATTTTCGCGGTTAAATGAAAATGTAATCATTAAAATTTTCTCTTAACAGACTTGACGTCTTGCGTTGGCGCTAATTTCTATCGGCCAATCAGAATGCAGAATGTTATATTCTAAGTTAGTTAGAACATATTAAGTAAATTTTAATGACTAAAAAGACCTCGCTTCGCTTCGCTCGCTCCGCCCTTTTTAATCATTAAAATTTACTTAATATGTTCTAACTATAACCACGCATAATTTAAATAATCAATATATTATTGGTAAAGCGCTCAAAGCAATGAATGTATTGCTATGTAATATTAGGAAATTTGAAATAAACCCGCTTATATCACTCCAATTGTTTGATGCCTTTGTTGGCTCAATTTTAAACTATGCATGTCCTATTTGGGGTTTTAGCAAATCTAAAGATATAGAAAGGGTACATCTGAAATTCTGCAAACAAATACTTGGAGTCAAAGCTAGCTCTAGTAATGCAGCAATTTATGGAGAACTCGGTAGAGTTCCACTGTATGTCAATAGATATGTAACTATCATGAAATATTGGGTAAAGTTAATATTCACAGATAATATAATTCTTAGAAATGTATATCAAAATTCAATAAATAAAAGCTTAACCGGTAGGAAAGGTTGGGCATTTAAAGTAAGAACAATTTTAAATAATTTTGGACTTTCCGAATTTTGGGAGAACCAAAACAACATTACAGAAAAATTGTTTATTCCGATATTTAAAGAAAGGGTTATGGACTGTTTTAAACAAACATGGTTATCTGATATTGAGAACAATAGAGTACTCAATATGTTATATAAACATATTAAACCATACTTTGGAGTCGAGGAATACATATCTATGATACAAACCAAATACAATAGATCTGCTGTTACCCGTATTAGGATTTCGTCTCACGATCTACGCATAGAGTCTGGGAGATACGGCAGGAATCGAGTAGAACGTCACGAGCGACTCTGTCTTATATGTAATTCTGGTGATATAGAGGACGAGTATCACTTCGTTCTTAAATGTAATGCGTATAATGAAACCCGCGTGAAATATATCAAACGATATTACCGAGAACGTCCTAGTATGTTCAAATTTATCGAACTTCTGAACACGTATAACAAAAAACTTATGTTAAATCTTAGCCATTTTATAAATAACGCGTCGAAACGTAGAATAGCAATAATCCAACAATAAATATCCAGTCACCTCATGCAATATAAGATTTATACTTATTATATTAGATTTTGATCACCTTAATTGTAACAACATACCTTCTTCATTTCCTTTAATCATTGGTTATAAACATCATTCTCCAAATTTGTTATAAAATATAAACGTATATAATTATTATCCTTTGCTTTGTTCCAAGTGAGTGTGTGTGTGGAGTGACCGTGTGTTTGTGTGAGCAGGTGTGTGTGCGTGGATCTGCGTGTGTGTGTGGGCATTGTGCGTGTGTGGGTATGTGAGTGCGTGTGTGTGCGTGTGAAAGGGAGTGTGACTGTGTAAGAGTGTACGTACCATGAATAATTGTTAAAATTTGTTTTATATGACTATGTACTTTTATGTATACGTCTAAATAAACTGATTCTATATTACCTATATTACCATGTTAATTAACATGCGTGCTATAACATAATAATTGGATTAAAAAAAACAATGTCAGTAACCGATGTTTTTAAACACAATAATTTTATATGGAGGATAAGACAGCAATAAATGCAGGCCTGCCATTTCTCAGGCATTGGGCCGGTAATTACCGGCAATCTGATGTGATTACAGGCTTACCGGCTTTGAGGTCCAATTTACCGGCAATCTTGATAAAATCAAAGCGTTCTCAACAACAGTGTATACTGTTTTCATAACGATGGTGTTTATTGCGAGTCTGTATAATTGGTGACAAAGCAATTAACATGAAACACGTGTCATAAAATGTACTACCTCCCGTTGTTGCCCAAATATTAAGATTTAATGGACTCGAATTGGCTCACTTGGACCCTTGTATTTTCCATTAACATGTATAAGACGACTTTTAGACATAGATGGTTTTAAAGTCGGTCTTCTACTGATGTGCCTTTTCTGCATTTTTATATTGTTTATTTGATTTTTATGCTTAGCCCAGATTGTATTATAAGGGTCTATTACCGAAAATGATTGAAATACAATGTACTTGTCGATATTTGTTCAAGTCAGCTAAATGTATTTTGCTACTTCATTTATTAGAATTGAGGAAATTGCATTTTTTAAAATTTTGCCTAGACAAGGCTACCATTTTTTTTAATGTAGGGCTCTTTTACATTGGTTTTATTCTAGGACCTTAATATTACAGAACAATTAGTTTGTATGGCTTTATCTTATTAAAATTTAATAAATTATTTTTTTTATTAGGCCATTTGAATGCTTGATGGGCTTATAATTAGGTGGTTCGCGCGCTTAGCGGCTTGAATTAGGCGGTTCGCGCGCTAAGCGTCATGAATTAGGGGGTTCGCGCGCTAAGCGCAGAATATTGAATTTGTCATCTTCGCTCGCTTTAATTCAATGTTTGCTCAAATCGCAGGCTTTTGCATGATTTTATTATGGCAGGCCTGTAAATGCATATTGCAAAGTGTGACCGCAAAAGATTGTTTAGTCGAGGAAACATAAACAAAATAAAATCATTAACGTTTAAGATTTAGCTGGATTTTATATTGTATATATATATATATATATATATATATAAACCATGTACATGTTTGCAATGATCATATATTAGTTGATGTTTTGTCCCTATAATGTTAGTTTTGTTAAATTGTTAAACAATTTGTTTGGGTTAAACTTTTTTCCGTAAGTACTTTGATGATAAAACAATACCATATAAAACTTTAAAATACTTATTACTGTAAATTTGATTATCTCAAGTTTACCGTGACCAACCTTTTAACAAGAACATCGTTTGAATGTCACCATGGGCCATATTCACATCCTCTCCTCCACTCTCACTCACTGAGTTAATCCAAATTTAATTATCGCTTGGTCCGTGCGTTTGAGTGTGAACTCGACCTAACCTGAAATTGGTATTCGCAACGGTAAGTGTAGCTGGAGTTGACTCGACTGAGTGAGGAATTTTCGAGGGAGCGAAACGTCGACTTGAGCGTGACTCCAACCAAACTCAATGGAATATTAGTGAATACCAAAGTTAGTCACTAACTAAAATGGACAATCCACTCGAGGTAGAAGAATTTGAGGAGATGAGTTTACCTTTTAGAAATGTCCCGGACAGGAGCAAATCCTTAGAAAGCATGGATAATGTGAAATTCTTGGAACAGTTCCCCAGCTACACTCAAGTGTGGTTACGTGCATACCGATTTAGCGCACGAATTTTGAACTAATAAAGTTATTGTAGTTTCAAATTAAACTACACAACAAATTCATATGATCGTGTGGGTTGATAAATATACAACCATAAATATAAATTTATTTATAATTTGATATCCAAAAGTATATTATTTGGACAAATAAAGTTACTGTAATAAGTGTATAAAGTATCTGGAATTAAAATTAAGTCATATTACCGCGATGTTAATTAAATGCATGGTATTCATATATGGAGCATAACTATGAAATTATAACGTTATCGTTTTCATTCTTTGTCATATCATTATTTTTAATCCCGACCACTGTTGGTATGAAGATGACTGAATATAAAAATGAATAAAAAACGTGCTAACTTGCAACACACACTGATGATGTGCATTGCAATCATTCATGAGTCAATGTGCCGCCTCGATAGCATACTGTTAGAGCGTTCGCTTCGAGTGCGGGAAGCCCCAGGTTCGATCCGGGGTCACTTCATGCTAAACACGAAATAGTATTTCCCTAGCAAGATGTCCAACATAATAAGCGAAAGCTGGCTTCTCTTCTCTTATATATATCGATATCATTGTGACGATGGATAAAATCGGGCATGTTGTACCGAAAATGGTTAATATTAGTTCAAGGTTGTACCAACTTGTTTCAAAATCAACCTAAAACCAAAAAGTTCATGCATTAGCTATCTTATGTACATGTACTTACTTTTTTTATACATGTCGCTCATTAAATGACATTCTACGAATTATGGCTTTCTAGTTGTCGGGCTTCCCCGGAACGGTCTGTACAATGTATGTGTAGTAATTAACAAAATCATCAGACAGTGAAGCTGCTTATAAAAGTAAACTGAGTCCATCTCCTCTGACTTCTAAATTATTAACATGACATTACCTGCTTGACGGTCGGTGGAATTCATATTGACGTGATTTGAAATTTCATATTGAGTCCACTTCGAAAACATAAGGCACATGGTACGCAGTCTTCTTCGATATGCGCATCCTTTATTCATTCAAAATGTTTTTAAAATGTTTTGTTGTTATATCATTGTAAATCATTATATACGTTAATTCAACGTTAATTACATCGAAGTTTTATGTTAACTGATCCACTATTATCTTTGCAATAATCATACTCTCTATTTGTGATTAGTCAAATAAAGGTTTTATTTGAGCGAGTTCAAAGAAATATAAAGAATGTAGCATAAAAATCATCAAATTTATAGTTTGACTTTGTTAAATGCATCGAAACACAACCGACGAATTCAATAATAAAACACAGATTGTTTGTACAGTGTAATATCCTACCATTTATTATAACGGTCACACACTCAGGAAAGTCGAAGACGAGTTACCCATGTGAATACCAAATCTCCACTCGACCTACACTAACTCGACCGTCACTCCAGCTACACTTGAGGTTACCTTAGGTTAGTGTAAGTCGAGTTGGAGTGGAGGACCGACATGTGAATATGGGCCCATGTCTCTCTAATCCCAGTTCATTAAAATACGACCAGAAGAAAATAATATGCTAAATTTCTAAAGAATTTATAAGTTCATGGTGACCATCACACGCTAAAATCGTGCACTAGCTGATCTGGGCGAGTGTCATGTTAGACTAAACGTTGAGGAATGTTATCTGACTCGTGAATATGGTGGTTATCGCACGTTAAAATCGTGCACTGTCAAATATATATGCTAGTATATAGTTGAGGAATGTCACCTCACACGTGAATATGGTGGGTTTCGCACGACAAAATCGTGCAGAAGCTTATCGATGCGAGTTGTAGTTGGGGGATGTCATCTGACTCGGCAAATTTTCACGAAGAAACGGTAGAACGATTCAAGTTGGAGAACAATCAAAGTTCAAGTGTGTCTGACTTCATGTTATAAACTTGCGTAACATTTTAACAAATAGGTGACCCAGTGTTCGTATCCGACTAGAGCTACTATTAAACTGTTGATCTGAAAGTCGTGAGTTTGTAAAGTTCACATTTCATACTTCAATTATACTAAATATCATTACATCTGGCGTACATTTCTCCTTAACCGAAAAGGATGGAATCCACCTTAAGTGAGTTTTACGTATAACTTAACGTAATCCTCTTCGCCCTTGGGTGAAAAGCTATACGTAGCCGATGTTTATTTTGTTGTGCCCAAAAAACCTTGAGCATAGGACCACTACACGCCTTCATCTACATCCGTCTCTGGCTACCCATAGTCTTAGGGGTTTCAGCTCGGCCTCCAGTTACCTCATCCAGGTTGTGGAAGATCGGTCTCTTTTTCTGCGTTTTACGTTTATACATTTATGTTTTGTACGTAGGTGTAAATGTGTTTAAATAAATGCTAATGTATACATGTGTACATGTCCTCACACAAGGCACCCAGCAGGTAATGTTTTATAAGTGTTTTATAAAGGTTCATATATATTTTGCTTAGTCAACATTGTATGTTCCGAGGATATATAGTTACATTATAATAAAACTGTTTGCTAACTAATTGATTGCTCGATGGCCGATTTGGTGTATGCATTCAGTCACCAAAGCTCAAAGACATGAACTTTGGTCTCGTATTTTTCTCCGTTTTGTGCTTAGGTGTATATACACTGCTGCAACTGGTGGGAGACAATCCAAATATGACATCTTTAATGTACAGTGGGAGTTACGTCCCTTCCTATACACACACTGTACTTGGCATTGTTCATGCTTGACATTGTAAATACTACATACATGGCGCTGTACATACTTGGCACTGTACATACATGTCACTGTTCATAATTGGTATTCTACATTCTTGGCATTGTACATACTTGGCATTGTACATACTTGGCATTGTACATACTTGGCATTGCACATACTTGGCATTGTACATACTTGGTACTGTACATACTTGACATTGTACATACTTGGCATTGTACATACTTGGCACTGTATATACTTGGCATTGTACATACTTGGCATTGTACATACTTGGCACTGTACATACTTGGTACTGTACATACTTGACATTGTACATAATTGGCACTGTACATACTTGGAATTGTACATACTTGGCACTGTACATACTTGGCACTGTATATACTTGGCATTGTACATAATTGGCACTGTACATACTTGGAATTGTACATACTTGGCACTGTACATACTTGGTACTGTACATACTTGGTACTGTACATACTTGGCATTGTACATACTTGGCACTGTACATACTTGGCATTGTACATACTTGGCACTGTACATACATGTCACTGTACATACTTGGTACTGTACATACTAAAAGTCATACTTGACACATCATTAAACTTTTGTAATCACGGCGGCACATCTTAAATAAATCTTTTCATTTTCTTTTTATAAAAATTATTACGAAAATATACGTATATAGACATTTCCCACGTTTCTATTAATTTCAAACCTAAACTTGTCACCTGTTGAGTTTTTGGTGGTTATAAATACGCTCGAGTGTAACCGCCAAAGCACCATTCAGGAGACACGTCGAAACAGTTCACATATATCTCTTTATTAAGGTAAGCAATGTTTTCATATTTGTATTACTTTTTAAATGTAATATGCATAAATTTATCATTATTGTTTTGTGATCGAACAATTATGAATAAAACCGCATTTTAGAGATAATAATTTTCGAACTTCACAAAACAAAACGAAAAGTAACAAGCGAATGAACCGTGAATTGTGTTCTGCATTTTATTTCTGTGTTACTGGTGCATATATCTCATGTACAAACTGTGCAATAAAAGTGCAAAATCTAATTTGAATATTCCTTTCAATGTCTTAATTGTCTAAAGGATTTTAAAACGGCTTTGTATTTTTACGATACAATACAACATTTATTTCGTCAAGGTTACTATTCAGATGATTTTCCGAATTAAAGAAATTCATATTTATATATGCAGATCGTTACTAAAGAAGTTACATAGCGTTTTTACTGTTTACTATTAGGAAAAAAGTATGGATACATTTGCATGGTAGCGTTTCTGGTGTAGAATATATGGAATTGCATAGCAACATACGTGGTACAGTAGTGGAAAATAGTATTGCAATATTATGGAAGTTGATTATTAGCGTATAATATCATCATATTTGGTACAGTATTAAAATACATGACAACATTGAACAATTAGCAGTAAATACTACTGGTTTTAAATATTTCAAAAACACAAAACAACAACAAAGTACAAATGAAGCACAGTATACACTTGTGACTGTCACACAAACATTCAAAAATAAACAAATGTGTATAATCTATGATGGCATATTTCTGCCATCAGATAACTACTTAATTATTTAGATAAATAAGTGGTTAACGCGTTAGGTAACTAGATAACAACTTAATTTTCTCGATAATTATGTGGTAAACGCGTAATTTGTACCAGAATAAGAAAAAGATTTTCTTGAGAATTCGATTCTTGGTTTTGGAACATAAAGTATATTTTGCACTGATGATCTTAAGTTGACATTATGTTTGTCATGAGTGTATTGAAATTTATTTCCTAAGTATTCAGGTGATTGGTTATGTAATGATTTATACACTAATACAGATTTTTTGTACTCAACTCTATCACTGAATTTTAACCATCCAAGTTCTAAGAAAAGTTCTTGTGATGGTGCTGCATAGTCTTGATTAAGAATTACTCTAGCAGCTCTTTTCTGAAACTTATGTAATTTGTCTGCGAGGTCACCACTACAGTTGCCCCATATAGAGCAACAGTAGTCAAGATGTGGTAGTATGTATGCATTGAAGAATAGTTTCCTGGACGGAATTGATAGAAATTGCTTTATTCTTAATAATAGATAAAGATAGGTGTTGCATTTCTTTAATACTGTGTTAACTTGTTGTTTCCAGTTTAGATTTTGGTCAATGTGCACACCCAGTAATTTTTCAACAGAGCTGTTTTCTATTACTTTGCCTTGTAAATAAAGAGGGTCAGTGGGGGTTTGGGCATGATTTGAGGCCGAGATGTTCATAAACTTTGTTTTTGTACACTTGGAAACATTGAATTTTGGGTACACCATTTCTCAATATTTGTTAGCTCTTCTTGTAATTAATCATGAACAATCTGGGTAGAATTTCCATATGCCGAGATAGTTGTATCATCCGCAAACATATCTATATCAGAATTTGTCATGTGTAGCAGAAGATCATTAATGTAGATGACAAAAAGTAAGGGACCAAGTACTGAGCCTTGTGGAACTCCATCGGTAATTGATCTAGACTCTGACAGAGTTCCTGATACAGAGACTGTCTGTGTTCTACTTGAAAGATATTAGTCAAACCATTGTATTGAGTTAGCACTGCAGTTATACAGTTTCAATTTCTCTACAAGAAGGGAGTGATTGACCAAATCATAAAGCCTTTGTTAGATCCACAAATATTGTACCTACTGTTTTTTACTGTTTATAGCTTCAATCCAGTTATCAATTACAGCTGACAATGCTGTTTCACATGAATGGTTTGCTCGGAAACCTGACTGTTGAGAATGGAGTAGTTTGTTTACTTCGAGGAACTTTTTCAAATGATCTGAGCCATGTTTTTCTTTAATTTTCGATAAAACCGGTAATATCGATATAAGCCTGTAGTTGTTTTTGTCTGATTTAGAACCCTTTTTATAGATTGGAGTAATTTTAGCCATTTTAAGCTTTTGTGGGAAGATACCCTTAGAAATACTTAAGTTAATAATTTTTGAGATTGGATGTGCAGTTATAATTATTTGAACTAGATTTTAACAATCGTGGCCCTATGCCATCCAATCCTGTGGACTTATTGATGTTCAGGGAGTTCAACTGTTGTTTGACAAATTCTTCAGTGACTAGGGGTATTTCAAATGTGGAACTCGCATTAATTTTACTTTTGACAAAATTATCTAGGAGTGTGCGATTTTCTGTATTGAGTGAATGAATGTCATTTTTAGCAGAATGAAAAACACTGGCAAAGAAGTCATTGAAAGTTTCAGCAGTTTGTAATGGGTCCTCTATTGGATTACCACTATCATCATCAATGAAGTTTGTCTGATGAGTACTTGTTTTACCTGATAATTCTTTGAGGTTATTCCAAAGCTTTTTAGCGCCGTGGAGTCCGCTTCCGCCCAGCAACAGTGACTACTAAAGGAATTATTGGTTTACGTGAGCATGTTAAATGTTTACATGATACATATAGTAAGCACCCACGAATTTGTTTTTAAACTACACCATTTTGACATTATGACTGAGTGATTTTTGTGTTTGTGTTCCTTTTTAGACAGTCCGGACGAAGCTCAATGTGTCGTCACCCGACAAGGTACCTGCACTCAGAGAAATACACACACTATCACTGGGACGATGGGCAATGACTTACCTAAGGTTTACCACAAAGCAGCGGGTTTGTATAATCCAAACTTTGTTTAATGAGTTGCGTGCGCGTGTGTACGGTGCCACCCACTAGGCCGTTTACCGGTCTAGTGTTTACGTGTATTGTATTTCTTTTGTAAATGCATCAACATACACACGTGCTTAAATGATATTTGAATGTTTAGGTAACTTGGCAATTTTGTTCAGTTTTGTTACGAAACATTACATGTTTAACTTCATTATAATATACCGAAATTCCACCAACAAATTTTGTTCTGTGTAATTCCGAAGTTCGTATTAAGCGATTGTGGTAAAAAAAAAATCGTATCTTAATCGGATGCCAATTACACCGAGTACATAAAGAAACGCACATGTTACATTTTGCTCCACATGGTTACATGTTAAACTGTTCATTTTGGCCAGTCTGCCTTTTACTTCCTGTACGATGTATAACAGTCAATTTTATGTCTATATGTTCGCAGGTATATCTGCTCCAGTTCTTAAACTGAATTAACATAGTATAAGTTGTTAAGATAGTTTTTTTCCGGGAAACAAGTAGTTAAGAATTGCAAGCAATACAGAAGTCCCCTACCGGTTTGAAGCCATAACTTTTTAAATAATGTTCAATGTTTCTGTTACCATGGCAACCACATGAAAATATCTAGATGTGCACAATCTCCTTACTGGCACCTACCCAAAGTTTCATAAACCTAGCTGGGAAACTTTTAGTGTTATGCCAGGATCCAGATTTTTAAATATTTTCACTATTTCCGTATCCATAGCAACCACATTTTGTGTCGGATACAAAATATTTTTTGACGTGCATAATACCCTTATTGTCCCCTATCCACATACCAAGTTTCATAAACCTAGCTTGGAAACTGTTTCAGTTATGTCAGGATGCAGATTTTTTGACGGACTGACGGACGGACGGACGGACTCTCTGACTTGACGTTGTGGGGTTTTCTTTTGTTCTTTCTTTTGTTTATAAAACCCCATAAGCAACATTTTGCACCCCGTAAGCAACGAAATGAATAGAATCAAAATATAGCCTATTATTTCACACCCCACAACTACAAGTGGGTGCGTACGGACTGACGGACGGCAAACCTATAGTCCCATCCAGTCAAAAACCGGTAGGGGTTAATAACGCATTCAGCAATTTCTTCCCAGAATTCTTGGCTGTAAAGATTTGAAACAGATTACCGAAACAACTGAAAGGTGTTTACAATCAAAACACACCTAACTCATTGTTCTGCGTGGTCCTCGAAACAAGCTATAGCACTGTGGACATACCACGTGACAAAATGCTGTGTGGGTGGGCTCAAAACGGGTGAAAATCGCTCGACTCAGGTAACATTTTTCCTTTTTATTTTCTTATTACTGGATGAATTTTCATGAAACAAAGACGAGAGCCGTCTCCTTGGCGAGATACACATTGTGTAGTTTCAAATATGTACCAAAATCCCTTTATTTTCTCAGAAAGTGCAACCGCACATTTCCAAAACTGAAAGCGTAATGCTGTGTTGGTGAGGAAAACATTTTAAAAATGCCAAAATGTGCGGTTCTTCACATTTTCTATTGATTATGTGGACAAACTATCGTGCGAGGCGTTGTATTTTATGTTTATACGACTAGAGAGACACTTGTTTTGTCAATGTATGCTTATATTCGAGACATTTTTTAAAAACAACAAAATGCTGTGTGTGTGAGCTATTTCAGAAATGCTGTGTGTGTGAGCAGTTTAAGAAACAATGCGTATAATGAATATATTTCTCCTCTCCCTCACTCGATATTAATTGGTAACATACACTCGGCAAAACTTATAAGTACACACGTCGTTTTTTCGCTATAACTTTTTTATTTTTTATTATTTTTTGCATGCAATTTTGTGTACATGGTATTGACTATCAAAGGACTGGATAAATACATTTTTTTCTTCAAAATTAAATACAGCGGTTCATTGAACCATGAAACGTCAAAACCGTAAAATGCCCGAAAATTGACGCGTATGTGCAAATTATTTTTATGTAAGATAAATTTGAATTTTAGATTTATTGTCAAATTAAAAAAACACAAATTCTAACACGATCTGCGGATTAATCCATTAGATATAGAGCAGACCTGGCCATGTTTTATTACCCCGATAAAACATGGTATCAAATTGGCTGTTACTATTTACGCCCCGTATCACGTGACATATTTATGAATGAATGAACGTAAACTTTATAGTAAATCTTCAACGAAACGCGATGACAAGGCAAGATGCACGGGTATCCAGTGTTACAGCTATGACGCATCTATTTTGTTAATATAATCACTGTGACCAAGTTTCATAAAGATGAGGTTGTCACGTAGTCCAGCGTGACTGTGTTGAATAAGTAACACTATTTCATATCGTATAAGTGGTTTAATAATTATAAGGTCGATTCATAAAGTTATATATACAGTTCCATAATTATCAATGTAGTACTTCGCTCACTATCAGGTTCGTAGCATAAGTCAACAATCAATTGTTAATAAATCTTCTAGCATAATGGCTAGGCTTATGGCCCAAGCTAACTCGCTTGTTAACGGCCGCCCGGACCTAACTAACACGTCTTAGTCCTGTCGCTGCCTCGACTCGACTCCCTAATTCTTACATTCTGGTATCGTATATTCACCAGCCCAGACATAGCCCAGACATATTAATTGGTTCAATTGCATCATACTATTGTATGTGCCCAAGGCTATAATTCTGATCATAATAGTGTATTGATAGTACTAGTTGACTGACCGATAGTAATGTTTGTATTATGCAATACAATCTAAATAACAGTATAGATGTCTGTCTCAGATATCACATGTGTGCATAATTATAATGGATGGTAGAAGCCCATTATGTTACAAGGTCAAAATTGTGACCTCTAATGACTACACAAGGTTTTCCCATGATTTGACCTTGTGACCTAGTTTTTGACCCCAGATGACCCAATATCGAACTTGACCTAGATTTTGTTAATATGATCATTGTGACCAAGTTTCATAATGATGAGGCCAAAATTGTGACCTCTAGTGTCTACACAAGTAAATTGTTGACGGACGGACGGACGACGGACGAAAAGTGATCACAAAAGCTCACTCTGTCACTATGTGACAGGTGAGCTAAAAATAAAAAATGTTACTGAGTCGAGCGATTTTCACCCATTTTGAGCCCACCCACACAGCATTTTGTCACGTGGTATGTCCACAGTGTATAGGCTAACCCTATATGGAGAAAATGTATCATGAGCGTTTCTTCATGTACTCAGTGTATAATGGTGTATATCACTAAAACTACATCAACTCAACTTCGCTACAAGTCTCATATTTTTTTGTTAATTATTGAGGGTTTTTTTCTTCGTTGTGTATTGAAATTAAACCAGTTTGGACCAGTCAATCTAGCATTTCCATTGATGATTTTCTATGCGAATTTTGTTCCGTAACAAGCTAGTTTGAATCCTAAACTGGTTTATAGAATAAGTACTGGTTAGTCTAGATAATAGGAAAGATACATAAATATACTCAGTACATTTATAAACGCACAATACAGATTTCCCCTCGGTTGGTTGACTCCCGTGAGAATATTTCGTAGCGACCAAATACACAGTGTATAAACGAGTCAACTTCTGGTTGTCGCAATAATGAGTACACGTTGAGTTGTATAGGATTGCAATAATGAGTACAGTGATTTGGTTTATACGCGGTGAAATACCCACCTGCAAAAATGCATTATACATTTGTGCAACAAGTATGCTGCATTTCAATCAGATCAATAGCTAT
Organism: Spisula solida; assembly: GCA_947247005.1. Classification (NCBI taxonomy): domain Eukaryota; kingdom Metazoa; phylum Mollusca; class Bivalvia; order Venerida; family Mactridae; genus Spisula; species Spisula solida. The sequence goes on along the minus strand of OX365960.1, from coordinate 5,127,192 downwards.
TTTAATACATTTTGTGACAGAATACAATGAGATAATACTTTACAAACATAGTGGATGACATAGAGTGTGTGTTTTTAAATGTACCTAGTATACATAAGTGCGAGTTAGATTCATGTGTTCTCCCATCCAATGTCAATAAGCACATGCATCATAGTAATTGACAAGGCACGATCATTAAGGATGTACACTGAATCAAATGCACAACTTCAAAGGTGTTCAGTCATGACGGTGAACAAGTATGCAAAGTATCAAAGCAATATGTCAATGAACATTGAATAAAATTTAGGTTGTTCCTAAACTTTAACATGGATTTCTTCGAAAAGGGCAGATCATTACAAAATGCTTGTAGAGTTACATTTGCCAGTGTAGCGGTTAGGGTCATGATTGTGAAGAATGCTAAGTATCAATAATTATGTCAATGCTCTTTGAGGATTGGATACAACTCAGGTTCATTTAGTATAAAAGTTTATTTTCAAATATCATTGGCCACCGGCCCAAAATATTCAACAATAAACGATAGTTACAACCAAGGCGTTTGTCTCAATATAAAATTTAACAAGAGATGTTTCTCAAACACGTAGACCCCATGACAGCCCAAAAGTCAGAAATGGTAACAGTCACAGTCACCTTGACCTACTGACCTCAAAATCAATAGGGGTCATCTACTCATGATTGATAACTAACCTCCATGTAAAGTTGTAGATGCTAGGAAAAAGCGTTCTTAAATTATTGAACGGAAACATTTGGTCGACCAACCGGCAGACATATGCAAAGCAATATACCACCTTATCATAGATGAAGGGCATACATATCGAAAGTTTTATCATTCTATTGAGTTTGACAACAACCATACACCACTAAACACAGAAGTAAAATTAATGTTACAATGATTTATTACATCATAGTATAACTCAACCAAGTTGACCTGTTCCTCTCACCTTGTATAAGCATACTATTAGCATTCATTTCTGATCTATATTCATCTTAGGCTTATATTCTTTAGAGATAAAGAAACGTTCATTTATTAAAATTACCGGTAAGACGCTTCGGACATTGATATATTATGTGCAAAAAGCAAATACATTTATAGGTGGAGAATGGCATACACCCCCTATAAATCATGAATCTGCCAATAAGAAGCTTGTAATATATTCAGGCATAAAGGTTCAGGATTAGGGCAATTTGTTCAAACTATACAGGTATTGTCAGGTGGAAAAATCAACAGGTGAAGGCCAAAAGAGACGAGGAGAGAAGGACCTTCAACAATGAGATCAAGACTTTTGGAGAAATTGAAAAATTGCGAAAGATAGAAAGCAATGGAAAACAAGTGTATAGGTACGTAAGTAAGTAGGTAGGTAGGTACTATACAGATATTATCTTAACAGGGTATAAATAAAGGATGAGAATGTCTTTATAAACACACAGCCTGTAGTATGACCTCTTCTGTAACATATTTTATATTTGTAAAATGACTAGATTTATTTATAATATCTTCAACTCTACAAAACCATGCATCAACGATCGGTTTACAATGTTCGTTCATACAATTTGGAAAACTAAATGAATACAATATAAACTCACTGTAACCAACCGTCTGATATGTCCCCAGTGTCTTACATTCACTAAAACTGACAGAAACTTTCACAGATTTAAGTTTTTCCATGGATAAACAGTTTCCTACTGATGAAGTGTTATACCAATATATGACAGGATAATTTAACAGTAAACCAAACAAACTTGAAACATTACAAAAATCCACTGAAAGTATGTAATGTTTCACAGCCGAATAATCCAGATTCTGTTGAATATCTTTAACAACAGTTTCTAGTTGGTTTACAATGACAGGATTTTCTATGACACAAGGCTGCTTTAATGATTCAGACACATCAATAAGTCGACGCTGTAAGTCCGCAACACAATCTAAATGCATAAATACGCCCACATTGATGACAAGATAATCCATTTCTATTTCCAACACGTTCAGGCTATTTGTTATCAGGTGTTCATGTTTAAGTTCTTTCACGAAATTCACCAACTGAGACGCAGTTATGACACCAATATCATACAGATAAGCTGGCTTAACTCCATCATCCACAGCTGTTATGTTCATCACCAAATTTTCGCAATGTTTCAAAATCTTGCGTCCAAGATGTTTTAATATGACAGTTTTCCAAGATTCCATGGCAACAAGTTTCAGTCATGCGCAGCCACAGAGCTAAAATACAAAATTGTAATCATCATTTAAGACATAATTAGACATACACTCAAACCTGTCAATTAAGTCCACCCATGGGAACAGCAATAAGTGTTCTATGTTGACAAGTGGTCTCTTTACAGCAGGTTAAATATAATTGAAAAAGGGCTGGTGGTAGATCTAATGTGTGCCAGGCCTAAGCAGGCAGGTTTTATAATGTTTACTGGTCTTTGATCACAAGAAGTATTTAACACTGGTTTGCCTGTATAGTTGATAACATGGCCTTACTATATAGCTTTTGTGTTATTAAAAGCTGATAAAAGAACAGTTAAAAAATTACTACAAAATTATGGGTTTCTTTTGTAAATTGACTTTAAAAATTTCTAAGCAAAGTCTTTGTTGAAGTTTTTTCTTGTTTCAATAAAGCAGATATAATCCAGCATACTATTACTAGCTTTGAAATAAACAATTCCAGGCTTTATTTTCTAGTTTTAGTAGGCTGTCAGGTGCAATTTAGTTTCTATGGCCAAAACTTATTCTAATACATGTACTGCACAGAAGCTTTTTTATAACAATGGCTATGTTTTGAATATTTGATCAAAAGTTTGTTCAAGATTTATTGAAGAAGCCCTTTGGACTGATAGTAGTGACCAATCGTGATGAATACCTCTGTCGGTGTGCCAGCCTAAATTATAAGAAATGCATACTAACTTTGAATCACTAGTTTGTAAAACAGGCTCTCATGTGCAATTATAAGGTCCGGCAAAAAATTATACTCTGAACACTACTAGCCTTTAGAGTATAATTTTTTACTGGATCCTAAAATCGCACCCAGAGCCTGTGGATTGTAATTAGCGAATAAAAGTTTTTTCCTGAATTTCCTGATTTGAAATATAGGCTGGCGTATTGGCCATTGACACGCATAGAAGGAGTTAAATCCTTTTTTTAGAAGTTTAATCAAAGAAAAGAGTATAAAGGTTATAATTTATTGTACAATATCATAATCTAAAGCATGGAATATTGTAATTAAGATTTAGTAAAAATATTCCCAAAGTATGATTTTTTTTAAATGGTATATTATTTCTATGAATGTTAATTCGACCGATGAAGCCATCTGTTTGAGTACTCGTACTGTAGACTAACCAATTAGCGTGTACCCTGACTATAACTGAAGAAGCAATCTTTGAAGAAAAAAGCCATACTTTACCTTGATTATACCTGCCAATTTATCTGAAATGCGCTTAAGTAGTCTCAAAAAAAAGTTTTTCCTTTGTATTACAAATGGCGTAATTTATTAAAGGGGAGTAATCGTAAAAATGGAATAAAGTCCGGGCGACTGCTAAACGAAGGTTTCCTACCGTACGCTCCGGGTATGACTACAAAACGAAAATTTATCGCCATTTTCTAAAGTTTTAATCACTCAAATAATTATTTTTATGTAGATAAAATTATTAGATGATAATGAAATTGATTAAGAAAAAAATGAAGCATTTTATCAAATATATTGAGATTAGATCGATAAACGCAAGATAGAAATTGCATCTGCGAGATTTCATAGCTGATAGTGATATACATTCATTTCATAGTATATAATTTATTTGTAATAAAATACTTTATGATATGTGTGTGTATACGGCGAAAACAAAGATATAATCTATTTATTATTGTGTTTAGTGTAAAAAAAACTCCTACAAAAAGGAGATTTACCTACGAATAGGAGTTGTGAAGTCACTGTGTAGCCATTATTTTAGACAATCAACTTTGGGACATAATTACATTACCCCTTTGTCACCCTTCGTAAGTAGGGGAGGGCCGATGAATCGAAATATCGATGCATTGCGATCCCGAGTGTCCCGATAGTATGGGTCGATAGTAAAAGTCTCGATCCAATAACTATCGTCTATAGTAAGCTCAACTATCGATAGTAACGATAGTTTCCTTTTTATAAATAAAGTTTATTATGCATTTGAAACAACTTCCGTTCTCGTTAAAATCTAATTTTAATTATTCCCGCTTTTGGTCCATGGATCAATTCACGGACGTAAAATTGTCAAATATTAATATTATGTCGTAATTATGTTGATTATAATGCTCTCATCATGTATACGCAATTTGGTGTTAATGTTACAGTTTAGTTTAAGAAGACCGTCTAATCTATTTGAAAAATTTGCCACGGGAACATAAAGAATACACACACGAATCATTGTTGGACCAAGTTACTAAATTATTATCAAAGACTTTGTACAAGTTACAAATTGCTTATACGATTATAGATTGTGATTAACCAAAACAAATAAAATGCTGCCCCTCGAATTTGTAATAATTAAATGAAAAATAATTAATAAAAATATGTTCCTATGCAATAACACCTTTATTAAGTAGTAATATTATTTAGTGATACTAATGAAATGCATGTTTCATTCTTAAATATGTTGTCCACAAGGACATATCTTATACAATGTGCTACTGCATCGAAAACTAACTTCAGTACATGTATACATTAAATGATTTTGTTGTTTTTAATATCAGGATATTAAAACTAAATTCACCAAATTTAGTTTTTAATGATTTTTTTATATTATGTGTATCAATAATTTAATTCAAATGGTGTACATTTATATTTCGAGTAATGGGATAAAATTACAGAAGGGACAGAAAATATTATAAAGATAAGGTAACAAAAATCAAACACCCAGGCCAGATTTGTGTTGCACAATTACATAATGATGGACAATAAACATCATAGATCCCCTATGATGGGAGAAAATGTTGTGTATATTGGTCCCAGATCAAGATAAGCCACCAAGATCACAGTGGGGTACTAATCAGTAATAATGTTGTCACCATCTGTCATCGAATGTACACTTTGATCAGTGTTTTACTCAAAATGTTTGACATTGATGAAAGGTTTGTGTTGCATATTATTAAGATCTAAAAATACATCATAAAAAGTATATGTTTATTTAAAAATAAACGTATTTAATGTGCCAGTATGAGGTGTATTGCTCAATTAAAATGGTTCCAAATATATAACTTTTTTTTACTTTTTAAAAAGTGCACACAATTTATTTTGAATTTATTACAAACGTAAAATGGACGGACTTCCCCCATACTTCATTTAATTATAGTACTTTTTAAGTATAACACAAATGTACTTCAATATACACGTAACAAGTAAGTATAAATTCACATTGTAAATCCAGTAGAACGACGGCGCTACGGATTTTAGTACAAAATATAAATAATGAAATGGCTCCGCATATTAAGTTTTCCTTAAATTATTTTATTTCTGGTTGGATATTCACGATTTTGATATCATATTAAAGCTAACGATATGTGGTAATAAGTAAACAATTATTGAAATCCATAATTTCTTCATGCTAGTTTAAACACGAGTCAATCGCGAATGGAAATTCATTCTTTTTGCACGGGATAGTTAGGTTCGGAAAAATGGCTCTCCTTTTAACTTTTGAACATTTTTTAAGGACGTTTGATAGGGTAATAAATTTTTTTAAATGATACCAAACAATAGGCACAATTATAGTTTAATATATACTGAAGCAATATGTGAAATAAACAAGGTATGTCGCGGTACTATTTAAGGGGTCACGGGCCCTTTTGCAACATCACTTTTAAAGAAAATGACCAATAATTCTGATATTTCGCAACGTATTCATTTTTGCATTAAAATCGATATTTTTTCTTGTTAAAATCATTGCCATGGGTTTCAAACCGTTTGTATGAACAAACAAATATTATTCAAACATTCCGATACACTTTTGGTATTGATAAGAAAATTCACAAATTTTTGACAAAACAAGAATTGTCAAAATTTCCGAAAAAATGACTTCTAAAAAAGACAAAAAAATACACAAAATCGGCCGTAGCTCAAAAACGACCTCGATGACCAATATATTTTGTATTGCTCTGTAATATTTGAAAAAGGTACTGGGACGTTTTCAATATTTTTGGGACGTTCTCTATATAAATAGGGACGTTTTCGATTGGGGACGTTTAACATGATACAAAAACCACGTATTAGTCGTTCTTACGATATCACAAGCACGTTGTTTTTTAAAAAATCAAAACACGTTATTTCTTTTTCGAATATCGACTGATCAAATCATTGAAAGGTATTATAAACAGCATTTTCTTGTCTAAAAGTATTGCTGGCTTAGAATGAGAAGGTCGTAAGTGCTCTGCAACCTGCATCACAAGGCGCTTCCACGGATTCATCCCATACCGAGACCAAACGTATCATTACATTACGTTAGATCTTCCGGGTTGCAAGTACATGCATGTAGCAGTTTTCAACGCGATTCTTTGTCGCTGTTTGGTGACCGATTATGAGCCCTAAAAAGCAATACAAAGTAAAGGCACACCACACATCAGCACATGGCTTCATTAATGCCTTTCCTATCATTGAAAACGAATGATTGCAAGAACACTAACCTCATTGATACATAAATTATTCCTGTTTCATTTCACTTCCAAATTTACTAAAATGTCCTTATTTACGCCATTGAAGTAGTCCAATTTTTAGTAGAATTAAAAGTAGAATTTTGATTAGACGAAAAATGGCTATATATTAAACTAATATCGGATCCGGACTAAAAATAGGCCTACATTTTTTTATAGTCCGTCAAGAACGACTACTCCGTACCGAATGATTATTTCGTCTAAGACAAATTTGTCAACTGTAGGTAACTTTCGTTTTTTAAAATCGCGGCAGATGTCAGACAAACATTTCATCTAATATTGGTTGTGTAAAGGTATGTTTAACGCTGTTTTTGGACTTTATGATTGAAATAAGCTTTACTGCGGTCGATTCAACTGTTTAACTTTAATCCCGAATGAGTCGTTCAATTTGGAAATAAAATTTTGCTATGGACACCTAAGTTCAAAACTATGAGACTCTATAGTACTGTGGAACGTACGTAGAGTCTTATTTATGGGACTACGAGCAGTGCTACCAATAGAATACGGCTTCTTAGCACTGCTAATCCGACAACTAAACGCTGCTACAGAGCAATTATGACCTCGAATTCAGCCATCGTTGTTGTTGTCCTCGTCGTGTAGTCATTCGCTTATTGACTAATCAGAATAATCAGGTATATGGGCACTTGATTTCTCTTAGCCTTATGCAGTAAAAAATCATATATGTGTAGTGATTTATGAGCCAGTAGCCCGGTTTAATAGCTTAGTTGGTAGAGCTCCTGACTTGCAAACAGGGGGTCGTTGGTTCGAGTCCTGCACTGGGTAGATACTTTTTCTCCTCAAATTACAATATATGCCAAACTATAAAACTAGCTCGCTTAAAACTAACAAATAGAAAATTAACGAGCATTTGTGGGGAATTAAGATTATTTTGCTAGTAAACGACTAATATTATTTTGCTAGTAAACGACAAAAAAACACAAGTGACAGCTATTTAGGCTTGTTTAACTATTTGTATAATGTTAATCAGAGAATTCTGGTAAAGTACAGATGAAAGTCTTTAGTAAGGGTGTAACGATATGCTGTTGAATGGTATATCAAATTTGTTTGGTCTTGATACGGTTCACCGTACAACGATGGTATGGCTACAATACGGCCTCTACATATTCTTATTTCTCTAGTTAAAATGACTTTTAGTTTTAAATAGTGAAATAATGCAAAATGAGTGTTCAAACTTTTAAAACTATTTTTGGTGAATGGGTATTTCTTAATATAAATTCATTCTTAAACAATAAATTTTATTTAGTATTAATAGATAGTTTACATCATGCACTTTCAAAAGATTATTATCTTTTTATCACTGTAAAATCTAGACAATGAGGGTCTACAGAAAATGACTGCTCAACATAACTCGTGACAGTTTTATTATTGCTGATCATGAGAGTTTATTATTATTGATAATTGTTTCTTTCCTGGTTCAAATAGTTTCATTTTCATACAATAATAAGTGTTTTAAATAACTAAATATATGACTATCTGTTACACCCTTCATATCATTCCTGCATATTGTCTGCCATGAAGTATATGGTACCTATATAAGAATACATGTTCATATCACAGTATCAGTGGTCTAGTGGTAAGGGCTACTGACTACTGATCTGAAGGTTTTGGGTTCGATTCCTACTCCAGCCAGGTTAAAAACAGAAATGCTTTTCAGTGTTTCCCACTAAAATCACTAACAGTCTTTTGGACGAGACGTTAAGCGAGGTCCCGTGTATGATGCTTTACATCGGCACGTAAAAGAACCAAGGATGCTTCTGGAACTGGGGCATCTTCTGTATCATGCACTATCCCCCAAGAACTAAAGTGATTAACCTCTTCATATGGATTCCGGTGGCGAAGGTAAATTAAAGCAAATAAACAAATAAACACAGTATCAGAAGTCCCAGTAAAATGTAGTGAGATATTAAGAATAATAAGATACATTTAACTTAATTTAGGAAACTGTCATTGTGACATTCGTTTTAGTCTGACTTCATTCTACTCAGTGAACTTACTTTGTGTTAATTCTAGGACTTAGTAAAGTTATTTAATAGTTAACTTTGTGGCTTATGATACTTGTTTGGAGAAATACATATTAAATAAACTGATCAATTATTACAATAAATAATACTCTTCAAACGGAATTACGGCTTTAGTTATGAATTCACTCCACTACTTTACACGTGGAACATGAATCAATGCTGTGGCCATTGTATTATCGGATGCGGACGATAGTATGCGAGTTGTTATAATGAGGTGATATTAAGTATCATTTGATTGGCGTTATTAATCTATCGAATGAGGGGACGTCACCCATTTTTCTTGATAAACTCCCGAGTGCGTCATCACTTAAGCAATAATGCATTTGTTATCGTCAAACCTGAAACTCGCGATGACTACGGCAGTCATTTATTTATGCTGAATGACTAAAGTCTGTATCGGGACCATAGGTATCCGGACTGAAAATACGACGGACAAAAACTTGGAACTCCTTGATAGCTCATACAATGAATATATTAATTTTGCTTTAAAAATAACTTTAGACGGAAGCATGATAAATGACTAAGTGAAACTAAATATGACAGTTGAAGGCTAACCTGGGGCTCTTGTTGGCAATCATGAAAAGTCTTTTTTCATTACCTTCAATTAAGACCTTAATTGGGTAAAAATACTGACTGATGCATGTAATACATGGGGATCTGATTTTGTTTAGGAAAAAAACATTTTCCTTGGAGAAAAGGTCTTATAAAGCCTCTGCTTGATTATAAGGGAAAAAAGCCTGGGATGTAATACAGTTTAATCGTAATGCATTGAAATGGTTTTGACTACCCTAGCAAAGTGCTAAGAAATGATATTCTAAGTTCAATCGAGTATCTGACACCGTGTACAGTATGTTATTTACACATTTACAATATTACGCAAAAGAGGCTGCATTTTCTTGAAACCTTAGTCAGATTACAGAAATTGTTAATGATTATTTAGGTTACTATTTAGACCTGCATGGACAACTACGTCACATGAGAGGCCTATGGCCCTTTGGCTCCTCTAGTTTTGCATTATTATGCATGTCTCCTAAATAACTTTCTATGAAGTTGGACACAGAAATGGGATTTTCAGCAAAGCAATCAACGTTTAGTACTTTACTAAAATGCACAATCTTGTAGGAAAAGGAATAAAGTGTGTGATTAATAGGGTTGACCAAAATGTAACAATTTTTATGTGAAACTTTTTAAGTTTAATATTTGTTACAAAGTAAATAGTATACTAACTATATGGATTTAACCAAACTGTTATTAAAAAGTTTCTATTATTATTTTCTGTTGAAAATGATGCTTGTGGTAATGGAAGTTGTTTATACTAATTTATTTAAGGTTGATTGTGAAACAAGTTTTTCAATATTAATCACTCTCGATACCCCATTCCTGATGTTATCCATCGCCACGAGGGTATGAGAGAAGAGAAGCAAGTTTCCCTTTTATGCTGAGCGTCTAGCAAGGGAATTTCTAGTACCATTTTTATTGTCGAGCCCGCTTGCGGTGAGCGAGACTTAGTCGCCACTTTTGGTGTATGTGCGTCCGTGCGTGCGTCTGTGCGTCCGTCCGATTTTGTCCGGACCATAAGTTTGTCATGCTTTGACCAATGTTGCTTATATTTGGCACGAATGTTCACCTCCATGAGGAGGAGTGTCATGCCCAACCCCCAGGTTCCTATCTCAAAGGTCAAGGTCACAGTTGGAGGTCAAATTGAAGCTTGTCCGGACCATAACTTTGTCATGCTTTGACCAATGTTGCTTATATTTAGCATGCATGTTCACCTCCATAAGGAGGAGTGTCATGCCCAACCACCAAGTTCCTATCTCAAAGGTCAAGGTCACAGTTGGAGGTCAAAGGTCAAATTGAAGCTTGTCCGGACCATAACTTTGTCATGCTTTGACCAATGTTGCTTATATTTAGCATGAATGTTCACCTCCATAAGGAGGAGTGTCATGCCCAACCACCAGGTTCCTATCTCAAAGGTCAAGGTCACAGTTGGAGGTCAAAGGTCAAATTGAAGCTTGTCCCGACCATAACTTTGTCATGCTTTGACCAATGTTGCTTATATTTGGCATGAATGTTCACCTCCATGAGGGGGAGTGTCATGCCCAGCCCCCAGGTTCCTATCTCAAAGGTCAAGGTCACAGTTGGAGGTCAAAGGTCAAATTGAAGCTTGTCCGGACCATAACTTTGTCATGCTTTGACCAATGTTGCTTATATTTGGCATGAATGTTAACCTCCAGTAGGCGGAGTGCCATGCCCAACCCTCAGGTTCCTATCTCAAAGGTCAAGGTCACAGTTGGAGGTCAAAGGTCAAATTGAAGCTTGTCCGGACCATAACTTTGTCATACATTGACCAATCTTTCTTATATTTGGCATGAATGTTAACCTCCAGTAGGCGGAGTGCCATGCCCAACCCTCAGGTTCCTATCTCAAAGGTCAAGGTCAGTGTTGGAGGTCAAAGGTCAAACTGAAGGCTAATTAAAGTTGTAGCCATTTTTCAACGTGCGCCGAGACTCCACATAATTTGCCCGTGGGCACGAATTTCTAGTTTTGTCTTTGGTATGACGCGGCCAGGGATCGAACCAGAGAGCTCCGGCACTTGAAGCGAATGCTCAACCACTATAATTTTGAGGAGGCGGAAGTTGTAATATACATAAACAAGTACATTTATCTGAGAAAAAAATGTTAATTTGAATAATATTCATTTCAGGGAACCATGAGTTCAGATTCTGGTGAAGAAGTCTCTGTTGATATGAGAAGGGGAGTATCTGGTAAGTGAAAAAATTCTCAAATGAGGGGTGGTACAGCTTAGATAATTTGACATGATCCTGGCCTTTATACATGAATGTATTACAAGGTTCTTGCGTTGAATGTATAAATTTCCTCGATCAAATCATGCAATATCAGTCTTTTAGATTTGTGTTGTTCTTATATTACAGGCGTCTTTGTGATACTTTCAGCCTATGAAAACATACAACTGGGGTTATAAATATATGGTAGACAATATTAATTATTATTAGTGAGTCAATTGTGCTATTATAAGGTTGAGAGTCGTGTCAAATTCTATGGAGTATACAGTGGACGAGTGGATAACGCTCTTGACCACTGATTGATAGGTCTCTGGTTCAATTCAGGACAGGGGCACTTTGTTGTTTATGAATCACTTTTAAGTGCTTCCCACCCAGCTGGTTAGTTACCCAGAGGTAGTCTCATGTGTATCAGTGCTATACACAGAACTTTGTCGGTGCTAAACAGTATAATACACTTACAAAATATAGAGAACTTAGGAGTCTACAGAAAGAGCTAGGGTATCCCACCCATGTATCTAACCTCTGTCTATTCTACTTGCTTTCCATTCAGTAACAAACAGGACCTCATTGGAAATAAGTGCTTACACTTTAAAGTTTTATAGATTATCCTTGACCAAAACGTCTTACCAATAACACTGTTCTTTAATATTTCGCCTTACAGGCTTTATAAAAAATTACAAAGATATGAAACATTTGTCCCTAAATTTGACTTTATTCTGAGATTTAATCAAAACGTCTTAATAATAACAATTACCACAACGACCACAGAACTTACCAAATGGCCAGTTTTCGCCCTCAGTTTCTTACTGTCTAGTTAAGCTTTCAATATGGGATGGGTGTTTTGGCATCAAGTCTTCCTTCTCAGCTCAAGGTATTATTTCTAGTTAGGTAACAATTCATTGTCATCATTCTTAAAAAATAGCCAAGCTCAGAGTCTTCCATTCTAAATCTGATCTGATTCGTGGGTATTAAATTTCGTCGATTTTGATAAAAATCAATTTTCGTGTGGTCGTAAATTCGTGGATGACAAAACATGGAAGGGTAAAACCATTTTTATGTATTTGGGAGTTCGATAAATTGTGTGCATTAGATTTCGTGGTCGAGTTTAACAACGAAATCAACGAAAATTCAATTCCCTTGAAAAATAATTATTTTACAGTATATTCTGACCACCATACGATAGCTGATGTAAAATACTGTATTATTGATATGTTTTGTTGTTTGATAGACAATTGGAATAATTCAATGATTACAAAACTGACTGAGGCAGTGCAGCAGCAGCTATCATCGTCTGTGTACAACCAAGCCTATAATGAGGTCAACATAGATTGGGAATCAGTGGGTGAGAGTGTTGGTCAGGAAGCCGAGAAGTGCCACGCAAAGTGGACATCTATGTTACAATGTGCAAGTATTATTGTTTCTCACTGATGTTTTATAGCTAATGCTATTCAGGGGTTCCATTTGACTCAAGAGTAGGGGTTTTGACCCTTGAAATTTCCAAAAAGCCACATTTTGACCCTCAAGGTTTTGGTTTGAAGGGTCTTTTTCTCTTAAAATCATGGGTATTTTGCCTATTAAATGGTTAAATTTAGTCAAAAGTATCAAAATGACCCTTCAGATTCAGAAGCTAGTGGAACCCCTGGCTATTTATGCTACTAGTATCTTTTATACATATCCTGGTATGTGGTTAAGAGTAATTTCAGTGTTTGAAATGAGGAAAAAAACACCATGAAACACCTGTCTAGCTGCGTAAGACACAAAGACTGAAAAACGGGTAAAACTTGAACTGAAAATCTAATCAACAACAGAAACAAATATCTGTTGACAAAATGCCATCAGTTTAAAGGTACAGGGGTCCTACAATTCTGGAATAATCTGGAAATCCGGATTTGCTGCATTAGAAGGAATGACAGAATGACTATTTTCTGTACAAAAAGTTATTTGATAAAAAAATTAACAAAGTTATGGTCATCTGAAGTTCATTATTGAAATTTTTAAAGTAAAACAATGTTTGACACCTAGTTAAGGTGTAGGGATTTGTGTTAATGGCGCCCGAAACAGACTAGCGACTCAATTACAGGATTGGGCTTTATTCCTCAGTGGGACCCCTGAATGTATTAAACTGCTTTCAGAAGAAAATGTGTCCCTCTTAATCAGATTTAATCTGCTATATCGATTGAGCTCAAGAACTAAATGACGTCTGCTCCATAGCTCTAACTCAACTACATTTGTGGGGACTGGGACCAGGGGCCATCAGATAGGGGAATCCCGTTGTTTGAAGAAAAAGGGAATTTTGTTGTTTATAAATATCATTTCTATCTTGTTAATAATACATATTTACTGTACAAAAAGCCAATTTCAAGCTATTACAACGTCTACAACAACTGCTGAAGGGCACTTACAAATGAAGAAGCTCTTCATTGGCTTCCCATAAAAAATTGGTGAAATGTGAGCCCTGTGCTCTCACTTCAATGACTCAATTGTCTTTCCAGAGCTACAGATAAGCTGCGTATTGGGGTAATTACCCAATTAATTTTCTTAGAAACCCAATAGATTTTGAGAGGAGGGGGTAAGAAAAAGCAAATAGAAAATGATGTTGTGATAGTGAAAAATAGTACATAAAAGACCAATTACCCAATTAGTTTTATTAAATACCCAATTAAAATTTGTCAAAACCCAAATAAAATTGAAACTTGGGGGTAAAATACCCAATTGCCTAAAACGTTATCTGTTCCTCTGTCTTTCACTAAAGTCTTGCAGGCTTCGCGAAAACTTTAAAAACCTGTCAGTCATTCGGACTGACAGAAACAAAAAAATTGTCAGTCCGAACGAACATTTGTCAGTCCGAAAAAATGCAGAGAGATGTATAGATAATGCATGTTCTTCTTAAATTATTCAGTGGTAAATTATTTAGAAATGCATTGTTAGCTTTAACACACAGTTAACAAGTGTTTTCAAATAGGCCTAATTAGATAGTTTGCCTTTTCACAATGGGCTCATTCAGCCCATTCAATGAGCATATATCAGACAGGACTTTCTGTCAAGAGAAATGTTATTTTCATTTTACCATTTAATATCAAACATCTTTAAACTAAATCACGTTTTTTCGTGTTAAAAAGCCCCCTCCGAAATTGTCAAAATAAAAATATATTCAGAAAAAAAATCGCGAACATTCCGGATTCCGTACCGTGTACTACGGGTTTTATCCGCATCCAAAAAATAATCAGTTTTCGCGACCTTCATTTCGCTGAATTATTTTACATACCTTATGTTACCTTATGTAGCTTCTGCACGCAGCACTGATGGGTGCTCTGTATGCAGCTCTTCGTTATTCTGATAGTACACAATACGTTTAACTTCCGGTGATAGTTTATAATCCGCCTTAAAATCAAAACGTAGAGGATGGGATTTCCAGTAGTTGTCTAGCCTATTTTCGAACTGATGAATGTCCTTTGAAATAATGATGTGTTCTGGAAGACTGTTCCATAAATCTACAACTCTAACTGTAAAGCTATTAAGTCTCAAGTCCTTATTGCATCTTACTTTTTCTAGCTTCAGGCTATTCCCTCTAGTAATTGAGATGTCACTAAGTTTGAAAATATCTCCAGTAACTTTGTCGTCATAAATTCCTTTCAATATTTTGAATGTTTCAATCATATCCCCTCTCATCCTACGGTATTTCAATGTTGGAAGTTTCAGTTTACGCAATCTCTCTTCATATGTTAAATCTTTCATAGTTGGTAGCATTTTAGACGCTCTTCTTTGAACATTTTCAATAGCTTCAATGTCTTTTTTCTTATATGGAGACCATACACTACTTGCATATTCTAAATTTGGTCTGACCAGAGATTTGAATAAAAGTTTAAACATGCTATTATCCATGTAAGTAAATGACCTTCTCATAAGTCCAGCTATCTGGTTAGCTTTATTTATTTGTAGTTGAATATGTTTATAAAAATTCAGATGGTTGTCTATAGTTACACCTAGGTCCTTTTCAAAATCAACTGATTCCAGGGATGTAATTTCCCCATTATAAGTATTCATATGATATTTATTGTCAGTTGGACAACTGTTCTTGTTGTGAATGGATAACATCTTGCACTTTTCAGGATGAAATTTAAGCAACCATTTTGAACTCCAATCAAATAAGCTATTCAAATCATTTTGTATAATAGATACATCCCTTTCAGAGGTTATCTGTCTATATAATTTGGTATCATCTGCGAACAAGTAGACATTTGAGTCAACACATTCCGGAAGGTCATTTATAAATATGACAAATAATACTGGTCCGCATTTTGATGATTTCGGAGGGATATCTTATTGAATCTCGACGAGGATTTACGAAAATACATTCGTGTTACATTCTTTACAATAATCTTCAACTACGATGTGGGAATATTGCCGTCCAGACTTAAAATCTCCGTCGGACCAACGGTCTGACATTCAGTCTAATTTTGCCGGACCAAAGCATTTTTTGTCGGTCAGGACCGACGGACCGATGGTTTTCGCGATGCCTGGTCTTGTAGTGGAGGGAGACATACCGCTAATCAGTAATGCTTTGTACTGGTACTAAGTCTAGTTGGGCATATTGTCAGGAATTTTATGTTTGGAGTTAAGCTGGAGTTATGACCCCTTGTGAGAAACATACATTTTTGTGTCAAAATTATTCTAGTTTCAACTTTGGACATAATAATGAATGAACTTCACTTACAGATCCGAACCTTTCGCACTATGCCGGAGATTCTTCTAGATATGCAAACACAATATGCAGTAAGTATGTTTGATATATGTTTGACATTTAACTGAAATGTAATTAAGTGGAATGCAAACATTAAAAACATAAAGGATGTTAAATATTCTGGGAAGTTATCAATTACGGCAAATATAGCAGACATATTGCAACCGCAGGAAAAATCGTGTATAGAGTTTGTTAGAAAATGTTTATCTGTGAAGTTCAATAAAAATGTCTAGAATAGATGGGAAATAGTCTAAGGAACACTTAGCCAGTGTACAGTCTCTCTACCTTAACCAGTGCACCGTACACTCTCTCTACCTTAACTAGTGTACAGGACACTCTCTCTACCTTAACCAGTGTACAGGACACTCTCTCTACCTTAACCAGTGTACAGGACACTCTCTCTACCTTAACCAGTGCACAGGACACTCTCTCTACCTTAACCAGTGCACAGGACACTCTCTCTACCTTAACCAGTGTACAGGACTCTCTCTACCTTAACCAGTGCACAGGACACACTCTCTACCTTAACCAGTGTACAAGACACTCTCTACCTTAACCAGTGCACAGGACACACTCTCTACCTTAACCAGTGTACAGGACACTCTCTCTACCTTGACAATTTCGGGAATTTCGCCTTGTTCGAAGGCCTAGGGGATTGAATACAATACTAAAATTTAAAAAAATCATGATACTGTTAAGTTCTCATTTACAGCCTGTTTAAATGGTTTAATTTGCATTTAGAAAGGGTTTTGACTTGGAATCTCTAGATTCCCGATCAAAACCTTGAAAAACTCCAAACATCTAAAATTCTGTTAGCAACTTACTTGAGAGACCCTGAAAAATATTTTTGTCTCATGTAACTTCTTTTAAGCTTATTTATGATATGATTTTCTTGTAGAAAAAAGACATAAGAAAAGCGAATATTAACAACCGGGCAAATGTGAAGGCTTGGTAAGTATATTAAGATGTACATTGAAGTTGTATATCAGTGGGGTTTTTTTGGGGCTAACATATATGGAGATATTGCGCTCCTTTCCCCTCTCTGCAGAGTATATATTTTTCCCTAAATATTTCTAAATTTTCCCCTTGGAGTCTTGCTTAATTTTTTTCCATGTACATGTAAATAAAGTAAATAGTGTTGATAAATTAATGCAGAACGGATTGAAATGGTATGTTTTGACCTCCCATGTTTAAAATACCAACAATAAACAATCATACTAGACATTTAAGGAGAATTTAACAATTAGTGAAAACTCTCCTTTCAGCTTTTCTGCACATTAATTTCCCCCTCCGAGTGAATTCTTTCCCCCCAAAAGTCAAAAGAAACACTGTATAATATAATGATAATTAGGCTAGACATAAAAATATATGTGGTTCAGGTAACATATTCAAACAATGTTTTTAGAAGCGTATAACATACATCAGCGGTCACAATTTAGTAAATTTATGCAACTAAAAGCATCTCTGCCACTAGCCATATGTTATCGCATCTATATAGGAAATAAAGTGTGTCAAAAGTGTGGTACCTGCTCAAAATAAATAAAAATGCTAGGGTCAGAGCAAAAAAAGAGGGTAGACCCACATATATTATTTTTATGCCCCCGTATCGATAGATCGGGAGGCATATAGTGATTCACCTGTCCGTTCGTCCATCCGTCCGTCCGTTCGTCCGTCCTGGTTAACCCAAATTGACCGTTTCTTCTAGCATTAATATGGCTGGCTACAAAGCTTTCATACTTGTATGGATGTTGTATATGAACACTCTCCACACGCCTGTATCACCTGACCCCATTTTGACCTTCACCTTGACCTAATTTTGGACTTCAACTTATTTATGGACAAGGCTTCCACAGGGGGCATAAGCGTTTATTGAACGCAGTCTTGTTTAGCCTTATGTAATATTCTCATTAGTGTATTAATTACATTAGTTCAGTCCCCCGAGAGGGATTTATTGCTAATGTTGCTCAGTCGGCGAAATAAGCAGGTGTCCTGATTGCATGGACAACCAATTTTTGCATCAGGCAACCATTTTCAGAAGATAAAATATCCTGTGAAATCAAGTGTTGCCAACATGCCGAAAATTGATTTTGTGCGAAATTGATTTCACAAAGTTTGTCTGCTTTTGACCTCCTTAGCTATTGGTCTGATTTCTTTGAAACTACACATAAATAGTTTGTACCAAGCCTAGTCGTGGATATTGTCAAGAATTTTAGGTAGGAAAATTTGTGCCCTTTGTCAGTTTGTGGGAGACGTACGTTTTTGTGTCTAGTCCTAAATTTTATATTGCAGGGCAATGGCACCAGTTTCAAGTAAACCAAAGTAAGTAAGATGAATATGAAGATGAATCGACTGTTATATAACCATGGGACATTAATTTTTATCACACAAATACCATGATTTTCCATGTGACAACAAATGACGTAACAATGGTCTTCAACACATGCAACGCATGACGTCACCAGCTTCTCAGTGCGAAATTGTAAAGCCGATTTAAACGTAACGTCATCGGTTTAACTTTGTTATATGTTTGACATTGTTTAGACTCTGTAATGCGATAAAAAGAGTCTGTCACTTGTTGTCTTTGGGACTTTATCACTGGACCATGGTTAACTTAGTAATATATGTGAGTAAGAGTCAACCTCAATAAATTATTAATGCAGGCCCTACTCAGGGGCAGAAAGCGCTGTGGTACCCCAGCGCCTTAAAGCTAGAATCAGCTTTCCCTCAGCTCCTTAAATCCAAGAATGGTGTTTTTGAATCAGTATGGGTGTTAATATTTTGGTCTGTATTGTGTTACTTGAGTGATTATGGCATGTGTTGTGTGATAAAGTTCTTAAATTAGCCTTTAAATTAAGTATAATTATGCAATTATCATGCTGGATTCAGCTTGTCTGTCTGTCTGTGCGTAAACGCATTCTTGTGGACGCAACATCTCCTACAGTTTTGGCAGGATTTCGCTCAAACTTTCACAGATGAACAACCTCAACATATAGATGTGCATGAAGAAAGGAATTTGCGCTGCGTTCAATTTTGGCAGAATTATGGCCCTTTGCCGGCGGGGGTATATCAGTCTGCCGAATGGCGACAGCTCTAGTTCACATTTGATGTTGGGGTAGGGTTTCACATGTGTTTGCTGTTCTATTGTAGAGTGAAGAAAGACACAAACCCTGATCATCCAAAGAAACCAGGGTAAGTATTAAATTTCTACAGTCCCTATAAAATGAGCTGACAGTAACTATCGAATAATTATTGACATGAATTCAGGGCTTTTTTTCGCTGAATTGTGAAGAGGCCCCCAAAGCCCTTTTGTTTTGTGAAAATTTAGCGCGAAATTTCTCAAAATTGCGAAAGAGTAGGCGCGGAAACTTTTCAAATTGTGAAAAACTTAATGCAATAAATCATCAAATTTTGTAATAAAATATTTCAGATTTTAGCTCAATTTTTGTCAACTTTTCCCAAGCATGCATGTATCAATGATATATTACTTCATATCAAGTCCAGTACAGGAATATATCATTGTTAATATGTGGTTTGTTTGTTTGGTGCTTTGTGGTGAAGTTGATTTTACAAAAACCATGACGCCAATTCTAGTTGTGAAGGGGCCTTTCGGGTTTGTGAAAGGGGCCTCAGTATAGAAATTGTGACGGGGCCTTATATATTATTATTATTATATAGGCCACTCGTATATAGTGAAAAAAAGCTCTGGAATTCTTAAGCCAGCATGGTGAGAATTGATTGGTTAAATTATTTCTAATTTATTAAAGTGCTGATTGAATGAAAGAGACATAATATTATTGTTAGAGGAGGCTACATTTTGTATAATTTTCCTAAACTTGGTCAGAATGATTGCTTCTATGACATTGTTCCTTTCCCGATAACTCAAACCATCCCAATTTGAGTTAAATCTCATCTCAAATATTGTTTTGTGTATTTGAGTTAAAAGCCATAGCTTGAAGCTGGACTCAAAATTGGCCTCACAAAACAGGAACATTATTCTGGGATCATTACAGTGAAACTTCCAGCACACATGTATGCTACCTTAGGTGGTCGGAGTTGTGGCCTAACACAATAGAAATCTATTGAATTTTTACCATAATGACTTAATTATTTTGTTCTTTAAGTGGTCAACACTTTGATCTTAAGCAATGTAAAGACCACCTACGGTAGCGTTTATGTGGGAGCATCCGAGCAAAATCTTCATATTTGTGTCAAATTCAGGTCCTGATTGAGAAAAATCCTAATTTGAGTTGAGATGCTTCCTGCGATCAGGTTCAGTGTTATTAGTCTCCTATTCCTATTTCAGTGCCAGTGGTTACTCCTTATTTTGTCGTGAAGTTATGCCACAACTCAAAGGTATTGTTGGTATGAACAAATTTCTAAAAGTCAGTGAGATGTGGAAGGAGGTGTCTGACAATGAAAAGGCTCAGTACAACGAGAAATCAGCTAGGGTACGAATGATCTGTTATCAGGAATCTAATTTGGTAAAATTTTCCCAATCAAAATAGTATGTTGTATGCCCCTGCAAAATATTTGGGAGGCATATAGATTTGCCCTTGTTTCCTCTGTAAAAAATACCCTCTCAACAAAATTGACAAGCTGAGTAATCTATGAGAAGCCCTTTGCTGTAAAAAAAATATGCCGTTTCGTTTTATTCTTGCATAAACATATGTTCTGGAAAACCTGTAGTAATGAAATTCTCTTTTTATTTTAGGAAAAACATATATACTTAGAAGAAGTTAAAGAGTATGCTGAAGATCACCCAGACGACCAGAAGATACAGGATATACTGGCCGAAATAACAAGGGTACGATAGTAATATTGAACAACACTAGATAATTTATCCGTCATTCGACAGACAAGTCCAGGAGATTTTGGTACAGTCTGCCGTTTTTCAATTCGGAATCGATCTGACTTAATGGCCTTAATCCACCATTGTCAATAATCAAAAATGGTGTCGTTAAACAGCTATGACAATGCACAAACATATCAAAAAATAAATTAACTGGGGTCAAACACACAAGAGTATAAAGAAACTGAAAAACACATACTTTCCTTGAAAAATGGATGAAATATCATAGCTGTTAAACACAAGTTCAAAAAAAAAATTGTTACCGTATTTGTAGGTCCGGCAGTTTTGCTTTTGGTCTAGCAGTTTGTCGACGGTCAGACAATTTGTTGTATCAATAGATATGTCTTGTTCCTAGATAATGGAATAGGCCCGATGGGTCTTCCTTTAGCCGTAATAAGTGTATGAAATTATGGAATAGGATGGGCACATGTATTTCTTCAATCTTACAGCTTATAGTCTCTGGCTGTTAGATTGGATATTGGTGAATTCCAAATTTAGGATAGATAGTCAATATTTGTTTCTCATGTATCTCCAAAGTATTCCTGGTTTGGTAATACACGCATACAAGATTGTTTGACATGTTCTGTGCCTGGGGGTGTTCCATAAATTTTCAGTATTAAAGCTACAAACTTTGTTTTGCTTGAGAAAACCTTGTTTTCATAGTTGTTTCACATTTCTTGGACATGGAATATTAGTTGGAACTTAATGCTTTCAGGTTCCAAAGAAGAGAGCAAAATCTCCGCAGAAAAAAAAAGACACCACGCTTAAAGTAAGTCAAGCAACTATAGATAGGTACAGTATGGCAACATTGAGTCGGCAGGCATGAATATTCTATGTTTATCCATCATGTTGTCAGATTTGTGAAAGAGCGAGCTTTTGTTATCACCTTTCGTTTGTTGTTTGTCCAGAAATTATTGGGTGGAGTTGAAATCGCTTCGTTATGATAAAAAGCCATATGCTGTGGATAAAAGTGATATAACAAGAATTCTATAAGATGTAATTATGCACCCCATCTTTGATGGAGGGTATAATGCTTCGTACTTGTCTGTCGGTAGACCAAATGGCTTCCGTTCAATAAATGAAGAACATTTTGTCCTAGGATCTTCAAACGTATTTGGCTAGGCCAATAAGGGGCTTATAAATATTCTTTAAAAAAAATTGAATTCTGACAAGAACTGTGGTTGCTATGGCTATATAAACATCGAAAATAATTTAAAGGTCATGGCTTCAAACCAGTACGGTACCTTTACCAAACCGGTACCTGTATGGCTAGCAATTCTTAGTGATTTGTTATGTTAAAATTGAATGTTGTGTGTTTCAGCAGGAGAACGGTGAAGCCTCCGCTACATACAGCGAGGATGAACAAGACAGTTCATTATTATCACCGAGGAAGAAACTGGTAAGTGAATGGAAATGTTTTGCGTCCGCTTATGTGTTCCATCTTTGTCATGGCTGTTCCAGACTTGATGGTTCCTCGTTTTGTTGCATGTTGGGCATTCTTTGTTTATGTTTTCTGTGCTTGGCTGGTTAAGTTGAGTGCAGTCTCCATGTCTGACTTAATGTTATCTTTTTGATGATGCCCCAAGTGGTCGCAAACTGCGTGATTGTACTTAGGTTTTTAGTATTTCCTTAAAGATTCTATTATTGTGAGTGTTTGTGCTCCAGGTTTTCTGATATAAATTCTGACTATTGTTATAGTAATAAGGTTTCAGGGTTGTCAATATTCCTGATTTATCCTGATATGATATGATTTCTGACCAAAATAAAAGTTATTTGATGAAAATATCTTAAGAGATGGCAAAGTTGTGGTCAAATATATCTGCTCAGAAGGTAGTTCGTTAATAAAAAGTTTTAATAACTGAGTTATATACGGAAACAATGAGGGTTAAGGCCTCTATTTTGGCAAAAATGCTCGGCCGCATATGATTTTCAGGATTTTAAATTTGGCTCTGTTGACACCCCTGAAGGTTTTAAAAATATGTTTGTTTGGAGTATAACATCATACCCTAAAATTTTGATGAGACCCAGCATGTTTATAAAGATGTATTCAAGAATAATCCGGAAATCTTTTTGGGGTAGAGCATGTTTAAGCCTAATGATGAAGTCTTGAACTTTGTACTTTTCAGAAATTCAGTTCAAAAATGTTCAGTCCAAAGAAAGCGACAAAAAAGACCCGCACGGGTGAAAGTGTTTATGTGGAAATGAAATTAGAAAATTATCAAGCAGAACACCCGGAAAGAGATGTTGACTATTTAGTAGAAAAACTGAAAAGAAAATTTGCAAAATTATCAGACTCGAAGAAGGTAAGTTCGTTGGTCAGAGAAAGTGTGACTTTGTATATGTACATTATCTCTTCAGTTCCAGAATAATTCAGAAAAACATTTTCTGCTCTTGAAAAAATTAACTTTTCTACAGAAAATAAAAGTTATTTGATGAAAATATTTGAAGTATTGACATAGTTATGGTCATTAGAAATTTTGTCCGCTGCATTTAACTATAAAACAATGTTTGAAACAAGAGTTTTTGGTAAAGTGATATGTGCTAAAGGCAAACGAAACAGACTTGTGCCTTGTTTTCAGGAGTGGGCATTATGCCTCAGTAGGACCCCTGATCAAGTGCATATTATCGAAGGTCAGTCTCAAAAAGGTTTGCCGTCTGTCAGTCTTTCTGTCCAAAATCTGGATTCTGACAAAAATCGTGGTTGCCATGGCATTTTAATCATTGACAATAGTTCAAAGGGTCATTGCTTTAAATTGGTCTGGAACTTCTGTATTGCTTGCAATTCTTAGTGACTTGTTATTATGCCCCCCCCCCCCCATCTTTGATGAGGGGTATATTGCTTTGCACATGTCACTCGGTCAGTCTGTCTTTTAAAATGGTTTCAGTTCAATAACTCAAAAACACATTGACCTAGGATTTTCAAACTAAACATGGATGTTGGTCAGCAACAGTAGATGACCCCTATTGATTTTGAGGTCAAAGGTCAAGGTCACTGCAACCTTTACCATTTCTGACAACTTGGCTGCCATGGGGCCATACATGTTTTACAAACATCTCTTGTTGCTTATGGTATAGGTAGTTCGGAGGCTGGGGTACTAATGCTACTGCATTGTCATTAGAACTGATACCATGAATTAACAATTTGATAAAACAATGCTCTATGGGGAGCTTACAATGCTCCATGGGAGTTTAAACTCAAGCCTTGTAGTTGTAGTGAGTTGCTTTAGGATCTGTCATACATTATCATTGATGACTCATTAGGTAGATGTGTAATGAAATTGATTTTGTGTTTTCAGGAGAAGTATGAAGACATGGCCATGGAAGACAAATGATTTTGTCCGTCCTTGCGTTATCCATCCATGCCGTCAAACATATACTTAGGTGGCTACTTTTTATGGACCAACCAGTTAAAATATTTAAAACGAAAGTAGAATTTTGGTTTATGTGGCTAAAATTAGACACATAACTACCTTCATTGTGTAAAGTAGCCACATAAAACCGTTCTACAAGAAAGTCTTGTCTGTTCGTCACACTTTTGTCCGGGCCAAAACTTGAACAGTATTTCAGATATCAATTTGAAACTTCAGAGGAGAATAGATCTCATTGAGGGGAAGTGCAGTGCACAAGAACCATAACCCTTCAATGTATATGTTTTGAGTTATTCCCCTTTGTATCTTTTCATACTAAATTCTTGTTGGGGCCATAACTCATGCAGTATAAGAGATATCAATTTGAAACTTAAAAGGTGAATAGATCTCTTGAGGACAGCTCATGTTGTTTGTAAAAAACCCACAAAGATAATGAAAAAGATATACATATCTGTATGTTTCTACAGATACAGGAAGTGAAATTTTGATTTGTTAATAAATCAGTTTTAGCTGTACATTAGTCTGTTGGGCATACTTTTATCTTTAAAGTTGATTTAATGTATTCATTGAAAGTATTTTAGAATATTTGATGTATACTCAGAGCTACAGATGAGCTGCCTATTTGCGTAATTACGCAATTAATTTTCATAAAAACGTAATTATTTTTAAATGAGTGCGTACAAAAACGCAAATAAAATACGAATAACGTAAACACTTTTAAAACACGAGCGTAAAAACGTAAACAAAAGCCAATATTTACATATTTACGCAATTTCCAATTCCGTAGACTGGTTGATTATTTCAATTCGGAACGCTTCGTACAGAACCGTGTTGGTAAAGCTAGTGCTCTCCATTCCGTTCATTTCGGTAAATAGTCAATATATTAAACCAGTCTATGATTTGAAATGTGTAAACCCCGTTCGCCATAATTTCTGGTTTCGTTTTCAACCATGGCTGCTTGCGGCAGGACAAATCGGCCACAACCGACACAAATTATGACTTTGTATAGTTCCTTTTCTTCTGGTTCCGATGATGGCGAAGTAGTTTGCAAGCAAACAATAGATGAAGTAATTAGTAATTCAACTATACTGCCACAGGCCTGTGTAGAAAGTATTTTAAACGAAATATCGATGGTTACAAATTGGTATCGTCAAAACCAAAAAACGTGACTATTCTTCTGTAAGCAAATTAAGGATTGGATGACCAAGTTTCGCTTGTTACAGGTCTTTTGTGGGTGGGTTACTTCCAATATCGAAGAATGTTATGTTTAAAAAATACAATGTTCGTCAATAAAAATTATTACCCAATTGATTTGAACTTAGGGGGTAAACAAGTTTTGGTACCCAATTGTAATGTCAAAATACCCAATTAGAAAACAAATCGGGGGGTAATTACCCAATTACACCAAAAGCTTATCTGTAGCTCTGAATACTTCTTAGTACCCTGGGAAGCCATTGGTATTAATGTATTCATTGAAAGTATTTTAGAATATTTGATGTATACTTCTTAGTACCTTGGGTAGCCATTGGTATATAGGGCATATTTTATCTTTAAAGTTGATTTAATGTTTTCATTGAAAGTATTTTAGAATATTTGATGTATACTTCTTAGTACCTTGGGAAGCCATTGGTATATAGAAGAATGTTTTTAACTTTCTGTGTGAACAAAGCGGGTATAAGGCAGCAATTATGTGTTCATTTATTGTATAGTTTTGGCATCATTGTGTTCACTTTTCATTGTATGTAATCATTCTTTACATGTCTGTATATCAGGGATGTTGATATTCCTGATTTGTCTGGAATTTTAGATTTATCTATCCTAAAAGAACTTATATTTTTTTTAACAAAGTTGTTTAATGAAAATATTTCAAGAAATAGCCTAGTTATGGTCAATTTATCTGCACTGAAGGATTGTCTTTAGTACAAACTGAGTTATATGGAAACAATGTGGTTGAAAGTCTCTTGTTTGGCAAAAATGGTCTGTCATCTTTGATGAGGGGGTATATTGCTTTGCACATGTCGGTCTGTTGGCGGTAGACCAAATGGTTTCTGTTCAATAACTCAAGAACCCTTTGTCCTAGCATCTTTAAACTTTGTTTTGAGGTTGGTCATCAACAGTAGATGACCCCTATTGATTTTGAGGTCAAAGGTCAAGGTCACCCCGTCTTTACCATTTCTGACTATTGGGCTGTCATGGGGGCATACATGTTTTACAAACATCTCTTGTTGTACATTTATTTGTTCTTCTTGAGGTCTTGTTGAATTCCTACTGTAAAAGTTACCTATTTTACCAATCCCTACTTGTACATCAGGTCCTGGGCCGGTATTCACCAAGCCTCTTAGGGGATAACTTAATATTTTGACTTAAGTTACCGGTATAACATTGCGCTGTACATATTTCCCAACAAAAAACGATGAATAACCCATGTTTCTTTGTGATTATTGTAGCTCTTTATATATTAATGCTTTGTAAAAAGTTTTGCAAAAAATTGATAATCTTGATTAACCTGTTTAGCTAATACATTTAAGGAAATTTTAAGATTTTCCTTAATATGCTAACTGAATACCACCCCTGGGTACTGTTTTATCAAAGCACTTACGGAAATCGTAAACTTACGATCAAATTTAAATTCTTTTTAATAATTTTACAACTATAAATTGTGGTAAATGGAGCTGCAATACTAACCAAGATTTAGTTAATGAACATCTGCAAACAATATCCGTCTCCAATTTGCAGTTGTTTAAGAATTATATAGAATTTAAATTTGAACGTAAGTTTATGATTTCCGTAAGTGCTTTGATAAGACAGTACCATGGACACCAGAATAGCTGGACAGTTGGATGTCCTGAAAGGCATCTTCAAGATAGAAGACATTTCTCCATTTGATATTTTGAACTATTTTCCCATTTCTCAATTTTATGTTTTCCCATGTAATTCTTAACATTTGTTAATGCTCACTAAATGAGCCAAGTTGTTGATGTGCATTAAAACACCATCAAATTACATTGTAATACACAAATATGTGCAGGGATGCCTCGAGTAAAATCTCTGTTGATATAATAATTTCCAACAAGGAGATAGATGTCAACTTTCTGATACAGAATGCATCAATCACTGTTGAGATTGACATAATTCTGATATGAAAATTTGGGTATAGTTCAATTTGGGCTTATTTTTTTCTGGACTTCTGTTTATTAATTCATTTATACTGTACATAGGATTTTAAAAGTAATTTTGGATTATTCCATAATGTTGTAAATTTATTTTACCCCACCCACATATATAATCTTCCTTACTACCCTTGATCTGTAAATGAAATGTTCCAAATGCAACAAATGGAATAGTTCATAGAGGAATGTAAGGTGTGCCAGGTATATGCAATACATTGTTTTCTTGCATATATACCTGTTGCAGTATGGTGTTCATATGTCACCGTGGTGATTTCTGTGTCACTGTGGTAATCCCTATGCTATGCCAGTGAATATTGTTAATGAAATGGTTTCAAATTGTTTTGTTATATTCTTACATTTCTGTGTTTATTGCACACTTGTTGTTTTACACCTCACCACCTGTTATTGTTGATGCTCTGTCTGACTGCAAGTTGCTTTAAAGTTCAGGGGTCCTACAGTTGAGGAAACAGTTCTGGAATAATCCAGAAATCTGGATTTGCTGCAATAGAAAGAATTAACTTTTCGGAACTTAAGAAAAAATATTTGATGAAAAAAGTATTTACTAAGTTATGGTCATTTGAAATTTCATCAGCTGAATTTTAACGATAGAAATATGTTTGAAAATGTTCTGTGTAGGGATGTATGCTAATGGCACCTGAAATAGACATGCATCTTATTTTCAGGATTGGGCATTATCCCTCAGTAGGACCCCTAAAAGTAATCCAGATAACCATGAAAATATTAATGATTAAATTTTGAAGAATGTTGAAGGAGAAAATTCTTATCGAAATTTGCTTGAAATGTGGTTTTTCATTGCAACTGTATGTCAAAACATGTTGCCATGTAAGCACTTGTTTATATACCGGTACAGTAAAAAAATTCGAGGGAGTTGATTTTGCTCTCGACCACGAAGTCTAATCCCCACGATTAATCAACCTCTCAAATGTCGAACATGGGTTTATCCTTTCATGTTTTGTGATCCACAAATTGACAATCCCACGAAAATGCATTTTTATCAAAATGATTTTACAATAGCTTTGGTGGTGTATTTTCCGCCGAAATTTCATAAGATCTGCTGGTACTCAGACATTTTGGAGCATGTTTTAATAGTTACTCTTGCACCTTTGTGAATTATCTCTTGGTATAAGAACCCATTGTACTGTAAACATGTTATGACTTCTGTGTATTTTGTACTCGTCATCATTTTATAGAAACACAAGAGTAATGTTGTATTGACAAAGTTACGTGAGAATAACTCTCTTTGCCAGAGATTTTTGTATGTTTTACAACTGATATGCTAAACAACATTGCATTATAACTTTCTTATACGGTTCTTGAAGGAGCAAAACATACACTGGATACGGTGGTCGTTTTTGAACAATTTCATATTTTCACTTCAAGGGGAATATATTACCCAACAATAGTTACTCCTTTAATTGGTTTAGTTTAAAAACTGGGACTCTAGTTGTTAGAGCTAGTTCAATGTATTTGTTATTACCACAGGACCTCTAGACGTCCTTTCAATGTGTTTGTTATTACCACAGGATCTCTAGACGTCCTGATTGTGGTGTGTATAGTTTGTTGATGATATAACACTAGCCCTGTTTACAAATATAAATTAACGATCAAAAACATTTCCGACGTCGATTTATGTTAGATCTCATGCATAATCGCTTTTAATGTATGCACTCATTCAATGTACACTGATAAAAAGGGGCCAGTCTACTGTACAGTGTTAATATTATCCATTTTATCGAAAATATTTATATACAAGGCTACGAGTTATCTCCTGCAGTCTATAATACATAATGAGCAATCGTGGTTCATTATCATTTTATGGTCCTTTTGTTTAAAATCTCTATTGTGTTTATATATGACATAAACTTATGTTGAATTTGAAATACATTATTAGTGATATCTTTGTCTTCAATTGTTACTTAATGGTTCTCTTTTACTCAAATCACCTAGGTACTGTTTTACAAAAGCACTTACAGAAATCATAAACTTACGTCCAAATTTAAAATCTTTCTAATTTATTAATAAGTACTGTTACAAATTGTGATAAAGGGATTTTCAGTATTAACAATTATTTAGTTGACAAACTCTTAAAAACTGTATCTGTCCTTGATTTGTAGTCGTAACATAACTCTTACAAACTGTATCTGTCCTTGATTTGTAGTCGTAATATATTGTAAGGAAATGAACTTTGATCATAAGTTTTAGATTTCCGTGAGTGCTTTGATAAAACATTTCCCAGTATAACAAATAGTAACCTATTTTCGAGGGCCGCTTTCAGCAATTCAGCTGTTCCACCACCATTTGACATTTAACCTCCCCGTGGTCATTGGGCTACCTAAGGCAACCTGAGTGAGAGTCTCCCTGGGGAGATTATTTCTCTCCTACTTTGTGTGCAGCCAACATCGAGATACGCAGCCCCAGGAATATCGAAACATGTTCAGACACCGCCCTCAGAGGTATCAATTCACTCATAGGTTCAATTTGAATGCAAAACATTTGAAATAGTCCAAATCTGAGTAAATATACTGTGGGTCTCATAAAACGTAGGTTGCAGCTTAAAAGATCAAATGTCCGCTAGATTGTAGATTCAATGACCCAAGTTTAACATCTGAATTTGATAAGGGTCTACAAATTTTCTTCTTTTTATGCCCCCCTATCGATAGATGGGGAGGCATATAGTGATTCACCTGTCCGTTCGTTCGTCCGTCCGTCCTGGTTAACCCAAATTGACAGTTTCTTCTAGCATTATTATGGCTTGCTACAAAGCTTCCATACTTGCATGGATGTTGTATATGAATACTCTCCACACGCCTGTATCACCTGACTTCATTTTGATCTTCACCTTGACCTAATTTTGGACTTAGACTTATTGAAGGGCCAAGTTCTTGGTTAACCCAAATTGACCGTTTCTTCTAGCATTAATATGGCTTGCTACAAAGCGTTCATACTTGCATGGATGTTGTATATGAACACTCTCTACACGCCTGTATCACCTGACCCCATTTTGACCTTCACCGTGACCTAATTTTGGACTTATACTTATTGAAGGGTCAAATTCCTGGTTAACCCAAATTAACCTTCCTTCTAGCATTTTTATGGCTTGCTACAAAGCTTCCATACTTGCATGGGTGTTGTATATGAACACTCTCCACACACCTGTATCATTTGACACCATTTCGACCTTCACCTTGACCTAACTTAAGTGTCTAATTCTTAGTTAAACCAAATTTACAGTTTTGTTTTACATCATGTCCATCATGGCGTTGCCTTAAAACTTGGCATACTTGTTTACCATCATAAGCCCCTTACATTATCAAAGCCATGTAACACTATCCAACATTATTACAGAACTATGGCCCCTGATTGACTTAGATTTTTATGGGCAAGGCTACCATGGGGGCATAAGCGTTTATTGAACGCAGTCTTGTTTTTAAATATTTTGAGAATTGATAACAGATGGTTGAAAATTTGCTGATAAGCCCAACTTCATCAATATGTTTGTGCTGCATTCAAGTGATAACATAATGCAGTTCTTTTCTTGGCATTTTGGGTCTTGCCCAATATAAGAATGAAAATTGAACAAATAATTCTAGTTATCTTTGCCACTTCCGTCCCTGCCAAAAGGGCTTATCAGTCACCTGGAAAACGACGCCATGTGTGTCAAATGCAACTCACGAATGTTAAATAATTTAGACTGTTATAACAGACTTAAGTTTTTGATTTAGAGGTTTATAGTTTTAAAACACCATTCGTTTTCTGCAAAAATCGGACTATGTGTTGCTCTATTAAATTGGCATCTCACTGAGACCAGAAACAATTAATATATATGAGGGTTGTCCGGAAAGTTTTGAGACTGTCTATTCCTCAAAAAGTATCCTTACAAATCGTTAAGTAGACTAGTATACAGCTGCATTTATTTACTATTCATGGGTCCTCTGTGTAAAATTAAAATGATATTAGTTGATACTTTGCAATGGAATCGTTGCCTAGACAACACATACAGCGCTTTACGTCCGAGCATGTCATACTTGGAAGTGTTTCACAAATCAAAATTAACTGGCCATCTGAATATTTGGCACCAAAATGTACAGTTAAACGCCGAGACATCAAAAGAACATAGGCTGCATCACTGCTCAATTTTCGCATCAAAATTGCCCGATCGGGCAAGTTATTAGGGGAATCACCGAATTGCCCGATCGGGCAAATTCCTTCACTGTTTATCTTACCTGGACAAACTCCAACGATGTTATCGTGAACAAACTCCAACGATGTTATCGTGAACAAACGATGTTATCATGATAAAACTGTAGTTTTTCCAAGGTGGTAACATCTGGTAGGTTTGCACCATATGATTGACACAAAGCTACGCCAGTTGTTGGAAGTCGCCAGAAAAATCAAACACCCTGGATTACAAATATACTATTTAAGTTATTCCCGCTAGTATACTAGGGAAAATGTTCTGAAACCTTTGTTGCAGGACCAATATTGCTGAAATTCAATTTCGATTTATATATGCTTTTATTTATCATCGCCACCGGGCGAGGCCCCAGTCGACGCTTGTCACTATATTTGAAGAGGGGAGGGGGTGGGTAGTGCATGATACAGAAGATGTCCCGCTTCTAGAAGCATCCCTGGTTCTTTTTACGTGCCTGGTATAAAGCACCATACACGGAACCTCCGAAAAACTGTAAGTAAGATTTTAGTAATGTTAGGTGGAAAACACTGAAAAGCATTTCTGTTTTTGATCCGGTTGAAGGCGGGATCGAACCCACAAATTCGGTCAGATGATAGATTGGACTATTAGCCTACAAAAACAAAAGTAGTGTGTAAAAATGATGATGTTTTGCATGATGTGCATTTGTAGCCTTTTGCAAGATTGTCGATGCCCTTTGTGACATTCTATTCACAACACAAGTTTTCGACGAGGAAACATTTGACATCACTCATACTTTGGCAAATCATAATGCTTCAAACGCACACGTGTGCGTCACAGAAATGCATCTTGCCAATTGTCATAGGAAACCACGTTCGTTCAGACTTCGGTCTATAATATTTAACGCACAGTGGTGGATCAATTTGAAATAGATGCTGGCCTACCCATATGTAACTGTATCATTAATAAATATTAAACAAACACAATTTATTTATTAAATTTGTAGTATCTTAGAAAGGTTTATAACACGTGAAATTGACCACACAGTCGCTGAGATGCAATTTGTTTTTAATAAACGATTCATTAATACCTGTAAGGTATTATTTTAAATAGTATTACATAATCAGAAACTACAGAGCTTCGTCTTTCATTTTATATCAATATTTTAAAAACCAACCATTAAATAAGAAAATAAACCCTTAGGGCGTGAAATCACTTCTATTGAATGCACCTCCGTGATTGACTGGTCACCGTGGTATACATTTCATGGTATAACTTTTTAACTAGTTGAGCAATGTCGGTGGGAGTTTGCACGGAGGAAGTTCTAACAATATTGTCTATGAATGTAATTACTTTATGAAGATATCGAAAGCCAATTCTTGTTTTTGCTACCATAAAAATCTAACCACTATAGTACAAATGCACCTTTCTAAGACAACATACGAGGTGTGTCCAAAAAGTTCGTAGACATCCCATTATAGCATAAAAACGGTGATTTTGCCCATACGTTAACGGGACGAAAACCATGCGTAAACATAAAGATTCACGCGAGAACGCGCTGTTAACGTCCAGTTTTACGTATGCTCATTTCAGGGCCTCACCGACGAAAATAAACGATTTTACAGCGTCTTATGAACTGCAATTCCCATTTTATTTGTAACTACTAATTAATTTTCTATAAGATTTATATAATAAATTTAAGCAGACCCGCATTATCCATGTTTTTTGGTATTTGCCGATCCCGGAAGTCGATGCTCATAACAAAAACTGTTATGACGTAACGTTTGTTTTCGCGACGTTACGTTTGTTTACGTGACGTCGCCACAAAATCTCCCCCGCCAAAATGTAATTATTTCGAAATACAAACGCATAAATTGATGTTTTGTATGCTATAATAGCGTTTACGCATGCTTTTTCGTGCTATAACATCTGCAGAGTCCCTGGCGGGCTTGGGCCCCAACCGTCCCTCGGGACTCTGCAGATGTTATAGCACGAAAAAGCATGCGTTAACCCTACAATGTAAAAGATAGCCGGCGTCATAACTTATTATTTTTCACCAGACTTCTATACTTTATTACAAAAGTTATATATGATGTAGTAATTTGACAGAATCTCCTATAAAAATAAAACAATATATGACATTTTATAGACTCTATATCACGGTTTTGCTAAGTGGCGCAGCTCAAGTTAGTTAGTTAGTATGTTTGATAAAATGTCATGGCAATTGCGTTATTTTGGTGCGAATGCATTGTTGTTTGTCAACGTGTCACGGGGTTGTGTTGACGTCGCGTTCGTTAAATATCATTTCTCGTACATTTTATAAAAGTGTATAGAGTAACCTGTGACCCTACTTCCATGTTTACCCGAAAAGTAAGCTCCAAAACACCAAGCCGATATTATAGAGGTGACACAACAATACTTATTTTCAATACAAAATGTAGCATTTCACGCTCAAACTTTGACAGACACATCATTTGGATGGAAAACAAATTAAAATGGGCCTTAGAAACTATTATAGTTTATAATTATGGACTATCCATATCAGACTTCGAAACTTTCTTGAACTTAATGAACTAAAGAATTCTTTAAAGATTTCTGAGACAAGCAGATTTACGATGTATCTATACGAGCTTGAAATCATGGCCAGATCCACGAATTGAAGAGAATTCCCTAATGATATTAATATCATTATTAATAATTATATGCAAAGTTCCGCTAATAAGACTTCTTTGATTATTTTGAAATCATGCAGATTTTTGCCAGTTTAAGGTCCCAAAGTATTAAATTTAAAACAAAAAAAAATCTCATTGAAATCAGACTCTAACATTTGCTCCATTTCTTTACGCTGTTTAACCTATATCAGCGTAGAGTAGTGAAGCGTAATATGGGTCTGATTTTAATGAGATTGAACAACAGCCTTAGGTTATATGTGCACGTTTAGAATGCGGTTTACACGAGCATAAACTTCAACAAGTTGTACTTTAAGTCTTATGAATATAATTCCAAACTCTTTTGAAACGTCCCTCAATCATAAATTGGGTCCTCAACCTCTTTGCTGTTGACAATGGCCAAACTTAATGAAATTATATACCATTACATGAATTATATTCAGCGCAATGATTCAACTGGAACTACTTGCCTTTCATTTTGCTGTCACGTGACAATGGCCAAACTTAATGACATCATGCACATGAATTATATTCAGAGCAACGATTCAAGAGGAATTATTTCATTTCAGTTATAATCTTTTTCAGCAGCAAAAATTTATAAACCACTTTTTAGAACGAGAATTATAACAAAAGTTCGTGTTATTAGATTACAGAGAGTGCATTCTAATTATAATTAAATAATGAATTAAAATATTACCAAATGTGATAATACAGAGGAGTTGGTGAGCACATTCCATGGCTCTCCGGTGATCTTAAATCCACAACTTCAAAACTTGAACCCCCACATAAATGATATTTATTATTTCGTTTCAAATATTAAAAAAAAATCGATTGAATAAATATACCGCTAAGCGTCATTGATAATTGTTTAATTAAAGTGTAACAACTTGAATTTGAAATCAACATAGAACGCAGTTGCCGGCAGCAGACGTCACATTGTGTTGTTAAAAATTGTCTTATTACAATGTAATTTATAGTATACAAACTATACATGTATATTGGCTTATGCTTATTGGCAGCTATCAAAAAACAGTTAGGCCCAGTTGTTTTCTTATTGTTCAATCTATTTTTCAGGACTAGTACAATTTATATGTATTTCACAAAATTTTAATTCTCCTTTTTTAAGAAAATGGACAAAGGTGTCAACATGCTACTGGTGCAATTACAGTGGTATCTATTTACCTATATTAAAGAGAACAAATGCTTAATCGGTATAACGCAATTGGGGGTTAAATAATTAAGATTTTTGTCGTTTGTGAAATCAATACACATTGTGCATCGTTTTTCATTATTTGTGTTCACAGAATATTCTTGTTTTATAATCAGTATTAAATCAATCATGATTCCGGACGGAATTAGCCTAAACTTGTTAATCAGATCAGATCAGATCAGATCAGATCAGATCAGATCAGATCAGATCAGATCAGAACAGTAACTGTATTTGCGTAAGTTCACAGATTACAAAGTAATAACATTTGAAAAAATATTCATAGATTCTATTGCAGTCATAGAGACCGGACAGGTATTCACGCGTGACAGAGATGTGATCCCGTCAGAAAGTTTTTGAACTGACGTATTGACGTCGCCGAGTGCACCGTACAACTAGAAATGATAGGCCCTATTATTTCAATCGTACTTACAAATGTTACGTCTATTTTGTTCTCCGAACCGTTTTCCTCATTAAATTATGTGAGGATGAAATATGTGCGCCGTGTATATTTCGTTAACAGTATGTAATTTACTATTTCGTCATTAAAACCAATACCTTTATAATATTTGACAGACCTTCGTATATTGCATAAATGCATCGTTTGTGTAAACTCAAGTAATTGTTTTGCTTTTTTTCTAGACTATTTGTTCATCGAGACGCATCTTCTGAGCTTATTGTTTGTGCCATTGTAATCAACAGTTTTCGCAAGGTGTGTAAGCCATTTAGACTGGTACCGCTTGTATCATTAACCGACATGGTCCACAATATTTTGACAGCCCTTTGTAATCACCAGAGACAAACGGAAATGGTCGAGCTTTCACTATTATTTACAGATTGTGGAAAAAATGACGCCACTGTCAAAAATTGTTGGTCTTATAGTATAAGAAAAAACTCGATTAATCTGGTAAGTCACTTGTTTACATAACAGTGAGTATATACAATGTACACATTGCGATTTCTCTTATCAATGTCTTATTTTTATAGATATTACATGTATATATATAAAATCCCTAACACAGTTAAGAGTATCGTCACATAGATTAGAAATAGAAGCTGGGCGATGGCATAAACCTGATAAAATACCTTTCCATGATAGAAAATGTCAAGTATGTAACGTCATTGAAGATGAATTTCACGTTCTATTTGAATATCCTCTATACTATAATTTACGTAAACAATACCTAAAACAGTACTACCGAAGAAATTACAATGTACCTAAATTTATCGAATTGTTAATTTCAGAAAATACCACTGTTCTCAAAAACCTCTCAATGTTTATTTATAAGTCTTTTGATTTAAGAAACAGGAGATACTTATTATGAGTAACATTATCTTCTCCTCACTTCAAAGCACATATTTATGAAAATACATAATTATACATGTTTTAAATGATTTGATGTGCAAAATTAGAGATACAAGTACTGTTAATATCAATGATTCTATAATTTTTGAAGATTTGTATTTTCACTGTACATAATGTCACCAATGTTTATATATGAGTGTGTTTGTGACATATGTATGCGTGCGTGTATGTGCGTGTGTGTGCTTGCATGTATGATGTGTGCGTGTGTGACAGTATGTGAGTATATCTAATTTATTACACTATGTATTGTTGTAAACTCATGGGCATAATGTCTAATGTTTTGGAAATAAACCATAATGGATAAGGGTGTGGCTTAGTGAATAACGCATTGGTTTTCACTGCCTTTTTCTCAAATTAGAATTTTTGAAACAATAAAAATTACATTGTTATGATTGTTATGTTTTCACACTTGTAAGTGACAGACCTGATTAAACGAACTATAGTTGTTAGGCACATTTGCCTATTACTACCAAAGGGATTCGACCCGATAAAATATCTTTCACATCTATACTATGAATACATAAGACAGGGGTCTTTCTTTATGACTGGCCCTCATATACCCAACTCAACATTATGTCCAATATTTTAAACAAGCCGAATACAATCATTTAATTTGTACTGCACACTTCAAGACAATATAATATTATACATAAAAAATACAACTTTTATCAATACACGTACACAATGTCGCCTGTGTCAAGCATAGAATGTTCACAAAATGCGTAAAACCCGGTTTGACGACATAACCCTGCACAGACAGAAACTAAAAAACGGCCTTCGATAAAGAAGAGAAATCATTATTTACACACAATCTCAGGATATTAGTACGACGACATGATAGTGGGACATATTTTTTGCAACTTACCGCCACCTATATGTTTCTGTTCCGCTTAAATAGACGATAATCCGAGTTCAGGGAGAACTGATATTCAATTTCTAATATTTACATTCATTTCGACCATTGTAGTATCACGTGACGAATCATGTGACAATATAGAAAATGATTGGTGTTCGGGTAATACCAAGCAACTCTTCGGCCAATCAAATTACTCGTAACAAAAGCCGTGCTGTCACTGTCAAAATGGCAAAAGTCGGCGAATTGTTTTCAGTCAATGTTGTTGAATTGCTGCTTTCGTCTAGCTAAGCTGTACAGAAACGGACGAGTGTGGGTGAGTTAATCCAAATATGTTCCTCTACCAAATCGTCATACTAATTCCCTGAGATCGTGTGTAAATAACGATTTCTCTTCTTTATCGAAGGCCGTTTTCTAGTTTCTGTCTGTGCAGGGTTATGTCGTCAAACCTGGTTTTACGCATTTTGTGAACATTCTATGCTCGACACAGGCGACATTGTGTACGTGTATTGATAAAAGTTGTATTTTTTATGTATAATATTATATTGTCTTGAAGTGTGCAGTACAAATTAAATGATTGTATTCGGCTTGTTTAAAATATTGGACATAATGTTGAGTTGGGTATAAGAGGGCCAGTCATAAAGAAAGACCCCTGTCTTATGTGTTCATAGTATAGATGTGAAAGATATTTTTATCGGGTCGAATCCCTTTGATTACTACCCTTGTAAACAAACGATGTACAGGGATAAAAAAATCGATTCATTCATATGTTAAGTGTCCATCATGGCATCGCTAGACATTCACCAATCACATGTTGGTGAATACATTTGGAGAACAGTTATCAAGTGTTAATGTTTTACGCTTCGTGTATTATCTTCTCACACAAAATCTGATGTTCAGCTCGGCTACAAACATGATCATCTAACTTGTAATACATGTTGTCAAACCCGTTAAACTCCACCGAGTGTATACAGTTCTGTTCCGCCTCTTTTAAAGGACGATCTGGAGCCCAGAGACCGGGACTTCTAGGTACTACGTCACCATCGTACGTCTTGTAATCCAAGTCCGTAGCCGTGTTAGTTCCAGAAACCCAGAAATTGTGTCCATACACGTCTGGAAAATAGCCAAGCACCATAGTAATAATAAATGTACATGTATTATATAATTGTTGTGTTAATTAGTTATGAACCTTTGTCTTACTTCACGTAGCAAATGATAACTTGTTAACATGAGACGGAAATAACTCAAGATGCTACAGAAAAAGAACGATCGAAGCATGATCCATTATTTGAACAAGTGCATGTCGGGTGACAATTGCGTTGCGTGAAGTTTGCAAGACATGGGACATTGAACATTGATTATTTTGAATGTAGTTCTTCCAGCGCGACATTGAACATTTAAATTTTAAAATATTGTAATTGAAAAAAAAACATTGAACATTCAAACATCTGACACGTAGTTCTACCAACGCGACATTGAACATTCAAATTTTTTAATGTAGTTCTTCCAGCGCGATATTAAATTTTTTTGAATGTTTAAATAGTGGGGAAAATTAAACATTCAAATTATTGAATGTAGTTCTATCAGTGCTACATTGGACATTCAACTGTAATATACTTGGCAACTTTTCTAAGTCCTCACTTATATTTTTGATGATAACTTTGTCAACCTTGTATATATCTCAATGAAATTTGGCTATAATATGCGTGTGTTATCGTTTTGCAGAATCACCAACACTTCGATTTCGATATATAGTTATTGAATGAAAACAATCTTAACATAACAACTAAAGAAGGTAAAAGTCACCAATACAGATTTTGATATCTTGGATGACCACCATGAAGTCTGATTTTTTCTGCTAGCAGTCACAGACGAGACTCGGAAGCATTGCTGAACGAATATACTCGTTGAATTTTACTGTCTAAACTCAAAGTGGTATCACGTCTCCGCAGTAGCCCGATGTATCGTCATAACGTCACTTCAAATTGACAAACGCTCTGGCAACCTGCATTTTACGACAGACAAACAATACATTTACCTTTAACTTAACGCTTGTAGACATGTATATGTTGTAAATCAATCAGACAGTGATGTTTTAGGTAATTGTTCTGACTTGTCGACAGAAAATGCACATTGCACCGTACCGACGTCACGTCATCTGTTTTCTGACATCGTCGGACGCATAACCATGGTATTAAAATTGATTTCTAAATGTTCGTACGTGGCGAGTCTTTGTGCATAATTCTTAAGTGTTTGGAACAAATTCCGGGGATGTGTAACTGAACGGAGGCAGAAAAACGCAAAACGCATGTGCGTCTAACAACGGCAAACCACGTGTCATACGCCCAGTTTGTGACATGGATTAGTTTGTCTGCCGCATACAAATATCACTTGAGCAATATGGTTGCGTCACTGTTTATAATAATAAAAAAGTTATCAATAAATGAAAATGAGGACTTAAAAAGGTTGTTAAGTATAGTTAGCATACATTAAACACAACTTTTATCAATACCTGTACACAATTCTTACTGACATGAAGTGTAAAGTAAAAATTAATTGATTGCATTCGTCCCGTTAAATATATTTCTCCTCTTACCAATTATCAATTTTTGCTGTTAGACACACGTGCATATGTTTATAGATTAACTTTAATATGTGTTAATTTATTGAATTACATGTATACATCATTTTCTAATTTTGAACATACTATATATACTATATATGCATGTTATGAACATTGTTTCTTTATTGTGTTCTGACACCACCATTGACATGCTATGTTTATATTTGTATATAATTATGTTTGTAGAATGATAGGCTAATAGCCTTTTTTCTGAATAAAAGCTATCTATCCATATTAGATATAATGTTGAGTTGGGTATTCGAGGGCCGCAGTTGTAAAGTATTAAAAATACATGTCTACTAAATACAAAATGT
The DNA here is from genome assembly GCA_947247005.1 of Spisula solida. NCBI lineage: Eukaryota > Metazoa > Mollusca > Bivalvia > Venerida > Mactridae > Spisula > Spisula solida. Next base: position 5,086,342 of record OX365960.1, on the reverse strand, counting down.
AGTATAGTGAATGAAGTTTAGACGTGTCGAATCCCTTTGACTGATCCCATAATAAATGACACACTGTATGGCTTTCGAAATTACAAATGTGGCATATTATCATTAACACTGGTAGACACCGTACAACGGATATAGCCCTCTACTTCACATGAAAACGAAAGTAAAAGTGGATATCGATTTCGGACGACGGTAAGTTTTTAATGATTTTTTCAGTAAACATTTATATGTTCTACTTGAAGTGGACAAATTTAAGCAGCAGAATGTTTATTTCAAAGCCCCAATGTGCCCATTTTCCCTTATGTTTTGTTATTATTGGCAATCAGCACCGAAAAGTACCACTATTGGCGGTCAATGCAGAAAAATGTACATTTTCCTTTTATTACAGCTGAAATATGCATTTCCCAGGACTCTGTTCGCATTAAAACTTTTACCTGCCATGTTTTAACCCTTGATATCGACTTTTACTTTCATTTTCGTGTGAAGTCGGGGCTATATCAGGTGTATTGTATCAACCAGTGATAAAGTCATCAGAAAGGGGGCGTGACATAACTTACCAGGACAAGGCACGATGTTGTTTATGTAGAAATTCATTTTGTGTCCGGACACAAACTTCGGCAGATTAGCCCCAAGAGCTTGGCAATATGCAACCGCTTGTGACTGATTGAATTGCACATTGTTGACAAGGCTGTAATATGTATAATCCATATTGATAGTACTGTTTTATGCACCAGTCAATTGAAACACGCACAATGCGAAAATGCAACAATGCAATGCTTTTTCGCATTGTTACATTTTCGCATTTTGCTTTGTTGTGGCGAAAAGCGAAAATACGGCATGGCATAAATCAGCCCCCATACTACACTCATACTGCAGTGCTGGGACATCGGAAAGGTATAATCCATTATTAGTATTGCCAGCCCTTCCCCTGGTTTGGGGGCGTGGTTTCAAATGACTAGTGCATTACAGTTCATTGCTAATATTTAATGATTTTACGGAATTGCATAATACATTTGTACATTGTATACCTATATCACCACAGGTAATTGATCATTAATAAAGAGTAAATTTATTTTATATAAAATTTATAATATCTTAGAAAGGTTTATAATACGAGAAATTGACCACACAGTCATTGAGGTGCAGTTTGTTATTAATTAACATTTCATTAATACTGGTGTTATTTTTAATATTTTTATATAATCATAAAAAAGAGAGCTTCGTCTTTAATTTTATATCAATATTTTAAAAATCCGTCAATGAATAAGAAAATAAACCCATAAGGCGTGAAATCACTTTCTTTTTTTTGGTTCAGAATAGCATTGTCGTTTTATTGAATGCACCTCAGTGACTGACTGGACATCGTGGTATACCTTTTTAACTAGTTGATCAATTTCGATTGGATTCTGCATGGAGTTAGTTCTAACAATGTTGTCTATGAATGTAAACACTTTATGAAGGCATCTAAAGCCAATTCTTGTTTTTGATATCATGAAAATCTGACCACTTAAGTACAAATGCACCTTTCTAAGATAACATAAATTGTGTAAAATAAACGTTTTATCAATGATACAGTTACCTGTGTTTATCACTGTATAAAATCAAACGTATATAACTGAATCATGCTTACCTGAATTTCTCTAGTAACAATGAAAATAATATCAACTTTAGAGTTCGTTGTTCATAAAGAACATTCTAAAAAGAAATGAAGTCCATTACTAGTATATAAGGCTCGCCCGATCCCGATGCGAGCGTATAGTGGACAGGTCCCTTTAAGTGATCAACAGTCATGATTTTCAGTCTAATCATATAACATGACACCAGACAAACTAGATGAACTAGCTATGCTGGGCACTAAGCAATGCTATGTTCAGATCTATTGGGACAGTGCATTGCTAACGGCTTTGGTGTGTCAAAGACAGTTTGGTGTTGAAATTACAGGCGTCTGGACAATCCTTTGGTTTTACACCGTAATAGTAGACTCGACCACTGCCTCACTCTATTGTTACCTTACACAACAATACTCGCACTTAATACTACTTACAAATATTGAGTCACCGAGCCGTCTGGAAGCTGAGTGGTAACCCAACCTCCGTTATGTTTAGGACAGACAACATCCACTGAAAAGAAGCAGTAAGTCAAAATGTTCATCTTATTGAACACAATCCACCCTCAATGATAAACAAAAAGATAATAATAAATCGAACATTGAAAGAGCAGCACTCGACAGAGCGCAATAACCAAGGATAAAAGGCAAATTACCTATTACAAGACTATTTTAGGCGGAACATTATGAATATGGTCTGAATTATTGGGGAGGGGGGCAAATGATATGTTGCCCCCCCCCCTGTCCTAACATTGGGGGGGGGGGCCTGGTCCCCCTTCACCTACGCCCATGACATTTCATTCAGGCAGAATACTGAGCTGCACTATACTGTTTTTCGAAGTTTCAAAAGGAAATATAGTTTACAGCTATAGCAAACCATAAAGACAGTTACAGGTAACAAGGTCGACCCGTAAAAAGAAACAGCGTCATAAAGCAAAGATCATATAAAGAAATTAAGGGTACAAATAAAGCAAGTATTTATAAATATGAATTTTGACGTGATCTTTCTATTGATGGCGCTGTCACTTTGCCCATGATGCCATTTGGGGGTCTTATGTTACATGGAAGAGTGTGGGTAAACGTAATCAAGAAGTACAAATGTGTATTACCTGGTATCTCAAGCTGTTTATGGTAGTAACGTGAACTGGGCTTTGTAATCAAACCAACCATGGTTTTAGTACTTCTCGCTCGATGCTCCTGGCATTGGTTTGTTTGTGGTGTAAAATAGAAAGCCACACACTCACTGTCTGCTCCACATCTCCTTGAACAGTTGATGGCAGTCCCGACAGCCTCGGTCGTTCTGATTAGGTTTGTTTCATCCACGTACTCATCAAATGCTCGGTCACGTACAAAATGGTCGTTTTGTAAGGAAGCCACGCTAACAGCCATGAATACTGCATATTAAAATGACATTAACAAATATAAGTAGAACTTCGGACCGGGAAAATAGTTCGAGTCATCTACTGTATACTACATGGCGTACATCAACATGTGGCCGAGACCGACGAAACCAGATCCAGACTTTTCTAGTGTGCCAAAATGAGGCACCAAATTCTCCATTCTCTTGAAGTTTGTTTTTCAAGCAATTCATTAGAACTACAGCGCCTAACCGGACGATCTGTGAAAGTTTAATTTATACGAATTTATTTAAGGTCCATTGTAAAACAAGTTTCACCAACTATATTAATCACTCTTGACACCTCGTTCCTGATGGTATCCATCGCTACGAGGGTATGAGAAAAGAGAAGCCAGTTTCCATTTTTTGCCGAGCGTCAAGTTAGGGAATTTCTGGTACCAATTTATTCCGTCTTTGGTATTACGCGGCCTAGGATCGAGCCCGGGACCTCCCGCACTCGAAGCGTACAATACACACCGTATTTCCATAACTGTGTCTACATGGTGCTATGTTCTGCACATAAGTATGAAACGACAGTTGCTGGATGAAGAACAAGTTGGTAATATTAATTGATAATTAATTCAACATCTGATACTATAAACACGGTCGTAAATTAAACAATCCATGATTTAACTACGAAAAATATAGATTTTATAGCAAAAATTAATACATCGTGAAATACTGGAATTTTGGTCATTTTCTTGAAAAGTGATGTTGCAAAAGGGCCCATGGCCCCTTAAATAGTACCGCGACATATCTTTTTTATTTCATATTTTGCTTCAGCATGTACTAACGTTACATTGTAATTGTGCCATTTTTGGCATCATCATCGGATAAAAACTACCCAATGAAACGTCATTAAGACAAGTAGGCCTACATGTATATAAATATCAAATAACATTATTTTCTTTACATAGTTATTTTTCTAGTTCAGAGTTGAGGATTTTATGGAAGGTTGATAAATAAGTTTCCCCGTGAAATAGAGTATGTTTATTATTACTGCATTGTATTATTATATGAATCAACCTCTCAACAGACAACACCCGACTGTTTTGCATCTCGGCCAAATGGAGCCTCTCTCGGGAAAGGTATTCCTGTATTTATGATTTAATAATTAAAACAATATTACCAAATGAGAACCCATAGAGTAGTCGATGAACACAGTACATGGTTATCCAGCTTCAATCCGCTTCACGAAATGCCTTCCTTGCATGAACTACATCAATCGTGAAAGCTCGGCCATTTCCGTTTGTCTCCGGTAAAAATATTGTAACGCATAAAGGCCGAGTTGACCAGAATGGAAATAAATATGAATGTTTCTATTTTCTTTTTAAAATAAAAAAAAGCAATGGATATGTTTACCTTTCTAATTTTTTTTTTAAAACAACATGCATATTTATGTGCAAACATCGCCAACAGACATTAGACGTCAACTTGTGTGGTTAATATCGGTAATTGGACGAATGTTCAGTATTCGTAGTTTCTAATTGAACACATTAATTTAGAAAACACCAAGACCCAGTTTTATTATATTCAATCTAATTATTTTAGCTGTGCTCTTTTTATAACTTTTGTAACTGGGACAAAGATACGACAATTGTATTCATTAAGTTTTATTTACATGTATTTAGGAGACCAATTGTTAACTGATAAATTCGCAATAGGGGACATTTGATAGATTTTGATATTTTAAGGACTTATAATCCTTCATCGATACAACGGTTTTGACTCGATTTATATGCTTTCATTTATCCTCGCCACCGGAAATCCATATGGGCAAGGCCTCCAGAAGAGGTAAGACACTTTAGTTTTTGGGGGATACTGCGTGATACAGAAGATGCCCCAGTTCGAGAAGTAAAGCATCCTACACGGGACCTCGCTTAACGTCTTGTCCGTAAGACTGTTAGTAAGTTAAGTTATTTTAGGTGGGAAACAGTGACTAAAAAGCATTTCTGTTTTAATCCAGATGTAGGCGGGATCGAACCCACAACCTTCGGATCAGCAGTCAGTAGCTGTTACCACTGGACAAGTAGTCCACCTATTTTGACGAATGTATCGAAAACATTTTAACGCACAATTGAGTGACTAAAGCCTACGTCACACTAGCTTTCCGGAACCTATAAATGATCAATTTTGGGGAAATCGCTGGTATTTCGTCCGACAGCCGTGAGACAATCCAATGACCATGAAGTACGAAATATTAGCGACGAAAGATGAACGCAACCTCCATGATCGCAAACCAAATTCTAGAAATGTCGAAGCGTTTTGCTTGCGATTTACGCATGCAATAAGGTTGTATCGATACATAACAAGGTATAAATCAATGTGTGTACGTATATGCACACAGACAGTCGTACCCCTCAGGAAGTGTAATGTTTGTAGATTCGATCCCTGGTCGTGACGTACTAAGGTCGTAACAATAATACCGACAAAGCTCCCTTGCTCATTGCACTGTTATTAAGGGTAGTAAAGTGATTTGGAACTTTTTACCCTAAGCATTTTGAAGTGAAATTAATTATTTTGGCTCTTCGCGGATTGACGATCGGACATTGACACAGTGTGACGCCACATGGCCATACATTTGATGAGACTAATAAATAAATAAATAATACATTTCACCCTTATGTGAGTTCGTACAGGGACTCGTACTATGTAATGTTTACACCATAACAAACGAATACTTTGGTACTGCAGTTTATTCATAGATTTGTACTATATAGTATACATGTATCTACAAAATAAACATTGTAAAAGTACGCCATCCGTCGTGTATTGGCTGTCGGGTAAACTTTGTCCCATCAAATATGTCTGTAGCAAAGCAGCCTAATGATCTGGAAATGTAATCATAAAATTATGCGTATTAAAGTATAAATACATGTAATCACATTACGGTATTATGATGATCGACAAATCATACGGTTCGTCAAAACAATAGTTCAATGTTTTCATGCTGATTGTTCAATATTTTAGGCTCCCTAGCCAATAATAATCGAAGCATCGAAGCCAGGTACCCCATGTGATATCCTTTCCGCTACCACGACTTTGGGGGGAGGGCTATGAGAAACTCATATGGTCCCTATACCTCGTCTTGACTATTGACTTGCAACACTGGTAAAAACTCAATACATCCGGATGCTACACACCTGCCCCAAAGTGAAAGTAGGAAAAATTGTCAATATTTCGACTAAAGGTCACCGGAAAGACGATGTGACGGCGACCCTTGCACGAAAAACCTTTTTTAGCTTGGTACGCCTACTTTTGGGCCCTTTTAAGGCACTGATCATGACCCCCTTGTCTAACCTTAATAATACACTGTATATTCCTTCTATAGAAAAATAAAAACTTTTTAATGCAATTCCACAGGGAAACGTACCGCAATTGCGGGTAGGACCAGTAATTTCAGTTTTGGAAAATCTACGTTCAAAGCCCTCTTTAAAGGGGGTCTGCGGGCCCAAAAACCTGTGCACGACCTTGGGCCCGTAATATCCTTTAGTCTTGTATTTATGTGTACCCATGACAGCAAAATTCCCGAATTTGGGCGTTTAGGTCGTAAACTACGGAAGGCCGAAATGGCCATCCCGGCGAGTCTGCATTAGTGGAAAGGATATATATATATATGACCAAAAGTGAGGCGTACCTTTCTTATTTCCGATAATGGTAATTCGATACTACGAACATATACTACATGAAGTACTGCACACATGCTACATGATTGAATATAGTTATATACGAGGGGTGTTCGGAAAGTTTCGGCAATTGTGGAAATGTCATTGATAGCGGATATCAAGAAATGAAAATATTACGGCCCTTGTCTCGAAACTTTCCGAACACCCCTCGTAGATACGTACATATCCTTCCATCCGTTTATTCATCACATTCTCCGTATTTTTTGATAGCAACGCCACTGAAGAGGAACAAATATTAAGTATAATTCAAGAATTAATCTACATTCGTAATCGCATATAATGATAAAAACCTCCAGGTACGAATTTATTCATCTAATGTACCGAATCAACTTTTTTTATTTTGTAATTGTCGCATAGATTTACTTGGACAACCCATAGAGGAAACCGAGATGTCAAACCACAGCTACGGCCAAATAACTTAAAGCGTTACGAGGAAGAAAATAGTGCAGCGGTCATTGTATTTGCATATTATCAAACGAGTAACATTGGCTATGTTAGAATCGAAATAATGAATATGTACCTGTGATTTTATTACTACTCATCCGAACTCGTGACTGTGCTTTATTCTACACAGGTGTTCGCTCATTATTTCTTAAACAATCATTATAAATTATATTTGTATTAGTGACTTAATGAATATTCCTAAAATGATTAATACAAAACAGTATTCAGTCTCTATTTGACGTTACGACTTTATTAAGACTTCTACAGGAATTCATTGTAGAAATAAGTAGTATTTCAAAGATTTTTCTGATTTAATGAATAAAATGTAAGGTTCTTACGCGCATTGTCTGACACACTGACTTGGATACGTGACGTCATCAACTCCACAAACCGGAAGATGTATTTTCGGACAGTTGCAATCGTCGTACTCGAAGAAGGATCGTTTCCGGCGAGTACTGCAATTACCTTCGTAATCCAACTCTACACCACTGTCAATATAAAAATAAAATACAGTTGATTAGTTCAAACACATAATCATGAAACACACAACGCGGTCAACATGAACTTTCATTTCATTATTGCATATTGCTTGGTACAATCATTCATTGGGGATTTGATTTCGTGTTTCAGGTGAACTATGAAATCAACGAAATTAAATCCCCCACAAATACGATACACGTGATAGAAAAATGCGAAATTTTCTATACGAAGTGCTCAACTTTTTGTGAAATATTTACGTTATTGTGAGCAATCTGGGTGAGTTATTTCATTTATTGCATACATACTTACAAGCTTTTCATTGGTCAGTTCAGTATTTCAAATTCAATTTTAATCTGCTACGCCGAAAATATACTTTTAAAATTTTAAATGTCTAATACACAGATAACTGTATCATTGATTAAGAGTAAAAAAACGTTAGTTTTTTTTTGTTACATTTATGCATTCATAACAAGGTGAATCTCAGAGGAATTGACCCCATAGTCACTGAGGTGCATTTGTTTTTCATAATGGAATACATAAATTTTACCAAAACAATTTTGTTTCCCCCTTAATCAATAATACAGTTGCCTGTGGCCTAATATGGCAACAAGTTTACGTCATTATCTATACATACGCGCATTCCAGCCTACACATGTTAGCATATGTTTGTTCATCTTTACCACATACAGGCCACTCGGAAAGTTCACAAATACACTCCGAACTTCCTCTCCGTACACGTTGTTAATTGGAAGCATCTGGTCAAAGAAACAAGATTTAAGACAACAATTAATACAGAATTCCAAACTTTGAGAAGTACGTAGTGTGAGACAAGATCAGACAAAATGATTTGATTATGAGGTATAGGCCCATTCTGATCACCTCGGCCTTCATGCATTGCAATGGACCGGAGACAAACAGAAATGACCGAGCTTTCACGATTGGTAGAGGTCATCCTCAAAAACGTTGACATTTAATTTCCCTTGAATATTTTAAATGGATGATTTTACAGTACAAATGTATATAATGTCGTGCGCACAGGGTCTTGACGCATATTATTTTATGCGTGTGCGACCGCCTTATATCTCATATTCGTATTGACGCATATTATTTTATGCGTGTGCGACCGCCTTATATCTCATATTCGTATATGAGATATAAGGCGGTCGCACACGCATAAAATAATATGCGTCAATACCCTATGGTCGTGCTAGTTCAAATACAAAAAATGATCAACAAGTCTACATATTTAATTATTTGTACATACTAGTAATTGTCACGAACTCGTGAACGTTGTCGTTGTCGTTGAATATCAGAAATCGTTTGATGCATTTCACGTGGAAAAGACACATTATTTAGAGGCAAAACACATGTATTGATATTTGCTTTTCTATTGAATGTTTTAGCGAGTGAAAGTGTATTGTATTGATAAGCATGGTTTCAATTATTTATTTAATACAATTATAAATACGAAGTCAGCTAACCAGTTTGATTAGCATATCAAGGAAATGCGGGGATATCTGTTTTTAAAAGAGGAATACTTGTAAGTACTATGTAAAGACTTACGAATAACAACGTGTGGTTTAGTTGTAGAGAAACAATGCAATAAAATAATGTATTATTCTATCTATTGCGCCGTTTTCCGCATTGACGATTAGTGCTTGTGACGAGTGCACGGCCATTCATCGACGACAATGTCAAGGCAAAACATAACCAGCCCGGATTTGTTGGGTGACGGCAAGGCTGACCTTACAGAGTTGGCTTTCAATAACTTGGATCGAAATTTGAAATTTATTTTGAAAACAGTTCGTTAAATATAATGCAATAGTATATCAATTTTAAAAACTTTCAATTTTTGGTTAAGTTTTGTTAAGTATTTAACTTGAATTTTGAATCCAAAATTGCCATAGATTTAAAAATGATAACATATATAATACAGGCTTGAATTGATTTACGCACTGTAGATATTTACGCACATGCGATAGTAAAGTAAAGCATACCTGTTAAAGCCACAACCAGAGCTGCAATTAAAACGTACTGGCTCAACCTCATCTGGAAAAGAAATGAAAATAAAATATAAAAACATCGAAGTAGCATACGAGTACATTTTTTCAGAAGAAGAATGTCGCTCCCAAACGTGTTTGTCATGTCACATGCATCGCCATATTTCTCGTGTATGTCGTGTCCCATACATCGTCATTCTTCTCGTGTTTTTTGTGTCCCATACATCGCCATTCTTCTCGTGTATGTCATGTCCCATGCATCGTCATTTTTCTCGTGTTTTTCATGTCCCATACATCGCCTTCTGCTCTCCCTCTATATGACAGTTCATCTCAAACTTGTCCATTATCTGTCGCAGTTAGCTCTTCTCTAACGCCTGTCCAATGTTGCGATGGATACGCCTTCCATGACTTTGTCCTCTTAATCGTTCACCAAACACTAGTAATGTTTTTTATGAACCATTCTATTCCTCCATACAAGCGTTGCTTTTATAAGCCCATATAGTAGCATGTTATAACTGAAGGTAAGTTAAATGGGTGCAGCGCATGGAGCAACATTCACAAATATGACTCTTAAAAAATAGTCAGTAAAAACTAATAATTTAAAAATAGAATGTGCAATTCAAACAAAATAAATGAGTGTAATTTACGATACCATTTTGATGCCTTGTAGTGTAGCCTACTAGTTGTTCTGCGTTTATAATATCTGGAAAAGTGTCTCCGTAGAAAGCGACTATTATTATTATGATGGAAGTATATATGCGCAACACGTCCCGGTTAGGGTAATCAAAGGTCACTCAAATGTGCTTGTCGAGTGCATATTAACAATAAATCAGTATTTGGTCACACATGGTGCTCAAAATACGGTTAATAAATTACTAGAATTGTGTATCATATGCGTGTGTATGTCGTCATAATTATCATATAATCGTGTGACCAGCTGATGCCGGTGGTATACGGTCACTTCAAGGTAACACTGCCAGACATGTACTAGGTCAAATCCCTCACAGCGCTTATATCTCTTAGCAGAACATCAATCAAATGTCGTGTGGCAAAATATGGCTGATTCATATTTTGTATAAAACATTCAGTCAGTGATTTGTTAGATAGATCTGTTTTCACAATTACACTGCAAAATGGCCTAACAACTGTGGGCCACGTTTCCTGGACTGAGCAATCTATATTCTTCCATGGAATTGGCTGCACAATGACCTAACGGTGGATCACGTTTCCCGGACTGGGCATGCTAAATCGGCTGCACAATGATCTAACTGTGGGCCACGTTTCCCGGACTGGGCATGCTAAATCGGCTGCACAATGATCTAACTGTGGGCCACGTTTCCCGGACTGGGCATGCTAAATCGGCTGCACAATGACTTAACTGTGGGCCACGTTTCCCGGACTGGGCATGCTAAATCGGCTGCACAATGACTTAACTGTGGGTCACGTTTCCCGTGCTGGGCATGCTAAATCGGCTGCGTAATGACCTAACTGTGAATCAAGTATCCCGGACTGGGCATGCTGTTCTTCCATGGCATTGGCTGCGTAATGACCTAACTGTGGGCCACGTTTTCTGGACTGGTCATGACATTGGTTAGTGCACTGTGCAATAGAGGACCAACACTTATATGTCTTTCACACCTGGTAAGTTGCCTTCAGTAGAGCAGATTCGTGTGGGATGATAAGGAATTCCAGGTAAACTGGTTAGGTCGACTTGTTACCATACACTCAAGGACTTTAAAAACGCCTCACCTACTTCAAAGTCCAATCTCGCTGAAAGCATTTATGTTATTGCAATATAATTTTACACGTACATTAATTGATATTTCCGATGTGTAAATCAGTTTAGTTTGTATTAAAATATTGTCTCGTTATTTCCTAGGAATCCTGCAAGCACACTCACCCTAGGCAAAATTGTATGATTTTCAATACAGGGTATGCGAGGCATAATACTCGTAATGTGCTCATATTTGTGAGATGGTGTAGACAAACTAATTCGTCCAATACACTTGTTAATCGTTTTCTATCCCTTAATGTAAGCGTCTGCAAGTTTTCAAAATGCCGGTTTACTTTTTTGAACGCTCAGACATACCGTATTTAAACATGTTTAAATGGATAGGATTTTGAATTTACCAATTTTAGCAATAAAACTTAATGAATTGGAATGTCTGTGAAATGCGTGGACATTATTTTGTTATTAACTTTATTTACGCTTGTTTTAAACAAAACAAGAAATATCACTGAATGTGATGAATACCCCCAGAAACTGCTTGACACAGTCAGATATGCAAAACTAGACTTGGTACTGATCGGTCATGCAAAGTTTCATTGAAATCCGACAATTGGTTGCTGAGAAATAGCACAGACAAAATTTATAAGTGTAAAACAACAAAGGGCTATAACTCCCTTAAAATTGATAAGACCAACATGTGTCGACCATATGCACAACTAGACTTGGTACGGATAATTCATGCAAAATTTCTTTGAAATCTGACCATTGGTTACAGAGAAATAGTGCAGACAAGATTTACAAGTTTAAAAAACAAAAGGCCATAACTACCTTAAAATTGATCCGACCAACGTGTGGCGATGATATGCACAACTAGACTTGGGACTGATCATTCATGCAGAGCTTCATTGAAATCCGACAAATGAGTACAGAGAAATAGCGCGGACAAAATTTGTAAGTGTAAAAATCAAAGGGCCATAACTACCTTAAACTTGATCCGACCAACGTGTGCCGATGATATGCACAACTAGACTTGGAACTGATCATTCATGCAAAGTTTCGTTGAAATCTGACCAATGGTTACAGAGAAATAGCGCAGACAAAATTTATAAGTGTAAAAAAACAAAGGGCCATAACTACCTTAAAATTTATCCCACCAACGTGTGCCGACGATATGCACAACTAGACATGGTACTGATCATTCATGCAAAGTTTTGTTGAAATCCGACCATTGGTTACAGAGAAAATAGCGCGGACAAAATTATACGGACCAACCAACCTCAAGCATGACTCCAATATAGCCCCCATATACTATGTATCTGGGGGTATAATGACAGGTTATTGTGGAATTTGAACACTCGTAGAAACTATTGTGAAAATCTTATAATTGACAGAGAGTTCATTTTAGGACTTCGTAGACGAATGTGATCCCACATATAAGGATAAATTGTGCCCGTAGCCGGTATTGAAAATCCCACACTTTTGCTTAGGGCGAGTGCGCTTGCAGGATTCCCAGAAAATAACAAGACAACATTTTATTACAAACTAAACTGATTTGCACGTCGGAAATATCAATTAATACACATGTGATAACACAAATACTTAGGGCGATATTGGGCTTTAAATTAGGTGAGGCGTTTTTAAAGTCCTTGAGTGTATATTGTCAAAAAGCATACAAATTTTTATTTAATTATAAATGTATTACACACAAATTGTGCCAAGCTTTACATTGACCTGGGAATGAATCTTTGATCAATGTTTCCATGCTAATGTGAGATAATATGTTTACCCTGTTAGACGAAGCAAATTTTTCTTGTATGATGGGCAACCCCAGAGTATTTTCATTTTCTTGAAGGTGTTAGCTATTTCTATTGATTGGTAGATCTTGAGAGGCTCCCATTGACAAAAAATTTACGGTAACATTTTTGGGATTGAAAATTTGTCTCTTCACAATGAGTTAAAGTACAAATTTATTTGGTGGTTTTGAGCCTAGAACTACTGCTGAGCATAACAAATGGCATAGCGTGGTCTCCCAGATTTCAAACTATGGTATAACTACATTGTATCATTCATTACTTTGGATCGATGATTCAATAGTCAATATTTATAACAAAATCATACTTTTTAATAAACTTTATTTATAAAATGTGCATCATAAAGTGTGACAGTAGCAGAAATAAACATGAAAAGAAGTTGTCAGTGTAAATACTATTAGAAAATACAACTTAATACAGCAAATACACATAAATGCAATTTAAGTATACAAATACATGAACGATACAAACTATTTGACAGAAAATATCCCACTAATTTTACAGTATGACAAATAATCGGAATACCTCAGACATTCATAATTAATACTGAACTTACCTAAAAAATTAAAGTACCTTTCGAGGACTAAAAGTTGAAAAATAAATACATTAAGTGACTTAATTAAAATCAAATCAATTTATATAATCTGAGGGTAGTCCTATGCTGAATCTTTGGAAATTTCAAATTCAAAGACCTGTTCACAGAGCTGAGAGAAAATTAACAGACTTTTTAAGTCCTTTGCAAGTTGTGTGTTGTTCTCCCGGAACAAAGTATGAAGGCGTCCATCCAAGTTATGACTGGTAAAACTGTACAAGGTATCCCGATTGAACAAATATATAGTATAAATAAGACCTCACAAATTCATAACAAAGGTATTTTTATACAAACAAACCAAGAAAACAGGTTGGTGCTAAACTGTAAGCAGGGGAACATGTTTAACTTTTCAAATAAAGGCTCGAATTCACAAAAGAAAATTCTAAAAAGAATGAAAAGTTAGACGTCATGGTAAATTTGACTTTCAAAATAAGGCTCGAATTCACACAATACAAGAATAAATAAAAAAAACAATGAGAATTTAACGTCATAAACAGTCTTTCAATTGAACATAGGAAAAAGATAAACAAATAATTATGCTTGAACAGAAATGAAAGTAACAAATAATTATATTAATACAACAAAAATATAACTGAAAAATAAACTCTTATAAACGTATATTAACAAAATAGAAAACAAATAATAATGAGAAAGATGTGGTTAATTTTTCAAAACAAATACAACCAATGCATCTATCTATATGGCTTTGGACCTCATGACAACCATGGTCTTGCTGAGGGTGGTTTTCACAAAGCATTTAAGTAGAAAACTTGAAATTAGAAAATCTCCAAAAGTGTATCACCTGGACAAGATAACCGAGGTTGCTAATATCTTGCATAGTTTTCAAGCATTATGTAAAGAGCTATGATAATCACTAAGAAAACATTGGTTATTCTTCATTTTGCAAAAAATAAGAGCGGCGCAAATTTTTAACTGAAGGTCAAAATATTTAAGTTTTCCACACTGATGCTTAGTGAATATCAGCCGTGAACAAACTTGGATTATGTAAGTCAGATTGTTGTAAGTTAACTAAGTTGTAAAGCGTGATGAGGAGGTTACAAATGTACATGTTTACGATTGTTAGTGACCCAATCTCATTAAAATCAGACCCTTATTATGCTTCACTACTTTATGCTGATATAGGATCTGACGACAATCTGTATGGGGTCATGTTGATGTGAACTTTACGTCATTGAATCAAAACGCTGCTTTCACAAATCTGAAAGGACGATGAAAGTCTGCTGAGGCGACTAGATATAATTTCATTGGACCAACTATGTGACGTCATTGTGCGTCATAGAGGTCATTAAACATGACCTCTTACAGAGTGTAGTCAGATCTCTAACAGCGTAAAGGAATGGAGCAAATGTTTGAGTCTGGTTTTAATGAGATGGTTAATGACCTATACAAATATACTAACTAGAGTTATCACTGATTAGTTAAAACATAATTTATTGCCATAAACAAAACATAAGCAAATGGTTTGGGCTACAATTCCTAAATGCTTTATATGTGGCCCTCCCCATTGCATATAAATACACATCAATTTTGGCATACAACACACACAGATTGAGATGTATCCCCATTTCAAACTTTGTTTGCATATGGGTACAATAAACATATTTATAAACTTTTAAACAGAACACGAGGTAAGAACAATCACTCAATCAAAATCACAAAATACTGCTAAACATAATTTGAAAATATCAAGGGGTTGTTACAAAACAACAAGAATTTTGGTATATTTAAACAATTACAACACTTTTGCAACGACCCTCAAGAAAAGACAACAACAACAACCACAAACAACAAGAATTAAGATTATTACATACAGGCATTAGGATGGCGACTATATTGGTAGACGCATGTTAAACAATAAAACAAGAAATATTGAAAATTCCAAGAAAACTGATTTTCTACCAAGGGACCTAACTCTGAAAACCCCTAAGTACACAACTAAACATGCTGTTCAACATCTTAAGTTTCATGATCATAGTTGAAATACTATTTGGCCATATAAAAAATAAACACCAAATTTAGACAGCGCTTCTTTCATGCAACTGTATGTTCCAAAGTGCTTATATACAACAAAGAATGTTGACACCTACCAGCTGCATCCCACAGCCTGCCCATCCCAAATCTGATAATCTAGGTTGGCTCAGTAGGTTAGCAAATAAATCTGTATAAAGTCAATGCAAAAACTTGCCAGAGAAATTTTACACAACAGGGTACTGTTTTATCAAAGCATTTACGAAAATTGTAATATTACAATAACATCTAAATTCTTTGAAATACTTTGATAACCGTAAAGTGTGCTAAAGGGAACTGCAATACAAATAAAGATCCAGTTAATAATTCCTACAAACCACATTTGTACCTTATTTGCAGTTGTTAAAGAATTATAAACAATTTAAATTTGAACATCATAAGTTAAGATATCTTAAGTGCTTTGATAAAACAGTACCAAGGAAAGTAAATATTGCACAATTGATACAAATTACACATATATCTTGGAGAGTATAAAAAGGAGTATATCACAATGTGGTTAGACATTCCAGAATTTATTCAACAATTACTTTGTTAACTCCTTGACATTTAGTGCACAGATTTAGCACAATTTTACACTTTTTGTTGTTCTTTTAATTTGTGTTTTAGTGTCATTGTTTCGACATTCTTCTACTGATCTAGATTTGATCAACAACAGAACAAAACAGATTCAGCAAACATGATCACACGTTTGCAGTACAATATTTCTATGTCCTAAAAGCCATGCACATTTATAGTTTTCCAAGGACCCGAGTACTCAATCGGAAGAATGACCGAGTACTGGAGTATCGATTTTAGGACTTGCTGCCATGTCTAGTAGATAGTCTGTATGGCTATGAAGCAAAAAAAGTTAAAAGATTTTTTATTTGTAATCATAATTTGATCGACTGATATTTTTATTCAGATGAAAAACATTCTTTACTCAAACAAGAACACTTGGAGGATGTAGAAGAAAAAGTATGAAACTGTAACAGTGAATATATAAGTGATTAAGCACTTGATATTGCATAGACTCTAAGGCAGTAATGCAGTATTCCGATAAACAATAAAATCATGTCATACATACTCAATCTATGCAATAAACCTATAAATAAGTTAGAGCTGATAAATATCAATAGACAAGACTGTGATCAATAAATGCTTATGCCCCGGTGGAAGCCTTGTCCATTAAATTAGCCAAGCCAATCAGGGGTTATAATTCTGTTAAAATGTTGGATAGTGCTACATGGCTTTGACAATGCAAGGTGCTTATGTTCGTTAACAAGTATGCAGATGTTGAAAGCAATGCCTTGATGGACTGAAAAATATTTGAGTTTCAATAAGTTGAAAGTTTTGGTTAACATTTTAGGACGAACGAACAGACGGACAGGACAATCACTATCTCACTATATTTGAACTCAGAAGTAAACTTTGACTTTTCTACCAAGATGCTTTATAAATATTGCCTGTGTTGTTTAAGGTTTTAAACAGTATTAGAACACAGCATAAAGGGTTGTAATAAAATATAAGCTATGCTGATACAATAGACATTCATGTACATGTATACAAGACTTTCTAATCAACAGTTAACAAGTGAGATGTCACCAGTAAGTGATGAATTAGCCACCTACGGTACAATTATATCCTGTTTATACAAACTTAATGAATGAAACAAACCAAAGGGAATGTTATAGCTTCAATATCCTTATTATGACAGAAGTATGTATTTGTACAAATGGGTGAATGGACAGAATCTAACATAAACAGGGTGATTTTGCTTGGAGCATAACCTAAGTTGTAAAAATATTCTCTAAGATCTATTCCATGTTCCATGGTGTATAGGATATAGTGATAGATTTACTTCAGCTAGATTGGGGTCAGGCAGATCCCAGCCAGAGCAACTTCAAAATCAGACTCAGGGGTTGATTTTAAGTTTTTTCTTTAAAAACAAACTTAAGTTCTTTTGTGATCCTGGGGACAGGCATTCATAATGGCAACTTTGTAGCAACATTTTGAAGACATTACTACAACATGGGTTAGACCTTTGACAGATAATATACACTATTGCATCATAACAAAATAAGTTACAGAATGTACATAAACAAGAAATGTGCAAATTTCATGGAAAACTTATTTCCATTTGTTCGTTAATACATCAGCAAGTAATGAGCCTATAGCTAGCTGGGAATAACTCTAGCCTCATCAATAGATAAACATGGATAATATAAACACTGCACAGTCGACTGACCGCTTGTTATCAACCTATCTAAAGATTATATGCATTAAAAGTGATTATGCACTAGATTAAACAAAAATAGACATTGAAAATGCATTTAATGTTAATTTTTATTTGTAAACAAAGGCTAGTGATATCATGGGCGGACTATACTTTTCTGGAACATTAACTATTTACAATATTGCTGTAGCAAACTGTATCAAGCGTATTACACAGATTCAAACTATGCCCTATGATCAGTTTTGCCTTGTTTTAAATTTACATGACATGGACCCTCTTATATATCATTACAGATACTTTGCAACAAGATATAAAATATAATACAAACACACAAATAACCAAAAATCACATTCAAGGAAAACCAGACAATTAACACTAATTAACAATAAAGACAGATGATTTACACTAATTTACAATAAAGACAGACAATTAACACTTAATATTAACAATAAAGACAATCAACACAAATTAACAATTAAGACAGACAATTAACACTAATAAACAATAAAGACAATTAACTCTAATTAATTATCAATTAATAATAGACAACGGCAAGAACATATACAAAACATGAAAAACTTTAATTCCAACAGGACTTCAAACAACTAATACATTGTATAACAAGTTAATCAATCAATCTTTACAATTTATGTTTTTCAATCAATCAATCATTGGATTGATCGTTCGATTTAACGAACAAACAATCTATCAATCAATCAATCAATCAATCAATCAATCAATCAATCAATCAATCAATCAATCAATCAATCAAATAAATCATAAAGTAATTTCTAGATTATCATCCAAATCATTAAAATATTTTTGTAATTTTTCATGCAAATTTTTCTATCAAATCTGCAGACAAATTTTCCGAAACTGATTCAAAAATTGACATCAAATCAAGTAGAAAACTTTGGGACGGATTGAAATATAGAGAGGAGACAGGGATGATAATCTAGGAATTAATTCATAGTGGCCTCACATAACACACAGTACTATCAAATCAATACAAAATGTTTAACATTTTTGACACTTAGTATGTTTTAACATCAATTTACATTGCAGTAGCATTTTACATCAATAAATCAATTGATTAAATCCATGGCACTTATATTAATAAGGAAGTAAACAAACTAAACGTTGTGTTAGGCAAGAGATACAAACACAGATAAACATGTATTAAATAATTTCCATGGCAACATGTGTAATCTCTATCATTGTATAATGTACAGTCGGTTTATTCAGGTCTGTCACTTGTAAACACACATTGCAATATCATAACATTGCGTTTTTTATTGTTTTTAAACATTTAAATTAGAGAAAAAGGCAGTGAAAACCAATACCTTATTCACTAAGGTACATACTAATACATGTTATACCTATTAAAGTAAGACATTAATGAGAGAAATTGCAATGTTTATGTTCACAATGTTATGTAAACAAGTGACTGACCTGAATAATTGATTTATACTATAACTCTCTGCGTAGAATCATCTGTGTAGTATCATGTTAATCAACTTTCACCCACTTGTTGATTGAAGCGTTCAGACTACGTACCCATCTGCAAGTAGAATACAATTAACCAGTATGAGGCCATATTCTCTCAATGTTCATTTTCAAAACCTTATTTAAACAAGATGTGGATAAAGAAGATATTCTTGGCATCTACAATATCTTCACAGATAAGAAGACATTAGTAGGGTGATCAAAAAGTTTTGTGACTAACGCTATACTAAAATGAAAACAGTGAAACAAATAAGATAAATATTTGTACTGTAAACAAAGAAATTATTTCGCGCAATTAAATTTCACTGAGTTTGTGAGAATTAGAATTTAGCGAAATTAAGTCGCAGTTAAAGTGCTAAAAACATTTATACGGACATTGCGGGAAACTTACAAATGGAAGATATGTAGCGCGAAAGTTAATATATGCGAAAGTAAATTGGTTTGCAGTATACACGTCCCTGTACCTAAGGTTGAATATCTCCGGATAACTCTACCAATAGTAAATGAAAATAATGAAATGTATTAGATAGTGTGAGTATACATCTAGAGATGTGCATACAAATTTACTTTGAATCATTTCACTGCTCATTTACATTTCATAGAGCGTTTCTCAGTACTTGTTGATCATCCGACATACTGTGTGATATCAAATGAATGACTTGCATCTTTTGAACATTGGATACCTGACACATTCTTTACTTAAAAGATCCAGTTTTTATCATCATAATTTATCTTATTCAATGTAGAGATTTGTGACATTTTCAGACTAGTCTTTTTTAGAACAATGAAAACCGAAACAGCCAAGGATACTGGATGTAGATCGATTTGAGTCTGATTTCATTAAAGCAGCTACATAATGGGTTGTCATGGTGATATACAGAGGTGTAGAATGTCAGTATGTGAGCAGGTAAGATAAACTAGAGCTTTCACTGGAGTGATGAATCATACCCCTGCAGCACTGCCCCGACACAGGAATATTATTTTAAACTATCTTGGGACCTTGGTCTTGCGCGTGACGCACAGTCTTGATGTGGTGAACATTTGTACCAAGCAATTTTAAAAACTAGCAAAAAACGACAAAGTTACAGAGCAGACACAATTTTGCTAACAGACCGACACCATCACAGACCAACACGGTCAAACAGACTAACCAACCAAACAACCATATGGGTTGACAAGTGGTAAGGGCTACTGACTGCTGATCTGAAGGTTGTGGGTTTGATCCGACCTCCAGCCAGATAAAATCAGTGTTTCCCACCTAACAATAACTTTACTAACAGTCCTTCAGATGAGACTTTGAAAACCAAGGTTCCTGTACATCAGGCACGTAAAGAACCAAGAATGCTTCTGGAACTGGGGCATTTTCTGTATCATGCACTATCCCCCAAAACTAAAATGACTAACCTCTTCTGGGGGCCTTGCAGCCCTTGCCCATTTTGGTCGCCCGGTGGCGAGGATAAATAAAAGCATATAAACAAAGGTTTATATACAGTGGTTCTACTAAGGCATAATGCTAGAAAATAACATGCAAGTCGGTTTCGCGTACCATTTATACAGTCACATCCCTACATCAAAACTATGTTTCAAACATTATTCTATTGCTTTAATTCAGTCATGAAACTTCAAATGACCATAACTTAGCAAATACTTGGTATTTTTTCATCAAATAACTTTTATTTTCTTCAGAAAAGTTCGTTCTTTCTAGTGCAGAAAATCCGGATTTCGGTTTTTTCCCAGCATTTTAAGACCCCTGATATATAGAGAGAGTTATGATCTAACCTGAGTTTATCTGTATCATTATCCGTATAGAAGGAGAACACTCTCATTTGTACTTCAGGAGGCTGTAAACTAAAACTGAACTTCTTCCCTGACACCCCGCTTGGATCTACCTTGTATCCATGGAGATGGGCCACACCTACGTACATAAATAATATATAATATAATTTATTTTTATGAGCTATTAAAATAAAATTTACCAAAAAGAAAAAAAATAATAATATAATACACAATTGATCTATCAAAATACACAATCCAACTTGTTTTAATGGGATATACAATATCAATTTCCATCTGATATTTGCCTCAGTAATATTTTCTCAAGGCTTATGATAGCTTTTGTATAAAATATAAAATGCCGAGTACCGGTAGTCTGTAAATTGATACTTCTGATATTGTGTAAAGGTATCAACGGTATCATGCACATGTTTGACAACCAGGATTCTATGGCCATGTGGTTACAATAGCCACAGGCATATTAAATTATATCAGACAAGACAGTTTTGTCATCCCACATTTTTTCAGCCTATTCACTGTATAAAACACAAGGTATGAAACGAATCTCAATCCTTGACAGTGTTGTTTTTGTAGTTTTTAGTGAACCAGGTGTTTTTTAATCAGTTCCAGATTTTGACATCAAAATGTTCTGTAATTTAACCCATACCAATCACTACAACAACAACTTCAGTCATTAAAACATGATAAGGGTGAATTCGAGAAAATGCCTGAAAATATAACTTAAATTCGGTTTATGGTAAATATATTGATGGTTTTATGTCGTATAGACATAATTTTTATCTAGACCCGATCGCAACCATTCATGTAAGGATATGAAACAACCGTTTCTTACCTGTTATCTTGTATACATAGTAAATGGATGAAAATTTTTTTTACTGTATCGGGTTCAAATCTGATCCAATCACTAGACAAGATGGGATGCAACAATATGGTTTATAGAAGTTTTGGCAGATTTAGTCAGGTACTTGTAAACATCCAAGATAATCTGACTAAACAATACACAAGCAATAGGTTTAGACAGAGATCTCTGTAAAATATTTTGTAAAGGATAAAGTGTGTAATAGAAGTATAAACGAACCATCAGCTTCCTTGGAGTTTGCATTCTTATAGTGATAGATACACGCATCCTTGAGAACACAGTAACGTTTCCTCCAACGTCGTGTAGCTCGTCCCATCTTGTACAAATATCCCGAACAATCAGGGTTTCTGATATTCAGAGCAGGCAGACCAACATTGCTAGCAGTGACATCCATCCAGGAATCCTGGAATAAAAATAGTATAACTATCAGCAGGGTCCTACTGAAGCATACTGCCCAATCCTGAAAACAAGTTGTATGTCTGATTTGGTGCCTTTTAAGCACACATCCATACAGCAAAACTCTGTTTCATAGTTCAATTGTTAAATATCAGCTTATGAAACTTCAAATAACCAGAACTTTTTCAATACTTTGAATTATATCATCAAATAACTTATTTTCTGCAGAAAAGTTCATTCTTTCTAGTGCAGCAAATCGGGAATTCCGGATAAATCCGGAATTATAGGACCGCTGTATTAGAAACCAGACTTTATCTCCTGAAGTGTACTTAGATAACAATTTTGAGATTGTTTGAAATTTGACTCATATCACAATTTGGAGATTTGACTCAGATCACAATTATGATATTTGACTCAGATTACAATTTTGAGATTTGACTTTTTTATTTTGATTAAAGTCTGTGAATAAAACAATTCTTAACTTTTGGATCTCAAGAAAATTTTCAAAGAATAAACCTAACAGGAGTGTCAACAGAGCCAAATTAAAATTCATGAAAATCATATGCAGCTGACCATTTGATACCCCTTCAACCTAATTGTTTCCACACATAACTCAATTTTAAAACTTTTCATTAAAGAAAATCCTTCAGAGCAGATATTATTAACCATAACTTTGCCATTTCTATTTTATTTTGGTCATAAATCATTGCTCTTTTAGGACAGACAAATCCAAAACTCCCTATATATCAGGAATATTGACAACCCTGACAAAACTGTATCAATACCACAGAAGGTACAAGCCTTATTAAGGAATTAGGTTGAATATGGAAGGAATGTCATCATGTTGTAACACAATAGTCATCTGCATCAAATGATGACTATGGATATACAATACTGCGACCACTTCAATGTTTCATTTTGGTTTTGAAAACTATGAGTCTTTTCCCACTGAACTTAAAAATCAATGAGTCCCACTATGTAAACATGCAGTATTTCCAAAATTTAATTAGTCCAAAGCCACTTTAATTACTCAGTGACATAGCACTCGCACCAAAATGAAACACAACCAATCATGTAAACTGTAACATGTTACTCACCTTATCACTAACATCCCTTGCTGCTTCATTCAGGACTCCAACCCAACTGTAAGTACACAATATATTTCACAGAATAATATACAAAGTATTTACATATTTCAGAATAAGATTTTCCTGCATGAGCATAGGCTGAAATTTTTATTATGGTGTTGTGCCAGGAATGACACCTCAATACATAATTGGCAACTTTCTGACAATACCATGCAAACATTTTTATTAAATTTCATTGTGGCACCCCAATCTGTTCCAGGAAAGCTCTTAAAAAGTTAAGTTTCACATTTTTGTGGACCGCTTTCAGCAATACAGCCTTTCAGCCTTGCTTTGAAACCTGCTTGCGAATCTCCCTGAGGAGACTATTTCTCTTCTGGTTTGTGTGCAGCCAACATCGAGATATGGTGCCTAGGAATTTCGAACATATACAGACACCGCCCTCACAGGCACCAATTCACACCTTGGTTTAGTGGAGCATTGTGGGTTATACTTGCACAGAGAAATTAAGCAGTGCACAGATGAGTGATTGAACCCAGGACCTCTCAACCCCAAAGAGCGTGCTATACCTCTAGGCCACTGCTAACCAAATCTCTACCTCTAGGCCACCGCTCCTCACATCACTTCGATAGATTCATACAAGAAAATTAGCCACATTTTGAAAATATTACTCATTTATTACATTAAATATCTCCTCTAAGTCCCCTAATATGATTTAGATCTGCTATTGTTTAGAAAATTTCAGCGTGCTTATTGGATAAACCACCAAAACACATAATACAAATACTAATAGCCATACAGGGGTTCCACTAGCTTCCGAATCAGAAGGGTCATTAAAAACTCATTTTTATACTTTGGACTCAATTTTACTATTTTATAGGCCATTTATACCCATGATTTTAAGAGAAAATGTCCCTTCAAACCAAAATCTTGAGGGTCAAATGTTGCTTTTTGGAAATTTCAAGGGTCAAAACCGGGCAGACCCACGAGTCAAATGGAACCCCTGTCCACACATACCTTGTCATATTGTCCCGACTGTCGGCCAAGAAGTAGAATGTTTTCGAGTTGTATTTTTCCGCTTTAAATCCAAACTTGTTCAGGTCACCATGACGAGAAAATGTGTAACCACTTAATGGTATAGCACCAAGTGGATCGGCTTCCTGCAGTGGAATGTATGCATGAGAAATAACATTTATACATAGATGTACACAATACGTGTTTATGGCTAGTCAGATTCTGAGAGGGAAAACCTAAACTAGCCACAAAAATGTAAGTCTTCCAAAAAGGGACATAACTCAAGCAAAATGATTGACCTAAACTTTCTGGCAATATGCACAACAAGGCTTGGTACCCAGCGCTCATTTGAAGTTTTATTGAAATCAGACCAATGGATAAGGAGAACTAGCGCTGACAAAATTTGTGACTTCCATCCAGCATAAAATCAATATATCTCCACAACTTTACGTGGGAAACATAATAAGACCACCTCCAAAGTATAAAAATCCAATTTAATGCATGAATTGAACAGTTATAACCTCAGTATTATATCCTACCCGTTAAGAAGACCAGTACTCAAGGGTCTCATTGTTGAGGTTTAATGGTATGATTAATTTGGTTCTTTTGGTTCATTTTGAATCATTTCATGCCTTTTATGACAAAATCACAGCATCAGCTATGAGTTCAGCTATAACAGGAACCCATTGCCTAACTAAGGTGCTACCAAGCACTTTTTGGAAGTACTTAACTATGTTTATGCAATAACATGCTACCAGCAAGCAGTGTACGCCGATAGTATACCCTTTCTAAGCAATTTGCTCGGCGAGTGCTATCGAGCACTTCCTTATGCTATGGATGGCCTCAGTAGTGCTTTGCAGTGCAACGTTGTGATTTCTGTGAGCGCTCGCAGGCAGCACATTATTTTTGCATTTCGTCTGCTATGTAGCGCATTTTTGTTGCAAACTGTTTCCTACCATAGCGCTATCAAGCGCTCGGTAGCTATTGATTTTAACACAAGGATATTCATATGATCATTAATTTATACCTTTTCATGTTTATAGTAATACAAGCAATTATCTCTTCGTAAAATGAAGAATCTTTTCTTCCAAGTCTTGAAAATAGTGGAGGAGACTTGTTTCTGTAAGTAGCCAGTATGTACCGGAACCTGGAGATCTAACACTGCAGACGTGCCTCCACAACCCACTTCCATCGTTAACGTGTTGGAATCTACAAAACATGGATCAACAAACTGTACTTCACATCGCTAAAAACTTGAAGTCATTACAACTAAACTAATAACATTGTCTGTTTATTATTCAAAGTCATTTAACGCCCTTTCTCAACAATAATTTAGATTGTAGATCAGTCCATTCTTTCTAGTGCACCATATCAGGATTTACAGATTATTCTTGAACTGTACGACCCACACTAACCACATCAAAAAGTGGTTATTGCACTTGACCAGTAGTGTTGACTAATGATGTTTAACAAATACTGAAAGTTTCAATGCTACAACATGGATAATATTAAGATATGACCAAATATAGAAGCCTGCACCCAAACCCTTAACCAAGAGTGTGACGCCGACACCACCGCCGAGTAATGAGTGAGTACAATAGCTCTCCATATTCTTCGAATAGTCAAGCTAACAGGAGGGCCCAAAGGGCCCTAGGTCGCTCACCTGTTATAGCAGTACAAGCAAGACCTGTGATTTGACCTAGTGACCTAGTTGTTGGCCCCATATGACGCAATATCGCACTTGACCTAGATTTTGTTGAGATGATCACTCTGACCAAGTTTCATAAGGATTAGGCTAAAATTGTGACCTCTAGTGACTATACAAGGTTTTTCTATGATTTGACCTTGTGACCTAGTTTTTGACCCTGGATGACCCAATATCGAACTTGACCTAGATTTTGTTGAGATGATCATTGTGACAATGTTTCATAAAGATAAGGTCAAAATTGTGACCTGTAATGACTACACAAGGTTTTTCTATGATTTGACCTTATGACCTAGTTTAAGACCCAAGATGACCCAATATCGAACTTGACCTAGATTTTGTTGTGATGATCATTGTGACCAAGTCTCATAAAGATTAGGTCAAAATTGTGACCTCTAGTGACTACACAAGGTTTTTCTATGATTTGACCTTGTGACCTTGTTTTTTACCCTGGATGACCCAATATCGAACTTGACCTAGATTTTGTTGAGATGATCATTGTGACCAAGTTTCATAAAGATTAGGTCAAAATTGCAACCTCTAGTGACTACACAAGGTTTTTCTATGATTTGACCTTATGACCTAGTTTTAGACCCAAGATGACCCAATATCGAACTTGACCTAGATTTTGTTGTGATGATCATTGTGACCATGTTTCATAAAGATTAGGTCAAAATTGTGACCTCTAGTGACTACACAAGGTTTTTCTATGATTTGACCTTGTGACCTAGTTTTTGACCCCGGATGACCCAATATCGAACTTGACCTACATTTTGTTGAGATGATTATTGTGACCAAGTTTCATAAAGATTAAGTCAAAATTGTGACCTCTAGTGTCTACACAAGCAAATTGTTACACAAAAGCTCACTCTGTCACTTTGTGACCGAGGTGAGCTAAAAAGGTAATACACAAATTGCATACTACTGCTAAACCATTTAATAATTATATCATTTTCTGTATTTTTTCTATGATTGTGAATGTTACTACGTAATTAATGTCAGCTACTAAATAAACATACAATCCATATGTGATCAATAGTTTCCATATTTAACTCAGTTTGTCTTGAGTAAAATCCTTCAGAGCAGAATAAATTGACCATAACTTTGCCATTTCTTGAGATATTTTCATGAAACAACTTTTATTATGGTCAGAAATCAGAGCTCTTTCAGGATGGATAAATCAGGAATTCCGGATAAATCAGAAATATTGACACCGCCTGGATCATACAAGAAAGTACAAACCTTGAACCAGTTTGATGATGTCATCATGGTCAGTTTCAAGTACGTTCACACCATTGATAGAGGTCACAATATGACCATGTCTTAAACCAGCTTTCTCTGAAGGACTTCCTGTAATAAACAAACAAGATGAGTGGACAAGTGGTCCAGTGGTGAGAGCTACAGACTGCTGATCCGAAGGTTGTATGTTCGATCTCGCCTCCAGACAGATCAAAATAGAATGCTTTTATGTGTTTCCCAATTAACACAAAATTCATGAACAGTCTTTCGAACGAGACTTTAAAAACCGAGGTCCCTGTATGATGCTTAACATCAGCACGTAAAAGAACCAGGGATGCTTCTGGAACTGGGACATCTTCTGTATCATGCACTATCCCCCAAAAACTAAAGTGACTAACCTCTTATGGCATGGGTGAAAGTTGATAAAAATGAAAATACTGAAAAATAAGCTGGGGGCCAGGGGGCCGCAGGACCCCCGGTGGGTCCAGGGCAATGCCTTGGCCAGGGGTTCCAGGGGGCCGGAGGCCCCCGGAAGCTCCTCGAAAACAGCATTTTAAAGTACTTCTGAAAGCAAATTCTGGCACTTCTGACTTGCTGTTATAAAAAATGAAAGGCCTCCAAAAAAAGCTTGTTCACATGGTGATTTTGTTTTCACTTTTAACTAAATATGTTTGAATTATCATTGGACTTCTACTGAGTAGAGGTTGGGGTTCTAATAGTGAACAAGTTTCTGTGCAAATTATACAAAAGTAAAAGTCAATGGATTTAAGGTTGTACCTTGTCGAGAAGTGCAGATAATTTGGACAAAAATGCTTGATAGTTGCCTATTCTTGTGTAGAGTTTGGGGTCCCATTGGTGAACAAGTATCATCCAGTAAAGTATTAAAGTATAAAAGCAGGGGTAGGGGTCTTCGAGAATCTGACCAATCATCATTTGTGTAATAGAATCTGATAATGAGCAAAAATAATAAGTTTTTGTTGTAGATTTATTAAGTAAGTACTGTATCACTAAGGGCTATATTTGGCTAAAATTGTGCTTTGTAAATATATTTTTGCAAGCAAGACAATGAGTCTGCTTCAAGTAAATCACAATTTTCAATTAAAACTTAAAAGTAAACAAGAGATGTTTGTAAAACATGTATGCCCAATGGCAGCCCAATAGTCAGAAATAGTAAATGTCAGTGACCTTGACATTTGACCTACTGACCTCAAAATCAATAGGGGTCATCTACTGTTGATGACCAACCTCCATGTAAAGTTTTAAGAGCCTGAGGCAAAGCGTCCTTGGGTTATTTAACGGAAACCATTTGAATAGTCAGAAATGGTAAAGGTCACAGTGACCTTGACCTGTGACCTACTTACATCAAAATCAATAGGGTCCATCTACTGTTGATGACCAACCTCCATATAAAGTTTGAAGATCCTAGGGCAAAGCGTTCTTTAGCTATTAAATATACCCCTCATGGCCTCATTAAAGATGGGGGGCATAATAATATTAGATCTACTATAGGAGAAACAGTGTATGTAGTCACTCTTTTCGTCAGTTAACTTACAAAACATTCAGGAAATATCAGGCCCATTTAAGGATTACATATCACACTGGGACACTTGTGAAATTAGTAATTGTTTATCCTTATTCAATACAACTTGGTAAGAAAGAAAATCATGTTTTTGTTTAATTTCTGAATTT
Organism: Spisula solida; assembly: GCA_947247005.1. Lineage (NCBI taxonomy): Eukaryota > Metazoa > Mollusca > Bivalvia > Venerida > Mactridae > Spisula > Spisula solida. Next base: position 5,057,053 of record OX365960.1, on the reverse strand, counting down.
GCTGTGTCCCGCCGTCTTCAACCTTTTTAACTCTTCACTGTAAATACTTGTGTGTGGCTCACAAGATCTTGTAAATATAAAGAACAACATTGCCCCACAGTGGGACCTGTACTTAAATGGAAGAAGAAGGTCCCTGTTCAGGAAGAAGGCCTTCTGAATCATGTTGACAAAATACAAATTTTCCCAGGAGTCCAGGGATCTAAAGATTTAGCATGTTTTGGCATGTCATTCCCCATAATGACATGAAATGAATTGGTTTCTTTGAATCATCATGACATGGAAGTATAAAATGTCAAAATGTCTGTGAGTATCTCTATAGATCCAGTACTGACTGACCATTTATTAACTGCTACAAATAACACTGTGTTCACCAACACCACACACATACAATGCTGTGTAAACTAAAAGTCCAATTTATATTGTCAAGAGGCTTTTATGGAACTTATTTGCAGCAACAAAATATTACAATTTCCCGAGTTTTTGACGGAACGAACAGCGCTGACTGTACCTAATTTCTTTTTAATTCAACCATTCAAAGCTTTGTCACGCTCGTATCCGATTCGCCAATGTATTTCAACCGTTTCCCGATCGTCAATTGTTCCTGACATAATTCTCTCACGCGCTAAATTGCGTTTGAAAATATGAAATTCCACTTTCGATTTGATGACAAATGTTGTACTAACTTGTACTGAATACCTGTTTATGTGTGGTATAACATAACCAACATAAGATTATAATAACTGATTATAATTAGCTTTAATATTGCAGCACATACATCCACGCATCAAGCATACAACTATAAGTATATCATAGAGCGTATATATCAAGACTGGTCATAAGAGCATATACATGTAGTATACATCAGAGTGTGAAGCATCATGGGAAGGTTTAAGGGGCGTTAACCAAATACTGTTACATCTTTTCTCTTTTACGGAAAAGAAGATTAAACTTAAAAGTATTTTAAGTAGATCTAGAGTCATAAACAAGTCAATATCAAATGATCGATAACACAAAACTCTGTCTCTTTAGTTTCATACAGTCTCACACAGTCTTTAAGCTTTGATTATATATCTGCGAATGTTATATACATCACAAGACATAGTCCTTGTATCGTTCTGGTTTGCGCACTACACGTCCTGACTTCGTACGAGTAGCTTGTTCTCCAGTTGGTGGCGAGCTAATATTTGGCTCCTGAATACTATCATTGTTCATGCGCGGTAACTCACCGTTACTTAAATTTGGATCTATGTCTACAGTTTCTTCCCTTTGCTCAACATATCTCTCGTTTGTTTTCCGGAGATGTTTTCTATTTCTGTTCAAGATGGTTCCATTTTCCTTGCGTACATCGTAAGAACGAGTGTACGGTTTCTCTACGACTGTTCCCTTCTCCCAAGTTTTATTCCGTTCTTGAGGTTGTATACGCACAGTATCTCCTTTATGTAACTGGGGCAACCGCCTCGCATTTCTATTGTAATACTGAGCTTGGCGACGTTTGCTTTTGTCCAGGTTAGATTTTACGTTTGTCGGTATGCTCGGCTGTAGCTGTGACGATCTTTCTGGTAACAATGTTCTAGTCTTCCTGTTCATTAGTTGTTGAATAGGACTGTAATTGGTCGATTGCTGCGGAGTATTACGGAAATTTAACAGCGCAAGCATAGGGTCTGTATGCGAATGTTTAGCCTTTTTCATGATTCGTTTAGCTGTCTTTACAGCATTTTCAGCTTTGCCATTTGACTGCGGGTACCTAGCTGATGACGTGATGTGCGTAAAATCCCATTTACTGGCAAACGATTTGAATTTTTGAGATTTGTACACACTAGCATTGTCTGAAAAAAACACGTTCCGGTATTCCGTGTCTGGCGAAATGTTGTTTCAATTTGCCAATGATTTCTTTTGATGTTGTTTCATATAAACGATCTACTTCAAAGAAATTGCTGAAATAGTCAACTGTCACCAAATAATTGTTATCATTGAATGTGAAAACATCCGTACCAACTTTTGCCCATGGTCTGTCTGGTACTTCATGGCTAATCAATGGTTCTTTGCATTGTTTTCTTTCCATTGATTGACAAGTGTCACATTTCCTAATGTAGTCCTTAATCTGGGTCGTTATATTTGGCCAATATACGCACGATCTAGCCCTTTTTAAACAACCCTCAACTCCAATATGTGAATGAAGTTGTTCTAGTATTTCTCTGCGCATACTCGTGGGAATAACACATCTATCACCGCGAAATATGATACCATTATCCACTGATAATTCGTCTCGCACAGAAAAATAGGGTGAAACCTCTCTTGGCGCGACCTCTCTCCAACCCGTTTGGATACATTCTATGAGAATTTGAAGAGTCGTATCATCGCTTGTAGCTTGCTTAATTCGAATCTGCCTTTCAGAAGAGACTGCTAGGTAGTCCGTCATATGTACCGATTCGAACACCTCCTCGAATTTCGTAGCCTTTCCGTTTGGCATATAGGCTCTTGAAAGTGTGTCCGCAAGGTACATGTGTGTCCCTTTTTTATAGCGTATTTCATAGTCATAAGAAGCCAATCTTAAGAACATTCTTTGTAGCCTTTTCGGAGCTTTGTACAGATCCTTCTTGCTTATTATTTCCAACGGTCTGTGGTCATTTTCAACTATCACGTGACGTCCATACACAAGATGATGAAATTTTGAGAAACAAAATACTGCACTTAGTAGTTCTTTCTCAATCATAGCATAAGAAACTTCTGCTTTCGCAAGAGCACGACTTACGTATGCGACTGGTTGGCCATTCTGTAGTAAAGCACCACCAAGTCCACATTCAGAAGAATCGCATTGTATGACCGTTTCTAGTTTTGGATCGTAATATCTCAGCACGGGCGCATCACACACAGCTTTCTTAAGTGTATCAAACGCTTCATCGTGAACATCAGTCCATTTAAACTCTACATCGCGGCGTGTAAGTTGTCGTAATGGTTCACAAAGTTCGCTCAGCTTGTCTAGAAACTTTGTTAAATAGTTCACAAACCCGAGAAATCGTTGTACTCCTTTCTTGTCTGTCGGTTTCGGCATATTGACTATAGCTTCAACCTTCGCTGGATCCACTTTTACACCTTTATCCGTGAGTAAGTGTCCTACAAACTGCATTTCAGTTTTATGGAGTTGCATTTTGTCTTTGTTCAGCTTAATGTTCTTTTCAACACATCTGTCTAGCAATTGACGGAAGTTGTTGTCATGATCGAGTAGTGCTTCTTCGTATGTATCACCTTTTCCATAGATGATTATGTCATCCGCTATAGCTTTGATACCACCAATTCCTACCAGGCTATCTTCCAGATACTGTTGAAAGTATTCTGGCGCTGGTGATATCCCGAATGGCATTCTATTCCATCGATATCTCCCAAACGGCGTTTCAAATGTAGTGAGATAACTCGATCTTTCATCAAGTACCACATGATGAAATGCATTTTTAACATCGACTTTGCTAAAAACTGTAGCATTGTTCAGTTCTGGTAACAAGTCTTCAACCACTGGCAGCAAATAGTGGCTACGCTTTAACGCTTTGTTCAACGGCTTTGGGTCAATGCATATTCTCAGTTTTCCGCTAGCTTTTTTGACAACTACTAGACTTGATATCCAGTCTGTGGGTGTATCAATCTTGGTTATCTTTTCAAGACTCTCCAGTCTATTTAACTCTTGTTTAAGTTTTTCTTTCATTGAAACTGGCACTCCACGGAGGGGCATTCTTACAGGTTTTACTGTATTGTCTATTTCTAATTGCAATTTTTTCTCAAAACAACCTTCTCCCACGAACACCGATGCGTATTTTGTTTCAATCTCTTCTCGAGTTAATTTCGATTGCTTATTATCCTTATCTACAGGACAAATGTTATGATACTGGATCCTAATTAAATCCATTGTCTGTATCGCTTCAGAGCCTAACAGCGGCGTAACCCTGTTATCATCAACAACGATAAAGTTCACCATGTAGCGTTTGTTTGTTCTAGGATTTTTCAGCATAATTTCACACGTGCCAGCGGAGTACATTTTTGATTTATTGTACATAGACAATGTTGTTTTTGTCGGCTTTATTGTCTCATTTGACACACACGACTTTGGTATTATATTTGTAGTTGCTCCGCTGTCCAATTGAAATTTGACTGTTGTTTTTTGTTTTATCAACAGCATGTTAGCGAATATTTTGTTTTTAATTCTGTCGCTAGAATTCAATGACAACACGTCATCCTCACTTCCAGAACTTAAATCATCCACATGTTTAATTTGAGAACGCGACGACTTTTTTGCGTTGTACTTTTTCGACTCTGACTTGCATACCGATGCAAAATGATTGAATTTGTTACACTTATTGCATCGTTTCCCAAATGCCGGGCATTTCCCTTTAGCACAAAATTGTCCACAATATTTGCACTTGGTCTTATTTTCTTGCTTGGGTTGGTGCTTTCGTTTTGGTCGCACTACCTGCACTTCTTCACCAGGGGCGGCACTTTGGTTTAGGGTCTTAACTTTTGACGATGACGCTTCAGCAGCGCGGCACATGTCTATGCACTTGTTCAATGTTAGTTTTTCCTCTTGTAGCAGACGTTTTCTCAGACCATTGTCTGTAATTCCCAGGACAATTCTGTCAGTAATAAGTTCGCTTTCCAGAACTCCATAGTTACAAGTTTTGGACAATTTTCTTACTTTTGTCAGAAAACTGTCGAATGTTTCTGAATCTCCCTGGGAACATGTGTGGAAAATGTATCTTTCGTATGTGACGTTGGTTTTTCCTACACAAAATTCTTCAAATTTCTTGATGACTTTGTCAATGTCATCCTTATCTGCTTCGCTTTCAAAATCAAATCCATCGAACACGTCCATTGCTTCTGACCCCACGCACGTAAGGAATGTAGCTGCTCTTAAATCCGTCTGCTTATTAATTAGACCGGATGCCTTTTCATAATTTGTCCATGACCGTTTAAACTTTTTCCAATGTGTAGCTATATTTCCGTCCATATCCAGCATTTTAGGAAACGGTATTAGCGACTGTACAGCACCCACGGGATGAACGACCTGCTCGGCTGCAACTTGCGGCGGTTGTCCTTGCATTGTCAGTTATTCTTTATGCACGTGAATATAAAGAATATAAATCCAAAGTTCTGTTTTGTTACAAAGGAATGCACATAAATATCCTTTTGCATATAAAAACAGTCTTAAAGCACTTCTGACACCATGTTTATGTGTGGTATAACATAACCAACATAAGATTATAATAACTGATTATAATTAGCTTTAATATTGCAGCACATACATCCACGCATCAAGCATACAACTATAAGTATATCATAGAGCGTATATATCAAGACTGGTCATAAGAGCATATACATGTAGTATACATCAGAGTGTGAAGCATCATGGGAAGGTTTAAGGGGCGTTAACCAAATACTGTTACAATACCCGAATCGCGGAAAGATCGAGTGCCGTGATTGGTTCTCTGAATTAACAGGATACATGTAGAGGTAACTTCATCGGCCAATCAGAACGGTCGTTTCATTTGTGCACTGGAAAACCAATAGTGAATACGGACTAAAACAATTACGAATACCGCGGTCGCGCTAGCAAAAGTCGGCATACCCCCCCCCCCCCCCCCCCCCCCCCCCCCGTCAAATTTTTACGACGGATTTACGCGATTTGGAAAAACGGTCTTGGGACATGTCTAAAATACGGAATTCCGTCATAAAACGGAAAACTTTCACCCATGTTATGGGGGCATTCCCATATGGGTTTCCTGTGGCGAGGACAAACAACATGATGATAGCAGAAGCATTAACAACATTGGAAGGTTCACTCCTGAGATACAGACAAACAATAACACTAGTAAAACTGATGGATGCTCTCAGAAGTATGCAGGTCTTTTTAACCTTTGGGTCATGAACTTTTAACTAGGGTAGGGGAACTGTCTTTGTAGATATTAACTTCATTTTTCGGAGAAAACTGCATTTTTTTGGGGGGAAAGGGCTTTATAATGGTCTCCACTTTATAAGGGATAAAAGCCCTGGTACTAGTTTGTGACAATCATTGCACCAATAAATGTTGATAGTATGTTCATTCCTTCCTGGTAATTCATCTTCCCTTAAATCCTACCCTTCATACCAACTATTTTAATCCATCTGCTTTCATTTCCATACCCAAGCATTTCAATGAGTATATGAATATACATGTTTTAAATGCTGATACATAACGATAGCAATTAAAAGTTATTCTGAAATAACCAATATGTAGATGATGTAAGCCCTATTAATTAAATTACTAGTAGTTAAAATCAGGGGTGTCAACAGGGCAAATTTAAAAATCAGGAAAGTCGTATGCGGCCGACCTTTTTTGCCAATGACATTGTTTCCATAAGTAACTCAGTTTGTATTAAGAAAATTCTTCAGAGCAGATTAAATGTACCATAACTTTGCCATTTCTCAAGATATATTCATCAAATAACTTTTCTTTTAGTCAGAAATCATAGCTTTTTTAGGATAGACAAATCCAGAAATCCTGATTTATCAGAAATATTGACAGCCCTGTAAAATGCATGCATCTATGGAATAAAGGGTGAATTTCCACCTCTATTACTAATTGTAGGATGATGGGAACTAGCAGACAGACAGACCAAGTAGTGGCTGTACGCCCTTCAGGGACTGCAATTCGGATTCAACAACATAACAACAGTCATGGACAATAATTTGCATTCATTTTCAGTTTAAAGCCTGAAACTCTACTTTTTATAAAAACAAAGAAAGAAAATTCAGGATTCAAAAACCTGAAATCAGACTCAGGCCTGAAAAATACAAGGCCTGATAATATGGACTACTACAGCTATGCCCGGAAAAATGACCTGAGGCAAAATGAAATTAATTATAATGTCAGAAGAAATTAAATACTTTGGGTATGGGGCATTTCTTTAAAAATATATATATACCAGATTTATATAGCGCCCTTTTCATGAGAATGCACATTCAAAGGCACTTTACATTATTGTGTTGCAGCCACAAGGGCGCAGGTGCATCCTCTACCAGTGCAGAAACAGCATGATCTGACCAGAGGGACAGACTGAGAGAAAGCCCCTGAAGGGAGAGAGAGACATTAGATACAGGCATGTCCGGCGCTGCAGAAGTGCGCCTAGCTCGAATAGACAGCCTTGTTCTTTAATGTGCCCGGTGTATAGCACCGATACACAACTTCCTGGCACTTCCAGATACTTAGCAGACCACACGGCCAGATTGTTGCCCCCAGGCCTTTTTTCTTGGAACAGTCATAACTTAATGATACAAATTACACCAAACATAACAAATGAGTTTATATACATGTACATGCACAATAAATAACTAGACTGCAGCAAAAATAACATACCCAAGACTTAAAGTCTAAATCAAGATGACTCCAATTACGGGATGTTCAAAAAGTAAAAAAAAACTATAACTGACATGCATAATTTTTGGTAATTACGGCCAAAATGGAAATAAACTCTTAAGTGTGATGATAGCTGCTATTCAATAATTCAAGTTGTCTGCACATGGCCATAGGACAATAACCCGTGATCATTAAGTTCTAACCATCAGACTAGGTGAACTATAATTACTCCCAAGATTATTTTATTTTGGTATGAATACTGGACAGTAAGAAGCTAGGGAGCAGTCATAGAGAGTCACAAGTGCAATCATTATTATTTTATAGGTGATATTTTGTTGCTTTAATATGTCTTATTGTAAACACATAAAGAAATAAATTAAATCTGAAATAAGCAAAAAGAAGCATAATCCTGTAATAATCAACTTCCCGTCAATTATGTTATTTACTTTTAACATATTTTTCTTACTTTGACAAAACCAACATACAAATGAATGCATGTAACATTTTGAAATTTAAGCATACATGTATCTAACACAATAGAAACCATAAAATGTTTAACTTTTAATATCCATCATAATTCATTAAAATTTAAATTGGTCTAAACCTTCAGTTTTTTTAAAGCACATGTTGTAATTATACTATATATTAAATGGATATTTCGGCAGGACCAAAAGTTAGCACAATTTGGAATTAAGCGTATGCATGTAATTGTTGAATTGTTAATAATTCTAGCTACATACTGGTAAGTGGAACTTTGACTGAATAATAAAATAATCTCTGCCAACATCTCACACAGGATAGAAATGTAATTATTGCCTAGTACAAAGCCTTGTCTATAATAAATAGGTAAAAAAATGGTTAAACTAGATTTGGCGTGGGAGTGTTGTAGGCTAAATACTGACTGCCTATGATACACAGCACATCCATTAAAACAAGCGTGCCTTACACTTTCAGCTCAGGTGAGCTAATAAGATAAATATATAGCAAACAATAACATGCAAATACTAATACCATCAAACTATAAATGAACGCATGCCCTCGACTAACACTGACAGTGAGAGCTTATCAAACCATGCACAATCTCATTACAATCAGACCCTTACTACGCTTCACTACTTTACACTGATATATACGATCTGACGACACTCCGTATAGGGTCATGTTGATGTGAACATCATCCAATCAAATCGCTTCTTTCACAAATCTGAAAGTGCGGTGAAACACTGCTGAGTCTATCAGGCCTAGATACTAACTATTTTGGCCACTGGTCCGACAGGGCAAAAGCGCCCAATTTGCAAATAGGACAGTTACTGGTCCTCCAGAATTTTCACTGGTCCTTCTGGATTTTCACTAGTCTCGGACCAGCGGACCAGTGTTAGTGTCGAGCCCTGTCTATGTGACGTCATTGTGCGCCAGACATGTCATTTGAACATGACTTCTTACGGAGTGTAGTCAGATCTCTAACAGCCTAAATGAATGGAGCAAATGTTAGGATCTGATTTTAATGAGATTGAACCATGCAATACAGACATCTCAAAGGATTGACACCCAGCACTCCGGACACTTAAAATGTACTCTCTTGAGTCTATGTAAGGATTTAAGCGAATAGAGGAAAATACTTTCCCAAGTCAAGGTCACAGAAAACTCCAAGGCATTTCATGATGTTATAACGTGTGGTTTCAGGCCTGAAGGTCCATGGTGACGGTAGACTACATTATAACAGCTTCAAGCGCCTAAACTCACAACATGACAGCAGTACATTTTGAGTACAGAGTGCTGGTTAATTCAGGGCAATGAGACGGCCGTAAACAAAACATATACATTCAATAAATATCACCATGCCTATTACCTTTGATAACAACATTTAGTTCACTTCTGAAATAAATGAAATATCACACAAAAAGCAAATTTAAAATCTAAAAAAAAACACGATATCTTTGGTCTAGAAAATTGACGTTTGATTCCTGTGCTAGCCTCAGACAGATTATGCTCTTCTAAGAAACTGGATGCGAGCATGTCCTCCACATGTGGAGAAGTTCTCAGCTGCTTGTGGAGTCTTCCACATGTGGAGAAGCAAGTTTTTATTGGTTGATAATAAATTCCAGGGAAACTGTCAAACTGATCAAGTCTGCTAGACACTCTACAAAGTGTGATGTTATGAAATATGGCACGGTCAGCTAGACGCTCTACAATGAATGATGTTATGAAATAAGGCACGGTCAGCTAGGCGCTCTACAATGATTGATCGGTATAATGAAATGATGGCAAAAAACACAGAATAACAACACTTACTACACAGCACAAATGTTGGTATGAGACAACAATAAGAGCTGATTATGTAACAACAACATGTACTCTCAGACTGACAAGATTAAAAGCTAGTGACAACACAAAACAACAAATATATGTACTACATAGAGATGTGAGAAAAACACATTATAAACTTGTAATAGGAGCCCTACGGAGGCTTACTGACTGATCCTGAAGATTGGATGCACCATCATGACTGTTTAGCATACATCCCTACACCAAAACTTTGTTTCAAACATTGTTATTCTTTGAAAATTCAGCTTTTGAAATAGCGAATGGCTATAAATTATTCTATACTTCAAATTAAATCCTATTAAAAAGTTTGAAGTCATTATGATTAGTGCTGGCACTCCAACACACAAAGATGATTTGTTATGTTGTGCTAAAGAGTGAGTGAAACATGTTTTCTATGAATCTTTTCGAATTGAGAGGCTTTTTGTTTCTTGCCATTGCTCACCTGTGATTGAAAATTCTATGAGTAACAAGGGCAGATAACTCATAAATATAGGTCACAAGGTTACCACCCTTGTCTGTATGGACTCCCCTTGTGATGGTGAATAACTATGTTGAGTTTCAAGTGGGTACCTTTGATTGTTTTTGAGAAAATGACTCTTGACAAAAAACTTAACCAACGCATCTGCAGACAATCACGTTTCTTTGAAGTCAAGCTAAAAATTTTATTAGTGAGGCTTTATAAGAATGAATACTTATTGTGTTGCCATAGCAACATGATTGCAGTATAATTACCTGGGTCAACTCCGGAGATAACTGCTGGTTTACAATCTAGGATATGTATTCCATACTCTACGTTCTCTTCTCTCTCCATTGTCACAACTTTCATATTGTCTGGAAAATATCAAATAAATTGTTATAACTTTCATATTGTCTGGAAAATATCAAACACATTGTTATAACTTTCATATTGTCTGGAAAATATCAAACACATTGTTATAACTTTCATATTGTCTGGAAAATATCAAACAAATGGTTATAACTTTCATATTGTCTGGAAAATATCAAACACATTGTTATAACTTTCATATTGTCTGGAAAATATCAAACAAATGGTTATAACTTTCATATTGTCTGGAAAATATCAAACAAATTGTTATAACTTTCATATTGTCTGGAAAATATCAAACAAATTGTTATAACTTTCATATTGTCTGGAAAATATCAAACAAATAAAGGTTACTCAATGTGATAAATGTCCTTACCTTGTGATGTATGCAAATTTATGCAATCTCAGCAGATCTTAAGGGAAAACTTAAATAGTTTGACTTTATTTAAAAATTTGAGCTACATTTATTTCCCTAGAAACGAAAATAATCTTTGTGATTAGTGTAGCTCTTTAGATATAATGCTTCTGAACTATGTAAAAATGGATAATCTTGATTTTCCTGTTAAATTAGTACACTTTTTAAAAAATTTAAGATTTTACCGGTAAGAATTTTTTTAGTTTTGAATTTTTCCCTTAAGATCCTATGTGAATACCACCCCAGTTCAATGTGATGAACAATTCTGCCTAGTAATTTTTAAAATGCAAAGCACACACTAGTGCTACATATTTTGTGAAATACAAAATTTGAGTTGGTTGTTGTACAGTGGTTGTTGCTATGGACAGGTAAATGGTTCATACTGAAAACATTGATTTATTGTATTTATAAACGTACCATAACTTCTGGATGTAAATCTTTTATATTCTTGTTGACTATCCGCTCGTTTAACGAATCTACGACTAACAGATTTATACTGACTACGGAACTCTTGTTCTGAGAGTGTGGTCGCCGTGGAATCGTTACGCTGGTGACCTGATTTCTTCACTGACAAGACAGGTGCCTCAGATCCGTCTGGTCCAGAACCAAAAATATCATCTGTAATAAAAAGACAGAACAATGTTATAGTGTTAGAAGCAACAGTTAGGCCTGTGGGGGTCGATTTAGGCATTTCACTAGGTGCAGATTCTAAATTCATTTTAATTCTGAAGTTATTTTAATTATTTTGATTCCAACTCTATTTTAATAATTTTGTATCAAATAATTCAGAATTTACCATTTTATAGTCTGAATCAAAATAAAACTCTGCATGTCGCACGTGTCATTCAATTTCTAACAACCAGATTGTTTTCATAGAATTTCTTTTTTTTAATTTAAACAATTGTTAAAACATGAACAATTAACTTTAAGACCACTTACCATCTTCACATGTTTTAACACCGAGGTCAGCAATGGAGACGTAGTTTGATTGACTCTGTCCGATCTTAATCTCCTCGTTGTCACCAACATATAGCCATGTAGATTTACGGAAACTTTCCCGGTACATACCTGTATGCGGAAGTAGATAATTGATAATTTAAATTGATAAAAATTTCAACATTTAATCATCATAAACATTCGAACAATATCATGACATCATTCTGCTTAGAAACTGCAAGAACACAAACGTAGAGATATCTAACACAGACAGAAGAAGGTTTACTTATCAACTTAAGAGACTCAGTTTTAATGTGCAAATCAAATAACTATCCCTACTAGATTTAATACTTAATAATAACAGAGCTTTCACTAGACATCAAAAGAGAAGACCCAAAATGACAATTTTTTTTCAAAATAATGCAAGAAGATTTGTATTATAACTTGAATTTACTTCAGTATACAGCAAATTGGACTCTAGAGCTGAAATTAGTCAAAACTACAATGTAGTACTTTTGACAAATTTTAGAGTCAAATTGGAGTCAAATGAAAATCCTGGCCTTTTTCTTTGTTACTTACTCTTAACCTTATTCTTAGGAAGTGATTTTGGTGTCAAATTTAGGAAAATACAGGAGTAACAGAAACTAACTGTATGTTGCAGACGATTTTTAACAATTTTACAGACCTGTATCTTCATCGGAAGAGTCGCCATCTTCATCATTTTCAGACGATGACTGGTTGGTATATTTTCTACGTCTTTGTAAACCATTCTTGACAGGCAGATCTCCAAGATTATCATCTTCCACAGTCACCATAGTAACGTCCTCTGAATTCCTTTCAGGAGACTCTCTCTGATTACAAACACACTCATCAGTAACTTGTTCCGAGTCCACTGATCTGTTCTCCACAATGCTGTTAATGTTATTTGTCAAACTTTTTACACATTTACCACAAGAAGTACACACAGTATTATCTGAATCTAAACCTTTAGAATTGTTTTTCACTAAGTCACTTGTATCAGCCAAGTCCTGTTGATCATCCGGTCCATCATCATCACAGTCAAATTCCTCTTCCTTGAGGAAACCAAACGCTTCGCTAACAAACTTTTGATTTTTTCGCCATGTAGCAACTCTTGATTGTCTCGAGATTTCGCTTGGAGGTGATTTTCTTAATTCTACTAGCTCTCCTTCAATAACGACAGAATTTCTGTCAGTTGTTTCCATGTCTTGAACTTCACTTCTATCATTACACTCACCATCAGTAGAACTAGACGTGAAAGAATTAGCAATCTTATCCGATTCAATTAACGAAATACTATCTTCTTCACTTACTTCATAAACCGGATTAATATTTAATCCACTCAGTTGTTTTTCTAGTTTCTTTTGATCACTAGGTGCGTATGTTACTATAGTAAACTTTTCCGAGTCTTTAGACTTTGTGGAAGCTTCTAGAATATTCTGATTGTTGTCAGCAGTACTATGATTCATTACAGATGTTACTATAGTAAATTCTTTATTAATTCTGTTGTTTAACTCTTGTTTATCTGCATCATTGACTTCAGCCATGTAAAGCCCACTGTTTTTTTTACCATTCTGAACACCATTGAAGTTTGTTTTATCTGACTCTAGTGGAATTTTTTCATCATAATTGTCACTTTCCGATTCTTCCAAGTTAAGAAATTTGAATTCATTGCTCACTATTCTTGTAACTCGATTATCTTGTCTTAAAGACACTTCCTCCGACATCTTTGAAATCAATCTGAAAAATTATAATGTAATTTTCTATGCATTCAATGGTTTATTGGTAGATCATGAGAGCTTCAGGAATCAAAGAATGTAATTCAACCACTCAACAATGCTGCCAAGTGAGCGACTGCGTCCATGCGGCTCTGGCTTAAAAGGAATGAAACAAAATGGAAGCCAGCAGACCGATCACCACTGCTTGTCCCACTGTTTGTCCCACCATCACGAGTTAAGCCTTAAGGGGCGAAACACCTGATGATTTTTTTTTTACCTTTGTGTCAAAATGGATGGCAGTAATTAAACAATAAGTAGTGCTGTGGATCGTCAGGTTAGTGCCGATCCGATTCACGAGTCCCGGTGAGAGAATCACATTTCAAACCACGAATCAGCATTAAAATTTTACAAATTTCATGAAGACAAAGACTTTCATAGAGACTTTTTACTTTAATAACATCACATACGTTGTGAAACACTAATGTACTAACATGTACAAGGGTACATAAAGACATTTAAAACAAATAATATGTTATCAAATAGGGCCAGTTAAATAATACCAAACAACCGTGAATGTCTTCTCACTCCATTGACTAATTAATGACTAATTTAGACAGCTTTTGCAAAGTGCCTACTTATCATCCTTAAATGGAAATAACGAAATATTTTCACACCTTTGATGTGAACTTGCCTGGTGGATATTGGTACGTTGGTTTAGCCATTGCAGACGGTTCGTCGTATGGCGTCATCTAATTGACAATCGAATATTAGATGAATGAAAAATGACCCCAAAATTCCAAGAGTCAAAATACTTAATCAGTTAAATTGAAACCTTACAAGTAATGAAATGTCTTTGTATTGTCTGTACAATTGAATTCCATATATCTATCATAATTTTAAATTATGATTTAATAGAATTGTGTGCGAGTCATATATTTACATGTACTGTATTAATGATGTTCAACATCTTGTTATTCTTGGAGAACTTCTGAAATTGTGCTACTCACGGTAATCACTGACTTCATTCTTTCGACCATTTGCCGTTATTTATGCATTTAAACTCTTTATAGATAGGCTAAATACCCTTAGAATGTCTTAGAAGCTTGTAATATACGACGACAGGTGGTCTGTGACAGCTTGTTTGATGTTTAAATGAAACACACGCACTGTTAGTCGAGATTTCCTGTAGTCAGAAAATACGTTCAAGGCAATAATAAAGCATTTGCCATATGAAATAATGATGTTCGAAAATTTTGGTGACGCACAGGCCAATTTTATCGACGGTTAAGATGACACACTATGTACACTGACCCAAAATGAAAACTTTACATAGCATTCAAAAGTGCATATTTTGTTGATAAGTTTATATTCGGGGTTAATTGTTTTTGTCATCGAAGCTCCAATGTAATATTGGTGTCTCTGTGCAATTTTTTGGATAAAAATCAGATATTTCTTATTTTGTGTGAACAATACAGTTGAGAGGGGTCGAAATAAAAAATTCTGAAAAAAATAAAATAAGCACACTGCAATTGGAAACAAGAAATTACTGACTGTGTGCTTTAGTGATGTTATAAAAAGCATCAATAACCAGTGTGACCTCCGTTTTTGCAAATACATTGCAGAGTACGTCGCCTCATTGAATTTACGCAACGTTGTAATAAAAAGTACCGATTGCCATTGGTTTCGCCTGAAATGCAATTGACGTCGTGCCCACAACAGTCTAGAGGCTCGGTGACGAGGTGTCATAATCTGTCCAGTATATGGACGACGAGCACGAATAGGAACTTGGTTCTGTCTCAAACGATTTATGATTGTCTGTGCATGAACCCCGTAACGCCGAGCAGTAACGGTTGCTGGTAAAAAACGATAACGTAGGTGGGTCAACAGGATAACGCGATCAGTACTTAACGTTGTCGCACGTACGCGACCGGGCCTTGCACGGTCTCTGACAGACCCAGTAATGTTGAACCGGTTCACAAGATTATGGATAGTCTGCCTAGAGCAGCCAAAATGGTGTGCCACGTTATTTACCATCGACCCCGCCCTGAGCATACCAATAGCTTGGTTCCTTACTTCTTCAGAAAGACGTGGCATCGCTAAATGCGACCGTTTTCCAACAAAAAATAACTTTTTATTATCTGTGCTGTGCAGCAAATGATAACTTGACGATGTAAAACCTGTAAGTGAAACACCTGTTCCTGCGCACGTGCAAAGCATGGAATACGTTTTTCAAATCTGGACGCATGAATTGACGCGGGATTTGTAAAAAAATGCATAATCGTAATCCGCATTAAAAACATGATAATCATGTTTTAAACTAATACAATGACATGTTTGCTAACAAAAGAGATATTTAAATAAATTAAGTGTAAAGTTTTCATTTTGGGTCAGTGTAGAATTTCTGAGCGTCAATACTGGGTTATTTACGATGCATAATCTCCGTGTGTCTATCTTTAACACAGTGTTATGACAGGAAATAAGTATTCAAACAAAGGAAGATGCCCCCAGGTCCTAAATGATGCACAGGGTTGAATTATGCCTGGTCCTTTAGCTTGCGTCTTTTGAAAATCAGTCAAATGAAACCCCTGTTGATTGTCATGTTTTTTGCCAAATTGGTATTTTGATTATTCAGGATGTTTCGAAATGCTTCCATATTTAAATATAAAAAGTAAATATTATTTCTTTATCAATAAGTTATTTTTTTATATAAATTATGACCGAGTCACAGACTAGGAGCTGTATTAATCGTGTTTCTATACTTAGCCTATGGTGCAATGAACTAAAAAGCAAAATACATAGAGTCACATTTATAAGATGACATAAGAAAGACTAATAACAATAACATTTAAACAAATGAACCGTGACCATGCAGTCACGATTTCATGTTTACGAATCTAAACTTAATTTTCAAGCCTCTGAAATAAAAAGTATAACATTCATTTTATTCACGCTATTTTACTAAAATGCAAATTCATAGAAAGAAAACAAACTCATGTTTAGTTTGTAACAACAATTAAATTGTACAAAACAGAAAAATTGTTATCAAAAACAAAATACACCCACTGATTTTGATTTTTTGGTTCTTCCAATTCTACTTCCTGCTATCTGCGCACCGTAAGAAGAACTTATTCGTGACTTTCACCATGTTGTGTCTTACACTTAAGAAATGGCGCTAGCTGTCTAGGACCAGAAAAAACATATTCTTGAAATTCTTACTCATGAAATGCATTACAAAAACTGCTCAGATCATAAACTTGTTACCATGACACTCCTTGCAAAGGTAAACAGACACCAACTGAAAACAAACAAAAAAATGACATTCGCAAAAACCAAATGGATCGAATGTGACGTTAGTACATACAGGCAAGAATTGTCTGAATTCTCGAGAACTTATGAAAGAAAAGTAGAAAATGCTACAATCTCGACAAAGATCAAGATGGTCACAGACGCTCTCCATAAAACAGCAAAGAAAACTATCCCACAATATAGAAAGCTGAAAACACTGAAAAGATCAGGTAGAGGAATATGGAACCACGAAATAGGAAACTCACCTAAAGAAGCAAAAACCCTCTATATGAAATGGAAGGATACAAACAAATCATGTGATAAAACCAGGTTAGAATTAAAAGAGAAGAAGAAAATACTTCGTCAGCACCAGAGACAAGCATATGCAAGGCAAAGAGCAAAGCACACCGAAGAGATTATGGAAGCCTTTGTGTCCAACGATAGCAAACTATTTCATAAACTCGTCAATAGACAAAGAAAAGCAGTAAATAGCAACGTACAATCACTGAAAGTTGACGGCGAAGACGTAACTGGCTCAGATAATATACTTAAAGCATGGAAGGACCATTTCGAAAAACTGGCGACTCCAGAAGACCGTGAATTTCTTCCTAATGAAAAAATGAAACTCTCTGAAGAACAGAACTCGATCATAGAGAAGTTGATAACTGAGAGTGAAGAAAAAATGGATGAAGTGAATGAACACGAAGTATTGAAAGCCATTAGCTCATTGAACACGGGTAAAGCAGCTGATATAAATGGACTCTCGAGTGAACACTTTAAACATGCCAAACATGATATAATTCCTGTAGTTACAGACATTGTAAATGCAATCTTTGAACAATTAAATATACCGAATGAATTAAAGTGTGGTGTACTGACGCCTATTCATAAGAAAGGAAAAGACAAATTTCTAACAAATAACTATAGGGGAATCGTCATCTCCGATACATTTGCAAAGATACTTGAAAGTATTCTGAAACTCAGACTAGACAAAATATTCAATCCGCAGCAAAATTTGCTTCAACGTGGATTCACTGAAAAATGTTCATCTATGAATGCTGCCTACATAGTCACTGAAGCTATGGAATATCATCGTGAACACAATAAACCACTGATAGTTGCAACTTTAGATGCACAAAAAGCATTTGATCGAGTTAACCATGAGATCCTCTTCAACAAGTTATACCATATCGGAATCAAAGGTCCCTTCTGGCTTCTACTAAGAAACTTATATAGGCAATCCACAGTGAAGGTCAAGTGGGAAGGGGGGCTATCAGAAGAATTCAAACTGAAACAAGGAACAAAACAAGGAGCTCAGCTCTCCACGACATTATACAAAATTTATCATAACCATTTATTGAACTCCATGAACAATAGTGGCTTGGGTGCGTATCTAGGAAACATAAAAGTTCCAACATCTACATGTGCTGATGACACTGCTCTTCTGTGCAACTCAACAACCGAACTACAGGCCTTGCTCGACCTTGTAAACTTTAATACAACTCGGGACCTGGTAAAGATCAACCCGGATAAATCAGAAATACTCACAGTCAAATGTAAACAGCCAGTAGTAGCAACATTGGGAGGTGAAAACATAGCCTGTGGTGTAACAACTTTAAAACACCTGGGTATTAACAGAAATAACAAAAACACTGTACAGATATTGACGCACGACTAAAAGTGGCTCAAAGAACCTTGTATGCAGCGTTAGGACCTGGTCTCCACGCCAGAAAGGGTATGTCACCCCTAGTAACAGTAACTATATGGCATACCTGCGTCGTACCACGATTCCTATATGGCATAGAAGTACAGAAGATCTCGTCACCAGAAATACTGAAACTCGAAAGATATCAGAGGAAAATCCTCAAACATCTACAAGGACTACCTACTAGGACTCCGACTGCTGCTGTGTATACCCTACTTGGAGGAAAACCAGTTACACTCCTCCTAGACTGTAACTACCTATCTTTATTTATAAACATCATCAGAATTCCTGAGTCTGTAGAATACAAAATTCTTAAACGTCAACTAACGATGATAGATTTTGAAAACAACAGTTTCATCTCAAATGTATACAATGCTTTGGACAAATATAAACTCCCAACACCTGAGGTGCTCATACATAGTATTCCCTCTAAAGAACAATGGAAAAGAATGCTAAAAATGCTACTAACACATACTGGGAGAATCTCTGGAGAGCTGAACTACCAAAGATGTCCTCAACCAAGTACATCCAAATACAAAAACCAGTAATCAACAACCCCCACAACCTGTGGAAAGATATAGCACCCAAGCTACATGAAGTTCGACGAGCAGAAATTAAAGTACGAATACTTACTGGCACATACATATTCCAGAGTAACGCTGTCAAATTCAACCAAGAAAACGTTTCGCCAACATGCAAGCTCTGTAATCTGGTAGACGAAACACGAGAACACTTTCTCGTCAGATGTCCAGCTTATACAGATATAAGGACAGACAGTATGCGTAAACTGGCAAACATCATTGAAGATGACACAATGTTCATCACCATCACACAGAACGAGGGACCGCTTATCCAGACAATTATGGATTGTACACACGATGAGTTGAGGAGCGTAGTACCGCTTTCCAGGCAACAACTGGTGCACATAGAAAGATGGTCGCAAGTCTACTGTGAACGCATCATCACTACCCGTGTAAAGAACCTCCAGTCATGCTGTAGCGAAAATGGGTATCTAAATATAATACGTTAACCCTGTAACTACGCAAAAAAATAGCATGGTCCTCTTAAGTTACTCTTTAAGGGTTACATATGTATTGATCAAGTTATCAAATTATAGACCGCACGCGTATTTGAACAAGCACGTATTACTTTGTTCCCGTAAATATACAACAGAAAAGACTTTTGCTTTGATTGTTTGTACAGAATGTGTTAATTCTGAAGAAAATTAAATATTCATCCTCTACATATGGTGGATGGAGTGCTCCAACAACTAATGGAGGGAAGTACATGAACAACAACAACAGCTAGCGTTAAGAAATGGCCCTATAACTAAAAAACCAAACACAAATATGAAGTTTTTGTGCTTTAAAATTATGAATAATATATTTCGGGTTTATTACGTGAATTTCAGTACAATTGAATCAATTCGTGCTATTACTCAATAAAAATGCACACATAAGATTATATAAAGCTTTAAGTAGTGATAAAATAAGCAAGTAAATCAATAGAAAACATTGACAACTGAAAAAAAAGGAACTTTCAATACATATTTTGATTGTATTAAAGGCTTTGTCCGGTCAATTTACGTACGCAAATAGTTCGCTAGTACATGTATATTGCAGAATCAAGTTGTAAATAGTGTTTGGAGAACTATTGAGAGTTGCGTTTTGAAATTAAACGCTGCTTTAACCAATTGCTCAACAAGTCTTGTGTAAGTAACTACGACAATGTTTACAATGTTACACACACACTGCATGTTCTACTTCTTCTTCCTGTTAAGTACAGGTCCCACTCTGGGGCAATATCGTACTTTTTAAATCGTTTAGGTGGAATGTCGACGAGTCCGTGGGTGATTCTGTAGACCATCACCAGCTTGACGTTGGAACGGCGTTCGGCAAGGGGTTTCCAGCCAATGTCAGCGATCATCTGGCTGGTGCTGCTTGTGGTGCGGTAGTCCCCTTTGACAAATCTTGCCGCGCGTTGTTGGACATCCTCCAGTTGACTGATACTGGACCTCGTATGCGGGTCCCAGACAGTGCTCGCGTACTCAAGGATTGGCCTGACAAGCGTCTGATAGCATTGTGCCTTTATCTGTTGAGGACAGCTTGTCAGGTTTCTCCCCAGGAAAGCGAGGCTGTTGTTCGCCTTCTTTGCCGTGGTAGCAAGGAGAAGTGTTGAAGGAGAGCTTCTCGTCTATGTGTACCTCAAGTACTTGCCCCCTGTCACAACTTGCAGTTCGCTGCCGTGGATGAAGTATGGCGTCTTGATGGGCCTTCTTTTACTGGTGATGCGGATGACCTCACACTTGGATGGGTTAAATGACATCAACCAGTCACGCTCCCAATGCTGTAACCTGTCCAGATCATCTGGTAAGGCTTTGGCATCTTCTGTAGTGCGAATTGTCCTGTACAAGAGACTATCGTTGGCGAACAAGCGGGATGTGGATGTTGCCCGAAGTGGGAGGTCATTGATGTACAGCAGGAAGAGGAGGTGTCCAATGACTGATCCCTGGGGTACGTCGGAGGTGACTGGTGCTGTGTTGGATGACTGCACTTCGACCAGTACTTGTTGGGTTCTGTTTGCCAGGAAGCTACTTATCCAACGCAGCAGGTTTCCTCTAATACCGTACGTAGTGCTTTAGCTTGAGTGCTAGTCTCTCGTGGGGGACCTTGTCGAAGGCTTTGCTG
The DNA here is from genome assembly GCA_947247005.1 of Spisula solida. NCBI lineage: Eukaryota > Metazoa > Mollusca > Bivalvia > Venerida > Mactridae > Spisula > Spisula solida. The sequence continues at coordinate 5,035,760 of OX365960.1, read as the reverse complement.
AAGTCCAGAAGGACGGTGTCGATCTGTTCTCCGTCATCTAGGCCTTTAGCTAGGTCCTGGAGCGCAAGAATTAGCTGGCTCTCAGTAGACCTCTTCTTCCTGAACCCGTGTTGTTGATCAGCTAGTATCTGATGCTTGTCAAGATGGGTCCGTGATGATCTGGCTGTGAAGTACGTGGGTTGTCCGCAAAAGTTGCGAACATTGATTTTTATTGTATTGTCGTCGATTGTATTCACAATTTGCATACATTGTCTTTTTTGAGATACCGGTATGTTATCATCGTAATTGCTCAATTTGACGTTGCTATCTTTAAGTATTAAAAATCTGCATGGATTTATTGCACATGCAGTAGGTCCGATCGGCGCACACTCTACGACGTCAACGACAAGGTTTCTTTTGTTTCAGCACATTGGCTTCATTGACTGATGCAATTTTGGATAAATTCGACGCATGCTCGTAAATCAAACATGACAGCTAAAGTTCAGAGAGATACCCCGACACGTATATTAATTTTCCGGAAAGATTTTAAGTGCAACAGTTTAACACATACCATGTTAAGCCTTTACATTTTACCGTCTGGCGCCAGTCTTAGTGGATGACGTTTTTCGCTCTGTTAACAAGGGTCGAGTTTTCCTTTAAGGCTTGGCAGTCTTCATTTTGTCGCCAAATTCCCCTTAAAACATTTACACCAGGTGTAGACATGAGTTCTACATACATTCCCTCGATTATTTGTATGCATGACTTCTGTTTTTTATTATGCGGGTGTCAGACCATAGTTCGGAAGTAATTCTTTGCGTCGCATATTTCCCTGACGTCGCCATTTTTGAATGACGCGAAAACCGTAACGGAGCGATTTAATTATTAGTTTTGCTGTTAATGACATTATCGACCTTAAATTTCGCCCAAAAACGTGCGAAACTATGGTGTCGACATCGGCATATTTTTTAATGCACAAATAAGAACACTTATTAAGTTATAAGCTCTTGAATAAAAGCCGATACGTTTTTACAAAATATAAGAGGGCATGCGCCGACTCTACCCAACCCGCATTAGTTAATCATGTATAATTACCAAAATTAAGAAGGAAATAAATTTTCAATACCATTCACATGTAAAGAAATAACTAATGAATAATATGTGAAAGTATTTCTGGAAATGGGAAACAAAGTTCGCGACTTTTGTGGACAACCCTCGTATGTGCTCTATCAGCTTACTGCACACAGAGGTGAGTAAGATGGGCCGATAGTTGGCGGGGTCACTGTGGTCTCCCTTTTTGAAGATAGGTGTGACGTTAGCATGCCTCCAATCTGATGGAACTACACCCTGTGATACTGAAGTGTTGAAGATAAGCGCCAAGGATGAAGCTAGTTCTTCGGCATAGTCTTTCAAAAACTTGGTGGGGATGTTGTCTGTGCCCGTTGCTTTGTGTGGATCCAAGCCGGCTAGGATCTTCCCCGCAACCTCTTGAAAATGTGTATGTCTGGATGAGGGCTGTGCTCGAGTGACGGCATATCATCGAGGTCCTCCTTGGTAAAAACACTGCTAAACTGTTTGTTGAGGATGGATGCTTAGGTGGCTGGGTCGCTGTGGGTCACTCCGTCAGCCCTCAAGGGTGATATGCCACTCCTGTCGCACTTTTCCCCTTTACAAGAGAGTACAGTTTCTTTGGGTTGCGGTCTGTGGTTACCATGTCGCTGATGTAGCGGTTGTAGGCCTTCCTACATTCATAACTCATGTCCTTCCGTGCCTGCTTGTAGTGGTTGATGTCAGCTTCGGTTCCTGTGGTCCTGGCTCTGCAGAATGCCCACTTCTTCATCCTTGATAGTCGTTTGGCTTTTCTGGATATCCATGGCTGGTTGAAGCATCTGGATGACATCTTTGATGGTACATGCGTTTGTATGGTGGTGTTGACAAAGTCCCTGAACGTATTCCATAATGTGTCGAGGTCTGTGGTGTGGGAGTGGCGCGAGACAAAATCGTTGCTGAAGTCCTGGACGGCTGTGCTAATGGTGGTACTGTCAGCATTCTTCCATAGCAGTTTCTTTCTGTGTGGTGGTTTCAGTCTTGCTGCTTTGGTCCTTGCTTGTATAAGTACCGCGTCATGGTCGCTTACTCCTGGTAGTGGTTTACAGCGTTCTACCAGGGTTGGGCGGTTGGTTATGAAGAGGTCTAGTGCGTTGTTTCCTCTGGTGGTGAAGTTGACAACTTGTTCTGAGCTGGTGTCTAGGACAGTGTCAATAAATAGTTGGCTAGTATGTCTAGGTTAGTTGTTTCCTGTGACAATACCAGTTTCCCATTCGATGTCTGGTAAGTTGATATCGCCAGCTAGCCAGATTGTGGATGTCGGATAGGCAAGATGGAGGTGGTGAAACTGCTTGCAGATTTCTTCCATGGAAGCCTGGTCACTGCTGGGTGGTCGATAAATCGATGCAACGATGAGGGGGTCACTTCCTTTGCATATGAATGATGCGGCTGTGAACTCGGCGTAGGTGTCGAGTTTTATGTCGGTGCCAATGATTGATTCCTTAGCGGCAATGATGACTCCACCGTGCCTGTCCTGGGTACGATCCTTCCTAGCTAAAATGATAAGTATGACAAATACATTACACTCAATTCCACATAAATTGCACATGCATTTGAGATTTTGTGAAAATATGACAAATATTAAGTAACGAACCTTACCAGAAAAAAGTAGTTCAAGTATGTATTGTATGTTTGCTTTTATTACAATTAAAAGGATTTCTTCCATATTATATCTTCCAGGGGGTATCAAGAGGGGGTCCAACTGGCCCCTCCCTGCGAAGATTTTTCAATGTTTGAATAAAAATGGTGCAATTTCCAGCACTTTTAACTTTAAAAAAGTCAGACCTAAAACTTATTAAAATATTGCTACTAATTATATTAAATGAACGTTAAAAAAATGAATGAATTAAATAATCTGATCATTCATGTTTTACCGTTCTAACATTAATTTAATTATTAAGAAATCCAAATTTATTCAAACATGAATTATTTTAACACCCCTCACTGCGAAGTTTTTTATACGCCCGTTGAAAACGGGACGTATTATGTGAACACCCTTGGCGGGCGTGCCGGCTGGAGTGCGGGCGGGCGGGCGGGCGGGCGATCGGGCGGGCGGCGGCGTCCAGTAATTTGTCTGTACTCTAGCGCAAACAGTTTTCATCCGATCATCTTCAAACTTGCTGACAATGCTTATGGGCATAATATCTAGGCCAAGTTCGATTATAGGCCAAATCGGCTTAGGCCTTATTGGGTTATGGTCCTTTAATAACCAAATAAGTATGAAATTGGCCTTGTCTGTACTCTTACGCTAACAGTTTTCATCCGATCATCTTCAAACTTGCTGACAATGCTTATAGGCATAATATCTAGGCCAAGATCGATTACAGGCCAAATCGGCCTATGCCTTATTGGGTTATGGTTCTTTAATAACCAAATAAGTATGAATTTGGCCTTGTCTGTACTCTTACGCTAACAGTTTTCATGCGATCATCTTAAAACTTGCTGACAATGCTTATGGACATAATATCTAGGCCAAGTTTTTTAGGCCAAATCGGCCTAGGCCTTATTGGTTATGGTCCTATAATTACCAAAATAAATGTGAAATTTACCTTGTCTGTTCTTTAGTGCAAACAGTTTTCATCTGATCATCTTCAAACTTTGTGACAATGCTTATGGGCATAATATCTAGGCCAAGTTTGATTATAGGCCAAATCGGCCTAGGGCTTATTGGGTAATGGTCCTTTAATAACCAAATAAGTATGAAATTGGCCTTGTCTGTACTCTTACGCTAACAGTTTTCATCTGATCATCTTCAAACTTGCTGACAATGCTTATAGGTATAATATCTAGGCCAAGTTCGATTATAGGCCAAATCTGCGTAGGCCTTATTGGGTTATGGTCCTTTAATAACCAAATAAGTATGAAATTGGCCTTGTCTGTACTCTTACGCTCACAGTTTTCATGCGATCATCTTCAAACTTGCTGACAATGCTTATGGGCATAATATCTAGGCCAAGGTCGATTTAATGCCAAATTGGCCTAGGCCCTATTGGGTTATGGTCCTATAATTACCAAAATAAATGTGAAATTTACCTTGTCTGTTCTTTAGTGCAAACAGTTTTCATCTGATCATCTTCAAACTTTGTGACAATGCTTATGGGAATAATATCTAGGCCAAGTTAGATCATAGGCCAAGTCGGCTTAGGCCTTCTTGGGTTATGGGCCTTTAATTACCAAATAAGTATGAAATTAGCCTTGTCTGTACTCTAACGCAAATAGTTTTCATCCGATCATCTTCAAACTTTGTGACAGCCTTATGGGCATAATATCTAGGCCAAGTTCGATTATAGGCCAAATCGGCCTAGGCGTCATTTGGTTATGGGCCTAAATTAATTACCAAATAAGTATGAAATTGGCCTTGTCTGTGCTCTAACGCAAACAGTTTTCATGCGATCGTCTTCAAACTTTGTGACAATGCTTATGGGCATAATATCTAGGCCAAGGTTGATTATAGGCCAAATTGGCCTAGGCCTTATTTGGTTATTATCCTATAATTACCAAAATAAATGTGAAATTTACCTTGTCTGTTCTCTAGTGCAAAGAGTTTTCATCTGAGTATCTTCAAACTTGGTGACAATGTTTACGGATAAAATATCTAAGACAAGTTCAATTGTAGGCCAAATCAGCCTAGGCCTTCTTGGGTTATGGTCCTTTAATTAAAAAAAATGTTGGATTTTTTGTTTTTTTCATTCACCATGCCCTGAGACTCACCATGCCCCAAGACGGACGTATTTTGTGACATTTTGGCACTCTTGTTTCTAAGTTTGAATAAAAATGGTGCAATTTCCTGCACTTTTAACTTTAAAATTAGACCTAAAAATAATAAAGTACATGTAGTATGTATACTACATTTGTATTTATTAGATCTAGATAAACATTAAAAAATGTTAATATGTTTCGCGTTAAAGTTTTACCATTAATTAATAAGAAATCAAAATTTATACAAACATGAATAAAAAAATGATAATAATGTAATGCGATTTCCTGCACTATATATACCTCTGTCTCTTATTGTCGTGTCTACTCCTGAAATTCGTGCTTGGTTTAATTAATCTCACACATGTGCGCTGCATACTTATTTTAGTAAAATTACCCGAAATAATAATCACCCAAATAGTAGGTACCAATTAAGGCTGTCACATTGGACGACTCATCATAGTTGTCACCTTGACAACGAGGTAAATATGGGTAGTAATTATTGCAAATGGTATTCTTCAACTGGTGTTAATTATTTTTACACATCATTTTCATTACCCATTTTATTTATTACCATATACGATAATACCCAGACTGAAAATACATTTTGATAAGTACTACTACAAATTTACTTAATTTAAAAACAAATTTAAAATATCACCACATGGGCGTTTTTAGGAAGGCACGGATTTCATGGTTACCTGTCTACAAGATTTAGACATATAAAAGCTATAATTTTACGTATTTTTATAAATATTTGTCGTAGTTTTTTGCTTTTATTAGTTACGTTGATATTTTTTCTTTCAAAAATGGTGTAGACAATTATTAAACTTGTTTGCGCGAGTGCGCATGCGCCGATGAAACTGTTAAGAAGCACGGATATACGAGACAGCAGCATACATTCCTAAAGCCCCCCCCCCCACACACACACCAAATACGTCCCTGTATATCTTCTTATTGGCTTAATGTATCACTCAAATGCATCTGAACAAGTATGCGGTACATGCCACCTGTTATGTAGTTTTACAGTGCTGTCATTTATCATTTTAAAGCATTTAAACTTCATATTTATGTTTGGTTTTTGAGTTATAGGGCCATTTCTTAAGAAATGTCGCCATTTCTTAAGTGTAATACATCGATCAATGTTTTGATCATGTGACCTCCCGGGAAACAAAATGGCGGCGCCCATGTCATCAAATCGATTGCTGTCAAAACTTGTGTGCCTTAGGCATGCGGAAAGCTGATCTAACACAACGTTTATACAGGTAACATGTTCATATTATAATATCAACATTATTTAAATAATGGATTTTACTGATCTTTTACTAAATAGGAAGTGACTAGAGTTACGTTCCTGTAACTTTAGCCTCAGATTCTAAAGACCTGAAGCCCGTTGCCTAACAAAACCACTACCGAGCGCTCGGTAGCGCTATGCTAGGAAACGGCTTGCTTCCAAAAAGCGCTTCGTAGCGGACAAAGCGGAAAAATTATATGCTACCAGGGAGCGCTTGCGGATAGCAGACCGTTTCGTAGCAAAGCGCTATCGAGCCCTACCGAGCGCTTTCTTATGCAACGCACCGAAACAGTATGCTTTCGGCGAGCACTGCCCGCCTGTAGCGTGTCGTTGCATAGACGTAGGAAAGCGTTCGGTAGCGCCTTTTGGAAGCGGCCTAGTTAGGCAACCGTCTCCTGCTAAAATCAGAGCCGTAACTTTAGAGAATCCCCCTATGGTTTGGCCAAATATACGTTAATATGAACAAATGCACTGCATCCAGCAGGGATTTCCTATCAGGTTTTTGGACAATCTGATCGAGGAAAAAATGACTAAGGAATTTGTTTGCTCCACAGGGACTAGATCTAGCCTCTGGCTGCCAGACAGCACCACATAGGAGACCAGGCGAACAAATACTTATTAAAGAGTGTTTTCCGATCAAAGAGACGGGTTGCACAGATATGTCCTATAAATAGTTATTATAGTTTTACACTCGTCTTTTATTTGCTATTTATATTTCAATTCAACATACTCACACGTTGGCTCGCTATGCCGTGCGACGACGTCGCGTTAACGGGCGATGACGTCACGTTAAATGGTGTGACGTCATTTCCGACGTCGCCATATTGTTTTTGTTACGTTCGATTTAATAAGATATGTATATTTCAATAATTTTCATGGTTTGAATCAGGCTTATATGCCAAAACCTTATTAAAAGAATGGAACTGTATTTATATTTCATATTGGAAAAAATAAAGTAAACAATATTGGTTCTCAAATCTTGAGCAACAACTTGCCTCTACCGGAAGTGTGACGTGAAATTCAGTCTACCGAATCATTTTTCTGCATCCGGTCTGTCAAAAAAATATAGGCCATAGCCAATGCAACTACAACAACAACAATCACGTGTTTTTCGCATGTAATCGTTAAAGAGGATCCCCTACTACTCCATAGTTAGAAATTTGTAAGAAACACACATTTTTAGCTCCACTATTCGTAGAATAAGGGGAGCTATTGCAGTCACCCGAGCGTCGGTGTCGGCGTCGGCGTAACACTTTTGTTAAAGTTTAGGTACAGGTTTTTTAACCTCTTATATTCACTAAGTCTTTTAAGATATTGCTTTCATACTTTGCATACATGTTCACCATCATGACCCCAACCCATATGCAGGAGTAGGTAACTGTATCAGGCATTTTGTTGAAATTATGCCTTTTTTCTACTTAGTGCAAATAGTGCAAATGTTAAAGTTTAGGTACAGGTTTTTTAACCTCTAATATCTTCATAGTGCATTGACATATTGCTTTAATACTTTGCATACTTGTTCACCATCATGACCCCAATCCATACACAGGGGTAGGTAACTCTATTAAGCATTTTGGTGAAGTTATGTCCCCTTTTTTCAACTTAGTGCAAATGTTAAAGTTTAGGTACAGGTTTTTTTACCTCAAATATTTTCAAAGTGCATTCACGTATTGCTTTGCATACTTGTTCTCCATCATGACCCCAACCGTTACACAGGGGTGGGTAACTCTATCGAGCATTTTGTTGAAATTATGCCCCCTTTTGGACTTGGAAATGCAAATGTTAAAGTTTAGGTACAGGTTTTTTAACCTCAAATAGCTTCAAAGTGCATTGACATATTGCTTTGATACTTTGCATACTTGTTCACCATCATGACCCTAACCATGATACACAGGGGTAGGTAACTCTATTATGCATTTTGGTGAAGTTACGCCCCCTTTTTTCAACTTAATGCAAATGTTAAAGTTTAGGTACAGGTTTTTTAACCTCTTATATCTTCAAAGTGCATTGATATTTTGCTTTGATACTTCGCAAACTTGTTCACCAGCATGACCCCAACCCCTACACTGGAGAAGATAACTATTTAGCATTTTGTTGAAATTATGCCCCGTTTTGGACTAAGAAAGGCTTATTTATTTGCCATCATGACCTAGAGGACCTACACATGAGTAGGTAACAGTCCTGCATAATTTGTCCAAATTATCCCCCTTTTTCGACTTAGAAGCCCCAACTTCTACACAGCTGAGGGTAATGCTGCTGTTAAGAAGCATTTTGTTTTGAATATATAATGATTGTACTATCCTAGCATGGCGCTGCGAATAGTGGAGCGCGCTGTTCGTGGACAGCTCTTGTTAATTGATGTGTCTGCAATTATCGTTGTCATCTCAAAGTAACCACTCCACAGTGTATAAACAAGTCAACTTCTGGTTATGGCAATAATGAGTACACGTTTAATTATATTCACCATATCGACATTACTGGTTAAAACGCGTGTTCCGGGATTACGGAATTAATTGAGCGGCAATGTGCGAGATATTCCCAGTGTACGTCGGGGTGATTAAAGCATATAGCGTATAGAGCAATCAGATACATTAATCGCGATTATTTTAGCCAAATCTTACTTGAACACAATGATAATTTACACTATTGACGATCTCGCTTACAATATTTTTGCCTAAATTATATGTTTAACTTGAAAAATGCGTATATTTTCTCTGTATCGAGCTAAGGAAGCGGTGATGATGATTCAACTGAATTGTAAGAATGGCTACCCCCCTGACCATGAAATTTCGAATCCGGAGAAACGGGTTTTATCCTGTAATGTCGATATCGAGAATAGGATTGCAATAATGAGTACAGTGACTGAAAATCACCGGATGTTTCAATCACAATAATGAGTACAGGTTGAATTATATAGGATTGCAATAATGAGTACAGTGATTTGGTTTATACGCAGTGCACAAAGTTTCGGTTTAAAGTCATTATAAATACTACAACAACAGCGACAACAAATATACAACATGAAACTATAAGGGTAGAATATCAATGTTCTAAAGAACACATAACGATGCTATCTTAAAGCAACCACTCTGTAGCATCAATCATGTAGTATATTTGTATATTGAGTGTAGTGAAATGTTGTTCGTTTTTATTGTCGCTGTTGTTGTAGTATTTATAATGACTTTAAACCGAAAGTATGTATGTCCATGAAGTAGAATAAAATTAATGTGCGTGGTATGTCAAATATTAAGAAAATACCGCCTTGCTTTGAACTATTTCGTTCCTTGTTTATCTTGTTTGTTTTAGAAATGAAACAATTGCATGTGCACTTTGATGTACCTAATTTAATAAGATTATAAAGTTCAAACTACGACAGTCCTGTCTTGTTTGCAATAATTACAGTTGTTACCTTGTTTGTGTCAGTCTTTTGTTTCAATAAGTTGCTACAATCATAAGTCTAAACATATAAACCGTCATGTGCGATATTTGATATAATAAACAGTTGTTGTTGTTGTTGATATGATATTTATAAACAAAGCAATAAGAATTAGGTGACATGCAAACTGTAACTGAAGATAATTAAAGCTGATCAGCTTTCTTTAAGTCGTTTGTTCTTGTCCATTAAAATCTTAAGAGTGGAGCGAATTATGCCACACACAAAATCGCGAAATATGTGTTTGTTTTTATTCCTTAAAATGTCAGCATCATTATAAAATTAGATTTCAACCTTATTCCTATGCAAAATAATGCTGAAAAGATTAAACAAGAATATGTATTAGCAATAAGTTGCTGTTTTTCCCTACACAATTGCACTGTGACAGCTATTGTCGTGAATTGTGCGTTTTTCTGTGCTTTTTTCAATGTTTGGTGACAACGATGTTCTCTGATTTGAAACAGTTATAACAGGACATCACAAAATGGCTGACAAAAAAAAGAAAAGGTTAATATATTTTATAAAATCACTTCAAAATGCGAGTTCCTTTTATATTACTAACTATGGAATATAGAACCTTACCTATAGCCAAACATAGGGGATTCACTAAAGTTACGGCTCTGACGGCTCAAGTTACGGCTCTGACGCCAGAGCTGTAACTTTAGAATCTGAGGCTAAAGTTACGGGACCGTAACTCTAGCCACCTCCTACCAAATATCCATACCACAGTATTTTTTATTTCAATCACTTGAATCAGTTTTTTGTTGTTGAAATTTTGTAATCTATCTGTAGCCTAGGTGTGTTTGATTGTGTATCTAAATTCAACCCGGGTTTATATAATATATTACTTCGATCGGCCCTGCACCTGCATCTCGTTCGGTACAATTACGGGACATGCCAATAGCCCAATTAAAACGATGCAGGATATAAGCCGGCAGAAATGGTTCCACCGTCTTACAATACTATCAAAACATTAAGTTGCCACAAACTAAATCTATTAGGCACATTGGCAGTATTCACATGATCTGAGAATCAGGATGTCACTATCTACAGTTTTACAAAAGTAATAAGTAGCAAGGCAGAGTATTCTTTATTAAAAGTTAATGGTTACTGGTTAGCCGATACAATACATGTATTGTTTGATACTGTGTTTTGAACGGTTATTCATTTTAAAAAGTGATTTATAATTAACAAAACATAGAAAGGGTTTTATTTCCTGCATATCTGTTATCAATATTGATGATGAAAACTCTGAGTAAATATTCTACAGTGACAACGCATTAATAATTAATGAAGTTATATAAGCGTAACTCATTAACTGTATAAATAATTAATGCACCATTTCCTGTTTTCAAGGTGTCATTAATGATGTATGAAACATTGACCCATTTGGTATTGATACACATATTGTATCAATAATTCTGAACGGTAAAACTATAATACATGTATGTTATAGTTCTCACAGAGTATGAGATTGGTTAAATCAACTTAAATGATATATTAATACCGACAATCTACTGTGACAATAGAATGATCATCGTCAAATGCTTTTGACTAACGAGTATGCATCCCCATCGCCTATGCAACCAAACAGTTAACTTGAAATATGCCATTGTATTTGTTAAATTGTGATATGTTTTCTAAATTCTTTTCAGGGTGACAGTGAAGTGTGCTATTATACTGGATCTGTGACCGTTTTGAAAATGAATTTACATCTTATTAGGAGAAAGTACAGAATTCTGTTTCTCATCGCGGTTGTAGGAACCATTTTCCTATGTTTTCAATTGTTTTCATTTAAAATTCTAAATTTCACGAGTAGAAAGGAAATGCTACATAAATCGCGACAAAATTCAATGGTGTTAGAAGATATCGAGACCAGTATCAATGAGGTTGTTGTGAACAATAATGAAGTATTAAAATTTGAAAAAGACAAGTTGAGAAATCCAGGAAATGTAGGAGATGTTCCATCGTTGCCAAGGGGTGTTCATGTTTCGATGGCTGAATTATACTTACCAGACTCTCGAGGGATGTTTAAATGTCACAATTCTGACGTAAGTACAACATTTATTGTAACGTACCTGAAGAATTCTAGTACAGTAGAGTCAGGTATTTTCTATCAGTATTAAAAATTAAAATAATACAATTAAACAATAACATAATAAATGAGACATTCAATAACTTTTATAACATTCCTGGTTGTATTCTGGTGATGGCATACTATGGTACATGTATGTCAATTATGCTAGAGATGGAACACACAATTTGTAGAACTTAGTTTGGACAATTGAGCTGCCTTAATTTAGATTTAAATGGAAATTTCCTTTGCTCTAATTTCATGATTGTTCTGAAAAATTGTGGTAGTACCTTGAAACAATGATTGAATTTGTGTTTCAGAAATTTGTTCCATATCTTGCTGTAAATGATGATTATTGTGATTGTGAGGATTCAAGTGATGAGCCGGGTACCGCAGCATGCTTACAATCCAAGTAAGTTGGTTCCCTGCCTCAAAGTTAGTCATTGATTACTCATATGTGCTTCATGTGTGATGTTTATCTTGTCTATAGTTACATGTATCCAGGGGTTCGGTTTTACTCAGGAGTAGGGGCTTTGAGTCTTTTGACCCTTGAAATTTCCAAAAAGCCACATTTTGAACATTAAGATTTTGGTATGAAGGGTCATTTTCTCTTAAAATTGTGGGTATTTTGCTTGTAAAATGGTTGTCTAAAATATCAAAATAACCCTTCAGATACAGAAGCTGGTTATCTCCCTAAAACATCTTTCTCTAGTTATGGCCCCTTGAATAAAAAGTCTCAAATATAGTTATCGTCCCTTCCATCAGTTTCATATACAATTGTCTCCCCTAAAAACAGTTTTCCCTTGGGACCTGACAGATATTTTAAATGCAGTTGTAATATAACTCTCCTATGCACTTAAATGCATTTGATGATTTTTAGCTCGACTTTCGAAGAAAAAAATAGAGCTATTGTCGTGTGCGTCTGCATTGGTTAAGTTTATTATCAGTCATTTTCTCAAAGACTATTAAAGGTATCCACTTGAAACTCAACATAGTTATTTACCATCACAAGTGGAGTCCGTACTAATAAGGCTGGTAACCCTGTGATCTATATTTATGGAGTTATCTGCCTTTGTTTGGACTTAGTACATAGAAATAGTGGCAAAGTTTACACATAAACTGTATTTTCGCAAACACTACCAAAGCTTTTAATTTGAAAGTCAATACACTTATGAAATGTGATGACCCACATCTATTGGCAAGAGGAAACGAATCTATCTAGCATTTAATAAGAGTTATTCCCCTTTTCTGACTTTGATTTTTTACACAATAATCTGAATTTCTCAAAGACTATCAAAAGTATCCACTAGAAACTCAACATAGTTATTCACCAGCACAAGGGGAGTCCAAACTGACAAGGACGGTAACCCTGTTACATATATTTATGAGTTATCTGCCTTGTTACTCTTAGAATTTTCACTCAAAGATGAGCAAGGGTACCATCAAGTACGATAAAGTTGAACATCCATCACTCGAAGGCGTTGCTCTTGTTATTCTGGCCCCAATCTCTAAAAACATCTGAGCTAGATCTCATCTCAAATATTGTCTTAAAGATAATTCTATGGGAGATTGGATTCAAAATTTGCATCACAGAACAGAAAACCTTATTGTCAGTTTATTTCAGTAAAATTTAGAGAGCTCGAATTTTAAAATTATCACAAATTCTGACTAGAGCAAAATCTCAATTTGAGATGAGATTTCTACTTGAGATGATCCGGGAGATTGGGGCCTGATTTCATCTGAATGTTTTGACAATAAACTACATGTATTTCTCTTCTTACTTAAGGTTTTATTGTACATTCCAAAATCCTGACATTGAGCCCCAGTACGTATTAGGATCTCGGGTGAATGACGGGGTCTGTGATTGTTGTGATGGTAGTGATGAATGGGACAATGTGACAGTATTCTCAGGTGTTCATCTCACAGGTAAGGCCAGCATTCTCAGGTGTTCATCTCACAGGTAAGGCCAGCATTCTCAGGTGTTCATCTTACAGGTAAGGCCAGTATTCTCAGGTGTTCATCTCACAGGTAAGGCCAGCATTCTCAGGTGTTCATCTTACAGGTAAGGCCAGTATTCTCAGGTGTTCATCTCACAGGTAAGGCCATCATTCTCAGGTGTTCATCTTACAGGTAAGGCCAGTACTCTCAGGTGTTCATCTCACAGGTAAGGCCAGCATTCTCATGTGTTCATATCACAGGTAAGGCCAGCATTCTCAGGTGTTCATCTCACAGGTAAGGCCAGCATTCTCAGGTGTTCATCTCACAGGTAAGGCCAGTATTCTCAGGTTTTCATCTCACAGGTAAGACCAGCATTCTCAGGTGTTCATCTTACAGATAAGGCCAGTATTCTCAGGTGTTCATCTCACAGGTAAGGCTAGCATTCGCATGGGTTCATATCACAGGTAAGGCCAGCATTCTCAGGTGTTCATCTCGCAGGTAAGGCCAGCATTCTCAGGTGTTTATCTCACAGGTAAGGCCAGTATTCTCAGGTTTTCATCTCACAGGTAAGGCCATCATTCTCAGGTGTTCATCTTACAGGTAAGGCCAGTATTCTCAGATGTTCATCTCACAGGTAAGGCCAGTACTCTCAGGTGTTCACCTCACAGGTAAGGCCAGCATTCTCAGGTGTTCATCTCACAGGTAAGGCCAGTACTCTCAGGTGTTCATCTCACAGGTAAGGCCAGTACTCTCAGGTGTTCACCTCACAGCATTAGCAGAAGTTTTTTCCACTGGGCTGTTTGTTGAGCAGGTTTTTTAAGTCCCCAAATTCAATATTACAGTGCACTACAGTACTACTGTTACAATATTGGGGACAGGAATCAGACAATAACCTGCTCTACGAAACAGCCCAGTCGAAAAGACCAATTGTGTGTTTGATATGAGGGGTGAGCATAAATACCGTGGAAAATCACTCTAAAATCTGTATTACATGACCAATATTGTGGAATTTTAGTCAGATAATATAAGATATGAGCCTATTACAAAAACAAAACCTTTAAAAAAATTAATCCAAGTATATATTTGGTCGAGAAATCATAGAAACTGTAACATCAATATGGCTATTAAAGAAATTAGAGCCTTTTTTTAATTTATTGATCACCCCTTTTATATATGACAAATATTCATAAAATGCCTTCCTATAAAAACTTGTCTTAGTCGAGAACCTTGCTTTGCTTGATCTTAAATTTCAACAGGAAAGGTGTTTTTTAGATTTGAGAAATTGCCGGCATTTTCTCTGATACTAATACCAGTAATTGGATTTTGACCAAACAATGCAGGAATAATCCTTAGATTGTATCAAACATTCTGGTCAGCTGTTTTCATAGAATTTCCAATTATGTATGGGGAGTGTTGGCCTAGAGGTAGGGCGCGCACATGGGGAATGAGAGGTACCGGGTTTGATACCCTTCTGCGCCACTGCTTAATTTCTCTGAGCAAGAATAACCCACAATGCCCCACTCGACCAAGGTGTTAATTGATACCTTTGAGGTCTGTGTCTGTACATGTTTGATATTCCTGGACGCCGTATCTCGATGTTGGCTGCACACCCACCAGAAGAGAAATAGTCTCCACAGGAAGACTCAAACGCAGGTTTCCTTTGGTAGCCCAATGACCAGGGGAAGTTAAAATGTCAAAGGTTGGCTGAACTGCTGAATGCAGCGTTCGAAATTTGGTAACTTAACTTTTTTTCTTTTTATGTTTTATCAACCTTGCTTCGATGTAGCTTTTTTTAATGTTTTGTAGGGAAGAGAATGAAAGGTAGTTTGACTCATGCACCTTGTAAAGATGATTGTAGCCTTGTTTTGAAAGAAAATGAAGAAGATGCAAAGATTAGAGCATTAGGACAACGTCTAAAGCTAACATATCTTGATGCTGCCAAGAAAATCTCATCTCAAAAAGAGGTTTGTATCCGTTATTCAACCATGACTGAATCAGGAGTTCCACTAACTGCTGAATTTGATGAGTCATTTTGTCTTTGTTTTGATACTTTTGACTTAATTTTACCATTTTATAGGCAAAATATCCATGATTATGAAAGAAAAAATGTCGATGATTTTAACAGAAAATGACCCTTTAAACTTAAATCTTCAGGGTCAAAATGGGGCTTTTTTGAAATTTCAAGTGTCAAAACCCCTACTCCTGAGTCAAATGGAACCCCTAATTGAGTGAAAAATTTGCTGACGTCATTGAAGATCAAAAAGGCTTAAAGTTTAAAACCAGAATCAATTATACTGTTGGGATTTGTTGGTAGTTTCGTTAAAAAATAGCGTCTGTCGTTGGTTTTAAAAAGTATATGTTTTACCATTCAATGATATTTTTGAGTTCAGTTTGTCCCAGTTTCCATACTTACATTAGGTTCAAAGACTGTTGTTTATGAAATCAAATGTTATTTTTGATTTAGCAGAATTTTTAGCAATTCTGCTTTTATATTTTTTTCTGAAAGATAAACATTTATAGTTAGATAAGTAAAACTATGTTTGCATATAATTGTTCCATTTTGGATATTTTTGTCTTTACTGGTGTTATTGTTATTTGCTAAAATATATAATTCTAGTTTTGCTCATTCCTGATATCATTTTTGTTTTCCTTGCAGAATTTTGGACCAAATGGTGTATTTTATAAACTATCATTAGAATGTTTTGAGTTTGAATCGTCAGAATACAAATATAAGTTGTGTCCTTTTCATTCTGTGACCCAACAAGCATTTCCCAGTGCTCCGACAAATATTGGTAAGTACAGTGTGTAATTATAAGATCCCACCTGTCTACTAATGACCATTTGATAAAATGCAAGAGGGAAGTCTGTCACCCAGCTGATCCTTTTTATTTGCTTTATTTGGGTGGCACAGTGGCAGAGTGGTGTATCACTACAATTGGGCTCATTGAGCAGAGAAGAAAAAATACTCTGCTGCCTAAAATACACAAGTAACTGAAGAATTAAAAGCAAAACATAAGTCCCCTATTGGTGTGAGGCCATGACCCTTTCTGATGTATTTTCACTATTTCCGTATCCGTAGCAACCACAATTTTTGTCAGAATAAAAAAATATTTAGACATACATTATCTCGCTATTGGCCCCTATTGGCAGGATCCAGATTCTTGACACACGGACGGACAGCGGACAAACCTGTAGTCCCGTCTATTTAAAAACCGGTAGGGGACTAATTATGTCCCCTGTTTGGAAATGTAATATAACAAACTTGAATTATGAAATCATGAATTTTCTATCATCAAGTGAGGTGTAGTCCTCAGGAATGGTACATATCGCTGACTTAGAATTAGAAGGTCTAAGTACTACTTACGACCTTATAATTCTAAGCATATTTAAAATCTGCATCTCAAGGCCCTTCTTATGAACATATTTCATGAAAATCTGAAGAGGTCATGTTTTTCCATATTAAGTAAAGAGTAGTTTTCAGACAGTTTTTTCTTGTTTTCTCAAAATATTGATTTTTGACTTACGACCTTCTAATTCTAAGCCAGCGAAATGTACATGTATATTGTTACCGTATGTTTTCTTTATTAATCAGGTAAAGTAGCAGTCTGGAGGACGAAGCTTGCTGGACATTATGTGCTAAAGATGGATAAAGGGGATGCAACTCGATGTCCATATGGAAAAACTAGATCTACTGTGGTTTGTTTCATTTACTTATAAACAGATCTTCCATTTTCAATAGCGTCTGTAGCGAAAATAAATAAATATACCAGATTTATATAGCGCCTTTTTCATGCGAACATACGTTGAAAGGCACTTTACATTATAGTGTTGCAGCCACAAGGGCGCAGGTGCATCCTCTACCAGTAGAGATATAGCATGATCTGACCAGAGGGACAGACTGAGAGAATGCCCCTGAAGGGAGAGAGAGACATTAGATACAGGCATGTCTGGCGCTGCAGAAGTGCGCATAGCTCTTATTTCGAATAGACAGCCTGGTTCTTTAATGTACCTGGTGTATAGCACCAATACACAGAAAATACATAATATGTCTTACTGTCAATGTCCATTCCACATTTTGTGATTGGCATTGTGTAATTTTGACTCAAATAATCTTTAAGAATGCATCTAAGTACCAGTGTGTGATATATTTTATTACCAGTATTATACGAGGGGTGTTCCATATGTATTGTCACTGTCCTTTGCATTTTTCTATGGCATTATTTAGAAGGATTCTACGATGACTGTCTAAAAGGTGCATGTTTCTATTCTATATCTGGAAAACTACATAGCCTTTCGTCAACAATTAAGTAATTTATTGAACTTAGAAGAGGGTATGCTCGAGTACACTGGCCTTATGTTAATTTTAAGCTAAATTTGTGTCATCTTTGCAGTAGTTGTTTAGAAAAGTAAATGTCAGTATTCTTTAAACTGCAACATAAGATACGATAACTGGATCTTTATACTTCCATTAGAATTTTAAATCAAAATGAAATTATTTGTTGTCTACGAGTAAGACGGTCAAAACAAGGGAGATCACTCTAATTTATACCAAATGATGCTTGTTGTTTCACGCACCCATAACTTCATATCAATTGTACTTTGATCGCAAATGTTTCCCAAAAATCAATGTTGATGGTCAATGGCTTACATACCTGTATGATATGTCAAATTCCAATCAATTAAACTAATCGAAAATTTTCATTGAAAGGTAGCATGCTTTTTTGACTAATTTTGACAACTATTTTCGCGACTTTGAAATGCTCTTATTTTGTTAAAAATGGCAATCAAGTACAGCAAATCATGTTTTTATCGAAGGAATTTACGATATTTACGGTATGATAGTTGTGGAATAAGAATATTTCCCGAAAGGTTTAATCGACAGTTATTCGAACAAAGTCGCAGTGTCTATTACTAGTCCTTTGAAAAGACGACAGAAACAACATTCCAGTAATTAAATTTTATTGATTTTTTCACGAAATATCGCGGAAATCTTGATGGTTCTAGAAATGTATAAAGATTTAAAGATATCAACGATTTTTTTTTATTTGTGACCCAAGTGACAATACATATGGAACACCCCTCGTACCTCATGAGATTTATTTACTATATTATGATATAATATTGCCTTATATAAATGAAATGTCAGAGCTTGAAAGTCCATACTGTTACAAGGCAACGTCACATTGGTTGACTCGCAGTAACAATTAAAGCACCCCTCAGGCGAATTTTAAGTTTTAACCATTCTTTTCCTCTGTATCAGTTCTTCCCTTGGTTAAATATACTAGGCATATTTGTTCTGTGTAATAAAATAAATATCACATTCCACTGAGGGTGATAGTATATAAATAACACATGGCTTCGAGGGTGATAGTATATAAATAACACATGGCTACGAGGGTGATAGTATATAAATAACCCATGGCTGCGAGGGTGATAGTAAATATTATTACCCCTCACTTTATTCGTAATGTTAATTTCCCATAGACAAACAGGTAGTATTCTTACTATTACGATCAAGCGGATCAATATACCGGGTGATTGAACATTGTTCAAGTTCTCTATACCATTTAGGTCGAAACCAGTGCTAGAAACAGCTTCAACTAGTACTTTGGAAACAGTTTCATCGGCCTCGCTGAAAAAAGTTTGGGGTAATAAAATAAATAACACATAGCTTCGAGGGTGACAGTAAAAATGTCAGCCTGAGGAAAGTACTGTTACCCGCGGCCTTCGGCCTTTGGTAACAGTACTTTCCTCAGGCTGACATTTTTACTGTCACCCTCGAAGCTATGAGTTATTTATATAATACCAACCCAAGAATTATATCATATGATATGATAATTCAAGGATTGGTATTAATTTCTGTCACCCAAGCAGCCATGTGTTATTTATTTTTTTGTACCCAACAAAATTACAAACATTTTGCAAAATAAATTATCAACAAATGTAAGCAGCACATAGATTGCCATTATGATTATTTTACATGTACAATCTCAGTCTGTATAAGCTTCTAATGATTTAATAGTTAAAATTGACAAGATTTACTAAAATTATCATGTGAAATATACAATATTATACAAATAGAATATGGATACTCTCTAGCAGGGTGCTCTCCGGACTCAAATAGTAAATATTTCTACAAAATAGCTAAGCCTCAATTTTGCCGTGTGTTATCACTATGTGATCAAATAAAATATCACCCAACAGGCCTATAGGGAAAATACATTGAGAGGTCACGTGAGGTATAACAAAATGGAATGTTCACCCATAACAAGGTAATGTCAACATAGGCTAACACCTGTGGGATGCGATATTAGGCTAACGCCTGTGGGATGTGATATTAGGCTAACCCCTGTGGGATGTGATATGTGTATAATGGTCTTTACCCTGTATTTTACTGATATCTTTCTGGAAGTTTTATTATACCCAGGCATCTACTGAAGCAGGAGGCATATGGTGATTGTCCTGTCCATCCATTAGTGTGTTTGTCCGAAAATGTTAACCAAAACTTTCAAGTTGTTGAAACTGAAATATTTTTCAGTCCATCACAGCATTGCTTTCAAACTTGGCATACTTGTTAACCATCATAAACACCTTGCATTGTCAAAGCCATGTAAGACTATCCATTATTTTAACAGAATTATGGCCCCTGATTGACTAGTTTTTATGGACAAGGCTTCCACTGGGGCATAAGTGTTTATTGAACGCTGTCTTGTTTTATTTTACCATGGTTCAAACATAGACTGTAACACTGTATGTTTATATGTTTCAGATAACTTTTATATGTGGATTAACTGATAAAATAGTGAAAGTATCAGAAGACGAGAAGTGTACATATGGTATGAGATTCTCAACCCCAGCAGCATGCTAGTAACCACGACAACATGCTAGTAACCATGCTGGTACCCAGGCTGTGTGTTAGTATCTACGGATTTAAACTTGCTCAAGAAGTTTCAGCGCATGTGAATCAAGGCTCTGGGTTATACAGACCCACACATACAACACTGCACCTTTTATATTTGTGAAAAATCACCTAGTTCTTCATCTTACATCTGATGTTCAATGACTCATTATGGTGTTTATATATTATAAATATTAAACATTAAGTATTAGTATTCACATACATATCATTATACATATACATGTAAGTGGCTGACCGGCTTAAGGGAGATATGGGTCATCATTTAGGAGAAAAAGTGACATCATTTGAAGGTTGTATAACAGGCGGGCAGAGGCACACAGAAGTGCTTGCTTAGAGAAACAAGTAATTAAAAATTGCAAGCAATACAGAAGTCCCCTACCGGTTTGAGGCTATTTTCAATGTTTCTGTTGCCATAGCAACCACAATTTTTGTCAGAATCAAAATATTTTCTGACGTGCATAATCCCCTTATTGCCCCCTATCCACATACCAAGTTTCATAAACCTAGCTTGGAAACTGTTTGAGTTATGTCAGGATCCAAATTGTTTGACAGACGGACTGACTGACGGACGGACGGAGGGCAAACCTATAGTCCCCTCCGGTCAAAAACCGGTAGGGGACTAATTACCAAATCAACCATGTTGTGGAAGAAAAAAATGCCTCACTACAGTTACAACTTCCTGGGCAGCCTTCATTAACCATTTAATAGATCTATAAGTGTTTAGTTTCTCTAAAACTCATTATACAATGCATTCGTACACAAACAATTGTTTGGTACAGCTATTATCACAACTTTTCACCACTACCCTCGGTTGAACAATGGATTTCAATAGTCAACGGAAGGTGCGAAAACTTGTATTGTTCGACTCATCTAAGGGTAAATCGTAGCAAGGGAACGTCCATTCAGTTCAAGTGTTCGACCTAGATATAGTTTGAGTCATCTACTGTTTTACAATATAAATAAAAAAGTGATTTTGCCAGGACCGAACTACCAGTTCGAGGCAAGTACTGTTCGAGGCATCAAAGTTCTACTGTATAATAATAATTTACTTATTTACATTTAGCAAACATAATTTTTATACATTCATGAAATTGAAAAACCCATTTCTCTCAGGATAAGATGGGTGTAGAAAGTGCCAGGAATTGATGAACTACAGACCGACTGTAGGTCGACCAATCAGACCTACCAGTTTGAAGGGATGACCTTTTTGTTAAATTTTAAATATTTCCGTCTCCATAGCAACCATAATTTTTGTCACAATCAAAAAATATTTGAATGTGCAGTTGCATTATCTCCTTATCGACACTGGTTGAAAATGGTAAAGAACTAAAAAGATTAAACATAAGGCCTTAAATGGCTATTTTCAAAAAGCACTACCGGTAACTTAATAACCTATTTGAAGAGCGATGTATTTTGAGCACTTTAGTTGGGTCCCAAAGGTGGGAACACCATAAGATGGAAGAAAATTAAATGCAACAACCAGTTGGTTTGTTTACAAAATAATTAAATGTAAACAAAAAATGCACAATTTATAATCTAAGGGAAGCAACTCTTGCAAAATTAGTATTTTGTCATCCATACATTTTACTAAAATGTGATTTTTGGCATACCATTTTGACAGATACATGTAACATTCTGTTGTCAATTATTGGTCATTTGCAATAAGTATCCTAATTCTTTGTAACTAGTCTATTTACTGGATGATCGGAAAAAAGGTCTTGAAAGAGATAATATGGTTTTAAAAATATCCACCTACTGTTCCCATCAGTATGTACATGATAATCTGTCGGTGCCTACAATATTATTGATTGTTGTTATAAGATTATTGTTATGCATTATATACTACTCAAACTTTGATAAGGGTCGAGTAGTCAATAGTTATGTCTGCGTTACGTTTAATGAACAAAACTGATTGATAAAACGTTGTGCAAATATTGAGATATCATTTAATCTGCTGCTAAATGTAAAAAAATGCATGTGATACATTTGAGATGCATTGACATAATGTAGTCTTTTTCCAGGTAACTGATAAGCCCTATTTGCGGGTACCAAAATTGCAAGAATAAAATGGAAATTTTTGTCTCTTTTCTATGCTCATATTGTGTAAGACCTAAAATGCCAAAAAACATATCGCATTCTGTTATCACAGAGGCTTGAATGTACCACAGGGAGGATGGTCTTATAAGCACTTGGGCATCACATTTGGAAGCAATTTTTTTTTCGTATACAATGTTGCAAATGAGACATTGTGTTTCTGAAAATTTCATCAGTCCATCTGATTCAATTTTGCAAAATATTCACCAGGAAAATTTCTTGACCCTCATCAAATTTTGAGTAGTATATATGATACATTGTGTACACTATTTTCACATTGGTTATCTAAATCGATTTTTTTGTTCGGAACCAATAAAGTAGACCTATTTGCATTAAAATTAGGTGATTGTATTAAAATGCCTTTGCATGTCTGATTGTGTTATCACAGCTTCTGACAGATTCTGTTTATTCACATGAATGCAAGTTTTCAGGTGCATGTACCCGATTTCAGGTTTTGAGTTTACCGTAAAGATTGTTTTTCTTTATTTTCTCTATATAAATGGACAATTTTTGAGGAATTCAGGTTTTCAGACTTTTACTTGCACCCATGTATTCATACACTCGGCTAAACTTATAAGTACACACGTCGTTTTTTCGCTATAAATTTTTTATAATTTTTGCATGAAATTTTGTGTACATGGTATTGACTATCAAAGGACTGGATAAATACATTTTTCTCTTCAAAATTAAATACAGCGGTTCATTGAACCATGAAACGTCAAAAACCGTAAAATGGCCGTGAAATTGACGTGTATGTGCAAATTATTAACGCATTGACCGAGCTATGGGCAAATAAATGTGTACTTATAAGTTTTATCGAGTGTATATGTTAACTTGTTAATTTCTCTGTTTATTTTTAGGTCATATATATAATTTGTTAATAAAATGGTGTAAATATGCAGTGTTTTGTTGTTTTGACTTCATTTAGTATGAGAGCCACTTTAAGTGCATGCCTTTACAATGAGTTAGAAATTCTTTCATGCAGAGAGACAGTCTCAGTTTTTTTATGCCTACGAATGCTTTTAAAACAAGGGATGTCATAAGATTGGTCTGTGGTATAGAATTGACCACAGGTAACTGTATCATTGATTATGAGTAAAAAATATTTATTTTTTGGAAAATTTATATAGATCTAGCAATAACACTGATACACAAATACATGCGGATGCACTCGGATACCCTCAAGTACACACTGATACACTGATACACAAATACATGCGGATGCACTCGGATACCCTCAAATACACACTGATACACAAATACACGCGGATGCACTCAGATACCCTCAAATACACACTCATACACAAATACACGCGGATGTACTCAGATATCCTCAAATACACACTCATACACAAATACACTCGGATGCTCTTGGATACCCTCAAATACACACTGATACACAAATACATGCGGATGCACTCGAATACACTCGGATGCACTCCAATACACTCGAATACACTTTGATACATTCCAATTCACACTGATACACAAATACACCTTGATACCCTCAAATACACACTGATACACAAATACACGTGGATGCTCTCGGATACCCTCAAATACACACTGATACACAAATACATGGGGATGCACTCGGATACCCTCAAATACACACTGATACACAAATACACGCGGATGCACTCGGATACGCTCAAATACACTCTGATACACAAATACACTGGGATGCTCTCGGATACCCTCAAATACACACTGATACACAAATACAGGCGGATGCACTCGGATACCCTCAAATACACAAATACAGGCGGATGCACTCGGATACCCTCAAATACACACTGATACACGAATACACGCGGATGCACTCGAATACACTCAGATGCACTCCAATACACTTTGGTACATTCCAATTCACACTGATACACAAATACACTAAAATCACTCTGATACACAAATACACATGGATGCTATCGAATACACTCAGATACACTCTGATACATTTTGGATACACTCTGATACACAAATACACACGTATGCAATTGAATACACTCGGATGGTCTCGAATACACTCTGATACACTAATACACATGGATACTCTCAAATACACTCTGATACACAAATACACACAGATGCCATAGAATACACTCGGATGGTCTCGAATACACTCCAATACACACTGATACACAAATACACAAGGATGATAGTGAACTTTATTAAAACCAACTTATTACTCATTTCTAGTAATTCAAAGACCTACAATATACTTTAGGTCTTTGGGTAATTTGATGAACTTAAAAATGCTTGATCTTTGGTAATGACTTTAATATATTTTAGAATATATTTAGATACTTACAGATTTTTGTATAAAGGACATAAAAATTATAAGAACAAAATGAAACTCATCTTCACAGAAACACTATTTGTATATAGGCACATTTTATTTTAAGCCTCATGATAAAACTTACTACATTTGTGGACAACACTTTCACTTTATTACTGAGATTATGTACTTATTACATCATGCATATATAAAAGTGATCTACTGGTGTTCCTCAATATTGGATAATGTTTTGCTGTGACTTTATTCACTGAAAAGACTGATCCATGTCAGGTGTCCGGCTAGTTTAGTCGGTAGAGCTAATGACTAGTAATACCAGGTTTGTGCTTCATGATAGAAAAAGCGTTGTACCAAAGAAATAAAAGGGGATGGAGTGAAGTGACTGTGGAGGCAGACTCACAACGTGGCAGAGTGACAGACTAGTAATACAAGAAGTTTTTGGTTCAAGTCCAAAGTCGGGTGCACTTTTTTCTCCTTAGAGGAAAATTGCATTTATATTTGGAACTATTATGTACGTGAATACTTATGTCCAGGGTAGAGCAATATTCACAGGAAATACGTATTTGTTAGAAATGCACCTATCAATATTTTGCCCGCCCGGGGGGGCGGCGGGCTGACCGAGGGGAAATTGACATTTAAAATTTTTCGATGTCTAAATCCCAACCCTAAAGACAACCATTTTTGTCTAAATCCCCACCCTAGAGCCTGCTAGGTGCATCAAATGTCCCGGGGGTAACTTAGTTTCTAAAGGTTTGGTATGATCATTCAGACAAACACCATGCTGTCCAAGTTTAATTATGATTGAACAATTATTTGTGGCCTCTAGAGTGTTTGTAAACACTCTAAATGTTGAGGACGTCATACAACTCACAACGACAGACATTGACTGATCACAATAGCGTCATGCTCAGGTGAGCTAAAAAGTTACAACACTTGATAATATTTCTTATTTTATTTCCAGTAACATTGTCAATTAACATAAAAAATCACTAAAAAGAACATTCTTCCTCCTCCTGCGCCCAAACCTAGATACTTCCACATCGATACCTGAAAAAGAGGGCAATTTATTAATTTTTAGGTCTCGAACTTGACTAAGTATCATTTAAATTGGATAAAAAATGTCGCCTCTAATATGTACACAAGCTTTTTCTAAGATTTGACCCAGTAACTTAGTTTTTGACTCCACATGACCCAATTTCGAACATGACATATATTTCATAGAGACAAACATTCGGACTAAGTTTCATAAAGAATGGGCCAAACATGTGGCCACTAATTTGTTCCACATTATATTTAAGATTTGACCTTGCGACCTAATTTCTGACACCACATGACCCAGTTTTGAACTTTGCCGAGATTTCAGATATATATTGTGATCAAGTTTCATGAAGATTGGACTAAAAATGTGTGTGTTCACAACCTAAGATTTGACAATGCACATGCGGACAGACAGCAATCATAGATCACCATGAACAGGAATGACAAAATTTCCGTAAGTTGGGTAGCATGGTGTACTCACAATCTGGTGCACTCTCCTCTAGAGCCTGGATAGGAGCTTGAGTCTGTATAGGAGCTTGAGCCTGGATAGGAGCTGGAGCCTGTATAGGAGCTGCAGCCTGGATATGAACTTGAGCCTTTTGAGCCTGGTGTTTAATATAAAAAAAAATAACTTTGGTAGCACAACTTGACAATTTCCGACATATTTTGATCGATAAAACTTGTTTTTTATTTTATTGGAACAAAAATGGTACTGAATGATTTTTTTTGTTAAAAACACATGAAACTGCTAGAGTAGTCTAATAAACAAATCTTGCAATCATGGTTGGGAACATGTGACATGGAGACCACGTGATATGGTATTGCAGCCATTGATAATCTGTCAAATTCAGGTGTTGATGTGAACATTCTTGTCAATTTATTTTGTTTAATAGAAAGTATTTTCTTGAGAGTATGCATAACTGATATGACTTTGAGTAGCCGCCATTGACATTAGAAACAGCATTGTATTTTTTTAGGAAAATCCTCCACCAATTTTAAATTTAAGGTACCGTGTCACATGGTCTCCATGTCATATTATTCCCCACCATGGTTCCAGCATTAAATTCCGGCCTTACTAGATGCTCGTCATAGGGAAATCTGGCTCAAACCCTGTGGCGATAGGTATCATCAGGAATGAGGTGTCAAGAGTGATTAATCTAAGTTGTAGGAACTTGTTTCATAATCAACCTAAAACATATTAGTGGGTGGGGTTGTGTTTTTTATGTATCCTGTGGTAACCACACTGCGCCACCCTAAGCTTTGAATGCAAGCAGATCTTCAATTAAGAAATAATAAATATGTTTTGTGTTTAATCATATGATAAAATGTGGTCATGAGCTCGATCTTGAATTAATTAAATCACGAGTGCGTAGCACGAGGATTTAATGTGCACATCCAAGCAAGCAGCATATTTTATCATAGATATAACAGCGTTATAAACACAGCTATATATTTATTATAAATATTGATTCTAATATATATATATAGCCAATGTTCTGCATTTTATAGCCCATCAAACATGGTTGTCTTCGACCTACATTTTTTTCTCAGAACTTAACGTTATTTGGCTTTGTAGATGATGTCAAAACGTGACGTCATCAATGATCAATCAACTGTACTTTAACGTTAATTGGATTCCTTTATATGCATACACTTACGCACACTTCCAACGCAACACCTACACTTTTCATTTCCCAACTATTTATAATGTGATTTGATTAAAATTTGGCATATTTATAGATATATATTTAACTGATGTTTATATGATTATTTTATCAAAATCGATTGATTGTAAGATGAAAATAATTTCAAGTGACGACCATCACTGCAAATTGAAAAGTCACAAAAATACACCATGAAAACTATTACAAAAATGGATGTAAATTTTACTGAACAGTTTATAACAATAAATAAATAAAGGAAAAACGTTGTGTTCCTTGTTAATTAGGATCTAGTATGTCCATCCATATATGTTATGATATATTTTTTCTTCTGTCCCATCGAAAGCACAAAATTCGTATCAATATCTGGGGAATGGTCCCCATTTCCTGAAAACGGCCCGTTTCTGTCGTTTTTGTGGGGTTGGTGGTCTTCTCGTTTGTCGCTTACACAGCTGGTCCCGGCAAATTCCAAATAATCTTGAAATCCGAACACTGATGATATTGGCAACTGTTGTATGTTGTGATTATGCAGAAATGCTTGAAGTACACGTGCTATGTGAGCTAGAGCTACGTCATGCCGTATTTTTACATGGTGTAATTTTTGTGACTTTCAGTTTTGCAGTGATGCTCATTTTTTTTGTTTAATTTTTATCTTTCAATGAACTAATTTTCATATAAATTCTAGGAGACATGCAAAGAAGATGTATCAATTAACATGCCAAGTTTGAACTATATCCATGGAAAAATAAATGAGAAATTATGAAAAATGTAGGTGTTGCGTTGGGAGTGTGAGTAAGTGTATACGTTATAGAAAAAGCTGCTATCCAGCTTGATAGCCTAGTCACTAGTGGTAGAGCCGTCCGCTTCAAGTGCGAGAGGTCCCGGGTTCGATCCCAGGCCGCGACATACCCAAGTCGTTAAAAATTGGTACTGGTATATCTCCCTGCTTGACGCTCCGACAGCATAGTTAGTTCCAAGAAACTGCTGGTTGGCATGGTGTCAGCACATTAAATGTGACGGGGTAGTCTCCATATGACTGAAATACTGTTGACCAGTGGGACTTAAAACAATATTTAAAAAAAATGCTTACCATTAACATATTACAGCGTACACACTCGATAATTCACATATTTCAAGAGGTTTTTTTTTGTCACGCAATGGTATTACGGAGATATGAAACCTCTTGAAATATGTAAATTATCGAGTGTGTACGCTGTCATATGTGAATGGTAAGCATTGCATATGTTTGATTTCCATCTCCGGTGGCTGTCTGAGCCGGAGTTTCTAGTTGTCACCTTGTTGCAAAGGAGTTCCTTGTATTAGCGGTGGGTGGGATACGATCCGTTTCACTCCTGTCTATTTTCTCTATTGGTGATTGTCAGTATAAACGGGGCCTGGATAGTGTTTTGGGTCATATATATTGAAATATCAGGTTCCTTTGGTATATGCGACTTGCTCTGAAAGAAAACGTGTCTAAATCGCGAAAACATATGACACACATGAAAACTGCTAGAATCAATGCATACTATATAATACTGTATGGGTGAAAATAAATGGAGAATACTATCACTGTATACCTTTAAATATTGTCCCCAATTCTGGGGCGATCTTGTCGCCCCAGCTGACGATCTTATCGACCGAAAATTCTTGGAAAGACATGCCGTCTGCTCAACATCCGGGCAATTGAAAAAAACACGAATTCATATTCAAAAATATTATCACCGTCGTCTTTCGCGGTTACTCCCCTTTTTATTTTGCGGTGTCGAAATTTCCCAGTCCCGGGATGTAAAAACCGGCCAAAGTCTATTACCCGGGACCTGGAGTCAATAAGTTTGTCAAATTCACGCCTGTTGGGAATGGTCTTCTGTCTAAAGTCCCGTGTATGCCCGCCGCCCCCCCGGGCGGGCATAATATTGATAGGTGCAAAACGTATGAGTATAGCAAGGGGAAGTAACCGCTGCATAATATTCCGGAATTTGGAGTTTAAACATAACTAGTAATTTTCACAATTCTATTAGTTTTACGACACCGGAAAAGAAATTTCAACAATTTTATTTTTTACGAAATTCACAATAAAACCTCTGAAATGGCCGACGATCTGCAAGATAATGTTGCTACATATAAAATCCAGTTACAACAGGTGAATTACTTCAGATTGTTAATAAAAATAGCCTATTTTTTCGGTGTTATGATTATTTGAATCTCTTATTTTTGCAGCGTCAAGTTCAACGTGTGTTGACTGTTGTTGAGTTTTTGTAGACACATTAAATTATATTAAGCTGCTGCTTGTTAGTGTAAGCGTGGATTCTAGATTTGACACCTGTATTCTGATATGATTAGCCTAGCGCGTGTTACAACAAGGTGTATTGAGCGCACATCCGCTGCACATGTGACTGGTTGTCGCCAGACATGCTGGTACTCAAAATGAGACGGTCTTATTGGTACCAAACGTGTAAGAAGGTCGGTGCGTTGATGAGAAGAGAAACCAATCTCTACAGCCATATGCAAGACCGAAAATGACTGACATCACATGATCAGGAAATACAAACTGTAATGCCTAATACTAGTAATAGGGTTACCAAAGGTCCAAGGCTAACCTACAAAATTTAATGCTAGAAAGGAAATCATACCTGAACTACATCAACAATCTCATAGAAATTAGAAAAATGGCATTTCAACCCTGAAAGACTTTAACAAACCTAAAGAAAAGGCTGACATCGAATCCTGAATAGATGGTAAAAGTCTGTATAAACTACGCAGTAAAGGGAAGATAATGTACCGGTCTTCCCAGTCCATCAGCATTCAGATACCCCACTGTCAAGCATGGATGAGATTACCAAAACTTCTCACTGCAAGAAGGGACCATCCCTAACGACTGGAAACTTGCCAATGTCACAGCAATCTACAAGAAAGGTGCCAGACAAGATTAGGACCGGGACAATTTCAAAATTCTGAATTCAGCAGCACCAGTCCATAGAATATAGTAGCCTTCTCAAGAGTCACGCTTTCAATCAAACCTAAGCTACTCGTTGAATTTAAATTCATGAAATGATTAAACAACATATTCAAGCAACAAGTATCTTTTAATAGTAAACACTAACAAACATACACGTATATCCAGCTATGTTACCTGTTTATATGTAAATAAACACATTCAGGTTTGCATCATGTCGCCGCATGCTGCTGTCAAAGATATAATGTATTCATGCAATCATATATAGTATACATTATACATTTTGTATTGGCATTGTAGGATCTGTATTGTTTGAGAATGATTAGCAGTTTTGCAAAATTGAAACTGGTTTCCCCTTTTGATCAAATCGTATCCGATTAACTGAGAAATCGTTCTGGTCCTAGACAAGATGCTGCTAACTTCAGACCAGTCATGGTATTCACTATTGTCAGCAACACCCTGAGACATCACCAGGTCCTTCATGATTGCTAGCATGGCCTCCGAGCCCGCAGAAGCTGTGAGACTCAACTCCTTGGCGATATCACTTGACAAGCAGCTACAGACATGATCATTCTAGACAGTAGACTTTAGCTCGGCCTACAAGTCCCACACATACGCCTGTTAAAGAAGATTAGCCACTACAGCATTCGAGGAAACAGACTTTCCTTGATTGAGACACAGACACTCGTCCGACACAGTACCCGTGGTGAGTGACGTACCCCAGGGCTCAGTTCTTGGGCTACTGCTCTTCCTCATATTCATAAATGACCTACCTGATATGGTCAAATCCAGCACCAGACTGTTCCCTGATATCCTCTTTTGACAGATCGAAGATAACCAAATCCAGCTGCAAAAGTCCTGGATTCACTGGCAGCATGGGAGCTAGAATTGCGCATGGAGTTCCACTTGCAAAATTGTAGTGTTCTACCGGCAACAATATCCAATACCTTCCATTTATTAAGTTATAGTTATAGGTTAATTATCTATTTTACAGTCACTTCTTTGTAACAAGATTATTACTGACTCGGGAATTGTGTCTTGACGACTGTGGTTTATCAAAATACATTGTCACAAAGAAAATAAAGCAAAAAGTGTGGGGCCGTCCTTGTCCCATTATATAGATAAATTAGACAAGGGAAAGATCAGTTTCTTGTTAATTTACTAGAAATAATAATGGCTTGTTCAAATTCAATGTTGCCGAATTTCTAGAATTGGGCAAAATTGACAGTGCTTTTGAAACTTCTTTCCCATTTTGCTTACTAAGTATCGCTTACTGTCCTGTTATACAATTACATTTAGTTTTTATCTGTTTCTAGGTTGAGGATTCCTTGTCACTTGATCCTGAGAATGAAGATCTTCAGAAGCTTCAAAATGATCTACAGGTCTGTAACAGTATATTGTTCATGTATTGCTGTATTTCATTCCTGTATTGAATATCTTGTTAAATACTTCATGAATGTTTAAAAAATACTAATTTGCGCACAAAGAGCTTATATTCATTGTTCAGTTTGGTTTTAATAGCCAGTAATTTACCAATTGCTAGTTGTATAATTTCTTAGTTTACAATTTTAGAGTCTGTTAATTAGATGCCTTTGTGTACTTCACATACATTATATCTACCTTGGCTTTTACTGAAGGTTTTAATGAGCTCTCCTTATCAGTCTGTAAATTATTATCTTAATATTTTTGTTAATTGGCTAGTAAGATAAATGAATAAAGAGTGATTAATTCTGATAGTTTATTAACCAAATAAAAAACTGCCTGGTAGATTCATTCCATATTACTCAAAACAAGCATTGAACTATGGTCATAAGGCTTTTGTAAATCACAAGTTAATATGTTTATCTAAGTGAACATTTTTAATGTGTTATTAGATTGTATTTTATAGATAACCAAGCAATTGCTATCGCTAAAGATACTTGCAGCCCTGGTTGAGTAAGTATGCCCAGGCTACGTAAACATTGATGACAGACAACAGAAAGTTTACAAGTACTAAAATATCGCAAAAACAAAACCCGATGAAACAACTTTTCTCTGTGCACTATCCAATGCCACTGCTTTCCCTATGATTGGTGGCTTTTAGCATAATCTTAATCTTTCCCAGGGAGGGGAAAACAATGCTGACCCTGGAAAATTAGGGAATGAGTTTGACACTTATTCCCCCAATGACCATGTTTGTTTTCTGAAGGATTCATTTTCCCAGTGACTAGAAATTAATTTGTCCGAAATACTTTCTATGGGACTTTAAACTCATTTTTAAAAAAAAACCAGAAAACCATTGGATAGTGCAGATTGAAATGCTTTGTGAATCATTTTAATTCACCTCATCAAAGTGCACCATATAAGGGTATTCGTTTTCTTAAATATTAAAAAGATATAAAAAGATTTTAGTTTTGAAAGGTCATAAATTAACTGCATGTAAATGCTGTAAGCTTTAAAAAATCAGTATTGGTCTATGTAAGATATGGCGAGATATCAGTCGTGTAGGAGAATAAGAAGTTTTCTGGTGTTACTACCGGGTATTTTTATATTCGCCATCTAAAGTCCATCTTTCTGTGTGTTTTTCATAAAGGAGGTCATACAATTGACATTAGACTTGATAGGACAAAAACAGACACCAACTACAGACAGTGAATCTGAGCCGGGTGCCAGCACAGAAACACCAGGAACAAAACGAGCACCTGTAAAACACTGGAACCCGGGAGACAAATGTTTAGCTCTCTACTCTGAAGATAAAAAGTTAGTGGCTTAGCTTATTGTTTACAGTGTGTTTCAAACTATTGGCTGTCCATAAGCAAATTTGTTTGACACTGAGAATGGTTAACCTTTCCTACCTGTGAAAATGGCCCTTACCCAAAAATGTGAGGGGCTCAAGTGGTATATCTTTTCTTAAATATTAACAAGGTGTCCACTAGGAGCATAATCTAAAGGGCCATTTTGATAACACACTGCAATGTAATATATTGTATTTAATATTACAATGTATCATTTATTATTTCAAGTAGATTTGGCTCATTCTTTTATATATTCGTCTTTTAAAACACTTGACAATACTGGATGTTGTCCATTCAAACAGTTAAAATAATTGGTCAGATCTTTTATGTATAATCTCATGTTATTAATGATTAAGGCCAAAAATAAAATCTGGTTTGTTTCCCTTACCCAAGCAAAAACTTCCCTACCTTGAATATTTTTTGACCCTCTGAAAAAAAATTACCTTCCTACCCAGCCCTAATTGGAAACAAACAATATTTTATTTTGGGCCTTAGAATTTATATGATATTTCAGTTATTATGAAGCCACTGTTGATGAAATCTTATCAGATGGTTCTTGTACTGTTACATTTGAGGAATATGGAAACACAGACGTTACAGAGGTTTGTTATTTTCATTTTCTTCTTTTCGTTTACTGTTTACACTACCACCAGGGTCATAGAGATATATCTAGGGTGGTTGAAACTGGCTATAAATGTTATCTTGTTATGGGGTTCCGTAGGGGGTTTGACCCTTGAAATTTCCAAATAAAAACACATTTTGATCATTAAGATTTTGGTTTGAAGGGTTATTTTCTCTTAAAATCATGGGTATTTTGCTTATAAAATGGTAAAATTTAGCAAGACGTATCAGATGACCCTTCAGATTCAGAAGTTAGTGGAACCCCTGGTTGAAATTCTGACATATATTTTGAGTTTTTAATATAAACTACCTATATATATATATATATGGTTGCATTTATGTTATATAGCCAAATGTGGCAATGTGCTTAGATGGTACGAGTGTTAGAAATTAGTCACATTATCAATTCTTATTATATGAATCAAACTTCTTGAATTACTTTGGAGTCATGGTATGCCCAGAAAGCCAGCTTGTTTATAAATGTTGGTTATAATAATTCTGTATCTTAAGACTTATTCCTCAATCTTTATATGTACATTTGTATCTGTAATGTACATGTCATGGCCATTGGGTCACATGGTTCTTAGTAATGGTACAGTTTTAAACACAGCTAACTTACCTGAATTTATCACATTACCTTCAATCTGGCTGTGCCATAAATATCGTTCAGCACTTTCAGAGTGTGCAATTAATATTTAAATAAGCTTGACATGACGTTAGCCAATCCATGCCTTGATTGGCCCATGTTGTCAGGACATTACCAATGTCGTCAAGACGACCTGCTCATTGTCCCGCTACATTTTGGTTGAAACCTACCGGTATGCATCATACATCCAGATTTTGAGTGAAAATAAACATTCTCTAAAGTTATGTGATGAATAGAAACTTACCTACTTATATATACAGGGTGTTAAAAACGTTCGTTCTCATTGTTCAAGTTTCAATAGTCTATCCTTCTGACTTCAGAAGAATGTAAAATTTACAGGTTAAATTCCAGCGAGTCATACTACTGTTCTAATCGTTCTGGCATTGAATGAAGCAATGTCCATAGCTACCGGTATAATGATCAAATAAAACTTTATATGAATTTACATTTTGAGAACGAACTTTTTGAACACCCTGTATATACCTTGCGATGGACATACTTCGTGACATTTTGGCACTATGTCCTTAGATATTGCATTCTTTAAACATTTTTGAAAAAAAATTATATTCCAACATAATTGTTTTTGTTTTCTGATTTAGGTTTCATTGCTTAAACCAATAGAAGTGGACTCATCAAAAAGAAAAGCATACGGTGAGGCTGGAGCTGATGGCAAGCCTTTATCTAAGTAAGTTTTGTTGTTTCAAATAGTTAGTCTGATTTAAGTAAGGAACTTCACGTTTTGTTCCTCAAAATGATAAAGAACTTATTCTTGGTATGTTTTAATGCTTGAAAAAGCTGTATCCTCAGGGATGCAGAAATGTTTTCATGAAGCCTGTTAATCATCAAAAGTAGACGGTTGGTTTGAAATCAAGTACCAAAAATGAAAATGACAAAGAGTAGCTGGCAAGCATGTTCAAATAGCTGGTGGATTTTACCGCCTTCAGGCTCATTTCATATATATTTTATCTTACCTAAGGACTTCTTGATTTTCTGTGTCCATTGTGGGACATCCAATCTGGTCAACACTTTGACTGTTAACACTGTTAGTTAACTTTTATTTATCAAGATTAAACTTGTTGACAATGTTCATTTCTGTAAAATCTAGGCTAAATTTGCAATGTGTCATCTTTGGTAAAAAACTGTGCCACAAATAAAACCTTGTTAGCACACATCGAGGTGTAGTAACGCGTGTGTGGACTGGCCATGCAGCTTATGAAGCCAACCAGACTTGAAACATTCCATATTGTGTATTTTACCGATTTGCATAAATTAGTATAAATTTGTCCCTAGTTGTATATGTTTTACCATTTCATATTGACTGGCATGCTTGTATTGATTACATATTGTTTTAACCATGATTGTCTTAATTGGGATTGTACAGCACTTTGGAACGTGTAAATACATGAAAAAAGGGCTATGTAAATATGGTATGGTAAATAATAATTTCGAATTTCCTGGAATAACAACCCTGGCCATCTGTCTGTCAGTCAGTGTATAGTTATTGTATAGTAATACTAAAATAGTTGAAATATGATATTTTATTAATATTTGCTATCAATGGATTAAAGAGATTTATCAGTGACAATAACAGTGAAAATATTTTCACTGTTTTAGAAGCTGAAAAAGAAACGTAACATCAATGGTGCCAGGCTTCAAATTATGCATAACATCATTATGACACAATAATGGTCATGTCATGACGTTCGAATTTCAACATGATTTTTCCAATCAAGCCAATTATTGTACCATAATTTGGGAAATGGACACATGTAATAAACAGAACATTTGTTGATTTTTGGTGAAAGATGAAAGATCAAATTTTATTTCACTCATGATCAAAGAAACACTCCGTGAAATAAAATGCGATCTTACACAAAAAAAACACCAAATATGGTCTTCTATGTGTTTACAGAAAGGATAAGATTGCGTTAGACAGAGAGTATAAGAGAAAGAAATCACAGAAGAAAGCAACAAGAATGAAACAATTAGAGGAAGAAAGAGAGTCAGAGAAAAACAAATGGTTAGATTTCAATGCAAAGGTATGTACATTAACCCTTTACTCTGTAGACCCTCTAGGCCCGTATTTGTACCACTTCTATATTTTTTGTGCATTAGAGCTACTAAGAAAAATTAATTTTCTAAGTTCGTTAAATATTTTTCTACCAAATGGAAAAATATCTGCAGCATCTTGACTAGAGACTACTTTGATTAGGTTAATGATATTGGGCTGTTTGATAATTGTTGATTTAGTGAGGATCAATGGAGGAAACTAACAATGAACAGTCATCCATTTCTTGAAGTTAGTAATTAATTTAAGAAAAAAATAGAATTATTGTGAACATTTTCTGATTTACAGTAAACACATGGAACATATGAGTCATAACTGAATGGTTATGTACATTTTATCTGTTCTGCTTTATAAATGTTGTATGTTATATGTATGTACATGTAAATAAATGAGACAAAATAAAGAACATACACATGAAACATAATTATGGAGTGTGAACCATGATACATACCGGTAATTATATGCCATACTGTGATCACACCAAGAACTGCACTAATTACTTTATTTTTTACATTCAGGCATTTTCAAAGTCAAGCAAAGGTAAAGTGAAGAAGAGTATATTTGCTACACCGGATACGGTTGATGGTAAGGTTGGAGTCGGTACATGTGGCAAATCTGGAAAACCAATGACACAGTATGCACACGCTGACAAGTGGAAGAAATAGTCGTAGAAATACTCTTTGTTTGAAAATGATGAAGAAAGAAGCTTGTATTGTTAAGAATTACAAAGGCTAAATTTAGGAACACCATTGTTTAACTGATGGCTGGCTGTTGTTATAAATAAAGGTTCTAACGTGTACATGTTCCAAGAGGGACTAGAAGGCATTGCTGTGCTTTCTGTTAGTGATCATAAAGGAAACCTTGTACTATTCGCTAGAAAGACCGATGAATATTGACGTATGCTGAGAGCAAACAGATATTAAATATTGATTGGATTTTATGTGCTAGTTTCAGATATGGCAAGGGTATATGTAAAGTTGTTTATTTTGTTTAATTGATGACATTAGGCGATTCCTTTTCTTTGATGTATAATTCTCACTTTGTCCCATGTCAATGGTGCAGTAATATCGTGTACAGAAACTGTTCGTTAACTAAGCAGTAACCTTGTATAAGTCGATTAATCAGGTCAGCCACTTGTTTACATAACATTGTGTACATAAACATTACAATTTCTCTGATTAATGTCTTATTAGTTCTTAGCTTAGTGAATAAGGTATTGGTTTTCAGTGCCCTTTTCACCAATTAAAATGTTTAAAACAATAAATATACAATGTTATGTTATTGCAATGCTTGTATACAAGTGACAGACCTGATTAAATGGACTATACATGTACCTATATTGATGCATTTTAGGCAGCTTTATATTAATTGTCAGATTATCTCCCATAGTCTGTGGAGATGATTCTCTAGTAATTGATTTCTAATTTCCTAATTGTTGTAGATATACGTGTATAAAGATATCAGATACAAACTACATTTTAAATTGAATGCCTTACTGATTGTCACATATAGTAAAAGTTGAATGTGTTAAGAATCGTATATTAAAAATCTTGTAGCAAGTATTAGAGTCTGTTGGTGCAGAATCATGGGTTACATCAGACTTTAACTTCACCAGGTTTCCAATCAATATAATTAGAGGTCAGAAAATTTGTTAAACTAAAACCGTTCCCGGAAATAAGGTCTGGCAGGAACAAGAGATACAAATATAGAAGTAGAAAATAAACTACCACACATCCTTATCAATGTTCTTAAAGTTGTTTTTGCAATTCCATCAATAGTTTTGTTCTTGTCCCTAGGCCTTTATTCTGGGAACACCCATTACTTCAGTAAATTGTTGATTTATTAAGATGATGTAACTTTTATTGTAACAATTGATCTCCAAGTGTATGAGAAGCTTGGTATTCACAAAGCATCTTAGTGAAAACTTGAATATTTTAACTTCAGTTAAAAATTTGTACAGCACATATTTTATACAAATTGAAGATTAAACCCATGTTTTCTTAGTGATAATGGTAGTAGCTCTTTACGCATGTTTTAAACTCATGCAAACAAATCAATAATCTTGATTGTAATGTTTAGCTAAATACTGAAGGAATACTGAAGTATGTAAAAAAATCTTAAGTTTTTACTTAAAATGATCAGAAATAAGTTCAAATAACACATACCACAATCACACGGCCAAATACACAGATGAACGAGAAATTGAAACTAAATTTTTCAGCTGTCTAAAAGCTGAAATTCCAAATGTCCAATTTTAAGATGCTTTGTGAATATCAACCCTGGCAATGGCCTAGTATAAATGTATATAGTTGAATTATGTATTTTACCGTGCAAATTGGAAATAAAAACATCAAATGTTCATTCTCTTCTTCCTGTACACTGGTAACAAACTCAATCTGGGGACTAGTAATTAGAACCTATTGTTCAGGGGCCTACAATTCTGGAAATCTGGATTTGCTACACTAGAATAAAAGCTCCGCGAGCCGGATGTATCGCCTGACTACATGCACATTTTTCATGGAAAACTATCCAGTATTAGGCTACATATCCGACTCAAAAGAGTTCTTTAGTTATCTGAATTAAAAACGACGAAGTTATGCTCTGGACAAAAATGTCCTGATAAAATAAATCAAAAGGACACATGTCACAGCAAGAAACATGCATTCCAATTTTGGAGTCATTCATACTAATGATGACAAAGTTATGCTCAGCTCCGGACAAGAAATGCTCTAATAAAATAAAAGGGAAATAATTCAAAAACGATGCAAGATAGAGTTATGGTTCTTGCGCACTGCACTTCGGCTTATTGCATGAAACATGCATACCAAATCTTGAGTCATTTGAACTTGAGATGACAAAGTATTGCTCCGGACAAGCGAATTCGGACGCCGCCACAACCGCCGCCGATGCAAAGAACCCTTTTATGTCGCTTTTATTTCAGGAGACACAAAAAATGAACTTTTCTGCTAAAAAAGAAAGTTATTTGGTGAAAATAATCATAGGTTGGCCATCAATAGTAGATGACCCCTATTGAGGTCAGAAGGTCACTGTGACCTTTACCATTTCTGACTATTGAGCTGCCATGGGGCATACATGTTTTACAAACATCTCTTGTTATTAAAACATTTTGCTTTGAAACAATCTGCGTTGTAATAGTATCAGGACGTCACTGTACACTTCAAATGCTGTTTGATGTCTCATCCAACTTTGAATGCATTTTAAAAGTTTAGAACATGAGCAAAACATTCACAGTAGTCGCAAGAATGGGCCCGAGTGTTATGGAACGACTACGAATGCAAACAGAATGTTTAGAATGCACTTTGATAATACAGGAAGACACGGTTACCTCGTATTTTCATTCTGGCGACATTCAGATTCTGTTTAATTCCGATGCTGTGTGATATGGGTACTGTTTTACATGTATCAAAGCAGTACTAATAAAAATCAAGTTACTGACAATATCAGTCCCCAATTTGCAGTTGTAACATTATTATAAAGAATTTCAATTTGAACGTTACGTAAGTTTGCGATTTCCGTAAGTGCTTCCATAAAATAGTACCTTGGAGTACCAGTATTGTAATGAATAATGTAAAACATTCAAAGTGACCAGGCCTGGATCCCCTGAAGCATCTCAAGTAAAAATCTGAGCTCAAATTGAAATTTTGCTCAAATCAGAGTCTGAATAGATCAGTATTAAGATCTCATTGCAGTGTTACTGTAATACACTCAGAATATTGTTTCTTTTTTTTTGACACTCGACAGGAATTCATTAACCCCTTGATAAGAGAGGGGACCCAGTATGTTACATATAAGCTGACTACTGCGTACATGTATACAATGTAACAAGGTAAAGCAAATAGAAGAAATCCACATAATTACATAATTTAATTCAGCATTAGACAACAGTACAACTATGACCTCTAATGCCGTAAATTTATACAATTTCTGTACATTAAAATAGAATCTTACATAAAAATACAGGCATATCCTAATGTACTTATAACCGCACACATGTCTGAATATTATGCACTTGTATGAATATTAGAGACACAATGAAGAGCCTGTCCTGAATGGGTGAAAGTAAGAAATTTTGAAAATCCTGAAAAAATTGTCACTTAACATAGGAAAATAAAGAAAACAGCCCTTTTTTGGACACTAAAAAATCGAGAACGTCCTGAAAATCCTTACAACATTTACCCATGCACCTGTTAAACATTATGTATAGACATCTGATAAATAGATCAAACTTTTAGTGAGAAGTCAAGTACATGTAGTGAATTGAGAAAACGATTCAGCTAATTTGCCGAAACTCCTCAAACTATATGTGCCTAAAATGCAGAATCAATGACCGTGAAACTAGGTCCTGGCTACACTGGCTAACAGTTGCCTCCAATGTGGAATAGCTGAACACAGAATCAGTCAAACCTATTACAAGTATGCTCTTTGCACATAAATACTTGACGTCTCTTGAGTTCAGTCTGGTCATCCATTTGTTAAACATTTATCTTCTAATGAGGAATAGCTTAACATTGAACCAGTCAAAGCTTTTACAAGTATTCTTCTAGCACATAAATACTTGATATCTCTAGAACTCTGGTTATCCATTTGTTACGATGGAGCATTTAACAACACTACACTGGAGGGAACAATCTTCACATTGCATCGTTGATCAGATCCAATTTACCACCATTCAATATAACAACACATATCCTCAGAACACACACGGTTGTTACGTGCAATCATCATGTCAGAATATAGTTGTCTGTAATCTGGTTGGAAGTTACTATATTATAACAACTTCAAGAGACCATCCGATGATT
The DNA here is from genome assembly GCA_947247005.1 of Spisula solida. Taxonomy (NCBI): domain Eukaryota; kingdom Metazoa; phylum Mollusca; class Bivalvia; order Venerida; family Mactridae; genus Spisula; species Spisula solida. The sequence continues at coordinate 4,994,352 of OX365960.1, read as the reverse complement.
TGTTCACATAAATAAAATATGATCAGTGCAACCTAGATTTGCAACCAGATACATGTATATTCAATCACAGATTTATCATTAAACAAATTCTAGCACAATTTATTTCTTCTTCTTCATTTTTCCTGACATTTTGGTTAATGAAATATCTTCATCTATTGGTCCTGAGTCTCTAGCATCAATAAACAATTTCAATTTCTCCATGATTTCTGAGGCTTTCAAATGTTCAGTTTTAAATATTAATTTGTGACCATCATCTGAAAAAACAAACAATCATTCAATAAAACAACATTTCCAAACATGACTGCGTTCTATAAAATTTAAAATAATGCTATGTCCCGGTGGATGCCTTGTCCATAAAAACTAGCTAAGTCAATCCACGGATATACACAGAACGGATAAGCAGGTCTAAAAATAGCCTAGTTATGACCTGACTACCCATAATGCATTGCGCGCTTCGGTAAGCACGATAATTGTGAACATGACTTATCCAAAAGAAATCTTTTTTTCGTGTCAAAACCACAAAACTAAGTGGTTTGATCATTTTCAACAAATAGAGGACACCCCAAAGATCACAAAAAATATTGATTTATTAGAAAAACAGTCGTAAATAAGTTTCCTTAGGGGTTTAAAAAAGTAAATATCGGAAGCAATCCAAAACCCGTCGATTGAAAATTTACCGATCAGGATAGGTCACAGAAAATGTGGTATATGTCACAATTGACAGATGAATCGTCCAAACTATCTATACAAAAACTTTCCAAACACATAAGGGAACAAATAAATTCCCATCTTTGCTTATTTTGACGAAGAGTTGCTTTAAATGAAAACAAATATCTCATTGGCAAATTAGGCTGAATTTATGAAATAATCCAAGATGGCGGCGGCTAGCGGGGAAAAATAGCGCCAACTTGAGAATCTCGCCAAGTCTCGTTAAGTCTCGTACAAGTAAGCCGATCGCGATATTTCATTCCAGTATGGCGGCCTATATAGGAAATATAGTGGGGGGTCGAATTGAGTTGCCATTCCGTCTAATGTATTTCCGTGGTCAATCAGGGGCCATAAATCAGTTGAAGGTGTTTATGAGGGTTAACAAGTAAGCCAAGTTTGAAAGCAATGCCTTGATGGACTTCAAAAACAACATGAAAGTTTGGGTTGACATTATCAGACTTGGGGACGGACAGGACAATCACTATATGCCTCAAGCATGAAAAGGAATGTAACTCTGCTGATACAAAATCAAATTTATCTTGTTTTTTGAAATTCAATTTCTCAACAATTTTTCAATTGCATATGGTGGCCAGTGTGAAGTTTGAGGATCCAAGGGTCGATTGAGTTATTGAATGGAAACCATTCGGTCTACCGATGGACCAACATATGCACAGCAATATACCCTTCTTCGAAGATGGGGCAAAGAGGGCATATAATAAGTAGAACTTTTGCCATCTGCCTACCAGACCTAGACTCCCGCCTAGACCATCCAACTGACATCCTAGTTCTCTATCAATATCGCTTTGGTTTAAACTGATCAACAACCATTTGGTCTACAGACCGACTGACTGACATTCTTTGAAGAGTGGCATAACAAATATGAACTGATAGTCGTACTTACTAAATTCTACATCCATCTGTGGTTCACTTCTGTCTGACCGAACATCCACCTTTGTACGAGCTGCTGAAGATTTTAATACACCCTTTGTGTTCAAAGCATACAATACTTTCCTGAAAGATATAAAGGAAAAAAAGTTAACAGATTTGACGACAGTTGGGAGCAGTATCAATTGTCCCAAGCATCCTGCGATGCAGATCGAACTGTCAAATCTTTAGAACCGAAATGTGATCAACAAATTAACTGTTTACAGTTTCATTAGACTACGAATCATCAATTGTGAGTGTTATATTTAAACTTACTGGCAATGTCTTAAGTTATGGTTGCTACCTGTGTAATACAAATGTATGTGCAATTTAGTTGGGTGAATCAAACACCGACCTCACATCAGGTGTAAGCTTACTGAATTGTTGAAGACCTGGTCGTTGTTTAAGTTTATTTATATAGAGCCATTAGAGGCATCCTTTCAACATGAAAATAGCTTGTATTGTGGCGGTATGGGTGGCTAAGCTAGGCCTATATTTGTATAACTTTGTAGTGCTTCTAAGAAGTCGAGTTGTAGCTGACAGTGGCTTTCAAATACGCCTTGTAATTATGTGACACCAACGGTATTCAAACCATTACGACTCATTGACAGGGATACCGTGGCTGGACTGTCAGAATTAATAAGCAGCGACTTGGAGACAGCTTATCAGTCCAACACCAAGTGTTTTTCAGATATTTAATAAAATGTTATTTTATGGTGCTTGAACAATCTGTACACATGTTTATCACTTTGGAAGGGTTGTAGTATATGTCACTGCCAGAGGGGGGGGGGGGTCACAGCCAACATGCCGAATACCTATCTATCTATCTCCCTTTGATGTCAAACCCTTTACGGGGACGTAGACATTTCGCGCAACAAAAACTGCCAAGAAGAGTAAAAGAATAAAAGAACAGTATAATACAGATATATAAGCAGAAAAATAGTCTTAAAACTAGTAAAAACAGATTTCAGAAGACTGACATGGTGAAACATGGTGAAACATGCTCAATGCGACTGACAGCCGCATTGAACGATGCTATAGTGGGAAGACTGACTACTTGGTGTGGTAGGCTATTCCAGTGGTGAATGGTCCTGGGGAAGAAGGCAAACTTATAGTAGTCCGTCGTAGCGCCAATTAACCTAAATGCTAGGGGGTGTGTTGATCTTGAGGGGCGAGAAAGGGGCACTAGATAACCTGTGCTCAGCCTCAGCCAGTTTTTTAGATCCTCTTGTAGAACGTTCAGAATGCTAAATAAATTATCTTCTTTTGAACAGTGACCAACCATTACGTTATATGGATAATTAAGAGTGACTTTAAGTCTTAGTTAATGTAAATAACACCGTCAGATTCAGTCTGTCATTTTTGCATGGTCGCGAAAATGGATAACAATATGAAAATTTACCTGATCGAGCTAGTGTTTTCACAAAATGGGTCAAACGAATACTTTATTTTGGTAACAGGCCTGATGTGGTAGTCTTTCGTCATCGTTAGGACTTTCATTGAGTCGGAAATATACTTTGGTTTAAACGACGGTCGTGCCATTTTCGAGGTCAAAGGGCTAAAATCAACACCGTACCGTAACAACCCGTACCAATCACATACGCAGTAATTTCCCCTTAAAGTTGTGACAAGTTAATTCTGCTATGACTTGCTAACAATAGTTTTTATTTCAGATAAAACTGGAACATATTTAATGTAACAAATGATTTAAGTGTATAGTAAGGTGGACAAGTGGTCTAGTTGTGAGAGCTACTGACTGCTGATTTGAAGGTTGTGAGTTCGATCCCTACTCCAGACGGTCAAAAACAGAAATGCTTTTCAGTGTTTCCCACCTAAAATAAATAAAATTACTAACAGTCTTTGGGCGAGAGGTTAAGTGAGATCCCGTGTATGATGCTTTATATCGGCACGTAAAAGAACCAGGGATGCTTCTGGAACAAGGGCATCTTCTGTATCATGCACTATCCCCCAAAAACTAAAGTGACTAGCCTCTTCTAGGGGCCTTGCCCATATGGATTTCCGGTGGCGAGGATAAATAAAAGCAAATAAACCAAAAGTGTTTAGTTAATTGGGTGCCACATTGATGGGAATGTCAGCTTATTCAACTCTAGACTCATTCACCCCCAGAACAGCATGTACTATTCAACCCCAACCCTAGGCTCATTCAAAGACCTAAATATACACAGATTGGACACTTAATTGAAAACGGAGAGAAAATTAAAATTAGCATGCAGAACTCGGATATTTTGCATGCACGCTTTTGTTTGTCATCCTTTTTTAATGACCAATATCTCATTTTGAAGAGCTAAGTTTCTTCTACTGCATGATGTAACTTATTTTTTTCTATCTCTAGTAGAATTTAGAAAATTATTGTTTGAATGAGGCAAATTGGGTATTTTGAACTATTTTCTGATAAAATTGGAATTTCCATTAAAATGATAGTAGGTCTGGCTCTTTTAGGTCTATTGTTTCTATTCCTCGACTGATTTCAATAAATTAGGTATCATTTTAAAGCAGAATAATAATCGCATAAGAGTATTAGTTTTTTCCTACGTATATTAAAACAGGAGATATAAGGTATTAAAAACAAACGAGATTTCGTGAGATTTCAGGAAGACTGCCGCGAGATATTGTGAGATTTGGTAGATTTTTCCAATCTTTGTCAATTTAGGTCTTTGGCTCATTCAACCCCAAGGCTTTTTAGACCCCAATATTTTGAGGCTTATTAGACCCCGACTAAAAAAAATATTTTAAGATAATTTAATTATTTTATGTATATAGATCTATTTGTTTTTTGTAAGTATGTTTTATGAAATCATGATAATATTTTTAAACTGGTTTTGTGATAGGCATGTATATTGTCAAGCACGTGTGAACAAGGGGTTGATAAATTGTGATTCATCATCGTAGCTGTATTTCTTCCATATGAAATATGATTTATTTTTCAGTTATATACAATGTCTCATTCATCTAACCAGTTTTCCTAACAGTAACCTAACAACCTAACTTACACTTCCACATTGAAACAACACCTTGAGGCCATGTGGAGAAAAGTCGACTGGTTACACGTCCAGCACACTAACCACTGGACCATGCCCTGCCTGCTGCTTTGTTCTCTCATATTAAGTCTTATACATTGGTGTATATAAAACAAGGTAAGATATAATCATTTTATTGCTTTTAATTCCAACAATGTAAAGTAAATGTAAACAACCTGAATGATTTAAACATACAGAAATTAACAAAGTAACAATATAGTTCTCAGTATGTAAACGAAGGCTACATCAAACAAGTTATTTAACAACAATATTATTAACTACAACACAAAGATGAAGAGTAGAAATTCCATTAAAATCAAGTCTATAATAATAATTAGAAAATTCACAGTCGTGAATATCTACTATGGTTTTGAAGAACAAAAATTATGAAAATTAAAATTTTACAAAGTGCCATGATCTCCTGAATCATCTGAAGTACAAATCTCAGCTCAAATTGAGATTTTACTGAAAGCCCGAATTTGAGACAAATATGAAATAAGAGCTCTTGAAATTTATCTGTAATAAACTCAGAACAATGTTTCTGTATTGTGATACCAAATTTAAGACAGATCTCAAATGGAAATTTTCTCAAAGATATCAGTCGACCTATTTGAGCTGCAATTTAGCTCAGCTTAAGATGCTTTGGGATACTGGGGCCTGCTTATAATTTATGAAATCACAAATAGATTCATAATTCTAACAATAAACACAATTGTACAATGTGCATTCAAATTTATTTTGAAGCGATCATAAAAAATGATCAACCTGAGAAAACAAGGCCCCTTACTCTGCAACAGCCATATATTGTCATAAGAATGGCTTTATGATCTATGGTGCTTAAATGAACCATCCAGTATTTTTTATCTAACAAATATCTAGTATCAAAACACTACAAGAACCAATGAACAAGGACACTAATATAACAATGTAACATAGATCTATGTGGTATCCTGAGAGTTTTCTTCAGAAGCAGATTGGGTAATAAATTCTTTATGCGCCACATATTCACTCCACGTCACATTTCTCGATGGTTTTCTCTTTCTTCTTACATCTGCAATAATCACAAAACATTTAGTACAAATGGTTACCTCAGTTTGCAATATCTTGAACTACAGGCACGAAGCCTTCAAAGACCTGCCAATAGGAGAGATAACCGTATTCATATACAAAATGCACACCAGCAATCTATTGGATGAATAAACAATAAAAACCTGCCATTCACCAATAGCTAGCTGGTGATATGAATACCTTTGTATACAAACATGATCTCTCCTATGTCACCTACACTCATTATGAAGGGTCTCAAAATGCAATCAGTTATCATATTAGATCAGGGCCTGGAATTACAACCAATACTTACACTCAGCACTCAAATATCGAAAATGTTATATAATGAGCTTCTAGTATTATTTGTCCTAGATTGCAAACGTAGAAGATGAAAATATATAGCATTAATTGTTTTATGAGTGTTGAAAATAACATTTGGTACATTTTATTTGTCATTGTATACTATCTATGAGGTACATGTATATACGTAAGTATTGAACCGCTACACTCTACACTCATGACTGTTTAATAACAATAAAAGCTTATAAATGCAGTATACACCACAAATAATATTTAGAATTAATTTAACCGTATCGCAACTTCTTGCTCTCAAAAATTGTTACTATGGCCCTCAAAAGAGTGATTTTCAATATATGAGTGCTATTAGTGTAAGTCTTTGTTGTATATCTGGGCCCTAGAATAAGCTTACAGGATATATTCACTGAGTTTTAAGAATAGTAATGTTTGCTTGCAGAATTGTGGACGACTGGTATTCATTAGCAGAGGTCATAGTAAATGCCAAGAAAGTTGTCAGTTTTAAAACTAAACTTGACCAATAGTCTGTCTATACAGACCCTATGTTTAATTAAAGGAGACAACTCTTCAGTCTACTCTTTTTCCTGAAATTTATTCCCGTTGCACCCTCAAACATAGATAATCAAGCCCAAAATAAAATCTAGCTAAAATTGAAAATGAAATTATGATAACTGATTGAAAAAAAATATATATATTATCTAGTCAGGTAGCCAGACTAGTAGGTGAGATTTATTGACATGTTAAATACTTGTGGTCAGGCAGCTAATGGTGTAACGGTTGTGCTAGGATATCAGGTTACAAGAGGCTGGCAGATTCTACCAGACTAGATAATCAAACCCAAAATAAAATCTAGCTAAAATTTAAAATGAAATCGTAATAATTGATTTTATCTAGTCGGGTAGCCAGACTACTTGACAAACTGTAGCTGCCAAAGTTCTATAATCCTAACAACATTCACTAACTTGTGATGTATAAATATATAGTTACATTGTGAAAACAAGTGATGATTATGCAAGACTGGACTGGACACAAAGAGGGAAGCAGACATTGCGAGGGAGGATAGCAAGGCCTTCGAGACCTTACAGTTTCCCTCAAGAACAAGACTTAGTATAAGTAATGATATAAGTAACTATAAATGTAGTATTAATATAAATGTGGTTTTCTTAACCATCTTCAGTTTGGTTTAAGGGATTATTTGATAAATGTAAAATTATTCTAGATGTTACAATGCACAGTGGGGAGCGGTGGCCTAGAGGTAGGGCAAGCGCTTTGGGAATATCCCTAGCTTATTGCTCAACTTCACCTAGGTGTATGAGAGGGTCGAAAACTAATATGCTGTAGTTGCCAGCTGCTTGAGTTCATAATGTGTATAAAAGAATACATTCCTTGTTTAAAACAACTACTTTTGTATATATGCTGATGCTGTCTATGTTCTGTGTTTTGCTCACGACACCCAATGATCAGTGGGTAAAATGAACGGTTGAACTGACGCATGTCTGAAAAAAGACTGTTACTGGGTCCTTATTTACCTTTCACTTAAATATGGTATGAAAGTAATTGGGCTAGCTACTAGTAGGTTTCACCTTTGAGTATTCCTCCAGGAGTAGTACCAGGACTATCGACAATTGTCTCATTCAATGAAGTGTCTTTCTTTTCAACACTAGTGCTGCTAGGTACCAAATCGCTGTTGCTATGTGACACATTGTTGTTGCTATGTGACACACAGCTGTTGCTAGGTAATACATAGTTGACTATGGAATGTTTAAATGGTTCCTACAAAAAAATCAAGGTATATGATGATTTTGAAACCGGTACCATAAGATCAATTTTTTTGTTAACCCAAATGTAATACATTGCATGTAATATCACAAATGATCCCACGCTTATGAAAAAATGGAAGCTCCTCCACTTTTTCTTCGAAGGTCATTAAATATGCAGCAGCACTGGCTAACTCAGACAGTAGAGGGCAAGTAAGCTCATGACTTAGTACATATGGGTTGATTGCTAGGCTGGACAGATTATATGCTACTTTGACATCGGGTATGGCCCTCTCCTCCACATGTGGAGCAGTTGTGACTGTTGCTTGTGGAAGAACAACTGGTGGATATTTCATGGCAGGAAAGCAGATGACATTAACCCACCATACATAACTGAAACATTATTGATGAACGTCATGAAACTTCCATATATATCCATAAATTAACAATTTGCTGATTAATGACATACAATGGTAGGTATGGGACACCATTTTACTATTTTTAAAATATTTTTTTATATCAAGAATTCAATTTAAAAAAACGTCTAAAAAATAGCAAATAGCTAAAAAATGGCACCACATTATATTCTCATACAACCAACCATTTCTTCATTCAGCAAATAAAATACTGAGTACCGGTAGTTTGAAATTATAAAATATCTAGAAAACATAAAATATCACTGCGTGGAGAACGAGTCTTTTTGAATTCTGAGAGATAAATAGCATGTAATTAGCATGGTCTTCACATTTGACTGGAAGCGGAAACTCCCTATGTAGATGACCGAACAAGGGGAGTCAACAAGTGTGGATACGCTTACACTTCTCCTACGGAACAGTAAGAACATGCAGTAAGTAAGAATTACTAGCCATCAGTTTAAACACACCAAATACACTGTCTGTATCTGTGCAAACATATTCAAAATTATACCCAAAGATTTGTTCACTAGTTATGAATACCTGCGCTACATTGCTTGTATTTGGACGTTTCAGGTTAGCCACAATATCACGGTATTTCTGTAAAAAGTCTGCACTTCCCCTCGACTTAGATGTAGACTTGTCCACCACTGAACCTGTTGACTTTGTGACTGCAAAAAGATAATATTAAGTGACATTAGTCAGATAGAGAAGGCAGCACTCAACTTAACCCGTTGAGCACAGAAAACATAAAAACACACAAGGTACAATGCCCAACACACAACCAAACAAGCTGAATGAACTAGTTTCAGCAAACAAAAAGCTGAATGCCCAATACATACTTCATATATTCATTCTACATAAATGTATGTTCCATTTAGGATTGTTTCATTAAACATAGATTATTAATTTGCTAGGTGCTTGAGGTTATTAATATAATCAATCAACAAGACCGCTCTGAATGAGCCATATTACCCTGTTGACACAAAGTACACCAAGCGCCTCCTCGATAGCCTAGTAGTTCGCTTCGAGTGCGGGAGGTCTCGGGTTCGATCCCTGGCCACGTCATACCAAAGACGAAATAAAAATGGTACCAGAATTTCCCTTGCTAGACGCTCAGCATAAAAGGGAAACTGGCTTCTCTTCTCTCATACCCTCGTGGCGATGGATAACATCAGGAATGAGGTGTCGAGAGTGATTAATATAAGTTTGAAAAACTTGTTTCACAATCGACCTTAGATAAATTAGTATTAACTAGGTGCCTTCAACAGCATAAGTTTCAGTATCATAGACCCAACCATTCTTGATCCATTTATTGAACCACTTACCAGATTGTGTTTGTCCAACCATTCTGTGTGAAGTCAGAGATGATGTTTGGTCATTTGTTGTTCTAGATGCCTCACCAGTAGTACTAGTAGTAGTCACTCTATCTGGATAATTGCCTGAGTTATTGTCGGTATCAGCATGGCAAGTACTTGTCTGTTCTACACTGGTGTTGGTACTTGCTGGACAACAATTACTGGTCTGGTATGCAGTATGAGACCTTTCAGCAACACTCACAGGTGTAAAAGATGAAGCTGCGGTGAATGATGGTCCTCCAGAAGTTGCTTCATATGACATTTTATGTAATGACAAACTCTCTGACTGATGGGTCGGATTTGCAACATTGAATTGTATTGTAGATGTTGCTGTCGATGGTATAACTGGATCTGGATAAATATTACTGTGCTTTTCAACTTGTTCAGCAGATTCAGCATTTCCAATGACATTAGCAGATTTCTGAAACATGGAATTAAACTGTTTGACTTTCTTGCTACTGCTCAAGTTTGTTGAAAGTTTAGTTTTATGCAACTTTGGTTGCTTTGCTTGAAACGCATTCTCTTCATCATCGTTGGCAGATGATTCAAACATTGATTTCGTCATATTGAAGCTGCTAAAATGTTCATCAACAGTGTCCTTAGTAAGCTTATGTTTTCTCGATTTTTGTTTGAATAATTTCGGAAATTCATCCTTGACTTGCCAGTTGCTTTCAATCGGTGGTTTTTCTGTGTTGTTTGTTTCGTTCAAATTTCTGGAATACATATTAACTTGATGACCGCCTGAGTATACAACTTTTTTGTTGACATTCATATCTGCATGGAATGAATGACTGCTGTCACTGGCTTCATTTGTTTTGTCTTGTGAAAGTGCAATACTAAATTCCTCAGGGTCCACAGCAACATTTCCAACAACTGTTTTCACATCAATATTGGGAATTTTTAAACCTATATTCTTGGCTTCAACATCATGAGTATTGAACAAAGTCTCCTCAGTCATAGGACCAGCCATTTCAGTATCTTGGTGTAAGCTCTGGTTATAAATATTTCCATCACTTCTTACATCAATCATTTCATCTCCATCTTTTTCACCGTTTTTAGGACTCTGTTCATCCTCACTATCGGAAATAATTATCGTAACACCTTTCACCACATCTTGAGTCTCAAGTTCACTATGAACCTCAGCGATAGATTCACTGATCTGTGGGAAGTCTCTCCCGACATTATCTGTACCAACATTACTGGTAATATTATCCACATTTTGTAAAATGCAATCATTACTGAATTTTCCAATACATGTTTCTTCATTTTGTGCTTTCCTTAAATCAGTATCAACGGCTTTTACTTCGTCAGATTCAACATCTTTGGCAGCATTTTCAAGGTGAGTTGTAGTTGCTGAGTCACTGTCTGTCTGGATAGCTTGTTGTGTTGTTTCTATGACAACCTGAGAACCTACATCCTTGTGAACCTTTACATCTGAATCAGTCTGACATTCTACACTACAGAACGATGGATCTATTGTTTGGGTAACCTTTGTTTCTATAGCAACCTCAACTTGGAGTTCCTAAAAAATAATATAAATACATTTTGAAAAGTTGAACCTTTGCTAATGATCATATAAATAAAGCAGACACTTGCCTTAAACAGCCAACTCAATGAATTCCAAATCTTACTTATTTGTTCTCTTCCTTAATTTCCAAAACTGAAAACATTTTTATTTCCCCATTCTAGATTAACTCAACTTGTTGGATTATAGAATTTGAATATTCGAAAATGAACTTTGGATTCAAATATTCATCCAATTTCTGAATATTCAAATAGTAAGATATTCTCTAATATATACCTTGCATTGAGTGTCTGGAGAAACTTGTGTCCCACAATTCAACATTTCCAACATATGTAAATCTGTCTGACTTTCCACGGTCAATTTGTCAACATTTAATATAGCCTGCAATGTAAAACATGGTCCGATTATATTAGCACATTGCACATAGCCTGCAATGTAAAACATGGTCCGACTATATAGCCTGCAATGTAAAACATGGTCCGATCATACAGCCTGCAATGTAAAACATGGTCCGATTATATAGCCTGCAATGTAAAACATGGTCCGATCATATAGCCTGCAATGTAAAACATGGTCTGATCATATAGCCTGCAATATTAAACATGGTCCCATTATATAGCCTGCAATGTAAAACATGGTCCGATTATATAACCTGCAATGTAAAACATAGTCAGATCATATAGCCTGCAATATAAAACATGGTCCGATTATATAGCCTGCAATGTAAAACATGGTCCAATCATATAGCCTGCAATGTAAAACATGGTCTGATCACATTAGCACATTGTACATAGCCTACAATGTAAAACATGGTCTGATTATATTAGCACACTGTACATAGCCTGCAATGTAAAACAAGGTCCGATCATATAGCCTGCAATGTAAAACATGGTCCGATCATATAGCCTGCAATGTAAAACATGGTCCGATCATATAGCCTGCAATGTAAAACATGGTCCGATCATATAGCCTGCAATGTAAAACATGGTCCGATCATAAAGCCTGCGATGTAAAACATGGTCCAATCATATAGCCTGCAATGTAAAACATGGTCTGATTACATTAGCATATTGCACATAGCCTGCAATGTAAAACATGGTCTGATTACATTAGCACATTGCACATAGCCTGCAATATAAAACATTTGCTTTGAGTTTCACTAAAATACTCAAAAACTATGTTTTAAGTTTCACTAAAATACACAAAACCTATGATTTAAGTTTCACTAATATACACAAAACCTATGATTTAAGTTTCACTAAAATACACAAAACCTATGATTTAAGTTTCACTAAAATACACAAAACCAATGTTTTCAAGTTTTTACTACCTGTGCATCTGACAACTTGTGTTCAAGTTCCACAGTGTATATACTGGACTTTTCTAACTTCTCCTCAGCTACCTGACTTTGTTCCTTTGATTCCTCTAATTGTTTTCTAACATCTTCAATGTCACTTCTTAGTTTCTCTTTCTGCAAAACAGTTATTCAGGATTATCAATAACAACTATAGGTAAATACTGTAGAAACTGGTAAGTAAGCGCATACCAAATATAAGCGCATACGGCCTTACCGTCAAACCATACTGGATTATATGCGCATACTATATTCTTACCCTAATATAGTCTCAAAAGTAGGCGCATATTCAAAAGATTTTGTGCAGACAACCATTGCATCTGATAGATGTAATTAACAGTTTTATGTATACAATGAAAATTGTCTAGTGTTTTTCTAGGCTTTTAAATTCGACCACAGAAAGTCTAGAGCTACCTTAAACAAAAGTCAGTTCACCTCATCTGTCCAAGCATCTTTATCATGTTTGTAATCCTCTAGAATTTTCTCAGCTTTCTCTGTAACTTCAGCCAGTTCAGCTTCGGTAGCATCCAGCTTTTCTTGTACTAGTTTCTTCCTCTCTATTTCAGCTAGATGTTCATCTCTGTACTGTGCAGCATTGTGTAGATGTACGTTCAACAATCTGTGAGCTTCATCCAGTCTCTTCAAACCATCCTGTAGTTAGTGTATGACAACAATAATAACAAGTCACTGAGAATTGCAAGCAATACAGAAGTCCCCTACAGGTTTGAAGCCATGGCTTCTAAATTATTTTCAATGCTTCTGTTGATTTTTGATGGACAGACTGACAGACGGACGTTCTAACGAAATGGTATTTATGTGGCTACAATACGGAATGAAGAGTAGTTATGTGTCTAATTTTAGCCACATAAAATAAAATTTTAGCCATATAAAAGAAAATTATACTTTCTTTTTAACTATTTTCAACTGGTTTGTCCATAAAAAGTAGCCACCTAAGTACCCGTTTGTGGGCGCGGACTAACAGAGAGACGGAGGGCAAACCTATAGTCTCCTCTGGTTGAAAAACGGTAGGGGCCTAATTAGAAGGTTTTTTTTATATAAAACACTATGTCTCACACAAAGGGCCATAACTCTGGCAATAATCATTAGACGTAAAGTTCATGACAAAATGCACAACTAAGTTTGGTACAAAGTGTTCATGTGAAGTTCCATTGAAATCTGACCAATAGTTAAGGAGAACAAGCACACACAAGCTGTGTGACATCTATCCCCCCCCCCCCCCCCGAGCACAAAATATCCCCAAGTACGCTTGTATATGTGGGAGACATATAGCTAGAGCTATATCATTGGAAGTGTATAATAGGTAAGTACAGTGACACAGGGGGTCAGATCTGATTTTAAGCTCCTAAACAATAATAATTTTCAAAGCTAAAAGTAATCAATCAAAAGTAATCAAATCTCATTATTCGTCATTTTGACCGGAGCCACTATCATGCAGAGCTTGCAATATGTCCACTGTTCTTTTTTGTGCCTTCTATGTTCTGCTGTTGAAAGTTGGTAAAGTGCTGCCTCCCTCTCAGATTGGTTATTATCTTATTGTCAGATCCATTTTCAACAAAACTACATAATTATACTGTAAAATCACATATTTTAGAGGGTATTAAATTTGATGGATTTTAATAAAAATGCATTTTCGTGGAGTCGTAAATTCATGGATTACAAAACATGAAAGGATAATCCCATGTTCGATATTCGAGAGGTCGATTGATCGTGGGGATTAGATTTCGTGGTCGATTGCAACAACGAAATCACTGAAAATTCAGCCACTCGAAAATAATGCTTTTACAGTATCATGAGATTAGTGTTTAATAGGGGACAAATGACTTTAGATTCATAATCTACAGTCAAATTGTCACATAAAAACATTCCCTTACTCTGGGGTGATGTATGTGAATGACCCACAGTCTAGATTAACCATCAAATACTCAATGGACAGGCTGTTCAGTTTTGACCAAATGTTATTGAACTCCAACATGTATTTGAGGAACTTTTGATACAGAGAATACAATATAATTTATTGACTGCAGTATTTATATTCTACACACATAATATATAACAAGAGCTGTCCACATACGCTTTTAACAAAATGCTTGATAGAGTAACCTACTCCTGCGTAGTTGGGGTGATTGTGGCGAACATTAGTATACAAAGTATCAAAGCAATATGTCAAAGAACATTGAAAATATAAGAGTTTAAAAAATACTGTACCTAAATTTTAATACATTTATAAGCATTACGCAGATGCCAACACAGACGCGGAGGCTCAGGTGACTGCAATACATATAGCTCCCCTAATTCTACAAATAAATGTCATTACATGATTAATAATTATATTACCCAGTATTTCTGTTTCCATGAGTCACAGTCAGTGAACAGTACTTGATTGTCCTCTTCAAGCTGTAAGAAGAGATAATATACTCAGAAACGACATAATAACATTGAAACCAGTACTCTATTGTCACACATTTTCTCGGCAAATCAATATTTATCCAAGTTCTTTTATTCTAAAGGGGGCTTCATTTTATTTACCAAATATCACCAAATACCCACCATCAAAAGGTATAAGGGATGATGATGATTGTTACTGGAAACTAAACTGTTGCCTGTGATATATACCAGGGATTCCGTTTGAATCTGGAGTAGGAATTTGACCCTTGAAATTTCCAAAAAGCCACATTTTGACCCTCAAGATTTTGGTTTTAAGGGGCTTTTTACAAAATGATCCTTCAGATTAAGTAGCTTGTGGAACCCCTGATATAGCCGTAAACATTGACACCACATGTACCATAGAGGCATTATGTAAAGAGCTACAATAATCACAGAGAAATGGGTTATTCTTCGTTTCTTGCGAAATATGTACAGCTCTCTTCTTTACCTTAGGTCAAAATACTTAAGTTTTCGCCTTAAGACCAGCCAAGAAGACAATAGCTGTAGACAGAAAGCAGATAATGTAATTTGATAAATTTTCATTAACTCTTGAGTTATTTTCCATGGGTAGATTTCGCTGGTTGTCAAACTGGTCCAAGGTATCAAAGATGGTCAAAGACATTTCCAAAACAACATTTGTGACATCTCACTGTTGTCACGTCAAATTACCGAGAAACGGCACTAACCTGACTATTCTGGCATTTCAATTGTTTTATCTCCCTTGTAAGTTCTTCTTCTCTTTGTTTGACCTTTTCTGGTTCAACTTTGACCTTTATTTTCGTGTCCAATAACTGTTGTTTGAGTGTAGTAAGTTCGCCGGTTTTCTGGTCCAGTATACATTGTTGATGACAGTTCTGATACTGGAGACGTTTGTTCAAACCCTTCACAACGTTCACTGTAAATATACACACACACATACATTTTCTAATTATCTTTTTCGTCCATTATACATGTATAACTCTAACGCGATAAATTGCTGTACAAAAACAAACACAAAATTGCCTATATATTTGTTATGGATTAAAATCAAGGACCTATCATTTGCCTATGAAAGCATTCAAACATTTGGCACAACATATAAAGTTTGCACGCTCCTAAATATTCAGAAAAGATAGATATAGCGGATTTTGTGTTTGTTTTTGTATTGCAATTTATCGCATTGAAGTTATACAGGGTAATTTTGTGATTTCTTTACATTACAGGAGCATCCAAACTAAACACAGTGTGTCTACCAGAATGACACCCCAATCTATTATAGTGCGCCCAGGATAATGTAATGTTTACAAACATGAAACGGTTTGGTCAACTGTTGCAAAATTGATTTTACAAATTATTACAGTAAACAGATATGGCCAGTTTTGTATAGAAAACTTCACTTATAAATTGTGTGCATCTGATTAATCTACCTTTGAAGAATATGCTAATTTTTTCCGCCTTTCTCATTATCGTGGGCGCACTATAAACGAGTTTCTGTTTGTATCTGACAACACTATTTTAACATAAGAGAGCATATATTGAGAAGTTTTGAAATGGTAGACATGCGCTTTTATCACATGATTTTCCTTGTATCCCTGTTTATATAACGGAGGTTGTTTTTCAACGGAAAGATGTGTATTTTCGTGTTAATCAGGTGTCATATGATAAAAAGAATCTAATACTCATTATCAATTGATACAAACTCATATTATTTTTACTAGGGGAACCCCAGTATTTGTATTACATACAATCCTGAAATCACTACAATTTTAACGATGTAATTTCTCCACGACCAATTCATCCGAGCAAGAAAGAAGTGCCTGCAAATCTCAACCAATATCGTAATTTTCGACCATTTATGAGAACATTTGTTTTCAACAATTTAATATATTTTTATTTGTTCGTAAAAGCTTATTTGGATGAGAAAATGTATTTGTGCGAATAAATTCCTACGCGCTGTAAAATGACTAAAGATTTTTGAGGGGCGATAAAAATGTCACTGTTAAAAGTAACCCGTTGAGCAGACGAACTTTTCACATTTCATGGTTTTAACATTCATATTACAGTTTAGCTAGAAACTCCTAATCTAACGTGCGCTTGTTCTTTACTATTTACAATATTTTGCGTTTGTTGATAGTATTAATCCACGTTTCGTCCTTTAACTTACCAGAGATCTTCAGCTAAGTAGTTTGGATCTACCGTTAGATCAACCCTATCCCTAGCGCTGTTACATAAATTTTCCTGCCGAAAGTCGAGACCATATGAGTTATTTATGTTTTGTCCCCATCTTATTCGTTCGCGCTATTCGTACCATATCCAGTTCGAACCCAGGTAACTCAGCTAACTTGAATAGTTTGTGTCTGTCGTTAGGCCAACCCTTGTCCGTGCGCTGCTGTGTATACAATTTCCCGTCGAAAATCCAGACCATATCGTCTTTTGTGTTACAACCCCTATATTATTCGTTCTCGCGAATCGTATCCTATCCGGATAGTTTATAATTTACATAATTATGCAGCAGGGTACTGTTTTATCAAAGCACTTACAGAAATCTTTAACTTAAGTCAAAATTTGAAATCTTTATAATTCTTTAACTGTTACAAAATGTAGTGAAGGGATATGCAATGTCAAAAATGATTCAGTTAATGATCTATTACAAAACTATATCTGTACCATATTTGCAGTTGTTAAACAATTATAAAGAATTTAAATTTGAGCGTAACTTTAAGATTTTCGTAAGTGCTTTGATAAAACAGTACCCTGAAGTATGAATTATGACTTTGTGAAGTTTTTAGACGCTAGCTTATATTTTCTTGCTCCCATTGATGCATTATTCCATTTCTTGCATTCTTTTGGTTTACTACCATCAAAATAATTTGCAGGGAAACGTTTAATCAAATGTTTTTTATTCTATTTATTACGCGAGTCTGACCTGCAAAAATATATATCAGGACTGGTACGTCTTGATGTCCGCAGGTACATTCGATGTTTGATTATTCATTTAACGAGCATCTTATGAAACTATGTCAGTGAAGAACGAAAAACACGATGAAACACGTTGGAATCGAACACACATTGTGACATATTACTTAGAGCTAGTCAGCAGGTGGATTGCCTTCATGAGTTCTAGTATTGTGATGGGTCCGTTGAGGTGTGATTTGAATGATTCAGCTGCTATCGCGTCTCAGAAACCTTGTCACAATATTAACATTTGTTTTGTAATTCAGTACCATAAATGTGAAACCCTATAATACGCAGAATTGCGATTTCCCCCAGAAACAGTACTTCAGTACTTTGATTTTTAACTCATTCAGGAAATATTATTAAGAAATAGATAATATTAAGTCAGACAGGGAAGGCAGCATTCAACTTAACCAGCTGAGCACAGAAAACATTAAAAACATACAAGGCACAATGCCCAACACACTGCTGAATGGGAAAATGATCTGCCATAGTCCAAGCTGTCATAGTTTATATCAATTGACAACTTGTGATAGATCCTCTATATATTACAATGTCAAAATTTACAAATTTCCGACAATAAATAAATTTTGACTTTGATTACTTATTTTAACAACAAATCCTTGATCCTATACCAAAGACATGCTAGGTAATCCTCAGACAGAATGAAGTGTGCCAGCTAGATAAAACATGTACATTCACACGATATATTCATGCATAAAGGTCTGGGTTAGACTAAATTTATGCCAACCATAAAGAGATAAGGAAGAGTTGAACACACTTGAGTACCAGGTAGTCTTCATTACAGTCACACCAGTCCTGTGAGTTTAATCCTCAATGATATAAGTTATGATATAATAAATTACTTTGAAACACCATAAATTATTGAATATTGTAAAAGATGTATATATAAGCACAAAGATACATATGGGTGTATAGTCCAGTGACGCAGCGGTCGAGTCCACTATAACGGTGTAAAACCGATTATAAAGGCTTATACTGTACAAACAATTGTAATTTCAATGCTAAACTAACATACTATATTTGCTCTACCTGTTCAGACGATAGATTTAATCTTTTTGCGTACACATAAACTGCAACGTCACTGTCACAATATCCTAACTGGACTGTACATTGCTTATCCATAAATGTAAACAAAGAGCAGTAACTCGGTGATGTCTGGACCAATACAGTACTTATGAAAATTGCGCAATGCACTTGATTATTCATTTTGTTCATTATTTTACATTGGAACCCCTTTACAACAGTTAAGGACGTTTGATAGGGTTATTATTTTTTTTAAATGTTACCAAAAAATAGGCACATATATAGTTTAATGTATACTGAAGCAATATGTGAAATAAAAAAGGTATGTCGCGGTACTATTTAAGGGGTCATGGGCCCTTTTGCAACATCACTTTTCAAGTAAACGACAAAAATTTCAGATAGTTCGCAATGTATTCATTTTTGTATGTAAATCGATATTTGTTCTTGTTCAAATCATTTCCATGGGTTTGTATGAACAAACACATATTACTGAAACATTCCTATAAACTTTTGGTATTGATAAGAAAATTCACAAATTTTTGATAAAAAAAGAATTGTCAAAATTTCTGAAAAATGACTGCTAAAAAAGACAAAAAATACACAAAATCGGCCGTAGTTCAAAAACGACCTGGATGACCAATATATTTTTTATTGCTAATTTTGTTGATAAAAGTGTACTCAATCCAAATATTAGATAAAAAAGATAGGTCACGGGACTACTTTTTGCGCTATGACGTCATTATTGTCCCCCTATATCATAAAAACCTTAGTGAAATTGCGTAAAAACGACGCAATATCTGCGCGTAAAAAATATTCTAATACCAAAAGAGTACTCATATTTTCATATTATGTACATGAAAGTATAGTAAATATAAACTTAGAAGAAATTGACGGGTAACAAGAATTATTTTAGCTGCAGTTACGTCGTAATTGTGTCTCTTTGCAATGAAAATTGCGGTATAATGGCGGTAAAATGGCGCAAAAAGGCCAAATTATTACATTTTGCATATATGTTTTTCTCATGATTTTTAGTCTTGTCATAATTTATTTTTGGCTAAGGATGGTGATTAAAGTGTACTTTATCTAAAAATTAAAATAAAACATAAGTTTTCACGCTACACTTTGTGCTATTATGACTGGATTATCTCCCTTTTTCCCAATTTGTCAGTGACGTCGCATTCCATATAGCAAGGGGGCACAGATGTCCCCTTACTCGCTCACTTGAATAATCTTCACAATTTTAGTCAAAAGATCATTAATTTATTTCCTATATATCAGTAATAGGGGATCTTTGTAGTCCCAGGCAATACAAGCACTCATTATAAATTGGTACAGGTAACCCAAGTAATAATTTCTAATTTCACAAAAAATGAATGAAAATTAACCGCTATTTCACGCAGAGTGTTTTCATATTTGCTCAGTGAAATAATTTTTTTTACCCCAAAATATCCATAATTTTACTAACCCTAGATAGTATCACGACACACATTTTGCCCAATTTTCATGACGATCCAGTGCCAAACACGGCCTCTATTCGCGTTTAAGGTATATGCGCAGAAATGATGCGCATAAACAACTGTATCAAACGTCCTTAACAATGGAACTTTGGAAGTTGCTCAAGATGCCAACCAGACCAGACTGAAAGATGGCACCTTTAAAGTAAGATCTGACAAAGACTAAGTTAAAAACTGAGAACAATGAACACTACATATCAAAGTTTGGAAGTGGCTCCAGAAGCCGACTCAACCCAACCAGACCAACTGAAAGGTGATAAAATCCGACAAAGATTGTTTTATTATCTTGGTTCCCGATGCAACCAAACCAGACTGACTGAAAGATTACACACCTTCAAAGAAAAAACTGATTCTCTGTTTAGGTAGCTGAGAACAATGAACATGACATATTAAAGTGTTACAAACATTGGTAGTGGCTCCATAAGCTAACTCAACCCAACTTGACCGACTGAAAGCTGCCAACCGGCCCAACTGAAAGATGCCAACCGGACCAACTGAAAGATGCCAACCAGACCAACTGGAAGATGCCAACCAGATTGACTGAAAGATGTCAACCGGACTGACTGAAAGATGTCAACCTGACTGACTGAAAGATGCCAACTGGAACGACGATCTTCAAGTAAAATCGGACAAAGATTGACTTATTCTCTGTTTAGGTAGCTGCATGAGCAATAAACAGATCTATCAAAGTGATACAAATATGGCAAATACTCCAAGCCACTTGTCAAACGCATGAAGACTATACTATACAATCTGATAGGGACATTTATATATTGACACAGCAATAAATTATTGGTATTGTCAACAAGAAATTTAAGTATCTTTTTTTGTGTTAAAATCTAGAAGCTTGTATATGATAAATAAAATAATTTAATTGTACATTTGAAATCTAAAACTTAAGGGAAGATAAAGTAGATTAGAGAGACACTGTTAAAGAGTGTGTGTGTTTACTCAAGTTAAACATTGTCGTTCCTCAACAAAAAGATCACATTAAGTCAGACAGAGAAGGCAGCACTCAACTTAACAAGCCGAGCACAGAAAACATACAAGGCACAACACTCAAGCAAATGAGAAAATGAGTCGCCCAAGTCCCAGCTGTCAAAAATCTGAATGCCCAGTTTATAATCATTGCCGGCAGATTCACCTAACCAATTTTATCCAGGACTGTATCCTAACCAGTACTAGTAATTATTAAACTAGATGCTTCCACATTGAGGCACCAGCCACTTCTACACATGTGGAGGTGAATCCACAGTGTTGCCAAATTTTCATGGAAGAGTATGACCTGCCGCGACTTGGACTGGGAACCGGTAGGATTGCTAGGTTACAAAACCAGGGCACTAACCACTGGTACTTTGGTACGGCTGTCAAAGATTGTGAGTAAATAATAAATGAGATCTTACGTACAACTGTCACACACACGCACATGAAAAAATTGAATTAAGCCATTTTGTCAGATAAAAAGTTTTATTTTGCTATAAGTGTTCAACTTATTAGGGAGGAAAAGATCAAGTCCATTAGTTAAGAACCATAATTAAGGAGATACTTGACTTTCAGTTCACTACGCTGGGTACACTTAACAAAACTGTTTCAAAGGAGCTTTTAGTCCTTCCAGAAAAAGTTGGAAATCTACTGCAAACATAGGAGGTGGTCTCTTTAAAATATTTCAGTTATTTAACTTAACTATAGGTTATAGACCTTGAAAATATACTTTAAAATCTCCAACAGATAAGATCAACGAATAATTTAATGGTTAAAGGATAACAAATAATGATCAATACGTGTCTCCTGACATTTAATATCATATTTAACACATTGTAGCAGAGTGTAGTAGCGGAGTGTATTAGGGTAATGTTTTAAATGGACAAAAAACAACTCCGGGATATTTAAAAATCTAAAACAACTTTATTAAGATCAGATGATTTAGAATTGAGTACAATAAGATATAGAACTAATAAATTCAATATAATACGTAACAATACTGAAAGACAGATTGAATGTTATTGGCAATACATAGAACAATTAAAATTAAATTATCACATATAATGGGCATTGATGTTAAAGTTTTACACATGCAAATATGATTAAATTAAACAAAGAGGACTTTAAATACCGTAACAATACTGTCATAATGTTGGCACATAGATTTAGGAAAACTTGAATATTGAATTGAAAATATTTAGGTATCTGTGGCCGTTTATAGAACATATTGTGTTGTAACTTAATTTAAAATCTTTACGATATTTTGGTTGCTAAAAGGAAATGCATTAACACATTGAACATGTAGCTGAATGATATCATTCTGTGTGTTACAAGGGAATATGGACAGAAAATGGAAATAAAAGGGATTTATAAAGGTGGGTATAATTGGAAAATTCATTTTGTAATTTTTTAGGAAATAATTTGAAATTTCATTATTCTGCTTTTTAAACAAAAGTAATATAGTATCGGTACTATTAGAATTAATGAGTAATTTAAACTACCAAGCATTGAAAAAAAACTTGGATTTCAAAAGGACAAACATTGTAGCAAGGTTTTGAAAAGATTAAAAAGTCAAAATTATGAACACATCTTTTCTTTGAAAAGACCTTAGTGACCCAGTTTTATACCCCGGATGACCTAGTTGCAAATTTGGCTTAATTTTTAGAGACCAAATTTCATAAAGGCTATGTCAAAATGTGACCTTTTAGAGTGTTTGTGCCTGTTGACCTAGTTTTTGCCCCATATGACCCAGATGCTGTTTGTTTGTTAAGATAAGGTAAAATTCTAAAAAAATTCTAAAGTGGTGACATTCAAATTGTTGACAATGACACACAGCAACAGACGACGTGGCTTATGGCCATCACAATAGCTCACCTGAGAGTCAAAAACCCATTCATTTTTTAGTAAGATAATTAGTGAACAGTAAATATATTTATTTAAAAATCTGTCATATGGACCAACACTGTGGATTTTTCTGACTTTACAGACAAATATTATGATTTCAAAATGGATCAATTTTTTATCAGTTTAATGGAATACTACATCAATTGACATTGAATGTTTATAACAAATTGCAGTCAAAATTCAATATATAATGGTTAATGATATTTTAGAAGTTAATAGTCGTAATGCTCTTAAATTTGTGACAAACTTTTAAAGAAATCTGTGAAAGCAACGTGTTGGCATATCATGCCTGGTTTAGGTCATTAAGTCTCAGAATGGCGAGCAACAATTCCCTGCTTTTTCCTGGACCTTTCATCTATGGTCATTTATACTCAGAATGGCAAGCAACAATTTCCTGCTTTTTCCTGGACCTTTCATCTATGGTCATTTATACTCAGAATGGCAAGCAACAATTTCCTGCTTTTTCCAGGACCTTTCATCTATGGTCATTTATACTCAGAATTGCCAGCAACAATTTCCTGCTTTTTCCTGGACCTTTCATCTATGGTCATTTATACCCAGAATGGCAAGCAACAATTCCCTGCTTTTTCCTGGACCTTTCATCTATGGTCATTTATACTCACAATGGCAAGCAACAATTCCCTGCTTTTTCCTGGACCTTTCATCTATGGTCATTTATACCCAGAATGCCAAGCAGTTCAGGGTCAGCAGTACCAGAGCCATTTTAATGACTTAAGTAGGTATTGACCAGGACCCACTGAACCCACAACCTTCAGTTCCTGAAACAGATGTTTTAACCACAGGACAAACAGGTCAGGGTCGTATCTAGGGACAACAAGAGCCACAATCACATGGCCATCACCTGCCGTATATGTCTGCCATTAATGAAATTAATAGAAACAGGACTAGATAGATAAAGAAGGACAGAGATGTTAGGGAAAATAAATAAAGGGAGTTAATTAATGAATTGGAATCAGGCAGAGTTCAATAGGAAGGAACATGTTAGGAAATTACATCAAGGGATATATCATAACTTGTTTCGTTCAGGCAGTGGGATTGTAATACAGATATCTTCAAATGTTGTTGCTTTATCATTTTTTTATTACTACACATACTATATATATTATAAGCAAGAATAATGTGAAATATAAAAAAAATTTAACCACAGGTTTTGATAAAAACAATTGTTTCGGTTGATCACCCCCATAATTGCAATTTGTCGAAAAAATGTTAGGATTATACTGACAAAAAATCATCAAATTTATTTAATTTTTAAAATGAAATGATTTCTCATATGCCTAATAGTTATATTAATAAAAACAAAATAAATAACAAGCAGAAGATGCAATTTAAGATAGTTATGTTCATATATATTACCAACATAGTTATAAAATTTAGCGAGTTTTTTTCATTCTACAAAATATATAATGTCTAAATTCCTAAATAAAACTCTAATCAAAAGGCATATATCACTATCAAATACCCAAACATTTTCTTTATACTGTTATGCACAAATTAAGACTAAATAAAATACAAGTTCACCATGAAATTATCAAGATATAACATTTTGTATGACCCCATTCCCCCCATATTTCATGCTTTAACAATGTATAAATTCCTATAATCTAAACAAAATATTTTTGAAAAAATATTTTCCACCAAATAACTAACAGACGGGTGATGCTCCCCATGGGTGTTTGTCACAGAAAAAATACTCCAATTATATGGAAGAGAGTTATGCTTCTTTGGCACAGCACTATAACTTAATGAGATTCATTTAACTATGATGTTTCAAATTGATATATCAAATACTGTATGAGTTATGAATTAAGTATGAAAAAGTACCAAGGGAAATAACTCCAAAAATATTTAAGAGTTATAGTTCTTGGGCATTTAATATATCCGCTAATTGAAATCTATTCACCAGTGCAGTTTCAAATTGATATCTTTAATACTGTTGAGTTATGGCCCCGACAAGAATTAAGTATGAAAAACTACAAAGGGGAATAACTCCAAAAATATGCAATAAAGAGTTATGGCTCTTTAAGGGCACTGCACATCCTCTCAAAGAGATCTCTTTGCCTATGAAGTTTCAAAATGATATCTCTAATACTGTTTGAGTTAAGGCCCGGACAAAAATTAACGGAAAAATAACAAAGGGGAATTACTCCAAAAATATGCAATGAAGAGTTATGGTTCTTGTGCAATGCACTTCCTCTCAATGAGATCTATTCACCTATGTAGTTTTAAGTTGATATCTATTGTACTGTACGAGTTATGGCCTGGACAAAAAGCTAAGTATGAAAAAAACAAAGGGCAATAACTCCAAAATTAGGTTATGTAGAGTTGTGGTTCTTGAGCACTGCACTTCTACTCATTGAGATCTATTTACCTATGAAGTTTCATGATGATACCTCGCATACTTTTTGAGTTAGGCTCCGGACAAAAATATCGGACGGAACTACGGAATGACGGACGGACAAAGCAGCAACTATATGCTCCCCCGAATTTTCGGGGAGCATAATAAATGCATGCTTTAAATACAAAACATTACATAAACACTTTAAAAAAATGAAAAAAGACATGCTCCCAGTAGGGTTTGAACCCATGACCCTCAGGAATATGTCTGGACAAAAAAAGTTACCTAAAAATTAAACAAAGGGAGAAAATTTTAAAACTGGACTACATAGAGTTATGGTTCTTGGTCACTGCACTTTTCCTAATTGCCATCTATTCATATATATAGTTTCAAATCAATATCTTAAATAGTTTTAGAGTTATGCTCTGGACAAAATATTATTTCAAAATTAAACAAGGGGAGATAATTTCAATACTGGGCCATATAGAGTTATGGTTCTTAGTCACTGCATTTCTCCTAGTTGCCATCTATTCACATACCAAGTTTCAAGTTAATACATCAAATAGTTTAAGAGTTATGTTCAGGACAAAATATGGGACGGACGTTCTCCCTGACTTGACGTTGTGGGGTTTTCTTTTGTTCATTCTTTTGTTTGTAAACCCCAAAAGCAACATTTTGCACCCCGTAAGCGACGGAATGAATAGAATCTAAATATAGCCTATTGTTCCGCACCCCACAACTACAAGTGGGTGTGTACGGATGGATGGAAGGAAGGACAGTCGGACGCATACTATAACTATATTCCTTCGCTTTGGCGGGGGTTAAAAAAGCATCAAGGCAAATATGTTCTAGGGTCTATATTTGAGTCATGTTTTCCTTTAAACAAAAATCTTATTTTTGGTAGTTTCTCAAATTTTCACCCTTGCCTCGGTGAGCCTCAGCGTGGCTAAGGGCCTGCAGGTTGATTTATAATTGTTAAATGGACCATCCCTGAATGTTACTATCAGGATCTTTCAAAACGGACAGTCAGTGTTGTACGGTTTCATAGAGGACTAAAAATTTATCCCAAGTATTGGAAACCACAGTCACTCACGCGGCTTTACTGAAATCAATCCGAGTATAAAATCAAATAAAATCCATAGAACATTCCGGTAAACATAAATTTCCGGTATTAGTTTACACAGACTTTAACAACAGACTGTTTATAATTTTCTAACTAGAATATGGTAATATTACAATCTAATAAAGCCAGTAGTTTGGGAATGTTCGATTCAAAATATTGTTACTCAAAGCACTCTTAGGGCTAAAACTCCCAAGGCCAAACTTTTGACTGCTATATATATAGCTTAGCTTTCTTGGTTGACATTGATTCAAGACTACAAAGTATCTGGTTAAAGGTGCTATTAAAGAACCAGGCTGTCTATTCAAAATAACAGATAGGCGCACTTCTGCAGCACATGCGTGTATCTAATGTCTCTTTGCCTTCTCTCAGTCTGTCCCTCTGATCTGATCATACTGTTTCTGCACTGGTAGAGGATGCACCTGCACCCTTGTGGCTGCAATACTATAATATGTAAAGGGCCTTTGAACCTGTGTTTCGCATGAAAGAGCACTATATAAATCTGGTATACACATGTATTATCATTTTATTTATTATGTTTTATTAAGACATCTACTAGTTACATTAATCGCTGCATTTGTTGCCATATAATGATAATTATTCTATTCTATCAATGTTCCATTTATTAGAATGACATCATATTGGTAGGGTGCCAGTTAAGTAACCTAACAGGCTATCTTTTGTCATTGTCTGATATAGACTGCTGTGCTGCTTCAATTCAGATCCATGTTCGATTCTCTGACAGGACAGGTACTAATCTGCCCTTCCGTGCCCCAATGCTTTCATTTGTAAGTTTAAAACAAAGTGTGTTGGCTCAAACTTAAATGTGAGATAAATCTTTCATATTTTATTAAATAAACCAAGTTTTTCCTCTTTAACAGAAAACTGATGCAGATTAATGACAAATGACGATTAATAATATTCCCAGAGAAAAATCAATAAAATCCAATTATAAATATTTAATTAAAATCAAATTATGTGCTAAGTAACGTTAAACCATACAAAAGAGTTGACATCAAACAGCTTTAACTTTGCCAATATGAACATTGAATTACTGCAGTTTATAGTCATTCACTTTATTTTTTATAAAGACTAACCTTAAGCAAATACATGGTTATAAGTGCAAATTATGGTACCGTAAGTTTAAATATTAATAGAATTCAAAATGATCACATTTGTTATATACCCAATCTATCAAAGTTTATAGTCAAGTACGGCAAAATTATATCCAAATGATTAAATCTAATAAGCCTTGATAAAAGAGCTGTCACAGTTATTTTATACGTCTTTAAACCTGATAGACAATTTGAAATTTGATAATGAAACCTTCATATACATCATAAATAATAATTCCCTGGTGATTTTATCGCAAAACAGTTGTAACTGATAATAAATTATTATTAAGATTAAGAATTCATGTGTGTTATGGATGATAAACTGGTTTAGAAAAAAAGAGTTCATTTTGCTTATACAGAATTCCCTCGAAAAAATGCTCCCCCCCCCCCCCCCCCATTATAAACACCCCCGACTATTTTTAATTAATTTCTTTTAAAGACAATTATGTATTGATTGATTGATTGATTGATTGATTGATTGATTGATTGATTGATTGATTGATTGATTGATTGATTGATTGGTGGTTTATTCTATGGATAATCATAATTATGCAAACATTTTTTTTTTAAAAAGGCCCTCAAATAAACATCTCCCTTTTGCAAATTTCATCGCACCCGGGGGCGTTTGTTCGAGTGAATTCGATAAGTGTATATTTGTGACGATCATATATCTCACAAAGCATTAAACAATATAATTGTGAATTATGTTTCAATGTGTTAATACGACACTATCATGGTCACTGACTTAAATCCTTAATCAAACTATTAACAATACTTGTATGTAAAATCTATATACATTAGTCAATTACGTTTATAAAACCTGTTTTCATTGGCTGATCACCTCAAACTATTTTCAAGACCATATAACATACAAATTTTGAAGCAATCTTTATTCATTTACAATATTGCACAATGTGTAACATCATGTTTGCTGCAAATCGACCAGTCCATCATTATTATACAATTTGCAAAAAATCTGCAAGGAATATTTGTTGACCCTTGTCAAATTTGAGTAGAATTTTAAACTAAGCTTTCTGTATATTTTCAGATAATCAGAGTGTGAGCCATACAGATGGCAAGAGGTTTGCTTGTATAACATGGATGTAAAACAACACAATATGCATCCCTTACCTACATCTCAACACTTCAACAGCACTAGGACAGATGAGGATATCAATGCTGCCGTCACAAATTTCCTTCAAAATGAAGGTACTAAACTTCACGGTAAGACCTGGCAGGACACGACAGCTGAGGTGACACAATGGTTAGCCAGTCAGATACAGCAAGAGAGGGAAGGATGGAGACAGAAGACACGTGCCGCCATGCAGGAGATCGAGAACCACCGGAAAGAAGTTTTAAAATATCAAGGAATGATACAGGAATGTGTTGAGCAGATGAAAATAGTAGCTGAATGTTGCAACCTACCTGATGAAACGATTAATCTAATATCTAAGCAGGAGCCTCGGAAAGCGCTGCCGATGTACATCGAGTGCCTCACTGAGACCTTGAACCATTTAATGGAGGATAGAATTCTATGTTTACAAATTTTAAGAGCCGATGATAAGTCCTCACAAAAAAGTTTACCCAGTATGCTTAAAGCTTACATTGAAGCTCTAAAACACCATGCAGAGAAAGCACACAGAGAGGCTAAGAGCCGACTGGAGTCATTGGAGTCAATGAATAAAACTAGTGTAACTGAGGTAGCAAAGTTGAAGAAACAGATTTATAGAAAACAAGATGAAGTTGAGAAACTTCATACAAAACTACAAGAAATTCAAGAAATAACAATGAAAAAATTTCAAGAAGTCAATGAAATTCAAGTTGTCGATGAAAAGGAATTTGACGACCAAGCCTCGCAGACTGATATACCTACAGGAAGGTCTGATAAGCCAACAAATGGGCAACATTCGCCACCTTCATCGCTATACAGTGCACCAACACCTTTACCCGCAGTTGATCAGAAAAATATTCAAATTTCTGCTGAAAGATTGTCCAAGTTGCGTAGAAGTGCTAAAAAACTTGAGAATTCCTTGAATGATGCTCTCACACAAATGGACACATTTCGTAAAGGTATGAAGCCTAGCAAATCTAGCCAGTCCAATATGTTTGGTACACCAAGACCATTTGGCTTACAGAATATGCCTGAACTTCCGCCTACGTTGAAGAAAGAAATGAAGCTACTCCCATCGCCAATGCACATGTGGTCGACGAAATTTGAAATCAGCGGACCGAAGGTTCATGATGCCGAGTTAGAGATGATTAAACAACAAGACCGAGAGAGGGAGGAGAGGAAAAGGAGGGCGAAAGAGAAAAGGAGGGAGGCGTTACAGAGAAGTACGGAGCGTGCTGTAAATCAGCCAGATGCACCGACGTTCCGATCCTTGATGAAATCTTTAGATGAAGTGAAAAAGAACAAAGGCAGGAGTTTTAAACCAATGGGGCAAGTAACCAAATGTCTTAGATGTAATAAACTGTTTACACTGAATGACAATCATAAGAAAGCGTGTAACTATCATCCTAAAGGCAAGGAACGAATTGAACAATACTCTGAGAGAGGGAAACTGGTGAAAGTGACATATGTATGGAAGTGCTGTATGACTGGGCCTGAGCATCCTGGTTGTACATACGGACAGCACATGTAGGATTATGTTAGTGTTATATGAATCTATATATCTATAAATATGTCCCTGGTGACGGGGCAAAATTACACTGGTCACCCAAATAAAGTAACCACCTAAATTAAGCCATTCATTTCAATTAGCTGAAGTGAATTGAATTATCTTTTACCAAAATTAACTATATAAAACAACCACCAACATTAGAAGGCCATATTTGGTCAATTAATGAATTGGCTGCTAATTAAATGACTGTAATTTGCTGATCATGTGACCTCTAATCATGCTTTTATGTGTCACAGTAAAAAGTACCAACAGATATTGATAGGTACCAGTGTGTCATAATAAGTACAGCCAATCAGCAGTTAATGTGAAAAATCATGATCAAGCCGTGCAAGAGAGTTTAATTTCAAATCCATTCTTTCTGATGCAATACCTTCATGCCTTTTTCTGTATTGTGTTGTTTGACCAATAAAACTAACATTATAATTCAATCCAGAATAATTGCATGTGAGTATCAAACTGGTACTCATGGATGTTTCATTTCTGAGGGTGTGCTAATTTTGTTCCTATATTTATTATGCCCCCCCATCTTTGATGAGGGGGTATATTGCTTTGCACATGTCTGTCGGTCGGTCGGTCGGTCGGTCGGTCTGTCTGTCGGTCGTATAAAATGGTTTCCGTTCAATAACTCAAGAACACCTTCACCTAAGATCTTCAAACTTTACACGGAGGTTGTTCATCAACAGTAGATGACCCCTATTGATTTTGAGGTCAGTAAGTCAAAGGTCAAGGTCACTGTTACCTTTACCATTTCTGACTGTTTAAATGGTTTCCGTTCAATAACTTACACGCTTTGACCTAGGATCTTTAAACTTTTCATGGAGGTTGGTCAGCAACAGTAGATGACCCCTAAAGAATTTGAGGTCAAAGGTCATGGTCACAGTGACCTTTACCATTTCTGACTATTGGGCTGCCATGGGGGCATACATGTTTTACAAACATCTCTTGTTATTACCTGGTTTTGCACTGTTATAAATAAGCAAAATTTTATTCCATGCATTTATTGAACATGTTATTTATAATCAGAAAAAAACAAAACCAATGTCATTTTAATATGAATGATTGAGTCTGACTCTGTTCAGAACACTGTGTGTTTTGTCAATCATTTGAAAACATGTTTTCGTCGACTGTCCAAACGTCAAAGTAAGTACGAGGGGTGTTCGATATGTATTGTCACTTGGGTCACAAATAAGAAACTTTGTTTATATCTTTAAATATTTTTACATTTCTGGAACCATCAAGATTTCCGCAATATTTCGTGAAAAAAATCAATAAAATTTAATTACCGAAATGTTGTTTCTATTGCCTTTTCAAAGGGCTAGTAATAGACACTGCGACTTTTTGCGAATAACTGTCGATTAAAACTTCCTTTTGGGAAATAATCTTATTCCACAACTATCATCCCGTAAATAATCTAAATTCCTTCAATAAAAACATAATTTGCTGTACTTGATTGCCATTTTGAACAAAATAAGAGCATTTCAAAGTCGCGAAAATAGTTGTCAAAATTAGTCAAAAAAGCATGCTATTTTTCATTGACAATTTTCGATTAGTTTTATTGATTGGAATTTGACATATTATACATGTATGTAAGCCATAGACCATCAACATTGATTTCTGGGAAGAATTTGCGATCAAAATACAATTGATATGAAGTTATTGGTGCGTGAAACAAAAAGCATCATTTCGTATAAATAAGAGTGATCTCCCTTGTTTTGACCGTCTTACTCGTAGACAGCAAATAATTTCATTTTGATTTAAAGTTCTAATGGAAATATTAGGATCCAGTTATCGTATCGTATGCTGCAGTTTAACGAATACTGACATTTACTTTTCTAAACAGCTACTGCAAAGATGACACCAATTTAGCTTAAAATGAACATTAGGCCAGTGTACTCGAGTTTAGTTTAGTTGTTGACGATAGGCTATGTAATTTCCTAGATATAGAATAGAAACATACAACTTTTAGACAGTAATCGTAAAATCCTTCTAAATAGTGTCATAGAAAAATGCAACCGACAGTGACAATACATATGGAACACCCCTCGTATACATAAACAACTTACACTTCGCTGCTTTCATGCTGACAAAATAGCCACTATCTAGCTTATTAGGAGCAGCAACTAATAGTGGGATATAGCCGGTTCAAGAAAAAAAACGCCTCCTCAATAGCCTAGTGGTAGAGTGTTCGCTTCAAGTGCAGGAGGTTCCAGGTTTGATCCCCGACTGTGTCATACCAAAGATGAAATAAAAATGGTACCAGAAATTCCCTTGCTAGATGCTCAGCTTTAAAGGGAATCTGGCTTCTCTTCTCTCATAACCTCATGGCGATGGATAACATCAGGAGAGGCGTGGAGAGTGATTAATAAAAACTTGTTTCACAATCGATTACAATAAATTAGTAGCTATACACTACGCCGAATTTTTAATTGGCCACCCTATAAAATTTGATACTATGTGATATATTCAATCAATACATATGAAGTTGCGTTAGGTTTTCATTTCATACATTAATCTATCGATTTACAGAAATAAAACACGTGCTCAGGTACAAAATCATCCATGCAGAACGGTTAGTGCGAAATTGCTTTTATTCACATGGTGCTCGTGCAAGGCATGAAACATGTCCGTGTTTTGTTGTAACACGTCCTCTTAGGATCTCCTTTTCTGAAAAACATAAAATCTCGCGAGAATGAGCAACGGGAACGCACTCAAGCTGTCATATGTATGCATGCACTTCAATAAATTTCTGTTTGACCACGTGGTTTTAAATATATTTTAGAAAAAATGTTTGCAGAAGAATACAAATAATCCAAACCCGATGATGTCTACTTACATTGATAGGAAAACATATTTCCCTCAGTAGTTTGCGCTAAATTAAACGTAAATAAAGAGTTTGCAATTTTTTAAAAAGACGTGTGGCGCACTTCGCTGATTTGGGTGGCTGTACTCATCATTCGGAGGGCTTTGGCGAGTTCCACATTATTCAATCTCTCAAAGTTTAATGTTTTTCATAAAAGGCAACCCACAGAGGATACATTCCAACCAAATACAAACATTTTTTTATCCCTTGCACGAGCAACACGTGCACAAAAGCCATTTAGCACTAATCGTTCCGCATAGATGATTTTGCACAAAAACACGTGTTTTATTTCTGTAAATTGATCGATTAACGTGTGGAATTAAAACATAATTCAGCTTCCTATGTATTGGTTGAGTATATCACATAGTATCAGATTTTATAGGGTGGTCAATTAGAACTTCGGCATAGTGTAAACTAAGAAAAAAACTCAAATCATATGGTGATACAAGTTAAATGTAAGTCTGATTAAACTCGAAACAAAGATGAAATCCCCATTGTGCAGTCAAAACATTTATTGACAGAAGGGCGCACAGACACTATAGATGAAGATAGATCTCAAAAGCTCAAAGGGTTGGGCAACACTAGCCTTGTTTGTGAATAAAAATTCACTATCAAATAAATTAAACATGTAAATTTTTGTTTGATCTTGAGCATAATTATTTTTATTAACTCTATCACACTGTAGATTGAACAAAGGGAAGTAACTCTTGTTAAAGTTTTTCCTTTAAGTTATATAGAGTTTCATTTCCGTAAATTGTACTGACCAAAGGGAAGTAACTCTTGATAAAAATGTTCCTTCAAGTAATACAGTTATGATTCTTCCAGTAATACAGAGTTATGTTTCCGTCAATTGTACTGACCAAACGGAAGTAACTCTTGATAGAATTTTCCTTCAAGTAATACAGTTATGTTTCCGTAAATTGTACTGATCAAAGGGAAGTTACTCTTGATAAAATTTTCCTTCAAGTAATACAGAGTTATATTTCCGTAAATTGTACTGACCAAAGGGAGCTAACTCTTGCTAAAAATTTTCTTCATGTAATACAGAGTTATGTGTCTGTAAATTCTAATGACCAAAAGGAAGTAACTCTTGATAAAATTTTCCTTCAAGTAATACGGAGTTATGTTTCCATAAATTGTACTGACCAAAGGGAAATAACTCTGTAGTAATTTTCCTTCATGTAATAAACAGTTATCACTGCAGTGTGTTAATCCTTTGGGTCATAATACCTAGAGTTGCTTGTGTAATAGTGTATCTCGCGAGATTGCTGAATTGTATTCAGCAAAGGGAACTCTTTCAAACATTGATACTGTGTCAGACCGAAACTGTCAGATCAAATTGATAAGATACAAATCCTATCCACATCAAATTTTGTATTACTGAGTGTTAGGTCGGGTCTTTTAAATGAAATTAAATCTGTTTAGTCACCATTTAAAAGTTTAAGATATACTACACTTAGTTGCACATATCTGTTATAGAATCCAAGAAAGTTGCCAAAGTGCCATATTAAACATGATAAAAATGAGTCCAAGGGCAATAACTCTAGTATGCCTGAACAGATGAACAAGAACATTTTATCATGTCACAGGATGCAAAATGTGCAGCCTGACCGGCTTGAACCTGAGACCCATCGCTTACACAGGCAAATGTTCTCCTGACTGAGCTATCCTGCCGGTAACACATTCTCTCACCTATTAGTGAACAGGTTCAGACGGTGACATACAGTAGGTATACTGTACAAGACATTACTGTAAGGTGACCCCACATAAACCTGCTACAAACCTCATATACAGCCAGGGGGCCGTTTCCTACCTAAGCAAAGTGCTACAGAGCGCCTTTATTCAATTACCTCCCGTTCAAATAACTATAGAAGGCATGGATTACCTCTCGTGGAAATGGCAATGTAGCATTCACCCATGTTCACAGTCTTCAGGTATAAATGTTTTTAGCACAGGCTGAGATCAAACCTGACACCTTCACACAAAAGGCAAAATAAATATCAGTTTGTATACCACATTGGAATTCAAAATGGCTTATAAACCATGATAAACAATGCTTATAGACATGGAACAGAAGTAAACAAACCATTATGACTGACATCAATAAAAGTGTCATATAAAACCTGTTTATCTGACTGTGAAAAGATTTTAAACCTATTAGAGATAATAAATAACATATTATAGGAGAACATTATCAATATGAAGATGATATTTAATGTGACAATCGTTTAAGGAGAGATAAAACATGAGCCACTCTAACATAGTGAGAAATATTCTATCTTAAAAGCACTTAATCTTTATTTCTATCCTAAGTAAATATGGCTACAAATTACCAAAAAAATGTATGCTTCCTGTGTACATGAGCTATTAGAAAAGTTTCACGGCTTTATGGGTAACAGAATATCTGTACTGAGGTTGTATGTTTCATTCTTGATGACAAGATGTTTTCAAATATCGTTTCCTGAGTCCCACTAGTTGAGAGTATTTCAGTCATAAAATTGGAGACTACCCAGAAACATGATCCTGACACTGGGCCAACCAGCAGTTACCTGGAAGGCTAAAACTAACTTTTAATGTTGTGTATCAAGCAATAGGAATCGAGGTTATACAAGTACCATTTATAACGACGTTGATAAGTCACAGCCTCAGGGATCAAACCTGAGAGTCGCTCTTTCCACTAGGCCCTCGAGGTAGGCACGTTGATGGCAATATACCAAAATCTCAAAAAAGAGGTATAAACCAATTAATCAGGTCGATCACTTGTTTACATACTGTTGCGTATATAAACATTGCAATTTCTCTTATTAATGTATTTTTTTATAGACATTAAGCGGATTTAGGTCAGTGGTAACGCACTGGGTTGTCAATCCAGAGGTCGTGGGTTCAATCCCTGGCATCGGAACTTGACATTTTCTGAAATATTTATAATATTTCCCGCTATATCTGGCCGTGTGGTCTGCAAGTATCTGGAAGCTGTGTATCTGTGCTATACACTGGGCACATTAAAGAACCAGGCTGTCTATTCAAAATAAGAGCTAGGCGCACCTCTGCAGCGCCGGACATGCCTGTATCTAAATGTCTCTGTCTCCCTTCAGGGGCTTTCTCTGGTCAGATCATGCTGTATCTGCACTGGTAGAGGATGCACCTGCGCCCTTGTGGCTGGAACATGGGTAAAAGTGCCTTTGAACGTGCGTTCGCATGAAAAGGGCGCTATATAAATCTGGTATATTTATTTATTTATTTATTTGTATGTAGCTCAGTGAATAAGGTATTAGTTTTCACTGCCTTTTTAAAACAATAAAAAATACAATGTTATGATATTGCAATATTTGTATACAAGTGACAGACCTGATTAAATGGACTATACTAGCCAATTATGTTATCCACACAAAATAAAGATATTATAATAATGAAAAAAAGCTATTATTATCATGATGTCTAACTTGGCTCTTACCATTATAGATCCAGGATTGGTTGAACATAAGTGTAAGGATAACCGATAAAATTACTAAACCTCATTCACATCTTCTGATCATTTTCATTCAGGACTACAAATTTTACAGTGTCATGGTTCATACACAATTCTCACACCAAAATTCAAAGACTTTTCAAGGCAAAATTTGTATTTTCAAGGGCTTTTTCCAAAGATTTACCAAGGTAAAATTGTACAATTTTGACTCTTGGAGCTGGATAAATGAAAATTATTTTCATCATGACTACTGCTTAGCACTTCATGTCTCACTCATTCGCAACAATACATTTACATACTTTTAATTTTCAAAAAAACAGAGTTTCTGCATCATTTTTTATGCAGATAATGTGTCATTTTGACAACACCCAGACACATCTATGTATATTCAAGGTTGTTAGCCTACGTTCAAGGTTTTTCCCTTAAATTCAAGTCCAATTTTGGCATTCCTTTAAGGCAGCATTTAATTCACATACTTTTCAAGGTTGAAACCAAATTCAAGGCCTTTTAAAGGCCAGGTGTGCGAACCTTGAGTGTAATGGAAATTACAGTGCTCTGGTGCACATTCGATAATACTGTATGGTTCTTGCGTTGAATATATAAATTTCTGCAAGCAAATCGTGCAATAGGGGTCCATTAGATTTGTGTTGGAATTTCACCTTTAGAGTTTTTGTGGTACTTCCGGCTTATGAAAACAAACAACTAGGGTTATAGATATAGAAAAAATATCAGCTGTTAAATGATGCTAATTGAAGGTCGAGAGTCCTGTCAAATTATCTGGAATATAGTACGGGAAACTTTTTACTGCTGCAAAAATAATGAGCAAAATACTGGCAGTAGGAATTTTATACTGAAATAATATCAATATAGAAGCAAGGTGATGCATCAATACGAAACAATGATACAAATGGGAAAGTCTTGTTTGTTTATAGAGCAATATAATTATTGGAATTATTGTATGGCAATATATTATACCTGAAACCCATGAATATTCTGTCAATTTCCATTGTTCAAGTGCTATGGAGCATAATGGCAGTTGATCTTGGATTTGTTATTTCAACAAGTCATAACTATTTACCCATAATAATCGGGAAATGTTGGAACATACTGTCGAAGGTTGAAATAGTTTTAGTCCCAGGTAAATATTGCTTCTCAAGATAATATTTTTCTTTTTGTCGTCATGGATCCATACAATTCTCTGGCTTTGAATCAGAAAGTAAGTGCTACTTACGACCTAATAAGACTCATACATATTTGGAATCAAGGCAGTTCTTATGAGCTTATTTGCATGAAAATTGGAACAGGTGATGTTGACCAAACTGAATTTGAAAAAGCTTGTTTTTCCATAAGTAAAGACAAGTTTTCTGACACTTTTTTCTTGTTTTCTTAAAATAGCGTTTTTGTACTTAGGACCTTCTCATTCTAAGCCAGCAAATTGTTCATATAATGTTCAAACAACAGGCTTGCCTAAAGTTGTTTGAATGGACCAAATAGCAATTGATGTTTGGAAGAAATACAGGATGAAGTGACCATGTTGTGTTGTTGTACTCTAGACTAAATATCCTGCAACAATTCTGGAAGTCAGTTAGATCTAGTAAAATCCAGCTATCATAAGGCAAGTGATGTTTCTGAATGATGTATAGTCAATTAGGCAACCACATGTCTTAAGCAGACAATATCATTAAATACCAATTAGCAAATTTAAAATCAATGCGCCAAATATAGTATTCCAATCAGCTGCTATTTTCATGCTATTTAATAGTAGAACGGTGTCTCGTTAGGGCCATTGCTGTATAGAAGTAAGTGGAAATGAAACAACGATAGTATGATAGTGAAAATACTATGATAGTGAAAACAGGATAGTACGATAATGAAAACACGAAACAAGGAAAGCATGATGGTGAAAAGTCAATATTATTTCGCATTTTCACTATCGTACTATCGACTTTTCACTATCGTACTATCAATTTTTTATAGCTATGCAGCGATGGCCTAACAGGAGATCCCTTCAGTTGTACTTTTTTGTTACAACATTTCATAAGACTGTTAAAGTTTATGAAACTATGTAAAGACTGGAAATGAGACCAAATTGAGACCAAAACTGATTGGAAATGATACCAAAATGAGGCCAAAACTGATTGGAAATGATACCAAATCAAGACCAAAAACCACGGGAAATGAGAGCAAATTCAGACCAAAATCAATTGGAAATGAGACCAAATTCAATATGAGATCAAAACCGTTTGAAAATGAGACTACCGGTAAATCAAGACCAAAAACCACTGGAAATGATACCAAACCAAGATCAAAAACATAAAGATATCAAGTTTAAGAAAACTATGATGAAAACTGAGACAATAATCGAGCAATTCATCCATAATGGCCTAAAACTAGCAATATAGTTATTCAATAGCCTTGTCCTAACAAAATTATGCAAGTTAATTACGCTTCAAATATTGACAACACTTGAAATGTCAAAAGCTTCAAATAGTCGTGAAAAACAAAACGAAAGGAATGAAATTCAATAATCAAATATTATAGTAGCTAGTTGGCCATTATTTTGTAAGACAATGCCCACGGTATAACAAATTTATTCCCACTAGTCAATAAACAGCGGACTGAGCTATATCATGTTTAATAATATACAATATCATATCATGGTAGTGTATTTCGGTATCAAAAATTAACGCATTATAAATAGTTCATTCTTGTAAAACAATATAGAGGTTATCGGTGATATATATTATAGTTCTTTCATACAGTTTAAAGGTCAATACATAGACGTATACTAGCACGGATTACTGAGGATTATAATTAAAAAGTAAACATGTAAAAATTGATTGAAAAACTGATCACTGTAACACGTACTGAATGGTGAATGGAGTTTGATATTGTTAAAAAAAATGTGAATAGGAACAGGAGACTTTAGCAAGACGTTAAACTATTGTAACAGATGACAGTTAGAGATATTAAGTTTAAAGTTCTGGATAATTAGGATAGGGATAGATTTTATACCCGAGGATAGCAGCCAGCATGTATAGCTAAGGTAAGTGTATTCCGTGTTCATCACCGATTCAGTTATTATTATATCAGTCTATTATATTTTCAGAGTTAATATAAAGAGTTTGAATAATTACGCCATGATTAAACAATTATTTATCGAGTGTAATTTAACCTATTACTCCATGAAATTGGCCTCAGCTCAAAATATTTATTTCAAGGTTTCTGAGTGAGAAATCTATGGCAATATATCAATGATAGGTAGTTTGAAAGTTTATTTCAGTCTCCTCCTATATACATGACAATACAGGTAATAAATTATTATATCAAAGATAAAACATGCATATGGCGATCTTATAAAGAATTATAAGAGACTCAAAAATTATGTACACTCACAAAACTATATACACTTATAGCTACATGTATGTCCATAAAAATAAGATATAACAGCCATTACACACCTAATTTTTGCTAAGGGTAGAGTTAATTTTTGACTCAGATGACCAATTTGGAGGCGATTGTAGAACAGTGAACATGTATGGGATATAATTCTTTTAATAGTGTGCCCTACAAACAGGTATGAACAAAATACGACACCCATTCCGTACGAAAATGCATCCAAATGTTGAGTATTGACATAATGGCCTAATTTGGTAAAGTTCAATTTTTAAGATTTTGCTTTTTTTATCAAATATTTTGTATATCAACTATGGTAATAAGACACAGGTGACAAACTGATAAAGAACTTGTCAGATATTTGGTGTAAGGTACAAGTGTTCATTTATCAAATTTAGTATTATTTTAGTTCGCCACTCTCATATTAGGTTGAGTTTTAAGTACTATCTCCTATAGATATTGGGAAATTGGACCAACAGTGAAAATAGAAGTTGAAAAAGGGCAGTAACTCTGTACAAACATTTCACATGGTTATCCCTCCTTATCTACACAATTGTCACTATGATGAAATATTTGAATTTCAAGCACATATCTCATACAGATATGGTGAAATTATACAAAAATATATGGTAAAATTATTAATATTCATGGTGGAATAATAATCAATGATTTCACAGATTGCAAATTTAAATTCCCTCAAATAATTGACTTCAAAATATGTAACAAGAGATTTTTTTGTCAATATTTAAACCACAAATTTTGGACACCACCAAATAACCAAAATCTGTGAAATTTATAAGCCACAAAAATGAATGATTTTATAAACTGTAAGTTAAAAAGGGACCATAGGGGCTTTTTTAAGTTCCAGGAAAAGTTCAATAGAATTTATGAAGTTAGCGGAAACTAATTGATTTATTCTTTGACCGATTTTCACGAGACATCTTCAATGCTCAAGCCAATAATGAGAACTATCCATGCAACTTAATATTTTCGAGCAAAACTGTGTCATTTTGTAGAAACATATTAAGTTGCATGGAAAGCACTCATTCTCAGCTTGAGCATCGAGGATGTCTCGTGAAAATCAGTCAAAGAATAAAATACATACGGTTGTTTTTAACTGTGTGGATAGATTTTTACTTGCGTTCTTAGCAAAAAATTATGTCACATACCACGTGGTATGTCCACACAGTTAATGAGGTTCAACTACTGTGTAATACTATGATACCTTATTCAATCACATTCCTTACATGAACAATTATAAGAAATAAGCTAACAAATTAAAGTAGAGACAAATATTTACTTTATAGATTTTTCTTTTATCATTGTTCCAAACATATTCTTGTTACCGCATCAACAAACATTATTTCAATATTATTTACTTTCATATTAACTCTGTGTGAATATAATTATAATAAGAGTAAACATGAATAACTAGCCAGTATTCTAAAGTTGCAATGACCATGAATTTATCAAGTTTTATTACATCACAATATACAAATATCCAAAGTACCGGTAATAAGAACAATTTAAGCGCAATAATCTGCTATATAAATCAAAGCACTGAAAGCAATAGTTTGGTAGACACATGTAGTTAAAAACAACTGGTCAATATTGTTTCTCTTATGTGTTTTTTCATGCTGCATTGCCAGCACGCTTACAATTGAAATAGCTAAAACAAAGCAAAATGCCTAGTGATTTATTTTGATAATAATGTTGTCCTATTTCTGTTTTTGGGGTCCAGTGTCACACACATTAAGATATTTATTATTGAGACTTGGTACATCATTCAAATCTTTGTATTTTTAGATCTTTGATTTCATACATTTTTAGTTAAACAAAGATCATTTGTCAAAGTAAGATTCAGTAGAAACATATTTCCAGTGTTTAATGTTTTCGTATATATGAGAAACATGCGACATCATACTAATGTCAGCAACATAAATCTACAACAGGGTGGCTGTGGTAATGTACTGCATGAACAACAACCTCTCTTCGAGAACAGAGTGGATTTGCTCTGTATATTTATCTAATGCTTATCAGAGGTTTACCATGAAATAACGGTGAATTATTATCCGATAATTTCACTGTAAATAATTTCAGGGCGATAATTTGACTCAAACAGACTATTTTAAAAACCCTGTGGAGCGCCCAAATTTCGGTAATACCTATTCACGTCTATTACGCGAAATGATACTCTCTACTGTGTAACTCACAAAATTTCAAATTTGGAGGCAATGCAGACTAATAATAATCTTGCATGGCATTGATAGTATTTTAATTATGCAGCTGATACTTTGAATAATACTTAATACAGGATCATGATTAGATACAAACACAGATTTGTTCATCATTCAAATTGTTAACAGTTAGCTGCTTTCAGTGGCTGTGGTATTAAAAGATCTAGATAATGTATGTATACAAAATGAATAAGATGTTTTCTTCCATCAGAAATATACTTAATAATAAACGTCCGCATGTTTATTAACACTAAGTAACAATTAAGTTAACCAAATAAAGTGTTAATTTACAACTGCTTTCTGAAGATCTACTTGATCAAACATCAGCGCGCGCTTTAAAAATGATATCGCACAATCATTTGATATAATCAAAGTTAAAGCCGAGAACTTTCAACCTGTCACTAACTAATCCCCGTGTGTTTTCATTATTGTACCTTCTGAATGTTTTGATTAGTTAAAATAACAACTTTGATTGGACAACGGATAAACACAGATATTCAAGGATGACAAGTTAGTTGTGCTAGGCTATATTTAACCTTGTGAGCATCTGACTTAAATTTTCACAAGTGCATAGCTTAGCCATTGTGTTAGCTGCTCACTCGATGAAAAAGCATTTGATCTAACACCGAAAAACATAAATTAATATCCTCAAAACCTTATATGTCAGGTATTTCACTAAAATGCAACCTATACTGTATGTCCACAGATTCATAATGTTATATTCATGTGTATAATTATCAGCAAGTAGTAAAAGAATAATTACAAACAAATTAAAACTAGAGCTGTCGCCATTCGGCAGACTAATATACCCCCGCCAGCAAAGGGCCATAATTCTGCCAAAATTAATCGCAGCGCAAATTCCTTTCTTCATGCACATCTATATGTTGAGGTTGTTCATCTGTGAAAGTTTGATCAAAATCCTGTCAAAACTGTAGGAGGAGATGCGTCCACAAGAATGCGTCTACGGACTGACAGACAGACAAGCTGAATCCAGTATACCCCCCTTACAACTCATTGTGCTGGGGTATAAAAGTGACAAAATTGACAATATCAAATACCTGTCAATTGACCAGTCCCAAAAATTAGCAGGCCTGTATGCCACACTATTTGGTTTTCTTTTCAATGTCATAGCGTATGCAACATGAGCAGCCAGAGCCGAGTTGGAACCCAGGAACCTTTGTTTACAGGGCGATTGCTCTCCTGACTGGGTTACACTCTCTCACCCATATTGTTAACTGGTTCAAACTTTGTCATATTTCTCCTCTTAATTTGTAAATCAGGGAAGATTTTCAGTGAGCCTCACAGGTGAATGTGAATCCACCTAGATATCATACCATCAATCGACAAATGTTATAGCCCAGAGAATTTGACATGATCCTGACCTTTATGC
Source organism: Spisula solida (assembly GCA_947247005.1). Lineage (NCBI taxonomy): Eukaryota > Metazoa > Mollusca > Bivalvia > Venerida > Mactridae > Spisula > Spisula solida. The sequence continues at coordinate 4,950,460 of OX365960.1, read as the reverse complement.
ATGAATATTTTACAAGGTATTTGCGTTGAATATATAAATTTCCTTGAGCAAATTGTGCAATATCGGTTCTTTAGATTTGTGTTGGTATTACACCTCGGGCGTCTTCGTGATACTCCCCGCTTATGAAAACATACAGCCGGGGTTAATAAATAAAGACAATATATCAGCTGTTAAATTGTGCTAATTGAAGGTCGAGTCGTGTCAAATTCTCTAGACTATACAGGTTGAGAAAAATATGCAGCCTGACTTAAGGGCTCAAACTTGGAATCCTAACTCACTGGACAATATTGAATAGACTATCAACTGAGCTATTCAGCAACTGAAACACTCACTCGCTGCCCTAGCTCTTTCCGAATAGACTCCTTGGTTCTTTAAGGTTCCCAGAGTTTAGCATGGATACATTAGCCAGCTTGCCTCTGGGTTTCCAATCAGTTTATCGGTGGGAAACAAATGTGTTTCTGAAATTTCCAGTGCCCGGCCGAGATTTGAACCAGGGATCTCCAGATTGGTAATCAAGAGTGCTAACCACTCGGCCACCATTCCACCCATTATTTTTCATAAAACTACGAAATCTCACACTCCCAAAGGAACACAACGAATCAAACAAAAACCTGCTAACATGTTCACCTCATTGAACTTGACTTTTGACCAGATTTCAGATTAACATGAACCTTAATCCGTACATAATCTCTCAGTTTCATTGTAACATAACTGTATATAACAAGCAACTATTGCCACAGCTGTATCTGTCTTGTGAAAAATTCAATTTCTTTAGTTCATGACATTTACCATGAAAGTTTTTTTAAATCCGGTATAGGGGAGGGAAACTTAAATGTTTTAATCTATCAGACAGATACTTGTACTGCTCATTCAAATCCATAAGCTTTTCTTATAGGTCAATTTTTGTGATCATCAATTGTTTCTAACTTTATACCTTCATAATTTTAAATATCATAGACCAGCTAGGGCAAGTGAGGCTTATTCTGACCCGGCCATGTAAATCTGTAAAATACACTTAGATAATTTGTCACAACGTCATAATCAAATAATGTCTATGTCACAAATTATGCGACTGTGCTGTTTTGAAAAATCAACACTTCGAGGGAAGGCGAGTTTGATTATTTTTCGGCGTAAGCTGTACGTCTGGCTTGATATTTGACGTACTTTTGATCACTTTTTTAACCAATGAAATGTTTCTAAATAAATTAGCAGTAAATAAATAAACGAGCCTGGTAGGTCAGAATATGCTATACTCTTCACAAAAGATATCGCGAAAAAATGACATTCTGTTAAACATGTTAACGAAATGTACAGTAGATACACACAGAGATCTGTTATTCACTTACTGTCAAAACTGTGTATCACAATGTGAACTGTTTGACCTTAAAGTGACTCGGGTCAAGTATGTAGTGAAACTATAAATGTATTACCGCTCATAAATCCTTAATTGATTGGTTAAGCGTTGGTCTACTCTGAATAGTACTAAGAGCAGAGGCCGCCAGTTCAAATCTCATTTAAACCTATTTTTTTCTGATTTTCTTTTTCCCATTTTTGTGTGTCTATAATTTCTACATTTATTTAAGGTTGGTCCGGTCTGCAGTTTTTTCAGACATAATTTGTGCTAAATATTAAAATCTGAGTTAAGTTTGGAATCACTATTGCTATAATTACCGAAAATAACGAACTGTAGAATCTAGACTACTACACATACCTATATTATTATTCTTTTTTTAGCTACTGACAAGCAATATACATGTATAAACATATAGATTCTAGTTTGATTTGTGTTTTTCAATTTCAACGAAATGATATAACGTCAACATCTTCATTAAAAACAAGTACACTTATCTGCTATCTTAACGCTGTTTATCTTTTTTAAAAATATTTCTTGTTTATAGTTGACTGTAACGTGATAAATATGAATGACAGGATCAAGTCAAAGTCCCTGTGCTATAACAACTGACACAATATGATCACCCTTGTTACCCTGATAAAACAACATGATTGGATATTCCCAACATGATTGAAAAATGGCGGATGTATGTTTACATATTCATCGCATTTTCGGCAAATTCTTCAAAATCTACGGGTTTAACCACCTTCTGATGCTGTATGAAGATAAACTTGTACATTCCTTCCATGAAACTAGAACTATTTATCCATATGTTTGTGAATGTGATACACAATACGATAAAAAGTTAGAAAAATCTGTGTTGGATTTATTTGACAGTCTATAAAACATATATATTGTTGTTTATTTTGGGTTAAGATCTTTTGTTTATACAGCTCATTCATTTCACTATCAGACTTAGTTTAGAGTAAGTTATTTATATTTGCCGTTTCTACGTGATAACTATTTAAAGTAACACATGTGTGAAAAATGGATAAAAACCAACATGATTGAGGATAAAGATCAACATGATTGATCTTTTAAAGTGGATACTGACCAACATTGAATTTTCATTGATGCACTGCAGTGCGAATTTAATATGTAGCTTCACTATTGGAAGAATAATGGGATGACCCCAACACGTACGTAGGAGTAGATAACTCTATGAAGTATTTATCGGAAAATATGTCCCTTTTTTCAACTTCGTGCAAATTTGTAAGTTTACATTCAAGGTATTAACCTATAATATCTAAGTGCATGTTCATATTGCTGTGATTCTTTGCATACTTGTCAACCGTCTTGACCACAACATCTGCACTCTATCAAGCATGTTGTTGAATGTTATACCCCATTTGGACTAATGTACTTAGAAATACAAAAGTTTATGTACACAATTTTAACCTCTAAGACATGTATCTTTGATACTTCGCATACTTTATCACCATCATGACGCCATGACCTCCACATGAGGCAACTATATCAAATATATGATGAAATTATGTCCCCTTTTTTAAATTAGACATGCAATTTGGCAAAAAAGTATCTTTGATACTTCGCATACTTTATCACCATCATGACGCCATGACCTCCACATGAGGCAAGTATATCAAATATATGTTGAAATTATGTCCCCTTTTTTAAATTAGAAATGCAATTTGGCAAAAAAGTATTTAACTAGAAATATGTCCACAGGCCACGGATGCCCCCGCTAAAAGCTGTCATCAGACACCTAAGTATAAAGCTATGCAAATGGAATAACTTGAAACAAGTTTGTAATTGCTTAAATGTGACATTGAACAGCAGACAAGAGCTGGGTCTGTAAGTGTGACCTTTAAATTTGGGTCAGGGTGTAAATGCGAATGTAACCAAGTAACCAGAACGAAATAACAAAAAAACAAAGCAGACCAGAAGCGTATACTTGTGTCTTTTAACTTTTGATCTCTAAGTGTGACCTTGACCTTTGAGTTAGGGACCTGGGTATTACGCATGACACCTCGTCTTGATGATGTGAACATTTGTGGCAAGTAATATTAATATAAAATAAGAAATGACATAGTTACAGAGCTGACATGAATCACATGCCTATTTGAGCCTTTTTACCTTCGATCTCTAAGTGTGACCTTTACCTTTGAGCAAGGGAGCTAGGTCTTGCGCATAACCCGCCGTCTCGATGTGGTGAACATTTGTAACAAGTGTTATAAATATCCAGAAAGAAATGACATAGTTACAGAGCGGACATGAATCACATGCCTATTTGAGAATTTTAACTTTTGATCTCTAAGTGAGACCTTGCCCTTTAAGTTAGGGACCTGGGTCTTGCACATGGCACATCACCTTGATGTGGTGAACATTTGTACCAAATATTATAAATACCCAATAGGAGATGACAAAATTACAGAGCAGACACGAATCACATGCCTATTTGAGCCTTTTAACCTTTGACCTCTAAGTGTGACCTTGACCTTTAAGCTAAGGACCTGGGTTTTGTGCATGCCACATCGTCTTGATGGGGTGAACATTTGTACCCATTTTTGGTAGGCGTAAGCCTCTCTATACTACCATTGCCCATTTCTTAATGCAACCTGGACCGCCTTTAGGCTGCTATGTGAATCCGCATTAAAGTAGTTCCAGAAACTGTCAACATTCCCAATACTGCAACATATGTTTCTTCAAATTTTTAAACTTATTTAATTCAATCAGCAACAATTGTTTATTCTACGATCAACAATTATTGTGAAACTGTTCGTTGAATCGATATGTTTGCAGATAATCACTCAGCCGGGGAGATATCGAACTTGTTTCGTAATATGAAAATGAAGTGTTCATCAAATGTCCCAGCCCAGCCGTAAAGCTATTTTTAGAAACTTCAGACCAGGGTCACGTGATGGTTTTATCAATTAATCGTATATCGTTATGTTATGCAATCATATGGTGTGGCTATACTAGCCACTTTCTAGAGATGTCTAACGCTGTGATGGAAGTGATTACAAGACGGTACTGTAGAATCTGATAAATAGGCGCGCAGTATTATTTTAAAGCCATTTTTGATATACGCATTCAATACATGTATTACATATACATCAATATGCCCCTTTTTACAATTATTTAGATACCCTAGATGCCTATACATGTATAGTCACATATGCCTATTTTGACATTCAAGACAAGATCGGCAGTAAGAAACGAACATTAAACGTGTAAAGCCGTTTAAGCTTTAGTAGCAGCAACCAGATCGCCTCCCATCAGCACTCTTAGTGCTTTGATTATTAAATGTCCTAAAAGCATGTGCTATAGACTGGGTGTGAAAAGCCTTACATCGGGTATGCTCATAAACCTGCTACCACAATTCATGAGCACACTTCTTTAATGTACAATTATTTGTACCTTGAGAATCCCATTGGCAAGATTTCAATTTGTAATGTTGGTTTTTATCCACAATCATGTTGGCCAGTATCCTAATAAATTTAACAATCACGTCGGTCAGTATCCAAAAAATGCTACACATGTTTGAATTATTGTTGGTGAGCGTTAATTTATCTAAGATTTTAAAAAATTGAAACGTCCAAATCATAGTTTATACAACTGCCGATACTTCCCAAATGATATTCATTACATAGAGTCCAATAAATGAGTTTTACAACGTTTTTAAGTACAAAACTCATTCTCAAATGCAAAATCCACACATTCTTTAAGGCTTTACATAGTGTAAAATATTACCTATATGCAAATTGTTTAGTGCAAATAGTACATTTTCTTCATATGTTGATTATGTAATATTGAAATAAACAATCTGGATAGTTTATATGGAAAATATTGCAAAAACAATGCACTTATCACATTTTTCATGTCGGCCATTTTTCAATCATGTTGGGAATATCCAATCATGTTGTTTTATCAGGGTAACAAGGGTGATGATCAAGCGAGCTAAAATGTATTGTGGCATAGAGGGGACACAGGAAATTTTATTTATCACATGCGCACATATTAATTATTAGCTATCACGTGAACACGTGTTAGTATTATGTGCGCACATGTTAGCTTCCACTTGAACACGTGTTAGTATTATGTGCGCACATGTTAGCTTCCACTTGAACACGTGTTAGTATTACGTGCGCACATGTTAGCTTCCACTTAAACACGTGTTAGTATTATGTGCGCACATGTTAGCTTCCACTTGAACACGTGTTAGTATTACGTGCGCACATGTTAGCTTCCACTTGAACACGTGTTAGTATTACGTGCGCACATGTTAGCTTCGACTTGAACACGTGTTAGTATTACGTGCGCACATGTTAGCTCTTGTTTTTACAAATGGCCGATCTTTTGATTAGTTTCATTAGTATGTGATACTAACACATGCTCATGTGATAGCTAACACGTGCGCACGTAACAATTAATATGTGCGCACGTCATAAATAAAATATTTCATGTGTCCCCTCTATGCCACCGTAAAAATGCTAGTTTGACTATCTAAATAATTATGCACTAATGAGCAAAATATTTTTTTCTCAAAACAAAAACTTTAAACAGAGGAAAATAATTTATTGCTGTCAATGAAAGAAATTTTATAAGCAATACCATCCATAGAGAATGCCATATATATGACAGATCTTAAGAGCAATATTTGACATTTTCTAGTGCAAGAAAACACTTTAAATGTATAACCTTATTGGCCTGTATATGAGGCACATTGGAGTGTGGGGGGGATAAACTTCTGTATATTTTGTATGCATTCAAAGTAGACCATACTTTATCCTGCAAAGATTTTCAAGTAGAAACAAACCTTTCAAAATTTTATCTCAACCTGACTGGCAAGCTCATAATTGACAGATAGTAGAGTGGAAGTCTTTGTCTGCCTGCAATTACCAGTGCTTCATTCCTGACTTGGACAAGCTATGTTCCAGTCAGTGACATTGGCTTATAAATGGTCAGACATGTCTTTCATATGTGGATAAGAACAAGGTTTGCTAATATCATTCACTTCAGGAAATCTGAAGTTTAACTGACTGATCATAACCCTACCATTTACAAGTAATCCCGATACCCCACTTTCTCAGTTCCGTCATAGAATTGTACTGCTTCCTTATGGCTCCAACAGAACTGAAAACGAAAGTAATGCTTGGACGGAACTCAGGATACTCTGCGTTCCCTCAAAGCATAACATTGGATTTCAGTTCCTTCAGAGACATATGAAAACAGTACAATGCTCTGACAGAACTGAGAAATGGTGTATCGAGATTACTACCTCGTTCAAGTGTAGTTCCAAAGTTTGCTATTTGCAATAGACAGCTATAACATTTTAAATACCTAAAGAATTATGATCAGTCTCAAACAGCTTCATCAATGTTTTTATACATGTATCATTCTGAACTATACCAGTAATACATATACTTCCTACAAGATTATAGGAGATCATGTTTGTATACAGAGGTATTCATATGCACATGATATGCAAATGTGTCCACCAGCTAGCTATTGGTAAATGACAGGTTTTCATTTTTCATTCATCCATTAGTTGTCGGTGGGCACTTCACATATGAATAGGTGATTTCACCTAAACATGTGCACTTCAGTTATTGATTCAAGGGGAATAAATCTTGTACTACATAATATTCAATACTACATAGGTTAGTTCCCTTACTTGAATCATGGTAAAAATAAACTTTCTAAGTTTTTTATGGTACTATTTTACTGTAATGTCCTAAAACTAAGATTGGTGACCCGAGTTCCAGAATGCGGCCATGCTATTGGTCAGTTTAACAGCAGAGATCAGAAACAACCAATCAGAAATAAGATCACTTCCGTCTGTATACCAAATGTAACTAACTTGATTTTAATTATAACCTGAACTTGGCAGAATTTCTCATTGGGATTGCGAAAGCATATTAGACCACTCAGCTATCGCAACAACCCCCAAATAAGGTTGCACCAACAACCAGTATCAATTATTAATGTATTAACATCACACTACATCAAACCAAACGGTTGACACTTGGCCCGACAACATCACACTACATTAAACCAAAGGGTTGACACTTGGCCCGATTACATCACACTACATCAAACCAAAGGGTAGACACTTGGCCCGGCAACAATACACTACATTAAACCAAAGGGTTGACACTTGGCCCGACAACAACACACTACATTAAACCAAAGGGTTGACACTTGGCCCGACAACATCACACTACATCAAACCAAATGGTTGACACTTGGCCCGACAACATCACACTACATCAAACCAAAGGGTTGACACTTGGCCATATAACATCACACTACATCAAACCAAACGGTTGACACTTGGCCCGACAACATCACACTACATCAAACCAAACGGTTGACACTTGGCCCGACAACAACACACTACATCAAACCAACCGGTTGACACTTGGCCCGATAACAACACACTACATCAAACCAAACGGTTGACACTTGGCCCGATAACAACACTTACTATATCTGTGGGAAGACATTGTATGGCCGCAACAAAACACCAATAGTGTAACAATATAAGGTTCTGATGTTGGATACTATGACGGTGAGTAACTCTCCCGTTCATGTGGATGGCACACCGCCAAACTGGGCTAGGTTATATATAGCGTAGAGAAGCGCCATCCAGGTTACCTGTCAATGATGCCTAATTTGGTACTAGATTCAATAGAGGCGTACACGAGCTGCTCGGTGAAGCCTCGTTCTGGTTACATAGGTAAATACCTGTAACATTGATATTATTGAGAGAGTCGTTGGCTGGCCGGTGAGTGGAGAGTGGTTGCAATGTAGTTAGACGTAGAATAATTTTAATGTTGGATTAATACGTAAATAAATTCATCTAAAACAGTTAGAAAGTTTTGCTTTATTGTTAGTTGTGCCACAATAGCGCTTTTGTAAAATGAACAGTTAATGCAAGTTGTGAAGGCTAAAACTACTTCTTTTTATCATGAAAGAAGCAGATAGGCATATTTTGATCTGACAATCCAATGCATATATTACCAACAATCTGTACAAATATCTTAACATTAGAAAACAAAATTTTGTAAAAAGGATCACGATTCAGTGTCACAAATTGTCCATTATTATGTAAATATATCCAGCAAGTTACATATATATCTCATTATGACATCATCATTGAATTAAGAAACTTGATGTCATAAACATCCTCATTTGCAAGTCAATTTTGTCGAACATGATACCTGATTTAAATAAACACTTATTGGATTTCAAAATAATGTTGTTTATGAAAATTACCCCCCTACTTGTATATATATATTCATGAATACGTTTATTATATCAATTATTTGAATGATAACATTTTTACCTGTTACGCATTCTTAAATAGTGACTCTCAATGTATCGTATCTGTTGGCAAGCTCTATTTTACTCAGTGATTAACATGCATATAAACCTTGAGTTTTTACTCAGCAATCTCAAAAATAACCTTGAGTTTGCACTCAGATCTCACATATAAACATTGAGTTTATACACAGTGATCTCACATATAAACATTGAGTTTATACACAATGATCTCACATATAAACATTGCATTTATACTCAGCAATCTCAAATATAAACCTTGAGTTTATACACAGCAATCTCAAATATAAACATTGAGTTTGCACTCAGATCTCACATATAAACCTTGAGTTTATACTCAGTAATCTCAAATATAAACATTGAGTTTGAACTCAGATCTCACATATAAACCTTGAGTTTATACTCAGCAATCTTAAATATAAACATTGAGTTTATACTCAGCAATCTCAAATATAAACCTTGAGTTTATACTCAGTAATCTCAAATATTAACATTGAAATATAAACATTGAGTTTATACTCAGCAATCTCAAATATAAACATTGAGTTGATACTCAGCAATCTCAAATATAAACATTGAGTTTATACTCAGCAATCTCAAATATAAACATTGAGTTTATACTCAGTAATCTCAAATATAAACATTGAATTTATACTCAGCAATCTCAAATATAAACATTGAGTTTGCACTCAGGTCTCACATATAAACCTTGAGTTTATACTCAGCAATCTCAAATATAATATAAACATTGAGTTTGCACTCAGATCTCACATATAAACCTTGAGTTTATACTCAGCAATCTCAAATATTAACATTGAGTTTATACTCAGCAATCTCAAATATAAACATTGAGTTTGCACTCAGATCTCACATATAAACCTTGAGTTTATACTCAGTAATCTCAAATATAAACATTGAGTTTGCCCTCAGATCTCACATATAAACCTTGAGTTTATACTCAGCAATCTCAAATATTAACATTGAGTTTATACTCAGCAATCTCAAATATAAACATTGAGTTTGCACTCAGATCTCACATATAAACCTTGAGTTTATACTAAGCAATCTCAAATATTAACATTGAGTTTATACACAGTTTAAACCCTGTCATTGGTCACTGATTTGAGATTTACATTATGAATTCTGACTGAATTACATAATTATAAAGTTAAATCATTATCTAGCCTCATTTTAAGTTTGCACATTAATTAATCACGAAACCTGGCACTATTTGGTATAAAAGAATCTAAGGTCATCTCTTTGTAATAGTATACATATAAATTTATTTATAAAGCTGGATTCTTAGATTCATATACACCGAACATCAAAGGAGAAGAGTTGAATTTTTCTCAACCTGGAGATTTTGTTAAATTACTTTGACTAAATGTTGTGAAAACCACATAATATATTCAGCCAGTTGATCTATTGTTAATCTGGCAATAAAACTCACATTAATCAGAGAAATGTGTAAATGTTTATCAGTTATTTAAGGGGTAGACACAAAAAAGTTTCCATGACAACTGATTATTGTGGAGATTGTTGATAAAAAATGTGGTCTTTGTGATAACTTGATATCAGGTCAGCTTGGTCCAAATATGTGGATATTTTGAAGGCTTGGCTTCTAGTTTACTTTCGACTATCACAATGGACCCTTTCATACAGTCTTTCAACGCATTCGTCCTTTTTATCATGTTTAGGTTTTAGACCCATAGCCACTGTATATTGGGTATTTTAGTACATGTAGTTACAAACTAAGTCACTAAGCTAATAATGGTCCCAGAAGAACATTTACATACAGACGTATATTATTAATGTCTTTAAGCTGAAACTAGGTCTTTCAGCTATTTGACAGCTGAAAGTCCAACTTTCAGCAGTAATTAAACGTGGTTTTTGGTTTTTCGTTCAGTTGTGTGTTTGGGCATAAAAATGTGCCATGTGATTTTCGTTTGTGTTGTTTCTGTTTTTTGTGCTTGGCTTTTTCAGTCGAGTGCTGCCTTCCTTGTCCAATTTTTTATTATCTTTTTGATTATTTAATGTGGCAAGGAGTTGAACATTCAACCTTCTGTCACTGAGGACCAGTTTACTGCGCAACAATTAGTATTCCAATATGTTAGATCTACATTTGAAGTATGCATTGACCAGTCTATATCTTCGATACAACTGTCTTACATACAGTCGAACAAATCAAACTACTTCAACAAGAATATTGTTGCCATCAAGTGCAGTATACAACATTATCAACTCAAAAGCTTTAAACCATCTTGACATTTCTGATAACTTGTTCTTATAATCCAGCCCGAGTCAGTCACGTATTTATGTTATTACAGAAATTTTGTCATATTTGTATAAATTATTAAAATTGTATGTAAATCAGCACACAGTATCTGATAGGAGTCAAGAGTTTGGTGTATATAATATGACAAATAATAGACCAAATCTCAATCCAAGAATGTCAAAATAATCCTCTAGGTATTGTTTTATCAAAGCACTTACGGAAATCGTAAACTTACACTCAAATTTGAAAAATTTGAATTCTTTGTTATTCTTTAAGACCAGGCTCCGGGAAAACTGTCAGTCCTCCAGTCCTGACTCACAAATTTTGATTCAGTCTGACAGAAAATCCAGTATTTTTCTATTAGACAAAGAGGAACATTCACTGATTTTACCAATTCGGACTGACAAGTTTAATAACTTTTCGCGAAGCCTGTAAGACCTACCCATAGGGGACAAGTATCTTTTGTAGGGGATCTTTGACTGAGTAATAATTAATATTGAACAATTCTTCACCACAATTTGTATTTAAGTCAAAGAGTTTTGGAGCATTTAAATTTAACATAAGTTCGAGATTTTCGTAAGTGCTTTAATAAAAACAGCACCCTGGTAAATAGTTGCAATTAAACAGGAGGTAAACATTGTCCAAATACTGTAAAACCTCGGTAATAAGAGCAGCGATTATTCAAGCAACTGGCCTAATTCGAGCAATTTTAGTCCCGGTGAGTTAGCTCTATATTGTACATTAATTTATCCCACTTATTCGAGTTAACTTATAACGAGCATTCGGTCTTTTTCGAGCGCAGGTGTCGGTCCATTGAACAATTTTCAACGATAATTAGTTACTTTATCTCGAGGAAATCATCCGAGCGAAGTTTTACACCTCCGAAAAAATGTCATAGTGTGACGTCTGTGGGTACTTGTTACAGACTTTCAAATATTTATATCATAATATATGCATACCTTAAAGTATTGGTGCCCTAAATTTCAATTCACAACATTGCTTTACATGTATAAGTGCTATATTTAGCGTTCAGACCGGTATTGTTTTCGTATGTTTTTGGTATCTTTGAAACTTCAGACTATATAATCTACATTACCTAGAGTAAGTATGTCTTATTGCCTTTTAATTAAGACCGCTTTTCCTGACTGTCATTCTATAAGATGCCTGATTTCTGATAAATTCGTCATGTTTATATTTCTACTTTCCTTTCGTTCTCGTTGGTGACTGCGCATGCGTCTTTGAATTATTAAAGCGTTTAACATACGGCATTTCGTATTTCGATATGCGGGTCTTTTAATTGCCGGCTCCTTGGTTTGCACAGCGCATGTGCACCGGCTCTGTTGTTTGAATGTGCATCGGCTCGGTTGGCTGCACAGCGCATGTGCGTCGGCTCGGGTTGCTCGGTTAGCGCGTGCATCGGCTCCGCGACGGTGACTGCACATGCGCGTCACCGGCTCACTTTGAGCGGCTCACTTGAATCAGTCGTCTTCTAGCTTTCTTTCTGAGCAGTCATACATATTCAATATCTATCCACTATCTATTCAGAATCTTCATACTTATTTAAATACTATCTCATTGTAATACTTAGGTAAGAATACGAGTAGGGTTTCTCTTATTACAGTATTTTGATGCCCGTTATTTTTGGGCGATTTCTACTTTATGACTTTTATCGTAATTTTTATCAGGTCTGACAGCATTTAGGGCACAGTTAGGGATTATATTACTATTTGTTCATTTATCGTTGAGTATAATAACGTTTGTTGCCGTAATAAATTATCTTTAACTGTTTCCTGGTGTAATACTTGTGTTAAACATCACGACTCGAGCCTGTGACACTTAAGTCTCAGAGCACTCTTCAACTACCAGAAAGACAAGACACTAGTCTTCGTCTGTTCTACAACCGCACATAGATCTTCAATCAGAGACAAAACTACTACAACAATTGAGTCCGCCCCGAATTAATCAGTCACGCTACCACGATAGAGATATTAGATTTCTCCACCCACTTTAGGCCGTTGAACTACGGCGACGTTTTAGGTCACATAGAAATATAAATACCCTTCGGGTATATTCTTAGATCGAGACCGAGTAAAACGTTACACTGGTGGCAGCGGTGGGATCTGAACCTACGTCTTTGAACCTCTTCATAAATAAATATTCAGTCAGCCATACTCGAAACGTCCTACACTCTTAACTTTGTAAACAGTATCGTACGTAAACGTCATCAAGGTCGACTCCGCCCATTTGTTTTTGTGTAAACAAGGGAGACAACGAGTACTAAATTTCACTAATATTTTCGACGGAGTTATTCTTCTTTGCAAGTTTTTGTTTGACTGGTGAAATGTTGGCATTTTGAGTAGAAAACATCAGCTGAACCCATATTTGACAGCATAATTTAATTTATTTGTACTTTGTAGAGTAAGAAACTGATTGAACCAAAGAGAGCAACTTCAACACTACAAAGAGACTGAGATCTACTACATCCCAACATATACAGGCTAATCTTAATTGATATATTTGATAGCCTGTTTTGTTTAAGATTTGGTAGTACAGTGAGACCCTGCATAGACAACCTCTTCAATATAGTACAACCTTGATCAACTAGACCCTACAGATTTTTATATGTATTGTTCTAATAATAATCATATAGAAATTTAGAATATTTCAGATTTCCTGATAGATCTACAGTACAACCCTGTATAGATACAACCCCTATATTACAGTACAACCCTGATAACTGAGCCAGTACATACTTATAATTGATTTGGTGCAATTCTACATTTGTTATTTAGTTTAGACATTGACACCAACACCAAAGAAACCATGATGAATATAGATCAACCCCCTTCTACTACACAAAGCCTTATACATATAGATACTGATACACCTCATCATGATGACCATGAGGAATACCAACATATAGATACGACCATTGGAAAGAAAGCTAGAACACAACTCACTCCTAGGGAAAATGGTAGTCTGGAGGAGGAAAATTTGGTGACTCCTAGTGGGGAGGTGACCTTCGGACTACCAAGACATATACAGTACAACTCGGATAGAAGGACAACAGAAGAACTACCTATGTCGAAGGCTGTAATGGACCATTTTTACAGTAAGGAAAGAGACGAACATGAACGCAATCAGAACAGATGTTTGGGGAATGAAGAAATAGATAGGTGTGGGGCTGAAACTGTTAAAAGCTGTGGCCACAGTGATGATATATTTAGAGCCCAGATTGCATCAAATTCCTGCCAAGTAAATCCTTTGGTTTTTGAAAGGTCCCGAGCTCAGTTTCAAGCGGGTCTTGAGGGTTCGGGGTGGTCGCATGAGTTTTACACACTTCCTGAAGGGCAAGTATTTGCGAACCACAGGCAGGTGGCAATGACACCTAGGGTACGACAGGTTGCAAGCATAGACCCTGGGGACAAAGGACAAGATTATTTTACCAGTAATGACGGTCCAGTACCAATGCCTAGAGACATACAGCCGAGTATAAATAGACGGAATAATTGTAATTACAACAACCCTAGGTTTTATTCTGACATAAGACCATCACAATTAACAACAGGTGACACATATGACTCTGATGTTTCTGTTGCCCCTAGAAACATGAACTTTGACAATCATAGAAATAATCAACCCTTAAAACGACAGATAGTACCAGCTACGTATGATGGTACTACATCATACGAAAATTATTTGAGACAGTTTGAACTGGTAGCCCGAATGAATAGATGGTCAAACATGGATAAAGCCATGAACTTAATGATTCAATTGAGAGGGAAGGCTCTGGAATCATTGAGTGACATTTCAGAAGTAGAACAGAACGACTATGATAGAGTGAAGGAGATATTGAGAGAAAGGTTTGAACCAAGTAATCAGAGTAGTCTATACAAAGCACAGTTGCGAGGCAAACGTCAGAAGAAGAATGAGAGTATTCAAGATCTGGCGTCTAGCATCAAAGAACTAACCAGGAAATCATTCCCAGGAGCTACATCTTTAACTGTAGAACAAGAGGCTATAACATACTTCTTACAAGCATTAGAAGATAGTGAGTTAAGATTTTACGTACAACAATCTAGACCAGATACCCTACAAAAAGCTGTATTAATGACGTTAGAAAGTCAGCTATTTCTTCAAGAAAGAAGGAAGAGCGTAAGCTTCAGTCGGGGTATTTGTGATAATGACTACCAGCAAACCTTTCAGAATATGAATATTAATGGTACAGAAGATAGACTAGCCAAGATAGACCTTAGTACTCCACATTATAACCGACCACCAAATAATAAGAGTAAGATTATCTGTTATAACTGTGGCAAGCAGGGACACAAGCGTATAGACTGCGATAGCAGGGACAAGAGGGCTGACTTGCCTTATAATAGATATCATAACACTCAGAACTTCAACCAAGATAGAAATTATCAGAACACTCCAGCACCTAGCCAGAATAGTTACCATCCAGATCCAGGACAAGACAATCAGTCTCAGAACCAGGAAAACTGTTCGATGCTGTACCTTGGGGTCTAGATACAGCACTTAATTTCTTACAACAACAATAGATTTATACTGGGAGTTATTGACTATTTCATGAAATGGATAGATTTGTACCCAATGTCATATATGTTAGCTAGTACTTGTACTGGTGGGTTTTTTTTTATTATAGAGTTCATCAACCGTTTTGGAGTACCTAGACAGATTGTAACATATCAGGGGAGACAATTTGAATCTCATTTATTTCAGGAGCTGTGCTACAAACTCGACATTGACAAGACACGCTGTTCACCATTTCATCCTCAGACTAATGGCTTATATGAAAGAGTCTTCAAAACATTAGCTGATATGTTGGCGAAAGTAGTTCAAACCAATCAACGTGATTGGGATACTCATATACCATTTTTACTTTTAGCATATAGAAGTTCTGTACAAGAGTCAACCGGATATTCACCGAGTCGAATGTTATTATATCATGAACCTATATTGCCACCTGATCTAGTTTTTGGTGCCTGTATACCTGCAGAACAATATGAATCGCCAAGTCAGTATGTCAAACAAAAACAAACAATTATGTACAATGTACATGAAATCGCTCGTCGTCGTTTAGCGCTCG
Organism: Spisula solida; assembly: GCA_947247005.1. Taxonomy (NCBI): domain Eukaryota; kingdom Metazoa; phylum Mollusca; class Bivalvia; order Venerida; family Mactridae; genus Spisula; species Spisula solida. The sequence goes on along the minus strand of OX365960.1, from coordinate 4,934,377 downwards.
CCTCTGATAGACAAAAGAAACATTATGATCATCGTGTGAACATTAATACTTATAATGTAGGCGATAGAGTATGGTTGACCAATGAATCTAAATGTATAGGTAGGATGCCAAAATTAGAGAATCGTTGGTTAGGGCCATATGTCATAATAGAAAAGCTGTCAGATCTTAACTACAAAATTGAATGGAAAAATAAAGTCCAGATTGTACATCATAATCGTCTGAAATCTGTTATTTCCAAAATGTAATTATAGTGTTATGTATATTACAGAATGTCATCTTTACTGCCACCTGGGTTGAAGATACCTTTGAAAAAGTACCGGCTGTGCAAATATGTGTGTAAAGAATGTTGCATCGGGTATGATCGTGAAGATCAATTCAAAAGACATAAAGAAGATCGTCATGAAACCTTCGTTATGTGCAAACATAAATGTGGAGTAACTTTTCCGGTATGCAGAAGCAGTAATCTCAAACGACATGAATCAACTTGTAAGAAGGGAGAGCACAAAAACAAAGAGAACACACACATACACAGACACAGACCCTCACCATATTACAGAGCCACATCATTACAAGCACAGAACAGCACAATCCCTAACAGAATCAAGTCAACAGCACAGAAAAGCATTACAGCAGATGAGCAAATAATCACCAAAGACACATGTAACACAACATCACATACTACAGATACATACAGAGCAACACCATTACAAGCACAGAACAGCACAATCCCTAACAGAATCATATCACCACAGAAAAGCATTACAGCAGATGAGCAAATAATCACCAAAGACACATGTAACACAACATCACATACTACAGATACATACAGAGCAACACCATTACAAGCACAGAACAGCACAATCCCTAACAGAATCATATCACCACAGAAAAGCATTACAGCAGATGAGCAAATAATCACCAAAGACACATGTAAAACAACATCACATACTACAGATACGTACACCATGACACTAGATTATATATTATCACCACCTGACTTTGGCATTCTTCTGGATGAAGATGCAGACACACCATTAGATTGGAATCTGCCTTCATACACCACATCAGCAAACAGCATCAAACCTCATTTAAAAGAAACAACAGTTACATCCACTTCATTCAACAACAGCACTACACAAGATCTCCCTGTTACAACAGACATCCAGCAAGATCTGGAGGATTTACTAGAAGAAATACAACAACAAGAAGATATACAACAACAACAACAACAACAACAACAACAACAACAACAACAAGATATTCAACAACAAGAAGATATACAACAACGACAACAACAACAACAAGATATACAACAACAACAAGAAGATATACAACAACAACAAGATATACAACAACCAGAAGATATACAACAACAACAAGATATACAACAACCAGAAGATATACAACAAGAAGAAATACAAGAACACCAACAACAAGAAGTATCCATACAGACAGACGATTATAGATTGATAAAAATTAAGAATATTCCAGATAAACCCATCTCGTCAGAAATTATGCATGACCCTAGAACTTACCTTAAGGGCGCACCCTCTGCATATATCAATACGCCAAATTCAACCTTAATAAAACAACACCGTCTAAATGCACTACAAATGGGAGTAGACAAAGCCAACATTAACTATGTCTACAAGGGCAGCACTGTCATAAAAAAAGAAACAGTTCTATTAGAATCGGGAGACCAATACTCATTGGAAACGTGTATTACACCCAAACCAGTCGAATTCTACTTAAGACCCAAATCAACACAAACCGAGGACATTAGATGTACTCACTGCGGCCGCTATCCGTTCTTGAAAGATGATGAAGATGTCAATTATTGATAGGACCGGATATTATATACTTCAGTGACATAATTCTGAACTGTAAATTTATTCACATAGTGAACTTTTTTTTATGTGAGGAACAGTGTTAAATTAATTCATAAGGACAAATGACGTGACATTTTATTTGATTGAAGAATTTTTTGTGAATAGGAATAGTGAGTATATATGAAATGAACATTGAAACAGTGAAACAGGATTATTTGTTTTGTTATTTGAAGTATGTTTATATACATGTATTATGTTAATGTTTGTTATGAAGGTGATTGCCTTATGAAATGTTGTTATATGTGTTTGCGTCATTTGGAGATATAACGTACTCAGGTAAATTGATGATCTCATATTTTTATGCATTTAAATTATTATTTTATTTAATTTGTTAAATATTTCAGTAGTTGAATATCTATTAAATTGTTACACTTTTAAGAAATTTTAAGAGTTAAGCATGACCGTGTTATTGTTAATGGTTATCACATAGGTGCTATATATAATATATATATCAACTGTTCATTATTGAATGTACTTTATCTAATTTGTGATTTGAAAGATTGTATTTGGGTAAACACAGATGCACACTAGCTTTCATTTTCAGTTCGGGGACGAACTCTTTTTTTTGTGGGGGGGAGTAGTGTGACGTCTGTGGGTACTTGTTACAGACTTTCAAATATTTATATCATAATATATGCATACCTTTTAAGTATTGGTGCCCTAAATTTCAATTCACAACATTGCTTTACATGTATAAGTGCTATATTTAGCGTTCAGACCGGTATTGTTTTCGTATGTTTTTGGTATCTTTGAAACTTCAGACTATATAATCTACATTACCTAGAGTAAGTATGTCTTATTGCCTTTTAATTAAGACCGCTTTTCCTGACTGTCATTCTATAAGATGCCTGATTTCTGATAAATTCGTCATGTTTATATTTCTACTTTCCTTTCGTTCTCGTTGGTGACTGCGCATGCGTCTTTGAATTATTAAAGCGTTTAACATACGGCATTTCGTATTTCGATATGCGGGTCTTTTAATTGCCGGCTCCTTGGTTTGCACAGCGCATGTGCACCGGCTCTGTTGTTTGAATGTGCATCGGCTCGGTTGGCTGCACAGCGCATGTGCGTCGGCTCGGGTTGCTCGGTTAGCGCGTGCATCGGCTCCGCGACGGTGACTGCACATGCGCGTCACCGGCTCACTTTGAGCGGCTCACTTGAATCAGTCGTCTTCTAGCTTTCTTTCTGAGCAGTCATACATATTCAATATCTATCCACTATCTATTCAGAATCTTCATACTTATTTAAATACTATCTCATTGTAATACTTAGGTAAGAATACGAGTAGGGTTTCTCTTATTACAGTATTTTGATGCCCGTTATTTTTGGGCGATTTCTACTTTATGACTTTTATCGTAATTTTTATCAGGTCTGACAGCATTTAGGGCACAGTTAGGGATTATATTACTATTTGTTCATTTATCGTTGAGTATAATAACGTTTGTTGCCGTAATAAATTATCTTTAACTGTTTCCTGGTGTAATACTTGTGTTAAACATCACGACTCGAGCCTGTGACACTTAAGTCTCAGAGCACTCTTCAACTACCAGAAAGACAAGACACTAGTCTTCGTCTGTTCTACAACCGCACATAGATCTTCAATCAGAGACAAAACTACTACAACAATTGAGTCCGCCCCGAATTAATCAGTCACGCTACCACGATAGAGATATTAGATTTCTCCACCCACTTTAGGCCGTTGAACTACGGCGACGTTTTAGGTCACATAGAAATATAAATACCCTTCGGGTATATTCTTAGATCGAGACCGAGTAAAACGTTACAATATTTAATGTTGCTGCGGTCCGTGATTTTCACACATCGTAATTATCACAGTTTATGACAGTAAATCGGTTGTTTGTCTAAGATTAAGGTGTCAAAGGGCAAGATTGAATAATACAAATCAATTACGAGGCATTAACTATGAGAAATTTAATGACGAGTCAACATTTGTTTTAGTGAAAGTAATTTTCACGCCGTGTGTAACTCTTATGATTAACCGAAATAAATGTAAACCTTTTCCGAGTCAGAGAAACAATCACAAAACAATGAATATTTGATCATTTAATGGTCGTAAATCAACTCAAATAGAACATTGTACATGATTACACCTACAAAGGTAACATTCAACGAATGTATGCACAACTCAAAATGCATGTAGACTTGATCAACAATGATGATATTCGTAGTTACAACCAAATACACACACCAAACATGTATGTAGTAAAACACTTAGTCTTAACAACAATTCATCATAGAATTCCGATAATTCAAGCCACTGGCTTAACTCGAGCATTTGGCTTGTCCCAATGGGTCCTCGAAATATCAAGGGTTTACTGTATCACTAAACTCACTTGTAGATCATTTAAAAGCAATTTCTTGTAAAACATTTTCATAAGAGTTTTCCATTTTAGATCAGTGCGAAAAAAGATGATTAATAATGCAGTACCAATCTTTGGGGAAGAAGCCCCTCAGAGTTACTATAGCTAGTATGTTTTTCTGATTATGGGGTATCAGGTCAATGCTTTAGGCAAAACAATGAGTCTCCGCAATCCATATTGCGTCAAATTTCATAAATAAATACTGTAGTGCACAGACAATCCAACGCAACACAGAAACGACGGTAGCTTTATTCATCTTTGGCATGACACAGCTCAAAACTTACAACACCCTTCCCCCGGCGCTCGAACCAGACACTCTATCACTATATAGGGTGTTTAATAGTGATATAATAATGTATTATCCTATTATTGCAGTGATACAATGACGTAATAAACAGTAACTGATAGCTATCATTATCATGATTCATTTAGTGAAAGTGATGCATTATAAAAACACAAAAAACAACATCAGGCAATAATGAACAAATCGCTGGTTTTACCATCCTAACATATAAATGGAGAGAACATTAATTTTGACCTATCACTAATTAATCCTCCTGTCTGTGCGTTATTGTACAGTAAGAATGTTTTGATTAGTTAAAATAACAGCTCTGATTGGACAACAGATAAGCATGGATACTTAAGGATGACATGTTAATTGTGCTCTCCTATACCTGCTTCCCTATTAAGTACTAATTATAATGTAAACAATGGAGATATTGACCTGGTCTTAACCTTTTTTGCATGAATATATTACAAGGTTCTTGACTTGAATATATAAATTTCAGCGAGCAAATCGTGCAATATTGGTCCTTTAGATTTGTGGGATTACACTTTGAGTGTTTTAGTGATACTTCCCGCAAAAATATGAGAGGGCATGCATGCAACTGGGGTTATGAAAACAGACAAGATATCAGCTGTTAAATTACGCTAATAGAAGGTTTAAGATCACGTTAAAATCTCTGCACAATACCAAGTTAATTCCTTTAAAATAATATTTACTTTAAACAGACAAAGACCTAATCTGTTTACACAATTAAAGTACAATTTTAGTTTTAATTGAACAACCGACAGCAGTCACAATACCTTATTGGGCAAATAAGATATTGACCTCAATAAAATCTCAACAACAAATACCATCTTCATTTTCAAATGTCATGAAATGAAATATTTGCATGTTGTGATTTTATTTTTTCAAAGATTAAATTAAGCTGACCATATTATCATATGTATATCAATACAGTGTGTTAAGGTGATTCGCCGGTTTTAAAGGTGCTGCCTCACAGGTTGGGCTAAAATTTTTGTATATCGTGATTTTCCAACGTAACCAAGTGTTGATGTAATAGAAAGCCACTGACGGTTGCTTAATGAAAGATTTGGTGCAAATAAGTAATTATAACCACTCTCGATATCACCCACTGAGTATTTTTTCTTGAAAAAAACCGCTCAGTTTCCTCAAAGTTTTTTTATTCGTTTTCATCAAATGCGTACAAATTTCAGGCAATTTAAGTAATACTGGGTGTTAATTCTATAGGGTATTAATACCCTATAGCATTTTTGATGTAAAAATACTAAATAAGTGCTAAATGCCAAAGTTTCTCAAGTTATTTTTTATGTCAGTGTGGTTGTTTATGGGTTATACAGGCAACTATACCAAAATTATGCGGATATTTGACAATTTTATTTTATTTTTGTGATACACAAATATGTGAGGCAGTCCCTTTAAGTTGAGGGTAACGTAGACATATCGAAAGTATCTGACTACCCTAATGAAAAAGTACAAACAGGCTTAAAATTGATGAGTCAGTGTCTTCTCCTGTCTTAAAATTGCCATCTTGTAGAGTGTAGAGTGATTACCTGTCTATACTTTCATAAAAATACCGAAGAAGCTATGGCTAAAATCTTACAGATCATTTATTCAAATGTTTTTTAAACACCAAAACTTGCGAATGCCGATTACAAGGCATGTAATATTATGTGTTTAAGGAGAGGGCTAATATAGGCCAAGCCTGTTGCCCAATCCTATTTCATTAGAAATAAAATATATATTAAATAGAGAAAAAATATTATGTGCCCACACCAACTAATAGCCAAGCAAAACTGTTAGGAACTTCCAAAAATCATTGCCGTAAAAGTGTTCTTCATAAATATAACAGGTTTGATATACCTTATACAGACAGATCAAAGACCATCGAATAACCTTAAATATAAGTACAAAATGATATCTTAGTAGATAAATCTAAGTTATAAGTTGAGTTTATATTGCCAATTAAGGGGGATTCTCCCCCTCATGTTGTGTCATACTAACAGCAAAAAGATGGTACAAGTATTTAGGTTACTAAATTTGAAATAGTACTCAGCTTTACTGATTTGTTTAACAGCAATGGCGTCTTCTGTCTCTAGAATTCATTTATCTATCAATTAAATACCAATGTGGAATATTTCTATTTAATTTTAAATGTAATATTAACGACTATTCATGTCATCCTGCTTTCCCATTTGTTGATTTTATCCATCACAGCATCTAGAAACAACACATTAACATAAACAGGATGTTAAAGTAATAAACACTGCATTAAGTAACATTTTATTTCATGAAAACAGAATATTACATATTATGTATTAAGTCAAGCATGGAATGCATGCCCCGTTGACCTAGACCTCAGGAATTGAATGCATGTCTCTCTGACCTATACCACAGGAACTAAATGCATATCCCTTTGACCTTTACCTCAGGCATTAAATGCAAGTCCCTTTGACCTAGACCTCAGGCATTAAAAACATGCCCTTTTGAACTAGACCTCAGGAATTAAATGCATGTCCCTTTGACCTAGACCTCAGGCATTAAATACATGTCCTTATGACCTAGATCGCAGGAATTAAATGCATGTTCCTTTGACCTAGACCTCAGCTACTAAATTCATGTTCCTTTGACCTAGACCTCAGCTACTAAATGCATGTCCTTTTCATTTTGATCTGGTAGATACAGATTTACGATGCAAAATTTAAAAGTTGACTCAAACTCAATACTTGCATGCACATGAAAAAGATAATGATAATCAAACAGGGAAGGCAGCACTCATCAGAAGTAGCAGAGCTGGAAATACTGAACAGATACAAAAACACGACATGACCCAGTCTGACAACCTGCCGCTTCAGTCAGTCAAACAAATCCAAAGCAAGAGGCTTAAAGGACAACCATACACCATTAATGTATATATACAACAGACATTTTTACTGGGATGTGCCTTTAAGGCTTGTGTACCAACTGTATCATTTAGATATGTTTTGATGATAAGACTATGAAACTGTGGCTTAAGTCAGGCTATTGGCATGTCCCAAATGTGTACCAATTTGACGCGCCCAACTCGCTCGGTTGAAACAAGGGCTGCGACACAGGGCTAGTCAAATCGGTACATCAGGGCCAAATCGGGATACTATCTTCTGTAACAAACAAATCTACCTATTATCTCCCTATATGTTACAAAATATTTGTGGGTTTGAAAGTTGGTTATATTTTCCCCTTTTTTTCCCCCTGAAACGCTGCTGATGACATAAGATAGCCCTAAATATGTACAACCATGTAATACAACTCTGATGGCTGATTAACTTGATCATACTGAAACTTAAATTATGCATAAAATACACGTTTAGATCTAACATATATCAAAAACTAAGGAAGAAAATACGACTTTGGCTCCGACATGCTGTGAGCTATACTAAGTTTAACGAAGCATTCAACCATAAATCTAGTGTCAAACAGGAAGTAAAAGGTGGTTAATTAAATTGCATTGATAAGAAATTTGGGAAAATTTTCAATGAATCATACGTATGGAATTGTACAATAAATTATCTGTCATCTTTCAAAATGTTAAATAATAACTGGTGATATTTTCAAACATACATAATATGGCCTACAGAACGTTAGAAGCATGCCCAGAAACTGGAGTGTCTTGGTTTGCATATAACAAAATTGCGTTTTTCATTTGTAAAACCAACTATTACCGAAAAGTCCAAGAAGAATTTGACTTAAAAATTTACTCTATAACGCGCGCTTTGATATTTTGTATATCGATTTGACTAAAAGGCTGTCAGCCTTTCATTGACGACAACGATATTAAGTTATTCTTGAAATGCTTTTTTTTAAATCTAGCGAGATATTTTGTAACTTTTTTACAGGGTTTTTATTATTTACTTAGGTATTAAAATGATACCAATTTGATTACTTTTCGAGACACTTCAGTTCCAGGGCATGCCCCTTTAAGTAATAGTGAGAACAAATTAATTAAATTTTAATGATTGAAAAGGGCGGAGCGAGCGTTGCGAAGCCAGTCCTTTTTAGTCATTAAAAAATTACTTAACATGTTCTAACGAACTTAGAATGTAACAGTAATGCATTGACTGTATGCTTAAGGCAGGTTGCTCTGTACGTCAATGTGTTTTGTTGTAACAAAATGCTACAAAGATGTTGCCTTGTTTGATAATTAAAACTATCCAGACACTGTTTACTTTCCAGTCATATTGACAAAGAACAATATGTGACAGGCAGTTGTTTTATTTATATCTATATTTGTTGTCAAATATATAAAAGTTAGGTTAAACATTGAAACATATGGATAAAGTTAGTACAACAAATATAAGCCTTTGTTTGGTCATTTAGAAGTTTGCAAACAAATTGTTGACCCAATAAGGTCCAAACTTTGGCCAGGTCAAGGAATTAATAGTAAATGAAGAGTTGGTGTATACCAGTCCAGTCAATAATGAGTTGTTAGCCAATCAATGAGGTAACGTCCCCTGATGTACAGGAAACACCAGGATGTTGGGAGATTTATTGGGCTTTAAACTAATCTGCCCCATTCACCCTAAAACCAGAATACCTTAAATCTAGAACTTTCTTGTTTCTCAAACAATTGGAGACAGCTTCCTGGTATAGGCCGAACGAATTAACTATTTATTAAGGTTCTAGCACCGAAAAAATCAATTTCAGTGAGAAAGTTGTGCCTTACTGGTGATTTAGATTTATAGCACACTTTGTACATTTGTAGTACTTTCCGCATATGAAAACAATGGCTGATAAGGCGAATACTGCTGATTCGAGGATCAGGTTAATTTGTTTGCACTATACCCGAATCTACGATCAAGTTAAATATATCTGCATTTGGTAAACACTGGACTGTTGACACTAATAACGGATGGGCAGTCTGGTACCCGAAATGTGTTTTTTGTTATAATGTGGAAATAATGTGCAGTTTTCAACTTTTGACATCATTAGTAATGACAAAAGATGTTGACCAGCCCTGCTGTACACAGTTGTGACCTTGTTTATACCTTGTTTATGTATATTTACCTGTTTAGGTTTTGTATGTAACATAATGATGTATCGTAATATTGCACTAATGTACTGCAGTTGAAAGATTGTACTTGTGTAGTAATAATAATTATAATCATTATTACCCTAATTTTGTAGACTCACTGTGACAAAGAATATGACATGATTCTGACCTTAATGCATGAATATATTAAATGACTCTTGCGTTGAATATATAAATTTCCGTGATCAAATTGTGCATGTGTCTTCGAGATGCTTCCCTCTTATGAAAACATACAATCGGGGTCATAAATACAGACAATATATAGTTCGATTTCGAGCATTGACTGCACTTTTAAGGTTTCAACCATTAATCGATATAGGTTGGTATAGGTTTGATCAATAAGATAAGTAATACAATTAAGGCCAAGCAGTTCGTGTGTCTGAATGGTCGTGACGGTATAGCGCTTGATACATTGTAAACTAACTTTTGCCTGACCAGGGCAAGCTCGAATCTCACCGAAATAAAATATGTTTTTTTAATTTATGTTTTATAAATGCACATAACTTGCAATATCTGTGTTATAACAGTATGCGACAAGCCATATTTGTTACATGCTTCGAAATATTTTTAGATTTTTGCATGTGAATTGTAGAATGTTATGATGGCTAACCAACGTAATACATGTTGTCAGAAAACTCGGAATATGGAAACGATAGCTATAAGTGAAAATGAAAAATAAATTGAATCAACACATTTCCACGGATTAATTGAAAAAAGAAACTTTAGTTTATATACTCTTTAAATAACATAAAATAATGAATTAAAATATGAGCGAATTGGGAATTTGAACCACCGAACTTCGGGTTAGAAATCCTGAACGTTGCCGACTGCACTTAACTGTAATTCGATAACAAACAGATATAAGTAAGAATCACATCATTAAATAATGACCTGCAAACGTAATAAACTATGGCCTACCCGCCAAAATGGACTAGTCCGATAGGTCATGGCTCAGAGTTCAAAATTGAACTATATCAGTGATTAAATTATCCTAATAGAAGGTCTAGAGTTGATCACGCCATTTCTACATGTTGTATAAACCTACAAGAAGACTGATAGAGGGCAGCAGATCCGCAAACCAACATTTTTATAAACATTGCCTAAATCTCCGAAATAGGAAATAACTCAAATAATTTATAACGTATACGCAAGTCATCTTTAATTGAGACAAATATATTTACAGTAAATAATAAATTGAGATCTATTAGGGTAATATAACTGAAGTATGTTGTTGAAGTTATATATGAATAACACAAGCTTATAATACAGTGAAACATGCCATAATATTTGTCTCTGGTTAATGTACATATCTCGGTAAATCATAATAATTATACATGTTTATCATAATCATAACTGGTAATAGTAGTGTTAATGATAATGAAATGTTAATATTTTAAATAACATTCTTTAACGTGAGTTGGAGAGGAATTATAGTGCGTCCACGATAGGAAGAGAGGCGGGAAAATTTGGTATATTCCACAAAGGTGGATTAATCAGATGTGCACGATTTATCAGTGATGTTTTGCATACAATACTGACCTGACCTTATCTGTTTATTTAAGTGATTTGTAAAACCAATTCTGCAACAGTTGACCAAACTGATTCATGCGTGTAAATATCACATTATCCTTGGCGCACTGTAGTGCTTATGATAATGAAATGTTATTATTTTAAATAACATTCTTAAACATGAGTTGTAGAAGAATTAACATAAGTTTTTTTTAAAAACGAGCTTATTTCATGTTTGTATTATTATATAGATGTATGACTATTGAAAATAAATACAGTTAAGACTATTATAAACATGAGTTAATGTCAAGTTGAACAACATGTAATAGCCTTAGGGGGTGGGGGTCAGAATGTGATTTCATTATAGATACTTATGTTAATTAATTTTAAAAATGGCCTAAATATATAAGCTTTGGGTTACTCAGGTCCAATATACATGTACGTAAATATATAAACACTCAGATGTGCAGCCCTAATACTCAACCCATTAATTTGAAACTTTCCCAAGACAAGTTTGGTGACTTAATGTCAATTAACATTTTATGGAGCTAGGTATGTGCCGAAAAAGGGCAATAACTCCTGGGTGTCACTAGTTTGAGATTAAAATTTTACTTATTATCTTAACAATCATTTGCATGACCATTTTGATGAGTCAAGGTTAATCAGCAAAGGAGCAGGGTGCAATTAATAACCAAACAAGGGCAGTAACACCTGGGTGTCACTGGTTTGAATTAAACCAAAAATGCACATTTTAACTTATTGTGCTAATAAATATTTAGTCCCTTTGGTGCAACAAGATTAATTGTGTATCTTCAAAAAATACTTTAAAGTACATAGTAAGACACAACCTTGTTGCACCAAAGGGTTGAATATTTGTATGTAGTAAGGTACCTTTAGGTTAATTGGTATTTAGCTGAAACAGTGGGTGTCACAAGATTTGACAACACTATACATCATTATATATAATGGATGCAAATGATCATGCCCTTAGGTAAAACAAAAAGCATAAAAAATACATGTTTGCTAAAGATATATTGCACCTATTGCTGGACAAAATTCTAGAAATTTGAATGTTCTATGACTCCTTTGTTAATCACCAGTTGGTATATTTTCTGTCATAACAACAAATAATATTATTTCTAGTACTACCAAAGAGCTTGCTGAAGTTAAACCAGTCTCACGTCAATTTTATCGATCAATATAAAATATTGTGTGTTTTTTGTGTATTTGTATATGGCCAAAGACAAATTGTTTGCTGATATTAAAATAATTATGCCAATAGCCAATAAATTTGAATTGAAGTGGTATTGAACATACTGACCAAATAGTCAAATACCCAACAGGCTGCCTGGAAGGTGAACATTTCTGTTAGAACATGTGAAGTACCCTTCTATCAAAATAAAACTTATATACAATTAAGGCGACATTCCATAACGAATGTGTACATGTCTGCATGCATAACCTGCATTTGTAGGCGCAAAATAAGGACAATAGATTTTATATTGTACACATACACAGCATGGAAAAGGGACAGAGAAAATATCTTGTTCGAATTTTGTGCTTATGCGGCTTAACTTACATACTTGTAGGGGTGACTATTGAGTCCATTTTTGACTATTGCAATACTATTGCTATTGCTGAAAGTACTATTGCGATACTATTGTATTGCTGGAAACTATTGCGATAATATTGCAATAGTTATTGCCAAGATTTGAAAACCAGAGATTAACTTGTAAATGCAAATTTGATATATAAGATATGAGATATAAGGTATAAGATAACACATTGTTGTACAACATACTAAATTTCAGTATTTGTGGAAATGATTTAAAATGAATTGAACAGAAATAGATCAATAAAATTCTGCGATATTGGTCATTTGTAGCAGTTTTGGTGCAGGTGAATATTTAAAATTAGTCTTTTAACGAGAACGGAAGTTGTTTTAAATTAATAATGAACTTTATTTATAAAAATGAAACTATCGTAACTATCGATAGCTGAGCTAACTATCGGCGATAGTTATTGGATCGAGACTTTTACTATCGATCCATACTATCGGGACACTCGGGATCACAATGCATCGATATTTCGATGCATCGGCCCACCCTTACATACTTGTCAACCCATCTGCAGAGTTTAACATCTATTGCATGGTTACATAATGAAAGTATCATCCATTACAAATCTTCGTATTTTTTTTTGTAAAAGATCACCAAGTTTCAATGTAATTTATATAATAGATCTAGATAAATGAGTCTTGAGTCATTGAAACGATCATGTAGTCCTGATATGTTTATATAGCTGTTTTAAATGGATACTATTCTCATTAATTCAGTAATGTTTTATATGCCCCGACATAACAAACCACTAATGGATCATTATACATCAAATCTGGAGGGAAATTGTAACAAATTACCATGAGTTACATGTCACATATTACATCAACAGCTGAATGCAATAAGGTTTAATTAAGTGATATTTTCATCACAAAATTACTATAATTTTGCTTACTTTTTTCCTGAATTCAGGGTTTACATTGTTAACTGACAGCTAATAGAAAACACTGTTTGAAATTGTGTTTGTTGTTTTTTTGTCAAATAAAACAAAGATTTTTTGTCAAGTGTGAATGCTATAAAAAGGGTCCAGGTTCAATCTGTTGTTTCTTCCTGCCAATCAGATTTCAATATCATAATGAAAAGCGTGTATCTTGTCAGCAGGAATTTTTCCTTACATATTAATTCATATACAGTTGGATTTGCTTCATATATCATTCCATAATAATCATAAAAATACAGGTAAAATTGCTACATAAGAGTGCAAGTATAATATTTCCATGTATAGCTAAGAGTTTGTGAAAGTGCCGTTCACTTGCACAGGCTTCATGAAGATGTACAGACTACTTGCACTTGCGCGGTGGCTTCAAATTATTTCTTGGTGAAAAGACATAATTTTGTGAAAAATAAAACGTTCTTCGGGGATTAGAAGACAATTATCAAGCCCGCTAATTGGTCAAAAAAGTCAAGCAAAAGCTAAATTAAATTGAGACAAATGTGAATTCCAGAAAAATTAGGTTAATAATTCTACTGAAATTCAGACGAAATTAAGCAAAAAACATAATCTTGTGTTGAATTTATCAGGTTTAACTGTAATTTATCTTCAATCATCTGCTCGTAAAATTAATGTTCCACAAATTTTGTAAATAGACTAAATATTAGAACAGTCTACTTCAACTGCTTGCCAAATTATTATAATGTAGTTCAAATTTTAATCGTAAATATCAAATGATCATGATCGGGCATACATAATCAGATTCTGATACTGTTAATGATTTAAGGCTATTAATAAGCAATTAAATAGTTTAAGGCAATGCTTTTTGTAAGTATTTTTGGAAAAATGTATTTTTTTTGGGTTCAAATTTGGAATTAATTTAAGTTAATGCCTTTTGTAAGTATTTATTTAAAAGGCATTTTGGGGTTCAAATTTGGAATTAATTTAAGGCAATGCCTTTTATACATATTTTTGAAAAGTTTTGTTTGGTTTCAAATTTGGAATGAGTAAATATCACTATAGTACATACTGCAGTTTCAAACAAAAATATTAGGCGTTATAATTAGTACTGGTATCCCATCCTCTTTAAGGGTAAGCCACTAGTTCCCAAACAACATTATATGAATCAAAGGCTCCGCAAAAAATGTCAGTCCATAAGTCCTGACAGACAAATTTTTATTCAGACCGACAGAAAATCCTGTAATTTTCTATTAGACAAAGAGGAACACACACTTATTACAAGTAAAATGACGAGTTAAAACAATTTTTGCGGAGCCTCAGGATCATTCAATTGGTATCCGAGTGTAAGTTCTGTATGCAATTTGAATAATAGTTTAATGGTTGATGTGACACACCAAATGCAGTATTACAGTTATTGCACGCTTTTCAAGTGCAGTATTACAGTTATTGCACGCTTTTCCAGTGCAGTATTACAGTTATTACATGCTTTTCAAAAGCAGTATTACAGTCATTGCACACTTTTCCAGTGCGGTATTACAGTTATTGCACACTTTTCCAGTGCGGTATTACAGTTATTACATGCTTTTCCAGTTATTGCACTCATATCTGCTATAACTATGATACAATAAAGATTGTGAAACCGAGCTGTCGAGTTATATATTTCCCTATGGAAAACCAATGAAGCTATCAACTGTATTACATTTTGTAAAAAAAAAAAATTCTTTTTGAAGTTCATTTTTAAATTCAATGCATTTAAATGATATATGGAACTATTGTATTTACTTAGTAATGTGTAATAAACGGTAAAAACCATCAGTACTATGATTTATTGATGTAACTGTTGTATTTGCACAATATTGAAATAAATCTATCAGTCTAATGAGTGTAACAATACAGAAAGGGACAATAACCCAGTAATAATTTAATG
The DNA here is from genome assembly GCA_947247005.1 of Spisula solida. Taxonomy (NCBI): domain Eukaryota; kingdom Metazoa; phylum Mollusca; class Bivalvia; order Venerida; family Mactridae; genus Spisula; species Spisula solida. Next base: position 4,918,791 of record OX365960.1, on the reverse strand, counting down.
CGGGCCAATAATTATTTGTGTGTACATTAATGAATACAAATTATTGGTATAATAGGCTGACTGGGACAATAGGAATACTTCTCCATCAACTTAAAAGTCTAGATATTATCAATATTCATGTCATATTCATCATAGGTTGTGTTGATTAGGTTTATAAAATACTATATTATACAGAATGGAAACTTTGTGATTAATTAATTTGTGATTTTTTCATGAACTAAATCAAACATAATATATTAAGTTTTGTTCTCATGTAATTAATGGATTAATTCAAACTAAATGTTTTAATTGGAATTAATTAAGTTTGGTGTATCGGAACGTAACACTCAGTAGATGACCAACTAGTGCACTTCGTTAGTGCTTTGTTCGTGAAAACATTATACAAGTTGATAATTAAAATTGCCACAAAGTCTTTTAAAACAATCGACACAGAAATAATTAGCTTTCAACTTTACTAGCCTTCTTCAGATAACATTTACAGTAATGTAATTAAAAAATTTTTTTTTAATTTTGAAATAATTATTTTTCACAATTTCGGGAATTTCCATTTGAACATTATTTTTCATAAAGCCTATGGCTTTCACATGTACAATTAGCATTTCAGTCATAGTACTGGAATGAGCGCTTTTTTAAAGACCCGAGAAAAAGTGCAGTGCACCGTATAGTATATATCACGTGTGCACCTGTAATCAATCATATTTAGTCAAGCGCTTGAATGAGCAAGACGTTCGTGCGACAATGTCGCGTGGTAATTTTTGGTTTTTGCGGCGAAATTACGACTTTCGTTGGCAGTTTACATTCGAGGAAGGTAATTGCGATGAATGTATTGTAATTTTCAATCGTTATGAGTTTTTTATCTTCCGTTATTATCCTTTATTGTTGAACTAAGAAGACTTTTTTGGGAACCGGAAGCTAGTTTGTAAAACAGCTTTTGTCACGATAATGATTACTTTGGCAGAGTTTTGAGCCGGTTTTGTCCCATGTCTTCTATTTTCATTGCTAGTTTGTGATAGTAAAACATGGTTATTATAAAAATATGTCCTCTGGACAATTTTATAGACGAATTACGTCTTTGTGCATAGTACGTAGTACATGCTTTTCGGATGTTAAAATTCGGACATATTTGTTCCGTTATCCGAGTGAACGCGTCTTAGGACGCCGATTATAATGCAATGACCTAGTCTTTGGATTAGAGGAAATGTTTATTTACATGCCAAAAGTGTTGGCTTTATAACATTAGTATGATATTGTCTGTGGGTAAGTTTTGAGTTTAACTGACTGTTAGGCAGTTATCAGTTTTAGATGAATTGTGACTGTATATGGGCTCTGTCTAACAGAGTTTTGTGAAAAGCCTGAGAGCACATGCTCATTTGATATGAAGGTTACGTTTTTGTACCTTTTATGAGAATATGAGAAATTAGCTTTATTAGCAGTTACAGAAAGTCACTTTGAGTCTGACACGGTTTATTTGATAATATAACAGTGTGTTATGAGTACATAACCTTAGATGGAGACCATTTGTATATCGGATATTTATTCAGAGATTATTACATGGGCAGTACTTATTTTATATTTAGAAAGGTACTAAGAGTGTTATATTTCATGACAAACTCAGTTTGCGTGTAATTAGTTGATAGTTGAGAAGAAGTTTCGTGATTAAGTAAGACCTGTTTTGAAGCATAACGTAGAGTTCTTTGACATTTGTCAGGGGAGAACGTGTTTGATGCGTGTTTATGCTATTTTTAGAATCCATATATGAACAAGCATTTAGGTTGCTTTTTGTCTGCTATGGGTATGATTATATATGAATTTATTAATTTGCATGCTTATGCAATCAAGATATATTTTATGTAAATTTAGATTGGTTATCCTATGAGATAAATCAATATTTGGTAGTTTGGATAGTTGCATTGAGTTGGAGTAATTCTAAGTATTTGAAATCAGGTATAACGTATGGCACTGAGTTATTCTGACCAGAGACTTATGCAGTTTGTCATTTGCTTTTGTGGTGTGTCGTCAATCTATTAGATTTGACATAAGTGTGTATTTGGTTCTTTTTTGAATTAATATATTTTTGGTCATGGAACATGATTTTGGCATTTGAGGGAAGTTATATTTATATGACACTGTTTTTAAGTGACATGCAGGATGGTTTAGCATGTTTATGATTATAATTATATTTTGATTTCGCTATGAGTCTGTCAAAGACATCATATAGTGAGTATTTGGTGTTGATTGAATAAGTATTTTGTGAGTTAAAAGGTTTCATTTGAATAGAGATATCAAGTTCATGTTTATGAATTGTCTTTAATGATTACTTTATTTATACGGCAGTATTATGATGGCTTACATTTATATATGATACTGAATAACTCAGATGTTTGGTGGAGAATTGGTTACAAGAGGAATGATGTTCAGTTTGATGAATTGGTACATTTGGATACAGGTTGAACTTATTTAGATGTATCTGCTTTTAGGTATTCATGTCATGAATTTTGGAATTATATGTTGCTGTATTCTTAAATTTAGCCATATATCAATTATACTTATGATATACTTGAAATGAGTGACTCAGTACGAATTACTTATAGACTTATTACCCAATGCTTTTTGCATTCTGAACATTATCACTGTAGCAACAAGTGTTGTGTATTTATGACCGATGAGAGTACAAATTTTTAGTTGTTCATATTCATTTATTTGTCATGTGATGATAGGATGTTGTCAGTCGTTAGTATAAAATCTACTATAATCTAGTATTTTTACTATAGTTCCTCTTGAGAAGGGATATATATATATTATGTAACCAGTATCCCTGGATATATGTTTATAAGTGAGACTGTTTTGGAGTATCATGTATTTATAAATACACTGGATACGTGTAGTTTTACGATGCATAATATTTTAACAGACTTATTTATGCACATCTACATGAGTAAATTTTTCAGACCTTATGTCTGAACTTCAGGTTTTGGGTGTACCAAAGAGTATGTTTTGCTGTATTTTCCCAGTATAATGGTCCTTTTCTGAGGATTTCAGGGTTTTCAGGATTTTAACTTTCACCTATGCTTTAGTGATTATCAACTATAAACTTTACGGAGTGAAGCTGATATTTGAATATGAGTGATTGATTATCAACTATAAACTTTACGGAGTGAAGCTGATATTTGAAAATGACTTTTACAGTAAAGTTAAGCAGGATTGTTTAGTGATTGTTCATAGTTGGAAAGGAAGGGTTGAATTTACATACATTTGTACTTCTGTTAAGCAACCTGGGAATTTGAATTAAAAGTTATTTTTTAGAAACCTATTGGTAATAGTTGTAAAATATTAACAACTTGTTTACTGTCTTAATGTAGTGTTGTTTTTATGGTTGTTTGTTTTATATGGGCTGCTAGTGTTAATTAGTTAACATGGATCCAGTTTAGCTTTTTGGAAGCGCTTATATGTTTGCTTTATTATATATGTTTCTTTGGAAACTCCCTAGCTTATTATACATGTTTATTGGGAAACTAGTTTTTTGTGTCCAGGAACATTTCAAGCATAGATAATATTTCATAGTTTCGGCTAATGGTAATGTATATATAGTGGTTGTTACTTTTTTATAGGTAATTATATGAGTATTTGAGGTACTTTATTCTTTAAGTTTTTATTAAGAGTAATTATTGACGTATCTGTTACATTTGTGTGTTATTGTAATGGATTTTATTTCTTTTCGAAGAAACAGGGTTAGTGTTACCTGAGCGGAATTTGGTTTAGATATTGACTTTACTTATTTTAATGAGGAATTTAGGGATAATAATGGCCTTTGTCATTTATTAGTGGTATCTTTTATCATAGTCATTTAAGATGGTCATGATACGAATATGGCAGTATTGTGTCTTTGCAGAATGATCTATTTATATATATTATATATGGAGAGTCTCTAACAGTACTATTATTTTCTTATATTCCTATAAAGGTTTTATTTAATTCAGTTTTATTATTTATATTACATTTTACATGTATATCATGTTTTAATACGTGATTTCTTTATTGGCAATGAATAGCACTTAAGCTGCATAGCAGTTTTCTTTACGGACCATATTGTATAATTTTATGATTTAAGAAAGGTTTGATGTCATTTCGTTAAGGATGTATTGGAGTGTTATAAGTTTAAAATTATGATCTTGACATAAACTGGGCTTTGATAGAATTGTATTTGCCGTATACAAAGAGTGGTTATTGCTTGTGTCTTGTATATATGTTAAGAATAGAATTATAGGTGTTTATGTAATAGTTATTTATTAACCACTTTTTCAATTTGAAAACGATACCCTGATTCACTGATGGTCTGAAGTTGATGAACTATTTATTATATCATTTAAATTTAATTTATTATTTTGTTAAAATCTATAAGCTTTAGTTTTTGATAGTTAACAACTGGTTGTTGATTTGCAGGTTTAGAATGTTTATTTGAGGATTTCTGTATCGGCATTGTTCTTTTGAACTATCAAAGTGTTATAAGGTTCATTTTTTGTTACTTAATATTTTTAATGGTGTTTGTTTGGTTGAGGAATCCTTTTTTCAAGTCACCTCATGAGTTCATGTTTAAATTTAATTTGGTATTTTCAAGTTTATATAAAGTATTTTCCTTTGAGATATATTTGAATTTCAATTATTGACATAATAGAGGTTTTATTACCTGTGGAGAAGTATTCTAACTCTATGATGGTATTAATATATATTGTTAATGTATATATTATTGTTACTCTTGATTTACAAGGTGTCTAGTCTGTTTTACATTATTGTATTACACTTTTATTTTTAAGAGGGTTTTTGTTTTAATGGCAATATGTTTTGTTGCCCTACTTTGAAGATGCTAATTGTACATGTGAAAGCCATAGGCTTTATGAAAAATAATGTTCCCTCATCCAAGCTTTAGTGCAGGATGAGGGTCATTATTGGAATAAAGCCGGAGGCTGAGCATGTACATACCCTCCCTTTGTGTCAGATTATCATTATATTTAAAGTGCATATTTGTATACATACAGGTATATTTATTTTATGATGTAATGTTATAATTTGTGTTGTGATATTATGTGTATCTTTCAGCCTTTTATGCTTTGCCCTCCCTAGTACATGCTTATCACTTAGATTAGAGATTAGCCTATTGTTTAGGGCGACAAAACTTTGGCTTTGAATTATGATTGATTACAGGTGCACACGTGATATATACTATACGGTGCACTGCACTTTTTCTCGGGTCTTTAAAAAAGCGCTCATTCCAGTACTATGACTGAAATGCTAATTGTACATGCTCAGCCTCCGGCTTTATTCCAATAATGACCCTCATCCTGCACTAAAGCTTGGATGAGGGAACATTATTCTTAAACGCTTCTAATTTTCTGCTCAGCCATTCTTTAAACAGAATTACCTATTTATTCAGATTTTGCAGAAATTAGACCAAAAAAAACATTTCTGATATCATGAACATTTTTATAGTTGCACACAATTTTGGACATAATTTTTTGAAGTTTAATGAATTATTGAATATAAATAACCATGGTAACATAATTGTTTTCTTTTTAAACCTAACACCTGATTTCGATCTTGTTTACATTTGGTGACCTTTATTTTAACACCAAATTTTAACATTAACATTTTCGGGCAGGAAATAAATAATACGAGTAATTTAAGACTTCATGAGTCAGTCAAGTGATTGTAAGATAAAACTTAGTTACACATTTTGGGGCTATTGTAGTCAAAATTGATAAAAACAACTCTGAACGGACTGTTTGAATGCAATGGGTTACAATTCTATTAGATTAAAGAAATAATGTGACCTAGCCAGCAGGTGGTTTGAGTGAAAATTAACTCAGGGAATTTTGTTTACAGGAGTGTTCTTGACTTATATTCATGGATTTGGATTATACACCTAACTGAGTCGGGATTGAAAACAATTTAAAAGTTAAAAAACATTGGAATTTAAACTTCAAGCCAGGAATATTATATTGCGTATATTTATGTCTATAACTGGATTTTACCCAAACAAAAGACTTGAAACATTTTCAATGCATTGAAATAAACCATACATATAAACTTTTACAAAGAAAACATTAAAAGGTTAATCATTTAAGCCGTTTGAGGTTTAACAAACACAATAGACAGAAAGTTTTCTGATACGGATATATAGTTGCTCACTTTTGCAGTATATGAACTATCGTATTAACCTGAAAGTCAATTATGAGTGTACGTAAAATGGTAAACTGTACGACTAGTCTGACTCTATCGTAAACAGAGAGCTCTACATTGAGTTTGATAACTGCGGAAATTGATATCTCTTACAATATAGGACTTTTTTCAACTATTTACGGCAAAACGCTCTGGGACTTAAAAAACAAGTCAACAATATATTAGACATTGTTGGCAGTATCAATCAAAGGCTACAGTATTATTAATACAAGTTCTATAATAAATTTCAATCAATATACTCGGTTAATGTTGGGAATTTTCACTGACCGACATGAATGTGTTCTAGTTGTCGGTGACGATCATCAGCATCAAAGCAAGATGACCTTAGAGAATAGTGAAACCATAGATTTTCATAAATGACAAGGAATTAATGTGAATTTACTATTATAGTGAGCCAGGGCATAGTTACAAGCTATTGTAGAGACTTAATGACGACTTGTTCACATCGAGTGCAGACATGGTTTAACAATTATCAATGTTGGATAAAATAATATTATGGACATGATTTGTCAAGTTTATATGAACAATATTGCAACTTTCGTGAGGGTGAATCTGTTATGAAAAAAATTAATACATGAATTTGATGGAAACGGAATAACTAAAGAAATGTGGATTTAAATTAATTGGATAATAATTAGAAAAAAAATGTAAATAAGAAATTTCACAAAGGAAATGGATTAATGTCATGGATAATTATTTGACAGAAAGTTGAAAATAAGAAATTCGGATGTGACATGGATTTATCGGACTAAATACAAGATGAATACAATGTACAGTTTAGTTACATAATTATCACAGAAATAAAAAAAGGAATAAAAATGTAATGAACATATTCAATGAGAAATGTAATTCATAGACTGAGATTTTCTTCAACTATTATGACTTAAATGTTTTCAATTACTATACATAAAAGAAGAAGAAGCTAGTGACAGACGATATATTTTTTATCTCATGTTGCAATAAAGAAATGTTAAATGATTTATTTATGCAAGAAGCAGCCAATCGAACAATGACAATTCGTATAAATCGTATGTGGATATTTACAGAATTTCAATGACAATAAACAAACTCAGCCAATAATGAATGAAAACTTGTGATTGAATTCGGCGCTGACGCAAAATCGTAAAAAACCCAAATCATTAGAATTTCTCTAACAATGGTAAGATGACATTATCGGTTCAATAGAAATATTTGTGCGTAGATGGTGAAAAAATGTTTAAACACGGACTTTATGAATACCAGTGATCTGAAGTGGGTAAAACATTTCACCTACGTTTATATACGGTGCCAATTATTTGTTAAGTAAAATTTACCAATATATATAATTTGTACCCTGAGTACAATAGACAAGTCTTGGCGGTGAATAGAAAGTTACGTCAAAGTTAACAAACAAGGACAAGCTAGTATAAAGACACGCTGGTACATAATATTTGGCAAATAGAAGGAACGATGTTTGCCTATCTACTTAACTGAGAATTTGTGCAACCAATCTGTGATTTTATCTTGAATATTATTATGATCTAACTAAAAGTAGTAAGAAAATCATTCGAAACAGAAAACAGTTGATGGAATATTTTTCAGGGAATTTAAATTTTCTGTGATACATAGATGTAATAGACATGGTTTTATCAACGGAATCTTGTTTATCGTCAAAACTTTCGAGACTACATCAGTTTACCATTATTTCAAATTGTACAGACAAGTTGTCGGGATATTTCAGAAGATTATGAAATAAAAATCTGGAACTATTGAAAGAAAATGCATTTATCATTAAATGCTTAATGGAATTGATGACAATCTGTTTGAGTTAAACATAAAATTATGTAAACTGCTCCACAGGGAATGCTTCATTAACCATAGAATATCAAATTGCCGGTATATAAAGCTACTTGATTATCTTTGTGCATTCAGTTGTTCTTATATGACAGTTATAAGTGACACAAATGCATCGAAATTGAAACAAAAAAATGGACATATATTTAAAGTGAACAGATACAAATTGTGTGGAAATTAAATAATAATATACCAGAATTCATTATATACTGGATTTAAACCACGTTAAATGAACTGTGAAATTATACCATCAATTGGTATAAGTTTTTGCTCCTAGTCGGGATACTACAACAAATACCATTCAAAATGTTCGGTAACAGCATGTTTGGCCATCATATGCACATGGCTGGACATAATACCAGTAATACAGGGTTCGGTTCTGGTGGTTTCGGTCACCAGGGACACAGCAGCCCCTTTGACAGCAGTAAAAAAGGTTCATCTGCAAGTTTTGCAACAGCCAGTGCTCACTTGGATCCACATGGAGTTATGCATCAAGGTTATGATGGTCATGGCAACTATCACCATGGTATTCTGCGACAGAACTCGCTCCTTGGTGAAATGACTCAATCGAAGAAGGAACGTCAGAGCGGCTGCAGACCATGGGCTTTCTCCAGCATCAGTTACCCCACTGGTCAGCATGGAGACGGGAGTGTCCTCGGAATGGGTTCAGCATACCACAAACCATTGGAAGAAGCTCATCCAAAGCCAAAGCTAGAAAGGCAACAATCATTTTCTGTTGGGGAAGGGCTTGAGCGTACTAAACGGGCGCCAAGTTTCAGCTCCGATCCTGAAAGAATGAGAAGTAAAACAATCAGTACAGCTTCCATGCCTACAAAACCTTTGTTTAGACGATCATTATCAATCTCTGAGGATATAACTGAGCCTCAGAACATGGACATTGCTAGGCCTTTCTTAAAAAGACAACAGTCACTTGATATTGAAAAGGCAAGGAGAAAATCTCTTAATACCAGAAAACCACTTATTCCAAAATTCCACAAATTTCGAAGATCATCAAAAACGAAGGATCCATGCATGTCAGACTCAGAAACTTCGAGCTTGCACATTCCTTCTTATCGTTCAAGAGCAAACTCTTCTGAAAGTCGAAATTCTTCTAGAACTTCTGTCAAATCCTTGAAAGAAGAAAAACCGGAAAAACCAAAACATGATCAATCTGAACCAAGAAAATCAGTCGATGACGCTGCACAAGCTAAGTTAATACTAACACTGATGAACCCAACTCCATCTCCAGAGGAGGTCTTTGAAACTCACATACCTCCACCAGAAATTGCCACAAAAAGCCATACAGATACATCTGAAGCATCAACTTTGCCTGTGAGGTCACGTTCACCAATACAATACACCAATACAATACAATCTCCAACATTAGTGAGCAAGAGGATTCATCAACTAACAGCATCTGAACCTGAACCAGACACGACCTCCCTCAAGTCAAGCCGCTCCAATGTGTCTGTACGGTCCCAGTACAGTAACCAGTCCTCCGGAAGATCACCGCTTCCACCTGTTACAATAAGTGTTTCAATGAAACAAGAACACCTTGATGTCCCCGATGGTAACCCTGTGGAATCGGACACATCTGATGTGTATTATGACTGTGTTAACCAAGCTCAAAAACCATCATCAATAAACATGATGAGTGTTGCATCGCCTATGATGAGAAATAAGAAAAGATCGACGAAACGTTCACGAGACAGGTGTAGCAGCAGTACCTGTACCGACGGCGAGGATACAACATCTACCTGTGACACACCTCCAAGGTCAACTTTCCGGGACACAAAACCGAAATATCATCCGGAATATTACAATCAGCTTGAAGTTGACTCTCCTCAAAAGGGAGATAATAATATACATGAAGCAGAAACTTTAAAAATCAGAGGCAAAGAGCATCCGCAATTTAAAAATATAAGAAGCAATAGTCCTTATTCCAACCAAATGAATGGAAATGACTATAATGGTAGAAAATCTTCCAATCCGGAATTAGTTGTCCCCAATGTATATTCTGCTATAGTGAAAGACAATCACAATAATGAAACCGGGACTGCGGATAGTTCGGAGAGTGGTTATGCTACGAGTAATATACCACCAGTGTCCCCTAAAAACTATGATCATGTTAAAGTGTCACAATTTGTGAATTCCTTGCCATACTATCCAGATATGGAAGAACATACGTCGGAATGTAACCATGGAGACATTCTTATGAATGGATCGGGAACTGATAATGACAGTGTTATAGAACATAAAATAACATATCCAGTTACTGATATGGACATTGGAAGTATAAACTGTGACAGTGGTAGTGATACAGAAAATGAATCTGTAAAATCGGACGTGTCTTCTTCTAAATTAGAAGTGATGAAAATATTAGACCGAAGCCCGACTGATGTGCGTCAGAGAGTAATAAGTGCATTAAATGAGAAGAAAAATGTTAAACCAACTAGCACAGCTGGAGAAGAAGATATTGAAAGCCTCCCAGCACCAATAACTAAACTTCGTAAGGGAAGTAATGCTTCAGAAACTGAAGTTATGAAATTATTGAAACATGAAGAGAAAAAAGACCCAGTAGAGGAAGAACCAGTGGTAAAAGAGAAACATGTTGAAGTGAACACTATGGTAGTGAATAAAGAATACGACGCACCAGCTGAGACTCAGCTCGTCAAATCTACGGGAAATTATCATCCATCCTTTGCAGCCTCTGTTGTAGAGAGGTTCAGTTTTGCCAGACAATATTCCGCATATCAAAGTAAATCAACCAAGTGTGTAGACATCCTTCTACATATTCTCAATGTGATTTTGTTTCTCTCCAGTGCAGGTGTTGTTACTTTTGGTGTCTGGCTGCAACTGAAGGACTTTAATATCAATGACATTACTGTGATTCTTGGGAATAACCTGCTACAGGTCATTGTTTATGTTGCAATATCCGGAGCTAGTGTCACCATGCTAGCTGCATTCTGTCTGTGTTGTGGAATAAGACAAGATAAAGTAGGACTTGGATTTTATGCGTCTGTTCTTGTTGCTGTGGTGATAGCGTTTGCCACAGCTGCAGTGCTTAGCACTATATTCTCTGATAAACTACGAGGTGTGGAGTTTCGATTTAATTTTAAGGATCGTCTAATGTCTAAGTATGGTTTAGAAGAACATAATATTGAAAACAAGTTCTTCACCGATGCTTGGGATGATATGCAGGTCGAGTTTGAATGTTGTGGCGGAGAAGGTAATGAAAATGACACTGATTCGTGGGCACTGTATAGAATGAGCGAATGGTTCCGTAACCATGAAAACCGTGGAATGGTATTCGTACCGGAAAGCTGCTGTCGTAAAAATACCAACACCAAAGTGTGTCAAGGCGGGGACCATCACCTGCTGGGGCCACCGAGGTACGCTCCACCAAGAAACAAATACTACCCAGATCCAAACCCAAACTTGAATACTAACGGTTGCTACACATACCTGTCTAAATATTTGTCAACACTGTCTATGTACATTGCTCTAGTGTGTGGAAGCTTAGCTGGACTATATTTTCTGACTGTGATGTTAACGTGGGTGTTTTGTTTCAAAAAGAGTCAAGACTTTAATGAAAGTTTCATGGATGACTCTTATTATGACATTGAAGATGATGTGTTTAACAGTGAAGATGGACATGTACTTATTAATCGCGAAGCTGACGTTCATCATAAACCCGAGGAAACCAAACTGACAAATTCCCCGGAGATAAACCCGCGGAACAATTCTGTGATCACTCCAGCTTGTAACGGTGACCTTAAAAACAGAAATGATGTAAATATGAGCCGACATTTAGACGATGGAAATGATAACAATGGTGTGGTGAATCATGCCAGAAATGTGTACATTTCTCGAGAAAACTCAGACAGTACAGAGAGTGAAAGTGATTCGGAATCTAGTAGTAGTTCAAAGAGTGAAGGTATAGAAAGACGAAACATTTGGTTATCCTCTGGTTATACTGCAGGACATTTACTTTCCGTCGCCATTGAAGAGGAGGACAGTAATTTCGAAGATTCCGATATTGACGAATCTGACCATTCTGCTCACGTTTAGATAACTTTCAAAGAAAACGTGGGAGATCTTGTAATTGTGTTTAAATCATTCAATGTGTTTGGTTGGTATAATTGTGTACCTTCTGGTTTAATTTGATCATATTACAAACCACAGTTTGCAGCGATTCAAATACAGTCAAAAAATGATCTAGTTTTATAGCAAACAATTTTATCATCAAATACCTAAATATGAAAAATACCTTTTCGTTAGTTTTACATATGTAAATATAAAACTTTAATACACTACACAAAAGTGATCTAGTTTAATTGCAAATTGTTTTATCATCAAATACCTAAATATGAAAATTATTTTTTCTCAACTTTCACATAAAATACATTATTGAGCAAAGTACTGAGAACCAGAAGTGACGCAAAAATAGCAGCAAAGTAATGTAACAATAGTGTTATCTATGATTGGTTAACCGGAAGTGCTTAGTATGATCAATAATGATTTGTTAACCGGAAGTGCTTTGTATGATCAATAATGATTGGTTAACCAGTTTTAAAGTGCTTAGTATGATCAATAATGATCAGTTAACCAGTTAAGTGCTTAGTATGATCGATAATGATCGACTAACAAGTTATGGTAAGTGCTTAGTATGATCTATAATGATCGGTTAACCAGTTAAGTGCTTAGTATGATCAATAATGTTCGGTTAACCAGTTAAGTGCTTAGTATGATCGATAATGTTCGGTTAACCAGTTAAGTGCTTAGTATGATCAATAATGATCGGTTAACCAGTTAAGTGCTTAGTATAATCTATAATGATCGGTTAACTTTGAGTTAAGTGCTATATATATTTTTTTTTTAAATCTGCCTGATGTGAACCTGATAGGTTCCAATATTGTTGTTGTTTTATTATGTAAATAGATGATGTAACTGTTATACAGTCCATTCAAAGTAATCTGGCGAAACTAGGATGTAAAACAAAATGCTCGACCGTTTCAGTGGTAATTAAAACATGGAAGATCTTGCATAAGTGTTCATTACATATTTTTTTTTAAAACTTAAAAGTGGAAAAAATTTAATGTTGGTATTATCTTGACATCATGGAATGATCAAAGCAAGGATTGGCTAACCCCCGTCTCAGCTAATTTAGATACTTATCACACACTTTGGCAGTGCTACAAGATATTTCCGGCACAGCTTACTGCACTGCTGGCTGCGGCCCACTGGTTAAGTGATAAGAAAGGTTGAACGTCAGACTACTTTGAAAGGACAGTACTTGTACATTTTACTATACTGTTATTCACCGTTATACAACCCCATTTCTTCTTTAACTTAAAGTTTGGGTAAAATTTTATTTCATGTTAATGTACATTGTAACAACGTAGATTTAGTAAAAAATATAACTTCTATACCTAGCTTTATTAATACCAGTATTTATCTATTATTATACTCAGTAGATTGTTCTGTAACAAACTTTACATTTAAAATGACTTTTTTTCTGGTTTTCTTATCCAGTGTAGCAATATCATGTGACTTTTGGCTACAGATCCAAGTCAAAATTTGTCAACATTGGAAAACATAAGTCATAAACATTCTATTTCTTCATTGACTTCTATGAAATATACACCACGCTAAGGGGGAAATTATTTGCTTTCCATGAAATGTGAAACCTTGGAAAAAATAGGTTTCACAGAGTGCTGGAAAAAATGGTCAAGCTGCTGAAAAAGATCCTGTACTTCATGGAAAGCAAATAATTTTTTCCCCTTAGCGTGGCATATATTTCATAGAAGTCGATGAAGAAATAGAATACTTATGGCTATTTTTGTTTACCAATGTTGACAAAGTTTGATTTTGACCTGTAGCCAAAAGTCATGTGGTATTAATTAGGGCTGCGTATCAGTTAAAATGATCGATACAATAATTGTATCGATATTCGATATATCATTTGATATTTTCTTTTGACAATAAACGATCTAAAAACTGTAAATAGGCACTTGCAGACTTACAACATGTATTTAACTTGCGGAACACAATCACGTCAGGCTTAAGATATGTGATAAAAACCTATTTACCCATGTTTAAAGTGCATGAATAGTTTGCAAAGCAGATTCTTGTTTGAAAATTAGATTCACTCGGACATAAGCTGCGTCAACGACCTGACCATTTTGAGATGAAACAAATAGACTACCGAAAACTTAACTGAAAATGGGGATTTTGTTGTGTATTTTTGTTGATTGATGTTTTTACCGATACTGACATGTTCGATACGATGTATCGATCCTATACGATGTATCAATTGAACGCAAAATACCAGTATTCGATTTATATCGGAAACCGGTACGCAGCTTTAGTATTAATTGCTACACTGTTATCTGTAGAGTAAAATTGACATTTTGATTCCATAATTTTGTGATTGCTCTGGACTAAAATATATACATAATATCATATGTTGATCAATATTTTATAAACAAACACAATGCCTATTACGTTTAAATTACATGAAAATGGTTTTAAACTAATTGTTAGGTAACTGGCCAATGAAAACAGGTTTTGGAAAATAGTGACCAATGAAAACAGGTTTTGGAAAATATTGACCAATCAATATTGAGTATACATATTAATTTTGAATCCACTATAGAGGTTAATATATGGAAAGGTTGAAAATTGGGGCAGCCAAGCCAAACAATAAATTGATATGAATATCTTAAATTTTGCAAAAAAAAAGATTTAAAGACATTTTAATAACCAGACGTAAATATGTATTGTATTGGTACATTTATATTAAACCAGAGCAATTGGTGTCAGCCTGCTTTTGTATCAGTTTGTGCTACATAATACTCCACATGTCAAATGTATCTCATTCAAATCCTTTGTATTGTTCTAATGCCGTGGATTAATTAGTGCTGAATTGCAAGCATCTGTTGATGAGTCTTTGTAATTGTTTTAAAAACATGTTTTTTCTTTTGGCATATAACAGCAGTTTTATAGTAAAATATTAGATTTACCTTCAGCTCCCAACTGCCTCACCTGGGTACTGTTTTATCAAAAAAGTTACGCTAGCTTAACTCTAAGTTTTCCATAAGTATTGGTAATATTTGCGCAAATGCATTTTACAAAGATATCTTTTCTCATTTTCTGTCGTAAGTTTTGGCGTAATTCTAGGCAAAGAGAGATCGACCCTAAGATAACAAATATAAACGTAGTGAGGAGAAATTGACATGCACTGTTGATTTTGATTGCCTAATGTTTTAATGGACTGTGATAAGTAACATGTTTAATCATCAAAACTTATTAAACGTTTACATATAATTATTCATTCTGGTTCCCAATATATTGGTAATATTGTGGCCCGGTCTACATTCAATATTTTTACGTAAATGTATGCAACAAATTGTGATTGATAAGTAAAACGCACTTAGGAATTTGCGTAAGAGAAATATGTATACATAGATTTATGTGACATTTACGCAATGTTAGTAAAACAGTACCCTGTTCTTAATAAGTCACATGCTATAATTATGTTTCCCTCAACTAGATGTGCCCGATGATTTTATGAAAACAGGTCTAACGTTCAATGGGCTGCAATCTGAATGAAACTTATTTAAATAGGGCTAAAACCCAAGGAAAACAAATTATCTGCATCAAGGTTTAAGGTTTACTTGTTTTCGTACTTTGTTCTTACATTAAGTAACATTTTTTAAGAAATTTAAGATTTCAAAAACAGATACTACATACATGAACTGGGTTTTCTTTTTTGACTCATGAATATAATTATAGTTTGTGGTGAATGTTTTTGTCATGCTGCCAATGGTATCAAATGCCTTGAAATAAGATTTTATCAATTTTTGTTTTTCCCATTTCTTGTATAATGTTACGGTTTTAAACTATCTATACCTTAGCTATTTTATGTTCCATATATATAATATGGTCAGAGCCACTGAGGACCAAAAAATTGTATACAAAAAAATTATAATTATGGTTATTATGTATCTGAATTCTAATATTGTTCATAAAGATTTTTTAAATTGTTTAACTTTTACAAAACTTGTAACAACAGATGAATTAAATGTGTCTAGTGCCGTATATGTTACTAAGTAAATGCATGTTTTGTACAAAAATCTGCTTTGAACTGATCTAAATTGATATCATAGTAACCATTTTTTGTACATTTTATATACTAAATATTTTACCGTTTTCGTATGTTTTGCATTTAATGACTCTTTGCACTTCCCAGGTTTTAATTTAGGTAGATATTTATATTGATTTTATCTTAATTGTTGAATTCTAGAAACAAACACTTTGCCAATAAGTTATATTATGCAATTTGTAGGTTTTATGATGAAAATACATTTAAAAGAAATAAATGTCCCTGAAAGATTTTGTTCAATTGGTTGATAATTTGTGTTTGTTTTGAAGCTGACATACTGGTAACACAGAAGTGATTTTGTGGGATATTTTTATTACACCCTGTGAGCATATTTAAATGCTTTCATGAGAGAGCACAAATTGATATCTTTTTCAGTGCTTGTGCTCCCAAGATAACATTTGTAAGGCTCTCACAAAATGTTGGCATGTTCTCTTGGAAAGCACTTGCAATGCTCTCACAAAATGTTGGCATGTTCTCTTGGAAAGCACTTGCAATGCTTTCACAAAATGTCAGCATGCTCTCATGGAAAGCATTTGCAATGCTCTCACAAAATGTCTGCATGCTCTCATGGAAAGCATTTGCAATGCTCTCACAAAATGTTGGCATGTTCTCATGGAAAGCACTTGCAATGCTTTCACAAAATGTTGGCATGTTCTCTCGGAAAGCACTTGCAATGCTCTCACAAAATGTTGGCATGTTCTCATGGAAAGCACTTGCAATGCTTTCACAAAATGTTGGCATGCTCTCATGGAAAGCACTTGCAATGCTCTCACAAAATGTCTGCATGCTCTCATGGAAAGCATTTGCAATGCTCTCACAAAATGTTGGCATGTTCTCATGGAAAGCACTTGCAATGCTCTCATAAAATGTCTGCATGCTCTCATGGAAAGCATTTGCAATGCTCTCACAAAATGTTGGCATGTTCTCATGGAAAGCACTTGCAATGCTCTTACAAAATGTTGGCATGCTCTCATGGAAGCACTCGCAATGCTTTCACTAAATGTTTGCATGCTCTCATGGAAAGCACTTGCAATGCTCTCACTAAATGTCTGCATGCTCTCATGGAAGGCACTTGCAATGCTCTTACAAAATGTTGACATGTTCTCGTTGAAAGCATTTGCAATGCTCTCACAAAATGTTGGTATGTTCTCATGGAAAGCATTTGCAATGCTCTCACAAAATGTTGACATGCTCTCATGGAAAGCATTTGCAATGCTCTCACAAAATGTTGGCATGTTCTCATGGAAAGCACTTGCAATGCTCTCACTAAATGTCTGCATGTTCTCTCGGAAAGCACTTGCAATGCTCTCACAAAATGTTGGCATGTTCTCTTGGAAAGCACTTGCAATGCTCTCACAAAATGTTGGCATGTTCTCTTGGAAAGCACTTGCAATGCTCTCACAAAATGTTGGCATGTTCTCTTGGAAAGCACTTGCAATGCTCTCACAAAATGTTGGCATGTTCTCTTGGAAAGCACTTGCAATGCTCTCACAAAATGTTGGCATGTTCTCTTGGAAAGCACTTGCAATGCTCTCACAAAATGTTGGCATGTTCTCTTGGAAAGCATTTGCAACGATTTCACTAAATGTCTGCATGCTCTCATGGAAAGCATTTGCAACGCTTTCACTAAATGTCTGCATGCTCTCATGGAAAACACTTGCAATGCTCTCACAAAATATCTGCATGCTCATATGGAAAGCATTTGCAATGCTCTCATGGAATGCACTTGCAATTCTTTCACAAAGTTTTGTCATGCCCTGACAAAATGTCATTAAACAAGGGCAAATATATACCTCCTACAAATTACTTGGTGGGAGACATATAAATCTTTATGTCACTTCTATGTAACTGTAGTCACAGCTCATAGCCATTTGATCGTGCATTCATTTAAAACATATTGAAGGAATCATGCAAGTTTAAAAGAAAAGCATTGAAGTTGAACTTATTCAAGGAGTCAGTAAATGCTTTAAATGTAATTGAATATTTACTAGCAGTTGGACATATGTCAAAATTTCAATTGTGCAATTCACAGTCCGTCAAATCCAAAGACCTGCGTATTATAACATGACTAAAGACATTGGTTTCATATACCAAAGTACAAATAGAACTGTTTCTTGTGCTATGCAAGCACTATGGTCAGAATTGAGTTCAAATTCAATACTTTTCTGAGCATGGTCAATGTCCTTTAATGGATAGTAACTATATACCTCCTGCATTTTGATTGGTCAACAAGATATGACACCAACACATTAGGTCATGTCTGTTATAGTGCGCCCAGGATAATGTGATGTTTACTTTTAACATAATTGGTTTGGTCAACTGTTGCAAAATTGGTTTTACAAATTACATAAGTAAACAGATTTGGTCAGGTTTGTACTTTTTAAAAACAACACATATTTGACTTTCACACATTTATGGAATATACCAAATTTTCCCGCCTTTCCCGTTATCATGGGCACACTATAGTTGCGTATTCATTGTGAACAACTTAGAGCAGCATTTGTTATAACCATTACATACCCGGAATAAGCACCGTTATGAGTGGCTCAAAATGATGATTAACGCTCCAGTCCGGCTTTGCTGGCAATTGGGATTAATATTATGGTAACAGAAAAATAAACAAGTAATTAAGAATTGCAAGCAATACAGTTGTCCCCTACCGGTTTTAAACCATTTTCAATGTTTCTGTTGCCATAGAAACCACAATTTTTGTCAGAATCAAAATATTTTTAGACGTGCATAATCCCCTTATTGCCCCCTATCCACATACCACGTTTCATAAACTTAGCTGCGAAACTGTTTGAGTTATGTCAGGATCCAGATTTTTTGACAGACTGACTGACTGACGGACGGAGGGCAAACCTATAGTCCCCTCCGGTCAAAAACCGGTAGGGGACTAACAACAGTTTTGAAAATGAAAGCAAACACATAGTGAGAGTTTCCTGACAATTTATACAGAACTAACAGAGATGTAAATGTCAACATATAGACAATGTTGGCAGTAACCTTTTACTGCACTCTGAATTACATTTATTCACACAAAATGATGATTGCAATAATATAGCAGAATATTATACCAGGAAATCATTACATTGTGGCCATTAACTCCAAATAATGCCTGTCGTATATGGTACTTCTCATCAGATAATGAGATACTCTCGAAAGACGTGAACACCCAGACACGTTTTGTATCAGTGCACAGAACATGCTAATCACATAATCAGTACAACTTGTATTCAAAACCTTGTATGTGATTTTAAAGTTTAATTACTGCCATTATGACTTAAAACATCATAGAAATACCGGTAGTGTCAGGCCCAAGTAACAAAAGTTAAATGAGAATAATACTAAACTTCTAACATGATGATGATCAAGTGCGCCAAAGTATCAAAAGTTTGTGTGCACCTTATTGTTTAACATTAGCATTACCCTGAACCCAACACTCAGAGACCACAGGCACTTGGTGCAATTTTAGGGTCTGGCAAATAAATACTTTAAACAGTATTTAGATCTTTGTAGTTGTTTTATTTTGCCGGACCCTAAAATCGCACCAAAGCCTGTGGCTGAGACCCAGCTACAGTGACTGCAATATTATAGTTCCCCTTATTCTTCATATAGTGCTGCTAAAAACATCAAGAAAAATCAAGTTAAATTAAACTTTAAACTAGAGCACAACTTGAACATAAGTCCATCGACAAGGGCCATGTAATTCTTGCAAAAAGCAGGATGGAATTACATGTCTATCTTGATTCACAGAAACAAGTATTGATGGACACAGTACAAGTGTTGCCAGCATAGGCACAAGGTTTCAAATTATCTGAGTGTACCCTATATAGAAAGAAGGTTACAAGTGCAGCGGCCATGTTTTGCCACAACGGACATGACGGCACAGGAAATAGAATCCGTTTTTGCTGTGACAATTGTAGAAAAACTGGGTACCAGATTTGGTAATGTCATATCCGTTGCGGCTAAAGATGGCTTTTGAACTACCTTCTCTATATATAGGGTACACTTGGATAATTTGAAAGCATGTGCCTTTGGTTACAAGTTTCAAAGAAATGGTTTGGATAGTTTAGGAGAATAGTTGACATAAGCAGACAGTGCTGTCATCGACGTAGCCAATACTGATCAAGTGTATGACAATAACTCATCTTTTTTATTAAAAAAATCAGATGAGCTAAAACTGGTATTTAGTGACAACAAACAAGCTACTGTTTCACAAGTGCCGTACTGTATAATGAACCAGCCATTATTGGATTTCGTATTTCAATTAACTTACCCATATACTCGACCATATTAACAATGGATAGTAATTCATAGACATTCAGATCCTATCGAGTGGATACATATTGGACTTGTGGGCTATTTTTATAATAAATTTAGAAACCAATACTAGCGGAATAAATGTATAGAGAATGATACAGTTAAATGAATCAGGCCGACTCTTCTTAATTATTATGTTAGCATAATTAAGAGAAAATATTGAATAAATTCCTTCAATTGAATTTTCACTCAGTATTGGATTTCTTTTATAATTGCAAATGGCGCTATTTGAGAAAGCATATATTATGTATTATGTACAAGATTAATGTTAAATTCACAATGATCCAAACTATGATATTTGTATGAGTGTTTTTCACTGTAATTCGCAAAAGTCAATTTCATTCACTTATGATTTAATCAATGTAAAGGTTGCAAAATTTTGTGAAATTCTGACTTAATCATTGCAAGATAGAGTTTCAAAACTATGATTGATTAATAAGTAATGCAAGTCGCACTTAAAAAATTATTACTAAATCATTTCAAAAGACACATGTTTAATTGATGATTGCAAAAATCATAAAAATTATTTTTTATCATAAATACTACCGGGAGCCATGCAAAATTCACCCTTAAAACTTATATAAAAATAATCTGAAATCACATTTTCAACAAAACAAAAGTTCCAAATTACAATTGCAAGTGATATTATTTTTGGAATTATAATTAAAACATATACATTGTACATGTACAAGAAAATAAAAGCCACACTTCACAAACATTTATCTACCTTTTAGAGGGTCACATTAATTCAAGCATAATATAAAACAAAGTTTTGAAAGGAAAATTTTACAACTGGACAATGTATGTTGAAAAACAACACCTAGGTGCGGAAATTGTACCATGGAAATCTCGACTATAATCAGAATATGATAGACGCTCAGTAATGGAAAAATAACACTTTAGTTAAAGTTTATAGACAGGATTAGCAATGTGTGTCCGAGTTTGGATGTAAAATAAAAACAAGTTTTACATTTCACAAAATAAGGTGAACATACTTAACCCATTACTCCATTGAGATACATTTTGATACATCTACTCTCACTCTATGCATACTTTTATATATTTACTAAGCTCAAAATTATGTATTTACTAAGCTCTGATGCATAATGTTATGTATTTACTAAGCTCAAAATTATGTATTTACTAAGCTCTGATGCATTATGTTATGTATTTACTAAGCTCAAAATTATGTATTTACTAAGCTCTGATGCATAATTTTATGTATTTACTAAGCATCAATGCATTAATGTATGTATTTATACTAAGCTTAGATGCATAATTTTTGTATTTACTAAGCTTAAAATTATGCATTTACTTAGCTCTGATGCACAATTTTATATATTTACTAAGATTTCCCAAATGAGCTATGTGAATCTGAATGATCAATTATTTTCAAATCACCAGTCCCTTCCATAAAAATTTGACAACAATGTTGATTTTCCTCCGCACGTGGAGAAGTTACTGGGTCCTTGTGGAAGGGTAAAGTCAAAGTTCAAGAACTATTTACTGACACAGTCCAGGAAAACTTGTCTAGGTGAGTTTGCTACAGTATTCAACTGGAAAATCATTGAGAAATGGTGTAAAACCCAAATAAACAAACAAACAAGACTGCGTTCAATAAACGCTTATGCCCCCTGTGGAAGCCTTGTCCATAAATAAGTCTAAGTCCAAAATTAGGTCAAGGTGAAGGTCAAAATGGGGTCAGGTGATACAGGTGTGTGGAGAGTGTTCATATACAACATCCATGCAAGTTTGGAAGCTTTGTAGCAAGCCATAATGATGCTAGCAGAAACGGTCAATTTGGGTTAACCAGGACGGACGGACGGACGAACGAACGGACGAACGGACGGACGGACAGGTGAATCACTATATGCCTCCCGATCTATCGATACGGGGGCATAAAAATGGTTATAGTGTATACTAGTACATGTACTATATAAATTAGTCCCTCAATTTATCTCAAAATAATGGTAAAGGTCGATAAAGGTAGTTAACAAGTGTAAAAGCCAGAATATATACATTATCCAATTTGCATGGATGTTGATAGTACAAAATTTTCCAAATTAGCAACAAATAAATGTTGGGTAAAATATACCTTAAAGTTATGTCACACAAACTAAGGTCTCTATTTAATGAGGTTATATGTTATACAGTCCTGTAAGCCAAGGATTCATGTCAGAATCGTTTTGCATTAATTAATTTAAAGTAGACATTTGGAGCATAATGTGTACCTTAAAAGTCAAAAAGACACATTATTCATGATATATTTTACCCTGTTCAGGTACATTCACCATGTAAAGTGAGGTTGATTTGTTATGCAAAGTAGGTCAACTACACCCAATAAATGATGCATTTCTAATTTACTCATTACAAACCTCATACAGGACCCTGATGCATCTACCTTAATTGTATACAAACCTCACACAGGACCCTGATACATCTACCTTAATTGTATACAAACCTCACACAGTACCCTGATGCATCTACCTTAATTGTATACAAACCTCACACAGGACCCTGATGCATCTACCTTAATTGTATACAAACCTCACACAGGACCCTGATGCATCTACCTTAACTGTATACAAACCTCACACAGGACCCAGATGCAACTACCTTAATTGTATGCAAACATCACACAGCTGACCCCTAATGCATCTACCTTAATTGTATACAAACCTCATACAGGCCCCTGAGCCTTTTTTAGCAGCTGAAACTAAGATCTTTTAGCTTTTTGACAGTTGATTTTACTAGGTATTTCAGCTTTTGACAGTTGAAACAGGGACTTCCAGCTTTTTGACAGCTGAAACATTTACCTGTAGCAGTTTAATTAGTTTCATTTTCTCATTCAGTTGTGTGTTGGGCATTGTGCTAGCTGAGTGATTGTGATCTGTTTTATTTCTGTTTTCTGTGCTTGGCTGTTGAGTGCTGTGCCTTCCTGTCTGATTTTTTATGATCTTGTTTCAGCATTAGCTGTCTAGCTTGGTATTTGACCTACTTTAAAAACCAATGAAATGTTTGTAAAAATAATAGAAGAAACAATTTTATTTATGTTCATTGGTCAGAATATGCTATACTCATCACAAAAGATACCACGAGAAAAGTTTCATTTCTGTTAAACTTGTAACCAAAGGTACAGTAGATACACACAGAGATCTGTTCTTCATGTTTCTCTAAGTGCGTAGTGTATTTCTTATTAATTCTATTTTTAACTGTTTGACCTTAATGTGACTCGAGTCAAGTATAGAATGGATTTATAATAGTAATTCAGCGCTTGAAAATTTAGTATCGGAATTAGCTATATCGGTAGCGTGTTAATCTACAACATTTCATTTTGTGAGCAGAGGGCCTCGAGTTCAAATCCTACATCAGCCTATTTTTTCTCATTTTCTTTTTTCTCATACAAAGTTTGCTTAACAAAAGTACCAATTAATAAACTTATTCTACTCAAACCCTGATGGAAGGTATATTTACTCAATTTGAAATGTTCAAGTTTATTTTATAGCGTAACTGCCTTGATGCTTTTTCATGATCATAAATTTAAGAGTGTTTTCATTAATTTCAAGTTGAGTCAAAACAGATAGTAACCGTTCACTTTATAAGGTAACTGCGGGAAAGGAAGTGCATGAATGTAAAGAAGGGATACACAATTAAAATACGAAACCTTGGTGAACATTTGAACTGTCTTGAATACCCTTAATTTGAACCACAAAATTCAGCCAGCGGCTAGTATCAGATTGAAAATACTGAATTCCTTCATGTTTACCCACTTCAAATCCTTGACGACCTCGCTAAGGTCATCACTAACTAGACACAAAACATTTTAAAAGTCGGATTTGACAAAACATTAAAAACACAATCTTAGTTTTTGAATAAAATCTGTTAAAAAATCCTTATTTTGAGATTTTGTACAAGGATACGAACAAAAATATGGTAATCATTGCAAAAATACTCAAAATACCCAAGTTGTAAATAAAACATGATATCACATGGTCCCACCTGAGTGAGTCGAGATAGATATCCCTTTATGTAAGATAGAGCATTATATAAATGAACATGCAAATGTAGTACAGAGAAGTTGACTTGATCCTTGACCTTTTATTAGCATAATTTAACAGCTGAATCTTTATTATCTTGTCTACATTTATAACCATGGTTGTATGTTTTCATAAGCAGTGAGAAGATGCTCGAAGTGTTCTACAAACACAAATCTAAAGGACCGAAATTGCACGATTTGCTCGCGGTAATTCATACATTCAACGCAAGAACCTTAAAATGGTAATATATTCATGCATAAAGGTCAGGATCAGGCCAAATTCTCCGCTATAGACATCATATGATGATCTAGGATCATGTGTTACTTCTTGTCTGTACAAGCCAGGCTCAAATTCCACACTTTTTGAAGAAAGGTGGATCAATGCTTTGAATATAATCATTTAACTAAGTGTGATGGGGAAGTTTTTGTTCCAGCATAATTAAATAGAAACCGGATCACGGTTCTTAAATAACTCACGTTAAAATGTGCATGAATTCAATAAAAGGAAGGTATAAATGAATCCATTACCAAAACTAGTAATGAAACAGAGCCGTTTCAATTTTCCCGTACTATGAGACCAACGCAGTTAATATTCACATTTTACCAATTTAAAATTGAATAGATGATTAAATGTTCATTATCTGCAGCCTATTCATTTTTAGCCTCTAATTGTATCAATTCTGCTACCAATTAATTAATGAAAGAATGTGACATAGTGATATCATTGGTTGCTAATAAATCAGTTTCTTTTTTGTTGAAGTTAATTAGGGCTCGATCAGAAACGGTAAAAAGTTGTATGAATAATATTATGTAACAAATATACAATGATGAACAAGAGTGCCAAAATGGCACAAAATACGCCCATCTTGGGGCATGGTGAGTCTCAGGGCATAGTGAATGAAAACAAGAGGGCCACAGGTCGCTCACCTGTCCTAGTAGTTCATGCACCCCTAATGGTTGCCTTTATTCCATGTACAAGGTTTTCATATTGTCTTATGCTTTATAATTTACATCACAATTAGACCCAATGACATACTGAAGTGATTTGACATTGTGACCCAGTTTTTTACCCCAGAAGACCCAATATCGAACTTGACCTAGATTTTGTTGAGATGATCATTGTGACCAAGTTTCATAAAGATTAGGCTAAAATTGTGACCTGTAGTGACTACACAAGGTTTTTCTATGATTTGACCTTGTTTTTGACCCCGGATGACCCAATATCGAACTTGACCTAGATTTTGTTGAGATGATCAATGTAACCAAGTTTCATAAAGATATGGCCAAAATTGTGACCTCTAGTGACTACACAAAGTTTTTCTATGATTTGACCTTGTGACCTAGTTTTTGACCTCAGATGACCTTATATTGAACTTGACCTAGATTTTGTTGACATGATCATTGTGACCAAGTTTTATAAACATTAGGCCAAAATTGTGACCTCTAGTGACTACACAAGGTTTTTCTATGATGTGACCTTGTGACCTAGCTTTTGACCGTGGATGACCCAATATCGATCTTGACCTAGATTTTGTTGAGATGACCATTGTGACCACGTTTCATAAAGATTAGGCCAAAATTGTGACCTCTAGTGACTACACAAGGTTTTTCTATGATTTGACCTAGTGACCTAGTTTTTGACCGCAAATGACCCAATATAGAACTTGACCTAGATTTTGTTGAGATGATCATTGTGACTAAGTTTCATAAAGATTAGGCCAAAAGTGTGACCTCTAGTGACTACACAAGGTTTTTCTATTATTTGACCTAGTGACCTGGTTTTTGACCCCGGATGACCCAATATCGAACTTGACCTAGATTTTGTTGAGATGATCATTGTGACCAAGTTTCATTATGATTAGGCAAAAACTGTGACCTCTAGTGTCTACACAAGTAATTGTGGACGGACGACGGACGGACGGACGGACGGACGGACGTACTCATGAGACGGTATTTGTGGGGTTTTCTTTTGTTCTTTCTTTTGTTTGGTTGCAACCCACAAGTAGCATTTTGCACCCCACAAGTGACGGAATGAATGGAATAGCCTATTGTTCCACACCCCACAACTACCGGTGCATTCGTACGGACAGGCGGACGACGGACGAAGAGTGATCACAAAAGCTCACCCTGTCACTTTGTGACAGGTGAGCTAAAAACAAACAATCCAACATTTTTTTTCAATTAAAGGACCATAACCCAAGAAGGCCTAGGCTGATTTGGCCTACAATTGAACTTGTCTTAGATATTATATCCATAAACATAGTCACCAAGTTTGAAGATACTCAGAAGAAAACTCTTTCCACTAGAGAACAGACAAGGTGAATTTCACATTAATTTTGGTAATTATAGGATCATAACCAAATAAGGCCTAGGTCGATTTGGCCTATAATCAAACTTGGGCTAGATATTATGCCCATAAGCATTGTCACACAGTTTGAAGACGATCGGATGAAAACTGTTTGCGTTAGAGCACAGACAAGACCATTTTCATACTTATTTGGTAATTAATTTAGGCCCATAACCAAATGACGCCTAGGCCGATTTAGCCTATAATCAAACATGGCCTAGATATTATGCCCATAAGCATTGTCACAAAGTTTGAAGATGACCGGATGAAAACTATTTGCGTTAGAGCACAAACAAGGCCAATTTCATACTTATTTGGTAATTAAAGGCCCATAACCCAATAAGGCCTAGGCCGACTTGGCCTATAATCGAACTTGGCCTAGATATTATTCCTATAAGCATTGTCACAAAGTTTGAAGATGATCGGATGAAAACTGTTTGCACTAAAAAACAAGACCAGGTCAATTTCACATTTATTTTGGTAATTAAAGGACCATAACCCAATAAGGCCTAAGCTGATTTGGCCTATAATCGAACTTGGCCTAGATATTATGCCCATAAGCATTGTCAGCAAGTTTGAAGATGATCGGATGAAAACTGTTAGCGCTAGAGTACAGACAAATTACTGGACACCGCCACCCGCCCGCTCGCTCGCCCGCACGCCCGCCCGCCCGCACGCCCGCCAAGGGTGTTCACATAATACGTCCCATTTTCAACAGGCATATAAAAAGTACAAAAACAAATCGGACAGAGAGGGAAGCATTCAATAGAAACAGCTAAGCCAAAAATGCATGAACAGGGGCAAAAGCACTGCATACGAGTGCTGGACGCGCGACTTTCTCATACTTAAAGTACCCAAAATTCAAAGTGTAAAAAGGGCAACAACTTCATCAAAACTGTTGATAGAGTTACCGCCACTTGTTCACCAAGTGGGTTGAGTTTGAAGTCAATACCTCAGATAGAAAATGAATGAGAAATGCTAACCTAAAGCAAGAATTCTCAGTTAGAAAAGGGCAATAACTCCATCAAAACTATTGATAGAGTTATTACCTCCTCTTGTCCACCGAATAGGGTAATCACTGTGATCAAATGTGTTGAGTTTGGAGTCAATACCTTCTGATCAATAGATAATGATGAAAATTCAAAGTTAGAATTGGGCAATAACTCCATCAAATACCTCCTGTTGTCCACTGAATTGGGTCATCACTGTGATCAAGTATACTACTTAAACTTTGCTCAGGGCCAAGAAATTGATTTTGATGTCCGTCTCATGTTAAATGTACAAAACCGATGTAGAAAACGTTGTGCAATTAATAAAATACCATCTTATCTGCTTTTAAATTTCGAAGTTTGATGTCTTGCATATGATACGCATTGCCAAAATGACGTCGTTTTTCAGGTAACTATTAAGCCCTATGAGCGGGGACCAAAGTGGCTAGATTAATATTAAATTTTTTATCCCCTTTTATTACAATATCGTGTAAAACCCAAAATGTCAAGAAAATGACCGCATTCCGTTACTACAGAGGCTTGAATGCAGCACTAACCTTTTAATGGGGTTGGGCTTATCAGCACTTAGATATTAAATTTTGAACTTATCTTTATTGGTTTACAATGTTGCCGATGTAGCATTACGTTTTTGAAAATTCTAACGGTCAATCTTATTCAATTTGCAAAATATTCAAATGGAAAATGTCTTGGCCCTTATCAAATTGAGTAGTACATGTTCAGTTTAAAGTCAATACGTCTGATAAAACTAGAGTTGTCGCCATTCGGCAGACTAATATACCCCCGCCAGCAAAGGGCCATAATTCTGCCAAAATTCCATGCAGTGCATATTCCTTTCTTCATGCACATCTATATGTTGAGGTTGTTCATCTGTGAAAGTTTGAGCGAAATCCTGCAAAACTGTAAGGAGTTGCGTCCACAAGAATGCATCTATGGACAGACAGACTGACTGACGGACAGACTAGCTGAATCCAGTATACCACCCTTACAACTCGTTAAGCGGGGGTATAATAATGAGAAATGGTTACCTATAACGCAAAATTCTAAATTATAATAGAAATGGGCAATAACTCTGTCAAAGCTATTTTCTTGATGTTTGGTACAATATAAGTGTGTTAGATTTCCTGCAAATTTTAAAGCAATTGGCCATTATGAGGCAACAAAATCAAAATTCAACTTTGGAATTTTTGCCCAATTTTCTTCAACTTTGATGTGAAATATGAGGCATGCCATAAAGTTTACATAAGGAGGTTTTCAAAGTACTTGTATAGGTAATTAAAGTGTAAAAATAATTGATCGTGTTTGATTGTGGAAAGCTCTTTTATTTGGTTTAATATTTTGTTAGTAAGGTAAATGTATGCTCTGTGTTAGAACAAGATTAGGTTACATTATAACCTACAGAAGTCTTAACAGAGAAATCCAACCATAGGTGTCCTATGTAAATATGACTCGTCATTAAGTAGAAAAAACAATATCAAATAATAGTTTTACTACTTTGATTTTTACAGAAAGTTCAATGTGAAAGTATTAAGTGCTTAATTTTACTTGCAAATAAACCTGCTTTAGTATAAACCATCCATTAACACAATGACAAGTTTGTTTTACAAATTCTTGACATTAACATATTGAACTATAAATTAAGAGCAATTATTCATTTTATTAAGACATATATACATCTGCATTCATACAATAGTTTTGACTATTAGTGAAAGAGTTGAATGTCATGATAGTAATTGATGGTTGGTGTGTCCACCATACGGACCATGACTATTTGACACTAATCAGTTAGTTAGAATCGACATCAAACCAGTCCTGCATTCTACAAAGGATAACGTGACTCAAGTTTCGTACCTGTTTCCTACCTGGTACGAAACAGGACTGGTGTGAAATGTGTGTCACGTAATCCTTTGTTAAGCGCAGAGCAGTTGTCAATCTAGTAAATTAGAACAGTAATGAAATTATAGCAAATAGTCCGACGAAATCACTTAAAACCTGTGACTAACAAATTAACAGAACTGAAATGAGAGGTTACTGTAAGATACAATGTCAATTAATTATCAATCAGTATAAACTCTTCCACATGCAGATATCATGACAAGCATGTGAATGACACCACTGAAGCAAATAGCACCATTTTAATGAAGAACATTTAATTTAGCCTGTGTGCAAGTGGAATCAAGGTCTGACAATTTATTCAGTCTAAAATGTTCTATCAGCTCAGCTTCATGGCTGGGCTAGCTAGGTGAAGTTAGTACAGTACTGTTTGGTAACCAGGTAGGAGCAGCTAGTGTACCTTTGTATCAGACTAAACGTGTACTGCTGAAAAACATTGTTTGCAGAAATACTGCTGAAAAATATGTAAGGCATGTAGAAATACTGCTGAAAAAAACAAGTAAAATCTAAAGAAATACTGCTGAAAAAGCATTAAAGTCTGTAGAAATACTGCTGAAGGATGTCAAAATTGTAGAAATACTGATGAAAAAGCATTAAAGTCTGTAGAAATACTGCTGAAGCATGTCAAAATGGTAGAAATACTGCTGAAAACATGTTATGTCAGTATAAAATATTCAATTCTTTGAAATAAAGTCATACAACATACTAAAATTATTACTAGCACAGTGAAGGTCAGAATTTGCGTATTATTGCTTACCACTCCATAAGGAAACAGCAACTTTTCCTCATGTGGAGAATATCAACATTGTTGTCAAATTTCCGAGAAAAGTTAGGACCATGACGTGACCGGGAATCAAACCTGAATTACCAGGCTACAAATCCAGAGCACTAAACATTTGACCATTATAGCTGCTTATAGCAGGTGAATATTTAAAACAGTTTCAGTTCAACAGGGGTCATGCATCTACTGATGCTGACCGGAACCTCCATGTAAGAATGAGGATGACATTGGGTTAAAAGTTCTCTAGTTATTGAATGGAAACCGTTTGGTCTTACGGACAGACAGGCAATGTGCTGACAGACAGAGCAACGTACCGCTCATCAAAGATGGGGGACATAAATAATTGGACGCAGAGTTCTCTAGTTATTGAATGGAAACCGATAGGTCTAATACCAATGGGCAGAGCAATGTACCCCTCATCAATAAAGGGGGGGGGGGAACATAATTGGATGCATAACATTGCAATCTCATCCAGATCTCATTGAAAGTTCATATGGATGTATCTACAAAGACAATGGAAAGTACCGTAAATCTCAATGAAACCAAGTAATGTTGCTTCAAGGACAAGTGTTATCAATTACAAGACAATTATAACAATGAATGTCAGCAGGAAATTAGTGATTCGAAAAAAAAAACCCAACTATTTAGCAAGATCTTAGATTATTGTAATGCATTCCATTAATTTACATGTATAAGGTGCATGTTGTCAAATGTAGTTTATCTATGTTCACCAAATATGACTTACAATTTAAACATGGCTGTTATATTCATTCACTGTTGAATTTTAAAATACCATTATGCCTCTTTGTTTACCATGACATCGCTTGGCACTACCATGTCACCCAGACCGGATTGGAAAGGTGAACATATTTCTAGGATTCCATCAGAAAGGTGTCCAGAGTGATTGAAATAAGTTGTAGAATTAGTTTCATAATCGGTTTATTGATAAAATAAATGCGTATGCACTTTTATACAGTGCAACCTCTCAAAAGTGTTCCTCAATTGAGCAACATAATCATTTTGTTTCATTTTTAGTTGTTTGATTAGAACAACTATATTTAATACACACATTTCTACAATCAACTGATCAATCAACAATCATTTGAACAACTATAGTGCTTTTGGCGCTTTGATTTATAAATTTTACCTCTCCAGAGCAAACACACTCTGTACAACAACCAAACATTTTGTTTCCAAAAGGTGTTGCTCCGTCAGTAAATATCTAGGTATTGCATGTTTTTATACCTAAAACAATGAACTAGTCCATAAGAGGTATACTAGATTATACGCAATGATGTAACAGTTGTAATAGATACCCGATGTGAAAGCATGCCTCCTCTTTTCAGAAGATGAGTCCATTATTTGGATTACCCATGTTCAATTTATATTTATAGAGAGGCTGCAGAAAAGTGTTTTATATATCAACAGAAATCACCGCATATAAAACCAAATCACTGTACTCATTATTGTGATACTGTACAATTCAAAGTGTACTCATTATTGTGATTGAAACATCCGGTGATTTTTCATCACTGTACTCATTATTGCAATACTATACCATTCAACGTGTACTCATTATTGCGATAACCGGAAGTTGACTCGTTTATACACTGTGGAAATAGAGGGCGCACACTTCGTGACATGCATATATCAATGACCGAGAAATGAAATTATTTATTCTACATAACCTGAAAACCTAAAAACCATCAAATTATCTAAATCAATATCAAAGAGGAATATACGGTCAGATTGATTAATACCGGTCAGATTGATTAAATACTGGAGTACTCTAGATATTGATCTTATGTTAAATTGTTCCCTATTGTCTGTTAGATTTAAAAGAACATTACATTGTTATAACAAGAATACCATATATGATTCATTAAACATGACATATACAAAGACAATGTAGTGTTTTAAATCTGTTTATGATGTATGGTCGGATTTCAATGATCCCGTCACCCCATCGAGATGCTATCTGTCAGATCTAGGAATAAGATAGTCGATTTGATCACCTATCGATTTATGACCAATTGTAATGAAATAGTAACACAACTAAGTTAACAAACAAATAATAAACATAATGATTAACAGAAATAAATGCACTCAATTAATGCACTATAGAAAATAATGGACCATATGGAAAAATTGATATTTGCTGTCAAATCTGTAATCCATAATACGTTCAGTATAAATCGATTAATCAGGTCAGTCACTTGTTAATAACATTATGTATATAAAGTATCATTTTAATAAACATTATGTGTATTAGCATGTAGCTTTAAGTGAATAAGGTATTGGTTTTCACTGGCTTCTTCTCCAATTGAAATGCTTAAAACAATAAAAATACAATGTTATGCTATTGCAATGTTTGTATACAAGTGACAGACCTGATTAAACAGACTATAGTTATTATTACTATTATTATTATTATTATGGTATGCCCTAATGGGTGGGGTATAGTTACAGGGGATAAGACCAAAGATGATTCCTGGCTGGTACTTGAAATATTTACTAGATATTAAATCATCAATCTAAGGGCAAAGCAATTGTGCTTCAGGGGTCCATAGCAATATGCTAATGAGTTCCTTCATTCAAGTACCAGGGTACCTGCCATTCAATTAAATATTTCCTTTCTACGTTATATACCGTTACTGTTATAATTATGCCAAAGCTGCAGTTGATTCGATGTTTATCTACCAAAAACATGCTCTTTCAAGCTTTTAGTTATTGCATGGGCATATTGCTTCGGTATTTTGCAGAAAGATGTGCCTATACTATAGTGATATGATGATGTAAAAATCCCCCAAAACACCAAAATTGTAGCTTCGGCATTTTGAAGTCTTCTTCTTCTTTTAGTTCACTGTCTACACTACCACCCTGGTCATAGCGATAAAGGAAGCAGTCCTCTTGAGGTCATCCTTCTTGCCATGGAGCTTCTTGTCTAGGGTGGTTGAAACTGGCCATATATGTTATCTTGATGGTTCATACAGGTGGCACTGCTGGAGTATGTGCTCTGTTGTCTGGTCTGTCACACCACATGAGCACTTTGGTGTTTTGGACAGCTTCAGTTTTTCGTACATATGGGCATTTAGCCTGTTGTGTCTGAATATAACCACTTGCATTTTGAAGTGATGTGATTAATGTGTGACTATAACAGTACTGTGCTATTCTAAGTATGATCTGGGAGGACTAAATGAATGGATACTAATGTCACAGATTATATGATGCCAGTATACAATCTAGGGAACCCCCAATATTTATAGATACAGTATGACAGAAATTAAGACATTGATTGGATCTAAATACAAAGACTTGAGTCTCAATGGGACTTACAGAAGTTGCATCAAGTTATTTCTGACATCAGTAAATTTGGATACTGTGATATCATTATTTTCGCAAACATTTCATTCCGTAGATTATGATAAAATGGTCATTTAAGCTGTGTGGGGTTTTTTTAATTTAAAATATTGAGAGAAAAATATCTTATTACATACTTTGAGGTCAATTATTTGAGGGAATTTAATGTGGTTATCTTGAAGTTCACCAGGGAAATCAACGAAAATTAATCCACCACAACAGTTTTACAGTATCATCATAATTATTATAGGACAGTTAAGCCTCACTCTAACAATACTCCTAACTAAGTTGGTACTATAGACTATATATGGTAAGCAACAATGATTATAATAAGAATATTATACATAGTTATAACATCCACCCACTAAATTCTGCATCAACAATGGCTGATAGTGAATACATAGTGTTATACAGTCTAATTTGCATTTAACAACCAGTCAACAGGGTAACTGTTTTATTGAAGCAGTTATGGAAGTCTTAAACTTACGTTCAAATTTAGATTATTTATTATTCTTTTACAGCTACAGAGTGGGCGTTAACGGATCTGCAATTCACACAATGATTCAGTTAATAAATTCCTACAAACCTATATGTCTCCAATTTGAAGTTGTTAAAGAATTATAAAGAATTTTAATTTGAACGTTTGTTTGCAATTTCCGTAAGTGCTTTGATAAAACAGTCAACTGATACTTAAAATATACTGGAAGCTGCAGCGACTATAAGGTGACTGTGAAATAATTTAAGAAAAGTGTGTTTAATTTATCTGCTGCTTAAAACAGGTGGCTACTCGATTCAGGTGACCACTAACGCCAGCAGTTCACACATAAAGATATAACCATTATTCAGGAAACATAAAACACTGCTGAATGTTCCATTGCTGTTTATTTTACCAGGATTGTTCTATTAATGTAAAGGGAGACAATTACTGTTTGATGAAAAACATGATTCCACTAATAGTCTCCCTTACATGACCATTTGAAATATATAACATCATTAATCTGAAAAGTAATGTTGGGTTTCTAGTTGATACTTTTAAACAATCATATGGTTGAAGACATGGTAGATTTATCTATACATGAACATGTACACAGACATTTCAAGGTTTACCTTTGACAAATTTAACTGAATATAATGATAATCCAGACATTCAACTCTACAGGCTCAGTGGAGAGAGATAGAGTACTCTGAGCACAATCCATCTACTAGGTATTGTAGTTTTGAAGTCAGAATATTCTCCATGATATACATCCAGCATCACCTGTCTTTCGCTGATTATTGTTACAACTTGTGTGAATGGTCACCTGAATAAATCAACCACCTGTATTTTACTAGTTAATCCAAATATCTCATCTTTATATTAAATCAACATGTATTGAACAACCCCCTGCTTTGAACATCCGAGTTCAATGTATACCTTCATTTGCTTGTTTAGACTGGTTACACTGTATGGAATGTGTTAGTTACTATGAAATAACTCATAGGATAACAACATAGGTAAGTGCTGATGACAAATAATGACCAAATACTCAACAGGTAGACTGTTGAAAATGATGTTCACTACACAAACTCACTCATAAAATACTATGTCGCTGGCTTAGGATTAGAAGGTCGTAAGTACTACACAAAACCTCATGCATATTTGAAATCTGCATCTCAAGGCGCTTCTTATGAGCTTGAGCTCGTATTTCCATAACTCAAGAGTAGTTTTCAGACAGTTTTTTCTTGTTTTCTCATAATATTGATTTTGTGCTTACGACCTTCTAATTCTAAGCCAGCGATGTAATCCATTTCTTTCTTTAGCCCAGTAGGATTTATTTACCTTGAACTCTATCACTTTTTCTTTCTTTTGCAGATACAGAACAAAATCTTGAACAAATCAACAACAGGATGAAGTAAGCAAGTCTTGATACCACGACTTTGAACTTTCAAAACACTCAATCAACTATAATTCAACACTATTCAAATGAATTGAGTCACTTTGATCAATACAGCAGGTAGAAGTAAGCAAGTTTGAGGTCACAACTTTGAACTTCTTAATCACTCAATCAACTATAAAGCAACAATATTCAAATGAATAGAGGCAGTTTGAATGATACAACAGGAAGAAGTAAGCAAGTCTTGATGCCATAACTTTGAACTTTCCAAACACTCGATCAACTATAAAGCAACAATAT
Organism: Spisula solida; assembly: GCA_947247005.1. Lineage (NCBI taxonomy): Eukaryota > Metazoa > Mollusca > Bivalvia > Venerida > Mactridae > Spisula > Spisula solida. The sequence continues at coordinate 4,882,636 of OX365960.1, read as the reverse complement.
TCAAATGAATTGAGTCACGTTGAACATAAGTTTCAGGAAGAAACAGGTTTTGATGTCACACTTCTGAATCTTAGCAACTATATTTAAATGATTTGAGACAATCTGAACACACGTTACAGCAACATGGCAAACGTGGATGCCACCCGAGCAGAGCCGCCACCTGCATTGCCTCAACCTTCCCAACTAAACAGAACACATCTAACCACAGGATTAAATGGTGAAGTTGCTGAGGTTATAGATGATGATATACATCATACAGTAGGCAGACTGTTCAATGTACAACCACAGAGAAATAACCTGATGAGAAATAAGAAAGAAAACATTGAAGACATCGTTAGCAAAGCTATACAAGCAGAAAGAAACCATTGGAAGGACCGGCTGCAACTCTCAATGCAAGAGATCGATAGACAACATAGAATTATTCTAACTACACAATCTGGACTTCAGGATTTAGTTAAGTCGTTAAAACACACACAACGAAGGAGTATTATTATTGAAGAGGAAGACCAGGGTAGTCAGGACATTGATCCTGAGAGACAATCAGCAAGGTTAATAGAGACTCTGAAGTTTCAGATTCGACATTTAAAAGTTAGAGCAGGTGTCACTGAAATGTCGAATGCAGAAATTGAAGAAACTAAACTGAAACAAAAGATAATGATAAAGGATTTAAAGGATAAGATTAAACATCTCAGTGATCAAACGGAAACGTTAGAAGAGGAGGTGGCGAGTAAGTCGGAAAAGATTAATTTTCTGCAGAAAGAGAATGTGTCATTACACAAACAATTACAGAAATTACAAAAAATTGTAAGCAAGTATAACGAGACACATAACGGAGCAAACTTTCATTTAAACACTGTTCAAAAAGCACATGAAAAACTGCTTGATAAAACAAGTGATAAAACTAGTGACCGACTCATAGATAAACGACATTCAACTTCAAGAGATACACTAACCACACTTGATTTAACCGACAGCTCAACGGGAACAAGTACTGTTCGAGAGAGAACGTACCTGGAAGGTGATCAAATGGTTTCATATCCAAATCCAAATGAAGAGTCGGCAATGATCAAGGACAGAATTCGTAGGAGTATCTACTCAGCAAGGAAGGGGGATTACAGATCGAGTAATGTTGCTCAATGTTTAAGGTGTCAGACTTTGTTTAAACCAGCTGAGAATACTCCAAGATCGTGTCGATTCCATCACAAAGGTCGGGAAATCACCGAACAATTTCATGGTAATGGTAAACTGGACAAAGTGGTGTATAAGTGGGCTTGCTGTAAGAAGCCTTTGGAAGTTGGTGGTTGTTGCTATGGTTTCCATGTGTGAAATTTGGAACATAATTATCACATGTTGTTTCAAATCCTGCTGCTGAAAACAGACTCTAAAACAAATACTAAAGCAATGCTACATCATAAGTTTGATCACATTTCTCCATTCAGCATTGTAGTCACTTTCAAGCCTTAGCCATGATTTTAGAAATGCTACCAAACGCAGCCCTCTGGATCAAACATGAAGCAGGATTCTAAAATAAGGTTCAACTTAGTATCATAATATTGTTCTTGGACAGACAAAGCAGTTTGTGTTTCCTAATCTGTATCTTCACCAATATTTTCCCTGTGATCAAGAAACGTTGCAGGAACCAAGTTACTGTAGAGTTATGACCCCTGTTTAAAAACCTGGCCCGGATTTCCCGAGATATGAGCTAAATCTTACTCAAATATTGTCATGGGTCTTTATGTTAATTTTCAGGGAATGTTGTACTCCACATTGGCATTACAGTAACAGAAACATTAAAGTAACATTCAAGAGCTCAAACTACAGATTTATCTGAAAGTTTTTCTCTGATTTTAGAAAAAATCTCAATTTTAGTTAAGATTTCTTCTTGAGATGCTTCAGGAGATTGGGGCCTGTGTTTCTCGTATTTAGTTGGTGCACATACTGTTATAGTATACACATGTAAACATCGTACATTTATCAGAGTTATCGGTAATGGTACTCAGTTACAAACTGACTTTTATTTCATACTAATTATTTTTCATCCTTATTTGTATGCATTAACATTGTTGATGTATGTACAAATTGTGTGTTGTACAGCTGAAATCTAAAATATGATAAAACCTCATTTAAAACCCACCTCAACAATGATTTAAACAACTTCAAAATGAAGAATACAATTTTTACACAGATGGGCTTCATTTAATCTGAATATTAACAAGAGATGTTTGTAAAACAGGTATGCCCCAATGGCAGCCCAATAGTCAGAAATGGGGAAGGTCACAGTGACCTTGACCTTTGACCTCAAAATCAATAGGGGTCATCTACTGTTGCTGTCCAACCTCCATGTAAAGATTGAAGATACTAGGTCAAAGCGTTTTTGAGTTATTGAACGGAAACCATTTTAATAGTCAGAAATTGAAAAGGTCACAGTGACCTTGACCTTTGACCTACTGACCTCAAAATCAATAGGGGTTATCTACTGTTGCTGACCAACCTCCATGTAAATTTTGAAGATCCTAGGTCAAAGCCTTCTTGAGTTATTGAACAGAAACCATTGAAATAGTCAGAATTAGTAAAGGACACAGTGACCTTGACCTTTGACCTACTGACCTAAAAATCAATAGGGGCCATCTACTGTTGCTGACCAACCTCCATGTAAAGTTTGAAGATTCTAGGTCAAAGCGTACTTCAGTTATTGAACGGAAACCATTTTAATAGTCAGAAATAGTAAAGGTCACAGTGACCATGACCTTTGACCTACTGACCTCAAAATCAATAGGGGTCATCTACTGATGCTGACCAACCTCCATGTAGATTTTGAAGATCCTAGGTCAAAGCGTTCTTGAGTTATTGAACAGAAACCATTTAAATAGTCAGAAATAGTAACGGTCACAATGACCTTGACCTTTGACCTACTGACCTCAAAATCAATAGGGGTCATCTACCTCCATGTAAATTTTGAAGATCCTAGGTCAAAGTGTTCTTGAGTTATTGAACGGAAACCATTTTATACGACCGACAGACAGACCGACCGACAGACATGTGCAAAGCAATATACCCTCTCATCAAAGACGGGGGGCATAATAATTAATACATGTACATGCACTGCTGGCAACAAGCTGATCCCAACATAGGTTTATTCTGAAGTTTTTCATTTGAAAAGGGTTCCAAGTTTCGAAATTCATACAAGATTACTGTTTATTTTGTGACTTACAACCAGATTCAACATTTGGTGCACCCCCTTTTTGTTTCACAGATAAATGTATGAAAACCTGATGTCAGTAAAATTGTAGAGAATGTTGGCAGTTGTATTGTAATAATTTGTTCAATATATATTGTGTTTGTATGTTTTGGATTTTTTTGTTTTCAGTAATAAATACAAACTGAAAAAGATGTTTAATTTGTTCAAATTGATAAGGAACATAGGCAAACCTATTAAGAGTTCACACTTGGTCTAAATGGATGTACATATTGACCAATCACTATATACAGTGTAGCAATACCAAATGATTTTTGCCTACAGTTCCAAGAAGAAATATGTAAACATTTTGTTTCTTCATTGTTTCCTATGAAATAGTCCTCACGCTAAGGGAAAAGTATTTGCTTTCCATAAAAATGAAACATTTTACAGTGACTGTGCCGTTTTGGACATTACCCTGTGAAACCGTGGAATGTGTAGGTTGAAAAAGATCTATATTTCATGGAAAGCAAATAATTTCCCCCTTAGCATGGCGTATATTACATAGAAATCGATGAAGAAATAAAATAGTTATGGCTATTTTATTTTCCAATGTTTACAAATTTCTTCTTGGAACTGTAGCCAAAAGTCACATGGTATTGCTACACTGTATATATCTATAACCTGATTATAACATCAAATTTAAAAACTTCTCCAGAAAAATCACTACCCCTCTATTTTCCTGTCTAGAATACTATCCATCTTTATGCCCAGTACTACCCCTCTATATCCTGCCCGGTACTGGATCCGCACATGGCGCGCCAGGAATATTGGTGTATGTTTTTCAACATACTAACACTTAGATACAGAGCTCCAAACTGTGACAACAGATCCTAGCCAATGATAGCATTATGCAGTCTGAATGTAAGTTCAGACATGATCATACAATAGTGTTATAATACAATATTACATCTGATATAATACCTATATCATTGTTATAATTCAAACAGGTTAAAACAATAGCCTACATACACACTAAGTCAAATATTTGGCATAATGTATGCTAGCTAATTTTTGAGTGGAATTTATTAAACTGTAATCTGTTGGACTTTTTTTAATTTGTGGATTTGACGCTCCAATTGGAAACTCTAACCACCTGCACCAGTTTTGACTGTATTTTAATGAAGCATCCATAGGCAATGTTTTCAATCTAATGGGCAGAAAACTCATTATAAGTCAATTTACCAAAATTTACTTTTTTCCAAAATTCCTAATAATTTTCAAGGATTTTCAACAATTTAAAAATCAAGGACTTTTCAAGGAATTTAGATAAAATTTAAGGACATGCCAACTCTGGCAACTGATGAAATGTTAGAAGCTGGTATTACAAATGAGACGCACACAGTGACAACAGTTGATTCCAGTTTAGCATAATAATATGTTTTGCATAGGTTTAAATCATTAGCTGAAGTATAATCACTAAGAAAACATGGGTCATTATCTTCAATTTGTGAAAAATATGTAAGCGCACAAATTTTTAACAAGTTTTCCACTAAGATGCTTTGTGAACAAAGCCCTGATTTTCTGTCTATAATTTAATTTCCACCCATGCTCTCAGAAGTGGAGAGAATGAAATCAACAGCAAGGCACAGCTTTCTCGTGCATGAAGCTGGTTATACTTTCCTGCATTAAGGTTGGGGACCACGTTAATATGTTCGAATTATAATAATTGAGATAAATGTTGCACCAAATACAAGAGTGTGAATATATATCGAGTTTACAGTAATTGCCTCTGTATTACTTATCTGTCTAGTAATTTGTAATTTTTATGTCAATGCTTCAAGTGCCAATGTTTAAAATGACTTCTTTAAACGCAATAATATTCTAACTACCTTGTTATTAACCTTACAAGTAACTTCAGTATTACAATCCACCTGATTAACATATTGTCATATAATTGACAGCCTATATTAAAACAATGCCACCAAATTGCCAATAGATCCATCCAATAAGCAATGATTTGCGTTTAATTTTCAAAGTTCATTTTATGAATTATAACTCAACAATAATTTTTAACCTGATACTCGCGTGTGAAAATTTAATATGAAATCAATGTTAGCAGAAAAGGATTCAGTAAAGGCAGAGTTACGATACAAAATATGATTTTTGAATCATCAAAATTTAATATGGAATATCATATTACTTGTGCTAACATGTAGGAGTTTCACACTTTATCATATATACTGGCTTGTACATAGAGAAGTGTTGTGGATTAGCTTTTGAGAAATATCTGACCTTAAATATTTGGAAGAAGTTTTCGGAGAAATGAAACAGTTTGGAAAGTTAGTTATGCATTAAGAGAAAGGCATCCAAATGTTTGCTGGTATTTCAATATACCATATATTGGATCAAACAAATATCACTGCATGAGGATGTACAAACTCTTTGAATATTTGAACATAAGGAACTAAAAGTCCAGTAAAAGGAACATCTGGTGTTAAAAAGCTTATCATAGAAAACAGGTTAATGCAACAAATTAAAAGTGGACATAAGAGTTAATTGGAATAATCATTTAACGAGCACAGATCCAACTTAAATGTAATCAACATTTAGTCAGTGAGCACAGACCTAAGCTAATTGGAATTACAGACCAAGGGAACAACATTTAGTGATTACAGACCTCAGTTAATTGGAATAAACATTTAGTGATCATGCAAAGTAGTATCCATCTTGGTATATCTACCACAAAGGACCATAACTCTGGCAACAACAACAACTTAGCAAGCAATACTTAATGATGGTACAGCAACATTATGGACAAACTAACAATTGAACAAGACACTTTAAATCGACACAGTTCATTGTTTATCAGATAGAATGCATTTAAACTTGATGTATATATAAACAAGGAATGATAATTAAGACTAATCATGAATGAGTTACAACAGAAAGTGTTACGTAATCACCATGGTGACATTCTGAAGAATCTAGTGTTGGACCATGACATTCTCGGTTATCTACAACAGAAGGAAATCCTTACAGATACCATGGTACATTCTGTACAGGTAAACCAATTTATGTTATATTAAAACACTATGGCGCAATCTCTGATTATTTTAACCACTCATTTGCCTCGCAGACAGGCTAACACATTATGAATGCCTGGGACAGTGTAAGTTATGATCCATTCAATATTTAAAAATCGTATATGAACTATGTGAGGCTTCATATACTATGATACTGTTTTATTACAGCATTTACAGAAATCTTTACCATACACTCAAACTTAAATTCCTTATAACTTTAATTGAACTGGGAAAGGGTTGTAGGAGTTAATGCACATGTATATCTACAAATCATATAGCCTCACAGGGAAGACTGGGCTTGCCCAACTGTGTTGCCTCTTTAAATAAAGTCGTTATTATTATATGACTAATCACTCAAACGTTGCATATCTCTTTACCAGGATTTGTAGTTTTCCAAAAAAATACTAAGAATTTTAATTTGTGCTTAAGACAACGAGGGCCTGTATAAATTAAGCATACATGAATATAGCATTTATCCCCACAACAAACTAGTATAAAATGTTATTATATCATCATAATGTCTAACATCTTTATCCTCACAGGCAAAAACTGCTCAACATGAGAAAATCAATGAGCTGCTGACAATACTGCCAAAACGAGGTCCAAAGGCTTTCACTGTTTTTCTTGAAGCCGTTAAAAAAGGTTCTCAATTCCTAGCAGATAAATTAGGCCAAGAATACGAAAAAGGTATGGTACAGGGACAGAAAACATATGACACCAAGTAATTTGGTTTAGGTTTATCATATTTTTTTAGTTTTTCAGCCATGTTTTCGTTGTTTATAGCCTGTTTAAGATCACTTTTAAATTATATGTCACTAATTATGATCTAGGACATGTTCATAATTGGGTCATCAGGTTGCAATTACTAGATCATCGGACCAAATTGGAGAGAACTTTGTTAACTACTCAAGGTCATATCTAATTTTTGCAAAGTCTTTATGAAACATGGTCAAAATGTGCGATTCTAAGTCTAAGTCAAGATTGCAACTAGGTCATCTGGGTTCAAAGTTAAACAAGAGCCGTCAGTGACTGGTGATGCTCCCCTTAAACAAGAGCCGTCAGTGACTGGTGATGCTCCCCGTGGGATGTTTGTCACAGAAAAAATACTCAAGAAATATGCAAAAGAGAGTTATGGTTCTTTGGCACAGCACTATAACTTAATGAGATTTATTCAACTGTGAAGTTATAAATTGATATCTCTAAAAGTATGAAAAATTACCAAGGGCCATAACTTCAAAAATATGCTATGAAGAGTTATGGTTCTTAGGCACTGCACTTCCTCCCAATGAGATCTATTCACCTATGAAGTTTCAAATTTATATCTTTTATACTGTATGAGTTATGGCCCAGACAAGAATTAAGTATGAAAAATTACAAAGGGGAATAACTAAAAAAATATGCAATGAAGAGTTACGGTTCTTGTGCACTGCACTTCCCCTTACTGAGATCTATTCACCTATGAAGTTTCAAATTGATATCCCTTATACTGTATGAGTTATTGCCCGGACAAAAATATTGGACGGAACGACAGACGTTCTAACGAAACGGTATTTATGTGGCTACAATATGGAATGAAGAGTAGTTATGTGTCTAATTTTAGCCACAAAAAAGAAAATTTTAGTCATGGAAAAGAAAATTCTACTTTTGTTTTAACTATTTTCGACAGGAAGGACAGGCGGACAAAGCGGTAACTATAAGCTTCCCCAAATTTTCGGAGAGCATAAAAATTAGGTCACCAGGTCAAATTAAAAAAAAGACTGGGTCACTGTTTTTACATAATCTTCATGAAACTTGGTCACAATGTCTGTCTCTACAAGATCTAGACCATGTTTGATACTAGGTCACACTGATTGAGCCAAACAGTCTTTTAAAATTTCGATACCTGCTATTTAGGACAGCACTTTAGATACGAATATACACAATGAATCAGACATGTCTCATATTTTCAGAGCAAAAACAAATGGAGAAGGAAGCCAAAGAAGCAGCCAATCAGGCACAGGAGGAAGAACATCAACCAGTTATAAACACACCAAGGTCACAAGAAAAGGCATTTGAGAAAACATATCGACCGAAGGAAATCGCTGAACGGCGTCATTCACTCTCAGTAACCGGAACTCATACATTGACTTCAAACATTATTCAACAGAATTTAAACAACTTACATACAAAATTGAAATCTAGACTTCATCCACAACCAGCTAGTCCGAACAATGATCAGAATCAAGCATTCCCTACCACAGAAGCAGTTACTTTCAAAATGATAGATAAATTCCTAGATGAGTTGTTTGCCCACCTGGATGAGCATGAGATGACAATCTCACAATGTCATGCTTTACTGGGTGGTCGTGACAGGAACTTTCCTATAGTGTCACATATAATCAACCTACAGAAAAGTAAGAGACAACTAGAGACAGACCTAAAGGAGAAAGATCAACAGAAGAATAAATACGCTGACCATATAAGTAAACTAGAAAACAGGTGTCGCAATCAGGTACTGCAAACCAATTTACTTTTGCGAATACATGTACTAACTTTCGCATTTATTTTAGTCATACATAAATTCACTGAGTCACTATGGTATGTCACAGCCTGGGTTCAACCTGCAACCTCCCATAGCAAAGTCTGATATGCTCTATAACCATAAGACAAACTGGGCTGGTCCAGTCAGGATAAGAATGGAGTGATATAGCGGTCGAGTCCACTATTATGGTGTAAAATTAATTATAAAGGCATAACCAGACGGTTAAAATTTCAATGCTAAACTTACAAACTATATTCAGACTATAGTACCTTTTCAGACAATGGTTGTAATCGTTTGTGTACACATAAATGACTACGTCACTGTCACCATATCCTAACTAGACTGTATGTATAGTGCGCCCAGGATAATGTGATATTTACAAACATGAATCTGTTTAGTCAACTGTTGCAAAATTGGTTTTATAAATTACTGAAGTAAACAGATAAGGTCAGTTTTAAACTCAAAACATCACTGATTAATCGTGCACATCTGATTAATCCACCTTTGTGGAATACAACAAATTTTCCTGCCTTTCTCATTATCCGGGGCTCACTATATAATTAATTCAGAGATAAAGTTTTGAGTTAGATTTTACAATTTTTCAGGCCACAGAAATAAATCACTTGAATGAAGAGATAAAGAAAATGAAAGAAGAAATTGAGAAACTTCAAGTAATAAATAGTGAACGTGAGGAAAAACAGAAGATTATAGATGAGCTTAGAAAGATGGTTATGGATGCTGATACGACAAAGAAGAGTAAACTACGAAGTTCCTACCTAGCCTTACACTATGACAGCAATAGTAGTGAGATTAAACAGCTCCGTGCTGAAGTTAGAAGTCTTAAGTTTGACAATGAAAATTTAAAAACTGAAAACCTGATGTTAAAAAAGTCTGAAAACTTAAAAAAACTAGCAAAGCTGCGTGAAGATCAGACCGCTGCAAAATCTGAGATGTCAAATGGTCCGCATGTTACATCTGAAGAATCCAAGGGAAATAATCCAAAAAGTAAGCAACTTCCGAACACAGGAGTTGCTTCCCATAATATGCAATTGCAACCAAGATCAGCATTTGGTCGTAGACTTGATATAGACAGAGGGGTATTTGTTACATCTGGAGAGAAACCTGTAATGAAAGGATCGCTAGATAATCTACAGCAAGTGACAGACACAGCATATGATGATAAAGCCAAGCTGGCTGCAAAGATAAAAGAACGTGAAAAGTCACATCAGGAACTAGATTTTAAATTTAACAGTCAGAATGGATCTCTAGGTCAAAAACGAACAGCGAGTAGAGACAGGTCAAATAAACGTGTAACCTTCCATACAGATGCAGCCGATCAAGGCGATAGCAAGGATAATATTGTGAGAATTCCAACTGCAGAAAATGACAGTACGGAAAACAGTAATGGAAATAAAGCATCCGCTAACGGATCTAGTGAACCTTCTTCTAATGGAAATGGTAAAGGTAGCAGTGCATCAAAGCCTGAGAGGAGTAGAGGACGTTATAAACAAAGTCTGCTTAAATCTAAAGGATCAACTAAGAGGTCAGCCTCTCTAAACAGTGTAACAACCTCTAGGGACATCATGAAGATGTCATCACATCTAATACAGAAGAGCAGAAATTTAAGACATCCAATTAGCAATTGATGATGTTCTAAAGCAATGGCCTAAGATAAGTTATCAATGACTAGGACTATTATGCCCATATATCAAAACAATGTTTATATCAAATAAATGGAACTTACATGTACAAATGATTTGAACACATGTATACTTGGCCTCTAATATCACAGAAGTGCTTTCAATAGTGATAAAATTTTAATTTAAGGTCATCATTTTCATTTATATTCAGTTAATGATAGAACCGTTTCATTGTCATCCATTGTCATATTTTTCATTTCAAAAATTAATTTATTATTATAAATAGATATCTTTTTTAATTTGTGTTACTTTCTAGAAAATCTGACTGTAACAATATTAATTTTAAAGTTTGTACTTATTTATCCAGTCACTTCCAGCAATATCAGCTTGATAATAGGGAGTCAAATAAATGTAGGTCACCTGCAGGTCACCTGGTCATGTGACTTCTGATAAACCATCAACTGACCACATGATCTGATGGACTTCTTCTTATACGTAAGTTCCTGGTTGAAATTCTGTTCCCGAGGGTGAGGTTTTCCGATCCTAAATGAGCTGGCTGATGATGGATTATTTTCTACGACTTACTGCTTGTACATGAAGTCTACCATTGTTGTTTATAATGACGTCATTGAAGGAACGAGATGTTACACGCTGTTAAATGAAAGAGTAACAATAGAGTCCTGAGTTTGATCCACAGTCACCAAGCAGGTTAAGTGACTGTAAGTGCTTAAATAGAATAATAGGTTAGTGAAGTTTATCCAGGCTCAGCTGAGAAAATTATCAGATTCAGCTTACTCTAACCTGATCAATTCTTCTGCCTTGTCAGATTACCTTACTCATCCGCATCACAAATCTATTACTCTCTATTTGTTCACATTTTGAATTTTAATGAAGTCGACAATATTTCAATATCACTCTATTTGAGAATACTGACTATTCTGTGTACAGTGTACAAACAGTCCATTGGTTAATTGTTTATGAAACATGTTTTCATTGGTTGATCACCTTAAGGTTTGTTATAATCATTCTCAAGAAAATATATCATACAGACTATAGATATTATAATTAAATGTGTATTGTTTTAAATAAAAATTCTACAATCCCACTACCAGAGTGTATGTATCTTTCCAATAGGTAGCTGTTATGGCGGCGGGAGATCAGATCGGTCTTCTGCTTTTATACGCAGAGGTTTTGTTTTTATTTCAATTCAATTTCAGGAAATCTTGAAGTTACACACACATTTTTTTATTTCTTTCTATATATTTTAAAACTACAAACTGGAGGCAAATCTTAAACTTTAATATCGGACTTCCCTTTTATTCAAACCCCAATTTGTTTCAAATTATAAGGAATTTAAATTTGGGTGTAACTTAAAGTACATGAACCCCTACCTAAAAAGAAAAACTTGGTTAAAATTGGTTTGTATCTTCATTGCACCACACAAAGTGCATAAGGATCACTGCATATAAACCAAATCACTGTACTCATTATTGTGATACTATAATAATCAACGTGTACTCATTATTGTGATTGAAACATCCGGTGATTTTCTATCACAGTACTCATTATTGCAATCCTATACAATTCAACATGTACTCATTATTGCGAAAACCGGAAATTGACTCGTTCAATATACACTGTGAGGATGAATCCAGAGCTGGTTGGCCAAATGTGATGTGGTATATTGTGTTAACTAAGTCCCACTGGCTAACAGTATTTCAGGCATATGGGTACTGTTTTATCAATTTCAAAGCACTTATCGAAATTGTAAAGTTCCTCACAAATTTCAATTCTTCATTATTATTGAACAAATTAGGAATGTAATGTGGTTTGTAATGTGGTTTGAAAGAATGCATGCACTGAACCATCATGAGTAGTACACAGACCCCCTAACCACAACTTGCAACTGTTAATGGATTACATTATAGTTTTAATTAGAGCATAACTTTAAGATTATAGTAAGTGCTTTGATGAAACAGTAACATGGAGTCTACCTGGTCACATTATCCTGACACTGGGCAAACCAACAGTTACCTGAAACTTACAGTGTCAAGCAAGGGAGATGTACCAGTAGCATTTTTAACAACTTTGGTATGCGAAACCCAAGACCTCTCACGCTGAACGTCGACGCTGTACCACTAGGAAATTTGATCCACTGTTTATACTTTTCAATGGTATTTAAAACCTTGCTACTAAAATATATTACAAAGAAAATTAAAGGTCTTCAACAATGTGACAAATGGAAGGACTGAAAAGGGAGTTTTACATGCATATATCTGCCAAAACTTTGTAATTGTCTACACAGTTACTTTGGATATAATATTTGGCACTGATAAGACGAACAATGGCAAGATGGTATATAATTAGTCTTAACGACTAAATAATTGCAGAGAAAGAGTCTTAATTTTGGTATACACAGAAAATGACTTAATTATCGTACATTATTTTGTTTTTAAAAATAAAGCAAACAAGTCTTTTGTAAATCTGTCCTATAATATCAGTATTTAAATTTTAAAAGGCAAATTTCCAAATAACATTAGTTTTACATAATCTTAATATTTGTTCTTCATTTTGTATTCTGTCAGTGAGGATTATGTAACACCTCATGCTTGTAACATATGAAATTTTGTAAACTTACATTGAATGAAGTTCTTTTTCTTTCTTTTTTTTGAATGAAGTTCTTAGTTTTGAAGTGTAATTTAAGTTTGAATTTCTAAAGTTTCAATTTAATTCACTAAATGAAGTTCAAGTGGATGCAGGAATGCATCAGTGGGCTTAAAAAATATATTTTTATCTCGACAAAATGTACTTTACCTCAGAAACTGAACTGAATCAAATATTCAACATTTCTCCAGATAATTTAAGATAAGAGCTCATGTTTTTTTCACGAATAGGGAGCTGAGCTAAACAAAAGACTTTCATTTTGCTAAAGAAATGAAACAATTTTTTTATTGATGGAATTAATAATTTGTTGTAGTGTTTTTTAACACTTACTTAACCAATAAAATATTACATCATACGACCGATCAGGATGGATGAAGCAGCCAAGCGTGTACTGAAGATATTAAAGCAATATATTATTGACAACTTATGTAATGCAGATTTTCCACGCATATTGGACTACTTAGAAAATGAAGAAATTCTTAAAGATACCCATGTCCAAATAATCCAGGTAAGATTGATATATTTCAAATTTAAAGCTATTTATTTAACATACCTTGCCACTTGTCACCAATAATTTAACAGACCTTATGTGTTGGGCATTGTGCCGCTAATTGTTGTGAGTGAGTTGGGTGTTTCTAGAAGAGTTACAAGAGGAGAGCTAAAATAGTCTATCCTATTTTTGATGAAATAAAATAATTTTATACATTTATTTAAGGTAAAGAATTAGCAGAATTTAGCGAAATAATTTAAATGAAATAAATTTATTTCATACAGGCAGAGAACACAGACAATGGTAAAATAGCGAAGCTCTTGTCTATCCTGCCAAGACGAGGTCCTAATGCATTCCAAGCTCTGGTTGATGCACTCGAGAGGGACAATGACTTCATAGCTGAGAAGCTACGAGCAGAATTTGAAGAAGAAAAAGAGAGACTGAACAAAGGTTAATATCTGTATTTATCTTCTTTATTTTGGCTAAATTATTAACAGCAGAATTGGAAAAAAAGACTTTTCGAGGCAAATATTTTTAAAAAATCTTCTTTATTAATATTTTACATCTATTTTTTTTTTAAATAACAGTTAAACCTCACTTTTTGCCATTCTTACATATATGCAGTCAAAGATCAGTTAATAATACCATTATCTTATTTCATTTTGATTGAGTTACCTCCCATGAGTCAGGCAAGGTATAACAATTTCTATATGCAATTAAGTTCTCTCTCAAGTTGGAGGTCACTGGGTATCATTATTATATAGTCCGTGCAGGATAATGTGGCAGTCCCGTGACACAATGTTTTCTGCTTTGGACTATGTCAATTGATTGCATTAGGTAAACCATGGTTAAGGTTTGAGATTATAAATCATTTTAACAACCCGCTAAATAGATCATAGTACATAGCTGAGTGGTTTAGTGCGTATATATTTCCTAACGATATCGGTATGTTTGTCTGCGGGTTCGAACCCTTGTTAAGTTGACTGTCATTTTCATTTCTTTTTCTTATCTTTATAAATTTAAAAGTTAAGATCTTTACAGAAAAATGGCTTAAAAATACATTGTATCCAATAGTGATAAGTACCTGTAATTAAAGCAATTAAAACTTTTATTAAAGAGTGTATAGCCTAAATATACATGTACACATTTAACATGGTTTGTACATGTATTATAATTGAAGCACGATATGTCGTTCTTCGATTACTTAGATATGTTAACTACCAACACGAAGCCACAGATACAGCGTCTGAGTGTGAGTTACTCAGACCATGATATGTAGCAGATGAAGTTATGTAAAGTTTGTTTGTAATGTAATTATTGTATGTTCTTGTCATATAAGTTGAATTGAATTAAGAATTTATTATCATGACCATGATAAAACAAAAAAATACTTAGTATATAATAAACAAAGCATAAATACTCAAAGAAAGAATATAAAAATAACGTTAAAAATATTGTGATGAATTGAAAAAAATACTAAAGACTTCTTTGAAGGGTTGAACTTGAATCGCTCAGTTACGATTCCTGTGCGTTACCATCTGAGCTATGATAGTAAGTAAGTAAGTAAGTAAGTAAGTAAGTAACGTCTTTATTTAACGAGGCTGACACATTCGGTTTCCCGATCTTCCATGTGGGCCTCAACATTTGCAAATAGCATAAGAATATGCAGTAAAATATGAAATAACATAAGAATATACAGTAAAACATACAAGACATATATACACAAACATCATAGTAATAAAGATCAGATGTGTTTAAGAAAGTAATTTTAGATCATTAATGGTTTTATCATGATATAATATTCAGTTCTTGACAAAACAATATGTAAAAGAAACAATATATAATGATACATCATGCACAAGAGATTTCATATAATACATAATTTATCATTGTAGAGTAAGAGTAAGGGAAAGTTAAAAGATAGTAGTAAACTATCTATAATATCATAGTTATTTTCAGGAGTAATTCCTTTTAAATTCTTGATTGACTGTTATTTTAATTGGAGAATTGCCATTTGATGTAAGCAGATTGAAATTTACTTTGACTTTCTGCATTTCGAATATGTATTGGTATGTCATTCCATATTTTTGGACCAGAGTAAGCAAAAGATTTTCTGAAGAGTTCTGTTTTAGGTTTTGGTATAATAAGCTTTGCATCTTGTACAGATCTAAGGTTTAGGTTATGTCTATCACTTAATGCTTGGAATTTATTGGTCATATACACTGGAAAGGTTGGTTCATTTATAGATTTATACATGAGTATTGCTTTTTTGTACTTAATACGTTGGTCAAAGGACATCCAATTGAGTTCTTTAAATAATTCATTTGAGGGTGTGTCAAAACTTTTGTCTAAGATTATTCTAGCAGCTCTTTTTTGAAATTTGATGACATCAGAAAGTAGCTCGTTGCTGCAGTTTCCCCAAATAGTACAGCAATAATCCAAGTGTGGCAGTATGTATGCATTAAAGAAAAGTTTCCTAGAGTGAAGATTAAGATACTGTTTAATTCTAAGAAGCAAGTAAAGTTGTGAATTACATTTTTTGATAGTTGATTGAACATGACTGTGTTTTCCATTTAAGATTGTTGTCTACATAGATTCCTAGTAGTTTTTCAGTGTCTGTAAATTCTATTTTTTGGTCTTGAAGGTGGAGAGTAGATGGCGTTGTATTTTCTGATTTGGTACTTTTTGTTGATATATTCATAGCTTTAGATTTTTGAGCATTTAGTACCATTGCATTATGGTTGCACCACATGCTAACGTTTTCAAGATCTGTTTGAAGATTTGTGTTTACTTCCTGTGCTGTATTTCCAGTAGCAGTTAGAGAAGTGTCATCTGCAAACATATCAGCATTTGACATTTTTACATGAAGGTGTAGATCATTTATGTATATAATGAATAAAAGGGGCCCAAGGACTGAGCCCTGTGGTACTCCTGAGACAACTTCTGCTGGCTCAGACAATACCCCAGAAATATTGACTTTTTGTGACCTTTCTGACAGATATGATTGAATCCAAGTTATAGCTGGTGAGGAGATGTGGTAGAAAGGTAGTTTTTCAAGAAGTATTTTATGGTTAACTAGATCAAACGCCTTTGATAGGTCAAGGAATAGTGTTCCGACTAATTTTCCATTATTCAATGCATCAATCCAGTTATCAATTACATTAGTGAGTGCTGTTTCACATGAGTGGTTTGCTCTAAAACCTGATTGTGTTGTAAAAAGAAAATTATTTGTTTCTAAAAAGAGCTTCAAGTGGTCTGATACATGTTTTTCGAATATTTTGGAGATAAGTGGAAGTACTGAAATGGGTCTGTAGTTATTTTTGTCTGATTTTGGTCCTTTTTTGTAGATGGGTGTAACTTTTGATTGTTTTAGTTGTGTTGGAAATTTGCCATGTTTTATACTCAAATTTATTATGTTACATAGTGGTTGGCATATGATATCTGAGGCTGTTTTTAGGAATTTTGCACTTATGCCGTCTAAGCCAGTCGCTTTTGTTTCATCAATACTGTTTAGCTTTCGTTTTACATAATTTATTTCAACACAGGGTATTTCAAATTTGCTAGATTGATTTGCAGCATTTGATTGCAGAGATTTATTTAAAGCAGATTTCATATTTGTTGATAATTCTGTTATATTTTCAGCCTTTTTGAAAACGTTCGTAAAAAATGTGTTAAAGGTTTCTGCAGTTAATTTAGGGTCAGTTATTGGTGACCCATTGTCATCATTCATATAATTTGTTTGATGATTTTCTGTTTTGCCAGATAAAGTTTTCAAATTTTTCCATAACTTTTTCGGTTGTTTCTTGTTTGAGTTTATTGTCTGATCAAAGAAGTCTGTTTTTGCTTTATGAATTAATGTTTTTACTTGTGATTTCCAGTATTTGAAGTCATTGGTATTATTCTTCTTTTTTGCATAGTCCCTATTTTGCATAGCATTAGCTATACCCTCATTGAACCAATCAGCTTGGTTTTTACTTTTTACACGTTTCTGCTTGTATGGAGCATGTGAGTCTAAAATTTGTAAAAATAATTTGTTAAATGTATCTAATGCATCATCTGGGTCACTGAACATGTCAATGAGAGACCATGGCTGGTTTGACAGATCATTTAGAAAGTTTTCTGTGTTAAAGTTCTTTAAGTGCCTATAGTTTATTGTAATATGCATTGGACCTTTTTTAACATTTTTATTTGTATGCCGTGTGAAAAATATAGGATAATGGTCACTAATAGAGAGTATAGGGACTGAGTGTATGATATATTTTGTGGTTGGTTACTATAGATATGGTCAATAATAGATGATGATGATGATGTGACTCTTGTAGGTTGTGTTATAAGTTGAGAAAGATTGAATGTGTTAATAATATTTTTCCACTTCGAAATATTTGAGTATGTAGCAGCAAAATTATAGTTGAAATCTCCAAATAGAATTATTTCTTTGTTTTCAGTAAATATTTTGTCAAGGATCTGTTCAATTTTATCATTCCATGACGCTAATGATGAGGGTGGTCGGTAAATGTAACCTACTAGAAAGGGCTTCTGCGTATCAAGTTTCATTTCAAGCCATATTGACTCAATATCATCAGATTCTAGATCATATCTTAACTCACATGGTATTGTTGACTTGACATATAACACAATTCCACCACCATTAGATTTCCTATCATTTCTAAAGAGTTGATGTTGATAGCATACCTAATTATTTGCAATTATTTAGTGCTTATATTATATTGCAATAAGTCAACAATGACGATAAGGCCAACACATTTAACTGCCTGGATATCTGTCTATGTTAAATGTTAAATTTCGTTGTTGAATGGGTGGTAAAGGATTAGCTGCACACGGCAGTCATACTGGTCTGAAAGGTTAACAAACACTAATCCATATTAAGTCTTTATTTCGACAGTTACTGCTTACATAGTATTTAATGAAACGCACAAACAACAAACAATTAATTTCTTTTAAAGTTATCGGTAATCAATATCATGTATTACCTGTAGTGAAATAGACTCAACTGCCACATTATCTAGCACGTACTATACCCAACTGTGTTGACTCTTAAAAATGAAGAATTATCAATTATTATTGTTTATTAATGATTCATATTGGCCGATCTTGCCGAAAAAAAACCCTAATCATTACACATTTACAACTCTCTCAGTCTAATGCAAATAAACAATGTGAGTTCCATACTCATACTGTGCATTTTTCTTTAATTGGTACTTGATTGCATGCTGCGACTTCTTCATTATTCAATTACCTGGATATCCCACTGGTTTTTGTAATAGTTGAGACAGTTGATAGAGCTTGGCCAGTGCTAGATCCAGGTTTGATTCTTTGATTGTGAAGGTTCATGTTCTTCTATGTTACTAGCAGGTTTAATTTTGCTATAATCATGTCACATACATCAACTAGACTTGGTACTGATCATTTATACAAAGTTTCATTGAAATCCAACCATTGGTAACAGAGAAATAGCGCAGACAATTTTGCACAGACCAACCGACGGACCGACCAACAATCCAACCTCAAACATGACTCCAATATAGCTCCCATATACTTTGTATCTTGGGGTATAATAAGTAGTATTGGTTTCACATTATATATAATTTATGAACTGTTATTGTTTCAGATGGACTCGGAGGAAGCAGATCACTGGATTCATTGCAAAGTCTTGAGGAATCACATCATCTTTGTGATAAATGCTTGCAAGATACCAGCATGGATTCAAATTGTAATTTGTATTCAACAGCCAATCAAATGCCAGTATCAGGACAAAATCTACCAATCAAAGTAGACAAATCTGTATCAACTGAAGCAGCCAATCATTGGACTGGAATGAATGGATCATGTGGCATGTTACAACCAATGAAAACACAGCATTCTGAATTCATGAAGAAAATGTGGATTGAGTCATTAAACTGCATATATACAAAGTTGAAATCTCATCTTTATATCACAAATATCAGAGAACTATCTTTCCGAAGTCCGGAACCTGTTACTTTTGACATGGTAGATAACTTGTTAGATGAACTCATTGAAGAAAGAGAGAAATGTTTCGGGTAAGATTGGTCATCAATTTTTGTAAACAACAAAAGTTCAAAATAGCCATCTATATTTCCATAATTCAGGGGCTGTAACCCTGTTATTCATACATCTATCTGGAGGATGGGCAGACAAGCGACAGCCAGTTATTATACTTTTTTGTAATATTAATCTTGACTCCATTGGCCCCACTTTCAAGCCCATCTTTTGTCTTAATCAAAGCATCTGATTAATATAGCAAAGCACCTAGTGTAACCAAGAGGATTTGTTTCTATATTTAGTAACAGTGACCTTTGATCCCCACCAACCCGACTTTTAACTCCAAGCTTCTTCATTCAAGCTAACCTAATACATCAAGGTTCATCATGACTCCTAATTAAAGTTATAGAGCAGAAACTATTTTTCTTGAGTAACAAAGACCATGACCCCATTGGCCCTACTTTCAACCCACACTTCTCTTTCGCACAAGCTAGCTATAAAGCAAATTTCATCAAAATATCTAAGTTTTTGAATGAAAACCACCAGTTTGATCCAATCAGTCAAATACTCTTCCAACCTACAACATATACCTCAATCTTAGATAATTAAGCAGGTTACATTTAATAATATAAATTGCTGGCTTAGAATTAGACGGTCGTAAGTACTACTTACAACCAAGTACTAACTAACAACCATTTAAGACTCATGCATATTTGAAATCTGCATCTCAAGGCGCTTCTTATGAGCCTATTTTCATGAAAGTCCGAAGTGGTCATGTTAACCAAACTTAAGTTTAAAAAGCTTGTTTTTCCATAAGTAAAGACTAGTTTTCAGACAGCTTTTTCTCGTTTTCTCAAAATATTGATTTTGTACTTATAACCTTCTCATTCAATGTAATGTTATATTTAAGGGCACTAGATGCAAAAGATAGACACTCATTGCTAACACACGTGATAACCCTGAAAAACTCAAAGAAAGAACTAGAAAAAGTTTTATCGGATGCACAAGACCAAAAAAGAGAGTACATTAAAACACTGGTAAAAGAACAGAACAAGAGTAGACATTTTACTGAACTGCTTCAATTAAGAGACCAAGAAGTAAGGAAACTACAAGAAGACAAGGAACATTTGGAAGGAAAGCTCCAGGAGAAAGATAAACAACTAGCAGCGCCAAATGATGAAGTTGATGAAACGAAAGATGAAGTAGAGATCACAGCAACTAATCTTAACAATGCTGAAGATGAAATAAAGAGCATGGAGGAGAAAGTAACAGATTTGCAACAAGATTACGACAAATTAAGTCACGAACTTAAATCTCTGAAAGGGCATGGAATTCCTAAAAGATTTGGACAGCCAAAAGGACAATATAAAATAGAGAGTTCAAGAAATGGTTTTAATGGGCAGTATGTCATTTCTAACTCAGTGACTGAAGAAGCCTCAGACATATCAACACAGAAATGTAGTAACAATAAGCAAGCTGACACATACAAGCATCAAGCACAACATGTCAACACTAAACAACTGAAGGGTGTTGGCTTACACATAGGAGGTATCCGTAGAGGCCAACAACACCTGAACCAAAATCCCAGAAAATCAACATTTGTTTCAGAACCCTGTAGACATAAGGGCAAAACTGCTCAACACCAAACTGGTAGACAACGAATAAATGGAAGAGAACAACCTCCAATGCCACTGGCCTGTCTTGGTGTATTTGGAAGTAGCAAAAAGTAGAATGGATAAACACAGTCAGATGCATAATTATATAGCTGCATCTATCACTTATTGTTTGAAAATTTACAAGTATTGCATTGAGTATCACAACTAACCCTGAGCATGCCAGGTGAACTGGCTGTTTGGCTTTTTGGGAGCCAGTAGTTATATCTGCCATGTAATAGACTAGTGGTAGACTGTCCACTTCCAGTGCTAGAGGTAATGGATTTGATCCAGAGCCACAACATACCAAAGTCGTTAAAAATGGTACTGGTTTATCTCCCTTGCTTGATGCTCAGCATAGCTATAACTATGGCTCCAGGTTACAAGTTTGCCGAGTGTAAGGTAGTCTCCATGTGACTGAAATACTGTTGATCAATATGACTTAAATTTATATGTAATATTTAGAAGCTACTAACCAGCCAATTGCCAAATGTCCATTTTAATTGCATGCTTAATTAAGCACAATCAATTTTGTATTTAACATAATTTGTTGTTGTTGTTGTTGTTGTTGTTGTTGTAGTTGTTTCACAATAATGAAACTGAATTATTAACCAGATTATTAATTAATTTTAATGATTGTTTTGTGCTTATTTAAGCCTATCCTATTAGAAATAAAAAAATAAAATAAGTTAAATCATAACTATTGACATAATTTTTTATTCATTTCAATAAAGCACTCACTGCTTATTTGTGGCGTACCTTGCCTGGTGCATACATTGTACAACAGCCTATTATCTACTGATAAGTGTGCAACAGCCTATTACAGTGTAGCAATACCACGTGACTTTTGACTGCAGTTACAAGAAGAAATTTGTAAACATTGGAAAATAAAATAGTCATACATATTTTATTTCTTCATCGATTTCTATAAAATATACACCACGCTAAGGAGACAATTATTTGCTTTCCATGAAATATAAAATCTTTTTCAGCGGCTGTGTCGGTTTGTATATTACCTTGTGAAACCGTGGAACGTGAAGGTTTCACAGGGTAATAGAAAAACCGGTAATACTCCTGGAAAAGATCTTATATTTCACGGAAAGCAAATGCTTTTCCCCTTAGCGTGGCGTATATTGTATAGAAATCAATGTAGAAATAAAATACTTATGGCTATATTTGTGTTTCAATGTTTACAAATTTCTACTTGTAACTGTAGCCAAAAGTCATGTGGTATTGCTACACTGTATTATCTACTGATTAGTTTACAACAGCCTATCATCTACTAATTAGTGTACAACAGTCTGTCATCGTCTGATTAGTGTACAACAAATTGTCAGCTACTAATTATGTATACAGCAGTCTGCCATCTACTCATTAGTGCACCCAATTAATGTACTTATTATCAGTTACATGAAGCATACCCAAGTGACAAATGATAACAGCCTTGCATGACATAAAAAAACAAACCTGACATAATTATACAAAAAAAAAATAATTACAGCCATGGTGGTTGCCAAAATGTAACTTCAGCATAAAGTTGAACAAACAATGATATCATAATAAGTTTATGAGTCAGTCAGTACAGAATATAGGCATTGAATACCTGTACTTAGTCTCAGTGTAAGTTCTTTAATATTGACAAGATTTAAGCAGACCTGTTATAGGGAATAAATAAACAAGAAATATTTCACTGAATGTGGTGAATACTCCCAGATAGACTCCAGTGTGCTCTGACAATATGCACAACTAACTTTCATTGAAATCCAACCATTGGTAACAGACGAATAACACAGACAAACAAGAGCACCGCCTTGCGGGTGCAGACGCTCATCTGATCATTGTCACTGTAAAAGAGGCCCATTACCCTTGCATAAAGTAGGGCAGTTATGACTCTTGCTTAAAAAAGTGAGGTATTGATGGTGAACAAAAGGGACAATAACTCTTGCAAAATGCTGATTAGACATGGTCAGGTATTGATGGTGAATAAGTGTTGAAAGTTTCAAAGCAATAGCCCACATAGTGTATGAGAAAAGAAGACCTAAATGCAAAACTTACCCAAGTCCAAAAAGAGGCAATAACTCTTGCAAAATACAGATCAGACTAATGATTCATGCTTGACATGGTCAGGTATTGATGGTGAACAGGTGTTGAAAGTTTGAAAACAATAACCCACATAGTGTATGAGAAAAGTGGACCTAAACACAAAACTTAACCAAGGAATTTTCTGAGTTCAAAAAGGGCAATTACTCACACAAAATGCAGATCAGAGTTATGGGTCTTGCTTTCCAGGCTCAGGTATTGATGGTGAACAAGTGTTGCAAGTTTCAAACCAATAGCTTTGATAGTTTATGAAAAAAGTTTACCTAAACACAAAACTTAACCATGCAACGCCGACGACGATAAAGTGATGACAATAACTCATCTTTTTTTCAAAAATCAGATGAGCTAAAAAAGGGCCATAACTCCATTAAAATTTATCAAACCAATGTGTGCCGACAATATGCTAGATTTGATACTGATCAGTCATGCAAAATTTTGATGAAATACGACCATTGTTACAAAGAAATAG
Source organism: Spisula solida (assembly GCA_947247005.1). Classification (NCBI taxonomy): domain Eukaryota; kingdom Metazoa; phylum Mollusca; class Bivalvia; order Venerida; family Mactridae; genus Spisula; species Spisula solida. Next base: position 4,858,818 of record OX365960.1, on the reverse strand, counting down.
CGCTGATTACATTTATAGGACCATAGCTTCCTTAAAATTAATCCAACCAATGAGTGCTGAGGATATGAACAACTAGACGAAGTACTGATCAGTCATGCAAAGTTTCGTTGAAATCAGACCAACTGTTACAGAGAAATAGCACTTTGCACAGACCAACCAACCAACAGACCTACTGATTGACCAACCTCAAGCATTACTCTAATATAGCCCCCATATACTTTGTATCTGGGGAATAAATATTATGATTGTTCCACCTAGGAACACTTCAGCCCCAGATCCACATAGACCACAATGAAATATCCACATAGCTTAATCACACTAGAATTAGAGTATCTAAGTAACAACAGAATTAAATAGAACAGGGCTCATATTCAATATAGATGTTACTTGACTTAAGGATAAGGACAACCAATCACATCACACCATATTGAATTATTGGTCAGTAACAGGCGATACAGTTGGCTATCCTTATTTGCCAATTAAATAAGACCCATATTGAATACCACCCCAGGTTCACATTGCAGCTCAGGGCAGCAACACTGAACACATCGGCATCATTTCTAGAATTATTTGGCTCAATTTAAGTATGTGGAATTCACGAGGGATATGAATTCCCGAAATTAATACCCGTGAATATGTTCCAAACAAGAAAAAACACAAAAATGTCTTGATTATGGTAGTCTTAAAACGCGTACATTTATAGCCACAAATATGCTGGCAATCATAAAAACGCAAAGATTTGCTGGATATTTCCCTTGAATCGGAGTAGGGAAGGCCCCGGGGAATTCTATGAATTCCACTTCCACGATGTGCCAGTCTTTCGAAATGGTATAATGAAGTATAGCTAAGAGGTGGCACAGTTAAAACTAATAAAGATCTGAGGTTTAAATTTTATCTAACATCTTACTCCATTGTAATAATCATTCATAATATTGATTGAACGTATGATTAATTGACTTAATTGGCATACAAGTATATGACAATGACTTATCATATTTATTCTCCATATACCATTCAAAGCACAATATACATATACCTAGATCAAATAACCATACAACCATGTATTCGCAATGAATCAGACCTCAATTTAAATTTGATTCTTCAGCGATTCTTCCCCAAGTATGATTTGTCTTTATTTTTTTAGTTAGGAAGAATGGCAAGACAGGAAGATGGTACAGAAATAAGAGAACAGAATATCTTAGTTGATAGATATTGCAACTGACTTAAAACTTACTTAAGGATCTAAATGTGGATTAAGTATTAACTTCATTAAAACTAAGTTAAAAGAAGCACTGAATGTGGATTAATTATTAACTTTATTAAAACTAAGTTAAGTTTGAGGATTAAGTATTAATTTTATTTAACTAAAAACTAAGAAAAGTTCTAGGATTAGGATAGAGATGGATGAAGCAGCCAGACAAGTGTTTGTTAAGAATAAACAATACATAAAACAAAATCTCCATCTGGATGATTGTATCCTAGATTATCTGGAAGCTAAAGAAACACTGACTTCAAACAATGTCGAATCTGTACAGGTAAATTATTCGTAATTAATTCTGATTTTTTATTTCAGGATTTAAGTCCCACCAAATGTATTTGAGTCATTGTCACTTCCGTGTCACAATAACCAGCACCTCAATCTACCCTTGTCTGATCAGTGCCAAGCAAGAGCCCTATACCAATTACCACTTTTACCGACTCTAGTACAGTACACGCAAGGTGGGTTTTCCAATTTCCACTCGGCCACCGCGTCAATAATTAATTTGAGGTGGCATGCCACCGTGGCGGGCCCACCGTGGACAGAAAGTGCCACCCTAAATTGCCACCTAGGCAATTCCCCGATATCTCGTAGATCGACCGTCAAGGTGGAAACGCGGTGGGCCTAAGTGGGCGAATGCGGTGGATTCACGGTGACATTTTGACTGTGGTTTACTTCAGCTAATATATTTTCATATATTTTAATAATTTTTTCTAACATATTTTGAGAAATACATACATGTAGGCCTACTCATAATATAGTAGATCTATTTCCAATATGCCAAGTAACACAATTACACTCGATATGTCGCTGTGTTTTCATTTGTCACGTTTGGTTGGGAGAATATTAAAATGCGTAACCATGTAGATCTATAGAAATTATAAAAATCTAAGGCCACTTCTTTTATATCTTCTGGTTTACAAAACTGACGACCCTCAAAATGGGGAAAATGTGGAGGTCAAATGAACTAGGTGAACTCATTTTCGAAAAACTAGACTCTATTTTCTGGAAATATATGGATGACGTAAACAGCGACCAAATTGTACATGTAATTTAATTTAGTAACTGCGTGCGCAAGTATCCTTATTTTGTGCGTAGATTTTATTAATTTATAATTTAGTGTGACCAAATACTATTTTCCAGGATGCTATATTATTTGTACAAATGTACATCGCATTATTGTGACAACTAGTCAAAAAGGCGAGACTACGGAATTATAAAATACGCCGTCGAAACGACTTTGAATTGACACATGAAGAGTTGAATTACCTTCAAATATTAGATCTAATCCATTATTGTTATATATGTGTTTTATCAATGCAATATATAATAATCATGAATTATTGCACTAACACTGATTAACAGATCATAAATGTGTGATGATTTCAATGTGTTTCTATAAATTGTGTCAAAGCGTGCAAATATTCGTAGATCAGTCAAACTTCGAATGTGCATCAGCTACGATATCTTTGATGTCAGTTCACAACAGTTTCTTTTGATTGCCCGACAAAGGTCGGCAGTGCTGAGTATTAGTCATCTACCGATTGTCGGCGACTCCTGAAGTTACAATGTCGGTACGACTGTCTTTGATCGGAATAGTAAGGGCGGGTTGATTTATAGTTGAGTTTTTTGTCAACATCTACATCCTGCTATTTGTTGACCATGTTTACTGTACATACGTTCAATTAATGCTTTCATAATTTATTTCATTTTATTAATACTTTACCATTTTCTCGCTCGTACATTATGCACGTAGGCTGCCGTATACGTTGCTATGGTGTACATACGTATACGTAACGCCGTTGCTATGGGTCGTACAAACGAGTACCTGCTTCTGTCGCAAATTTTAGTTAGGAATAAATAGGTTGGGTCTGAATGATAAAATATTTGATACAAAATTGTGTGGTGGGTTTTAACACTGAAGCATTTTTGTTCGACTGGCAGTTCCAAAAAAATCTTGAAAACCACGAGATAAAAAGTTGTGGCCTTACAATAATTCAGAACTCAGTGACAGGCATTGCTAGTGACACTACACACTAGGTCACACCTGTGAAATTTATGCATATCAAGGGCTATACAGGGGTGTCAATTACTATCAATTATATGCTTGTTATAAACACGTGCACATTGTAGGTAAGAACAAAGAATACGTGAGTATGATCTTTGGTAAGAATTAATTGTTTGTGAATTCCCGATAAATGATTAAATTGCAATTATTATTTGTAGCATCTGTGTGAGGATTAATTCATTTTGTAAAAACAATTGGTAGATCTTAGATCGAATGTCACACCCCTATTCAGCCCATGTCAAACAATTTAATTTTCTTGTCTGTGGAGTGATCGGTCAGAGAGTGCAGTTTTTGTTGTACTATTGCATAATGGATTATCACTGACCCTGCGGATCACAGTACCGGTAAACAATTTGATAGTATGCAATAAACTATTTGTAATATGAACTAAGGCACAGCCTATTTTAGCGAGTAATATCTTAAGAGCAGTTCTCTGAGAGCACCAAATTTTTTTGGCCACGCAATCTCTCAGATTTTGATATAAATGTGTTAGTTGTGTAGACCGACCCCATATTTTAATTTCAAATTTTTTCCGTTTGCTGAAATTCCTCTCCGTTTCCATAGCAACCGGTCTTAAAGTTGGGGAAATGTGAAAAAACTAGAAAAAGAGACCTGTTCTCGAAATATTAATTATTTTTCCAACAATTGCTATAACAACAAATATTCAAAGTTATAAACATAAATTGAAATAAATTACCTAACACGTAATAGCAAAAGAAAACAAATATATACTTTAGTAATTTTTTTATAGCTTGTTAAACTCGAGGTTGTGTCTTTCTAAAGATGTTGACCACAGTGTCTATTAATGCTGTTTTATTGTAAACATGAGGATAATCATACAAGCATAACAAAAAAGTGAAGCATTAATTAATAGGCGCCATCTCAACATTGATCTCAACATTGACCACACATAATGCACACAGTGTCACCATAAATTGTCACCCTAGCATTGATAATTTTTGAATTATACAAAGATAGTAGTGTAACTATTTTAGTATCCAAAGCAACCACAATTTTTGTCAGAATAAAAAATATTTAAGTGTACATGATATTCTTATAGACTCCTTTCCATATACATTGTACCAAGTTTCATAAACCTAGCTTTGAAACTGTATGCGTTATGGCAGGATCCCAGATTTTGAAGTATTTTCACTGTTTTCGTATCCATAGCAACCAGAATTAGCAGCAAAATAAAAACCAATTAGATGTGCATAATCTACTTATTGGCCCTCACCAACATACCAAGTTTCATAAACCTACCTTGGAAACTGTTTGAGTTATGTCAGGATCCAGATTTTTGACGGATGGACTGACCAACGGTAGGGGCCTAATAAAGCGTATATATATTCTATGAAGAACTTGTGAACCTAATAAATAATACAAATCAATAGGAATATGTAGTATTGTGCCATACAGACCAATAAGTAATAGTACTAGAATGTTTTCCAGCATATTTAACAACTCAGAGCCAATAAACAAACATTTTTTGATATTTTTTCTCAATGGTTGCCATAGCAACAACTGTGAAAGTCATATTTTGCAATTAAATTGAAATTAAAATGAAATGCTACGAACATAGAATGTTTTTATCATGAGAAAATACTTGTAAATATAACATTTAAACAAGAGGGCCCAAAGGGCCCTAGGTCGCTCACCTGTTGAACTTGACCTAGATTTTGTTGAGATGATCATTGTGACCAAGTTTTGTACAGATTAGGTCCAAATTGTGACCTCTAGTGACAAAACAAGGTTTTTATATGATTTGACCTAATGACCTAGTTTTTGACCCTGGATGACCCAATATCGAACTTGATCGAGATTTTGTTAAGATGATCATTGTGACCAAGTTTCATAAAGATTAGACCAAAATTGTGACCTCTAGTGACTACGCAAGGTTTTTCTATGATTTGACCTTGTGACCTAGTTTTTGACCCCAGATGACCCAAAATCGAACTTGACCTAGATTGTGTTGTTATGATCATTGTGACTAAGTTGCGTAAAGATCAGGCCAAATCTGTGACCTCTAGTGACTACACAGGGTTTTTCTATGATTTGACCTTGTGACCTAGTTTTTGACCCCTGATGACCCAATATCGAACTTGGCCTAGATTTTGTTGTGTTGATAATTGTGACCAAGTTTCGTAAAGATTATGCTAAAACTGTGACCTCTAGTGACTACACAAGGTTTTTCTATGATTTGACCTTTTGACCTAGTTTTTGACCCCGGATGACCCATTATCGAACTTGACCTAGATTTTATTGAGATGATCATTGTGAGCGAGTTTCATAAAGATTAGACCAAAATTGTGACCTCTAGTGACTACACAAGGTTTGTCTATGATTTGACCTTGTGACCTAGTTTTTGACCCCGGATGACCCAATATCAAACTTGACCTAGATTTTGTTGTGATGATCATTGTGACCAAGTTTCATAAAGATTAAGTCAAAAATTTGACCTCTAGTGACTACACAAGGTTTTTCTATGATTTGACCTTGTGACCTAGTTTTTGACCCCAGATGACCCAATATTGAACTTGACCTAGATTTTGTTAGGATGATCATTGTGACCAAGTTTCATAAAGATTAAGTCAAAATTGTGACATCTAGTGTCTACACAAGCCAATTGTTGACGGACGGACGGACGACGGACGAAGAGTGATCACAAAAGCTCACTCTGTCACTTTGTGACAGGTGAGCTAAAAATAAAAGCATCTTGTCTTAGAAAGAGAGATAATCAAGAATTTACACAGTACAGATTTTGGGTCATATTTGGTGTTTTCTTAAAAAAAAGTTTCCGGAGTGCCCAGCGATTTTATTTCATTATATGACAAACAAAGGTTAGGTCTTTCAGATTATATGCACCACTGTGCCTAGTATAAATTATATTACTTTAAAAATTGTCGTTTTTAACATTTTTCAAAAAGATGAAATTCTGCGAAAGTGCCTACTTTTGTAACAACCATTGAATAGTATTTAGTCAATGTAAAAATTTGACTATAGTTCATTATGTTTACCTGATACTATCTTCATTCAATAATGCAGACTAATTTTTTCTGTATATATTCAGTTTTCCAGTAGGGTTAGTACAAAACTGGTGTTTTACAGAAAATTTTCCACCTCAATTTACCCGATTTTGACCAAAAACTTCAACATCCGTTACCATGGTAACCGGAAGTGTTAGGAATAAAATGAACCTCAATACTTTGTATGTGCATGGATACGGCTAAGTCCTGAAAGTTTCAGGGAAATCGGTGACTATGCGTGCCGCAGCCCTTCTTTAAAAATTTGGTTTTCTCAGAGAACTGCTCTTAAATTTTAAAGAATAGCTCAAATGTACAGTCATTAGAAAATTTGTGAAATTTTTGGACACGAAGTAACGAAGGACGAAGTCGATACGAACCTGTTTTCGTTTTGAAGTTCACTGTATAACTACGCTGATTATGTGTATAATAATACGACTTTCCTTGTTTAAAACAAGTACTTTCATGGCGTAATCAGTTGATCAATAACTGATTATATGCAGGCTGTCACGTTATGTGTTTCCTCTTTGTTTTCCCAGCATTCCAAGATGGCGGTCGATCAAAGTGCTAAACGAAGCAACATAGTATTTATCTCCCTTATTTATAACGTGTTCTAGATAGGCCTACTAGAGTTTTTGGAATATTTTTAAACATCATTTAAATATAAAAGAAAATTTAGGAGCTACAGAATAACGCATTTAGGTAACTTTTGTTATTCTATTGGCTGCCATTTTTCAGTATCATTCTGTGACTCCGAGACAGTAACACAAACTTTCAGATCCATTAGTGAATTCAAACTCTGACCAAACCACTTGACACATTGACTTATTGCGAAATTTATTCGCTATTACTCGGAGAACAAAGTTTTCTATTTATTTGGAAAATAAATCGGAAAAAATGCAAAACTTCATAATTTAATGACAATCTATTGCCACCGCGTTTCCATCGTGTTGTCACCGTGTATGATATCCACCGCGTTTCAAACGTGTTTTCACGGTGGCAATGGCCACGGTTGGTTGTCCACCCTAATTTTAAGTCTAGGTGGATTTGGGTGGGTTCACGGTGGCATATTTTGCGTTGCCACCCAGAGTCGTCGCCACCGTGACGGGTGGACTTTGGAAAACCCACCTTGCGTGTACTGTAACACAGAACAACCTCAAAGAGTCGAACCTGCAGTTACCTTCCATTCTCAAGGCGAACACTTCAGAAATTTTGAATATTAATTATCTCTGATAATTTTTATCTATTTTTAATGGCGCATATTGTCGCGATCACTCCAGTGCTAGATGCCGTCGCCAATGGGGTCATGGGTTCAAATCCCACCAACCGGCTGAGGGTTCATATACAAATTTGGAATACTAAGACTACATGGGTTGCACACTTTTAACGATTTCAAGGACACATTATAAAAATCTTAAACAAATCGTTCATCATTAATTTGGTTTTAATTGAATTTAAGGCTGAGCGAACAAATGGGGATAGGATATCAAGGTTGATTCTGATTCTACAACGTAAAGGTCCAACAGCGTTTGACAAGTTCCTTGAGGCACTCACTACAACAAATACAGAATTCTTAGCTGACGAACTAAGGAAAAAATATGAACAAGAGAAGGAGAATCTGATAGACTTTTACACAGGTAAGTTAAGATCCGAGGCCACGGTCCAGTGGTTAGTGCATCACAGATAAGTTAAGATCCGAGGCCACGGTCCAGTGGTTAGTGCATCACAGATAAGTTAAGATCCGAGGCCACGGTCCAGTGGTTAGTGCATCACAGATAAGTTAAGATCCGAGGCCACGGTCCAGTGGTTAGTGCACTAGATTAGTAACTCAAGACTCATGTTTGATTCCCGGTAACGGCTAGTCATACTACTATTCCATGAAAATTTATAGCAATGTCTAATTTCCTTCACATGTTGAAAAATTGCTGGTTCCTTAAAAGGAAGGATAATTATATTTAAGTACTGGTTCGTGTACAGTCCTTGAAAACTGGTTAGGTGAATTGGTGGCTGTATATAACCGAAAAATTGTTGAGAAACACCGTTAAACGAAATACACAATATCATTATAGAGCAGCCTGTTGACTACCGTAGTTTTAGTTTACTTAAAATGCGAATCAAGTTCAAATGTGGCTATTTAACCTAATGCAGGTAGCTGTTTCATTCAGGTGTTTTAATATAAACTTAAAGTAGCTGTTTGGAATTTTATAACATAGATTGCTTAAGACAGATGGTTGCTTAATTCAGGTGATTAGTAACACATAATATACAGTTGTAGTTTTCTTTTCATTTCCAGCAAAAAAATCCCAATTTAAGTAAAGTGTTATAATCTCACAATACATTAAACACTATTCTATTTTAGATGCTACTAAAGATGTTATTAATTCAGCTGAACTTTCTCTGGAAGCTGAACATACTAAGGCAGATGCAAGTGAAGACACAACTCCAAAGGTGACAGTGGATATACACAATCTGAATACTAGGTATACTCACTTATACCCGGGTCACAAATCACCCTGACACTGAGCTGGACAAAGGATGCCAGACTAGCATCTTTGATTGATATCGCACAACGTCAATCATTGGTCATGGCAACATGCCCGTCTGTTTATCTAACAGTCACTGACAAACCTCTGTCGCAAAACCATGCCTTGATTTTGACCAATAATGCATACTTATGACCTGGCAATATCCATTCTGCTTCCAACCTGATTAGCCAAAATGTATGATGGGATTGTATTTGTGATCCAGGTATTACAATACCAATATGAAATAGTTCCAGCTATTTAATATAACTTGCCCTATTTGGTATAGCTCCACGTATTTGGTATGCCTAGCTTAGTACGAAGAGGGTTAGACAGTGAGCTTTAAAAGTTCCACATTTATCAGTTGCACAAATTCAATTAGGGCACCTCAATATTAGGTGCAACTTAATTCTATAAACTTTGATTACATAAAGTCGTCAAATATTTCACTAGTTTCTATTTTTTTCCAGAAACCAACAATACATGGACACAAGCCGGCGGTCATCTATACAATATAGGAGACTGTCCGAGCAATCTACACACAGCCAGGGATGCTTGAACAATATGTACCATAAACTAAAGATGCATCTGTTCAAAATGAATGAGCGAGAGTTGTCATATGGAAGTCCTGCACCCGTCACCATAGAGATGGTGGAAGGTCTGGTTGATAGATTGCTGAAAATTGAGCAAGATTGCTATAAGTAAGTAAACAACAGTATATCAACAGTTTTATTTAAGTATAACATACACCTGCATTAAACAATTCACTGCTTTAACAGCCACATTTAATGTATTTTAGTGTCATCAAATTCCAAGCTAATGGTATTACTAAAAGCTTTCTAAAGGTGAAATCTAATATTACTGCAGCATCAACCCAATTAAGACGAATAAGTTTGACATTACCAATCCAACTGCCTGCAAACATTCTCCAAACTGCAGGAGAATTGAAGATGGTTGGAAAGTTTTAAAGGTTTACAAGTACCAGATTCTTTTTGATATCATATACAATATCATATACGGTAGGAGATATCATGTTTGTATACAAAGGTATTCATATTCAAATGTGCCCACCAGCTAGCTATTGGTGAATAGCAGGTTTTATTGGTCAATCATCCAATAGATTGCTGTATGGATACAACATACATGTAGTTGACCTCCCCTATATCAGACAATTTTGTGTGATGTTTTTTCAGTGTACTGAGAGTAGTTCACCCTAAATCTCTCCTATCACATATAATAGACCTAAAGGAAGGAAGAAAACAACTTCAGAAAACCATTGACAACAAAGAAGAACAAACCAAAAAGTATGCCGGAAAAATATTCAAACTTGACCACAGATGTAAAGACCTGGAACGGACAATAAAATCATTAGAAGACCATCACAAAGCTTGCACTGAGGAGAAAGAACAGCTGCAAGAAACAGTGGAACAAATGAAGCAAGGAACGGCAACAGAACATGTGACATTAAAGAATCAACTAGCAAGTGTTCTAGCAGAAAATAATCAACTGAAAAGTAGACTTAGTGATTATGATATTGAACTGAATAGAATGTCTGAGAGAATCAAACAACTTGAAGGAACCAAAGTTTCCAATGGGACAATCATTTCAACACAAAGCCAACAACGTCGACATAATCTGAACACACGGATGGATAACAAACAGTTTGACAGCAAGCATACAGATTTACAAACTTCTCAAATGCACAAGGATAGTCTTCAGACAAAACCATCAACATTGCAAGACTGCAAAGACATTTGTGCTGCACCTGATCCAAACAGACTTACCAAATTAAGAGCTAAAGTTTTGTTTGCTGAGTCTATGAAAAGTGGTGGACATGTACACCATCAGAATAGCCTAACAAGCATGGACCATAGTGTAGGTAACGGTAGAGGTTACATTACTCATTCTAGAGCAGACAAACGATACAAACCAAACAGTCAAGCAGACTGGAAATGTAATTCAAAAGAAAACATTAACGATATACATGAAGATTGTAAAATAAGTAAACCTAGTGAAGCCATAACTAAACTGACTGAAAAATATAGTAAACAGGGAAAGTTAAAATCACCTTTAAAAAAGCAGCCATCATTGAAAAGACGTCCAACATGGAGCAGAAAACCATTAAAATGAAACTTCCAGGAAATAAAAAGAAAACTAAAGTTAAAGCAATGAAAGTACAGTAGAACTTCGATGCCTCGAACAGTACTTGCCTCGAACACCCTAGATGCCTCAAACTAGTTCCTCCGTCCCGTCAAAATTCCTTCTTTATTCATATGGTAAACAGTAGATGACTCGAACAGTATCTAGGTCGAACACTCGAACTGATTGGACGGTCCCTTGCTATGATTTACCCGTAGATAAGTCGAACAATACAAGTGTTCGCACCTTTCATCGACTGTTAAAATCCATTGTCCGAACGCGGGTAGTCAGTGACAAGTTGTGATAATTACTGTACCAAACAATTGTTTGTGTTCAACTTCATTGTATAACACGTTTTTAAACATTTATACATCCATTAAATGGTTAATGAAATTGTTATTTATTTATTTTTAAATAAATCGGAATAAAATAATCATTTTTCAACGTTTGTCAAAAGAATCTGTTACATTTCCATTTAATGATTTGTAGTCGAACTTGACCCTGGACATGATGAAATTATGTGGCTCGCAGCTTAATTTTTATACTCGTATATAAATATGCTGTTTAACGAGAAACCGTACATGCGTGAACACCCGAAGAGCTTGTAGGAGATAAGTCAGATTTCATGTCAATTTGGTCAACCTATATTATTTCATTATTGTTATGAATAAAATTACAAAAAAATATAGACCTATATTAGTTATACACATAAAGTATGCAATATACACACACGATTTGTAAATTTACACATACCGACATCAGTTTGAACTTATACCCATGCATATTTTTGGATACCATAGATGCCTCGAACACCCTAGATGCCTCGAACTATTTTCCCGGTCCGAAGGTAGTTCCAGGCATCGAAGTTCTACTGTAATCAACAATCAAATGGTGGAAAATATAGATGTTGTTGAAATGTTGGTTTAGTTTATGTACTAATTTATTTTACCGGTAGGTTTGACGGCAAAACAAGTTCTTGATTACAACTTATATTAATTACTCTCGACATCTTAATTCAGATGGTATCAATCGCCAAGAGGTATGAGAGAGTTAGAGAACTAGCTGAGTGTCATGCAAGCTATGGAGCACTGGTACCATTTTTATTTTGTCTTGGTATGATGCAGCCTTAAAGCAAACACTGAACCTCTACCACTAGGCTATCTTACGTAAGGCGGTTGAAATGTTGAATTGATATATTAAACTTGAACTTGATATGCCGTATACACTAAATGAAAATAGTGAATTCTTTGACTTAAATGAAACATAACCCAATGTTATGTATGATCATCTTGGTCATTAATTTACTGTTGACAATATTCAGCATCTATTAAAGCTCATACTGATTCTGTTGTTTGTATGTGATCAACTGAGACAGTTGTGTGTGGCCATTTGGTTATTTCCCTACAAGATTGGCCTATGACCCCCAACTTCGAGGGCAGAGACGGTTGAGTGATGCAGGAAATCTTGGTGTGATACTCTAGCTCTTTCTTTAATATGTCCAGTCTATTAAGCACGGATACATGCGAGACTACCACTCAGCTATATGACCATTTCATCAGTTTTGGTGCAAAACAATGCAAAGAAATTCTGTAATTTCCAGTGCCAAAGCTGATGCTTTTTTGCCTGTTTTCATTGTAATTACACCATTTTCCTACAAAATTCATAATATATTCAGTGGACATAAAAAAATATATGACATTGTCAGTCTTGCTGGAATTAATTATCAAGCAGTACTAACTTTATTTCTGCAAGCAACTCACAGACATCAGCATAGAAAGAGGATGGCATGACCGCAAGAACAAGACAACAACAATATAATTATGCTCCCCTGAAAATGAATTTCTGGGAGCATGAAAATACAACATATGTCCAGCATTGGAATGATACCCAATATACAAGCTAAAGTCTTAACAAATCAACATACTCAGTTCAGAGGCAACTATATAATTATATGCTCCCCTGAAAATGAATTTCTGGGAGCATAAAAATACAACACATGTCCAGCATTGGAATGGTACCTAATATACAAGCTAAAGTCTTAACAGATCAACATACTCAGTTCAGAGGGAAAGATTATGAATTTGGCAAGTTGAAGAAGAAAATCAAATGACATAATTTTCTAGCTTCTATTATTTACTATAATCTCGTTAAATTTGATAAAGAAAATACATTGGACTTTCATGTATACAAAAGCTGTATTGGGGTAATTTTCGTAAGATTTCCATGTCTATAAATAGCAAACTAGACTATATTTCAAAATCCTTAACTAACTGTTCTTACGACATACTTGGATATAGCCTATATTACAGTCTATTTTAAACACAAGCCTGATGAAATTCTGCTTACGGTGTACAATTAAATTTGATTGAAGTTTTGGCACATTAACAAAATTGATAAGTATCACGGTCAAGAACCCGCCCAACTTTCGGTATGGTGTCTTAATCTTCCTAAAATATTTAGATAATTTTTTGGACAGATATGAAACCAAATCATTCCATAGGAAAAATTTAGCAAACATTTTAGTTTGAAATACTGAGGTCAAAGTGGCTCAATTTCTGCACAATCATTCTCAAGGGAAGTAACTCAAAAAGAAGTATCAATTTACAAGGTAGATAACTCATATTAAAGGCTCAATTTCTGCACAATGATTCACAAGGGAGGCAACTCACCTAATTTTAACATTCTAACTATTATGGAAGAATGGACAGGTAATCTCCCTTGGGTACTTTTAACAGTATTTGTACAGTCTAACTTGTACTAGCGACCACGCGTATTAAGCGACGTTTGTCTTAAACAACCGGTTTCAATTCCTCCCACCCATATTTGCCCTATGTTTCTACTGTATTAAGCGACTTTTGTCTTACGCGTTCAGCGACCACTGTTTAGACACAAAATTGATTGGTAAAATTGCATTAAGCGACCAAAATTTATGTGTAAATCACTGGTCGTCTGTAGTGACAGATTGTTAGTTACATGTACTTTATACCTTGTCTTAAATCATTGTTTGTTCACACTTCGGAGTTTGTCTTTTGTTATCTTGGCCCTAATTACCAGCATTGATAATCACCGTTGTGTCCGTAGGGCATGTCATACAGATGCTTTTAATCCGATTACACATATTATTACGGATAAATTGTTGTATCTTTTGCTGCAATCAGCTTGTTGTCACCGTCCATTAAGATTGGGCTAAAACCCGGTCTATTTCAGTTTTTTTCTTCGAGTGCCACAACAACAACAACGTGTAAACAAAACTGACTTACATTAATAGCAGTGTGTAATATATGAGTAAGTTTATTAAAATGATAAATTAAATGCTTATGAAGACGATGCATACAAGTATAGAATCATCATAAAACATTTACACACTAATGTTTATCAATTGAAGTTGAATAGTATTCGGATAGCCTAAAGTCGGAAATTTGTTAATTACACTCGATGTTTCTTACATTTGTGTTAAACGACCATTCCGTTAAGCGACCGTTTTCAGACCTTCCCAAGGGTGGTCGCTTAATACAAGTTAGACTGTATTTGTTAATGTACTGGTGCAGGGTTAGATGACACTCTCTACTTCCCACACGCAAAGCGGACACGCTCCCTCTACAGGTGTATAATGATATAAAAATCCCAAAACACACCAAAACTGCAACTTCGGCATTTTGAAGTGATGCCGTCAATATGATACATAATTTATGTTTGATACAAATTATTATATGTTATTTTTTGCGGTGTTAACCATGGATCTACTCATGGATATGACTTTTAAAATGATGTTGTTATGCTGAAATAGACAATGCTCCAATGACAAGCAGAGGAAAATAAGATTCACCCAACTTAACGTCCTGGACTGTATCCTGACTGATACTTTTAATCTTACTCTTTCACATTAGGCCGAAGCAATTTCTCCACATGTGGAGGAAAATCAACATTGTTGTCAAATTTGCATTGAAGATATCCAGGACCTTCTCCAGAATGCTTTTAAGGCGCTGCATGGGGGCAATGCTGAGGTTCCTGCTTACAGAGATCCAAAAGAATGTTTAAATTTTAAAAGTTTTAGAAGATAAAATTACATAGTGGTCCATGATATAAACTTGAAATCGAAGGCTCAGATACCGATGTAAGCACATTTTTACATAATACAAGCCAAATAATGCAATATAAACCAAAAACATTACATATAACACTGGCCATTATGATTCAAAGGCACCACACTAGGAATTAAGGCGCTGGGGAAAACTTATTCTGATTTAAGACCCTGTATGTGGTGGGAAAGGCCTGCTATCATTTACAACTAAAGTCCAAGGGCAGTAACTCTATATACCTTGTTTGCACTGGTACAAAAATATTGACAAACATCCACCTACATATTCACCACATGTGTTTTTCTATTTAAAAACAATGTAAGAGACTCGAAGAATACAAATATAAGTTGCACCAGACTTAACACCTTCATTCCTTTCATCAGTTAAATTCAAGATTTATATGTTTTGATTTTAACTGTATAATCCAGGGGGATTGCTCATTCAAATATTTAAGCTTTCATGCTAATTAAAACCTGACCAGTTGATTAAAATCCGACCGAGTTCATAATTCCAACCAAGACAATAGGTTTGTTAAATTTCACACGAGATAAAGAATTAAAGTCTTTAATCTCATCAGATTGGGCAATTTATTACAATACATTTATTTGATTTTGTACTTGAGGACCTAAACTTAGTGCTATGCATTTATTTAAAACAGTATGTATACTTGACTTACTTTAGCGAGGAGTGGATTTTAAAAACGGAATACATAATTTCTTAAAGGTAAACTATGGTATTTTTCCCTTTCTTTTTTTAAAAATATAGGAAATGTACTCATATTTTGATGGATAATGTGTTATCTATACCTTATTATAACCTACAAGAAACAGTTTAATTGTTGCTGAATAATATTAACTGTAACTGATGTTGACGATCACCTGGTCTTGGTACTGTTTTATCAAAGCATTTACGGAAATTGTAAATTTACGTCCAAATTTGAATTCTTTATAAATATTTAACTGCTCCAAACTGTAGTAAAGGGATATGCAATTTTAACAATGATTCGTTTAATGATCTCCTACAAAAGATATCTGTCCCCTATTTGTAGATGTAAAAGCATTATGAGGAATTTAAGTTTGAGCGTAAGTTTAAGATTTTCGTAAGTGTTTTGATAAAACAGTACCCTGGTCTCTTGGTCTAGAAATCCTCAGTTGTTTTCAGTCAATAAGACCTGCCAGCCACTAGACCCCGATGATATGCGGAAGGGTAGCCGATTACAGTTTGCTTGTTTCGGGAACCTTTTGAGATCATTTATCAATAAAAATGGGCGAATCTTTGCCATCGGGACGTATTCAGGGATCGTTATACGAAATGTTGCAGTATAAACGCCGAAACCTATCCGAAGTAGCCGAACGCACCTCTAATGAATGCCGACAGTTCAGAATTTGGTCCCGAATGTTTCCCGATCGTGCGGTAAGGTTGCGGTTACTTAACAGAATATGCGGACGTGTTAAGAATCGATGCCGATAGAATGCTGAAAGGTTGCCGATGTGTATAAACGATGCCGAACTACTATCTTGTTATCAGTTGAAAGTTGAATATGATTGATGGAAGACGACATTAATCTCGCTAGTTTCAGCTATAAAAATTAAAGAAATATTTTCAGCTACACAAAAGTTGAATGACTTAGTTTCAGGTATAAACAAGACTGCGTTCAATAAACGCTTATGCCCCCATGGAAGCCTTGCCCATAAAAAGCTAAGTCAATCAGGGGCCATAATTTTGTAATAATGTTGGATAGTGTTATATGGCTTTGATAATGTAAGGGGCTTATGATAGTAAACAAGTATGCCAAGTTTTAAGGCAACGCCATGATGGACATGATGTAAAACGAAACTGTCAATTTGGGTTAACCAAGAATTAGACGCTTAATAAGTCTAAGTCCAAAATTAGGTCAATGTGACGGTCAAAATGAGGTTAGGTGATATAGGTGTGTGGAGAATGTTCAAATACAACAACCATGCAGGTATGAAAGCTTTGTAGCAAGCCATATTAATGCTAGAAGAAACGGTCAATTTGGGTTAACCAAGAATTTGGCCCTCCAATAAGTCTTAAGTCCAAATTAGGTCAAGGTGAAGGTAGAAATGGCGTCAAATGATACAGGTGTGTGGAGAGAGTTCATATACAACATCCATGCAAGTATGGAAGCTTTGTAGCAAGCCATAATAATGCTAGAAGAAACGGTCAACTTGGGATAACCAGGAATTTGACCCTTCAATAAGTCTAAGTCCAAAATTAAGTCAAGGTGAAGGTCAAAATGGGGTCAGGTGATACAGGCGTGTAGAGAGTGTTCATATACAACATCCATGCAAGTATGAAAGCTTTGTAGCAAGCCATAATGATGCTCGAAGAAACGGTCAATTTGGGTTAACCAAGAATTTAGCCCTTCAATAAGTCTAAGTCCAAAATTAGGTCAAGGTGAAGGTCAAAATGAGGTTAGGTGATACAGGCGTGTAGAGAGTGTTCATATACAACATCCATGCAAGTATGAAAGCTTTGTAGCAAGCCATAATGATGCTAGAAGAAACGGTCAATTTGGGTTAACCAAGAATTTAGCCCTTCAATAAGTCTAAGTCCAAAATTAGGTCAAGGTGAAGGTCAAAATGGGGTCAGGTGATACAGGCGTGTAGAGAGTGTTCATATACAACATCCATGCAAGTATGGAAGCTTTATAACAAGCCATAATAATGCTAGAAGAAACTGTCAATTTGGGTTAACCAGGACGGACGGACGGACGGACGAACGGACGGACGGACGGACAGGTGAATCACTATATGCCTCCCCATCTATCGATAGGGGGGCATAAAAACACTGACATATTAAGCTCATGAAAAAAACTTACAGTCCTAGGTAGATATACCGGGTGTCTCTTTCCGGTTTTTTCCTTTAATACCCGAAGACCATAGGACACTGGTTATGTAATCGTTTTCTAGGGGCTGACACAACCATATATATATTTGGTAGCTTGCCCTTGGTTTGTAGGACCATGGTGAAAACGATTTATTCAAGATTAAAACTATCCGCAAACTGACCTGATCGCTTACGCAGTCGCTCTTGTATAGTTCCGGAAATACTGTTTCGACTCGGCATCCCTTCCATTCACAATCGGCGCCTTCGGCAACTATTCGGCATGTATTTTAAAATGATCAGCATAGCTTCCGTGTGTATAACTCATCCATTCGTTGTATTCGGGGAGATTTTGGCATTGCTTCAGCTTCCTTTGGGAACCGCTCGGGATGGTTAAAATGATTACGAAGCCTCGCAGAATGAATTGTGAATGACCATGGATTCCCGAACACCCCAAACTGTTGCCGATGGGTTTCCGATTACCCGAAGCACTCCCGAACAAGACCTTAGGATGCAGAAGATTTTTCGGTCCCGAAGTCTCCAGAAGGCTTCCAGAAGCGTACAAGAACGACATGGAAGGGTTCCAGAACGTCCCGAAGACATGCCGAACCATCCCAATAAGGCAAATTAGTCTTCGGGAACCCTTCAGGGTCCAAGTGGACGGCAGGTCTAACCAAGATGAAGACTCAGGACAGTAGACAACCTTTAATTTCACCAGTTTTTATTTCAAAATTGAAGTCATGGTTATGGACACAACAAGTGAAGTTTTGTAGAACCTTTGTACACCTTATGTACTGGTTATTTCCGTAATGTCTTTAGCGATGTCATAAACTCTTTTAACTCTTTATAAGCTCTCTCTAAATGCTGTAGAATGCTTTTTGGAAGCTAAAAAGTTTAAATACAGTTGCCTTTCTATTGTATACATTGTTCAATGAAATTCTTAGAGCAAAACCTTAGGTCCATACATGCCTTTGACTACATAATTGTTTGTATAGAGCACTGTGGGGGACCCACTTGACAGATGCTAATGTACAGAAATTTTGTCAACAAACCACCTCGATTCAGGTAACATCCCCCAAGTATTGTTACATACCAACTTCAGAAATCACTCTGATTTTATCAATGTAATTTCTCCACGACCAATTCATCCGAGCAAAAAACGAGTTCCAGCTAATCTAAAACAAAATCATAATTTTCAATCATTTTTAAGAACATTTGTCCCTAGCAATTGAATTATTTTTTATTTCTTTGTATTGCGAGAAATTTTGGAATGTTTCTTCTGTGAGTTAATGTTTTTGTGCGTATAAATTCCTACGCGCTGTAAAATGACTAATGGTTTTAGAGGGTTGATAAAAATGTCGCTGTTACAGTACCTGGTTAAGCAGACGAAATTTATACTGTTTGGTTTCATAACGTTCATATTACAATTTAGCAACAAACTCCTGCTATAATGTATTTATTTTCACTATTTACAATATTTTGCATTGATAAATTATGAGTATTGATCGACGTTTCATCCATTAAATTTACCTCAGATCTTCGGCTTAATATTTTGCGTCTATCTTAAGATCAACCCTTTTCCAAGCGGTGTTGTTTACACATTTCGCGACGAGATTCGAGACCATAGTGTTTCGTCCCCTTTATGAATCGTTTGCACTATTCGCACCCTATTCGGTTTGTTTGTAGTTAGAGTTATGGAATTTGGACTATTCATCCCCTATCCAATTACTTATATTATTTTTGTTTACTACCGTCAAACATTAATTATGCATATTCATGAAATTACCATTTACTGTTATTCTTAAGTCTTTTTAATACTTTTTCTCAGCTAAAAACATGTATTTCAGCCCCCTTTATAGTTGAAACTAGTTCATTGAGTTTTTAATGGTCGGATTGCCTAAATGGGTTCGTTAGATAAAATTTGAATGAGTCAGCTGTCATCGATATTTCTGAAAAGTTTTCACAATATTTACACTTATTAATCCAATACCATTTAAGGTAATTTTTAATAGATTACCAAGATTTGCGTTATCCCACAAGTAACATTTACTTCAGTACTTTGATTGCTTGTAAGTTTTTTAATAATTGACCAATCTTGACAAAATATCGACGAGAGCCATCTCCTTTCAAAAGCAAATCATCGAAGCTCTTACCTTAGTGACAAATTTTTTTATTGTGTACTTTTTGCTAATTGGGTAATGGCGCATTTCGTTAACTGCAAAATCTTATGCTACGGTTTGGAGCAATCTTTTAAACATGTCATTAATAAATTACAGCTTCATTTAAAGTTACATTTAAATAGCGATATTGTGGGTCGCAAAATGTAAGACCGACAAAATATTTCTGATTGATAAAAGAAACAGGCAAACAGAGACAACATAAAAGAAATGCTACAGTTCGGAGCAGAAATGAAAATGCTAGGGTCTGGAGCTATTTTCAGATAATGCTATGGTTCTGAGCTATTAGACAAAGGTTACATGCATTAATGAATATTAATACTATTAACACTCTGGGGAACCCACGTGACCAAATGCTAATGTTCGGAGTCAATTTCGTCAACAAACCCACTCGATTCAGGTAACATTTTTGCTTGTAACTTTTTTAATAATTTACCGATCTGGATGAAATATAGACGAGCACTGTCACCTTTCAAAAGCAAATCATAGACACTCTTACCTAAATAATAATATTGTGTATTTCTCCCTAATTTATTAACGAGATGCCTCCCACATCCATCAGGGAGGCGTCAGTATATGGAATTCAACAAACGCTTATGCCCCGGTAGAAGCCTTGTCCATAAAAACTAGCTAAGTCAATCAGGGGTCATAATTCTGTTGAAGTGTTGGATAGTGTTACAAATTATTGGCTTTGACAATGCAAGGTGTTGATGACGGTTAGCAAGTATGCCAAGTTTGAGGCAAAGCCTTGATGGATTTTTCAAAAATATTTGAGTTTCAACAACTTGACAGTTTGGTTAACATTTTCGGACAAGCAAACAAATAGACGGACATGACAATCACTACATGCCTCCTGCTTTGGTTAACATTTTCGGATGAACGAATGGACAGGACAATCACTATATGCCTCCTGCGTCAGTAGATGCCAGGGCACAAAAAATCATTTTTTGGTCAGATGACTAGCTGACTAATGAATGAATTAGTCGAGACAAAATATACATGAATTAATTTGTCGAGACAAGATATACATAATGTAGGCAGATTGCTCATACCCATCAGTCATTACATAGTGTATCACAATACATAAAACATGGATAATCTCTATAAAACATCACATTATGTTCCTATAATGTGATTATTAGGAGACAAGGATCTGGTAATTGGTACATTGTAATTAATTGTTTACACTCAGGCAGGTGTCTTATCTTATCTTCTATCAATTGTTTAAGACTTGTAAACTTTGAATCAGAATGAAATATATCACAGGTAAGGACTTCCTGTAAGAAATGTTTGTTTGGCAAAACTTCATTGAGCAAACTAAAATTAATCAATTAAGCATTTTTTGCCTCAGTGACAGTACTCCAGATGTACATTAATTAAGAAATAATAAATACGTAGCTATGTTTTGTTGCGTAATAAAATATAGGCACGTGTTTGGAAACGTAGTAATTAAATCACGAGTGCGACTAGCACGAGTGATTTAATGTACGCATTCAAACGAGTGCCTATATTTTATAACACAACAAAGCACAGCTCCTATTTATTATTTCGATTCTAACATCGCCAATGCTCTGCCATTTATAGCACAACAAGACAGGTTGACGTCAAACTACTTTCTTTCATAGGAACGTTACCGTCACCGCTTACGTCATTTGTCATAGTATATGACGCCAAACGTGACGTCACCAATCAGCTATATTTTATCGCGGTAATAAAATATGGTAAGCTTAATATACGCAAAGAAGGCAAATCTCACATGCTATGTTAGAATTAGTTTTCAGGACATCGGAAATAGATCCATCGTGTTCTAGGGGAAATCATGAGATAATTGTGATATAGGAAGGAATCTTGATAAATCGGGTGGAATCTGAAGATATCGGGAGAACATCGCCAATGAGGAATTCCTCAATGGGACCTAAGCTTTTCTTATATAATTAATACACAGGCTCACAGACTGAGAAAATGGGAAGGACGGGGCTTGCTCAACTGTGTTGCCTCTTCAAATAAAGTTGCTATCATTATTTTATCATATTACTCAAAACATTTAACTTGTCATCCGAAACAACCAAAACAACCAAAAAACACTTCATATAAGGCATATTATGCAACCTTCAATAATTGTCATAATCCTGAGTTGTTTTTTTGTGCAACAGTCATGTTTTATTTTAATTACGCATTTGCATGTTCTTCAAGTGACACATTTAAAAGACTTCAGCAAACAGGTCAAGACTATTTAATCTTTACTACAAGATATGAATAATAGATATTTTGAAATAGGGTATCTGGAATCATGAAATAAACCAGCACAATTGTTTTTTTTTTGCATTTATTTAGTTCCATTGTTTTTGTGCAGTTAATTGTTACTCCTTCATATATTTAACATATATACCATTTCAAAAATATCAATTTTTATGTCTATTGTTTACATAAACAAAACAGAATAAACTTGGCGTCTATCTTGATTCGATTACCATACTAATTATAAAGTCTTTATGACTGTTTTATGGTCAGAGTATTTCTCAGAGGGAAACTTGCTGTATTTCAGCCGAAAACAGGCCAATATTAAAGTACTAAAAGGCATGTTTTTGTGCAACTAGCTATGTTAATATGGGTGGTAGAAAATATCAAGGAAATTAGTCATGAAGCTATATAATACAATATAGATATCACAGGGTAGCAATGTCACATGGCTTTTGGCTACAGTTACAAGTAGAAATTTGTAAACATCGGTACAAAAATATAGCCATAAGTATTTTATTTCTTCATCGATTTCTATAAAATATACGCCACGCTAAGGGGATAAGTATTTGCTTTCCATGAAATATAAGATATTTTTCAGCAGTTTTACCGATTTTTCCTTTACCCTGTGAAACCTACACGTTCCACGGTTTCACAAGGTAATGGACAAAACGGCATAGCCGCGGAAAAAGATTTTATATTTCACGGAAAGCAAATAACTGTCATCTTAGCGTGGCGTATATTTCATAGAAATCGATGAAGAAATAAAATACTTATGGCTTTTTTATTTTCCAATGTTTACAAATTTCTTCTTGTAACTGTAGTCAAAAGTCACGTGGTATTGCTACACTGTATCACTGGTCAACAAACTTGATGTAGTTACATTGATACTGGTTACTTGCGCAACCTTTTTGGGGTACAATGTTATGATAGCTGAATCTACTGCTTTCTTATTTATATTGCTTTAAGACGATAGAGCTCTACAGTATGGGTGTGAATCCCACAATAGGTGCACATTGTTGACTTAAATTATTACATAAAACAAGACTGCGTTCACTAAACGCTTATGCCCCCTGTGAAAGCCTTGTCCATAAATAAGTCTAAGTCCAAAATTAGGTCAAGGTGAAGGTCAAAATGGGGTTAGGTGGTACAGGCGTGTGGAGAGTGTTCATACACAACATCCATGCAAGTATGAAAGCTTTGTAGCAAGCCATATTAATGCTAGAAGAAACGGTCAATTTGGGTTAACCAGGACGGACGAACGGACGAACGGACGAACAGACGAACGGACGGACAGGTGAATCACTATATGCCTCCCCATCTATCGATAGGGGGGCATAATAAAGCCAGACCTTATGGTCATGTAGTTATCATAGTGTGTCAGGTACAGGACTTGCAGGTTTGATGATCAATGGGTTGCCATACAAACCAAAGTTGTTACAAATAGTACCGGTAAAGCTCATGGTCCATGTCTATATATGGGTACCGGCATTCACCCAAGTCCTACATGATAAGCATTCCAAGGATACAGGTAACAATGTAAGCAGATTCAAAACAAAGAGTTCAAGGCAAAAAAATTAGGAAATTACGACTATAGAATATGGCCATTGAATCCCTATTTGCCCATCAGAAAAGCTATGTTAAGGACACAATTATTATATTGTTGGTTCAGATTCTGGGTAAATTGATAATATACTAGAACTGTCGCCATTCGGCAGACTAATATACCCCCTGCGTGGCAAAAATCATTGAGCGCAAATTCTTTCCTTCATGCACATCTACATGTTAAGGTTGTTCATCTGTTAAAGTTTGAAGGAAATGCTGCAAAAACTGTAGGAGAAGTCGCGTCCACAAGAACTGTTCACTATATATTGTATCGTCCATAAAAGTACAAAGGGCCATAATTCTGTCAAAAATCGTCGCAGCGCAAATTCTTTCCTTTAAGCACATCTACATGTTGAGGTTGTTCATTTGTTAAAGTTTGAAGGAAATGCTGCAAAAACGGTAGGAGTTGCGTCCACAAAAATGCATCTACGGACAGACAGACGGACAGACAAGCTGAATCCATTATACCCCCTTCCAACTCGTTGTGCGGGGGGTCTAATAACTATTTCTTGTCTCTCAATAGGAAAGTAATTGAATAATATAAATAAAAATGACTCTTTGTTCAAATTTTGTATGAGCTTGACAATTTGAACAGAGAGTCATTATCATCTAATTAATAATAATAATAGTTCTGGCAACGAATACTTGGAAAAATATGGCAGTTCCAAGACAGACAAGACCAGTGTCAGGACAATATGACTTCAATAATTATAATTTTTAAGTAAATCTGGTAATCAGAAGATCACATGTCGGGACAATTTGGCAGTCGACCAGTCATGTAAGTTGATCTGTGAGCAAGACCTATCAATTAGATCATATATCAATAACCCACTGATCGTACTAATTGTGATGACACATTACCTATTCAAACTATAATAGATTTAAAATCTATAATTTGTAAGTAACGCTAATTTCTATTGGTTAATATTTTCATAAAACATGATTTTATTAGTGGACAACCAAACTGCTTACTGATCTAAAGAGAATAGAACAATTAATATTGACTATTATGATATTCTTTCATGAAAAATTATTAATATGAAATATGTATCTATATAATATGAGTCACTGTGTATATACTAGCAGTCATGAAAAGTCGGGATAATATTATTGAGTATTTGTGACATTATATCACAATAACAGTAAAGTTATTTGAAGGAAAAACATTTGTTTTTAATTTGGAATAATAAAGGTAAACATGTTATTTGCTCTAAATTGCAATAAAATATTGCTGTTAACATTACATAAAATGGTATTTTCATTGAATGTGTAATTGATTTATTAAAATTGTTAATTTCTTATGTATGAGATTGTTTATCAGGTGGTATTGACATAGAAACTTAGTAGAAAACTTAAAATTTCCTTTCAGCTAAACAAGAAAATCAAGATTAATAATTTGAAGCATTATGCAAATAGCAGCATGTGCATGTCTTCAATTTGCAGGAAATATGAGAGATATAATTTAATTTAAGCCAAAATATTTAAGTTTTCCACTTAGATTCTTAAAATGTGAATACCAGCTGTGACTACAATTTATCCATCATTAAAATATCGTTTGTGCATGTATTTCTGCACCCTGCCATTGACTAGTTAGCCAAAAATAAACGCATGATTAATTTATCATAAAAATATGACATAATAGATAAACACCAATATTAACATAATGACCTTTTTTATCAACAAAACTGAAAGAAAATTTTTATAAAATTTTAAGATTCGATTATTCGATAATTCGGCACTCAAAAAATTGGTTCCGGAGTGATAAATTGGACCAGTCACTAAAAGGAATTATTTTCTCTACAAGATTTAAGCCACCGTTTTTGTGGTTCCAGAACGTTAAGTAAATATTGTGAATACTTAGGCAAACATTGCTTTGGTAGACAAAAGATTAAGTATATCTTAAAGGTCTTAAGTAACCTATATTGATATCACTCGGATACTCCTAAGTGACTTGAGTAGGTAGGTAAACAGTTTAAAACATCACGATACTGATGTAACAACCCAGCAAAGTGGAATTAAATGACAAATCAAGGTACATTGTAGTACCAGGAATGGAATTTATGAGCATGTTTATATACCAGGAGCGCTAATCTATCTGACAAATTGGAAGGAGACCGAACACCAGCCAGACAGGTGCTTCCAATAAAGAAGAAAAATAACATTTAAAAAAAATTCAAATGTGAAATATTGACATGGATATTTGACTTGGCTTTTCGTTTACTGTAGGTATACATAATAAAATAAAAATATTTAAATAGACTTACAAATATTAATAAATTAAAGACTTCTTTTTTAGATAATTTTAACCAACAAAAAAATCATGATTTTTGTTTCTTTCCTTCTTGTAGTTTCAGCAATAAATTAAATGTAATTTTGGAGGAAAATGTTCATATTTTTGCAAGACAATTTTTTAAATGTAATTCACAATATGAATGGTCACAAACCATTCAACTTGTTAAAAGTGAAATCAATGAAAAAGTATTTTTACATAAAAAGAAATTTGTTGTTAAAACATGTTAATTTAAAAGATTCTCAGAAGCAACAAGAAAAATTCTATCAGTGCCATTACTTCAATTCTTTATATTTTCCTATGAGTTACGATTATTCAAAGGTTGTACAAAGTTTTTTTCCATTTCAAAACGTTTTGCTTCTTTAGTTTTTATAATATAATTAAGCTTGTATTTTGGTAATATATGAGCTTCAAGTCATATGAAGTGTCTAAAGGGGCAATCATGTAATGTCCTTTTCTAGCTTATTTAAGTGAAGGTAATCTACATCAAGTCATTATGTGTGAAGGATCACATAAGTCTTTTTTCTAGCTACTTCAGTGAAGGAAATTAGTCCTCACACAGTTCTATACGTAACTGTAGAAACTGTGACCTTCCGTAAGCCAGATAGAGATGTCTTTATAATAATAATAATAACAACTTTATTTAAAGAGGCAACACAGTTGGGCAAGCCAAGTCTTCCCTGTGAGCCTCAAAATAATTTACAATTTGTACATACCACTTGGGACTCAAGCCCAAAGTGTTTTTTATATTTCCAGGATAAACTTACCACTGCGAAACAGACTGTTAAATATGGATCGTCGACAGAAATCCACCCTCCGAGGTCAGCATATACGTATAGCCGATGAATTGATACTTGATGAAGACTTCTATGCAGCATTACGACGAGATAAAATCTTCACACACGGAATGATAGATATAATAAAGGTAAATCATTGGCTTTCTTTTGTTTGTTTTTAATAAACTAATTTATTTGAGGTAGATTGTAAAAAAAATTCTTGAAACTAAGAGTAATCAGTCTCGATGCCTCATTGCTGATGCTATCCATCGCCATGAGGTACGAGAGAGGAGCCAGTTTCCCTTTTCATGCTGAGCATTTATCAGAGGTATTACTGGTACCATTTTATTTTGTCTTTGGTATAAATAATTAGCTGTAATTTAAAACACTTTGATGATCATGGCCATATATCATAATGACTTTATAGAAGGGTCTCGGTTCCCGGTGTGCTTCCGATCAACCAATAAAATGCCTTTATTTGGAGGCAACAGTGTCTCAAAACACACTGCTGTAAACATTGGTTAACTTTAATTTGGGGACTGTGTTCAATTACACAGAGTACAGATATTCACTGTAGATGTTCAATGAATGCTGCCTCACCAATTTAATTTGTTTTTGTTTTAAAGCTGTGATTTTGATCAATCAATCATAGTTGTTTCTGCTTATGTTGGGAAACGGGTCTCAAAATGCAGCTACACTAATTTGGTTAATTCTTAGTTTGCTTCCGTAGCTCAGTGGTTAGAGCGCTTGTCATCTAATGAGGCACTCATATGCCTGCCATATTTCAGCAGAAAGCTGACTGGCAAATAAAAGCTACGCTCGGCATTTTATTTTACCATGACAGTACTGTTCTCATGTTGCAGCTTTTGAAAATGTGATGTACTAAACTTCCAACTAAGTTAAGCAAATACATTGTTGTTGGAAGAATAGAATTAAAAATCTGAGAAGCTCACAAACAGGAGAGTTTCTAAACAATTTTGTTTTCAACATACAGAAATTATGCAAATCAAATCCTTATATTGCTGGGTTAGAATTAGAAGGCCTTACATAATCAATAAATAAAGTCAATATTTTGAGAAAACAAGAAAAAGCTGTCTGAAAACTATTCTTTACTGATAGAAAAACAAGCTTTTTAAACTTCAGTTTGGTCAACATGACCACTTACAATTTTCATGAAAATAGGCTCATAAGAGTGAGTGCCTTGAGATGCAAATTTCAAATATGCACAAGTCTTTTAAAGTCGTATGTAGTTCTTACGACTTTCTTATTTTAAGTCAGCGATATATTTGCTGAACATCATCTGTTCGTACTTTGCATTGCTAGGCATAGATGGTGCCCTTTTGTATACTCAGCAGACAGGATCGAATCTCACTATAGGGAGCTATCTATTTCTACATTCAACCAATATTGCAGAATTGTCAAGTTTTCACAGGTTTTACTTAAAAGAACTTTGGCCTCTGTTTCAGTTCCAAAACTTTTGACGTTAAACTCCTTTGATCCAACCACCTAAGCCAGCTTTCTGTGATTTTTTTGGTTGTATATTTTCTGTACTTAATTCATTCCGCTGCTATAAATAAGCCACATAAATGAAATGGATTAATAGAACTCTTAATGGGAATTTGGCACTTTCACAAAGAGATCTGAAATTTATAAGTTCTTCACTTTGAGTGCAAATTGTCAAATGAAAGATAAACACTTGCATATGAGAGAATAATTTAGGATTAAATCAAAAACTGTTATCTTAAATAGGAAACTTTATTTAAGGTATATTTTGATAAATAGACATACTTACAACGATTAGACGTATTGATCTACTGTCAGCTATGTTTGAACTAAGAGGGGAGCATGTTGATAGGTCAGGTGCTCAGTCTGGTTTTAAAAAGTTTGAAACTTGTCAACACTGATATAGATATAGTGTGTCAATATAAACATGTCACTCGGTGATCGGACACGATGAAAAATTACCATTTTAAGGCTTTGGTTGTGTTTCAATATCGTGTGATTTATATTTAATTTGCCACCTGATTCTGTTCAATACATTTTGTAAGTGTATGAAATCCTGACCGATCAGCTTAAATTATTACAAAGAGAATTAACCTTATATAAGTTGTTTACAAAGATTGAACAGATAGTTCTGTGATCACGAAGCAACCTATGGTCAATACGGGTGTAACAGTCAGTTTAATCCCACGCCCAGTTTATCTGGTATCTCAATCTCAAACTATTCAACTCAACTTCCAGAAAATTTTACAGACTCAGACTTTGACAATTAAGTCTCAGAATAAAAGTCCAATTAATGGACAATAATTTCATAACCCAGGTGTTCAATATGTCACTCTTTCTTTAATATTTCGCTTTTCAAGGCTTTGTCAGAAATATGAATTGACAATCTCCATAATTGTGATAAAGCCTTTAATTGAAAAGGTGAAACATTAAAGAAAAAGTGACATAATGATTTGTTGACGAATTAAGGTTTGAGATTGCCTGATGTCAAACTTAACTTGTGTTTTTTTCATTTGGAATTAATGTAATAATGAATGATAATAAATAATATTTAAGTAGACATATTAATTAACAAGACAACATAAAATGAATACATTGTCCATTTCAACAAAATTGAGATTTTTTCTCAAACTCAGCAAAATCTCAATTTTAAGCAGAAATTTGAGATGCTTCAAGAGAATTGGACGTAACTGAAATTGCATGCATTCAAAATATTTTTCTATGTAAAACTCCTAAAAAACTATATTTGTTTATTTCAGGCAGTGCCAAAACCTCGAGATCAAGTTTATAAAATGCTGGAATTACTTGAGAAAAGAGGACCAAAAGCATTTGACAACTTTATAAATATCTTAAAAGAGAATTATGATTGGTTAGCTGAAGTTTTAGAAGAAGAATATCATAAAAGACTTCGCCAAGACCAAAAAGGTAACATGACTACTGTAGTCAATTCCGATACACCACTTCTCAGTTCTGTCTGAGAATTGTGCTGTTTTCATACATATAGCTCAGACGGAACTCAAAAACTAATGTAATGTTCAGACGGAACTCAGATGTCGTGTATCCTGATTCTCAGTATTTGAATGTTTGGATCAAATTTTGTCCACCCTAATGCTATTTAGTTTTTGCTTTTCGGAAAGGGTCAGAATATCTGACTAGTTAGGTGGGTTGGAGAAAGGCCTAGACGGTATTTGTCCTTCTATCAATTTTATAATATTTAGTTTTTAAATTATTTTTGAAATACCAGACAATTGCATATTACCCAGTAAGACGAAATTCTTTCTTATATCTAAGTATATTAAAAAAAGTAATTGGGTTCATTAATTTTATAAGCTTTCTCATATTTTAGCAATTAACAGTATTTTCATAGATGAAAAATATTTTTTTTTATTAAGTATCAACTGTAAATAAATATGCAGAGGTAGTCATTGACTTCTAACTTTAATATTTCATTCCCAGGTCATGCAACACAAAGTTTTGCACAGCTAGGAGCAATGGAAAGATATAGAGACGATGTAACCCAAGGAGTTCAACCAACGAGGAGCCTACGAGCAGTATCCACACCTCCGGCTAAACTAAGGAACTCCAGACAAACACACCTACCAGCTTCGATGTCAGCCTCATTAATGGATAAAGACAACCAACAATTTTATTATGACAATGAACAACCACAGATTCCACATGATATGTTTGATGCACCAGACAACCTAACAATCGCTGTCACAACTTCAAATAATGATTACGAAAAGCCGAAAAAATACAAGGACGCATGTATGAGTCCAATTAGTATTTTCGAATCTAGCAGAAAAATGGTGAACACTATGACAAGTCCAATTAATGAACACAATGTTGATGAACCAGATGGTACAATGCCTCATAATCTGGATCCGACAGAGTCAATGCCGAATACAACAAATATGGCCAGAAAAGCATCCAATGAAGCCGACAGTGCTTTTTCCATGACAGACGATGCTGAAAGTCAACTGACTGATATCACCCATGTTAGTAGTTCAGGTTTTCAAGTCGATGAAACAACCGATGAAATAGATGGACCTAAACATTTAGATACTGAATCTGCTATAAATGATGATGGTTTCCCTTCCAGTGAAACCTACTATGAGTGTGTTAGAAGAGGGAGTTCCTGCATGCCACCAGAAGGCTTTCATCATGAACACGATGAAGATCATGAAGATCATGAAGATACGCCCACAGAGATGTCGGAAGACCACATGCACTTCATACCATATGAAGAAACAGAATCATACCTAGCAAATCAAGAAGCTATGAGATTAATGTACCTTAAGCTAGCAGAAGCCGCATCTGACAATGCTGACACTGATGCAGTTCTAGAAGATGAAATAAACTGGGAAATTCTAAACGAAACAGCGGACAAACTTATCGGTAGGTTACAGAATTCGGACGATATGAAAATGATTCGAAAATGTTATAGTTTATTTCCTGAGAAAGAAAGGAGACATGCGCTCAATATTTGTATTCAAGCTATACAAGAAGGAAAGAAGGAGACAGAAAATCAGCTAAGAGTTAAACAGAAGGAGATAGAAGAGATGGTCTACGACCTCTGGAAACATCAACAAGATATCAGTAACATTAAAAGATTACGAAAAAATGTGTTTGATCTTGAGACAGAAAATAAGAACATGAAAATGTCTTTAGAAAACTTGGAGAAAGATTTTGAGGTTAGAATGAAACTGCTGGATGAAAAAGATAGTAAAATACTAGAACTAGAAACAAAGATTAAAGAAAATGAGCCAAGAAGAGCTGGAGTTGTCCAAAGAAGAGGAAGTCAGAATACAAGATCACGAGCAGTTCCTACGCAACAGTCACCACGGCGACAAGGCTCCCAGTATCCTCTAGATCCGCCACGACTCTCTGTTATACAAAGTGCATATGGTAATCAGTCGCCAAGGCCACAAAATGCAACTGCACGAAGACTTGTGAACACTAGAAGGTGAAAAATGAAATGATAAAAATTAATTATGAAGTTAGAGACAAAATGGGTAACTTCAAAGTGCTAATTTAAATAATTTGCAAACAATAGTCTATTAAGGCCATCATACCAGAGTTAATTTCCAGTTTGAAATTTTTTGCAGGGAAAGAAAATAAGTCACAATCTTATCCAGATACCAAGGTTTGGAAAATAAAAAATAAAACCATCATTTTGTACATTACTCATCGAAGAACTCATTTCCATTCCTAATATTTTCATAATTATTTGAACTCATTTTTGTTATGTAATTATAATCATTATTTCATTGGGAAATCTTTGGTTTCTTATAATTATCACCATACTTATCCCAGATTGTAGTGAACATTTCATTAAGATAAGGCTATAATTAACAGTGGTTATAGTTGCTGGCTTCCTCACCAAAACTCATGAGCTTAAATAATATTGGCAGACAATAATTTTCCTCTCCATTGAGTACACATATAGTCAGCTGACGATAACACTAGCCTTTTTTCTATTAAAAAAATAAGGGCCATAACTCCCTTAAAATTGGTCTGACCAGTGTGTGTCGACGATATGCACAACTAGACATAGTACTGATCAGTCCTGCAAATTTTCGTTAAAATCCAACCTATGGTCACAGAGAAATAGAGCGGATAAAATTTGCACGGACCAACCAACCAACAGACCAACCAACCTCAAGCATGACTCCAATATAGCACCCATATACTATGTATCTGAGGGTATAATGACAATTAATTACATTTCCTATGTCGATTTTTGTGCTATCGTGTGCACAATAGCTTTTAATGGGTGGAGTCTTTTAATCTACACTGATAACAAACGGCCAGTCCACCATGGAGTGTTGATATTATCCTTTTTTGTTTATAGATCAGGCTAGGGCTATCTCCGGCAAGCTATACAGCTATACATTTACATGGATTATTTATTTTGTTATTTGTTGTGGGATGTTGTCCTAACAACAGTATTTCATTCATTATTTAGGGAACTACCCAGTCACAACATCTTACATTAGGGCTAATCAGTCCAGGAACTAAACTTGTATGCAGAGCACTGTAGAGCACCAAGGAAATTAAACCAGTACCATTTTAATTGCATTGTTTTGTTGCAGCCCTAGATAAAATATCAACAACCTGAGGTGGACATTCTTTAACCATTGGACGGCCCTGGTCAGTTAGATCATACAGAGGGGGCTGGCTTTCCTCTCTGCTTTACATTGTGCTCCATTTAAACATACCCTACCCAACAATGTTCTCCACATTAAATATTTGATTAATTTCAGTTCTTGTGTTTCTGAAAGATTTACATTCATACCAAATTTTGATTTTTGATTTTATTTGTTATTTATTGGTTTACATTTTGTTAAAATAAAATATTGGTTTCTAAGAATGTTTGTTTTGTTGTTTATTTCTTTCACTTATCATAAATAAATCAGCACTAGACAAAGGGAGACAATTCAAAGTTCACTAGTCACAAATATATCATCACTAGACAAACGGAGACAATTCAAAGTTCACTAGTCACAAATATATCATCACTAGACAAACGGAGACAATTCAAAGTTCACTAGTCACAAATATATCATCACTAGACAAACGGAGACAATTCAAAGTTCACTAGTCACAAATATATCATCACTAGACAAACGGAGACAATTCAAAGTTCACTAGTCACAAATATATCATCGCTAGACAAATGGAGACAATTCAAAGTTCATTAGTCACAAATATATTAGCACTAGAAAAAGGGAGACAATTTAAAGTTCACTTGTCACAAATATATCAACTTTAGACAAAGGGAGACAATTCAAAGTTCACTAGTCACAAATATATCATCACTAGACAAACGGAGACAATTCAAAGTTCACTAGTCACAAATATATCATCACTAGACAAACGGAGACAATTCAAAGTTTATTAGTCACAAATATATCATCACTAGACAAAGGGAGACAATTCAAAGTTCACAAGTCACAAATAATCATTACTAGACAAAGGGAGACAATTCAAAGTTCACAAGTCACAAATAATCATCACTAGACAAAGGGAGACAATTCAAAGTTCACAAGTCACAAATAATCATCACTAGACAAAGGGAGACAATTCAAAGTTCACAAGTCACAAATAATCATCACTAGACAAAGGGAGACAATTCAAAGTTCACAAGTCACAAATAATCATCACTAGACAAAGGGAGACAATTCAAAACTTGAACTATCACTGGGGTGATAAATCATACCCCCGCAGCACTGCTTGACACAGGAATATTATTTAAATCTATAGTTACTTTTATGTTTTAAAATCAAGCAAGAAACCCGACATGCATAACTATAATAACCTTTGACCTCTAAGTGAATCTTGACCTTTGAGCTAGGGATCTAGGTCTTCCACAAAAAAATGGAAAGAAAAGATCTACAAAAAATATGGAAAAAAAATCGAAAATCTTTTCTTGCACATGACACACTGCTTGATGTGGTGAACATTAATTTGTGCCAAGCGGTTTTAAAAGCCAGTAAGAAACGAAAAAGTTACAGAGCGGACATGATTTTGCTAACAGACGGACCGACCACCCGACCGACAGACACGGTGACTCCAGTATACCCTCTTCAAACTTTGTTTGGGGGGGGGGGGGGGTATAAATATGTTAGCACTTGAGACAATGGGAGATTATTAATACATTTGGAACACATGGTAAAGGGAGACTAATCTAGACAACAAAATGAACAAAATTAAGTGGTTAAATTCTTTTATAACGGTAACCAAAAACTGATCGCTCAATCAATCAATCAATATATAATCATCATATCAGTTCTAGTATACATCATAACCTTTATGAATTACTACCCGACTTCCTGACAAATTGGGACATTATTACATTACTGGTACAAATCAATGTATTAGTATTATAAATTTGATTACATCAGAAATATTTTAAGAATTTGTCTTAACACATTGACAGATAATCATTATTGTTACACCAGAAAACTTTAGTCTATAATATGATATAAATTCTATAATCAGGGTTAACATGTCATCAGAAAATATACAAGGGGGGATCAAGTAATACCTACTGACAGTCAGTTACATGGAAGGCCACCAGAGATTTGAGGCCCATCAACAAGTCCAATAGTTTTATAATTAGGTAAAACAGATGTTCAAAGGCTTTCCGGAAGTCAGCCAATGAAAGCATGTTTTACAAACTATTAGCCAATGAAAATATGTTTTATAAACCACTGACCAATAAAAACATGTTTTACAAACCATTGACCAATGAAAACATGTTTTACAACCCAACAACCAATGAAAACATGTTTTACAAACAAATGACCAATCACCACCCACCGTGTGTTTATATTCACTTGAGAACAGTTTTAAGCAAACTTTGAGGCAGTCAGCCAATAAAAACTTGTTTTACAAACAAGTGACCAATAACCATCCACCATGTGTTAGTCAGCCAATAAAAACATGTTTTACAAACAAGTGACCAATCACCACCCACCATGTGTTAGTCAGCCAATGAAAACATGTTTTACAAACACGTGACCACTCACCACCCACCATGTGTTAGTCAGCCAATGAAAACATGTTTTACAAACAAGTAACCAATCACCACCCACCATGTGTTAGTCAGCCAATGAAAACATGTTTTACAAACAAGTAACCAATCACCACCCACCATGTGTTAGTCAGCCAATGAAAACATGCTTTACAAACAAGTAACCAATCACCACCCACCATGATTGTAATTCAGTAAAATGAGTGGTGAACCAGACAAATAATATAAAGAAGTAAAATGTTTTATTAATGTAGCCCCTGATATGTTGTTAGTGGGTGGTTTGGTTAAAAGAGTGACTGTTTAAACAAAATTGGTGCCTATGACTGCAGGACCACTTCTTTTATTGTTCTCCAGGTTCTTACAGAGAATTACTCAAAAATGGTCTTTGAAACACCAGGCAGATTGGTATATGGCGACTATTGGCTGACAGCTCCCAAACCAGTCATATATCAAAACAGGCCACAACCACTGAGTCAAATCATTCTATGGGTTAGACGGTTCATAACGCATGGTAGACAGTGTTTAAGAAAACTGAGTGTAATTTTTTCCATTGAACCTCTACCTGTGCTTAATGGACCGTCTACCTGTACTGAATGATTGGATACGGTGACTACTCAGGTGTCAAACATACAACCTTCGACGACATTAATTTTGCCAAAAAATGGAGGATGTATAAGTGACAAGTTATGGAACAAGTGACATGCAAACCTAAAGTTCTGGGCCTCTCTTTGATAATATTGAAGTTAACACATACTAGTACCCTGCATGATGAATAGCTTCATTTTATTGCCAATATTTTTATCTACAATCGACATGCCGCTAGGACAGGTTCATGGCAAACTAATGCATCTCGCATTTTGCTACCAAAATAGTTACATTAGTGTTACATTTATGCTATTGTAAATTCATTATAATGTAAGAGATAAAGTTTGAAGATAGCATTAAAGGGTAATGCCTTGAATCTTATTCTGCTGTAATAGCTCTATTACTTAAATACCCAATTACTTCACATTCAAAGATTATACCGCTAATTTGATTTTAATGGGTTTTTAAACAAATTCCAACAGTAACACTTTGCCAATTTCAATCAAATAATTATAAGTAACAAAATGGTGTCTTCAGGGTGTTTATCATAATTTTATATGAAATATGTTATTTTATTTTGGCATTTGAAAATAATTAACATATACTTATGACAAGTTATGTCATATCCCTTTAAGTACCATCAATAACTAAATATTAATAATAATTTAATACAGCAAATCATTAAACTTTAAGGTTTTTTATGACATTATGGGGGGGGGGGAGATTATTAAAATAATCAAAAGGCAGGTCAGTTACACAACATACTAACTGGACTACATGTAGGTAAGATGGCATGTTAATCTGCATGAAGACTAGCCCACATGGCTTAATTCCCTATGGATAAATATGAAGTAATGTTTTGTGCTTACGAAGGTTTAGAACAGTGTTGATTTCAGCAATGAAAATTGAAAATTTAATAACAACACAGACATGAGAAATTGACACTAAGGAAAAGAGAAATTAATTTTCTTCTTAATTCTTTAAAGTTCTATGCTCAATCAACTTAAATAAAAGGTAAGAATTGATGATCAATTGAACAGTGATCAATTATCATGTGACAGCAGAGAAGTGAATTGACATTTTAATGTTAAAATTAAAGACTTTAGATTAAATATTGTGAGCTTATTAACGCTGGTCTTTCATAAGAGAAAAAGTTATATTTAGTCATTTTGATATTAATTATGTGCATTATACGATCTGACAATTTGTTTTAGTAGTATTATGTGATACATAGAACTGGTAAATGAGATGGCGAAATAACATGACTCTTATATTCACTAATACTTCCATGTTAGAAATACATCAAAAAAAGTGTGATACAAATGCTTGTGTTTTAAAAGGGAAATCTTGTGGTTATTAAGAATTGACGTCTTTAAGTGAGTCAGTCTTTGTAATAGAATTAACATTCACTAATTATGGATTAACTAAATTAGTGACATTAGATTAAGAAGATTAGACGGAGAATATTAACCTTAATTCAGCAGTTATAGTGGCAAGTTCTATTGTTTGAAAAGTGGGCTAGTCAGCACACAGTGTGTTAAGCTGATTAAAAACTATTTACTTGTATTTTCTGCTCAAGTTGTTAAGGCGCCTGGATTTGACCAGTGTGACACTGACCACATTTTCGTCATGAGGAAACTGGACTTTTAATGCACAATGGCTGTGGGACATTATAAACCTTAACAACAATATACACATGCTCGGATATTTTATAGGAAAATATTAGTTTTTGATATCAAAAGGAAGGACTATAGACACTAATATTTCAAGTCTATGTAATAATAGAATATAACATGTATTTAACCTGTGTACTGTAATAAGATTGAATAATATTATGTTGAATCCAATGGACATTTCAAAACTACATGTATATTACATTGCAAGGAAGGCAGTGTCTCATCAAGTGAGAGGAGTCACAAAATATTGTTTGGACTCTTTTCTTTAAAATGAAAATCATTTAAACAAAAATACATGTGTTGGACTAAATTAAAAGAAAAAACGCAGTTTACAAAGGACCTTACAACATAAAAATATCAGAGAAAACAGTTCAGTGAATGAATTTTTTATACTGGTGTACTTTTATTAATCTGACCAAAAAAAAAAAAACAGTATTAGTGATCAATATTTAGTATGTTTTTTTAATGTTTACAAGAATTGGTGCAAATTGAAAGCACCATAATCAGTACAATATTAATCATACTTATAGTAAAAGAAAATTTACAGCAGACAAATAGTAACAGGTCCCAGGATACCTGTACAAGTGCTAATTAAGACTTTTCAATAACATTTGAAGGAATCTATGAAAGAATATTTTTGAAACCCGGAACAGAAAGTGTTAATACTGATCAATCATACACAGAAATCAAGATGAATGAAGCCCAGAAGTCAGTGATACAGAGACATTATAAACAATTAGCAGATGATTTAATGATGACAGAGGAACTGATGGCCAATCTGTATCAGAGAAAAGTATTTGAACGGAATATGATAGAAACTATCAAGGTGAGTGATAATTTGTATCAAATTTCAGTATGATCAGCAACAGGTACTGTTACACGGCCATGATCCAGTGGGAAGTGTGTGATCCAGATTCAATTAAATCCCGATTCGCTTCCCAGTTGTGGCAGCCATACCCGTCTATGAAAATTTAACAATGTCAATTTTCCTCCAGATTTGGCAAAGTTGCTGGTTCCTTGTGGAAGGGTAAGTTAGTACTGGTAAGGATACGGTCCAGGAAAACTGGTTACTCGAATCAGCCACCCTATATAACTGAGAAATGGCGTGAAACCCAAATACTCGCGGAGTTTGCGAGTGGTAGAATTTCAAGAAATTACGTCGCTGTGAAATGCTAGAAACATTAATATGAACATTGCGGGAATTGTGGCCTCCGTAGCTCAATGGTTAGCGCGCTTGCTGTCTAATCTGACGACCCAGGTTCAAATCCGGGTGGTGGCACACATTATATGCCTGCCATATTTCAGCATAAAGCTGACTGGCAAATAAAGGCTATGCTCGGAATCATAAAAACCGCGAAAATTTGTAGTCACGAATATGCAGACGATCAGTAAAACTCGAAAGTTAGTATTCACGAAAGTAAATTGGTTAACACTATATGTTGCGTTGCAGGCAGAGAGAACCCAGACAGAGCAGGTCTATAAGTTGTTAGCGATGTTACAGAAGAGAGGTCCGGATGCTTTCGATATATTTGTTGACATTATCAAGCCAGATTACCCCTGGCTGGCTTCAACATTGGAGATGAATCTGAAGTATGAGATAGACTCCCATACTTTAAGCCACCAAAATTCACTCACTCATATACCTTGTACATGTGGAAGTAACAGTGTAATCAAGCCAGAACCACAAATAGATGGTAAGTTATACAAATTCAAACTATTTGCCATTGAATGTGTGTTCTAGATTTGCATTTCATCTTCTATGGTTGTTTCTATCTTCTTGTACATGTGAAAGCAACAGTATAATGAAGCCAGAACCACAAATAGATGGTAAATTAAAATATTTCAATTAAACTATAGATATCTTCCAATTGAATGTTTATTTTATTTTACTTCTGCATCGCATCTTCTATGGTCGTTTATATATCTTCAGTTTTGATGTGTTGATAAACAGCATTGTCTTCTGTAGGTTGCTTGAATGTTTAAAGTAGTAAATGCAAGAAATATTTAAATAATATGAAAATCAGGCCCACAACTTGGCTGAAACTTGATTGCCTGCAAAAGCAATGTCACAGTTTTAATACCTATACACTCATTGTAAATCATTTAAAACTTTTGCTTATTTATTAGTAACGTCCCTTCGGCGCAACAAAGCTGTATCTCACTATATACTTTATAGTGAGATACAGTCCAGAGAATTTGACATGACTCTCGAACTTCTATTAGCATAATTTAACAGCTGATATATTGTCTATATTTATAATCCCTGTTGTATGTTTTCATAAGCGGAAAGTATCAGACGCTCGAGGAGTTATACCAACACAAATCTAAAGGACCGATGTTGCGCGATTTGCTCACGGAAATTTATATATTTAACGCAAGAACCTTGTAATATATTCATGCATAAAGGTCAGGATCATGTCAAATTCTTTGTGCTATACAAATGGACAAAATATGTTTGGTTTCGGAAACTGTGTGTTTTACTCCTTGGCACTACAAAATTAAAATTCTGCCATGATTTCAGGTATGACGCCACGTGAGTGTCCTGCAGATGCTGATATTAAGACAAAAGTTTCCACATTCATCCACAAACAATTTGGTCAAAGTAAGAGAATATCGCAACAAGATAAGAAAGTCATGGAGAAATGGTTGTCTGATCAGCTGCAAACTGAGAGAAAAACATCAGTGTAAGATTATTTTCTTTAAAAATCCATAGTTATCTATACATCCCTAATCAAGCTCCATTCATAATTACACATTTATTTGCTTCATGTTCCAAAACCAAGAATTTAATTCTCAAGAAAATCCTTTTCATATTCCAGTGCAAAACTGTGGAATAATCTACCGAAATCAGTGCAAACTGCTTGGACACTTTCTTCATTTAAAAGCAATTGCATATAATATTATGACTGATATACAAACATCTGATTTAGGTGTTAATATGCAACATCTGATTTTGGTGTTAATATGCAACATCTGATTGAGGTGTTAATATGCAACATCTGATTGAGTTGTTAATATGCAACATCTGATTTAGTTGTTAATATGCAACATCTGATTTAGTTGTTAATATGCAACATCTGATTTAGTTGTTAATATGCAACATCTGATTAATTGTTAATATGCAACATCTGATTTAGTTGTTAATATGCAACATCTGATTTAGTTGTTAATATGCAACATCTGATTTAGGTGTTATTATGCAACATCTGATTTAGGTGTTAATATGCAACATCTGATTTAGTTGTTAATATGCAACATCTGATTTAGTTGTTAATATGCAACATCTGATTTAGTTGTTAATATGCAACATCTGATTTAGTTGTTAATATGCAACATCTGATTTAGTTGTTAATATGCAACATCTGATTTAGTTGTTAATATGCAACATCTGATTTAGTTGTTAATTTGCATACTAGAACTTGTGTAAATTTGAATTATGTATTTAAATTGTTGTAAATATTGTCATTGTATATACTAGTACATAAATTTATTGTTATTGTGGATCGACATAATGAAAATTTGTTTGCCAATTATATTATCAACAGAAAATAAAGACGTTATTATTATTGTTTTTGATATAATTACCCATTGACTTCTCTACTTTCGAACACTTCCAGCATTCAACAGACCTCTGTTTGCAAAGGCTTTCCAGTATTGTTATCCATATACCATTACTGGTGTGGTGTGATGTAGCAACCTTTAAGCTGGTTTAATTTGCGCTGTTTCTGTTCAATGCAGCCTTCCCTGTCTGATTTGTTTTTGTCTTTTTGTAAATAACTATTAAGGCATTCCTTGAAGAAAGATCAATGTATTAATGTTATAATGAATCTTGAAATCACAAAAATCAATTCTGTATCTTGCAGACTCAAAAAGACAACAGAAGAAGACGTTACTGATGCAGGCATTAGTCCTACCCCTGATTTTACACTGACTGACCTCAAGAGGGTATTCAACAAAGTCAGAGATGAAAATCTAAGTGATCTGTTAAACAGTGAACATGCCAACAAACAATTAGAATCTGAAAACACTGTAGGGTCTGATGAAATTGATGGAAGTAGTGCAGGTAATGAAGAAACATTAGGTAAGACTGTGATTCAACTAGAAGGTGAAATAGATAAACTTATAAATAGGATGAATCACATGGAAGGACTGATTACGCAATGCCATTACATCCTGGGTGACCCTGACAGAAAAGAGAAGTTAGCTGGTTTAATTAAAGATGCTAAATATGAGAGTAGACAATTCGAAAAAGATTTACACAAAGAGAAAGAAAAGTCTGAGAAAATGCTTAGTGAACTTTACGATTATTGTAAATCAATTAATAAACTTGAGAATTCCAGACAACAACAGAGAAGTGACATTGAGAAGTTAAATGAGGAGATTGAAGTGACTAAACGAGAAAATGCAGTATTACAGTTGAGATGTAAAACAATGGAAGAAGCAAATATGAGACATATAGAGAAGGAGAAAACGCTGCAGAACTTGAGGAAAATGGTAGATGACTTGAAAAGTAGTCATACTAATCTAGCGGATGAAAATGCCAACTATAGAATTGGTAACTATGGGACTGGAAAGACAAACAGAAAAGTTGGACGAAGCAATGTAGGCAGTTTAAGAAGAGGTTCCACTGTTGACAGTGTTGGTGTAACAAACAGTGTAAGAAAGCCAGGCACCAAACCAATGTTGTTTACAAACAGTAGAAGAACAAAACCTCTAGCGAGCCGTTATTAAGGAACAAAAAACATACACACTCGATTAGAAACAGTGACACAAATGGCAATGGTGAAGCTTACTGCAAACTGCATTACACAACTGAACATATCAGTAAAAGTCTTCAGCGAATTTCATTTCATAGGATCATAGTCATCTTAATGTTTGTCAATTGTTGGATTAAATGTCTTATTTATTCACTTCTTCATTGTCAAATTATTGTAGTAAAATTTATTTATTTACTTTTTATCGTTAATATTGCCTCATTCCATTATTGTATCATCGTTTCATCTTTTTCATTTGCAAATTACATAAATTATCATAAAAATTAATGTTTCATTTCTTTACTTTGTCATAAGATATGATTTTGTATATCCATTGTAATTAACTTAATGCATTTTTCTGAAATGTTGTTACATTTATTGTTGTTGTTGAATAAAGAATTTTAATTAATATGTGGCATTTTCTTTATATTTTAACAAAATATATTGTACTACTGTCGTATAGCAAGGGGAGATAACAATTTTACCAACAATTGTCAGACAAACTTGAGTTACTTCCCTTTTATACATTTCTATTTAATTTCAAGAAATTTTGTGTATAAGACTGGAATTTCAAAATACCAGATCACAAAGAATAGATGTGTCAGGAAAGAAGTAGAAATTTGCAGAAACAAGGTTCGTTCACATTAATATCACACATATTACGTCAGGATCAAACCAATTGCGAGTGACAACATTATTTCTACTAATAATCTCATACTGTTGAGTGGTCAGTGAGCATATTTTTATTACATGTAACATTTTAATATGGATTAAAATTAAATTTTTAATCTGTCAACTCTGGTATTATGAAATAAAATTCAACATGGCATCACACCACAATGCTGACATAATTGACTGTAATAATGCACTGTTCAACCTTGGAAGCCGATTGGTTAAAAAATACTTATCTATCACACCTATACTTAGAAATGAGCTATGTTACAACACTTCTGATTGGCTACCAACATTCTATTCTATAAATAGAAGCTTGTGTCACTTCATACAAATTGACACAGTTTAATGGTTTAAAAGACTTATAGCAGGTTTCCAAATGGCAGAAATTTAATCTTCAATATTGACATAATATTTATAGTTACTATAGTTTGATTTCGATCATTAAGCTGCCACTGTACTTTAATGTTTCGGTTTGACAGTATTGAGATAAGTATTATAGTCTGGAGATATTAACTTGATCTTGGCCTTCATGCAAGAATATAATTTATAACATGGTTCTTACACAGAACTTATATCAGTTTCCGTACGCAAACTGTGCATTGTTGTTCCTTTAGATTTTGTGTTTGTATTTAACACTTCATGCATGGTCGCAATACATTCTGCTTATGAAAGCAAACAATCAAAATTAAATATAGACAAGAAATTAATTATAAAATTATGCTAATAGCAGGTTCGAGGATGCTGGTTAATATTTTCACTTGACAATCGAGAGTAACTCTGTTGTTTGGCTGATTAGTGGGGAAGGTAAAGTGCTTATGGCACTAAAATTGTGTCTTATGATAAATTGGTAATGGATAATCTTCGTACCTGGTTTTATTTAAATAAACAAAAAGCTGAGTCTTTAACGCCATCGCGTTATTATGCATGGTGACGTAACATGTCATCATTGTTGTTTTAAACCATCTGGGCGAAATGTTGTAATTTATTAATGAATATACTTTAAATGTAATA
Organism: Spisula solida; assembly: GCA_947247005.1. Taxonomy (NCBI): domain Eukaryota; kingdom Metazoa; phylum Mollusca; class Bivalvia; order Venerida; family Mactridae; genus Spisula; species Spisula solida. Next base: position 4,814,556 of record OX365960.1, on the reverse strand, counting down.
GTGGGGTGACAATTGGTGATTTTTTGGGGTGAGGTGACAACTCAAGTAGAACAAGCAATGTTATATACCAAAATGTTCCCCTATGTCTGTACTATATGGAACTGCCGGCATATATTGTCAACGCGTGGTGCGGACACGGAAATCCAAGATGGCGTCCAAGATGGCCGCCATAATTTACACATACACTTAAAATTCTATGTTCTCATGCAATGTTTTTATTTATGTATGTAGTCACAAATATTTACTTGGATATTATTCATTTGATAATGTACATCAAATGGACATACAAGACTGACCACTTTGAGGTCAAGGTCATGGTCATTTCAAGGACAAATTACGAAAAAAAGCTGAAAAAATGATGTTTCCTCACTTGTTTTTCTTGTTTTAGCATATGTTTTATATTCAAGTTGGTATTAAAAGTGATAAAAGTGTTGGTAAGCACATATTCTCTTATTATTAGTTGAATTTTTAGTTAAAAATATTGAAACTTTGTCAAAACTGACATTATTATGCATGTACATGTTGGACGAGATGGCATTCTTAGATTGCTGCTTCCCTATTTAAAATTTTAGTATTCAACTATTGACACTATTTTTTCTAATGGTATGATTAAATGTTTGTCTAAACAAAATAACTTTGTATTGTACTCCAAATGGACTTGAAAAATTACCAATCAAGGTCAAGGTCATTTCAAGGTCAAACTACCAAAAATACCTGAAAATTTGATCGTTCATTGCATTTTTTCTTATTATGAAATTTGGTGAACATTATATTTTGTTGTAGATCATTGATGTGATCAGAGTTCTTTCATTAAAAATAATAATTTACACTGAACTCCTATATGTGGCATCCCAGACCATAATTATTATGGGGTACATAACACTGTCAAATACAACCATCCCGTGCCATAATGGGTACTCACTACTACGTGTTAAAGTCATACTAAGTCCTAAGGGTACTATATACCAAGTACAGTCAAACAAAATCATCACCAACACATACCAGACCAGAATGGGTTCTAACCACCAACAAGTACATTCTGTAACCAATGGAGTACATGTCATGTTCTTACAACTGCCCATAACAACCATTCCTATCGAGTTCAATGCTATACCTGAGGCCAAATGGGGTACTTACAACCACAGAGTAGAGCCAACCAAGGCCGTATTGGTTAATCACCACTATATCAGTCTCAATATGGTACTCACAATCACTGAGCACAGCTGTAAAGGAACTATGGGTTACTCATTAGTACAAATCACAGTCGTATAAGGCCCAAAGGGGTACTCATCCAAAATAATCACAACTTTCCATGCCCAATAGGGGTGCTCTTAAGTTCTTAACCAATGAATTACAGCCATACCAGGTCCTATGGGCTACACCCAAGTCACAACAAAAGGGTACAAACATCCAAGGCCCAATCAACACCACCAATAAATATTGAGTACAGTCACACCTGACCCTATGTGGTACTTACCACCGACGATTACAGCCATACTATGTTCTAAGGGGTACTTGGACCAACTGAGTACAGTCATACCAGGTGCAATAGAGCCATCCTAGGCCCTACTGGGTATTTCACCACCACTAATTATGGCCATACTAATCCCTATGGGTTAGTTGCAACCACTAAATACAGCCATACTAGATCCCATGTGGTAATTACCACCACCAATTACAGCCACCATAGGCCCTATGCCCTACTCACAACCACTGTGTATAGCCATACTATGCCTGAGGATACTCACATCTACTGAGAACAGCCATTCAATGCCCTATTTGGTATTTAACACTGCCTATAGAACAGCCATCCCAGGCCAATTTATGTTCTCACCTCCAAAAGTTCAACCATCCAAGGCCCTTTTGGGAACCCATCACCACCAATTACAGTCATACCAGGTCTTATGGAGTACTCGCCACCACTCAATACAGCCGTCCTAGGCCCTATTGGAAACCCACAACCACAGACAACAGCCATCACAGGTTCCATTTGGTATCCACCACCTTGAGTACAGCCACCACAGGCCCTATTGAATACCCTATACCGCAGAAAACAGCCAACCAATGCCTCATTTGGTACCCACAACCTCTGAGCACAGCCATCCCAGGCCCTATTGGATACCCATCACAACAGAGAACAGCCGATCCCAGGCCCCATTTGGTACCCACTACCTCTGAGTACAGTCATCCCAGGCCTATTGGGTATCCACCACCTCTGAGTAGTCATCCAAGGCCCCATTGAGTACCCACCCTCATGAATTCCAGCTATCACAGGCCCTATTGAGTATGCACCATTACAGATTTCAGCCATCCCAGTCCCTATTGAGTACCCACCATCTCTGAGCAGTCATCCAGGGCCCTATTGAGTACTCTCCCTCACATATTTCAGCCATCACAGGCCCTATCGTGTACCCAGTACCTCTGAATACAGTCATCCAAGGCCCTATTGAGTACTCTCCCTCACAGATTTCAGCCATCCAATGCCCTATTGAGTACCCATCATCACATATTTCAGCCATCCCAAGCCCTATTGAGTACCCACCACCTCTGAGTACAGCCATCAAAGCTCTATTGAGTACCTGTCATCACATATTTCAGCCATCCCAAGCCCATTGAGTACCCATCCTCACATAATTCAGCCATCTCATGCCCTATAGTGTACCAACCATCACAGATATTAGCCATCCCAGGCCTTATTGGGTACCAACCATCACAGATTAAGCCATCCCAAGCTCTATTGGTTACCCATCATTACAGATTTCGGCCATCCCAAGCTCTATTAGGTACCCATCATCACAGATTTTGGCCACCCCAAGCCCTATGTGTACCCACCATCACAGATTTCAGCCATCCCAAGCTCTATTGGGTACCCATCATCACAGATTTCAGCCATCCCAAGCTCTATTGGGTACCCATCATCACAGATTTCGGCCATCCCAAGCCCTATGTGTACCCACCATCAGATATTTCAGCCATCCCAAGCCCTATGTGTACCCACCATCAGATATTTCAGCCATCCCAAGCCCTATGTGTACCCACCATCAGATATTTCAGCCATCCCAAGCCCTATGTGTACCCACCATCAGATATTTCAGCCATCCCAAACCCATTGAGTACCCATCCTCACAGATTTCAGCCATCCCATGCCATATTGTGTACCCACCATCACATATTTCACCCAACCCAAGCCCTATTTTGTACCCACCATCACAGATTAAGCCATCACATGCCCTATTGAGTACCCACCCTTACATATTTCAGCCATCCCAAGCTCTAATGGGTACCCACCATCACAGATCTCAGCCATCACAAGCCCATTGAAAACCCATCCTCACAGGTTTCACCCATCCCATGCCCTATTGGGTACCCGCCATCATATATTAGGCCATCTCAGGCCCTATTGAGTACCCACCCTCACAGATTTCAGCCATCCCAAGCTCTATTGGGTACCCACTATCACAGATTTCAGCCATCCCAAGCCCTATTATGTACCCACATCACAGAATCCAGTCATCCCAAGCCCTATTGGGTACCCACCATCACAGATTTCAGCCATCCCAAGCCCTATTATGTGCTCACCATCACAGATTGAGCCATCCCAGGCCCTATTGAGTTCCCACCCTCACAGATTTCAGTCATCCCAAGCCCTATTGAGTACCCACCTAACTTATTAAAGCAATACCATACCATACGGAGTACTCCCCCCACATCGAGTGCAGCAATACTTATTAATACAAATTCAGCCATATCAGGCCATAAGGGATATCTAATCATCACATAGTTCAGCCATCTTAGGCCCTAGAGGTGACTCACCATGTCCAAACGTTTTGTTGAAATTCCCACAGTAGGAGATGCTTGGTATATTAAATGGCCTGCCATCTTTAAATGGTTGCAGCAAGTCTGCTTTTTGCTGTGTCTAAATTCCCCAATCCCAGAATCTAAAATCCAGCCAAAGTCTATTTCCCGGGATCGGGAATCAAAGGGCCTGTCAAAATCCCGTCCGTTGGGAATTGTTTTCTGTCTAAAGTCCACTGTATGCCCGCCACTCCCCCACCCTGGGGCAAAATATTGATAGGTGCATTATTATATATAATAACTGTCTAATATGTAATAATGTTGTCAAACCATTAACAATAATACTGTCAAATATAGAGATTCAACGATCAAGGAAAAACCATTCACGGCTGCAATATTGTACATTACGTAGAATCGCTTATGTTCCGTCACAAAATTTGAATAGATTTTCTATTTGCAGTAAAAATATATCACTTCTAATGAAATAATTTACACTTAGAATACCTGCTATCACATCTAAAACAAAATACAATTTTTAGCATTCGTTTATAATAACAATTTGCGACGAAATATCTAATTTTCAGGTATTTTTGGTAGTTTGACCTTGAAATGACATTGACCTTGACCTTGAGTGGTCATTTTTCAAGTCCATTTGGAGTACAATACAAAGTTAATAATGTTTAGACAAACATTTAATCATACCATTAGAAATAATACTGTCAATAGTTGAATACTAAAATTTTAAATAGGGAAGCAGCAATCTAAGAATGCCATCTCGGCCAACATGTACATGCATAATAATGCCAGTTTTGACAAAGTTTCAATATTTTGAACTAAAAATTCAACTAATAATAAGAGAATATGTGCTTACCAACACTTTTATCACTTTTAATACCAACTTGAATAAAAAACATATGCTAAAACAAGAAAACAAGTGAGGAAACATAATTTTTTCAGCTATTTTTCGTAATTTGACCTTGACATGACCGTGACCTTGACCTCAAAGTGGTCAGTCTTGTATGGCCATTTGATGTACATTATGAAATGAATAATATCCAAGCAAATATTTGTGACTACATACATAAATAACAAAATTGCATGAGAACATAGAATTTTAAGTGTATGTGTAAATTATGGCGGCCATCTTGGACGCCATCTTGGATTTCCGTGTCCGCACCATGCGTTGACAATTTATGCCGGCAGTTCCATAAAGTACAGACATTGGCGAACATTTTGGTATATAACATTGCTTGTTCTACTTGAGTTGTCACCTACTCCTTAAATAAGCCACTTTTGAGCTGATTGTCACCCCACTATAAATTGTGTATGGTGGTTTTATTTTTGTTATGTATCAAAATTAACAAAATTATAAGTGAACAAAATTTAGTGGACAATTTTAATAATTCCTTAATACTAATTAGATTATTGCCTTTCTATGATCATAAGTGCACAACTAGGATTAATGTCACAGATAAGTCAAATTGCCACTTTTCATTGAAATCAGATAAATGGTTACTCAGAAAAAGTGAGGACAAAATAATCAGGAAAAAAATCAAAGGGTAATAACTCTCACCATCAACCTGTGTCCTGAATAATTTATTATCATTTTCAATATATTCATGATTACATAATTATGAGTCATTGTCATATTACATTTAAATTATTACTTCAAGGCTGAATGACAAAAGAATAAATTGACATAGAAAACTGTGACTTATTATTGGAAATCCAGTCTTTAGATTTCAATGGATACCCTGGTTTGCTAAGCTTATAGAAAGCGCACTGACGTCAATGGAGATTTACTAAATTAATATATTCACTGAACTGATTTAATACAGGTGATATGTACCTTCTTAACACCGATGCCTTGTCTATATTTAACCTACACTTACATTGTACAAAGCCCCCCCCCCAAATTCCAAATCTCTCCCTCTGATAAAATGAACTTAAAGGTTGACATTTCAAAGGTTGAAAGCAAAACTGACATAACTCTTGAATTAAATAAACAAGTTACAATCGTTTAGCATTTAACCTAAGATTTTATAAATCTATTTAATATATCAAAAACCATTGAATATAACCAAGTCAAAGTAAATATTATAATAGAGGGATATACATCAGTTTGCTTGTCACTTAGAAGGTCTTCAATGCCAAACAATCCAGGAGACAAAAACGGACTGAAATGATTGAAATCGATACATTTAGAAATCTATGTGAAAAGGAGTGCTAGTGTTTGTTTAAACCTCCACGCCAAGAAGTGAATTGCAAAATAAAATACCTAATTGACACATGATCAACACATAATGGTGCTCCTGTCATAAATTTTATAGCAGAATATTGACTTCCTGCCGGCTTCCCGCTGGCTGTTATCTGTAATTATTTAAGGGAATTACCTGTAACCATAATAGTGAATATACAAAAGATAATAACTAATCGGACAGGGAAAGAAAGCAATATTCAACAGAAACAGCAGCTCTGTCCGCACAAAGGGCACAAAAAAGTACACATAGATTACAAGTACAATACGGAGGACATTCACTAAAATATACAGATCTAGCAAGAAATGCCTAGTAGGCATGTACATTCACATTTTTTCAGCAGCTGTGCCGTTTTGTTCCAGGAAAGCAAATACTTTTGGCGTATATTTCATAGATATCGATGAAGAAGAAAATGGATATTTTTGTTTTCCAATGTTTACAAATTTCGTCTTGGACATGTAGCCAAAAGTCACATGGTATTGCTACACTGATTGAGCCTGCCCAGGTTTTTTATAATCCAATCCAGACTGACATAATCTGAGTACAGACATTACTTTGCAAACTGAGCCAGCTTCTTAAGCCAACACAAAAGCTAAGCACCTACAAAACAGTCAGGTGTGGAATTTAGACTTCTTGGACACCCATAATTTCTTACAGGCTTCTTTTACAAACAAATGGAAACAATATTGATAAAGCAAATGTTAGGAGTTGAACCAAAGACTGTTGGTGATGATCTTGGAACACAGTCTAGTGTTCAACCAACTGAGCTAACTTGAAGCAGAGACTTCCTAGCAAATATACATCTAGGTATTGACGCAAGCAGCTTCAGGTATATACTGCTGTTACCTGGCATGTGCAAGAGGATTTGTCATAATTTAGGATCTTGTCATGAATATGTTATGTATTATGTGCTGGTAGGCCAGTGGCTGATACCAATAAGTCTTTTGTCATTGCCATTTAAAATTCAATTATCATTTGATGACTGTTTAAAAACACCAAATCAAATGCTTTACTTTTTCTGATCTTTGAATTCAGTTTTAACTATCATTGACCTTTAGATTTTTTTCTCTAAATAACAAAGGTATATTTACATAAAATAAAAGAAGACGAAAACGTTTTAAATACTTTCATTGATTAAATATCATTAACCACAAAAGGTCTAAATATAGTTTAAAATGGTTCCACTTGAAACAGTCAGAAGTAACCTAACATTATTCTGTGTAATAAAACATATCCAGTTATCAGTTCATACAATTGCAGTGTTTTGGAGCAAAACTATCTTAAACATTTCCTCATCAAAAACAGACAAGCAGCAGTTTAGCACTAAAACTTGAATGGAGAGTATGTAAACCACATTCGCCACAATCCTTTGTAACATTTGTATTTACTTTAGTAGAGTAAAGTTAATGTATACCTTTGATCACTTAAGTGGCATTGAAATGTATTTCAATCATTTTCAATTTTTGATTATTCAAAGTTCTACTGTTACAGATTTTAATGTCACACTAACTTTAAAAGGTAGCAAGAGGGAGGGGCAGTTTAATCAGGACCTTTAATCTCATTCATGTTTGTGGCACTCAAGTAAAGATTGCTCTGAGTTTCAAATATTTTTGTTCAACTTTCTGAGTTGTGCTTGTGACTTGTGATTGAAGTCTGTTTTCTTCTTAGAGTTATTTTTTGTGCCTTTTGCAATCTCATTAAGATTATCTTCTTAGTATAATATGTGATGCCATACTACACACTTTTTATTTAGAAATATTGTGCATTTTAGATTTATGTGCCTTTTGTGCCCTGCTGTTTCTGTTGAAATTGCTAGCTGCCTTTAAGTTCCAAATTAGTTATTATCTTTTTAAAATGACCAGTGACTGAATACATCATATATATGACTGAAGTGTATGACTGTATGAAACAGGTGTATTTTATATTATTTGTGATAAGTCAGGCTCCACATGTGGAAAGGTTTGACAGAATATCTTACAGAAGTGCCAATCAGTACTTGTAGGTAATTTATTCCAGAAAAATTGAGCCCCAAATATGACAACAATAATTTTGGTTTTTACTACTTTAAATAATATTTTAGGTTGATTGTGAAATAAACTCTTAAGCATCGATGACTGCAGGTTTATTTGTTGAGCAGGGAAAAATTTATAACTTTGGTACTTTTTTTCTTTTTTTCATCTTTGGTATGACATGGCCATGCTCAAATAAAATCTGTGACTGAATCTGCGTTCTCTATATATAATTACTCTGAACTAGGCTACCAAGGCAATAATGTCACAAACAACTGTGTGGCAAAGAACAAAGCGTAATAAAGTTTAAGAATCAGTAGCATAATTAAATTACAATATGTACTCATATTCACAAATCTTAAAGGTAGTGTAGCATTGGTTATTTATGATGTTATATAAATATCTCACATGTAGATGTTCAAACAGACCTAATGATCAAATATCGGCATGAAGTGATCAATATGTCTAAGATTGAAAATTTCATAAAAGTCATAACCTGCTGAACAAACATGCCATTATTGACACAAGCTTTTCATATAGATAAAACATGTAGAATGATTATAGAAAAACGGTCAATACAGGACAAATATTAGCACTTACTAACGATTTTGACGAGAGGTTATGTACATACTTACCTGATAATACATCTTAACAATACGGCCTCCTGGTCTGCGGGCATTTAATTTATTGGATACCATATTATTCCTATTCGGTTTTATAGGTGTCTTTTCTTGCTTGAAGCCTCTGCGGTAGTCGAGTGGTTAGTGCGCTAGATAACCGGCAGCTCGTTTCTCGTTTGGGGCAAGTCATTTCCTTTCACGAAAATTAAAAAACAATGTTGACTTTCCTCCACATATGAAGATGTAGCTGGTTCATTGTAAAAATACATATGCAAAGAAAAACGTCACATCGGCGATACTATTTTTTTGGAAATTCTTGGGCCTGAAACACCTCTTATCGAACCTACTCCTTTGTACTATTTACATCTATCTGGTTTTAGTACCTACAGCCTCTCAAATTGTAGTGGAACTTGAACTTAAGTACTGACACTGAGTGTGAGTCATGGGACTAGAGTGAGTTCGAATGTAAATACGGCTAAACCTTTATCACATAAATACTGTGATATTCCATGTGAGAACAAATGACAGAACAATGTTCTCCAACACGTGTGATAACAAATGTGTGATGTCACAAGCTTTTCGGCACGAAAATGTAAGGTTGTCGGCTTAAGTTCGTTATTTCTGATCTTGTTTTGACTCGGCTATGGTAATGTGATTAAAAGAATCCCACACTCATTGTCTATGGGATCAACATTTCTTAAACTCGTCACGAAAACAAATTATTAAGCTCGCCAAAGGCTTGCTTAATAATAACTTATGTTTTCTAGACTTTTTTTAAGAAATGTTGATCTCAACTAATGAAGGATCCTATATATCTGTAAAGACTGCCAATGGGAACAGAAAAAAAAAACTATTGTGGCCTGATTTTGTCACATTGATACTTGTTATTTGCATAACTTTGTTATAGAGATAGCCGAGTGGTCTAATTTGCTTTCTAAATTACATACTTAACATTGTTAGGTGATTGCACCATACGGAATGGGTTCAAATCACACTAAAGGTAAAAACTAATTTTCACAGAATGATGGTCTCTATCGAAAATGATCAGTCCTTGCAATTAAAGCGGCCTTTGCAGGTGGTTTTTAAAGCAGGTTTGTCTGTATAACTTTAGATCAAAGTTAAACACCAATGTATACCTCTAAATCAAACTTAAATGTCAATGTTTACCTTTAAATCAAAGTTAAATGTCAATGTATACCTTTAAATCAAAGATAAACACCAATGTATACCTTTAAATCAAAGTTAAACACCAATATATACCTTTAAATCAAAGTTAAACACCAATATGTACCTTTAAAATGAAGTTAAATGTCCATGTATACCTTTAAATCAACTTTAAGTCAAAGTTAAACACCAATGTATACCTTTAAATCAAAGTTAAACACCAATGTATACCTTTAAATCAAAGTTAAACACCAATGTATACCTTTAAATCAAAGTTAAACACCAATGTATACCTTTAAATCAAAGTTAAACACCAATGTATACCTTTAAATCAAAGTTAAACACCAATGTATACCTTTAAATCAAAGTTAAACACCAATGTATACCTTTAAAATGAAGTTAAATGCCAATGTATACCTTTAAATCAAAGTTACAGTCAACTCTCTTTTTCTCAAATTTCACGGGACCTTGGAAGTAACTTCGACATAACAGAAATTCGTGATATAGTCCGGTCTATAAATGGGATATTTAGGTAAGACCTGGCATTGGACTGTATAGTAAATATTTTTTGGTATTCTGTTAGGGAATATGTTGTTATTGAAGAATCTGAATGATGCCCAGCTGGCACCATTGAGCATTTAGAAAAATTCAAGATGGCGTCCAAGATGGCCGCTCAAATTAGAAAAAATGCCATGGGTGCATGAAATAAGATACAAATTGCTATTTTTGCGGGTTGATTGTATTTTAAATGTTAAAAACTTTATCATTAATATAAATTTATCATTAGTTATTGATTTAGTGAATCTTAGATGGCACCCATGGCAGCTGGAATCCAAATCACGGCTATAATGGCCGCCATAATTGCCAAATTGTACTAAAACTCAATTGTTTTAATTATATGTGTACCAGTAGTGTAATATATGATAAAAACTCAAAGAAAACTTCAATTCAAAACAGTTGACCCATTAGCTGATTCAAAATGGCGTCCAAGATGGCCGCTATAATAAAAACAATATGTTAGTGGATCATTAAGAAGTTACATACATGTATTGATATTTTGCTGATTGATTGTAGTGTAAGTGTCTCAAACATAATTACTTCTGTAATACACTGCATAAATATATCATTATTTATTGACTAAGCCAATTTTAGATGGCATCAATGACGACTGAAATCAAAATGGCGGCAAAAATGGCTGCCACATATGTCAAACTGAAAATTAGCATTCAATAGCATGTAACGTAATAGAAATTGTTAATTTTTAATATAAGTACTGCTATAGGTAATAAATGATCTAATAAAACTACAATTGAAAACACTTTATGTTTAGCTTATTCAAATTGGCTTCCAAGATTGATGTCAAACATGAAAGTTTAAACCAAGCTAATTATATATCTTAGACCACAGTGGTCGGTTGGTATACTAGTATATGTATATGGTATTGTAAATACTAGTATATGTATATAATTATGTTTTATTTGCACGTTTGTTTATTTTACAAACAACATTTTATATACATTTGCACTTGATTTTATCCACTTCTCCTGTAGTTTGGCAATAGGCATTGTTAACAGCTTTTAATCATTTTCGGACCTGGGGACGCAATTTTTGCCACACAAAACGAAAGCTACGGCAAGAAATGTTCATCAGGTAATATCTGGTAGGATTATCTGGTCTTGGTGAGTGATGTAAGACTGTTCTCACAATGTAGATGCCATATCCCTTCCATGTTCGTCGTTTTATGGTTGAGGTTGTGTGTTCATGCTTCGTCCTGTGCCAACACTGACGCCATTTTCGTCCGTTTATGGTGTTGGCGATGGATTTCTGCTTCATCCCCTGTTAAGGCGTACAGTTAATTATGTCTTGGTCGTATATTTTCTCAATTCTACATGGACATTATGGTTGAGGAATACATGCAGAGCCATCATCTGTCTACGTGGAGTCTTCAGTATCTGCTCAGTAAGGTACCAGGTCTTAGAAATATACAACTACAGTGAAGTTCCACTAATAAGACCAGTCAAAAATGTGGTCTTAATAGCGAATCGGTCTTATTAGCGGATCTTTTTTCTTCTAAATTTAATACTTTGGGACCTTAAACTAGCAAAAATCGGCATGATTTCAAAATAATCAAAGTGGTCTTATTAGCGGAACTTTACTGTATAATGTCTTGGCATTGAGATGAATAGCTTGATGTCTGATTCGATCAAGTTGTTGCTGGTGTTCCACATTCCTTTCACTATGCAAAAATTATTATGTCTCCCACATATCACTCAACAACTTATTATACCCACGCACAACGAGTTGTAAGGGGTTATACTGGATTCAGCTTGTCTGTCTGTCTGTCAGTCCTTCAGTCTGTCCGTAGACGCATTCTTGTGGACACAACTCCTCCTACAGTTTTGGAAGGATTTCGCTCAAACTTTCACAGATGAACAACCTCAACATATAGATGTGCATGAAGAAAGGAATTTGCGCTGCGATGAATTTTAGCAGAATTGTGGCCCTATATTAGTCTGCCGAATGGCGACAGCTCTAGTAATAATTATGCTAAGGTTGGTGTATGAGCTTTCAACACTTGATCTTGGTTAATTATGGAGGCTTTTCTTGCAACCAGCCTAATAATGGGTCGCTAAGTAGCATCACTTCTGGTAGGGTCAATGTATAGTTCATTTTCTCTCCTTCTGACAAGATCTTTTAACACAAGTGCCATCATGTAATCCTTAACCTCTTCTTTTATTAATCAATTTGTCACAACCCTCATGTTCATTCAGGCGCTTTCTTTACCTTCTTCCCATAGTTCTCTATTAAACTTGGTGTTTTAGATATCTGGTCCTTGTTTGCAACAGTCTGTCTGATGTTTATCATCTCATCAGTAAGCCAAGTTTTGAACATCCTCTTCTTGTATCCCAATTGATCTTTAGAAATAATTTTATTATTACATTCTATATCTGGCGAGTTAATGTTGTGCAAAGCTTAAAGAGAACCCGAGAATGGTCGTTCCTTACTCTAGCAAGTAGTTTTATAACTGTCAAATATGTAATCCACAATAGATAAAGTCGTTATTATTATTATTATGTATTACTATTATTATTACCAGGTCTAGTCTGGTCTGGTCATATTTTTGCACGTATATAAACTATTATGTCATGCAGAGGTCTTCCCCATCCTCTGGAGATCGCTACATAATATTTGGTTTAAAGCGACCATATCAGATGACCTCGATGTGGCCTCGTAGATTCCTGGGTGTTGGAATCTTTTTCATTCAATATTAACTTAACACACGAGCATCACATGGCAGCATAGAATATACCGGTTTTTTTTCGCCTAGACTTTCGTTATCAATGATCATTTCTTTACTAGTGGTGGCATTTGTATCACCAATGAAAGTGATAAACTCTTTTTTTCAGAGTTTTGAACAATTACGAGTTATTACCTTTTAACTATCTGGATTCGTCTGGGCATTAATTATTACACAACCGTGACTCACTGGAATTTGGACAAAACCCATGTTTTGATGGGGACAGAATACACCTGATTGGTTGAACTTTAAATGCTACCTAACAATTGCACGGGGTCCCGTATTATACAGCATGTACATTGATTTTTGTAAAATTGACCAACATTAGTTTAGTTTATTTAGAATGAATACTTGATGATTTACACTAAATTTACCAACCGACCAATGGCAATGACTGTATGGTTAACCACTTCGTTCACGTTTGGAAGCCATCTTGGATGTCATTTTGAATCAGTTATCGGGTCAATTGCTTTTAATTAAAGTTTCAATTAGAGTATTTACAACATATTGCAGTACTGATAATATTATAATATAATTAGCAATTATTAATGGTTTTTAAGAAAATATGCCAATTCGTCAATTATGACGGCCATTGTAGCCGCCATTTTGATTTCAGCCTTCATGGATGTTATCGCAAAAAAACTCAAACAATAAATAATGATATAAATAAATACGTCAAATACATCTTAAGAACTGCCAATCAGCAAAAATAGCAATTTCTAACTTACTTCTTGCCTCATCGGCATATTTTTACTGGTTTTGGTCGCCATCTTGGGTGCCATTTTGAATCAGCTAATAAGTCAATAGTTTCGAAATGAAAGAAAGTTTAATTTTGAATAATAATTACATATTACAGTACTGATATAAAAAAATAGGATTAAAATAGATTATTTTTAATACAATTTACCAACTTGGGCAATTATTGCGGTCAACGTGGCCGCCATTTTTATTTAGCTGTCCCGGATGTCATCTTATATTAACTGAATCAATGAATAATGATAAATATATATTAATACTTATGTTTAAAACATTTAAAGTACAACTGATGAGCAAAAATAGCAATTTGTAACTTATTTCATGCACCCATGGCATTTTTTCTAATTTTAGCGGCCATCTTGGACGCCATCTTGAATTTTTCAAAATGCTCAATGGTGCCAGCTGGGCATCATTCAGATTCTTCAATAACAACATATTCCCTAACAGAATACCAAAAAATATTTACTATACAGTCCAATGCCGGGTCTTTTTCATAATTGACCGGACTAATAGAATTTTCTGCATCAAAGTTGCTAATTTCTGTCTTTTTACGTCTCCCCACCATATTGGTTTGTCGTAAGAACGACATATTCATGAGAATGCTTAATTTGATATTTATGTACATGTATAACTCTTTAATTATTATTTTTACAAACAATTGTTCGAGATTACATGTTAATTGATGTTTGGACGCAACTCGAATCTTCATGACAAAAAGTCATATTTGTGCAAATTGTTGCAAACAAATAATTATTTAACAATGGAAGGCGCAAAAATTACAGGTAAATCAAAGATAATTACGATACTAGCAAGGTGTGAAAAACATTTGACGCTAGTCGAATATAATCAGAATTCGACCCGACTTCAAATTAGTTAATCTAGAGCAAACAAATAATTCGAGATAACGAAAAATTCGAGCCGAATTCAGGCCTAAACTTCGACATAACGCAAAATTCGATACAAGCGAGTTCGAGATAATGAGATTTGACTGTAAATGTCAATGTATACCTTTAAATCGAAGTTAAATACCAATGTAAACCTCTAAATCAAAGTCAAATGTCAATGTATACCTTTAAATTGAAGTTAAACACTAATCATAAGATTAATGTGAGGCAGTCATTATTACAAAACATGTACATATATAGCAACAACAGTAACATTATACTTAAAGTTAATCAATTTCTCTATTTCACTTACTAATTGATTTAATTGTTCAATTACAGTATTGAGACATAAGTCAACTAAACAAGATAAGACGTCAAACCTGACAACCATAGAATAATAACAAAGAAAGAACTAATTGAGTACAGTGCAAACAGTCAAATTAATCATCGAGATATAGCACAGAGAATTTGACACGATCCTCGACCTTCTTTTAGCGTAATTTAACCGCTGATTATATTGTCTATATTTATGACCCTGGTTGTGTATTTTCATAAGCGGGTAGTATCACGAAGATGCTCGAGGTGTAATACAAACACAAATTTAAAGAACCCATGTTGCATGATTAGCGCATGGAAATTTATATAATCAACACAAGAACCTTGTAGTATATTCATGTATAAAGGTTAGGATCACATCAAATTCTCCATACTATAACAAAGCCAATCTATATCTAATAATATTCATTGGTTACATTAAACTGTGCAATGATCTCTGGACATATAAATGCTTAAAACAATGAAATGTAAGATACATTATAAATGCTGCATAATTGTAACTTACAACTACACCATTTTCTTTAAAACTCTTAATCGTAATATTGTATGCTTTCATGCTAACAAAAAAGAGAACCAAATTAACAAGAGCCGTGGTTTTGTACTGTTGAATCCTGCAAAGGCAATCATTACCAAAACTGATTTCAACCATTGTGTGTTGGAGATATGCACAACTGGCTGGATACTGATAAGTCATACAAAGTTTTATTGAAATATATCCAATTGTTACCTATAACTAAGAAATAGCAGACAAAATTATTAGTGGGAAAAAGGGCAATAACTCGCTTAAAATTGATCTGACAACTTGAGCGCTGACAATATGCACAACTAGACTTGGTACTAATAAGTCATGCAAAGTTTTGTACAAATCTGACCAATGGTTACACAGAAAAAGCGTGGACAAAATTATTAGTGAAAAAAAACAAGGGCAATAATTCCCTTAAAATATATTCGACCACAGTGCATCCACAAAGTATGGCATAATGATGATCATAAGCCTAATAATAGCTTTCCTAATATTAGCCCCTTACCAGTGTGACTACAATAGTTATGTACTTCATTAAATGAATTGACGGTTAACAAATGCTTCATATTATTCCTACAAAGTTTGATGACTGTAGCTCAAAGACTAATGAAGGGACACAAGCTATCACTTCAAGGGCAACAACTAAATATAGGTCGAATCCAAAACATGTATGTGCCCAACTACACATGCTGACTTATTTTCCAAATAAGTTTGACAACTGCAACTTCTATACTTTCATAGAAGCCAAATTTCACCATTTTGCAGGGGCTACAACTCTGCTCAAACTGGGCAAATCTGAATCAAAACACCTGAATGCATAACTACACATACTGACTTATATTCCTATTAAGTTTGAAAATTGCAGTGCATTTACTTTTTAAGTTACATGTGACAAACAAGACTGCATTCAATAAACGCTTATGCCCCCTGTGGAAGCCTTGTCCATAAATAAGTCTAAGTCCAAAATTAGGTCAAGGTGAAGGTCAAAATGGGGTTAGGTGATACTGGCGTGTGGAGAGTGTTCATACACAACATCCATGCAAGTATGAAAGCTTTGTAGCAAGCCATATTAATGCTAGAAGAAACGGTCAATTTGGGTTAACCAGGACGGACGGACGAATGGACGAATGGACGGACGGACGAACGGACGGACAGGTGAATCACTATATGCCTCCCCATCTATCGATAGGGGGGCATAAAAAATTTAAGACATGAATTATGACTGGCCGAATCAATCTTTATTAATCCCCCCACCAAATTTTGGAAGGGGCATAAAAAAATTCTCTACAATAGCTTTACTTCTGCTTCTAAACACTAATATAAGTTCAAGATTTAAGAAGTGAACATTGTTTGATTATTTTGTTCTTAAGGCTTGTCATTATACTTGAAAATTTCTAGGAAAATACCTCCCTCCTAACTGTGCATAGCACGAGTGATTTATGTACGCATTTTATGTACGCATTTAATGTACGCATTCAAAAATTTTGATTCTAACATAGCCAATATTCCACATTTGACAACACATCAAGACATAGTAACCACGGCACTATTCCTTCCTCAGAAGCTTTTTAATTTTGCAGTTTGAAGTTGTTCAGTTATAACTGTGTTTTATCAGTAGTTTTAGCACAGCTTGGTTTCCTCTGTGTGTACATAGCTGAAACAACTGGTTTATTTGCATGTCATGATACTTGAAAATTTCTAGGAAAAAAACCCTCCTAGCTGAATGTTGAATTCAA
Source organism: Spisula solida (assembly GCA_947247005.1). Taxonomy (NCBI): domain Eukaryota; kingdom Metazoa; phylum Mollusca; class Bivalvia; order Venerida; family Mactridae; genus Spisula; species Spisula solida. The sequence goes on along the minus strand of OX365960.1, from coordinate 4,797,177 downwards.
TTCAAAACACCCGTTTACCGACTATTTAAGCCATTTAAAACCCTTTTCAAAATGGATTTCAATAAATCTTTTGTGCACAGATAAATAGAATTTTCACTTTATTTGTATAAAATCATATCATACAATACATTTAATTATAAGTATACAATTAGTGTGAAATCATATCGCACAATACATTGAAATATAAATATAGAAATTGTTAAAATCTATATAAAAGAATCTTAAGAAATTTTCCCAATGTCAAAATGGCCTTTCTAACGCTTACGTGGAGATAGACAAAACAAACAGATCATAATGACATGATTATTATATCGACTATCTACAAACTATTGGAGCAAGTACGGTATCGAATTTTTAAACTTTTTGGCAAGGTTTGAATAGAATATAGATTTTTTTATTCTAGGCTTAATGATTTCAATACACTCTGAAGATATGTTAGCTAAGCTGTTCGTCAGTATAGGCATGCGAGCGGTCGGGTCGGCACTAATCGGGGTGAATATTTTAAAGTCCTAAAATAAAACGAAATTTTTCTTGTAGTGTACATATTCGCGATATATTACACAGCAGTAGAATTACGTTCATTTAACGGCATCTAAATAGGATATTTACTGATCTTAACAACAGATAAGTGTCATTAATTCAACAGTGATAAATAAAAGAATTTGAGCTGTTTAAGACAGTAATTATTAGTTAAATCAACCCGGGTACGTAAGGATATTGGATAATAAATAAGAAAGACTTTGAAATACCCAGATAAGGAAAATCAACGACACCGAACCGTTTAGTAACTACTGGAATTACAATTACTAAACATTAAAAAAAAATTGACAAGAAAAAAGAACAAATCTGTGTCAAACAATTTATTGAACAAAAACTGTGACCATAGAGAAACCAGCGAAGTTCTATCATAGTGTCAGATACTTCAGAAGCAAATATCCAGATTAAATTTTATTTTTTTATAAATGTCTCAGTTATAAAACCAGCAGGATGAATAAGACACAGAAGCGGACACTCCAGATCCATGGCCCGGACATGGTTCGAGACCTTGAGCTTACTGCAGACCTTACAGCTAAATTTATACATCATGGAATCTTTAACGAGGACATGATTGAAGAAATGAAGGTATGCACATAATTGTTTATTTTTATAATTTTACCTCTCCTTGGGTGTCTTTTTTAAGTATGTAAACTTGTGACCCAGGTATGAAATCCAGACACTGGTCCTTAGCTGGAACACTAGATCCTAGTAGACTTACTATACTTAGTAAGGCACTCAGCTTTATTACCAGATAGTCTCGGGGCCTACCACTCCTGGAACTTGCCATTTTATAGTGACCACTAAGCTAGGCAGTTTTGTAAGTATCACTTACAGTACAATGGAATTGGTATTTCACGGGTTCAGGTTGGGATTGAACCCACAGCCCTTATTTATGACTAAAAGACTTGTCTGGCAAAGTGTAAGGTATATTTATACACAATGTATATTTGGACCCCTAAATCAGTCAAACATAAGGCCCATATGATGTGAAGCAAACCTCAGTCATAACTAGAGTGAAGATTTCAATGAGACAAGGTTTCAGCAGGGGATGTTCAAAATCTATTTAAATCATTTTTTATATAAATACAGGAATTATTTGTTTGATATTTAATACTTATAATGACTTTGTTAATTACCTTAACAAGTGTTAAGCTTTTCAATTGATTATGGAGTTTTATCAGTGAAAATAACATTAAAAATAACATGTCATTGTTTTAGAAGCTGGTTCCATTGCCATACAGAAAAAAGAAACCTAATGTCAACGACACCAGCCTTCAAATTATGCGTAACATCATATTGGCGCCATAATTGTCACGTCATGACGTTCTTATTTCAACACATTTTTTCCAATTTAAAGCCAATAACTGAACCATTGATTATACAGGAAATTGAAGCATATAATAATCAGAAAATTTGTTGAATTTTGGTGAAAGATCAAACTTTATTTCGCTCGCTATCACAGAAAATTAAATTTTAATTGATATCTGTGATCACTCTGTGAAATAAAATTAGATCTTACACCAAAATCACCAAACATCCTCTATGTATGTTAGTACAAAACATAAAATACATAATACAGAGAATAATTACACAATTTAATTAAGCACCAATTAGAAACAAAGACCCTTTTCAACATGTTATGTAATTTATAATAATTATATGCAAACAGTTTTAACAACTTTTACATGAGACTGACTAAAATTCTGCAAGGTTTTCACGGATCACCATCATCTGTTGTTATAAAGAACGTCCAAATGTTTCAGTTTATTGTAAATACCAAGTTCCAGGGCTTGACACTAACACTGGTCCGCTGGTCCGAGACCAGTGAAAATCCAGAAGGACCATTGAAAATTCTGGAGGACCAGTAATTGTCCTATTTACAAATTTGGCGCTTTTGCCCTGTCGGACCAGTGGCCAAAATAGTTAGTGTCTAGGCCAACCAGTGATTAAGGAAGGAAGGTCACAGAATATGCTTATGTCTCAACTATAACACATAGCCTGAAAGGGATTTAGATTTATAATTTTAAGTTCTGTCAAAGACAATTAACTTCAGAGCAACTATTCATTGATCCCACATAGTATTTGTACAGTCATTGTAAATAAACCCATAGTAATAAGTTTAATCTCTGAACTACGAAATATTACCTAATGTGACGTGAAATCTACCACAAAAGGTAAAAGATTAAACAACTTAAAAATTGAAAATGAATCAGATCACATGCTACAAATTGTGGTCACTGTTGCTCCAGAGTTCACCACTGTAACTATAAAAAATGTTAGTATTAAAATTTCAATATCTTGATCAAAGAGTCATAGATTAAAAAGTCAAGAAAAAAGCACATGTATGATGTACAATGAGTGAGTAAAAAACCCAACCCATTTCAATTTTAAACTAGGCTTTCTTGCTTCAAGTAAATTTCTGTTGATTATTCTGGAAATGCATTTTGCCATTTCTTGGGGCTACATTATCGTCATGCATTTCCCATACTGGAAAAACATGTTTCCCCCTATTTTGAATTACAGATATATAAGACAAGTTTTACTCCAAAGAAAACAAATAGCCAGTCATTCTACATGCTATAGACAATAGTAAACAAAATAATTATGTGCGGTTGCGCAGTTGGTATGGTCGCGGTCACTTCAGTGCTAGGCACTGTCGCTGTTGTAATACAAAATTGCTTGCATAATATTATTTAATTATGCACATATTCATCTAATAATATTTAAAATTTACTGGAGCATTACAAAAATGCAAGATACTTTCATACATCGCATAATACATATTGCCCAAATTGGCCAGTAACTTCATGGTAATCATGGTTTAAGCCACATATGTTTACAAAAACGTCTGAAAATTGATATGTCTCACACAAGAAGGAAATTCTCATTGTCATATTTGGATATGATCAATAATTATTTTGGTTGACATATTAAAAAATTTGTCATCAAACACTGAATATTTGTCATAACTGATTGGACGCACATCAAGAATTGAACATGACGGTGTTTGACTTCAAAACTTTTAAACCAACTACATGTATTCATCTGTTATACAGAGTTTAATAATCACATGCATTTAAATAGCAAATTAACATATTTAAAATACCATTCATGATTATTCCAATAAGATGAAGTAATCTGGCTTATTAAGGTTCATGTAAAGTGATCAGAGTCAGCTCTCTGGACCTTATGATTGCTGTTTTTCATTTAAACAGTTTTTTTCTTCTTTTGCGTTTGACTGGGACAGTCATAGTCATGGCCATTCAGTTTTTTCTCAGCCTACTGTCCAATTAGGATATTGTGACAGTGATGTTCGAGTTATTATGTACACAAAAGATTACAACCATTGTATGAACAGGTAGAGCAAAATGTTAGTTTAGCATTGAAAGTATAGCTGTTCGTATAAGCAGCTTTATAACTGTTTTTTACACCGTAATAGTGGACTCGACTGCTGCGTCAATGGATTCTTACCCTGTCTGGACTATACTTGGCCTATGATAACTGGCTGCTAGGGATCCTCAGGTTTAGAAACATGTTCATTTCTAGGGAGGTTTAGAAACATGTGCAGTTAATGTAATCTTTTAAAGAATATATTCTAAAAGTATAGCATAGTTTAAAATAACTAGTACTGATTTTGTTAATAATGCCATGAAGACTGTTTATTACCCCCCCCCCCCCCCCCCCCCCACTCCTCCTATTTGTTGGTTACGGGTAAGATAGGATCTCCAACATCTCCAATAATTACCTTCAACTAAAATAAATGTCTCACTCGGAGCAATAGATAAGCGGTTTTAAATATTTACACATCAATTTTCAATAAAGTGGTTAATGTATATTTAAATTTCAACCCGTACATAAATACATGTATGTGTGTTATATGTGTATTTTATCCACATAAGTAGACAGAGCTATAATGATGTCAACTGAGTATTCATAATATCTTTGACTATTTTGTACTTATTTATTTCACAACCAGTTTTTTGGAACGTTTTTTTATATTTTTAAATCATAAGTTTTTTACGATCTCCTGACAGCTAATCCCCAATGTAATACCCTTTTCTGAACTTTTTTTTCCCATACAAATCATACATTTTGTTCGTATTATTATGTTCTTGTTTCTAGGCAACCATTATTGTAAGACTATTAGACCTAATTCTTTAAAACTTTTATTTATTTTCAGAGTGTAAAACCAAGAAAAGAACAGATCCAAAAAATGGTGCTATGGCTACCTAGACGAGGACCACGAGCATTTGAAAAATTCATACACACCATTCAAGACACATATCATTGGCTGGCCGATGATCTACGCAAAACACATCATGAGCTCAGCCTTAAAAAAGGTATACTAGTAACCTAAATCTGCTAATTTTATAATAAAAATTAATGAAGTCATAATTTTTACAATGGAAATTACGTCATTTTTTCAAGGAATAAGAGCTGTTTAAATTACCCCAAGCACTCCTTTGTCAAGGGGAAACCAAGGTGTTTTATAAAACTTGAAGTCAGATCCAAAGGGATTCTTATGTATTCATAGTATAGATGTGAAAGATATTTTATCGGGTCGAATCCCTTTGGTCAGATCAGGAAGGAATTCAATAGCATATATCTACAATTCATGGGAAGCATTAAATTTAATATAATAGCTCTTAGTATTGACCAAAATACAGAATTTAGCAGAAATTCTTTAGTATTCATACATCAGAAACACCGTCAGATGTCTCACCTCTATTCTAAGATACCCCCTTCAAATTTTGTCCAAGGAGGTATAAAAAATATTACAGTAGGTTTTATTACCAGTAAACCTGCACAATACCGCACAATAATGGAGATACAACAAAACCTACAGACATTGTGAGTACAGTACAATCAATGAAATATGGCATTGAATTTGTAAAAAAAAATTCAAAATAAAAAATGCTTCAGACGTCAATCTAATCAATTACCATTTTAAATGCCTTGAACATATTTGTATAGGGGGTATAGAATTATTATATTCAAACATGTATTTAAATAATCAAACATCTGGTGAGATGGAACGTTGACTATGTATAATATATACAGATTGTTTAAAGAGATATACACCGATAGTTTATGTCAATAAACTGAGTGCTATCCAATCTCTAGTCTCGCTATAATTGTTGTCTATAGGTTCAACATTTTTACAACATTCCAATTGTCTATCTTTAAATGAATTTCTCTGGGTTAAGCTATGTTGGTAAGGTATATGCTATTCACCCAGAATATCTGAGTTCAAACCCCACACTGGGCAGGTTATGTTATTCTATGACATTGCCATGGCAATCATTCAGGTTAGGTCAAGTTTAGAAGTTGTCATTGCTTTTGGAAGAAGATGCCAAGTTCAGAAGGTGTCTGATGCTTTCAGAAGAAGAATTTGCCAGTTACCTAGTGGTTGATGAACTCATTCTATGAAAATGGGTTAGGTCGAAAGACTTTTTTAAAAAAAAAATACATAGAAGCCAATGACCCTATACATTCCAATAACTACCGGTACCTTTCAATCAATGCCTTTTTAATCCCTATACGGTAATTCTTACCAAAATAATAAGTCTCCCAAAAACAACTTTGCATAACAAAACAATTAAGTCTATTAAACCTTAAATTTCTTATACCACTTATAGTACAATGACCAAAATCTTATTTTAAACCTTATTTGGTATTTGTATATGATATTATATATTATATCATATCTCAGTATTTGTATATAATATATTATCTCATATCTCCAGGACAGGGAGTGTCAACATGATTAGTTAAAGATTAAGATTTCCTACTAGTTTATTCACACTAACATTGTTGACAATCATCTTTAATATAAATACTTTTAATACAGTTTTATGCCATGTTTCAAACCATAACCTAATATATATGAGTTTATTGACTCTTAAATCGTTAAAAAACGGACAATGGACCGACATGAACTATCTCAGAGTAAACTAGACACTTAATTCATACAGAAAACGGACAAATTAGATGGACATAAACCATTTCTTGTAAACTCTAACCATAACTTAAGAAAACCTAAACACAGAGTGAAGTTTGATTATCACCAAGAACCAGACGTTCTCAGAAGACTTAATTCCAATATTTTACCAATCAACAATTACATAATCTTTATACACCAACAAATTGCATGCACGTGTTTAATTACAGTTTAAAACAAAGAGAGTCCCTCAGACAAATTGCAGGGGCTCCATTTTACTCGGGAGTAGGGGTTTGACCCTTGAAATTTATTTTCAAAAGCCACATTTTGACTCTCAAGATTTTGGTTTGTAGGGTTGTTTTCTTCTCTTAAAATCATGGGTATTTGGTCTAAAAAATGGTAAAATTTAGTCAAAAGTATCAAAATGACCCTTCAGATTCAGAAGCTAGTGGAACCCCTGAAATTGCAGTTCAGACTACAACCTCTATGACATATTTGATCTTGTCATGCAAGGACAAGGGTCTTATGCACTCGCTTATGTCCGGACAAAAAAAACCACACCAATAATCAAAGTTGTTCTTTTACATTTTATTCAGGATCTGAAACAATCACGATGAAAGAAATGGTCGACATCAACGTCCATGAAAAGTTTGGACAAAGTAAAAGATTGAGTGAAGAAGACAAGAAAGAAATCAGAAAGTTTCTGTATAAACAACTGAAGAGTCATGCTGATGAATGCCTTCACTATGACATTAATTCCAGGAGAAACAGTATACAGAGTGACGTGAGTGACTTTAATCAACAACATGATGAACATGTAGACAATAATAACAATGAAACTGTTCTGTTAAAACAAGTTTATGATATATTGAATGGACAAGTCGATTCTGAGAGTGACAATTCTGACACTGAGATCACTGTAGATATGATTAAAAAGAAAGTACATGAACTTTACAAAAAAGTTGAAGATCTACAGAATGAAATCAAAGACTGTTACAGTGTTCTTGGTTTAGAAGATTATAAATATTCGCTACATGAAGTGTTGGAAACATACAAAGAAAAGAATCAAATACAGGTAGCTGAAATTGGAAAATTCCAAGAAAGGGTTGAAAAACTTAAAAAGCAAAAAGGGAAACTTGAAGATGCATTGGAAGCGAAAGAGAAGAAACTTCAGAAATATGTGAACAATCTGGCAAATGAAGAACTTGCAAATGAGCGATCAAAAGTTAAGCTAGAAGAGTTAAGATCGGAATGTGCTCGGCTGAATTCTATTCACAGCAAACACATGGAAACACACCATACATTACAGACACTTAAAAGTATGGTGAAAGATTTGAGACCAATCGTGCGAGACAGTCATGAACAATTGTCACCGCAATATGGTTTCGATGAAGTTGATGGTGGGACTTTACATTTACCGAAACTTTCAAAATCCAATGCTTCTCGTTCAAGTCGCGTACTGCGGAGGAGTACACTACGGGACAGTGCACATCACGATTATCCGCAACCAAAATCTTTCGGAAGTTCATCGCCATGGAAATATTAAATCACTTTTATGCATTATTTTATATCATGTCAAGAGGGGCTTTTTGAAAAATAGATCTAAGTTTATTTTCAGGAAAAGTTAAATCAATTAAGTAACCAGCCAAATATAATATATTTTAATATAAATATATCTTATGTAAAATTGAGTGATGATATTAAACTATTAAGTCCTGATTTTAAGTCAAAGTGTTGATATGACAAAGACCGAATTTATACTTTTATGAATTTGTAGGTATTTTTATCTTTTAACATACTTTTTTATTTAAAACATTTACCAGCACACTAAATATTACAGTATTAGTAACCCCAAGTCATTGTTTCCTGTTCAATCATTATCATAAAATTCACTTTATTTATCATATACAGTAAAACGTCAAAACTAGGACCAACAAACTGCAAGTCACGGAAGCATTTGAAATTTGGTTTTCTTATTGAATTTTGTCTTTATATTAATACATTGAATAAGAGGAAATAAGAGAAATTAAGACTTGAAAAATATGTTCTCAATTTTGAGATTAGTCCAATCTTGATTGAGGTGGTCTTTAGTTTACATGAGGTTTTACAGTATTTTCGTTACTTTCGTAAAAGAAGAAAATGATCCAAGCATTAGAGTTCTTCTTTTTATATTGCGGGTACATTCAAAATGTAACAATCAAGTCACAATCTCCCAAAGGATCTCAATTTGAGATAAATCTCATCTCACATATTGTCATTTATCTTTGAAGTTATTTCCATGGGAGGATGGACTCAATATTTGCATCACAAAACAGGCACATTATTGTGAGTTTATTGCAGTAACTTGTTAAGATCAAGACCTTCTGATGTATCTAGATTATGATTTGAGCAAAATCTCAATTTGAGCTGAGATTTCTACTTAAGATGCTTCGGGAGATTGGGGCCAGGTCTAAGAGAAAGTCAAGGGACAAATTATAGTTGTGAATGTTTAAGAGACAGTATCAGTGTTTGTTTGTTTGGAGGGGTAGGGATAATGTTTCGTTGGCCGATTATTTATTATAGGGAGTTATAGACATGTTTGAGGTAATTGTCAGCCTACAATCTAGGGTTCAAATGTTCTAGAATAGTGTTTAGACACAGCAGAGAAAACTAAAGATTTAGTTTTGTTATTTTTCGGCTATTGTGTCAAGGCTATGTGTATGATATATAGAGACTGAAAGCCAAATGTTTTTTGCCAAATTTACATGTATAGTTGTGATGAAATACAATCTGTGATAGTAACACAAATGGTAGTATGATCTAGAGCCAATTGCCCAAAGGAAACTGCTCGGTAGCACTTTCCATGGATTACCTCCCCTGTATGTTTTACTGAAGGGGAGGATACATTCACCAGAAAAAGTGTTACCAAGCGCTTTCGTTAGCCAATGGTCCCTGTATCTATGGTATGAGTAGATTTGTGATAAAAAATCTAATCTGTGATCAATTAAAAGGTCAGAATAAGTAAACACTTCGATTATCATTCCTGCTTGTTGCATAGTTTTCATGACCCCTTTTGACCTTTTTATTTTCATTTAAAATGTTTCTAAATTATTTCAAAGTCCCAATTAAATTTAATCCCTAAGTACATTTTTGTAAATGATTATTTCTTACCACTCCCCAATTTTTTATAAAACTTGGATGATATCTAGTTATTTATTTA